>JAUCBN010000013.1:4812500-6190506 GCA_035048815.1 Abelmoschus esculentus | reverse complement strand
AATCGCGTTTAAGAGGGTGAGTTAGAGCCGATGATGGTGTTTACCTATCTAATTACGAATAGGAGGGTGCCTAGGACGACAACATATCATTAATTCACCGGAGAGATTCGTTTCGTTTGCAGGTGTTTGCCTTTTCAATTGCGATTAGGAGGGTTCCTAGGACAAATCTATCCAACATCATACCACCACCACCATCTATCTCGCTGTATATTTTATATCATTTGGTATTATATCCAATTCGATTCCTTGGGATTGAGTTTGTTTCTTTTTCTTTATATTCTTGTTGAATTTTCAAGATGACTTCTCTTCCACGGTACTTTAATCTTTGATGAACTCCCTCCAATCATCAGTTTAGATTCGAGGTGTGAATCTTTTTGAGGAGTGAGGGAATGATACATGTATGAGAAGGCTAAAGTAATGCACCTTGAGCATAAATCTGAATTTTTTGGTAAAGTCTGGAAAGTCATCAAACTTGCGTTATCTTTTTGGATGGGTTTCGTGCATTTCTGGGCAGAGTTGTCTTCTTAAAAATTGACCGTCATTCAGTTACCTTTTCAACCCATCTTGAAACGCATTAATTGGATATCGGGAGCTCAAGATATATTTGTTTAACTGAAGATTGCGCTTGCAGAAAACTGAATACGGGATTATTATAGGATTTTGTAAAATTCAGCCCAAATTCTACTATATAAAGTTTTTGGATGAATTAGACATTAAAATAAATTAATTCAAAGCTGGATTACAAAGCTTTGACCATTGTTATTAATATTTTATTTTATTCTCTAAGATTCCTTTTAATTAGCTATCCATAAGCTGATTTTAGGGGATTCATTTCTATTAAGCTATCTATATGCTGATATTTAGGGATTGATCAGCTATCTATTAGGGCAATTCAAAGGTCTCCTTTAGACTATAAAAGGGGGTAGACTCTTCTCTTGTAAAAAAGACATGAAGAATATGAATTTCTGAGTTATAAAACTCTTGGCCTTGGGCCATTTTATTGGCAAGTTTGTCACCTTGCTATTTTTCTTATCAGAAGTCTTTTTCAACATAACTACTTCTAGTTTTTTATGAGGGAGAATATCATCACACTCTCGCTTGCCTAAGCAATCGCGTTTAAGAGGGTGAGTTAGAGGCCGATGATGGTGTTTACCTATCTAATTACGAATAGGAGGGTGCCTAGGACGACAACATATCATTAATTCACCGGGAGGAGATTCGTTTCGTTTGCAGGTGTTTTGCCTTTTCAATTGCGATTAGGAGGGTTCCTAGGACAAATCTATCCAACATCATACCACCACCACCATCTATCTCGCTGTATATTTTATATCATTTGGTATTATATCCAATTCGATTCCTTGGGATTGAGTTTGTTTCTTTTTCTTTATATTCTTGTTGAATTTTCAAGATGACTTCTCTTCCACGGTACTTTAATCTTTGATGAACTCCCTCCAATCATCAGTTTAGATTCGAGGGTGAATCTTTTTGAGGAGTGAGGGAATGATACATGTATGAGAAGGCTAAAGTAATGCACCTTGAGCATAAATCTGAATTTTTTGGTAAAGTCTGGAAAGTCATCAAACTTGCGTTATCTTTTTGGATGGGTTTCGTGCATTTCTGGGCAGAGTTGTCTTCTTAAAAATTGACCGTCATTCAGTTACCTTTTCAACCCATCTTGAAACGCATTAATTGGATATCGGGAGCTCAAGATATATTTGTTTAACTGAAGATTGCGCTTGCAGAAAACTGAATACGGGATTATTATAGGATTTTGTAAAATTCAGCCCAAATTCTACTATATAAAGTTTTTGGATGAATTAGACATTAAAATAAATTAATTCAAAGCTGGATTACAAAGCTTTGACCATTGTTATTAATATTTTATTTTATTCTCTAAGATTCCTTTTAATTAGCTATCCATAAGCTGATTTTAGGGGATTCATTTCTATTAAGCTATCTATATGCTGATATTTAGGGATTGATCAGCTATCTATTAGGCAATTCAAAGGTCTCCTTTAGACTATAAAAGGGGTAGACTCTTCTCTTGTAAAAAGACATGAAGAATATGAATTTCTGAGTTATAAAACTCTTGGCCTTGGGCCATTTTATTGGCAAGTTTGTCACCTTGCTATTTTTCTTATCAGAAGTCTTTTTCAACATAACTACTTCTAGTTTTTATGAGGGAGAATATCATCACACTCTCGCTTGCCTAAGCAATCGCGTTTAAGAGGGTGAGTTAGAGCCGATGATGGTGTTTACCTATCTAATTACGAATAGGAGGGTGCCTAGGACGACAACATATCATTAATTCACCGGAGAGATTCGTTTCGTTTGCAGGTGTTTGCCTTTTCAATTGCGATTAGGAGGGTTCCTAGGACAAATCTATCCAACATCATACCACCACCACCATCTATCTCGCTGTATATTTTATATCATTTGGTATTATATCCAATTCGATTCCTTGGGATTGAGTTTGTTTCTTTTTCTTTATATTCTTGTTGAATTTTCAAGATGACTTCTCTTCCACGGTACTTTAATCTTTGATGAACTCCCTCCAATCATCAGTTTAGATTCGAGGGTGAATCTTTTTGAGGAGTGAGGGAATGATACATGTATGAGAAGGCTAAAGTAATGCACCTTGAGCATAAATCTGAATTTTTTGGTAAAGTCTGGAAAGTCATCAAACTTGCGTTATCTTTTTGGATGGGTTTCGTGCATTTCTGGGCAGAGTTGTCTTCTTAAAAATTGACCGTCATTCAGTTACCTTTTCAACCCATCTTGAAACGCATTAATTGGATATCGGGAGCTCAAGATATATTTGTTTAACTGAAGATTGCGCTTGCAGAAAACTGAATACGGGATTATTATAGGATTTTGTAAAATTCAGCCCAAATTCTACTATATAAAGTTTTTGGATGAATTAGACATTAAAATAAATTAATTCAAAGCTGGATTACAAAGCTTTGACCATTGTTATTAATATTTTATTTTATTCTCTAAGATTCCTTTTAATTAGCTATCCATAAGCTGATTTTAGGGGATTCATTTCTATTAAGCTATCTATATGCTGATATTTAGGGATTGATCAGCTATCTATTAGGCAATTCAAAGGTCTCCTTTAGACTATAAAAGGGGTAGACTCTTCTCTTGTAAAAAGACATGAAGAATATGAATTTCTGAGTTATAAAACTCTTGGCCTTGGGCCATTTTATTGGCAAGTTTGTCACCTTGCTATTTTTCTTATCAGAAGTCTTTTTCAACATAACTACTTCTAGTTTTTATGAGGGAGAATATCATCACACTCTCGCTTGCCTAAGCAATCGCGTTTAAGAGGGTGAGTTAGAGCCGATGATGGTGTTTACCTATCTAATTACGAATAGGAGGGTGCCTAGGACGACAACATATCATTAATTCACCGGAGAGATTCGTTTCGTTTGCAGGTGTTTGCCTTTTCAATTGCGATTAGGAGGGTTCCTAGGACAAATCTATCCAACATCATACCACCACCACCATCTATCTCGCTGTATATTTTATATCATTTGGTATTATATCCAATTCGATTCCTTGGGATTGAGTTTGTTTCTTTTTCTTTATATTCTTGTTGAATTTTCAAGATGACTTCTCTTCCACGGTACTTTAATCTTTGATGAACTCCCTCCAATCATCAGTTTAGATTCGAGGGTGAATCTTTTTGAGGAGTGAGGGAATGATACATGTATGAGAAGGCTAAAGTAATGCACCTTGAGCATAAATCTGAATTTTTTGGTAAAGTCTGGAAAGTCATCAAACTTGCGTTATCTTTTTGGATGGGTTTCGTGCATTTCTGGGCAGAGTTGTCTTCTTAAAAATTGACCGTCATTCAGTTACCTTTTCAACCCATCTTGAAACGCATTAATTGGATATCGGGAGCTCAAGATATATTTGTTTAACTGAAGATTGCGCTTGCAGAAAACTGAATACGGGATTATTATAGGATTTTGTAAAATTCAGCCCAAATTCTACTATATAAAGTTTTTGGATGAATTAGACATTAAAATAAATTAATTCAAAGCTGGATTACAAAGCTTTGACCATTGTTATTAATATTTTATTTTATTCTCTAAGATTCCTTTTAATTAGCTATCCATAAGCTGATTTTAGGGGATTCATTTCTATTAAGCTATCTATATGCTGATATTTAGGGATTGATCAGCTATCTATTAGGCAATTCAAAGGTCTCCTTTAGACTATAAAAGGGGTAGACTCTTCTCTTGTAAAAAGACATGAAGAATATGAATTTCTGAGTTATAAAACTCTTGGCCTTGGGCCATTTTATTGGCAAGTTTGTCACCTTGCTATTTTTCTTATCAGAAGTCTTTTTCAACAT
Source organism: Abelmoschus esculentus (assembly GCA_035048815.1). Lineage (NCBI taxonomy): Eukaryota > Viridiplantae > Streptophyta > Magnoliopsida > Malvales > Malvaceae > Abelmoschus > Abelmoschus esculentus. Next base: position 6,186,140 of record JAUCBN010000013.1, on the reverse strand, counting down.
AACTACTTCTAGTTTTTATGAGGGAGAATATCATCACACTCTCGCTTGCCTAAGCAATCGCGTTTAAGAGGGTGAGTTAGAGCCGATGATGGTGTTTACCTATCTAATTACGAATAGGAGGGTGCCTAGGACGACAACATATCATTAATTCACCGGAGAGATTCGTTTCGTTTGCAGGTGTTTGCCTTTTCAATTGCGATTAGGAGGGTTCCTAGGACAAATCTATCCAACATCATACCACCACCACCATCTATCTCGCTGTATATTTTATATCATTTGGTATTATATCCAATTCGATTCCTTGGGATTGAGTTTGTTTCTTTTTCTTTATATTCTTGTTGAATTTTCAAGATGACTTCTCTTCCACGGTACTTTAATCTTTGATGAACTCCCTCCAATCATCAGTTTAGATTCGAGGGTGAATCTTTTTGAGGAGTGAGGGAATGATACATGTATGAGAAGGCTAAAGTAATGCACCTTGAGCATAAATCTGAATTTTTTGGTAAAGTCTGGAAAGTCATCAAACTTGCGTTATCTTTTTGGATGGGTTTCGTGCATTTCTGGGCAGAGTTGTCTTCTTAAAAATTGACCGTCATTCAGTTACCTTTTCAACCCATCTTGAAACGCATTAATTGGATATCGGGAGCTCAAGATATATTTGTTTAACTGAAGATTGCGCTTGCAGAAAACTGAATACGGGATTATTATAGGATTTTGTAAAATTCAGCCCAAATTCTACTATATAAAGTTTTTGGATGAATTAGACATTAAAATAAATTAATTCAAAGCTGGATTACAAAGCTTTGACCATTGTTATTAATATTTTATTTTATTCTCTAAGATTCCTTTTAATTAGCTATCCATAAGCTGATTTTAGGGGATTCATTTCTATTAAGCTATCTATATGCTGATATTTAGGGATTGATCAGCTATCTATTAGGCAATTCAAAGGTCTCCTTTAGACTATAAAAGGGGTAGACTCTTCTCTTGTAAAAAGACATGAAGAATATGAATTTCTGAGTTATAAAACTCTTGGCCTTGGGCCATTTTATTGGCAAGTTTGTCACCTTGCTATTTTTCTTATCAGAAGTCTTTTTCAACATAACTACTTCTAGTTTTTATGAGGGAGAATATCATCACACTCTCGCTTGCCTAAGCAATCGCGTTTAAGAGGGTGAGTTAGAGCCGATGATGGTGTTTACCTATCTAATTACGAATAGGAGGGTGCCTAGGACGACAACATATCATTAATTCACCGGAGAGATTCGTTTCGTTTGCAGGTGTTTGCCTTTTCAATTGCGATTAGGAGGGTTCCTAGGACAAATCTATCCAACATCATACCACCACCACCATCTATCTCGCTGTATATTTTATATCATTTGGTATTATATCCAATTCGATTCCTTGGGATTGAGTTTGTTTCTTTTTCTTTATATTCTTGTTGAATTTTCAAGATGACTTCTCTTCCACGGTACTTTAATCTTTGATGAACTCCCTCCAATCATCAGTTTAGATTCGAGGGTGAATCTTTTTGAGGAGTGAGGGAATGATACATGTATGAGAAGGCTAAAGTAATGCACCTTGAGCATAAATCTGAATTTTTTGGTAAAGTCTGGAAAGTCATCAAACTTGCGTTATCTTTTTGGATGGGTTTCGTGCATTTCTGGGCAGAGTTGTCTTCTTAAAAATTGACCGTCATTCAGTTACCTTTTCAACCCATCTTGAAACGCATTAATTGGATATCGGGAGCTCAAGATATATTTGTTTAACTGAAGATTGCGCTTGCAGAAAACTGAATACGGGATTATTATAGGATTTTGTAAAATTCAGCCCAAATTCTACTATATAAAGTTTTTGGATGAATTAGACATTAAAATAAATTAATTCAAAGCTGGATTACAAAGCTTTGACCATTGTTATTAATATTTTATTTTATTCTCTAAGATTCCTTTTAATTAGCTATCCATAAGCTGATTTTAGGGGATTCATTTCTATTAAGCTATCTATATGCTGATATTTAGGGATTGATCAGCTATCTATTAGGCAATTCAAAGGTCTCCTTTAGACTATAAAAGGGGTAGACTCTTCTCTTGTAAAAAGACATGAAGAATATGAATTTCTGAGTTATAAAACTCTTGGCCTTGGGCCATTTTATTGGCAAGTTTGTCACCTTGCTATTTTTCTTATCAGAAGTCTTTTTCAACATAACTACTTCTAGTTTTTATGAGGGAGAATATCATCACACTCTCGCTTGCCTAAGCAATCGCGTTTAAGAGGGTGAGTTAGAGCCGATGATGGTGTTTACCTATCTAATTACGAATAGGAGGGTGCCTAGGACGACAACATATCATTAATTCACCGGAGAGATTCGTTTCGTTTGCAGGTGTTTGCCTTTTCAATTGCGATTAGGAGGGTTCCTAGGACAAATCTATCCAACATCATACCACCACCACCATCTATCTCGCTGTATATTTTATATCATTTGGTATTATATCCAATTCGATTCCTTGGGATTGAGTTTGTTTCTTTTTCTTTATATTCTTGTTGAATTTTCAAGATGACTTCTCTTCCACGGTACTTTAATCTTTGATGAACTCCCTCCAATCATCAGTTTAGATTCGAGGGTGAATCTTTTTGAGGAGTGAGGGAATGATACATGTATGAGAAGGCTAAAGTAATGCACCTTGAGCATAAATCTGAATTTTTTGGTAAAGTCTGGAAAGTCATCAAACTTGCGTTATCTTTTTGGATGGGTTTCGTGCATTTCTGGGCAGAGTTGTCTTCTTAAAAATTGACCGTCATTCAGTTACCTTTTCAACCCATCTTGAAACGCATTAATTGGATATCGGGAGCTCAAGATATATTTGTTTAACTGAAGATTGCGCTTGCAGAAAACTGAATACGGGATTATTATAGGATTTTGTAAAATTCAGCCCAAATTCTACTATATAAAGTTTTTGGATGAATTAGACATTAAAATAAATTAATTCAAAGCTGGATTACAAAGCTTTGACCATTGTTATTAATATTTTATTTTATTCTCTAAGATTCCTTTTAATTAGCTATCCATAAGCTGATTTTAGGGGATTCATTTCTATTAAGCTATCTATATGCTGATATTTAGGGATTGATCAGCTATCTATTAGGCAATTCAAAGGTCTCCTTTAGACTATAAAAGGGGTAGACTCTTCTCTTGTAAAAAGACATGAAGAATATGAATTTCTGAGTTATAAAACTCTTGGCCTTGGGCCATTTTATTGGCAAGTTTGTCACCTTGCTATTTTTCTTATCAGAAGTCTTTTTCAACATAACTACTTCTAGTTTTTATGAGGGAGAATATCATCACACTCTCGCTTGCCTAAGCAATCGCGTTTAAGAGGGTGAGTTAGAGCCGATGATGGTGTTTACCTATCTAATTACGAATAGGAGGGTGCCTAGGACGACAACATATCATTAATTCACCGGAGAGATTCGTTTCGTTTGCAGGTGTTTGCCTTTTCAATTGCGATTAGGAGGGTTCCTAGGACAAATCTATCCAACATCATACCACCACCACCATCTATCTCGCTGTATATTTTATATCATTTGGTATTATATCCAATTCGATTCCTTGGGATTGAGTTTGTTTCTTTTTCTTTATATTCTTGTTGAATTTTCAAGATGACTTCTCTTCCACGGTACTTTAATCTTTGATGAACTCCCTCCAATCATCAGTTTAGATTCGAGGGTGAATCTTTTTGAGGAGTGAGGGAATGATACATGTATGAGAAGGCTAAAGTAATGCACCTTGAGCATAAATCTGAATTTTTTGGTAAAGTCTGGAAAGTCATCAAACTTGCGTTATCTTTTTGGATGGGTTTCGTGCATTTCTGGGCAGAGTTGTCTTCTTAAAAATTGACCGTCATTCAGTTACCTTTTCAACCCATCTTGAAACGCATTAATTGGATATCGGGAGCTCAAGATATATTTGTTTAACTGAAGATTGCGCTTGCAGAAAACTGAATACGGGATTATTATAGGATTTTGTAAAATTCAGCCCAAAATTCTACTATATAAAGTTTTTGGATGAATTAGACATTAAAATAAATTAATTCAAAGCTGGATTACAAAGCTTTGACCATTGTTATTAATATTTTATTTTATTCTCTAAGATTCCTTTTAATTAGCTATCCATAAGCTGATTTTAGGGGATTCATTTCTATTAAGCTATCTATATGCTGATATTTAGGGATTGATCAGCTATCTATTAGGCAATTCAAAGGTCTCCTTTAGACTATAAAAGGGGTAGACTCTTCTCTTGTAAAAAGACATGAAGAATATGAATTTCTGAGTTATAAAACTCTTGGCCTTGGGCCATTTTATTGGCAAGTTTGTCACCTTGCTATTTTTCTTATCAGAAGTCTTTTTCAACATAACTACTTCTAGTTTTTATGAGGGAGAATATCATCACACTCTCGCTTGCCTAAGCAATCGCGTTTAAGAGGGTGAGTTAGAGCCGATGATGGTGTTTACCTATCTAATTACGAATAGGAGGGTGCCTAGGACGACAACATATCATTAATTCACCGGAGAGATTCGTTTCGTTTGCAGGTGTTTGCCTTTTCAATTGCGATTAGGAGGGTTCCTAGGACAAATCTATCCAACATCATACCACCACCACCATCTATCTCGCTGTATATTTTATATCATTTGGTATTATATCCAATTCGATTCCTTGGGATTGAGTTTGTTTCTTTTTCTTTATATTCTTGTTGAATTTTCAAGATGACTTCTCTTCCACGGTACTTTAATCTTTGATGAACTCCCTCCAATCATCAGTTTAGATTCGAGGGTGAATCTTTTTGAGGAGTGAGGGAATGATACATGTATGAGAAGGCTAAAGTAATGCACCTTGAGCATAAATCTGAATTTTTTGGTAAAGTCTGGAAAGTCATCAAACTTGCGTTATCTTTTTGGATGGGTTTCGTGCATTTCTGGGCAGAGTTGTCTTCTTAAAAATTGACCGTCATTCAGTTACCTTTTCAACCCATCTTGAAACGCATTAATTGGATATCGGGAGCTCAAGATATATTTGTTTAACTGAAGATTGCGCTTGCAGAAAACTGAATACGGGATTATTATAGGATTTTGTAAAATTCAGCCCAAATTCTACTATATAAAGTTTTTGGATGAATTAGACATTAAAATAAATTAATTCAAAGCTGGATTACAAAGCTTTGACCATTGTTATTAATATTTTATTTTATTCTCTAAGATTCCTTTTAATTAGCTATCCATAAGCTGATTTTAGGGGATTCATTTCTATTAAGCTATCTATATGCTGATATTTAGGGATTGATCAGCTATCTATTAGGCAATTCAAAGGTCTCCTTTAGACTATAAAAGGGGTAGACTCTTCTCTTGTAAAAAGACATGAAGAATATGAATTTCTGAGTTATAAAACTCTTGGCCTTGGGCCATTTTATTGGCAAGTTTGTCACCTTGCTATTTTTCTTATCAGAAGTCTTTTTCAACATAACTACTTCTAGTTTTTATGAGGGAGAATATCATCACACTCTCGCTTGCCTAAGCAATCGCGTTTAAGAGGGTGAGTTAGAGCCGATGATGGTGTTTACCTATCTAATTACGAATAGGAGGGTGCCTAGGACGACAACATATCATTAATTCACCGGAGAGATTCGTTTCGTTTGCAGGTGTTTGCCTTTTCAATTGCGATTAGGAGGGTTCCTAGGACAAATCTATCCAACATCATACCACCACCACCATCTATCTCGCTGTATATTTTATATCATTTGGTATTATATCCAATTCGATTCCTTGGGATTGAGTTTGTTTCTTTTTCTTTATATTCTTGTTGAATTTTCAAGATGACTTCTCTTCCACGGTACTTTAATCTTTGATGAACTCCCTCCAATCATCAGTTTAGATTCGAGGGTGAATCTTTTTGAGGAGTGAGGGAATGATACATGTATGAGAAGGCTAAAGTAATGCACCTTGAGCATAAATCTGAATTTTTTGGTAAAGTCTGGAAAGTCATCAAACTTGCGTTATCTTTTTGGATGGGTTTCGTGCATTTCTGGGCAGAGTTGTCTTCTTAAAAATTGACCGTCATTCAGTTACCTTTTCAACCCATCTTGAAACGCATTAATTGGATATCGGGAGCTCAAGATATATTTGTTTAACTGAAGATTGCGCTTGCAGAAAACTGAATACGGGATTATTATAGGATTTTGTAAAATTCAGCCCAAATTCTACTATATAAAGTTTTTGGATGAATTAGACATTAAAATAAATTAATTCAAAGCTGGATTACAAAGCTTTGACCATTGTTATTAATATTTTATTTTATTCTCTAAGATTCCTTTTAATTAGCTATCCATAAGCTGATTTTAGGGGATTCATTTCTATTAAGCTATCTATATGCTGATATTTAGGGATTGATCAGCTATCTATTAGGCAATTCAAAGGTCTCCTTTAGACTATAAAAGGGGTAGACTCTTCTCTTGTAAAAAGACATGAAGAATATGAATTTCTGAGTTATAAAACTCTTGGCCTTGGGCCATTTTATTGGCAAGTTTGTCACCTTGCTATTTTTCTTATCAGAAGTCTTTTTCAACATAACTACTTCTAGTTTTTATGAGGGAGAATATCATCACACTCTCGCTTGCCTAAGCAATCGCGTTTAAGAGGGTGAGTTAGAGCCGATGATGGTGTTTACCTATCTAATTACGAATAGGAGGGTGCCTAGGACGACAACATATCATTAATTCACCGGAGAGATTCGTTTCGTTTGCAGGTGTTTGCCTTTTCAATTGCGATTAGGAGGGTTCCTAGGACAAATCTATCCAACATCATACCACCACCACCATCTATCTCGCTGTATATTTTATATCATTTGGTATTATATCCAATTCGATTCCTTGGGATTGAGTTTGTTTCTTTTTCTTTATATTCTTGTTGAATTTTCAAGATGACTTCTCTTCCACGGTACTTTAATCTTTGATGAACTCCCTCCAATCATCAGTTTAGATTCGAGGGTGAATCTTTTTGAGGAGTGAGGGAATGATACATGTATGAGAAGGCTAAAGTAATGCACCTTGAGCATAAATCTGAATTTTTTGGTAAAGTCTGGAAAGTCATCAAACTTGCGTTATCTTTTTGGATGGGTTTCGTGCATTTCTGGGCAGAGTTGTCTTCTTAAAAATTGACCGTCATTCAGTTACCTTTTCAACCCATCTTGAAACGCATTAATTGGATATCGGGAGCTCAAGATATATTTGTTTAACTGAAGATTGCGCTTGCAGAAAACTGAATACGGGATTATTATAGGATTTTGTAAAATTCAGCCCAAAATTCTACTATATAAAGTTTTTGGATGAATTAGACATTAAAATAAATTAATTCAAAGCTGGATTACAAAGCTTTGACCATTGTTATTAATATTTTATTTTATTCTCTAAGATTCCTTTTAATTAGCTATCCATAAGCTGATTTTAGGGGATTCATTTCTATTAAGCTATCTATATGCTGATATTTAGGGATTGATCAGCTATCTATTAGGCAATTCAAAGGTCTCCTTTAGACTATAAAAGGGGTAGACTCTTCTCTTGTAAAAAGACATGAAGAATATGAATTTCTGAGTTATAAAACTCTTGGCCTTGGGCCATTTTATTGGCAAGTTTGTCACCTTGCTATTTTTCTTATCAGAAGTCTTTTTCAACATAACTACTTCTAGTTTTTATGAGGGAGAATATCATCACACTCTCGCTTGCCTAAGCAATCGCGTTTAAGAGGGTGAGTTAGAGCCGATGATGGTGTTTACCTATCTAATTACGAATAGGAGGGTGCCTAGGACGACAACATATCATTAATTCACCGGAGAGATTCGTTTCGTTTGCAGGTGTTTGCCTTTTCAATTGCGATTAGGAGGGTTCCTAGGACAAATCTATCCAACATCATACCACCACCACCATCTATCTCGCTGTATATTTTATATCATTTGGTATTATATCCAATTCGATTCCTTGGGATTGAGTTTGTTTCTTTTTCTTTATATTCTTGTTGAATTTTCAAGATGACTTCTCTTCCACGGTACTTTAATCTTTGATGAACTCCCTCCAATCATCAGTTTAGATTCGAGGGTGAATCTTTTTGAGGAGTGAGGGAATGATACATGTATGAGAAGGCTAAAGTAATGCACCTTGAGCATAAATCTGAATTTTTTGGTAAAGTCTGGAAAGTCATCAAACTTGCGTTATCTTTTTGGATGGGTTTCGTGCATTTCTGGGCAGAGTTGTCTTCTTAAAAATTGACCGTCATTCAGTTACCTTTTCAACCCATCTTGAAACGCATTAATTGGATATCGGGAGCTCAAGATATATTTGTTTAACTGAAGATTGCGCTTGCAGAAAACTGAATACGGGATTATTATAGGATTTTGTAAAATTCAGCCCAAATTCTACTATATAAAGTTTTTGGATGAATTAGACATTAAAATAAATTAATTCAAAGCTGGATTACAAAGCTTTGACCATTGTTATTAATATTTTATTTTATTCTCTAAGATTCCTTTTAATTAGCTATCCATAAGCTGATTTTAGGGGATTCATTTCTATTAAGCTATCTATATGCTGATATTTAGGGATTGATCAGCTATCTATTAGGCAATTCAAAGGTCTCCTTTAGACTATAAAAGGGGTAGACTCTTCTCTTGTAAAAAGACATGAAGAATATGAATTTCTGAGTTATAAAACTCTTGGCCTTGGGCCATTTTATTGGCAAGTTTGTCACCTTGCTATTTTTCTTATCAGAAGTCTTTTTCAACATAACTACTTCTAGTTTTTATGAGGGAGAATATCATCACACTCTCGCTTGCCTAAGCAATCGCGTTTAAGAGGGTGAGTTAGAGCCGATGATGGTGTTTACCTATCTAATTACGAATAGGAGGGTGCCTAGGACGACAACATATCATTAATTCACCGGAGAGATTCGTTTCGTTTGCAGGTGTTTGCCTTTTCAATTGCGATTAGGAGGGTTCCTAGGACAAATCTATCCAACATCATACCACCACCACCATCTATCTCGCTGTATATTTTATATCATTTGGTATTATATCCAATTCGATTCCTTGGGATTGAGTTTGTTTCTTTTTCTTTATATTCTTGTTGAATTTTCAAGATGACTTGATAAGAGGGCTCCTTGTTGAGGACGCCTTCTTGATTGTTTCGGATCTAGGATTGAAGTAAGATGTCTCCTGCAATAAGCATGGCTGCAAATTGGTGTTTAAAAGAGCTGGAAAATTTAGGTAGACAGAATGTAGAAGATGAAGGCTCGGAGAAGTTGACAATGGTGGAACGCTGAAAGTATTGGTTTGGTTATGGCTAGGATTGGTCTTTGGTGAGGTGAATGGTGAGAAATGAAGTTTCTGACAAGGTTGAAAAATAGGTTGCAAGGGGTAGTACGAAAATGAAATAAAAACAAGGAAAAGAAATAAAATGAAACAAACTCCAAGGATGAACTCGAACAATCTGTTGAACGAACCCGAACCTTATCTTGAACTTGCTTCAGACGGACTTGGACCCTTCGATTATCTACAACCGAGAACCCAAAGTATCAAAGGGGTTGACCACGCAAGCAACGAACTTGAGAAGTCAGAAAGTTCTCAAAAGAACCGAAATGAGAGAAATTCTCACAAAAGTAAATTTCATTCAAATTGTCTTTTTTTTCACATTACAAAGTATACATATATATAGGCTAGTACAAGGGAGTTGGCGCCTAGAATACTTGGCCAGAATTGAATTGGAAGTTTCAGATGAGTGGCTGAAATGTAAGCACAATTAACATGTGTTAATTATGTTAAATGTGGATGAGAAAACTACTCATCCTTATCCTTTGTGGCCGGCTGGTTTTGGAGGGAGGGAAGACTGAATTTCAAACATTTAACACATGTGTTTTATGTGTGAAATTCAAAGGAAATAACTCCTTGTCCTTATCTTACTTTGACGCCAACTTCAAGGAGGGAAATCTTGAAATTTGAATCTGCCACATGCCATGCACATGCTTGGAAGGATGGTGGACGCCCCTCATGCTGGTCACATGACCATGACACACTCTCCCACGTGGAGGACACCTTTGAGCTATCCCGGGACTCACCAGCTTGAGTTGAGCTAGTAGAGCTGGAGTTGAGCTGAATGGAGCTGAGTTGAGCTGAATTCAGCTAGCTGAAGTGTTGAGGATTAGTTGAGCTGAAACGAGCTGCTAGAAATCCATTGAGCTTTTCCCGAGCTAAGGTGAAGTCCTTCATTTGGTACTCTTCCTTGTGCCTATGAGAAAACAAAAGTTATACCATCATAAGTATTGTAAACTTATTAAAGAAAGTTAAAACAAGCTGAAAAACATAGTTATCATATTGGAAAACATGTAACAAGCTAAAGAAACATGGTAAACATGATTATGAGCTTGTGTTCTTATTGAACTTATTGAAAACACACCTATTTACATGCTTAATAAACACAATACTAGCTTAAGTACTATATAGTTACAAGATGTTACACATCAGTATGTAACATAGTGTAAAGTTTATTCTCTAAGGCATATGCATTATTAAGGGATTCTGAGACTTGTAAACATTTAAGAATAAGAACTTCCCTGAATTGCTTAGCCTTTGATCGAGTGATGGGTCCTGATGGTAAGACCTCCGGATCAGCTGTTTGAGCTAGTGTAGATGTGCTCACATCATCCCCCCCTTCTTGAAAAGGATTTGTCCTCAAATCTGCAGAATCATTAAAAGGGGATAAGTCGGAAACATTAAATGTAGCACTTACATTGTATTCACCCGGCAAGTCCAACTTGTAAGCATTGTCGTTCACTTTCTCAACCACTTGAAAAGGACCATCTCCTCGTGGTAACAGCTTGGACCGTCGTTGGGTTGGAAAACGTTCCTTTCGAAGTGAATCCAAACCCAATCTCCAACATCGAAGGTAACTCGCTTACGTCCTTTGTTCGCTTGCTTCTCGTATTGTTGAGTCCTTCGTTCAAGGTTATCTTTAACCTGTTGATGCAACTTCTTTACATAATCAGCCTTGGATTGTCCGTCCCTATTCGTCACTTGTTCATATGGCAAAGGCAACATATCGAGAGGAGTGATAGGATTAAATCCATAAACAACCTCAAAAGGTGACATTTTAGTAGCAGAATGAACGGCATGGTTATATGCAAATTCAACATGCGGCAAACAATCTTCCCACGTCTTAATATTCTTTTTGATGATGGAACGGAGTAAAGTAGATAAAATACGATTAACAACCTCAGTTTGTCCATCAGTTTGGGGATGACAAGTAGTAGAAAACATAAGTTTCGTACCTAATTTGCTCCAAAGAGTCCTCCAGAAGTGACTCAAGAATTTTACATCCCTGTCAGAAACAATCGACCTAGGAATACCATGTAAACGCACAATTTCCTTAAAGAACAAGTTAGCCACATTAACAGCATCATCGGTCTTATGACACGCAATGAAGTGTGCCATCTTTGAGAACCTGTCAACCACAACAAAGATACTATCTCTACCTGTCCTAGTCCTAGGCAATCCCAACACAAAATCCATAGATATATCAGTCCAGGGGGAGTCGGGAATAGGTAAAGGTAAGTACAAACCGTGTGGTAATACCTTCGACTTTGCTTTCTTACATGTCACGCATCGTTCACACATCCTTTCGACGTCTCGTCGCATCTTTGGCCAGAATAGGTGCTCCTTGAGAATGTGTAACGTCTTGGTGACTCCAAAGTGTCCCATAAGTCCTCCTTCATGAGCTTCTCGAATTAGGACCTCTCGAATTGACCCTTGAGGAATGCAGAGTCTTCCTTCTTTGAAAAGATAATCATCATGTCGATAAAATTTCTCATCTGCACCCTTTTCACACAATGTATATCTTTCTCCAAAATCAGGGTCAGTAGCATATAATTCTTTGATATAGGCAAACCCAATCAAATGAGAGTCTAAGTAATTCAGAAGTGCATACCTACGGGATAAGGCATCTGCTACAACGTTGTCTTTACCTTTCTTATATCGAATGACATAAGGAAAAGATTCTAGAAATTCAACCCACTTAGCATGCCTTTTATTCAACTTATGCTGACCTGTTATGTGCTTCAAAGCTTCGTGATCGGTGTGAATTACGAATTCTTTCGGTAAGAGATAGTGCTGCCATGTTTCAAGAGCTCGAATCAATGCATACATCTCTTTGTCGTACACTGGATAATTCAAGGTAGCACCACTTAACTTCTCGCTGAAATAGGCAATAGGTCGCTTCTCCTGTGATAAAACGGCTCCAATTCCTATTCCTGAAGCATCACACTCAATCTCGAACATTTTATCAAAGTTAGGTAAGGCTAACACTGGGGCCTTAGTCAAATAATCCTTAATTTTCAAGAAGGCTTCTTCCTGTTCATTACCCCAATTGAAGACTGAATTCTTCTTTATAATCCCGGTTAAGGGGGCGGTAATGGAACTGAAATTAGGTACAAACCGACGATAAAAACTAGCTAAACCATGAAAAGATCTAACCTGACTTATTGATGTCGGTCGAGGCCAATCCTGAATCGCCTTCACCTTTTCTGGATCGACTTCCACACCCTGTGCAGTCACGATAAAACCAAGAAAGGTAACCTTATCAGTACAAAACATACATTTCTTCAGATTACCAAATAACCTTTCTTTTCTCAATGTGCCAAGAACATTCCTCAAGTGTTCCTCGTGATCCTGCAAAGACTTGCTGTATATAAGAATGTCATCAAAGTACACAACACAATATTTTCCAATGTAAGATCGTAAAACATGATTCATCAGACGCATAAAGGTGCTAGGTGCGTTAGTTAAACCGAAAGGCATCACTAACCACTCGTACAGACCCAATTTCGTTTTGAAGGCTGTCTTCCATTCGTCGCCTTCTCGCATCCGAATCTGATGATATCCACTCTTTAAATCAATTTTGGAAAATATGGTCGCACCACACAACTCATCTAGCATGTCATCAAGACGAGGAATGGGATGCCTATACTTGATGGTAATCTGATTCACCGCTCGGCAATCAACACACATTCTCCATGTTCCGTCTTTCTTGGGTACTAAAAGCACTGGTACAGCGCACGGACTTAAACTTTCCCGAATGTAACCCTTTTCCATCAACTCGGTGATTTGTTTTTGAAGTTCCTTTGTTTCTTCTGGATTACTTCGATATGCTGGCCGATTTGGAATGGTAGCTCCCGGAATGAAATCAATTTGATGTTCTATACCTCGAATAGGTGGCAACCCACTCGGTGTCTCATCCGGAAACACGTCTTCAAACTCCTGCAAAAGAGACGTAATAGATGTAGGCAAATCATTAGGAATATCAGATAACAAACAATACTCCTTATACATTAAAATAAGTAAAGTTTGTTGAGAGGAAAGACATTTCCTGATATCCTTGCCGCTCGCATATACGTTCGTCTTCTTCCTTTCTGTTTTGGCTTCCTCGACATTCTTTCTCAATCGAACCTGATCTTCTTGCACTTGACTCGGTGTCAAAGGTGCTAAGGTGATCTTCTTACCTGCATGTGTAAAAGAATATCGATTTGTAATTCCATCATGCAACGTACCTTTGTCGTATTGCCATGGACGTCCCAAAAGTAGGTGACACGCATCCATTGAGACGACATCACAAAGGATTTCATCTTTATACCTCCCTATGGTAAATGGTACCGAAACTTGTCTAGTAACTCGTACTTCTCCGCCATCATTTAACCATTGAAGACGGTATGGTTTGGGATGCTTCTTCGTCTTTAAGCCTAACTTATCAACCATGAAAGAACTTGCAACATTAGTACAACTACCACCATCAATAATGACAACACATACCTTGTCGTTAATGAGGCATCTAGTATGGAAGATGTTTTCTCGTTGCTGGTCGTCTTGTGTAGGTGTAGCATTTAGACTTCTTTTTATGACAAGTGCTTCACCGGTCATGTATGTATCCAAGGCATCATCCGCATCATCCTTGTCTTCCTCGTGTAAAGGTTCATGTTCTTCATTGTCGGATTCAGACTCAATCTCTCCGTTTTCTAACATCAACATAGTCTTCCGATTAGGACATTGGCTTGCAATATGTCCTCTTCCAAGACACTTAAAGCATTGAATATCCCTTGAGCGTTCTGGACGTTCTGGTTGTGCATTTTGCTTCCCACGCCCAACATCTACAATCGGGGCCTTTGGCTTGCTCGTTTCACCCTTCTCTTTGTTTTGAAACGGTACTTGTTTCCTGAAATTGTTAGAAGGATTGAAAACAGAATTGGAAGGAGGTCTGAAAGAATTATTACCTCGGGATGACGACATCTTTCTTCGTTGCTGCCTCTCAACCTTAATTGCCATTTGCACCATTTCGTCTAATTCGACGTAATGTTGCAATTCAACAGCATTGGCAATGTCGGTGTTCAAACCTGAAAGGAATCGCGCCATGGTTGCTTCTCGGTCTTCCTCAATGTTAGCACGCATCATGGCCATCTCCATGTCTTTAAAATAATCTTCGACGCTTCGATTTCCTTGTTTCAAAGTTTGTAACCTTTGAAATAGGTCTCGATGGTAATGGGATGGTACGAATCTCTTTCTCAAAATTCTTTTCATCTCTGCCCATGTATTGATTGGACCTTCACCGGTTCGTCTTCTACTTAGAATCAATTGATCCCACCAAATTAAGGCATAGTCAACGAACTCCATCGCTGCCAATTGAACCTTCTTCTGGTCAGAATAATTGTAGCAATCAAAGACGTGCTCCACCTTGCTTTCCCACGCAAGATATGCATCCGGATCTGATCGTCCTTGAAAAGGGGGTATGGCAACTTTGATGTTGTTCAAATTGTCATCCAGTTGTGCCTGGTGTTGTACACGCCTCCCATTTGTTCTAGGAGCATTCTGCCTCGGTTCTTGCACTTCTTCAACGTCATCATTGTTGTCATCATGGGAATTGTTTTGAGATCCCTCGATCTTGTCCATTCTCACGTGCAATTGTTCAATCTCTGATTGCACTACTCTTCGGACTTCTCGAAGCATGGCTTGCATCATAAGGCTTGGTTGAACGTCGTTTTGTTGTTGATCATCACGATCTCCATTTGAACCTGCCATTGTTAGTAAAGAACAAACAACACAAAATAAAATAAGGATAAATGGACCTCACAAAGTACACACACAAGATCCTCACAAGTTCACTCCAAAGAAAAATAAAAATGGCACTTCAACACTCGTGTTTCACTCGGGAATACTTGAATGGCTCTTTTGATTCCCCTTCTGATCTCACACACACAAATGCCTTTTACCACTCCTTCTCTCGTTATAAGTTCTTTAGAGGACTAGCGTAGACTTTCTTCAAATCTGTCACAAGTGTTAGTCTTTAACAACAACGGTTAGTGACAATCGAAATGTAAGGTTCTGTCCAAAACAAATTCGGTTAGTGTTAAATGGAAAGAAAAGTGATGTAAAGTAAGGTAAAGGTTAGAAAGAAAGAAAAAGAAAAAAAAAAAAAAATGGATTACTTACTACAAAGAAACACTTACTACTCTCCTTTCACCGAACAATCAATTCTTCATGCCCGGTTGATTATGGTAGTGTTTGATGCTGTAGAACACATTAAACTTGCATTTTCTTTCATCTTTTCAATACCATGAAGTGCTTTTCTTTCAACTATTGATATTCTGATTTTTTTTTGAATTTTCGAAATTTTTTTTTTTAACTAGAGTTGACTTTGACTTTTTTTTTTTTTGACTTTTTTTTTTGTTTTTTGATTGTTTTTGCACTCACGAAGATGATTCTTACTTGTAATCCAACCTAGGCTCTGATTACCACATGATAAGAGGGCTCCTTGTTGAGGACGCCTTCTTGATTGTTTCGGATCTAGGATTGAAGTAAGATGTCTCCTGCAATAAGCATGGCTGCAAATTGGTGTTTAAAAGAGCTGGAAAATTTAGGTAGACAGAATGTAGAAGATGAAGGCTCGGAGAAGTTGACAATGGTGGAACGCTGAAAGTATTGGTTTGGTTATGGCTAGGATTGGTCTTTGGTGAGGTGAATGGTGAGAAATGAAGTTTCTGACAAGGTTGAAAAATAGGTTGCAAGGGGTAGTACGAAAATGAAATAAAAACAAGGAAAAGAAATAAAATGAAACAAACTCCAAGGATGAACTCGAACAATCTGTTGAACGAACCCGAACCTTATCTTGAACTTGCTTCAGACGGACTTGGACCCTTCGATTATCTACAACCGAGAACCCAAAGTATCAAAGGGGTTGACCACGCAAGCAACGAACTTGAGAAGTCAGAAAGTTCTCAAAAGAACCGAAATGAGAGAAATTCTCACAAAAGTAAATTTCATTCAAATTGTCTTTTTTTTCACATTACAAAGTATACATATATATAGGCTAGTACAAGGGAGTTGGCGCCTAGAATACTTGGCCAGAATTGAATTGGAAGTTTCAGATGAGTGGCTGAAATGTAAGCACAATTAACATGTGTTAATTATGTTAAATGTGGATGAGAAAACTACTCATCCTTATCCTTTGTGGCCGGCTGGTTTTGGAGGGAGGGAAGACTGAATTTCAAACATTTAACACATGTGTTTTATGTGTGAAATTCAAAGGAAATAACTCCTTGTCCTTATCTTACTTTGACGCCAACTTCAAGGAGGGAAATCTTGAAATTTGAATCTGCCACATGCCATGCACATGCTTGGAAGGATGGTGGACGCCCCTCATGCTGGTCACATGACCATGACACACTCTCCCACGTGGAGGACACCTTTGAGCTATCCCGGGACTCACCAGCTTGAGTTGAGCTAGTAGAGCTGGAGTTGAGCTGAATGGAGCTGAGTTGAGCTGAATTCAGCTAGCTGAAGTGTTGAGGATTAGTTGAGCTGAAACGAGCTGCTAGAAATCCATTGAGCTTTTCCCGAGCTAAGGTGAAGTCCTTCATTTGGTACTCTTCCTTGTGCCTATGAGAAAACAAAAGTTATACCATCATAAGTATTGTAAACTTATTAAAGAAAGTTAAAACAAGCTGAAAAACATAGTTATCATATTGGAAAACATGTAACAAGCTAAAGAAACATGGTAAACATGATTATGAGCTTGTGTTCTTATTGAACTTATTGAAAACACACCTATTTACATGCTTAATAAACACAATACTAGCTTAAGTACTATATAGTTACAAGATGTTACACATCAGTATGTAACATAGTGTAAAGTTTATTCTCTAAGGCATATGCATTATTAAGGGATTCTGAGACTTGTAAACATTTAAGAATAAGAACTTCCCTGAATTGCTTAGCCTTTGATCGAGTGATGGGTCCTGATGGTAAGACCTCCGGATCAGCTGTTTGAGCTAGTGTAGATGTGCTCACATCATGACTTCTCTTCCACGGTACTTTAATCTTTGATGAACTCCCTCCAATCATCAGTTTAGATTCGAGGGTGAATCTTTTTGAGGAGTGAGGGAATGATACATGTATGAGAAGGCTAAAGTAATGCACCTTGAGCATAAATCTGAATTTTTTGGTAAAGTCTGGAAAGTCATCAAACTTGCGTTATCTTTTTGGATGGGTTTCGTGCATTTCTGGGCAGAGTTGTCTTCTTAAAAATTGACCGTCATTCAGTTACCTTTTCAACCCATCTTGAAACGCATTAATTGGATATCGGGAGCTCAAGATATATTTGTTTAACTGAAGATTGCGCTTGCAGAAAACTGAATACGGGATTATTATAGGATTTTGTAAAATTCAGCCCAAATTCTACTATATAAAGTTTTTGGATGAATTAGACATTAAAATAAATTAATTCAAAGCTGGATTACAAAGCTTTGACCATTGTTATTAATATTTTATTTTATTCTCTAAGATTCCTTTTAATTAGCTATCCATAAGCTGATTTTAGGGGATTCATTTCTATTAAGCTATCTATATGCTGATATTTAGGGATTGATCAGCTATCTATTAGGCAATTCAAAGGTCTCCTTTAGACTATAAAAGGGGTAGACTCTTCTCTTGTAAAAAGACATGAAGAATATGAATTTCTGAGTTATAAAACTCTTGGCCTTGGGCCATTTTATTGGCAAGTTTGTCACCTTGCTATTTTTCTTATCAGAAGTCTTTTTCAACATAACTACTTCTAGTTTTTATGAGGGAGAATATCATCACACTCTCGCTTGCCTAAGCAATCGCGTTTAAGAGGGTGAGTTAGAGCCGATGATGGTGTTTACCTATCTAATTACGAATAGGAGGGTGCCTAGGACGACAACATATCATTAATTCACCGGAGAGATTCGTTTCGTTTGCAGGTGTTTGCCTTTTCAATTGCGATTAGGAGGGTTCCTAGGACAAATCTATCCAACATCATACCACCACCACCATCTATCTCGCTGTATATTTTATATCATTTGGTATTATATCCAATTCGATTCCTTGGGATTGAGTTTGTTTCTTTTTCTTTATATTCTTGTTGAATTTTCAAGATGACTTCTCTTCCACGGTACTTTAATCTTTGATGAACTCCCTCCAATCATCAGTTTAGATTCGAGGGTGAATCTTTTTGAGGAGTGAGGGAATGATACATGTATGAGAAGGCTAAAGTAATGCACCTTGAGCATAAATCTGAATTTTTTGGTAAAGTCTGGAAAGTCATCAAACTTGCGTTATCTTTTTGGATGGGTTTCGTGCATTTCTGGGCAGAGTTGTCTTCTTAAAAATTGACCGTCATTCAGTTACCTTTTCAACCCATCTTGAAACGCATTAATTGGATATCGGGAGCTCAAGATATATTTGTTTAACTGAAGATTGCGCTTGCAGAAAACTGAATACGGGATTATTATAGGATTTTGTAAAATTCAGCCCAAATTCTACTATATAAAGTTTTTGGATGAATTAGACATTAAAATAAATTAATTCAAAGCTGGATTACAAAGCTTTGACCATTGTTATTAATATTTTATTTTATTCTCTAAGATTCCTTTTAATTAGCTATCCATAAGCTGATTTTAGGGGATTCATTTCTATTAAGCTATCTATATGCTGATATTTAGGGATTGATCAGCTATCTATTAGGCAATTCAAAGGTCTCCTTTAGACTATAAAAGGGGTAGACTCTTCTCTTGTAAAAAGACATGAAGAATATGAATTTCTGAGTTATAAAACTCTTGGCCTTGGGCCATTTTATTGGCAAGTTTGTCACCTTGCTATTTTTCTTATCAGAAGTCTTTTTCAACATAACTACTTCTAGTTTTTATGAGGGAGAATATCATCACACTCTCGCTTGCCTAAGCAATCGCGTTTAAGAGGGTGAGTTAGAGCCGATGATGGTGTTTACCTATCTAATTACGAATAGGAGGGTGCCTAGGACGACAACATATCATTAATTCACCGGAGAGATTCGTTTCGTTTGCAGGTGTTTGCCTTTTCAATTGCGATTAGGAGGGTTCCTAGGACAAATCTATCCAACATCATACCACCACCACCATCTATCTCGCTGTATATTTTATATCATTTGGTATTATATCCAATTCGATTCCTTGGGATTGAGTTTGTTTCTTTTTCTTTATATTCTTGTTGAATTTTCAAGATGACTTCTCTTCCACGGTACTTTAATCTTTGATGAACTCCCTCCAATCATCAGTTTAGATTCGAGGGTGAATCTTTTTGAGGAGTGAGGGAATGATACATGTATGAGAAGGCTAAAGTAATGCACCTTGAGCATAAATCTGAATTTTTTGGTAAAGTCTGGAAAGTCATCAAACTTGCGTTATCTTTTTGGATGGGTTTCGTGCATTTCTGGGCAGAGTTGTCTTCTTAAAAATTGACCGTCATTCAGTTACCTTTTCAACCCATCTTGAAACGCATTAATTGGATATCGGGAGCTCAAGATATATTTGTTTAACTGAAGATTGCGCTTGCAGAAAACTGAATACGGGATTATTATAGGATTTTGTAAAATTCAGCCCAAATTCTACTATATAAAGTTTTTGGATGAATTAGACATTAAAATAAATTAATTCAAAGCTGGATTACAAAGCTTTGACCATTGTTATTAATATTTTATTTTATTCTCTAAGATTCCTTTTAATTAGCTATCCATAAGCTGATTTTAGGGGATTCATTTCTATTAAGCTATCTATATGCTGATATTTAGGGATTGATCAGCTATCTATTAGGCAATTCAAAGGTCTCCTTTAGACTATAAAAGGGGTAGACTCTTCTCTTGTAAAAAGACATGAAGAATATGAATTTCTGAGTTATAAAACTCTTGGCCTTGGGCCATTTTATTGGCAAGTTTGTCACCTTGCTATTTTTCTTATCAGAAGTCTTTTTCAACATAACTACTTCTAGTTTTTATGAGGGAGAATATCATCACACTCTCGCTTGCCTAAGCAATCGCGTTTAAGAGGGTGAGTTAGAGCCGATGATGGTGTTTACCTATCTAATTACGAATAGGAGGGTGCCTAGGACGACAACATATCATTAATTCACCGGAGAGATTCGTTTCGTTTGCAGGTGTTTGCCTTTTCAATTGCGATTAGGAGGGTTCCTAGGACAAATCTATCCAACATCATACCACCACCACCATCTATCTCGCTGTATATTTTATATCATTTGGTATTATATCCAATTCGATTCCTTGGGATTGAGTTTGTTTCTTTTTCTTTATATTCTTGTTGAATTTTCAAGATGACTTCTCTTCCACGGTACTTTAATCTTTGATGAACTCCCTCCAATCATCAGTTTAGATTCGAGGGTGAATCTTTTTGAGGAGTGAGGGAATGATACATGTATGAGAAGGCTAAAGTAATGCACCTTGAGCATAAATCTGAATTTTTTGGTAAAGTCTGGAAAGTCATCAAACTTGCGTTATCTTTTTGGATGGGTTTCGTGCATTTCTGGGCAGAGTTGTCTTCTTAAAAATTGACTGTCATTCAGTTACCTTTTCAACCCATCTTGAAACGCATTAATTGGATATCGGGAGCTCAAGATATATTTGTTTAACTGAAGATTGCGCTTGCAGAAAACTGAATACGGGATTATTATAGGATTTTGTAAAATTCAGCCCAAATTCTACTATATAAAGTTTTTGGATGAATTAGACATTAAAATAAATTAATTCAAAGCTGGATTACAAAGCTTTGACCATTGTTATTAATATTTTATTTTATTCTCTAAGATTCCTTTTAATTAGCTATCCATAAGCTGATTTTAGGGGATTCATTTCTATTAAGCTATCTATATGCTGATATTTAGGGATTGATCAGCTATCTATTAGGCAATTCAAAGGTCTCCTTTAGACTATAAAAGGGGTAGACTCTTCTCTTGTAAAAAGACATGAAGAATATGAATTTCTGAGTTATAAAACTCTTGGCCTTGGGCCATTTTATTGGCAAGTTTGTCACCTTGCTATTTTTCTTATCAGAAGTCTTTTTCAACATAACTACTTCTAGTTTTTATGAGGGAGAATATCATCACACTCTCGCTTGCCTAAGCAATCGCGTTTAAGAGGGTGAGTTAGAGCCGATGATGGTGTTTACCTATCTAATTACGAATAGGAGGGTGCCTAGGACGACAACATATCATTAATTCACCGGAGAGATTCGTTTCGTTTGCAGGTGTTTGCCTTTTCAATTGCGATTAGGAGGGTTCCTAGGACAAATCTATCCAACATCATACCACCACCACCATCTATCTCGCTGTATATTTTATATCATTTGGTATTATATCCAATTCGATTCCTTGGGATTGAGTTTGTTTCTTTTTCTTTATATTCTTGTTGAATTTTCAAGATGACTTCTCTTCCACGGTACTTTAATCTTTGATGAACTCCCTCCAATCATCAGTTTAGATTCGAGGGTGAATCTTTTTGAGGAGTGAGGGAATGATACATGTATGAGAAGGCTAAAGTAATGCACCTTGAGCATAAATCTGAATTTTTTGGTAAAGTCTGGAAAGTCATCAAACTTGCGTTATCTTTTTGGATGGGTTTCGTGCATTTCTGGGCAGAGTTGTCTTCTTAAAAATTGACCGTCATTCAGTTACCTTTTCAACCCATCTTGAAACGCATTAATTGGATATCGGGAGCTCAAGATATATTTGTTTAACTGAAGATTGCGCTTGCAGAAAACTGAATACGGGATTATTATAGGATTTTGTAAAATTCAGCCCAAATTCTACTATATAAAGTTTTTGGATGAATTAGACATTAAAATAAATTAATTCAAAGCTGGATTACAAAGCTTTGACCATTGTTATTAATATTTTATTTTATTCTCTAAGATTCCTTTTAATTAGCTATCCATAAGCTGATTTTAGGGGATTCATTTCTATTAAGCTATCTATATGCTGATATTTAGGGATTGATCAGCTATCTATTAGGCAATTCAAAGGTCTCCTTTAGACTATAAAAGGGGTAGACTCTTCTCTTGTAAAAAGACATGAAGAATATGAATTTCTGAGTTATAAAACTCTTGGCCTTGGGCCATTTTATTGGCAAGTTTGTCACCTTGCTATTTTTCTTATCAGAAGTCTTTTTCAACATAACTACTTCTAGTTTTTATGAGGGAGAATATCATCACACTCTCGCTTGCCTAAGCAATCGCGTTTAAGAGGGTGAGTTAGAGCCGATGATGGTGTTTACCTATCTAATTACGAATAGGAGGGTGCCTAGGACGACAACATATCATTAATTCACCGGAGAGATTCGTTTCGTTTGCAGGTGTTTGCCTTTTCAATTGCGATTAGGAGGGTTCCTAGGACAAATCTATCCAACATCATACCACCACCACCATCTATCTCGCTGTATATTTTATATCATTTGGTATTATATCCAATTCGATTCCTTGGGATTGAGTTTGTTTCTTTTTCTTTATATTCTTGTTGAATTTTCAAGATGATTTCTCTTCCACGGTACTTTAATCTTTGATGAACTCCCTCCAATCATCAGTTTAGATTCGAGGGTGAATCTTTTTGAGGAGTGAGGGAATGATACATGTATGAGAAGGCTAAAGTAATGCACCTTGAGCATAAATCTGAATTTTTTGGTAAAGTCTGGAAAGTCATCAAACTTGCGTTATCTTTTTGGATGGGTTTCGTGCATTTCTGGGCAGAGTTGTCTTCTTAAAAATTGACCGTCATTCAGTTACCTTTTCAACCCATCTTGAAACGCATTAATTGGATATCGGGAGCTCAAGATATATTTGTTTAACTGAAGATTGCGCTTGCAGAAAACTGAATACGGGATTATTATAGGATTTTGTAAAATTCAGCCCAAATTCTACTATATAAAGTTTTTGGATGAATTAGACATTAAAATAAATTAATTCAAAGCTGGATTACAAAGCTTTGACCATTGTTATTAATATTTTATTTTATTCTCTAAGATTCCTTTTAATTAGCTATCCATAAGCTGATTTTAGGGGATTCATTTCTATTAAGCTATCTATATGCTGATATTTAGGGATTGATCAGCTATCTATTAGGCAATTCAAAGGTCTCCTTTAGACTATAAAAGGGGTAGACTCTTCTCTTGTAAAAAGACATGAAGAATATGAATTTCTGAGTTATAAAACTCTTGGCCTTGGGCCATTTTATTGGCAAGTTTGTCACCTTGCTATTTTTCTTATCAGAAGTCTTTTTCAACATAACTACTTCTAGTTTTTATGAGGGAGAATATCATCACACTCTCGCTTGCCTAAGCAATCGCGTTTAAGAGGGTGAGTTAGAGCCGATGATGGTGTTTACCTATCTAATTACGAATAGGAGGGTGCCTAGGACGACAACATATCATTAATTCACCGGAGAGATTCGTTTCGTTTGCAGGTGTTTGCCTTTTCAATTGCGATTAGGAGGGTTCCTAGGACAAATCTATCCAACATCATACCACCACCACCATCTATCTCGCTGTATATTTTATATCATTTGGTATTATATCCAATTCGATTCCTTGGGATTGAGTTTGTTTCTTTTTCTTTATATTCTTGTTGAATTTTCAAGATGACTTCTCTTCCACGGTACTTTAATCTTTGATGAACTCCCTCCAATCATCAGTTTAGATTCGAGGGTGAATCTTTTTGAGGAGTGAGGGAATGATACATGTATGAGAAGGCTAAAGTAATGCACCTTGAGCATAAATCTGAATTTTTTGGTAAAGTCTGGAAAGTCATCAAACTTGCGTTATCTTTTTGGATGGGTTTCGTGCATTTCTGGGCAGAGTTGTCTTCTTAAAAATTGACCGTCATTCAGTTACCTTTTCAACCCATCTTGAAACGCATTAATTGGATATCGGGAGCTCAAGATATATTTGTTTAACTGAAGATTGCGCTTGCAGAAAACTGAATACGGGATTATTATAGGATTTTGTAAAATTCAGCCCAAATTCTACTATATAAAGTTTTTGGATGAATTAGACATTAAAATAAATTAATTCAAAGCTGGATTACAAAGCTTTGACCATTGTTATTAATATTTTATTTTATTCTCTAAGATTCCTTTTAATTAGCTATCCATAAGCTGATTTTAGGGCATTCATTTCTATTAAGCTATCTATATGCTGATATTTAGGGATTGATCAGCTATCTATTAGGCAATTCAAAGGTCTCCTTTAGACTATAAAAGGGGTAGACTCTTCTCTTGTAAAAAGACATGAAGAATATGAATTTCTGAGTTATAAAACTCTTGACCTTGGGCCATTTTATTGGCAAGGTTGTCACCTTGCTATTTTTCTTATCAGAAGTCTTCTTCAACATAACTACTTCTAGTTTTTAAGAGGGAGAATATCTTCACACTCTCGCTTGCCTAAGTAATCGCGTTTAGGAGGATAAGTTAGAGTCGATGATGGTGTTTGCCTATCTAATTACGGATAGGAGGGTGCCTAGGACGACAACATATCATCAATTCACCGGAGAGATTCGTTTCGTTTGCAGGTGTTTGCCTATTCAATTGCGATTAGGAGGGTGTTAAGGACAAATCTATCCAACATTATAGCTTAAAGGAGACAACAAAATATCCTAAGAAGTAGCTATTTAATCCCTAAATATTAGCATATGGATAGCTTAATAGAAATGAATCCCCTAAAATCATAGCTAATTAAAAGGAATCTTAGGGAATAAAATAAAATATTAATAACAATGGTCAAAGCTTTATAATCCAGCTTTGAATTAATTTATTTTGATGTCTAATTCATCCAAAAACTTTATATAGTAGCTTTTGGGTTGAATTTTACAAAATCCTATAATAATCCCGTATCCAGTTTTCTGCACGCGCAATCTTCAGTTAAACAAACATATCTTGAGCTCCCGATATCCAATTAATGCGTTTCAAGATGTGTTGAAAAGGTAACTGAATGACGGTCAATTTGTAAGAAGACAACTCTGACCAGAAGTGCACGAAACCCATCCAAAAAGACAACGCAAGTTTGATGACTTTCCAGACTTTACCAACAAATTCAGATTTATGCTCAAGGTGCATTACTTTAGCCTTCTCATACATGTATCATTCCCCCACTCCTCAAAAAGATTCGCCCTCGAATCTAAACTGATGATTGGAGGGAGTTCATCAAAGATTAAAGTACCGTGGAAGAGAAGTCATCTTGAAAATTCAGCAAGAATATAAAGAAAAACAAACAAACTCAATCCCAAGGAATCAAATTGGATATAATATCAAATGATATAAAATATACAGCGAGATAGATGGTGGTGGTGGTATGATGTTGGATAGATTTGTCCTTGGTACCCTCCTAATCGCAATTGAAAAGGCAAACACCTGCAAATGAAACGAATCTCTCCGGTGAATTGACGATATGTTGTCGTCCTAGGCACCCTCCTATCCGTAATTAGATAGGCAAACACCATCATCGGCTCTAACTCACCCTCTTAAACGCGATTGCTTAGGCAAGCGAGAGTGTGAAGATATTCTCCTTCATAAAAACTAGAAGTAGTTATGTTGAAAAAGACTTCTGATAAGAAAAATATCAAGGTGACAACCTTGCCAATAAAATGGCCCAAGGCCAAGAGTTTTATAACTCAGAAATTCATATTCTTCATATCTTTTTACAAGAGAAGAGTCTACCCCCTTTATAGTCTAAAGGAGACCTTAGAATTGCCTAATAGAGAGCTGATCAATCCCTAAATATTAGCATATGGATAGCTTAATAGAATAAATCCCCTAAAATCAGCTTATGGATAGCTAATTAAAAGGAATCTTAGGAAATAAAATAAAATATTAATAACAATGGTCAAAGCTTTATAATCCAGCTTTGAATTAATTTATTTTAATGTCTAATTCATCCAAAAACTTTATATAGTAGCTTTTGGGCTGAATTTTACAAAGTCCTATAATAATCCCGTATCCAGTTTTCTGCATGCGCAATCTTCAGTTAAACAAACATATCTTGAGCTCCAAATATCCAATTAATGCATTTCAAGATGCTTTGAAAAGGTAACTGAATGACGGTCAATTTGTAAGAAGACCACTCTGCCCAGAAATGCACGAAACCCATCCAAAAAGACAACGCAAGTTTGATGACTTTCCAGATTTTACCAACAAATTCAGATTTATGCTCAAGGTGCATTACTTTAGCCTTCTCATACATGTATCAAAGAGTTCCATCTCTTTGTTTTGGTGCCCAAAGCATGTTTCCCTCCATGTTGGTTGGTTGTGTCTCTTGGGGAGGGAACATGTCCTTCCATGGTTGAGCTGAAGGTTGTAGGATGAGCTAAGATGAGCTGGGTTGAGCTAAGCTAGCTAGCTGAAAGTTCACCATCTTTGAGTGATGATTTGAGCTAAACGATTAACCCCCTAGCTGAGTGAACTTATCCTTAGGGCCATAATACTCTCCTCAATCCATAAAAGTGTGTAGGAGCTGATCCGAATCTCATGTGGATGGAAACTCACCATTTGTCTTTTTGAGCTCATTCTGAATTCGTGAACTGGAAGCTAGCATCCACTTTATTACGCTACTTAAGAGTGTTTGGTACATTTTAGTGCTGATCGGAAGCTGTTAAGTGCTTCAAACAATGATTCTTTGTTTTGAGCTCAAATGGTGCATTTGAGCTAAAACAAAGCTGGCCGATAGTCCATTAAGTTGTGTTCAACATACCTTGCAAAGAAAATAAATATAATGAATCAAAATGAATGATATAACTATTGAAACAAATTTAAAAGCTGAAATTAACATGTGATGCTTATTCAATGTGTTACATGTCTTCAACAAGTAATACACTGTATAACTTCTCTTTTAGTGTCATTTGACCTCCAAAGGTTGTAATGCACTTGTGAGTATATGTCTCCTTAAGTTGCTTGGCCTTAGAACACGTGATAGGACCTGGTGGTAGCACTTCTGGGTCTTGATTAATTGGTAAAAACTGGTCAACCCATGAAAACTCCTCACTTGACTGATGTTGGTAGGCCTTGGCCACTCTTGTATTGCTTGAATCTTCTCTGGATCTATCTTTAATCCCTGTGAACTTACAATAAATCCTAGAGAAGATAACTCATTAGTACAAAATACACATTTCGATAGATTGACATATAAGGGCTCCTTTTTCAATGTTTTAAGAACTTTCTTTAGATGTCGCTCATGGTCATTCAAGTTGTGGCTATATATCAGTATATCATCAAAGTAAACAACACAAAACTTTCCAATGTAAGGCCGTAAGACATGATTCATCAATCTCATGAAAGTGCTAGGGGCATTGGTTAGGCCAAAAGGCATAACCATCCACTCATACAAACCTTGCTTAGTTTTGAAGGTTGTTTTCCACTCATCCATCCCCTACTCGCATTCTGATTTGATGATAGCCACTTATGAGATCAATCTTAGAGAATATGCTAGCCCCACTGAGTTCATCTAACATATCATCCAATCTGGGTATGGGATGTCGGTACTTGATTGTGATTTGGTTGATAGCCCTACAGTCCACACACATCCTCCATGAATCATCCTTTTTGGGAACTAACAAAACTGGCATGACACAAGGACTCAAGCTTTCTCCAATATACCCCTTCTTTATAAGTTTCCCTATTTGGCGTTGTAACTCCTTGGTCTCTTCTGGATTGCTCCTATAAGCAGGTCTATTAGGAATGGTGGCTCCATGCATGAAATCTATCTGCTGCTCAATTTCTCTAACGAGAGGTAATCCACTAGGAAGATCATCAGGGAACATATCCTTGAATTCCTGCAAAAGTTGAGAAATATTTGAAGGCAAACCTTCAAGGGTGTTAGTGCTGAAACAACTTTTCTTGTACATAAGCGCAAGCACGTTTTGTTGTGTGGAAAGGTGCCTCCGAATATCCCTCCCACGAGCATAAAAGGTCATCTTCTTAGTGTCTTCTTTGGAGGACTTCTTCCATGACGCTAGTGATGTGAGCACATCTACACTAGCTCAAACAGCTGATCCGGAGGTCTTACCATCAGGACCCATCACTCGATCAAAGGCTAAGCAATTCAGGGAAGTTCTTATTCTTAAATGTTTACAAGTCTCAGAATCCCTTAATAATGCATATGCCTTAGAGAATAAACTTTACACTATGTTACATACTGATGTGTAACATCTTGTAACTATATAGTACTTAAGCTAGTATTGTGTTTATTAAGCATGTAAATAGGTGTGTTTTCAATAAGTTCAATAAGAACACAAGCTCATAATCATGTTTACCATGTTTCTTTAGCTTGTTACATGTTTTCCAATATGATAACTATGTTTTTCAGCTTGTTTTAACTTTCTTTAATAAGTTTACAATACTTATGATGGTATAACTTTTGTTTTCTCATAGGCACAAGGAAGAGTACCAAATGAAGGACTTCACCTTAGCTCGGGAAAAGCTCAATGGATTTCTAGCAGCTCGTTTCAGCTCAACTAATCCTCAACACTTCAGCTAGCTGAATTCAGCTCAACTCAGCTCCATTCAGCTCAACTCCAGCTCTACTAGCTCAACTCAAGCTGGTGAGTCCCGGGATAGCTCAAAGGTGTCCTCCACGTGGGAGAGTGTGTCATGGTCATGTGACCAGCATGAGGGGCGTCCACCATCCTTCCAAGCATGTGCATGGCATGTGGCAGATTCAAATTTCAAGATTTCCCTCCTTGAAGTTGGCGTCAAAGTAAGATAAGGACAAGGAGTTATTTCCTTTGAATTTCACACATAAAACACATGTGTTAAATGTTTGAAATTCAGTCTTCCCTCCCTCCAAAACCAGCCGGCCACAAAGGATAAGGATGAGTAGTTTTCTCATCCACATTTAACATAATTAACACATGTTAATTGTGCTTACATTTCAGCCACTCATCTGAAACTTCCAATTCAATTCTGGCCAAGTATTCTAGGCGCCAACTCCCTTGTACTAGCCTATATATATGTATACTTTGTAATGTGAAAAAAAAGACAATTTGAATGAAATTTACTTTTGTGAGAATTTCTCTCATTTCGGTTCTTTTGAGAACTTTCTGACTTCTCAAGTTCGTTGCTTGCGTGGTCAACCCCTTTGATACTTTGGGTTCTCGGTTGTAGATAATCGAAGGGTCCAAGTCCGTCTGAAGCAAGTTCAAGATAAGGTTCGGGTTCGTTCAACAGATTGTTCGAGTTCATCCTTGGAGTTTGTTTCATTTTATTTCTTTTCCTTGTTTTTATTTCATTTTCGTACTACCCCTTGCAACCTATTTTTCAACCTTGTCAGAAACTTCATTTCTCACCATTCACCTCACCAAAGACCAATCCTAGCCATAACCAAACCAATACTTTCAGCGTTCCACCATTGTCAACTTCTCCGAGCCTTCATCTTCTACATTCTGTCTACCTAAATTTTCCAGCTCTTTTAAACACCAATTTGCAGCCATGCTTATTGCAGGAGACATCTTACTTCAATCCTAGATCCGAAACAATCAAGAAGGCGTCCTCAACAAGGAGCCCTCTTATCATGTGGTAATCAGAGCCTAGGTTGGATTACAAGTAAGAATCATCTTCGTGAGTGCAAAAACAATCAAAAAAAAAAAAAAAAAAAAAAAGTCAAAAAAAAAAAAGTCAAAGTCAACTCTAGTT
The DNA here is from genome assembly GCA_035048815.1 of Abelmoschus esculentus. NCBI lineage: Eukaryota > Viridiplantae > Streptophyta > Magnoliopsida > Malvales > Malvaceae > Abelmoschus > Abelmoschus esculentus. The sequence goes on along the minus strand of JAUCBN010000013.1, from coordinate 6,156,058 downwards.
AAAAAAAAAATCCGAAAATTCAAAAAAAAAAAAAAAATCAGAATATCAATAGTTGAAAGAAAATGCAAGTTTAATGTGTTCTACAGCATCAAACACTACCACAATCAACCGGGCATGAAGAATTGATTGTTCGGTGAAAGGAGAGTAGTAAGTGTTTCTTTGTAGTAAGTAATCCATTTTTTTTTTTCTTTTTCTTTCTTTCTAACCTTTACCTTACTTTACATCACTTTTCTTTCCATTTAACACTAACCGAATTTGTTTTGGACAGAACCTTACATTTCGATTGTCACTAACCGTTGTTGTTAAAGACTAACACTTGTGACAGATTTGAAGAAAGTCTACGCTAGTCCTCTAAAGAACTTATAACGAGAGAAGGAGTGGTAAAAGGCATTTGTGTGTGTGAGATCAGAAGGGGAATCAAAAGAGCCATTCAAGTATTCCCGAGTGAAACACGAGTGTTGGAGTGCCATTTTTATTTTTCTTTGGAGTGAACTTGTGAGGATCTTGTGTGTGTACTTTGTGAGGTCCATTTATCCTTATTTTATTTTGTGTTGTTTGTTCTTTACTAACAATGGCAGGTTCAAATGGAGATCGTGATGATCAACAACAAAACGACGTTCAACCAAGCCTTATGATGCAAGCCATGCTTCGAGAAGTCCGAAGAGTAGTGCAATCAGAGATTGAACAATTGCACGTGAGAATGGACAAGATCGAGGGATCTCAAAACAATTCCCATGATGACAACAATGATGACGTTGAAGAAGTGCAAGAACCGAGGCAGAATGCTCCTAGAACAAATGGGAGGCGTGTACAACACCAGGCACAACTGGATGACAATTTGAACAACATCAAAGTTGCCATACCCCCTTTTCAAGGACGATCAGATCCGGATGCATATCTTGCGTGGGAAAGCAAGGTGGAGCACGTCTTTGATTGCTACAATTATTCTGACCAGAAGAAGGTTCAATTGGCAGCGATGGAGTTCGTTGACTATGCCTTAATTTGGTGGGATCAATTGATTCTAAGTAGAAGACGAACCGGTGAAGGTCCAATCAATACATGGGCAGAGATGAAAAGAATTTTGAGAAAGAGATTCGTACCATCCCATTACCATCGAGACCTATTTCAAAGGTTACAAACTTTGAAACAAGGAAATCGAAGCGTCGAAGATTATTTTAAAGACATGGAGATGGCCATGATGCGTGCTAACATTGAGGAAGACCGAGAAGCAACCATGGCGCGATTCCTTTCAGGTTTGAACACCGACATTGCCAATGCTGTTGAATTGCAACATTACGTCGAATTAGACGAAATGGTGCAAATGGCAATTAAGGTTGAGAGGCAGCAACGAAGAAAGATGTCGTCATCCCGAGATTTGAGGACAAATCCTTTTCAAGAAGGGGGGGATGATGTGAGCACATCTACACTAGCTCAAACAGCTGATCCGGAGGTCTTACCATCAGGACCCATCACTCGATCAAAGGCTAAGCAATTCAGGGAAGTTCTTATTCTTAAATGTTTACAAGTCTCAGAATCCCTTAATAATGCATATGCCTTAGAGAATAAACTTTACACTATGTTACATACTGATGTGTAACATCTTGTAACTATATAGTACTTAAGCTAGTATTGTGTTTATTAAGCATGTAAATAGGTGTGTTTTCAATAAGTTCAATAAGAACACAAGCTCATAATCATGTTTACCATGTTTCTTTAGCTTGTTACATGTTTTCCAATATGATAACTATGTTTTTCAGCTTGTTTTAACTTTCTTTAATAAGTTTACAATACTTATGATGGTATAACTTTTGTTTTCTCATAGGCACAAGGAAGAGTACCAAATGAAGGACTTCACCTTAGCTCGGGAAAAGCTCAATGGATTTCTAGCAGCTCGTTTCAGCTCAACTAATCCTCAACACTTCAGCTAGCTGAATTCAGCTCAACTCAGCTCCATTCAGCTCAACTCCAGCTCTACTAGCTCAACTCAAGCTGGTGAGTCCCGGGATAGCTCAAAGGTGTCCTCCACGTGGGAGAGTGTGTCATGGTCATGTGACCAGCATGAGGGGCGTCCACCATCCTTCCAAGCATGTGCATGGCATGTGGCAGATTCAAATTTCAAGATTTCCCTCCTTGAAGTTGGCGTCAAAGTAAGATAAGGACAAGGAGTTATTTCCTTTGAATTTCACACATAAAACACATGTGTTAAATGTTTGAAATTCAGTCTTCCCTCCCTCCAAAACCAGCCGGCCACAAAGGATAAGGATGAGTAGTTTTCTCATCCACATTTAACATAATTAACACATGTTAATTGTGCTTACATTTCAGCCACTCATCTGAAACTTCCAATTCAATTCTGGCCAAGTATTCTAGGCGCCAACTCCCTTGTACTAGCCTATATATATGTATACTTTGTAATGTGAAAAAAAAGACAATTTGAATGAAATTTACTTTTGTGAGAATTTCTCTCATTTCGGTTCTTTTGAGAACTTTCTGACTTCTCAAGTTCGTTGCTTGCGTGGTCAACCCCTTTGATACTTTGGGTTCTCGGTTGTAGATAATCGAAGGGTCCAAGTCCGTCTGAAGCAAGTTCAAGATAAGGTTCGGGTTCGTTCAACAGATTGTTCGAGTTCATCCTTGGAGTTTGTTTCATTTTATTTCTTTTCCTTGTTTTTATTTCATTTTCGTACTACCCCTTGCAACCTATTTTTCAACCTTGTCAGAAACTTCATTTCTCACCATTCACCTCACCAAAGACCAATCCTAGCCATAACCAAACCAATACTTTCAGCGTTCCACCATTGTCAACTTCTCCGAGCCTTCATCTTCTACATTCTGTCTACCTAAATTTTCCAGCTCTTTTAAACACCAATTTGCAGCCATGCTTATTGCAGGAGACATCTTACTTCAATCCTAGATCCGAAACAATCAAGAAGGCGTCCTCAACAAGGAGCCCTCTTATCAGCTAGGCTTTCTTTCAAGGCATCTTGATCATTCCTCACTTGTTTTGGCGTCAAAGGTGTCAATGTGATCTTTCGGACTTAAAACTTGAAAATATAATGGTTTAAGTGACCATCATGCATTGCCTTCTTGTCAAATTGCCAAGGCCTCTCAAGGATGATATGGCAGGCGTTCATGGGTAATACATCGCACAAAATTTCATCCTTGTAATTTCCTATGGAAATTGGTACTTGTACTTGTCGTGACACGCTGCACTCACCTTCATAGCCATTGCATGGCTGTGGATGTTCAAAGGTCCTCAAATCAAGTCTTTCCACCATCACGTGCTAGCTATGCTTGTGCAACTTCCTCCGTCAATAACTATGTTACACACCTTTCTATTAATATGGCCACGGGTGTGAAAGATATTCTCCCTTTGGTTATCTTCTATTGAATGAACACTTAATGTTCTTTTGATAATCAAAACCTGTCCAGAAGTAGATGGAGAAATGCAAGATTCTGGAAACATTATTAGTTAATAAAAAAAACCTCACCAATACTCACACACAAAATCCTCATGGTCCTTCCAAGGAAAGAAATATGGCACTCAAATCACTTGTCTTTACAATCTGGGAATTCTGGATTTTATTTCCCCTTCTGTGCTCATCACTCTCTTGCATTTTACCTCTCAAATCAAGTTCTTAGAAGAACATACTCAAAACTTGTCAAATATCTTAAGAAAAGATGATGTTTAGACTGAAACAAAGGTTAGCTGTGCAAATAGAAAGAAGGAAAAAGTTTAAAAGAAGAAACAAAAACTTTAGGGATTGAATAGTAAAAGAAAATTTTCAAAGACTAAAGAAAACGAAAACGTTACCACAAAACTCAACTTACAAACTGATCTAGAGCAATCAATCTTGAGCAATCAAACTTGAGGAACTTCTCGGAGTTGGTTGCTTGGATGTTTGTACTTGAATATTCACCCTTTACAATTCTAATTTATTTTTTCTTTTTTTTAAAAAAAAATCCATTTCAGATTCCTATATACTGGAATAATCTGAATTTCTTCTTTTGCTCTGATACCATTTGATACGCTCTAACTCTCCAAAGATACTTGTAGAAAGAAGCTTTGATTGCCCGGACCTTAGAATGCAAGCAAGCCTTGTATCACGTTTGTTTCCTGAAAAAAGAATGTTAAAAGATGCTGGAAATAAAATAAGGATGATTCAAGAAGGGGTTATGGTGTGGAGATGTTGGTGGTTGATTAAGGAAGGAAATAGAGGTGTTTAAGTGATGTAAATGATATAAAAGGATATGTAAAGGGCTGGTGAAGAATGGTGGACGAAAATGGAAGATGGATGGTGATTATGGGGTGTTGGAATGATAGTATTCAAAGGGGAGATGATGTGAGCACATCATGTCAAGTTCAACAGGTTGATCCGGAGGTCTTACCATTAGAACCTATCACACGTTCTAAGGCAAAGAAATACATGGAAGCTCTTTTCCTTGTGCTAACATTTCAGATTCATTTGAGAATGTTCATGCCTTAAAATATGTTGTTTATAATGTGTTGCATGCTAATATGTGACATATTTAGGTATATATATTAGTATGTGCGTTTACTTATGTATATACTATGTTAATTATGTTTGCATTTGGTTTTAAGTGTGTTTGTGTGGTTAAAATAAGACTACAAGGCTTTTTAGATGTGTTTGCCTTGTTCTAATATAGGTACTTAGGAGATCCTTAGCTCAAGTGGGCATACTCAGCTCATCTCCAGCTCAGGAGAGCATATGTAGTTCAATACTAGCTAAAGTGGATTATATTCAGCTCAGAAGAAGCTCAATGGTGTGCACGCAGCTCACCTTAGCTCAGGGCAGCTCAGAGGCTTAGCTCCCAGCTCCATTTAGCTCCTAGCACTCTTAGCTAATTCGTTCAGCTCATCTCCATTTCCAGCTCAACTCAACTCAAGTTGAAGTGACCTACAACAGCTGAAACCTATCGTACACGAAGAGAAGGTGTCCTACGCATGTGCCATGCATGTGGGGCCCACATAGCACCCTTTTCTACAAGTTTGGGCGTCCAAAAGCAAGCAAGCCAAACAAGGCCCTTGCTTTGAAGACCAATCAGCAACATTGGATAAGGATGAGTGGTTTCTTATTCAAATTCAAACATTAAACACATGTTTAATGTGTTTTAAGTGCCAAAACATGTGGCTAAGGATATTAGGAGCCTAGGAGAAGTTATTTGAGCATTTAAATTTTAATTTTCGTTTGAATTAAGGTCAAAAATTCAAATTTGGCCAACTTCTCCTTTATTCCTATATATTTTCTTAATTTTGTAAAGAAAAGGTTAGATATTTTATGAATAAAATCACTTGTGAGATTTTCTCTCAATTTCAGTTCTTCATTGAACTTTTCTGGACAAATTCAGACTTTGTTTGAGTGTGTCAAATCCTTGATACTTCGGGTTCCTAGATCACTATCTAGAGGGTCCAAGTCCGTTGATGAAGAACGTATTCGATTCGGGTCCGCTCAGTATATTGTTCGGGTTCTTTCGAGTTCAACATCGTTCCAACAACTTAAACATCCAATTCTGCCATTTTTGACGTTTTAATGCTGCCATGAAAGCCCTCAGAGCATTTCATCTTCATTAACCTCCAGAAACTGCCAGAATTCCTTCATCCCTTTTCTTTCTTTCTTTCAGTTTTTTTTCTTTGTTTTCTTATCGTTTTAACATCATTCTAACATCCATAATGTTGTGTTTATTGTAGAGACTTGCTTGCTATTATCCTAGATCCGTTTCAAACAAGGATCGTTGTTTTTGAAGCAATGAATCCCCAATATCCTATGGTAATCAGAGCTTTGGTTGGATATTAGTACTTTCTGCACTACATATATCAAAAACAACAAAAGAAAAAAAAAGAAAAAAATCGAAATTCTGCAAAAAAAAAGAAAGTCAAAGTCAACAAAAGAAATTCGAAAAATTTGAAAAAAATAAAAAAAAAAATCACATTTGAATATTTAGTGTATTTTCATGTTTATATGTGCTGTTTGACCACAAAAATGATGAAGGATGCTTACGTTTATCTTGGAATGCTTATAAATCACTTTAAAACAACGTGTTCTTGTTTGTTCGGTGATAGGATTGTGGTAAGCATTTCTAATGCAGTAAGTACATCATTTCCAGCCTTAATTCACTTTGTTCTTCATTAATTCCAGCCTTATTCTTGTTTTCCTTTTGTTTTTATTTCACCCTTGTTTTTCTTTCTTTTTTACTTTCTAGCATTGTTTTTCTTTCGTATTACTATACAACCTTGCTTTTTTTTTGTTTTCTTTATTTTCTAGCCTTTATGTCATCTAAACAGACCCTAATTCACTTTTAACTCTTGTTTGTACCACCGTTACATATATCTTGGAGTTTGACACAGATAACAAGTTTGAAGGATCAAATTAGTTCCTTAAAGAACTGTTTGCAAGAGAACAAGCGGAAAAGGCATTTGAGAGTGTGAGCACAGAAGGGGAATCAAAAGAGCCATTCAAGTATTCCCGAGCGAAACACGAGCGCTGAGTGTTATTTTGCTGAGTGCATTATTCTTTTGGAGTGATCTGTGAGAATTTGTTGTATGTGCAGTGAGGGACTGTAAAATTTCGTTTATTTAACATAATAGTTTTCTTTTCTTGTTTTTTGTTGCTGCAATGACAGGTAATGATGATCGTAGTCCCGGTGGAAGTAATCCACTAGATTTGCAAATATAGGCTTTTACTCAAACCTTGCAGCGTCTTTTAGACCAAGCATTGGACCCTATTCAGTCTCGTTTGGATAGAATAGATGGGGGTGGTTCCCAATCTGTCCAAAATGAGAATCTTGATGAAAACGACGTCGAACAATCACCACGGATGAATCAACGACCAGGACGTGCAGTTGATGATAATATTTCTAACATAAAAGTTGCTATACCTTCTTTTCAAAGACGTTCAGATCCAGATGTTTATCTAACATGGGAAAGTAAAGTTGAACACGTTTTAGAGTGTTACAATTACTCGGAACAAAAGAAAGTACGACTAGCAACTTTGGAGTTTGTTGACTATACACTATTGTGGTGGGATCAATTACTTGTTGGTCAAGGACGTGCGGGTGAAGGACCAGTGAGAACATGGGACGAAATGAAACGTATCATGCGGAAACAGTTTGTTCCTTCTCACTATCATCATGATTTATTTCATAAATTACAAACTTTGAAACAGGGCAATAGGAGCGTCGAGGACTATTTCAAGGAAATGGAGATGTCCATGATACATGCGAACATAGTTGAGGATCGTGAGGTGACTATGACTCGGTTTATGGCAGGTTTGAATTCTAAAATTGCTAACGTTGTTGAATTGCAGCATTATGTCGAATTGGATGACATGGTGCATATGGCGATGAAAATTGAGCAACAACAACGTAGAAAAGTTTCTACTCGAGGTAATACTACTCCATTTAAATCTTTTACGAATCCATTATATACCCCTAACCATGCTAGGAAACAAGCACCACAAGCTCCACTTCGGATTCAAGAACAAGGCGAGTCCAGCAAGCCAAAACCTCTCGTTGCTGATAATGGGCATGGTAAACAAAAAGTGGTTGTACAAGAGAGATCGAGAGATATTCAATGGTTTAAGTGTCTTGGTCGAGGACATGTTGCTAGCCAGTGTCCTAATCGTAGGGTTATGTTGATGCGAGATGATGGAGAGATTGAGTCAGATTCTGAAGAACCACATGAGATCCCTAATGAAGATGATAAAGAGGATGTCCTAGAAGTTGCTGAGACTGGTAAGGTAATAGAAATTATGGTTGTTAAACGTAGTCTGAGTGTGCAACAGGTTCAGGATGAACAACAATGCGTGAATATCTTTCACACGCGATGCAAAATTTAAGATAAGGTATGTGTTGTGATTATTGATAGCGGTAGTTGTACTAATGTTGCTAGTTCAATGATGGTTGATAGGTTAGGTCTCAAGACAACAAAGCATCCGAATCCGTACAAATTGCAATGATTGAATGACGGGGGAGAACTTAAAGTAACAAAACAAGTTGTTATACCGTTTTCGATCAGAAGTTACAAGGACGAGGTCCTTTGTGATGTTGTGTCGATGGATGCTACTCACCTTCTTTTGGGACGCCCTTGGCAATATGACAAGAAGGTAATGCATGATGGTTTTACAAATTGATACTCTTTTATGCATGCAGGTAAGAAGATTACTTTGGCTCCTTTGACACCGAGTCAAGTGATGGAAGATCAAGCAAGCTTGAAAAAGAGTAAGGAAGCTACAAAGAAGAAGAAAAAGAAGAATGTTTATGCAAGCAGTCGAGAAATCAGGAAATGTCTTTCCTCTCACCAATCTTTGCTTATTTTAATGTTTAAAGATTATTGTTTATTGACTGACTTTCCTTCTGATTTGCCTGCATCAATTGTTTCCCTTTTGCAAGAATTTAAGGATGTGTTTCCGGAAGAAACACCGAGGGAATTGCCACCTCTTCGTGGCATTGAGCACCAGATTGACTTTATCCCAAGTGCTACTATTCCAAATCGACCAGCTTATCGAACTAACCCCGAAGAGCCGAAAGAGCTTCAAAGACAAGTGAAAGAATTAATGGATAAGGGTTATATTCGAGAGAGTCTGAATCCGTGTGCTGTTCCGGTACTGTTAGTGTCGAAGAAAGATGGGTCTTGGAGGATGTGCATAGATTGTAGAGCTGTGAATCAGATTACAATTAAGTATCGTCATCCTATTGCCAGACTTGATGATATGTTGGACGAGCTTTGTGGAGTCGTCATCTTCTCCAAAATTGACCTAAAGAGTGGATATCATCAGATTCGCATGCGAGAAGGCGATGAATGGAAGACAGCCTTCAAAACGAAGCTAGGTTTGTACGAATGGTTAGTAATGCCTTTTGGCTTAACTAATGCACCTAGTACTTTTATGCGATTGATGAATCATGTTCTGCGATCTTTTATTGGAAAGTTTTGTGTTGTATATTTTAACGATATTTTGATTTATAGCAAGACTTTGCAGGATCATGTAGAACATTTGAGAGTTGTTTTACAAACTTTGCGAGAAGAAAGATTGTTTGGTAACATAGAGAAATGTGTGTTTTGTACTGACAAACTTACATTTCTTGGTTACATTGTTAGTGTACAGGGTTTTGAAGTCGATCCTGAGAAGATAAAGGCAATTCAGGAATAGCCACAACCGACATTGATTACTCAGGTTAGATCTTTTCATGGTTTAGCTAGTTTCTATCGTCGGCTTGTTCCTAACTTCAGTTCTATTATCACACCCTTAACAGGGATTATTAAGAAGAATTCTAGCTTCTTATGGGGTAAAGAACAAGAAGATGCCTTTTTGAAAATTAAGGAATGTTTAACGAAGTCACCTGTGTTAGCCTTACCTAACTTTGATAAAACTTTTGAAATTGAATGTGATGCTTCTGGAGTTGGTATAGGCACTGTGTTAATGCAGGAAAAAAGGCCCATTGTATACTTTAGTGAAAAGCTTAGTGGAGCAACATTGAATTATCCAGTCTACGACAAGGAGATGTATGCACTAATTCAGGCATTGGAGACATGGCAACATTACTTGTTGTCTAAGGAGTTTTTGATTCACAATGATCATGAGGCTTTACGATATATCACAGGTCAGCATAAATTGAATAAACGACATGCTAAATGGGTTGAATATTTGGAGTCTTTTCCTTATGTCATTCGTTACAAAAAGGGTAAAGATAATGTCGTTGCTGATGCTTTATCACGTAGATATGTGCTTTTGAATTACCTTGATTCACATTTGATTGGATTTGCATATATTCGTGACTTGTATGTTGATGATTATGATTTTAGAGATAAGTATAATGCTTGTGAGAAAGGTGCAGATGGAAAGTTTTACAGGCATGATGGTTATCTTTTCAAAGAAAATAGGATATGCATTCCACAGGGTCCAATGCTGATACGATCACAACCAACAATGAATCAAAAGAATTTCCTATTGGACCTATGACTCGTGCTAAAACCAAGAAATTTCAAGAGGTCATTCAATTGCTGAATTCAATGCTTTATCAACAGACCATTAAAGGAGGATGAATGACAACTTAATCAAGTTCATTAGACCAAGATTTTCTCCATGTGGATGATATGAATGTCCACATTCATCCTTGTTAGATCAAACCTTTTTGGCTGTCAATTGGAGATAGGATAACCTATAAATTAATAGGCCTTTAACACCAGAATAATGAGTCTTTAATCTTTGTTCTAGGCTAATCAATTTGTTGTTTTCTTACACCTATAAATAGGCACTCATTTCATTGTAAAAGGAACAACTTTTGGCATATATTAAACTTTGAGAGTGTTCTCTTTTATAGTTCTTTTTGAACTTTATCGGCTTGCAAGATTGTTCTTGTGGCATTAATCCCTTTCATTTTTTTTTATATTGTTGGTTCCTAGTTCATATCACTAGAGGATCGCAATCCATTAGCCTTTCACCCAAGTCACGGTTTAAAAACTCTTAAAGAACGGGTCTTCACTTTTTAATGTCGGTTCCTCCTTTGTTTATACCGCACCATCAATTACATTTCATCTTTTCATTTCCATCAACCATACATCCATATTTTCCATACTTCACCCTAAACACAACAATCAACTTATCATCATTCCATTGTCGTATCATCTTGTAATCATATCAATTACTTACTAGAATCACGATCGGGCAATCACATATACAAATTCGGATATTCCGCAACCGGATTCATATCAAATGCGTGATATTCTGATCCGTGAAGCACATGAGGGTGGATTGATGGGTCACTTTGGAGTCACCAAGACGTTACAAACATTGAAAGAACATCTATTTTGGCCAAAGATGCGTAGAGACGTTGGAAGGTACTGTGAAAGTTGTGTGACATGTAAGAAAGCAAAATCGAAGGTTTCACCACATGGTATGTACTTACCTCTACCTATTCCCGATTCCCTTTGGACTGATATTTCAATGGATTTTGTTTTGGGATTGCCTCGAACTAGAAATGGTAGAGATAGTGTCTTTGTTGTGGTTGATAGATTCTCTAAGATGACACATTTCATTGCATGCCATAAGACTGATGATGCTGTTAATGTGGCTAACTTATTCTTTAGAGAGATTGTTCAATTACATGGAATTCCTAGATCAATTGTTTCTGACAGGGATGTTAAGTTTCTGAGTCATTTCTGGAGGACTCTTTGGAGCAAAATAGGTACAAAACTCATGTTTTCTACTACTTGTCATCCCAGACTGATGGACAAACTGAGGTTGTTAATCGTGTTTTATCTACTTTGTTGCGTTCCATCATTAAAAAGAACATTAGGACTTGGGAAGATTGTTTTCCACATGTTGAGTTTGCGTATAATCGTGCTATACATTCTTCTACTAAGATGTCACCATTTGAGGTTGTTTATGGTTTTAACCCTATTACTCCCCTAGATTTGTTACCTTTGCCACAAGAACAAGTGACAAACAGGGACGGTCAAGTGAAAGCAGAATATGTGAAGAAGTTGCATCAACAGGTGAAGGAGAATTTAGAACGAAGGACTCAACAATACGAAAAGCAAGCAAATAAGGGAAGAAAGCGAGTCACCTTTGATGTTGGTGATTGGGTTTTGGTTCACTTCCGAAAGGAACGATTTCCAGCCCAAAGGCGGTCTAAGCTGTTACCGCGAGGAGATGGTCCTTTTTAGGTGTTGGATAAAGTGAATGACAACGCCTACAAGATAGACTTATCGGGCGAGTACACTGTAAGTGCCACCTTTAATGTTTCTGATTTAACCCCGTATGATATTTCTGTAGATTTGAGGTCAAATCCTTTTCAAGAAAGGGGGGATGATGTGAGCACATGATGTCAAGTTCAACAGGTTGATCCGGAGGTCTTACCATCAGGACCTATCACACGTTCTAAGGCAAAGAAATACATGGAAGATCTTTTCCTTACTTGTGCTAACATTTCAGATTCATTTGAGAATGTTCATGCCTTAGAATATGTTATTTATAATGTGTTGCATGTTGTTATGTGACATATTTAGGTATATATATTAGTATATGTGTTTACTTATGTATATACTATGTTAATTATGTTTGCATTTGGTTTTAAGTGTGTTTGTATGGCTAAAATAAGACTACAAGGCTTTTTAGATGTGTTTGCCTTGTTCTAATATAGGTACTTAGGAGAACCTTAGCTCAAGTGGGCATACTCAGCTCATCTCCAGCTCAAGAGAGCGTATGCAGTTCAATACCAGCTCAAGTGGATTATATTCAGCTCAGAAGAAGTTCAATGGTGTGCACGCAACTCACCTTAGCTCAGGGCAGCTCAGAGGCTTAGCTCCCAGCTCCATTTAGCTCCTAACACTCTTAGCTAATTCGTTCAGCTCATCTCTATTTCCAGCTCAACTCAACTCAAGTTGAAGTGACCTACAACAGCTGAAACCTATCGTACACGAAGAGAAGGTGTCCTACGCATGTGCCATGCATGTGGGGCCCACATAGCACCCTTTTCCATAAGTTTGGGCGTCCAAAAGCAAGCAAGCCAAACAAGGCCCTTGCTTTGAAGACCAATCAGCAACATTGGATAAGAATGAGTGATTTCTTATTCAAATTCAAACATTAAACACATGTTTAATGTGTTTTAAGTGCCAAAACATGTGGCTAAGGATATTAGGAGCCTAGGAGAAGTTATTTGAGCATTTAAATTTTAATTTTCGTTTGAATTAAGGCCACAAATTCAAATTTGGCCAACTTCTCCTTTATTCCTATATATTTACTTAATTTTGTAAAGACAAGGTTATATATTTTATGAATAAAATCACTTGTGAGATTTTCTCTCAATTTTAGTTCTTCATTGAACTTTTCTAGACAAATTCAGACTTTGTTTGAGTGTGTCAAATCCTTGATACTTCGGGTTCCTAGATTGCTATCTAGAGGATCCAAGTCCGTTGACGAAGAACGTATTCGGTTCGGGTTCGCTCAGTATATTATTCGGGTTCTTTCGAGTTCAACGTTGTTGTTATTTTCCAGCAACTTAAACATCCAATTCTGCCATTTTGGACGTTTTAATGCTGCCATGAAAGCCCTCAGAGCATTTCATCTTCATTAACCTCCAGAAACTGTCAGAATTCCTTCATCCCTTTTCTTTCTTTGTTTTAGTTTTTTTTCTTTGTTTTCTTATCGTTTTAACATCATTCTAACACCATAATGTTGTGTTTATTGCAGAGACTTGCTTGCTATTATCCTAGATCCGTTTCAAACAAGGATCATGGTTTTTGAAGCAACGAATCCCCAATATCAGGAAAAGGTTGAACTTATGTTATAGGAACATAAACCCAATCTAGTTGCAACTCTGAGGGTGGTAGATGCACTTAGACCTCTTGGAAATGTAATTCCAGAAACCTAAAGTATAAAGGATGGAGGGTGAGACCACAAATCAAAGAGATGATTTGATAAGTTGATAAAGTTCTAAAAAGAATAGGAATGAGAGATTAACTCATAAACTAAATTATCTGATTCAAAGTTGACGTTTAAAATGCCAAAATGGCTACATATTTATAAGAAATGAAAGGGTGTGGACAAGAGACATTTTTTCCTTTGAAAGGGTGGCCGATTAGTGACCTTGGTGTCTGTTCAATTGGTGGTGTCTCCCTCTTTAACCGTTCGGTTGAATGGTGTCTCCTCCCAATAACTGTTGTAACTTTTCGGTTTAAAATTCCAGCCTGCACAGTCTTCAATAAATTGGTACACAATGGATCATCATGAATATGTCCAATGAAGAGTGCTATCTCTTTGTTTTGGCGCCCAAAGCATGTTTCCCTCCAGGTTGGTCGATTGTGTCTCTTGGGGAGGGAACATGTCCTTCCATGGTTGAGCTGAAGGTTGTAGGGTGAGCTAAGATGTGCTGGATGAACTAAGGTTGAGCTGGGTTGAGCTAAGCTAGCTAGTTGATTTAGCTAACTGAAAGTTAACCATCTTTGATATAAAATACAGTAGTATAGATGGTGGTGGTGGTATGATGTTGGATCGATTTGTCCTTGGCACCCTCCTAATCGTAATTGAATAGGCAAACACCTGCAAACGAAACGAATCTCTTCGATGAATTGATGATATGTTGTTGTCCTAGGCACCTTCCTATCCGTAATTAGATAGGCAAACACCATAATCGGCTATAACTCACCCTCCTAAACGCGATTGCTTAGGCAAGTGAGAGTGTAAGATAATCTCCCTCATAAAAACTTGAAGTACTTATGTTTAAGAAGTCTTCTGATAAGAAAAATAGCAAGGTGACAACCTTGCAAATAAAATGGCCCATGGCCAAGAGTTTTATAACTCAAAAATTCATATTCTTCATGCTTTTACAATAGAAGAGGTTGTCCCCTTTTATAGTCTAGAGGAGAACTTAGAATTGCCTAATAGATAGCTGATCAATCCCTAAATATTAGAATATGGATAGCTTAATAGAATAAATCCCCTAAAATCAGCTTATGGATAGCTAATTAAAAGGAATCTTAGGGAATAAAATAAAATATTAATAACAATGGTCAAAGCTTTATAATCCAACTTTGAATTAATTTATTTTAATTTCTAATTCATCCAAAAACTTTTTATAGTAGTTTTTGGGCTGAATTTTACAAAATCCTATAATAACCCCGTATCCCGTTTTCTTCACGCGCAATCTTCAGTTAAACAAACATATCTTGAGCTCCCGATATCCAATTGATGCGTTTCCAGATGTGTTGAAAAGGCAACTGAATGACGGTCAATTTGTAAGAAGACAACTCTGCCTAGAAATGCACGAAACCCATCCAAAAAGACAACACAAGTTTGCTGACTTTCCAGACTTTACCAACAAATTCAGATTTATGCTCAAGGTGCATTACTTTAGCCCTCTCATACATGTATTAATCTTTGAGTGATGATTTGAGCTAAATGGTTAACCCCCTAGCTGAGTAAACTTATCCTTATGGCCATAATACTCTTCTCAATCCATAAAAGTGTGTAGGAGCTGATCTGAATCTCATATGGATGGAAATTCACCATTTGCAATTTTGAGCTCATTCTAGATTTGTGAACTGGAATGGAGCCAGCATCCACTTTATTGCGCAACCTAGGAGTGTTTGATACATTTTAGTGCTGATCGGAAGCTGGTAAGTGCCTCAAACAACGATTGCTTGTTTTGAGCTCAAATGGTGCATTTGAGCTAAAACGGAGCTGGCCAATAGTCCATTAAGCTGTGTTCAACATACCTTGCAAAGAAAATAAATATAACGAATCAAAATGAATGACATAACTATTGAAACAAATATAAAAGCTGAAATTAAGTAAACATGTGGTGCTTATTCAATGTGTTACATGTCTTCAACGAGTAATACATTGTATAACTTCCTTTTCAGTTCCATTTGACCTCCAAAGGCTGTAATGCACTTGTGAGTACATGTCTCCTTAAGTTTCTTGGCCTTAGAACGCCTTATAGGACCTGGTGGTAGCACTTATGGGTTTTGATTAATCTGAACATAGTCATTGTCTTTCGGAGGCGTGCACATATCACCTCTCTTCGAGTGCATGTCGTAATGAACGGTCCCTCTGTTTGAGCGTATATCATGATCGATTACCCCTCCCTTTGAACTTATGTCGCGATCAATGACTCCTCTCTTCGAGTGCATGTCATAATGAACGGTCCCTCTCTTTGAGTGTATACCGTGATCGATGACCCCTCCTTCTGAGCGTATGTCGCGATGAAGGAATCCTCTATTCGAGTGCATGTCATAATGAATGGTCCCTTTCTTAGAGTGTATATCGTGATGGATGACCCATCTCTTTGAGCATATGTCGCGACGAATAACCATCTCTTTGAGTGCATGCTATAATGAACAATCCCTCTCTTTGAACGTATACCATGATGGATGCCGCCGCACTTTGAGTGTATCGCGATGAATGACCCCTCTCTTCGAGTGCATCTCATAATGAACGGTCCCTCTCTTTGAGCGTATACCGTGATCGATGACCCCTCTCTTTGAGCGTATGTCACGATGAACGACCCCACTCTTTGAGTGGATGTCATTATAAATGGTCCCTCTCTTTAAGTGCATTTCATGGTGAACGGTCCCTCTCTTTGAGCATATAACGTGATGGAAGACCCCTTTCTTTGAGCGTATATCACGGCGAATGACCCCTCTCCGAGCGTATGACATAATGATTGGTCCCTCTCTTTAAGCGTATACCGCGATGAATGACCCCTCTCTTC
Source organism: Abelmoschus esculentus (assembly GCA_035048815.1). Taxonomy (NCBI): domain Eukaryota; kingdom Viridiplantae; phylum Streptophyta; class Magnoliopsida; order Malvales; family Malvaceae; genus Abelmoschus; species Abelmoschus esculentus. The sequence continues at coordinate 6,139,828 of JAUCBN010000013.1, read as the reverse complement.
TAGTGCATGTCATGGTGAACGGTCTCTCTCTTTGAGCGCATGTCGCATTGAACGACCCCACTATTTGAGTGGATATCATAATTAATGGTTCTTCTCTTTGAGCGTATACCGTGATCGATAACCCCACTCTTTGAGCGTATGTCACGATGAACGACCCCACTCTTTGAGTGGATTTCATAATAAACAGTCCCTATCTTTAAGCGTATACCGTGATCAATGACCCCTCTCTTTGAGCATATGTCATGATGAATGACCCATCTATTCGAGTGCATGTCATAGTGAACGGCCCCTTTCTTAGAGCGTATACCGGGATGGATAACCCTTCTCTTTGAGCGTATGTCACGATGATTTCCCCCTCTCTTTGAGTGCATGTCAAGGTGAACGGTCCCTCTCTTTAAGCATATACCTTGATGGAAGACCCATCTCTTTGAGTGTATGTCGCGATGTATTCCCCCTATCTTCGAGTGCATGTCATAATGAATGGTCCCTTTCTTAGAGCGTATACCTAGGTGGACAACCCCTCTTTTTGAGCATATGTCACGATTAATAACCCCTCTGTTTGAGTTCAAGTCATTGTGAACGGTCCCTTTCTTAGAGGGTATACCGTGATGGACGACCCTTCTCTTTTAGCATATGTTGAGATTAATGACCACTCTCTTTGAGTGCATGTCATATTGAACGGTCCCTCTCTTTTAGCGTATACTGTGATGGACGACCCCTCTCTTTGAGCGTATGTCGCGATGAATGACCCCTCGACCAAAATGATGATGACGTTGCAAATAAGAAGATACTTGTTAAGCACATTGATTTTTAGGGATTAATTAATATATTTTGTTGTCTTCTTAGGAAATCGTGTTGAAGACAAGCTTGGAAGGCACAAGCAACAATACTTGCAAAAATGTACTCAATAACATTTATTCTCAAAAGAAAGATTCAAATTGTGTGTTTTTACAAGAGAATAGACTACCTCCTTTTATAGCCTAAAGGAGACAACAAAATATCCTGAGAAGTAGCTATTTAATCCCTAAAAATCATTAGATTGATATCTTAATAGAAATGAATCCCCTAAAATCAGCATATGCTAATTAAACGGAATCCTATGAAATAAACTAAAATACTAATAAATATGGTCAAAGCTTTATAATCCAACTTTGAATTATTTTATTTTAATACTTAATTCATCCAGAAGCTTTATATATTAGTTTTTGGGATGAATTTTACAAAATCTCGTATCCAGTTTTCTGCACGTGCAGTCTTCTATAAAACGAACATATCTTGAGCTCTCGATGTCCTATTGATGCATTTCAAGATGTTTTGAAAAGATAACTGAATGACGGTCAATATATTAGAAGACAACTCTGCCCATAAATGCCCGAATACCATCTGAAAAGTCGTCGCAAGTTGGCTGACTTTCCAAACTTTTCAAAATGATTCAACTTTCTGCTCGATGTGCATTGCTTTAGCCCTCTCATGCACGTATCACAAAGAGCAACAATGACAGATCTTGTTCCTCTTATCGGCAATCAACATGCCGCGGCAATGGGTGATGACATAGATGGGCAACAACCAGTTCGTATAGAACGAAGATCCATTAGAGATTATTTGGAAGAAGATCTCAACGGATTAAATCCAGGAGTTATTGCACCTGAAATTGAAGCGACATATTTCGAGTTGAAGCCAATAATGTTTAGTATGATCAATACGATTGGCCAATTCAGCGGATCGACAACTGAAGACGCTCGACAACATCTCTAGTCTTTTTTGAAGACTTGCAATTAATTTAAGATTCAGGAAGTTCACGAGGATGTTTTAAGATTAAAATTATTCCCATATTCATTACAAGATAGAGCGAAAACGTGGTTCAATAGTATTCCATCTGGTTCTATAGGAACTTGAACGGAATTATGTCGTAATTTTATTGCTCGATTTAGTTCTACAAGCTTAACTGATAGATTACTTAACGAAATCACTTCTTTTCGACAGGGTGATGACGAGGCGGTGTACGAAGCATGAGAACGATATAGAGAACTCTTGCAAATGTCCCATGCACGGATTTGTATTATGGACACAAGTGACGATATTCTACAATGCTGTGAACATGCCAACTAGGATGATGTTGGATGCCTCGGCAAATGGGGTATTCTTAGAAAAATCGGTAGAAGAAGCAATGGAAATCTTGAATCGCGTGGCAAAGAATGATTACCAATTCCCTAATGCTAGACGAGGAGGAATTAGACGGAACAACACTGAAAGTGATGCATCGGGTGCAATTGCTTCACAATTGGCTACCTTAACGAATCTAGTTATGAATATGCAGCGTCCAAGTAACAAGAAGGAAATTAAGGTATTGAATTCTTTTTGTGATTTATGTTATGGTGACCGTGATTCTTCTGAGTGTTTGCAGAATCCAGAGTCGAGTTTTTATGTGGGGAATTATAATCGGAGCAATGCAATGTCAAATACCTATAATCTGGCCTAGAAGAAGCATCCCAATTTTTCTTGGAGCAACCTAAATAATGCTCTCAATCAGGGAAGTTCGAGCACACAAGTATCGAGATTTCAGCAAAATATGCCTCGGCAACAGTTGCCGCAACAACCGACGCTACCTAGTTCTTTGGAAGATAGACTTGATGCTTTTATGACAAGGACTGAATCTATAATTGTCAATAGTGAGAAGAAAACTAATGCTTTCATGAACAGGACTGAGATGCGGTTGCAAAATCATGAAGCAACGCTCAAAGCTTTGGAGATGCAATTGGGCCAATTTGCACAAAATGTGAACACAAGACCACCGGGCGGTTTACCTAGCAACACTGAGATTACCAAAGGAATGGACCATGAGCAATGTAAGGTAATCACAACTCGAAGTGGATTAAGGATTAACGATAAATCTGTGCAAGAAAACGAACCTCCGGTGAAGCTGAAACCAAAACAAAAGGAAGATGAAAAGGAGGAACCGGAAAATGCCGCGGCAAGCCCTGATGCCTTGGCATTACCCTCTCTGAAAGTCCAGACGAATGAGAAGATTGAAGATATCTGATTGCCACCACCTTTTCCACAGAGGCTTCGACAGCAGAAACAAGAATATCAATTCAAGAAGTTTTTGTATATTTTAAAATAAGCTCATATCAATTTGCCGTTGGTAGAGGCGATAGAGCAGATGCCGAATTACGCCAAATTTCTCAAAGATATTGTTTCTAAGAGAACGAGGTTAGGCGAGTTTGAAACTATTGTCATGACGGAGGGAAATAACCCAACCTTTGTCATAATGAATGGTCCCTCTCTTTAGGCGTATACTGTGATAGACGACCCTTTTCTTCAAGCGTATGTCACAATGAATGGTCCGTCTCTTTGGGCGTATGCTGTGATAGACGACCCCTCTCTTTGAGCATATGTCGCGATGAATGACCCCTCTCTTTGAGTGCATGTCATAATGAATGATCCCTCTCTTATAGCGTATACCATGATTGATGATCCCTCTCTTTGAGCGTAAGTCACGATGAATGACCCCTCTCTTCGAGTGCATGTCATAGTGAACGATCCCCTTCTTAGAGTGTATACCGTGATGGAGAACCCCTCTCTTTTAGCATATGTCACGATGAATAACTCCTCTCTTTGAGCGTACGCCATGATGGACGACTCCTCTCTTTGAGCGTATATCGTGATGAATAACATCTCTCTTCGAGTGCATGTCATAATGAAATATACCTCTCTTTTAGCGTATACCGTGATCGATGACCCCTCTCTTTGAGCGTATGTTGCGATGAAAGACGCCTCTCTTCGAGTGCATGTTTGGGTGAACAGTCTCTCTCGTTGAGCGTATACCATGATGGACGACCACTCTCTTTGTGCGTATGTCGCGAAGAATGAGCACTCTCTTCAAGTGCATGTCATAATAAACGGTCCCACTCTTTGAGCGTATACCGTGATCGATGACCCCTCTCTTCGAGAGTATGTTACGATGAATGACCCCACCCTTCAAGCGCATGTCACAATGAACAGTCCCTCTCTTTGAGCGTATACCGTGAGCGATGACCCCTATCTTTGAGCGTATGTTGCAATGAATGACCCCTCTGTTTGACTGCATGTCATATTGGACAGTCCCTTTCTTAGAGCGTATGCCGTGATGGACGACCCTCTCTTTGAGCATATGTCGCTGTTAATGACCCTCTCTTCAAGCGTATGTCATAATGAACGATCCCTCTCTTTGAGCTTATGCCGTAATGGGCGACCCCTCTCTTTGAACGAATGCCGCGATGAATGACCCTCTCTTCTAGTGCATGTCATGGTGAACGGTCCCTCTCTCTGAGTATATACCGTGATGGATGACTCCTCTCTTTGAGCGTATGTTGTGATGAATGACCCCTCTCTTCGAGTGCATGTCATAATGAACTATCCCTTTCTTAGGGCATATTCCGTGATAGAGGATCCCTCTCTTTGAGCATATGTCATGATGAATGACCCCTCTTGGAGTGCAAGTCATAGTGAACGGTACCTTTCTTAGAGAGTAAAACATGATTAACGACCCTTCTCTTTGAGTGTATGTCGTTATGAATGACCCCTCTCTTCGAGTGCATAGCAAAGGGAACGATTCCTTTCTTAGAGTGTATACCATGAAGGACGAGCCCTCTCTATGAGCGTTTGTTATGATGAATGACCCATCTCTTCGGGCGTATATCATAATGAATGGTCCCTGTCTTTGAGCGTATAGCATACTGGATGCCCCCTCACTTTGAGCGTATGACGTAATGAACGACCCCTCTCTTTGAGTGGATGTCATAGTAAATGGTCCCTCTCTTTTAGCGTATGCCGTGATCGATGACCCCTCTCTTTGAGCGCATGTCGCGATGAACGACCCCACCTTTTGAGTGGATGTCATAATAAACGGTCCCTATCTTTAATTGTATACCGTCATCGATGACCCTCTCTTTAAGCGTATATTACGATGAATGACCCTCCCTTCAAGCGCATGTCACAATGAGTGGTTCCTCTCTTTGAGCGTATACCGTGATCGATGACCCCTCTCTTTGAGCGTGTGTTGCGATGAATGACCCATCTCTTCGAGTGCATGTCGTAATAAACGATCTCTTTCTTAGAGCATATACTGTGATGGACGACCCCTCCCTTTGTGCGTATGTCGCGGTGAATGATCACTCTCTTTAAGCGTAAGTCATAATGAACGGTCCTTTTCTTTGAGCGTATGTCGTGGCGGACGTCCCCTCTCTTTGAGCGTATGTCGCGATCAATAACACCTATCTGCGAGTGCATGTCTTAATGAACGGTCCCTATCTTAGAGAATATACCATGATTGACGACCCCACTCTTTGAGCATACGTTTCGATGAATGACCCCTCTCTTCAAGTGCATGCAAGACTGAATGGTCCATTTCTTAGAGCGTGTTCTGTGATGAAAGACCCCTCCCTTTGAGCATATGTCACGATGAATGACCCCTTTCTTCGAGTGCATGTCATAGTGAACGGTCCCTTTGTTAGAGAGTATACCGTGATGGACGACCCTTCTCTTTGAGTGTATGTCGTGAAGAATGAACCCTCTCTTCGATTGCATATCAAAGGGAACGGTCCCTTTCTTAGAGCGTATACCGTGATGGATGAGCCCTCTCTTTGAGCGTATGTTGTGATGAATGACCTCTCTCTTCGAGTGTATGTCATAATGAACAGTCCCTCTCTTTGAGTGTATACCATGATGGACTATCCCTCTCTTTGAGCGTATGTCGTGTTGAATGACCCCACTCTTTAAGTGGATGTCATAATAAACGATCACTCTCTTTGAGCATATACCGTGATCGTTGACCCCTCTCTTTGAGCGTATATCGCGATGAACGCCCCCACCCTTTGAGTGGATGTCATAATAAACAATCCCTCTCTTAGAGCGTATACCGTGATGTATAACCCCTCTTTGAGCGTATGTTGCGGTGAATAACCCCTCTCTTCAAGCGTATGTCATAATGAACGGGCCTTTTCTTTGTGCGTATGCCGTGCTGGACGACACTCTCTTTGAGCGTATGTTGCGATGAATGACTCCTATCTACGAGTGGATGTCATAGTGAACGATCCCTCTCTTAGAGCGTACACCGTCATAGATGACCCCTCTCTTTGAGCTTATGTCGTGAAGAATGACCCCTCTCTTTTTGAGCATATGCCGTTTTGGACGACCCCTTTCTTTGAGCTTTTGTCACGATGAATGACCCCTCTCTTCGACTGTATGTAATGGTGAACGGTCGCTCTCTTCGATGAATGACCCCTCTCTTCCACTGCATGTAATGGATGATCGCTCTCTTTGATCGTATGTCGCAATGAATGACCCCTCTCTTCGATTGCATGTCATAGTGAACAGTCCTTTTCTTAGAGCGTATACCGTGATAGACGACTCCTCTCTTTGAGTGTATGTAGTGAAGAAAGACCCCTCTCTTTGAGCATATATCGTATTGAACTGTCTCTCTCTTTGAACGTATACATTTATGGATGATCCCTCTCTTTAAGCGTATGTCGCGATGAATGACCCCTCTCTTCGAGTGAATGTCATAATGAATGGTACCTCTCTTTAGGTGTATACAGTGATGGACGACCCCTCTCTTTGACCGTATGTCGCGATGAATAATCCCTCTTTGAGTGTATGTCATAATTAATGGTCCCTTTCTTAGAGCCTATGTCGTGAAGGACGTCCCCTCTCTTTAAGCGTATGTCGCGATGAAGGACTCCTATCTTCGAATGCCTGTCATGATGAACGGTCCCTCTCTTTGAGAGTTTGTTGCAATGAATGACCCCTCTCTTTGAGCATATGTCATAATGAAATGTTCCTCTCTTTGAGCGTATACCATGATGGACGACCCCACTCTTCGAGCGTATGTCACGATGAATGACCCCTCACTTTGAGTGCATTTTATAATGAAAGGTCCATCTCTTTGAGCGTATACCATGATTGATGACCCCTCTCTTTGAGCGTATGTCACGATGATTGACCCATCTCTTCGAGTCCAAGTCATAGTGCACGGTCCCTTTCTTAGAGCGTATACCGTGATGGACATCCTCTCTCTTTGAGCATATGTCACGAGGAATAACTTCTCTCATTGAGCGTATGTCGCGATGAATAACACCTCTGTTCGAGGGCATGTCATACTAAAAGGTACCTCTCTTTTAGCATATACCGTGATCGATGACCCCTCTCTTTGAGCGTATGTTGCGATGAATGACCCCTCTCTTCGAGTGCATGTCATGGTGAACAGTCCCTCTCGTTGAGTGTATACCGTGATGGACCACCCCTCTCTTTGAACGTATGTCGAGAAGAATAAGCCCTCTCATCGAGTGCATGTCATAATATATGGTCCCTCTATTTGAGCGTACCATGATTGATGACCCCTCTCTTTGAGCATATGTCACGATGAATGACCCCTCTCGTCTAGTGCATGTCATAGTGAACGGTCCTTTTCTTAGAGCGTATACCGTGATGGACAACCCCTCTCTTTGAACATATGTCACGATGAATAACTCCTCTCTTTTAGCGTATGCCGTGATGGACGACTCCTCTCTTTGAGCGTATGTCGTGATGAATAATACCTATCTTCGAGTGCATGTCATATTGAAAGGTACCTCTCTTTTAGCGTATACCGCAATCGTTGATCCTCTCTTTGAGCGTATGTTGCGATGAATGACCCCTCTCTTCGAGTGCATGTCATAATGAACGGTCTCTTTCTTAGAGCGTATACCGTGATGGACGACCCCTCTCTTTGAGCGTATGTCACGGTAAATGACCCCTCTCTTCAAGCGTATGTCATAATGAACGGTCCTTTTCTTTGAGCAAATGTCGTGATGAACAGTCTCCCTCAGTTCCTCTTATCGATGTCCTCATCGATGTATTCCAAGATGGGTTAGCCTTAACAGTCTCCCCCACTTCCTCTTTCGGTGTCCTCATCGATGTTGATAATCAAACTGAACCATCTGACGAGACAACAAACACACAGGAGAACTCATCTTCAAATCCAACCTAGTTTTAAGCTCCCCCACTTTTACTATGATTCAGGCTTGAGCAACATATCCATAAACCCAATGATCACTTTTACTCTAACTGAGGCTTGAGCCACATATCTACAAAACCAATGACCATTTTTACTCTAACTGAGGCTTGAGCAACATATCTACAAACACAACGATCCACTCGAACAAGTGCCTTTTAAACCGCTTGTGCCCATTTGCCTCGGCTTCGATGCAACCTGCTCGATTGTGGCAGAGAAAGGGAACGACCACAACATTCTCCCCCACCCAATTTGTCGACGTCCTCGTCGACTCGTCGAGTTTAGTTTCACCCACTGGTTGACTTATATATCCCTCTGGTTTGCTGATCCTCAACACGTTGAGAGCCCCATTGCCCAGACACGCAACCATCCGATGAAAAGCCTTGCCGAGGAAGCAACTTGGACCTACAAGCTCAGTTCCGCTTCCACTATCTGACGTTTCTTTAACACTATCCCACAAGATGTTTACAACTCTGGTTGTCTTCCCCCACTCAGCTAGTCAGAGTCCTCACCGACTAACCAGGATGAGCTTCTTGATTAAGCTCCACTGGAACCCACGCAAAATTTGATTCGAAAACGGAAGGCACACCGCGACTTTCTCCACATTCCGAAGGAACCACTGTACCCAAGGAACACTTAATCCCAACAATGCCAAAACAAACGAGGCATCACAATTCTTTATGTCCAAAATGCGCCACACACATAACTCGGTAAAACACCAATGTGACACACCCTCATAATGCCATTGCATTAAAACAAGCAACCATGCTCCTTTTGAGACAATATGCGTCATCACGCATCAACCCGTGAAACACTTCGTTACGCAACAATGATCACAAGGCTACTTTGTCATTAGCAAGAACCAACATGCATTCGCTATACGATATCCCACTACAATAACACAAGAAGCATCACAATGCAACATGTCCTCAACGCCACTGTGCCAACAAAAGCGTCCTTGCTTATCTGCAAAGAACCAAGACAAACACAACTTTTGTCATAACTTAAATGCGCCACTGCGCAAGGATAATTGTTGTGGTTAACAACAGCCACCGCGTGTGAACTGATTCCACTCCAATTATCTCAAATAGCACCATTGTGCTAGAGCAATCAATCATGGTTAACGACAGGCACCGCGTGTACACTGATTCCATGAGGATTAACTCAGAGGAACCTTTAAGCCATACATGTTGAGCGTCACCTAGCTTCAACATAGATGAAGCACCGCGTATGCATTGATCACACTAGTGGTAAACGATAGGCACCGCGTATGCACTATCCCACTATATGCGCTACCGCGCTATCAAATTATCAAGGTTAACAATAGACATCGCGTGTATACTGATTCCAAGATAATTTTCGTCCAACACCACTGTGCTGAACAAACAACAAGCACTAATATGCTTCGATCAATATTATGGTTAACAATAGTCACCGCGTGCGAACTGATTCCATAATATTGATTTTGACAAGCACCTCACTAGGCCCTATCCACGGGGCCATTACCCTCTTCCTAAGAGACAAGCCTGATCGGATGTGCAGCGTCACCGTTTTATCCATGAGGCCATTACCTTCTTCCTAGGAGGCATGCCTAATAGGACGTGCAGAGCCCTCCTTTCACATCATGATTCCATTGCGGCAATCATCTCACTGATTCACCCTGCCTACTTCACAAGATAAAGTGCTTGGTGTGAAACTATCCCCCTGTATACCCAACATGTCAAAGTGCTTGGTGTAATGCAAAACTACGCTGCATACTCTAAACATGTGAGCGCTTGGTGTAGACTAGAACACCCTGCTTGCTTTACACAAGGAAGCGCTTGGTGTGAGCTCAACCAACATCATCCTACCCTGCCTACTCTTTTCACAAGAGCGCTTGACGCAAGAACAAATAGCCACAGGGACACCATCTGGGTAACCAACAAGAGATCTTACTTGATCACATAGACCAAGAGCCATGCTCTGATACCACTTGTCACGGACCTAGCCCCCGTACCCCTAGGTGACGGGTCTTAGTCCTCGCACCCTTGGGTGGCTAAGCCGTACGACACTTGAAAAGGAACACATCCTAGACAAGTCAACCTTCACCACGTCCTTCACCATGGACCAAACACAGAAGCGTAATCTCGATTAGTGTCGGGCAACATAACCAATCCAACACGGAATCCCGCAAGGCCTAGCGAATGCTAGAAGGCAACCCCATGTTCCACGTCGAGCGCGATATGGGGCACTAAGGCCCTAAACCGTCCCTAGGGACACACCCTAGAGAGACGTTGTGCCATCCACTTGACCCCAATGCCCGTACACATAGGCCCCACGTAGGCCTAGGAGAAGGTCACTTACACCATGGTAGCTCCACTACTAGCCTATGGTGAGGGGGCTGGTGGAGACCCAACACCAGTTCACTTCCCCCTAAAGAGCTAATAAAACTTACCAAGTATGCCACGAGTAGACGTTGCTTCGTCCCAACCGGGGACACTTTCTGAACAGGGCCTTCAATGCCTTTCAAAAGCATCACGACTCGCATCCTTACTTGGTTGCTCCTTAGGGATTGCTCATATCATCTTCGAGGCTCGCATCTGCTCAGTCTCCAACGGGTTAGTCACGATGGGATCTCGATGCAACATGAGACAACCGTGACATAGGGAACATGCTTAGGACACCTTTCCTTCATGTAGGATAGGTTTCAGCTGCTGTAGGTCACTTCAGCTTGAGTTGAGTTGAGCTGGAAATGGAGTTGAGCTGAAACAAGCTAGCTAATAGTGTTAGGAATTGACTTGAGCTTAGAGCAAAGCCTTTGAACTGCCTCGAGATAAGGTGAGCTGCGTGCACTCTGTTGGACTTCATCTGAGTTGAATAGATCTCACTTGAGCTGATGTTCAACTGTATACACTCGCTTGAGCTGGAGTTGAGCTACATAACTCTCTTGAGCTGGTGTTCTACTATGTTCCTATATATAAACATCACAAAAATCCATCAAAATATTGTAAACTCAAGGGAAACATAAATACAAGGTGTAAACACTTGTAAACTTATTCAATAACACAAGAACTTATAAATAAGTTAGAAACCATACAACCACTATCAATTCAATCCCTAAAACATACTCAATAGCATATATACATACTTAAACATATAATAAGTAGTATAGTCTACTATGTCACATATCAGCATGCAACTCATTAAAAACCCTAGGTCTAAGGCATAAACATGTTTAAATGAATTTAGAATTTTAGCACATTGAAAAGAACTTCTCTGAGTTTCTTTGCCTTAGAACACATGATCATGGTTGGTGGCCTAGATATGTTCACATCACTCTCTTTGAGCATATGACATGATGAAATACCCCTCTCTTTGAGCGTATATCATAATGAACGGTCCCTCTATTTGAGCATATACTGTGATAGACGACCCCTCTCTTTGAGCGTATGTCACGATGAAGGACCCCACTCTTTGAGTGGATGTCATAATAAACAATACCTCTCTTTGAGCATATACCATGATCGATGACCCCTCACTTTGAGCGTATGTTACGATGAATGACCCCTCCGATCATGTGCATGCCACAATGAATGATCCCTCTCTTAGAACATATACCGTGATCGATGACCCCTCTCTTTGAGTGTATGTTACGATGAATGAACCCTCTCTTTTAGCGCATGTCATACTGAACGATTGATGCGTGCACGTTTCTGCTCATTTATCTCATGCTTTCATGGTTTATTTCACGCATGAGATCAAAGGGGAGTTATCTTATTGATCTTAGTATTTATTACTTTTATATACTTTATATTAAGCTACTTACGAGTTAAATTACTTGAGCCATAAAATGAATAGTTATATAACAACATTGATTAAAGTTTTAGCTTAGTTCTAAACTCATGTTAAGTATTTTAAGTATTCTAATTATTTTCATTATTATGTTTTCTTCATAAGACTTACCTACAGCTCAAGGAGTAAATAGTAGCTCGGTGTCAGCTCAGTCAGCTTTGAAGAAGCTAAACAAAAGATAATGCTAGAAACACAAGGGGTCAACTTCAAAATAGCTTGGAAATGCATGGAACACTCCTACAGTACTTAAAGGACTAAAGGATAGCTCCATGTCAGCTCACAAGTCCCATACAAGCTCAAATGAAGTATAAATTTAAAACGAGGCCTTAGGAGATTCGAATTAGCTCCAAAACACTCCTCACACTAGAAGAGAGTATAAGGAAGCTAATGGACCAGCTCACTTTGCTAAAGGCAGCTCGGATTAGCTTATTTCAGCTTTAAACTTTAGCTAAGTCTTTCAGCTAGATAGCTCAGTTCAATCCAGCTCACTCCCAGCTCCATTAGCTCACAACAACTCTAGCTATCACTCCCACCTCAACACCCGAAGGTCACCTACCCTTCACCAAGCATCATGTCTGTTAATTATCCACGTTGGGCGCCAAGATCATGGAGGGAAAGGAAGTGGGCGCCAAAACAAAGAGAGAGCACTTTTCATTTGACAGATTTATAATTGTCCACTTGTTTGCCATTTTTGAGCCTTATACAAGTAGAACTGGGTTTGGGTGTCTTCATGAACGTTGTCCCCCTATCTTATCTTTCCAACACATGTTGAATCGCATCAATCCGATATCGGGAGCTCGAGATATGGCCAAATTAATGAAGACAATGCAGGTTGGACAGAGAAGTTACATCTTTTCGAATCGTTTTGGAGGGAGACACCATTCAAATGAATGGTTATCCGAATAGTTAAAGGTCAATTCGGCCAAACCTCTTAGAAAACTATAAATAAGACTTAAATTCATTTGTAAGTCACATCTTTGATCAATATAAAATTTCTTTGTGAGTTTACCCTCAAACTTGTTCTTTTTAGAATTATATCGACTTATCAAATCTATTATATAGGTTTGTAGCCTCTCCTATCTTTTTCATCCATACTAAAGATTCTAGAAACTTATTTCCTAAGAGTCTAAGTCCTATACCACCCTCAAAGCATACTATAAGTTGGGTTTATGCTTCATAGCATATGTCATACATGAATTTTGGCTTAAGGCCTAAGTAAATATGTGATAATATAAATAAATAAAATATAACAATATAATATAATATAATAAACAAATAAACAAATAATAAAATAAATAAAATAATAAAATTTAAAAAAGAAAAGAAGAGGGAGTCGGTTTGGGGGGTTGGTTACTAGAGATCATGGGGTATCTAAAAAAAGAAAACAAAGGATAGAGGGGGAAGAGGGGAGTTACGGCATTTTTGAGAGAAGGAAGAAAAAACAAAGCAAGGGAGGATTGGAAGGATAGAATCGAATTGGTTTGGAGACTTGAAGTTGGAGAACGGATCGAAAAGGGGTGGTGATCGGTTTTATCAAACGAAGTCGGAAGTTCAAGATTTTCAAGAGGTAAAATTTTCACTTTTATTTGTTTTCTTTCTTATTGGAGTTTGTCTTATGAGTGTTCTTAAAGTTTAGGCTTTAATTAGAGTTGAATGTGTGACTTGATTGGGGTTTAGTTTAGATTTTCATGAATCTGGGTTATTTTGGTGTTGTTTGAGCGAAATCCAATGGCTAAAAAAGAGTTTTAGGATCAATTTTGATAAGTTTTAGTGTTTAGATCATGAAAAATGAGGTTTCCGGTAGTTTTAGAGTGTTTTTAAAGTTTCCGGTGAAGTTTCCGGCACCGGAAATGTTCACCGGAGAAGAGTGCCGGCGGCCGGAAGGTTTTGGTGGTGACCGGCGAACTCGTCGGAGTAATCAGGTGCGGTGGTGCTTTGAATTGGATGGTGGTGTTGGGTTGTGTTCTTGGTGTTCTTGGTGTTCTTCCAAGAACATGAAGAACACCAAGTAAAATGGGTGTTTGATCCATTTAATTCAAAGTTGCTGGAAACATGGCGTTAGTGCAGGAAAATGGGAATATTATTCCCGTGGTCCTCAAGCTTTGAACCGCACTGCACTTTAGTCCTAATTCCTCAATTTAGCTCTTAAAACTTTAATTTTTAATCAATTTAACCCCAAATATCATTTAATTGAACCCCAAACTCAAAATTTAATTAATTTAGACGTTAATTAGATATTAATTTAATTTTTAACACTTAGAAATAATTTAATTAGGTTCTTAATTGAATTTAATTTAATTTCTAAGTTGGATTTAAAATTAATTTGATCTAATTAAATCTATTTTGACTTCAATTGAACCCCAAACTCAAAATTTAATTAATTTAGATGTTAATTAGATATTAATTTAATTTTTAATACTTAGAAATAATTTAATTAGGTTCTTAATTGAATTTAATTTAATTTCTAAGTTGGATTTAAAATTAATTTGATCTAATTAAATCTATTTTAAGTCTTGGCCTAAAATTTGATTAATTTAGACTTTAATTAGGGATAATTTATTTTTTAAAACTTAAAATTTTTAATTAAATGATTAAGTGAATTTAATTAAAATTTTCTAAGTTTAAAATTAATTTACCATAATCTAATTAAGTCTAATTCATGCTTAATCTTTTTTGGCCTTTTTAATTATTACCCTTTATTATGTAAGTCTCATTGTTTCAAGTGAACTTCCCAATGTTGTTTCGAGCTCTCATATTTTAATCGAAAGTAATTTAGTTCCTTCATCTTTTTGTTTACTTTATTGTATTTATTTGTTGTATTTATTTATTTATTATGTTTGCATTTTTAAAGTCATGTAGTATGTATGTTTAGGTGACACTTAATTACACTTAGACTAATTAAATTAGAGCCTTTTTAGGATTAGTCACTTTAATTAAATAATTAATTAAATAGGGAGATAATTTAGTAACGATGGCGTTCTAATCTTATACCTTGGATATACTAAGTGGTCAGTATTATGAAATGGCATTATGTTGGCCAAGGGTATACTTCGGTATCGTATTCGGCGCGTCATCGAAACATAGAAAATGATAAATAATTTAAGGTTAGAATTTAATAAAATTAATTAGGTAAAGATTAGTAGCACCAATAGAATTATTAATTTTGTTTGGTGTCGAAGTGGTAGTGTTCGTGCATTCGGATGTTATCATAATACACCCGGTGAAATTAATAATTTAATAGGATTTAAATATTTAAATTGATGGAGCCTTTTTAGGTTAGAACTTAAAATCGACAAGATAATAATTGATCATGCATTTTAAAACCTTTTGGGGCAGAACTTATATTTCTTTAAATACGAGTTAAGGTTTCCTATCTAGAGGACGTCTTATTAAGCTCGTATTTAAAAGAAATATATTTTCTTATCCAAAAGGATATTCTTATTCGAACAATATTTATTTGCCAATAACGGATTAAATTAATATTATTATTCAATATACCGAAATGCCACATGTAATTAAAAGGTACCAATTTTCGGGCGCTCGTAAGGATCGTCCTTACGCGTAACCGACTCCCGAACCCAATGTTTTAAAAATAAATCTCTGGTTTGTTTTATGGTGTCTGGCCTACCAAAGTGGCCGGTGGCGACTCCAAATTAATTTTAAAATTCAAATGTTTTCAATAAAATTTGGTTTTTCACAATTAAATGCAATTAAATTAAATTTTTTCTAAATTAATTCGCCAGGCTTTTTTTCAAACTTTTCGTTTTTAAAATGGTCGCGACAGCATAAGTTCTATTTTTGTTACCATTGAATACTATTTCTTTACCACCTTCCATACATTTTATCCTAACCCTTTCTTTCATCACCGAAATCGACTTCCCTAGCCTTCATTTTCATCTTTTCCATTTATTTCCCAAACCAAAACATCACATACCTTCCCACCACTTCACCATCTTTTCTTCATAAAACAACAAGGAAAGCGTACGAGGATTAAGGCTTGCTTGCAATCACGGTCGGGACAATCAAAGCTTCTCACTACAACAGCCATTGGAGAGTTGGAGCGTATCAACAGTCCCTTTCTTAGACCGTATACCGTGATGGACGACCCCTCTCTTTGAGCGTATGTCATAATGAACGATTGCTTTCTTTGAGCGTATGTCATAATGAACGGTTTCTTTCTTTGAGCGTATGTCGTGATGGATGACGCCTCTCTTTGACAGTATGCCGCGATGAATGACTCCTCTCTTCGACTGCATGTCATAATGAATGGTCCCTTTCTTAGAGTGTATACCGTGATGGATGACTCCACTCTTTGAGCGTACGTCGCGATGAATGACCCCTCTCTTCAAGCGTATGTAATAATGAACTGTCCCTTTCTTTGAGCGTATGCCGTGATGGAAGAACCTCTCTTTGAGCATATATCGCGATGAATGACCCCTCTCTTCGAGCGTATGTCATAATGAATGGTCCTCTTTAAGCGTACGCCGTGATGGACGACTCCTCTCTTTAAGCGTTTGTCGCGATGAATGAGCCCTCTCTTCAAGTGCATGTCATGGTGAACGGTCCCTCCCTTTGTGCGTATATTGATACATGCATGAAGGGATAAAGTAATGCACATCGAGCAGAAAGCTGAATATGTTGGTAAAGTTTGGAAAGTCAGCCAACTTGCGATGATTTTTGGATGGGATCCAGGCATTTCTGGGGAGAGTTTTTTTTTTCTAATTTATCGATCGTCATTCAGTTCCAAGATGTTTCATACCTTTGGAGTCAAGTCTCGTGTGATTTTGGGATCTAATTACTGAAATAAGCCTTTAATGATTATGTCGAAGCCCAACATTCCTCCATTCAATGGAACTACTAATCCAAAATCTTATTGGGAGTGGGAGAACAAGATAGACGACATACTCTATAAATATACTCTATAAATATCCAGCTTTGAATTATTTTATTTTAATATTTAATTCATCCAAAAGCTTTATATATTAGTTTTTGGGATGAATTTTACAAAATCTCGTATCCAGTTTTCTGCATGCGCAGTCTTCAATAAAATAAACATATCTTGAGCTCCGATGTCCGATTGATGCGTTACAAGATGCGTTGAAAATTTAACTGAATGGCGGTCAATATATTAGATGACAACTCTGCCCAAAAATGCCTAGAACCCATCCGAAAAGTCGTCGCAAGTTGACTAACTTCACAAACTTTTCAAAATGATTCAGTTTTCTGCCCGATGTGCATTACATTAGCCCTCTCATGCATGTATCATTTCTCTTCGAGTGCATGTCATAGTGAATGGTCCCTTTCTTAGAGCGTATACCGTGATGGACAACCCTTCTCTATGAGTATATGTCGCGGTGAATGACCCATCTCTTCGAGTGTGTCATAATGAACGGTCCCTCTCTTTGAGTGTATGCCGTGATAGACGATCCTCTCTTTGAGCGTATGTCGCGATAAATGACCCCTATATTCGAGTACAAGTCATAATGAATGGTCCCTTTCTTAGAGAGTATACCGTGATCGACGATCCCTCTCTTTGAGCGTATGTCGCAATGAATGACCCCTTTCTTCGAGTGCATGTCATAATGAACGGTCCCTCTCTTTAAGCGTATACCGTGATGTACGCCGCTGCTCTTCGAGTGCATATCAAAGTGAATGGTCCCTCTCTTTGAGTGCAAATCGATGTGAACAGTCCCTTTCTTAACGCGTATACTATGATGGACTAGCACTCTCTTTGAGCGTATGTCGTGATCAATTACCCCTCTCTTTGAGTGTATGTCATAATGTACGGTCCCCCTCTTTGAGCATATGTCATAATAAACGGTTAATTTTTAGAGCGTATATCGTGATAGACGACCCCTCTCCTTGAGAGCGTATATCACGGAGAATGATCCATCTCTTTGAGTGTGTGTCATAATGAACGATCCCTCTCTTTGAGCGTATGCCATGATGGACGACCTCTCTATTTGGGCGTATGTCACGATCCTACATTCGAGTGCATGTCATGGTGAACGGTCCATCTCTTTGAGCGTATACCGTCATGGACGACCCCTCTCTTTGAGCGTTTGTCATGAAGAATGACCCCTCTCTTCGATATCATGTCATAATGAACGGTCTCTCTCTTTGAGCGTAAACCATGATGGTCGACCGCTCTCTATGAGCGTCTATCGCGGTGAATGACCCCTCTCTTCGAGTGTATGTCATAACGAACGGTCCCTCTCTTTGAACGTATACTGTGATGGACGACCCCTCCCTTAGAGCGTATGTCACGATGAATGACCCCTATCTTTGAGTGCATGTTGTGGTGAACAACCTCTCTCTTTGAGCGTATACCGTGATGAACGACCCCTTACTTTGCGCGTTTGGATGAATGACCCCTCTCTTCGAGTGCATGTCGTAATGAACGGTCCCTTATGCGTTCACATTTCTGCTCATTTACCTCATGCTTTCATGCTTCATTTCACGCATGGGATCAAAGGGGAATTACCTTAATGATCTTAGAATTTATTACTTTTATATACTCTATACTAAGCTACTTACGAGTTATATTAATTAAGCTATAAACATGAATAGTCATTATTACCACATTATTAAGTTTTATGATATAGGGGGTTCGTTGCTTCAAAAACAACGATCCTTGTTTGAAACGGATCTAGGATAATAGCAAGCAAGTCTCTGCAATAAACATAATATTATGGATGTTAGAATGATGTTAAAACGATAAGAAAACAAAGAAAAAACTGAAAACAAAGAAAGAAAAGGGACGAAGGAATTCTGGCAGTTTCTGGAGGTTAATGAAGATGAAATGCTCTGAGGGCTTTCATGGCAGCATTAAAACGTCCAAAATGGCAGAATTGGATATTTAAGTTGCTGGAAAATAACAACAACGTTGAACTCGAAAGAACCCGAACAATATACTGAGCGGACCCGAATCGAATACGTTCTTCGTCAATGAACTTCGACCCTCTAGATAGCGATCTAGGAACCCGAAGTATCAAGGATTTGACACACTCAAACAAAGTCTGAATTTGTCAAGAAAAGTTCAATGAATAACTGAAATTTAGAGAAAATCTCACAAGTGATTTTATTCATAAAATGTCTAACCTTTTATCATTACAAAATACACATATATATATAGGAAAATACAAGGATAAAGGCTACAATATACAAGGCTAAAATTGAAATAAGGTGGTTGCTGAAAATTCAAAAGGTGTGGCTGAAATTCAAACAAAATTAATCATGTGCATTTTGTTTGAATTTTTACAAAAAACATGTGCTTTATTCCTTTAAAATTCGGCTGGCACCTTTTAAGGAGGAAAAACTTGAAATTCAAACTATAAACATGTGGTTTGTTGTTTGAAATTCAAAGTTTTGTGCTTATCCTTTCAATTTTCGTACATGCCTTGCACACACACATGTGAAGGTCCTTACACATGCCGTGCACATGCTTGGAGTGGTGTAGGATGCCCCACATGCTGGTCACATGCTTGGAGGACACTCTCCCATGTGTAGGACATCTTTCAACTACTTCTGGACTTGTCAGCTAGAGTTGAGCTAGTGGAGCTTGAGTTGAGCTGATTGGAGATAAGGTGAGCTGAATTCAGCTAGCTGAAGTGTATTGAACTTAGTTGAGCTGAAATGAGCTGCATACTATCCCATGAGCTTCTCCCAAGCTGAGGATAAACCATTAAGTTAGTACCCTTCCTTGTACCTATGAGAAAACAAAGCAACCATCTATCAAAAGTATGGAAACTTATTGAGATATGTATGAAAACATATAAACAAGCTGAAAACATGATGCAAACATATTTATGAGCTATGAAACTTATTGAAACATGTAATACTTAATATATATAATGCACACTTTTATGTACTAACTCTAACTAATGCAAACACACATATAAATACTAAGTATAACTAAAGTTGTTACACATCAGTATGTAACACGTTTAAAAGGCCTATCTCCTAAGGTACAAGCATCATTAAAGGTATTAAGAATGACTGAAAATTTAAGTGAAAGAACTTCCCTGAATAGCTTTGCCTTGGATCGAGTGATTGGTCCTAATGGTAAGACCTCCGGATCAGCTTCCTTAGCTGGCATAGATGTGCTCACATCATTTTAGCTTAAATCTAAATTTAAATTAAGTTATTTTAACTATTCTCATTATTTTCCATTATTATGTTTTCTTCATAGGACTTACCTACAGCTCAAGGAGTAAGTATTAGGTTAGTGTGAGCTCAATCAGCTTAGAAGAAGCTAAATGAAAGGTAATGCTAGAAACACAAGGACTCAACTTCAAAATAACTTGGAAATGCACGGAACACTCCTACAGCACCTAAAGGACTAAAGGCTAGCTCCATGTCAGCTCATAAATCCCATATGAGCTCAAATGAAGCATAATTCAAAACAAGGCCTTAGGAGATTCGAGTCAGCTCCAAAACACTCCTCACACTAGAAGAGAGTATAAGGAAGCTAATGGACCAACTCACTTTGCTAAAAGGCAGCTTGGATTAGTTTATTTCAGCTTCAAACTTTAGCTAAGTCTTTCAGCTAGATAGCTCAGTTCAATCCAGCTCACTCCCAGCTCGATTAGCTCACCTCAACTCTACCTAATACTCCTAACTCAACACTTGAAGGTCACCTACCCTTCACCAAGCATCATGTCCTTCCACCATCCACATTGGGCGCCAAAATCATGGAGGGAAAGGAAGTGGGCGCCAAAACAAATAGATAACATTTTTCATTGGACAAATTCATGATGGTCCACTTGTTTGCCATTTTCGAGCAGGATACAAGAAGAAGTATGTTTTGGTTTCTTCAAGAAATTTGTTCCCCTATCTCTTGTCTTTCAAAGCATATCGAATCGCATTAACCCGATATCGGGAGATCAAGATATGGCCAAATTACTAAAGATAATGCAGGTTGGACCGAGAAGTTACATCTTTTCTAATAGATTTGGAGGGAGATATCATTCAAAGGAATGGTTATCTGAATAGTTAAAGGCCATTAAGGCCAAACCTCTTAGGAAACTATAAATAGATTTGTAGGGAGACTCTTTCATAGCCCTGTTTACACCACTTCACCATATTTTCTTCATCAAGCAACAAGAAAAGTATACGAGGATCAAGGCTTGCTTGCAATCATGGTCGAGACAATCAAAGCTTCTCTCTACAACAACAATTGGAGAGGTGGAACATGCCAGTCCCTCACTTTGAGCGTATATCGTGATGGTCATCGCCGCTCTTTGTGCGTATATCGCGATGAATGACTTCTCTCTTCAAGTACATATCATAATGAATGGTCCCTTTCTTTGAGCGTATACCATGATCGATGACCCCACTCTTTGAGCCTATGTTGCGATGAATGACCCCTACCTTCAAGTGCATTCATGGTGAAGAATACCTCTCTTTAAGCGTATAACGTGATGGACGACCCCTCTCTTTGAGCTTATGTCGCGTTGAATGACCCCTACCTTCGAGTGCATGTCACAAAGAACGACCCCCTCTCTTTAAGCGTATACCATCATAGACGACCCCTCTCTTTGAGTGTATGTCACGATGAATGACCCGTCCCTTCGAGTGCATGTCATAATGAATGGTCCCTTTCTTAGAGAGTATACAATGATGGATGACCCCTCACTTTGATCATATGTCGCAATGAATGACCCCTCTCTTCGAGCGTATGTCATAATGAACTGTCCCATTCTTTAAGCGTATGTCGTGATGGACGACCCCTCTCTTTGACCGTATATCGCGATGAATGATCCCTCTCTTTGAGTGCATGTCATAATGAACGGTCCTTCTCTTTGAGCGTATACTATGATGGACGACTCGTCTCTCTAAGCGTATATCACGATGAAAGACCCCTCTCTTCGAGTGCATGTCATAATGAACGGTCCCTCTCTTTGAGCGTATACCGTGATGGACGCCACCGCTCTTTGAGTGTTTATCGCGATGAATGGCCCCTCTCTTTGAGCGTATACCGTGAAGGACGACGTCTCCCTTTGAGTATTTATCGCGATGAATGGCCCCTCTCTTTGAGCGTATACCGTGATGGATGCCGACGCTCTTTGAGTATTTATCCCGATGAATGGCCTCTCTCTTCAAGTGCATATCATAACGAACGATCCCTTTCATTGAGCGTATACCGTGATTGATAACCTCTCCCTTTTAGCGTATGTTGCGATGAATGACCCTTCTCTTCGACTACATGTCACAGTGAATGGTCCCTCACTTGGAGCGTATACCATGATGGATGACCCCTCTCTTTTAGCATATGTCATGATGAATGACCCCTCTCTTCGAATGCATGTCATAATGAATGGTCCCTCTCTTTGAGCATATACCGTGATCGATGACCCCTCTCTTTGTGCATATTTTTTGATGAATGACCCTTTTCTCCGGGTGCATGTTATGGTGAACGGTCCCTCTCTTTGAGTGGATACCGTGATGGACGACCCCTCTCTTTGAGCGTATGTCGTGATGAATGACCCATCTCTTCGAGTAAATGTCATAATGAATGGTCCTTATCTTAGAGCGTATACCGTGATGGATGACCCTCTCTTCGAGTACATGTCATAATGGATGGTCCCACTCTTGGAGCGTATGTCACAATGAATGACCCCTCTCTTCTAGTGCATATCATAATGAAAGGTCCCTTTCTTAGGGAGTATATAGTGATGGATGACCCCTCACATTGGTCATATGTCACGGTGATGGCCCCTTTCTTCGAGCGTATGTCATATTGAACGGGCCCTCTCTTTGTGCGTATGCCATGATGGACAACCCCTCTCTTTGAGCGTATGCCGCGATGAATGATCCCACTCTTTGACTGCATGTCATGGTGAATGATCCCTTTCTTGGAGCGTATACCGTGATGGACGACCCCTCACTTTGAGCTTATGTCGTGATGAATGACCCCTCTCTTCGAGTGCATGTCATAATTAACGATCCTATTCTTAGAGCGTATACCATGATGGACGAACCCTCTCTTTGAGCGTATGCCGCGATGAATGACCCTTCTCTTCGAGTGCATGTCATAATGAATGGTCCTTGTCTTGGAGCGTATACCGTGATCAATGACTCCTCTCTTTGAACGTATGTTGTGATGAATGACCTTTCTCTTCGAATACATATCATGGTGAACGGTCCCTCTCTTTGAGCGTATACCTTGATGTTCGACCCCTGTCTAAGAGCGTATGTCGTGATGAATGACCCCTCTCTTCGAGTGCATGTCATAATGAACAGGCCCTTTCTTAGAGCATATACTGTGATGGATGACCCCTCTCTTTAAACATATGTCGCGATGAATGACCCCTCTCTTCGAGTGCATGTCATAATGAATGATCCCTTTCTTAGAGCATAGACCATGATGGTTACCCCTCTCTTGTAGGGAATGTCGCGTTGAATGACCCCTCTCTTCGAGTGTATGTCATAATGAATGGCCCTCTCTTTGTGAGTATACCGTGATGAACGACCCATCTCTTTGAGCGTATGTCGCGATGAATGACCCCTTTCTTCTTGTGCATGTCATAATTTATGGTCCCTTTCTTAGAGTGTATACCGTGATGGACGACCCCTCTCTTTGAGCATATGTCACGGTGAATAACCCCTCTTTTCAATCGTATGTCATAATAAATGGTTCCTCTCTTTGAGCGTATACCGTATTGGACAACCCCTCTTTTTGAGCATATGTCACGAGCAATGACCCCTTTGTTCGAGTGCCAGCCATTGTGAATGATCCCTTTCTTGGAGCGTTTACAATGATGGACGATCCTTCCCACTGAGCGTATATTGAGATTAATGACCCCTCTCTTTGAGTGCATGTCATGTTGAACGATCCTTCTCTTTTAGTGTATACCGAGATGGACGACCCCTCTCTTTAAGTGTATGTCGCGATGAATAACTTCTCTCTTTGAGTTCATGTATAGTTAACGGTCCCTTTCATTGAGCGTATACCGTGATTGATGACCCTTGTCTTTGAGCGTATGTCGCGCGATGAATAACCCCTCTCTTCGAGTGCATGTCATAATGAACGGTCCCTTCTTATATGGTATACAGTGATGGATGACCCCGCTCTTTGATCATATGTCGCGGTGAATGACCCCTCTCTTCGAGCGAATGTCATAATGAACGGTCCCTCTCTTTGAGCGTATGCAATGATGGACGTCCCCTCTCTTTGAGCGTAAGTCGCCATGAAAGATCCCACTCTTCGAGTGCACGTCATGGTGAACGTTCCCTCTCTCTGAGTGTATACCGTGAGGGACGACCCCTCTCTTTGAGCGTATACCATGATGGACGACCCCTCTCTTTGAGCGTATGTCATGATGAATTACCCCTCTCTTCGAGTGCATGTCATAATTAATGGTCCCTTTCTTAGAGTGTATACCTTGATGGACGACCCCTCTCTTTGAGCATGTGTCGCAATGAATGACCCCTCTCTTTCAGTGCATGTCATAATGAATGGTCCCTTTCCTAGAGCATATACCGTGATGGACGACCTTTCTCTTTAAGCGTATGTCGCGATGATTGACCCCTCTGTTCTAGTGCATGTCATAATGAACAGTCCATTTCTACGAGCGTATACCGTGACGGGGGGCCCCACTTTTGGAGTGTATGTCACGGTGAATGACCTCTCTCTTCGAGCGTATGTCATATTGAACGGTCTCTCTCTTTGTGCGTATGCCATGATGGATGACCCCTTTCTTTGAGCGTATGTCGCGATGAATGATCCCACTCTTTGAGAGCATGTCATGGTGAACGGTCTCTCTCTTTGAGCGTATAATGTGATGGACAACCCCTCACTTTGAGCTTATGTCGCGATGGATGACCTCTCTCTTCGAGTGCATTTCAAACTTAATGATCTCATTAGCGTATACCATGATGGACGACCCCTCTCTTTAAGCGTATGCCGCGATGGGTGACCCTTCTCTTCGAGGGGATGTCATAATGAACGGTCTCTGTCTTTGAGCGTATACCGTGATAATGACCCCTCTCTTTGAACGTATGTTGCGATGAATAACCCTTCTCTTCGAGTGCATGTAATGGTGAACGATCCCTCTCTTTGAGTGTATAGCATAATGGACAATCCCTCTCTTTGAGCCTATGCCGCAATGATTGACCCTTCTCTTCGATTACATGTCATAATGAACGTTCCATATCTTTGAGTGTATTCCATGATCAATGACCCCTTTCTTTGAGCGTATGTTGCGATGAATGACCCTTCTCTTTGAGTGCGTGTCATGGTGAACGGTCCCTCCCTTTGAGCGTATACCGTGATGGACAACCCCTATCTTTAAGCGTATGTCGCGAAGAATGACCCCTCTCTTCAAGTGCTTGTCATAATGAACGATCCCTTTCTTAGAGCGTATATCGTGATGTACGACCCATTTGTTGGAGCGTATGTCACGATGAATGACCCCCCTCTTCGAATGCATATCATAGTGAACGGTCCCTTACTTAGAACTTAAACCGTGATGGACTACCCTCTCTTTGAGTGTATGTCGCGATGAATGACTTCTATCTTCGAGTGCATGTCATAATGAACAGTCCCTTTCTAAAAGCGTATACCGTAATGGACGACCCCTCTCTTTGAGCGTATGTCATAATGAGTGTATGTCACGGTAAATGAGCTATCTATTAGGCAATTCTAAGGTCTCCTTTAGACTATAAAAGGAGGTAGACTCTTCTCTTGTAAAGACATGAAGAATATTAATTTTTTAGTTACATAACTCTTGGCCTTGGGCCATTTTATTTGCAAGGTTGATAGATTCACCTTGCTATTTTTGTTATCCGAAGTCTTCTTTAACTTAAGTACTTCAAGTTTTTATGAGTGAGATTATCTTCACACTCTCGCTTGCCTAAGCAATCGCATTTAGGAGGGTGAGTTAGAGCAGATTATGGTGTTTACCTATGTAATTACGGATTGGAGGGTGCCTAGGACAACAACATATCATCAATTCACTATAGAGATTAGTTTCGTTTGTAGGTGTTTACCTATTCAATTGCGATTAGGAGAGTGCTAAGGACAAATCTATCCAACATCATACCACCACCATCTATCCCGCTGCATATTTTATATCATTTGGTATCAGAGCATATCATAGAACATCAAATTGATTTAATTCCAGGTTCATCTATACCTAATCGACCAGTATATCGTTGCAACCCGAAGAGACTAAGGAGTTGGAAAGACAAGTGGAAGCTTTACTGGAGAAAGGGTACGTACGAAAAAGTTTTAAGCCCTTGTGCTATTCTGGTACTCCTAGTGCCAAAAAAGATGGTACGTATCGTATGTGCGTTGATTGTCGACCCATTAACCGCATTACCATCAAGTATAGACATCCTATTTCACGCCTAGATGATATGCTTGATGAACTTTATTGAGCACGTATTTTTACAAAGATTGATTTGAAGAGCGAATATCATCATATTTGTATGAAAGGAGGCGAATGAAAGACAACATTCAAAACGAAGTTCGAGTTATACGAGTGGTTAGTCATGCCTTTTGGCTTGACAATTTCACCTAGCACCTTTATGCGCTTGATGAACCCTGTTTTAAAGGAGTTTATAGGTAAATTTGTAGTCGTTAATTTTGCGATACTCTGATTTATTCTACTTCTCTTGAACTTCATATATTACATGTTAAGTTAGTTTTTAATGTTCTTCGACGAGAACGATTATATACAGCTGACAAGTGCATTTTTTGTAGTGATCAACTCATCTTTGTAGGTTTTGTAATTAGTGCTCAGGGTATCCACATTGATGATAAGAAGGTTAAGGCTATACGTGAGTGGCCTACACCCACCTCTATTTCGGAAGTAAGATCATTTCATGGTCTTGCAAGCTTCTATCGTCGGTTTGTCAAGGATTTCTTCACTATAGCAGCTCCTTTAACTAAAATAATTAAAAATCAGTTAGTTTCACATGGTGTAGGGAGCAAGATAAGGCTTTCTTAGCCTTAAAAGATAAATTATGTTCATCTCCACTTTTACGTTTACCAAATTTTAAGAATACAATTGAAGTTGAATGTGATGCTTCAGGAATATACATAGGGGCAGTTCTTTTACAAGAAAAAAGAAAAATTGCTTA
The DNA here is from genome assembly GCA_035048815.1 of Abelmoschus esculentus. Taxonomy (NCBI): domain Eukaryota; kingdom Viridiplantae; phylum Streptophyta; class Magnoliopsida; order Malvales; family Malvaceae; genus Abelmoschus; species Abelmoschus esculentus. The sequence goes on along the minus strand of JAUCBN010000013.1, from coordinate 6,112,881 downwards.
TTTTAGTGAAAAACTTAAAGGAGCCTAACTTAATTATTCAACCAACGACAAAGAACTCGTAGCTTTGGTACGCTCCCTTGAAGTTTGGCAACACTACTTGCTGCGCAAGAAGTTTGTCATTTACACAGACCATGAGTCACTTAAGTGGCTAAACGGCCAAGGTAAGTTAAGCAAACACCATGCTCAATGGGTTGAGTTCATTGAGACGTTTCCATACGTAATCAAATACGAACAATGATATGCTCCAACTCTCTAAAGACGCTTGTAGAGAGAAGCTTTGATTGCCTGGACCTTAGAATGCAAGCAAGCCTTGTATCACGCTCATTTCTTGAACAAAAGAATGTTAAAAGATGCTGGAAATAAGATAAGGATAATTCAAGAAGAGGTTATGGTGTGGGGTATTGTTTAGACAAAAAGGAAGTTGTTTTTGTAAACAGAATGCGTGGGGGATGTTGATGGTTGATTAGGGAAGGAAATGGAGATGTTTAAGTGAAGTAAATGATATGGAAGGATAAGTTAAGGGCTGGTGAAAAATAGTGGATGAAAATGGAAGGTGGATGGTGTTTATGTGATGTTGGAATGATAGTATTCAAAGGGGCAAAGGTTGAACTTATTGTCACGGGGCTAGAGTCTTGACCTAGCTGAACCGCGCGGCCTTAGTCGATGTTCTTAGACAAACGACTAAGTCAGCCTGAAAACTCGCTCCGGAAGATCAAACTTCCCAAGGCACTAAGAACGCTGAATCGTTCTGGCGGAAAGCAAACTATGAGTATGGCTACTCAAGAACGAAAAGAAGAACGCGAAGAACACAAAGAACAATTGAGAGAGTTTTTTAGAGTGAATGCCACTTGATTACTCAAAGATGAGATGATACAAATGAGACTGGGGAGGTCTCTATTTATAGTTGATTCCCCTTATATCCGACGGTTCCCACTGATTTACATCGATGGCTAGGATCATTTCCTACCAACCACATTGGCACAATCCTAAGAATATTCCATGTTAACTAAGGAAACAAATCCTAAGAATACAAGGAAAGTTTACAAGGCCAAAATGGCTATCTTCTAGAATCCTCCATGGAACGGGCTAAGTCTGGTGGTACCTTTAGGCCCAAAATCTCCCTAAGAACCTCTTGGGCAGCAATATGCGCATGTGGCACGGGCTCGAACTGACGGCCCGTGACATTCTCCCCCACCAAACATGGCGACGCCCTCGTCGCCGCCTCGGAACGAAGATAGAACCGATCCTGGGAATTCCTTGTCACCTCGGCTTGCCCCAAACTCTGAATCGGGCTGGATGCTCTTCTCATAAAGAGCACTCGACTCTGGCTCAGTTGTCCACCCAAATGGACTGCTTGCTTTGGTACTCGTCGCCATCTAACATCAGTCACCGTCCCTCCAAGCGCATCTCGATCGTAGGAGTTAGCTCCTACCAGTTGTGATTTGCCCCCATTCGGACACACATGGTCCTTGCACAATGACTTGGACGCCACAACATTGAACACTGAGCGGTCTCTCAAGATCGTCGGCAACCCTCGTTTGCGCCTAAGAACTCTGAAAGGTGGCTTGTGCTCTCGCCAAGTATCGACAACTCCATTTGAAGGGTTAGGTTTTTGCTGGCCTACACCCGACAAACAAGGCAAATCAAACTGTAAAACACAATCATTGTGTTCGGGATGTACCTCAATCAACTTTTCCGCATTCACTCTAACTCGCATCAATCTTTCTTCACTCGTGAAGTTTGATGCTCCCATCGATGCTCCGTCTTCATTGAAGCTCGATGCCTCGTCCATCTCCTCAATGGATGGATCTCCCACGGGTTCACTATCATGTGGCTCAGGCAACTCTCGCCCCACCAAGGTGTCCACTCCAATAGCCTCCAAAGCGATGCCTCCTTCCCTTGGAGCATCCTTGGTAAGCTGAATGGATGTCAGCTTCTCGATCCTTCGTCCCTTGTCTCGATACACGGGCACAACACAATGTTGTTTCGGATCCAAAATGCATATAACATCGGCACAAGGGATGATAAGAGCTTGAACACGGTCAAGGAAGTTAAGCCCCAAAACGAAATCAAAGTCATCTAAGTGAATTACCTTGAAATCTTCCTTGGCCTTCCATTCACCAATCTGCAGCTCTACCTTCCGCACTGTTCCAACAACTGGAACCTCCTTGGCATTAACGGTCTTGATCTTTTTGGTTGAACCTTCAACTTCGAGACCAAGCTTCTCAGCAGCCATCTTTGACATGAAGAGATCGGATGCTCCGGTATCCACTAGAGCACTCCTCGATCGTCCCGCCACGTTGATGTTGACAAACATCAACCCATTCTGCTTTGGGCCCTTCTTCGCCTTTGCAGAATTTAGTATCATTGCCCCAAGCTTACAAGCCTCACTTGACTCGGGCTTGTCCCTTTTGGGCTGCTTGGCTCGATCCGGGTGCTCACGAACTACGTGAGGTCCCTTGCTCTCGTAACATTGCTTCCCCACACTTGGCTTGATTGCTCTAACACTAGCAATCGTACCAAGCATACATTCCTCATCCTCTTGCTCGTCATCCGCATCATTGATCGTATCGGGGCGCTTCTTCTTGGGACACTCTTTCACCAAGTGTGAACCATGGCAATGGTAGCACTTCAAAGGCCCTCGATCCTTTTTCTCCGATGGTTTGACAAACTTGTTGACCCTCTCATCATCATTGCAAGAATGATTATCCTCCTCGTCTCCCCCACCAAAGCTCTTACCTCGGGGCTTGGAAGACTTGGACATGTCAACTTCGAACTGAGCTATGGACTCGGCTGCGGTAAAGGCTTTGGAAAGCTCCTCGACTCCCCTCCGCTCTAGCTCCATTTGAGCCCATTTTTGGAGTCCATCCATGAAGTAGGAAAATCCCTCCGCTTCACTCAAGTCCTGGATTTGGAGCTTGATTTCAATGAACTTCCTGACATAGTCAGTGATGGAACCCTCATGTTTCAATTGCCGCAACTTCTTACGAGCCTCCCGTTGAGCATTCGTCGGATAGAATTGTTCTTTGAACTCAACTTGGAACTCCTTCCATGTCTCAAAAGGAATGTCTCCACTCGGCTCCTCCGAGCATCTGCGTCGCCACCACAAAAGAGCGACATCAGTTAAATACATCGAAGCAACGTTTACTTTCTCCGCATCATCCTTGATGCCCATGGCTCGAAAATACTGCTCCATGCCCCACAAGAAGTTCTCAACATCTTGGGCCGATCGGTTCCCCTTGAACACCTTTGGCTTTGGAATGTCCTTCTTCGACTTGGATGCAGTGGCCATCTTTCCATTCATCAAGGCAACTTTGTAAATATACAAGTCTGCCTTCATCTCCTCCATCTCAATCTTCACAGCCTGCAATTCGGCCTCAAGCACCTCGCACCTCTCTTCCGCACCGTTGGCCACCTGGCTGAGTTTATCAACTCGCTCCTCCAGCGTAGCTACAGCATCCCTCGAACTTGCTCTTTGGCTTTGCCCAGCAACGATCTTCACACCCTTTGCTGCAACGTCTTCTTCTCCACGTGCCATAATCACTAGCGCCTTGCTCGAACCACGCTCTGATACCACTTGTCACGGGGCTAGAGTCTTGACCTAGCTGAACCGCGCGGCCTTAGTCGATGTTCTTAGACAAACGACTAAGTCAGCCTGAAAACTCGCTCCGGAAGATCAAACTTCCCAAGGCACTAAGAACGCTGAATCGTTCTGGCGGAAAGCAAACTATGAGTATGGCTACTCAAGAACGAAAAGAAGAACGCGAAGAACACAAAGAACAATTGAGAGAGTTTTTTAGAGTGAATGCCACTTGATTACTCAAAGATGAGATGATACAAATGAGACTGGGGAGGTCTCTATTTATAGTTGATTCCCCTTATATCCGACGGTTCCCACTGATTTACATCGATGGCTAGGATCATTTCCTACCAACCACATTGGCACAATCCTAAGAATATTCCATGTTAACTAAGGAAACAAATCCTAAGAATACAAGGAAAGTTTACAAGGCCAAAATGGCTATCTTCTAGAATCCTCCATGGAACGGGCTAAGTCTGGTGGTACCTTTAGGCCCAAAATCTCCCTAAGAACCTCTTGGGCAGCAATATGCGCATGTGGCACGGGCTCGAACTGACGGCCCGTGACATTATGTTATAGGAACATAAACCCAATCTAGTTGCAACTTTGAGGGTGGTAGATGCACTTAAACCTCTTTGAAATGTAATTCCAGAAACCTAAAGTATAAAGGATGGAGGGTGACGCCACAAATCAAAGAGATGATTTAATAAGTCGATAAAGTTCTAAGAAGAAAGAATGAAAGATTAATTCACAAACTAAATAATATGATTCAAAGTTGTTGTTTGAAATGCCAAAATGGCTACATGTTTATAGGAAATGAAAGGGTGTGGACAAGGGACATTTCCCTTTGAGCGTATACCGTGATGGATGACCCCTCTCTTTGAGCCTATGTCACGGTGAATAACCCCTCTCTTCGAGTGCAAGTCATAATTAATGGTCTCTTTAATAGAGCGTATACCGTGATGGACGACCCCTCTCTTTAAGCGTATGTCGTGATGAATGACTCCTCTCTTCGAGTGCATGTCATAATGAATGGTCCCTCCCTTTGAGCGTATACCGTGAAGGATGAACACTCTCTTCGAGTGCATTTAATAATGAACAGTTCCTATCTTTGACCGTAAACCGTTATGGATGACCCCTCTCTTTGAGAGTATGTCGCGATGAATGACCCCTCTCTTTGAGTGCATGTCATGGTGATCGGTCCCTCTCTTTGTGCGTATACAGTGTTGAAAGACCAATGTCTTTGAGTGTATGTCGTGATGAATGACCCATCTCTTTGAGTACATATCACAGTCAATGGTCCCTTTCTTAGAGCGTATATCGAGAGGGACGAGCCCTCACTTTGAGTGTATGTCGTGATGAATGACCCTTCTCTTCGAGCGTATGTCACAATGAATGGTCCCTCTCTTTGAGTGTATACCGTGATGGACAACCCCTCTCTTTTAGCGTATGTTGTGATGAATGACTCCTTGATTCGAGCATATGTCTAATGATAGGTCTCTCTCTTTGAGCGTATGCCATGATGGACGACCCCTCTCTTTGAGCATATGTCGCGATGACTAACCCCTCTTTTCGAGTGCTTGTCACAATGCATAGTCCCTCTCCTTAAGCGTATACCATGATCGATGATCCCATACTTTGAGCGTATATTTCGATGAATGACCCCTCTCTTCGAGTGCATGTCATGGTGAACGGTCCCTCTCTTTGTGCGTATACCATGATGAACAACCCCTCTCTTTGAGCGTATGTCGCGATGAAAGACCACTCTCTTCGAGCGTATGTCATAATGAACGATCCCTTTCTTAGAGCGTATACCGTGATGGACGACCCCTCTCTTTGAGCGTATGTCGCGATGAACAACCACTCTCTTTGAGTGTATGTCATAATGAACAGTAACTTTCTTAGAGCTTATACCGTGATGAACGACCTCTCTCTTTGAGCGTATGTCACGGTGAAAGACCCCTCACTTCGAGCGTATGTCATAATGAACAGTCCCTCCCTTTGACCGTATGCAGTGCTGGATGACACCTCTCTTTGAGCTTGTGTCGCGTTTAATGACCCTTCTCTTTGAGTGCAAGTCATGGTGACGATCCCTCTCTTTGACAGCATACTGTGATGGATGACCCCTCTCCTTGAGCGTATGTCGCGAAGAATGACCCCTCTCATCTAGTGCATGTCATAATAAACGATCCCTTTCTTAGAACGTATGTCGCAGTGAATGACCCTTTACTTCGGGCGTATGTCATAATGAATGGTCTCTTTCTTTCAGCATTTGCCGTGATGGACAACCCCTCTCTTTGAGCGTATGTCGCGGTGAAGGACCCCTATCTTCGAGCGTATGTCGCAGTAAATGACCCCCATCTTCGAGCGTATGTCAAAATGAACGGTCCCTCTCTTTGAGAGTATGCTGAGATGAATGACCACTCTCTTTGAGCGTATGTTTCGATGAATGACCCCTCTCTTCGAGTCCATGTCATAATGAATGATCCCTTTCTTAGAGCGTATACCGTGATGGACGAGCCCTCTCTTTGAGCGTAAGTCGTGATGAACGACCCTTCACTTCTACCGTATGTCATAATGAACGGTCCCTCTCTTTGAGCGTATGCTATGATGGACGACCCCTCTTTTTGACTGTATGTTGCGATTAATAACCCTTCTCTTCAAGTGCATGTCATAATGAACAGTCCCTCTCTTTGAGCGCATACCGGGATCGATGCCCCTACGCTTTGAGCGTGTGGTTTGATGAATGACCCCACTCTTTGAATGTGTGTTTCGATGAATGACCCCTCTCTCCGAGTGCATGTAATGGTGAACGGTCCCTCTCTTTGAGCGTATACCGTGATGGACGACCTCTCTCTTTTAGCGTATGTCACGGTGAATGACCCCTCACTTTGAGCGTATGTCATAATGAACGGTCCCTCCTTTGAATGTATGGAGTGATGGACGACTCCTCTCTTTGAGTGTGTGTCACAATGAATGACCCCTCTCTTTGAGTGCATGTCATGGTGACGATCCCTCTCTTTGAAAGTATACTTTGATGGACGCCCCTCTCTTTGAGAGTATGTCGCGAAGAATGACCCCTCTCATCGAGTGCATGTCATAATAAACGGTCCCTTTCTTAGAGCGTCTATCGCGGTGAATGACCCCTCACTTCGGGCATATGTCATAATGAACGGTCTCTTTCTTTGAGCGTATGACGTGATGGACAACCCCTCTCTTTGAGCCCATCTTTGAGCGTATGACGCGGTGAATGACCCCCATCTTCTAGCGTATGTCTTAATGAGCGGTCCCTCTTTGAGTGTATGCCGAGATGGACGACCACTCTCTTTGAGCGTATGCTACGATAATTGACCCCTCTCTTCGAGTGCATGTCATAATGAATGGTCCCTTTCTTAGAGCGTATACCATGATGGACGAGCCCTCTCATTGAGCGTATGTCGTGATGAATGACCATTCTCTTCGAGCATATGCCATAATGAATTGTCCCTATCTTTTAGCATATGCCACGACGGACGACACCTCTCTTTGAGCGTATGTCGCGATGAATAACCCTTCTCTTCGAGTGCAAGTCGTAATGAACAGTCCCTCTCTTTGATTGTATACCGTCATCGATGACCCACTCTTTAAGTGTATGTTTCGATGAATGACCCCTCTCTTCGAGTGCATGTCATGGTGAACGGTCCCTCTCTTTGAGCATATACCGTGATGGACGACTGCTCTCTTTTTGCGTATGTCGCGATGAATGACCCCTCTCTTCGAGTGCATGTCATTATGAACGGTCCCTTTCTTAGAGCGTATACCATGATGAAGGTCCCCTCTCTTTGAGCGTATGTCGTTGTGAATGACCATACTTTTCGAGCATACGTCATAATGAACGGTCCCTCTCTTTGAGTGTGTGCTATGATGGACGAATTCTCTCTTTGAACGTATGTCGCAATGAATGACACCTCTCTTGAATGCATGTCATGGTGAACGGTCCCTCTCTTTGAGAGTATACTATGATGGACCACCCCTCTCTTTGAGCGTATGTCGTGGTAAGTGACCGCTTGCTTCGAGCGTGCGTCATAATGAGCGGTCCCTCTCTTTGGGAGTATGTCACAATGGTCGACCCCTCTCTTTGACTGTATTCCGCGATGAGTGCCCCCTCTCTTCGAGTGCTTGTCATAATTAACAGTCCCTCTCTTTGAGAGTATACAGGGATCGATGACCACTTTGTTTGAGCGTATGTCGCGATGAATGACCCTCTCTTCAAGTGCATGTCATTGTGATCTGTCTATCTCTTTAAGTGTATGCCGTGATGGATGACCCCTATCATTGAGCGTTTGTCGCGATAAATACCCGTCTCTCCTTGTGCATGTCATAATGGACGGTCCCTCTCTTTGAGCGTATATCGTGATCGATAATCCCTCTTTTGAGTGTATGTTGCGATGAATGACCCCTCTCTTCGAGTGCACGTCATAGTGAACGGTCCCTCTCTTTGAGCGTATACCATGATGGACGATCCCTCTCTTTGAGCGTATATCGCGATGAATGACCCCTCTCTTCGTGTGTACGTCATAATGAACGGTCCTTCTCTTTGAGTTTATGACATAATGGACGAATTCTCTCTTTGAACGTATGTCGCAAAGTATGACCCCTCCCTTGAGTGTATGTCATGGTGAACAGTCCCTCTCTTTGAGCGTATATCATTATGGATGACCCCTCTCTTTGAGGGTATGTAGCGATGAATGACCCCTCGCTTCAAGCGTGTGTCATAACGAGCGGTCCCTCTCTTTGGGAATATGCGGTGATGTACGAACCCTCTCTTTGAGCGTATGCCATGATGAATGACCCCTTTCTTCGAGTGTCTGTCATAATGAACTGATATGATCCAACTGTCCAATGATGCTTGTAGAGAGAAGCTTTGATTGCTCGGACCTTGAAATGCAAGCAAGCCTTGTATCATGCTTGTTTCCTGAACAAAATAATGTTAAATGATGCTGAAAATAAGATAAGGATGATTTAAGAAGAGGTTATGGTATAGGGTATTATTTAGACGAAAAGAAAGCTGTCTTGGTGAAGGGATTGTGTGGGGGATGTTGATGGTTGAATAGGGAAGGAAATGGAGGTGTTTAAGTGAAGTAAATGATATGTGAGGATATGTTAAGGGTTGGAGAAGAATGGTGGACGAAAAGGGAAGGTGGATGGTAATTATGTGGTGATGAAATGATAGTATTCAAAGGGACAAAGGTTGAACTTATGTTATTGGAACATAAACCCAATCTAGTTGCAACTCTAAGGTGGTAGATGCACTTAAATCTCTTGGAAATATAATTCCAGATATCTAAAGTATAAATGATGGAGGGTGACGCCACAAATCAAAGAGATGATTTGATAAGTTGATAAAGTTCTTAAAAGAACAAGAATGAGAGATAAACTCACAAAATAATTAATCTGATTCAAAGTTGTATGTTCCAATGCAAAAATGGCTACATTTTTATAGGAAATGACAGGGGGTGGCCAAGGAACATTCCCCTTTGAAAAGGTGGCCGAATAGTGGACTTGATGTCTGTTCAACTTGTGGTGTCTCCCTCCTTAACCGTTCGGTTGAATGATGTCTCCTTCCACGAATCATTATAACTTTTCGGTTCAAAATTCCAGCCTGCATAGTCTTTAGTAAATTGGACATATCTCAAGTTCCCGATATTGGATTGATGCGATTCAACATGAATTGGAAAGATAAGAGATAGAGGAACAAATTTAATGAAGACAAAGAAACCCAACTCAACTTGTATCGTGCTCGAAATTGGCAAACAAGTGGACCATCACGAATCTTCCCAATAAAGCGTGCTATCTCTTTGTTTTGGCGCCCAAACATGTTTTCCTCCATGGTTAGTCGGTTGTGTCTCTTGGGGAGGGAAGATGTCTTTCCATGGATGAGATGAAGGTTGTAGGGTCAGCTAAGATGAGCTGGATGAACTAAGGTTGAGCTGGGTTGGGTTGAGCTGAGCTAGCTAGCTGATTTAGCGAGCTGAAAGTTCACCATCTTTGAGTGATGATTTGAGCTGAACGGCTAACCTCCTAGCTGAGTGAACTGATCCTTAGGGACATAATACTCTCCTTAATCCATAAGAGTGTGTAGGAGCTGATCCGAATTCCATATGGATGAAAGTTCACCATTTGTCATATTGAGCTCATTTTGAATTCGTAAGCTAGAACGAAGCTAACAACCACTTTATTGCGCTGCCTAGGAGTGTTTGGTACATTTTGTTGCTGATCGGAAGTTGGTAAGTGCCTCAAATAGTGATTCTTTGTTTTGAGCTCAAATTGTGCATTTGAGCTAAAACTGAGCTGGCCAATAGTCCCTTAAACTGTGTTTAACAAAACCTACAAAGAAACAACTTAAACTAATAAGTATGATGTTACTAAACATGTGTTGAATATTAATTATGCATAATATAAGCTAGATAAAGCCGTGGCTCAATACTAATTACTAAGTTATCAATAGTAATATAAGGAAATAAATATTATAGGTATATAATATGAGATAGCAAGTGAGTGTAGCACATGAATTGAGTTCATAAAGAGGATTAAGTAGAACCCTCTGATTGGAATTGTGTGACTTAAGGTATGGGCAGAAACTAGGGTTGGGCGTTCACATATCATGAACGGTCACTCTCTTTGGGCGTATACAGTGATTGATGACCCCTCTGATTGAATGTGTGACACGATGAATGACCTGTCTCTTTGAGTGCATGTCATAGTGAACGGTCCCTTTCTTAAAGAGTATACCGTGATGGAAAATCCCTCTCTTTGAGCGTATGTCACGATGAATGACTCCTCCCTTCGAGCGTATGTTATAATGATCGGTCACTCTCTTTGAGCGTATATCGCGATGAATAACCCCTCTTTTCGAGTGCATGTCATAATGAATGGTCCCTCTTTTTGAGAGAATACCGTGATCTATGACCCCTCTCTTTGAGCTTATATTGCGATGAATGACCCCTCTCTTCAAGCGTATGTCATAATGAACGGTCCCTTTCTTAGAGCGTTTATCGAGATGGACGACCCCTCCCTTTGAGCATATGTCGCAATGAATGACCCCTCTCTTCAAGCATATGTCATAATGAACGGTCCCACTCTTTGAGCGTATGTCGTGATGGATGACCTCTCTCTTCGAGTGCATGTCATGGTAAACGGTCCCTCTCTTAGAGCGTATACTGCGATGGACGAAACATCTCTTTGATCGTATGTTGTAACCCCATTAGACCAGCCTAGACAAAACTGACTCTAACGGGTTACACGGGGAATATCGAACCAAACCTGCAAAGGTCCGATTTGATAAACAACCTGAAACCGACGTATAATTTTTTTATAGATGCGTAATTTTATTCCTAAAAGTGTCAGTCTTATACAAAGCAAGAACGGAAGCATTCCAATCACAATTGAGCACTCGATTGAACACATAAGCATATCAAGGATTAAAACGTATATCTTTTAAATTCTAATGACAAAGTAGACATTCGTTCCATCAAAGTTCAATTAAACATGCGAGTATCATTCATAACAAATTTGAAACCTAACGGAGTATTCTAACATCTTCAATTACATACTTCACTAATTAGGGACCAAAATGTAAATATTTCAAATTAAAAGGACTTATCCTAATTAAGTTAACCAACTTGAAATTAAGTCAACTTTATGCATTCATGTGAAATTTTAGCTCAAAATAACATCTATAAATACCATAATTGAACAAAAAAAATAACCGAGACTAATATGAAATTTCAACACCTAAAACTCATTAATCAGTCAGGGGTATCAATACCAACATGACCCTGTATCGATACCGTGACGTGGTAGTAACCATATTACCTACCAAAGGTCAGGGGTATGGATACCGCCTAGGGCGGTATTTATACTCAAATGACCATTGAGGTAATTGCATCGCACCATACTTCGATGCCACTATAATTTTGCCTTGGAGTATTGATACCAGAACAGGGTGTTTTGATACCCCTGGGCGCAGAACCTTAAATTAGGCAATTCAAGTTAGTTTAACTCCATCCATCCTTAACCAAAGTCCAATATCAGCTATAGGCATAACTCCTAAACATATTGTGCTATTTAAACATTCAATTACAACTATTAACACCTATAACATTTATAGGCATACACCCTAACTTTGGACTATACATATTATTCAATCAAACCAATAAGCAAACATGTTTATAGATGGTTTATACAACTCAATTTCCAACTCCAAAACACACTCAAAAAGTAAAGGTTTTACACATTGCCAGGTACTACTTATATTTGTCAAATCATACCAAAAAAGTGCAAAGTCTTCCCCTTGGACCTCTTGCTCCCAATGTTGCCTTTAATGCCTTTATTTTTTTTGCAAAGATGAAAAGAGAGCTTAAGCATAACATGCTTAGTGAGCTAGCTCTAAACACAAGTTCATCAAAGCAACATTAAAACCAATTTAAAACATCACTTGTACTTTTCATGCTAAACCAAGGTATGTTTGATCAAATCATGCTCATCAATATAACCAAATCGTTTTATTTATCATGTATATTGGCATTCTAGTGACAACATATTGTGAACTTTTACCTCAACGAATACTTGGATTCCTTATCATAATTGGAGACTCTTGGTCTCAACATGCATCGGTCGGACACATAGTCACTCTTGTATACATGTTACCCCCACTACGCACTGTCGGACACATAGTCACCCTTGTTTATGTATGGGTCAACTATATGCACGGTCAGACACAAAGTCACCCTTGTTACATATAGGCAAGCTCTACATGCACGATCGAACACAAAGTCACCCTTATTTACGTGTAGGCAACATCATTATTCTCATAATCTTTATAGTGCACTTAATCCTAATGACATTTCGTTTGTATTCGTAACTATAGTAGTGTCACTAAGCCAATATCAATCCCAATCATGCATGTTAACTTGTTGCTCATAATGCACTCATAATATGTTCATCAAGTGAGCCAAAATCATACTTAACGGCTTAATCAAATGTAAGGCAAATAACCACATATTATTCCAATTCATTTTCATGCTTTCATAAGCCATGAATGTCTTTCTAAACAATGCATTTTCAGCAATTAACATATGCATTCATCATTTCAAAATCCAAGTTATGCATTTTCAACAAGAACTTATATGTGCACGCCCAACCTTAAATTCTTCCCATACCCAAAGTCACACAAGTCCAATCAGGGAGTTCTACTTAATATTCTTTATTTATTCAATTCATGTGCTACACTCGCTTGCTATCTCATATTATATACCTATAATGTTTATTTTCTTATATTACTATTGATAACTTAGTAATTGGTATTGAACCATAGCTTTATCTAGCTTATATTATGCGTTATTAATATTCAACACATGTTTAGTAACATCATACTTATTAGTTTAGTTGTTTCTTTGTAGGTTATGTTAAACACAACTTAAGGGACTGTTGACTAGCTTTGATTTAGCTCGAATGCACCATTTGAGCTCAAACAAAGAATCGTTGTTTGAGGCACTTACCAGCTTCCGATCAGCACTAAAATGTACCAAGCACTCCTAGGCAGCGCAATGAAGTGGATGCTAGCTTTATTCCAGTTCACGAATTCAAAATGAGCTCAAACGATAAATGGTGAATTTCCATCCATATGGGATTCGGATAAGCTCCTACACACTCTTATGGATTGAGGAGAGTATTATGGCCCTAAGGATAAGTTCACTCAGCTAGGGGTTAGCTGTTCAGCTCAAATCATCACCCAAAGATGGTGAACTTTCAGCTAGCTAAATCAGCTAGCTAGCTCAGCTCAACCCAACTCAACATTAGTTCATCCAGCTCATCTTAGTTCACCCTACAACCTACAGCTCAACCATGGAAGGACATGTTCCCTCCCCAAGAGACACAACCGACCAACATGGAGGGAAACATGTTTTGGGTGCCAAAACAAAGAGATAGCACTCTTCATTGGACAGATTCATGATGGTCCACTTGTGTGCTGATTTCCAGAAGGATACGAGTAGAATTGGACTTTGGTGTCTTCATGTAAGTTGTTCCTCTATCTCTTATCTTTCTAGAGCATGTTAAATCTCATCCATCCGATGTCGAGAACTCGAGATATGTCCAATTTACTAAAGACTGTGCAAGTTGGAATTTTAAACCGAAAAGTTACAACAATTATTGGGAGGAGACACCATTCAATGGAACGGTTAAAGAGGGAGACACCACCAATTGAACAGACACCAAGGCCACTATTCGGCCACCCTTTCAAAGGGAAATGTCCCTTGTTCACACCCTTTCATTACCTATAAATATGTAGCCATTTTGGCATTTCAAACAACAATTTTGAATCAGATTATTTAGTTTGTGAGTTAATCTCTCATTCTTGTTCTTTTTAGAACATTATCGACTTATCAAATCATCTCTTTGATTTATGGCGTCACCCTCCATCCTTTATACTTTAGGTTTCTGGAATTATATTTCCAAGAGGTCTAAGTGCATCTACCACCCTCAGAGTTGCAACTAGATTGGGTTTATGTTCCTATAACATATGGTAATCAGAGCAAATGAAGATTCAGGTAAGCCTCTTTCTTGTGAATTTCAATTCTGATTAAAAAAAGAGTTCGAAATTTGTAATAAAAAAAGAGAGAGAAGTTGCAAATTCAGATTTCTCTCACAGAGTCTGAATTAGTAAAAAAAATTCAGATTGTTTGAACATATAAGGAATCTGAATTAGATTTTTTTAAAAAAAAAAAAAGAAGAAGAGAAAAGAAATCAGAATTGCAAAGGTGAAGATTCAAGTACAAACATCCAAACAACCAACTCCGAGAGGTTCCTCAAGTTTGATTGCTCAAGAACAGTTTGTTAGTTGAGTTTTGTGGTAACGTTTCTGTTTTATTTAGACTTTGAAAATTTTCTTTTACTATTCAATCCTTAAAATTTTTGTTTCTTCTTTTAAACTTTTTCCTTCTTTCTATTTGCACAGCTAACCTTTGTTTCAGCCCAAACGTCATCATTTCTTAGGATATTTGACAAGTTTTGAGTAAGTTCTTCTAAGAACTTGGTGTGAGAGATTTGAGAGGTAAAAGACAAGAGAATGGTGAGCATATGAGGGGAAATAAAAGCCAGAATTCCCAGAGTGTAAACACGAGTGAATTGAGTGTCATATTTTTTTCCTTGGAGTGACTGTGAGGATTTTGTGTGAATTGGTGAGGTCCTTCAACTTTTGTTTAATTTATTCATACTAACAATATGTCGCAACACTCAAATGAAAACAATCGGGAAGAACGACCAGCCCAGTACCTCCAAACACAAGATCTAATAAGGGAAATGCAAAACCTCTTACGTGCTGAATTAGAACCAATTCATCATCGGATGGACCGTATTGAGGAGTCTAGTGAAGGGCGTCCAAGGGGCCAAGATGGACAGAATCATAGAAGGCATCCCATGCAACATGAGATTGAAGAGAGTGATGGAGAAGATGTTATTTCTATTCTAAACAATGCAAGGAACCATGGCCAATTGGATGACAATTTTGAGAGCATCCGAGTTAACATCCCTCCTTTTCAAGGAAAATCAGACTCAGAGGCATATCTGGAATGAGAAAGCAAAGTGGAGCACATCAGCTTTATCAAGCTTATATTATGCATTATTAATATTCAACACATGTTTAGTAACATCATACTTATTAGTTTAAGTTATTTCTATGCAGGTTATGTTAAACAAAGCTTAAGGGACTATTGGCCAGCTTTGTTTTAGCTCGAATGCACCGTTTGAGCTCAAAACAAAGAATCGTTGTTTGAGGCACTTACCAGCTTCCGATCAGCACTAAAATGTACCAAACACTCCTAGGCAGTGCAACAAAGTGGATGCTAGCTTCATTCCAGTTCACGAATCTAGAATGAGCTCAAAACGACAAATTGTGAATTTCAATCCATATGGAATTCAGATCAGCTCCTACCCACTCTTATAGATTGAGGAGAGTATTATGGCCCTAAGGATAAGTTAAATCAGCTAGGGGGTTAGCC
Source organism: Abelmoschus esculentus (assembly GCA_035048815.1). Classification (NCBI taxonomy): domain Eukaryota; kingdom Viridiplantae; phylum Streptophyta; class Magnoliopsida; order Malvales; family Malvaceae; genus Abelmoschus; species Abelmoschus esculentus. Next base: position 6,097,263 of record JAUCBN010000013.1, on the reverse strand, counting down.
GTTCAGCTCAAATCATCACTCAAAGATGGTGAACTTTCAGCTAGCTAGCTCAGCTCAACCCAGCTCAACCTTAGTTCATCCAGCTCATCTTAGCTCACCCTACAACCTACAGCTCAACCATAGGACATGTTCCCTCCCCAAGAGACACAACCGACCAACATGGAGGGAAACATATTTTGGGAGCCAAAACAAAGAGATAGCACTCTTCATTGGACAGATTCATGACGGTCAACTTGTGTGTCGATTTCAAGAAGGATACGAGTAAAATTGGAATTTGGTATCTTCATGAAAGTTCCTCTATCTCTTATCTTTCCAGCGCATGATATCGGGAACTCGAGATATGTCCAATTTACTGAAGACTGTGCTGGCTGGAATTTTAAACCGAAAAGTTACAACAATTATTGGGAGGAGACACCATTCAACCGAATGATTAAAGAGGGAGACACCACCAATTGAACATACACCAAGGCCACTATTTAGCCACCCTTTCAAAGGGAAATATCTCTTGTACACACCTTTTCATTTCCTATAAATATGTAGCCATTTTGGCATTTCAAATAACAACTTTGAATCAGATTGTTTAGTTTGTGAGTTAATCTCTCATGTTCTTTTAAATCATCTTTTTCATTTGTGGCACCACCCTCCATCCTTTATACTTTAGGTTTCTGGAATTACATTTCCAAAAGAGGTCTAAGTGCATCTACCACCCTCAAAGTTGCAACTAGATTGGGTTTATGTTCCTATAACATAAGTTCAACCTTTGCCCCATTGAATACTATCATTCCAACACCCCATAATCACCATCCATTTCCTTTTTCGTCCACCATTCTTCACCAGCCCTTTACATATCCTTTCATATCATTTACATCACTTAAACACCTCTATTTCCTTTCTTAATCAACCATCAACATCCCCCACACCATAACCCCTTTTTGAATCATCCTTATCTTATTTCCAGCATCTTTTAACATTCTTTTGTTCAGGAAACAAGCGTGATTCAAGGTTTGCTTGCATTCTAAGGTCCGGGCAATCAAATCTTCTCTCTACAAGCATCTTTAGAGAGTTAGAGCGTATCAAAAACTCTATGAAACCATCTTTCTCAAAGTCATTACCAAAATAGCCGAAACTCTCCAAGACAGAACCGTTCAATTGTGAAACGATTTTAACCGAAATTCACTCACCGACAAGAGAAACAAGCCCTCGCCGAAGCTCCAACGACAACGCCAATACACCAGCCACTTAAGAGACTTCTTAAACTTCCTCTACACATTAAAAAAAGGGCATATACACATCATAACATGCTCAAAACAGCATCCACATAAAACTTCCACAAAACTACAGAAAACTAAACCGAAACGCATCCGAAACAACACCAGCCCCTAACCTAATGAATCTAACATCTAATCCACCTCAATTATGAACAAAAAACAATTTCAAACCATCCTTATACCTCAAACAAAAGCAGTGCACCTAAAACAGCCCATAAAACAATCGAAAACCACCTCTAAACAACACCGATTCAATTATTCCGGGATTAAAATTATGTGTCATCAATTCAAGACTCAATTAATCATCAAAGTATGTATAATTTCATAAGAAATCATCCTAATAACAGCCTTGAATTAGATCTAACCTAATTTCTTGAAAATTACATGAAAACATCAAAATCTTGAATTAAAACATGAAATCAAGTTTAGATTATTCATTTGTAAGCCAAATGCTTGGGAGTATCAAATAAAGAACCTTAGAAATGAAGAGAAATCAGAAAATTACCTTGAGATCAAACCACCAAAAAGATGTGAATTCTTCTCTTGATTTTCCTTGAAATTGGATGTTGATTTTGCAAAATTGATGAGTAGGTTTTGTAGAGAATGGAATGATGAGTAAAATAAGATAAATCTTGAAGAAAATGAAGAAAAATTCAACAAGTAATTGAAGAAATCTTGGAGAGCAATGGAGAGAAAAGTTGGGAGAAAAGATGAGAAAATGGGAAGTTGAAAAAAGAAAATAAAAATTAACTTCTAATTAAAACATATTTTGGTAGATAATCCCAAATTAAAATAATTTGGGTTAATAACCCTCTAAGGATTCTAAGCTTTGGCTTACTTTCCAATTTAGTCACTAAAAATATTAAATTTTTGAAAATTACAATTTAACCCTAAACTTTCCAAAATTTACAATTTGTCACTAATGTGATAATTAGGCTTAATTAAATCAATTTAAAACTTAAATAACATTCCTTTAACTTAAAAAATACCATTTCAATATTTTCAAAACCTTCCACACATTTATTATTTATCCGATTAAAACATTATTATTTTAAATTTCCCAAAATTAATGAATCGAAGAATCCGAATCGAATCCTCCCTAACCAACACTCAAACTACTAGCCCCAAAACCGGGATGTTATAATTCTCCCCCTCTTAAGAAAATTTCGTCCTCGAAATTTACTTGAAGCAAACGAGTGAGGAAACTGCTCCCGCATACTTTCTCTTGTCTCCCAAGTTGCTTCTACAATACCTCGATGTCTCCAAAGCACTTTTGCCAAGTCTATGGTCTTCCCTCGAAGAACCTTTGTATCTACATCTAAGATCCTCATCGGTTCTTCCTCATAAGTCATATCCGCTCTTAACTCAATCTTTTCAACTGGAACATGTGAAGAATCTGACATGTACTTACAAAGCATCAACACATGAAAAACATCATGCATCCTATCCAACTCCCTTGGCAACCTCAACCGATAAGCAACAGGGCCAACACGCTCTAACACCTCGTATGGTCCAATGAAACGAGGACTCAAGTTACCCTTACGTCTAAACCTCATCACTTTCTTCCATGGTAAAACCTTCAAGAACATCTTATCCCCGACATCATAATCTACCTCTCTACGCCTAAGTCAGCATAAGACTTTTGCCTATCCGAAGCCTCCTTAAGCTTAGCACATATAAGCTTAATCTTCTCATTGGTGTCTTTCAACACTTGTGGTAAAGAAACATACTTCTGTCCAACCTCCTTCCAACACAAAGGTGCACAACACCTACGTCCATATAAAGCCTCAAAAGGTTTCATATGTATACTTGCCTGAAAACTATTATTGTAAGCAAACTTTATCAAAGGCAATTGTTTCTCCCATGTACCTTGAAACTCAATAATGCAACGCCTCAACATATCCTCCAAAGTCTGAATAACATGTTCAAATTGACCATCCATCTGTGGATGATAAGTTGTACTAAAGCTAAGCCTCATACCCAAAGCTACATGCAAACTCTTCCAAAACTTAAAGGTAGAACGTGAATCTCTATCCTATATGATCGACTTAGGCACACCATGTAACTTCACTATCTCAGAAACATACAATTCTGCTAGCTTATCCATCGAATACGTAGTATGCACAGCAAGAAAATGCGCACACTTCGTAAATCTGTCAACAACCACCCATATAGAATCCTTTTTGGACGATGTTAATGGTAAACCCATCACAAAATTCATAGTCACTCTTTTCCACTTTTATTCCGGAACATGAATCGGTTGCAACAAACCTACAGGAAACTGATGTTCAGCTTTTACTCGTTGACACACCATACACCATGCCACAAACACTGCCACATCCTTCTTCAAACCAACCCAAAAGTACACACTTTTAAGATTCTTATACATCTTCACACTACCCGGATGCAAGCAAACAGACTAGTATGAGCCTCTGCTAAGATAGCCTATCTCAACTCGCCATCATTCGGTACCACTATCCAACCTCCAAAGCAAGGAACCTCATCATCATCAAAATGATACTCGGTTGGTCTACCTTCAGCAATGTCCTCCATATGAGATACCAAAGCTTCATCCTCTAACTGCTTCGCTTTTATCGTCTCAACCAACATAGGTTTTACTTGTAACTCCGCCACTAAACTACCTTCCTTTGAAATACTCAACTTAGCAAACATAGCCCTCAACTCCACTGTTGTTTTATAGCTCAAAGCATCCGCTATCACATTAGCTTTTTCCGGATGATACTCGATAGTCAAATCATAGTCCTTAAGCAACTTCATCCATCTATGTTGCCTAAGGTTCAGTTCTTTTGGTGATATGAGATATTTCAAACTCTTGTGGTCCGTGTATATAGTACACTTCTCACCATACAAGTAGTGTCTCCAAACTTTCAAAGCAAAAACTACCGCCGCAAGCTCCAAATCATGGATCGGATAATTCTTTTCATGTACTCTTAACTATCTAGATGCATATGCCACAACTTTCCCTTCTCACATAAAAACACACCCGAGACCAACATAAAATGTATCACTATAAACTACAAAGTCTTTACTCGACTCAGGCTGAACTAACACCGGAGCACTAGTCAAGACCTTTTTAATTTCTCAAAGCTCTTTTGTTGACTTTCTTTCCACTCAAAAGGATCCTTCTTTTGCAAAAGCTTAGTCATAGGAGCAGCAATGCTCAAAAATCGTTCCACAAACATACGATAGTAACCTGCCAACACTAATACCCTTTTCCGACAGCACAGACCAAGAAACACCACTTCCATTAGACAAAACTCACATTTGCTTAGCTTAACAAACAATTGATTCTCCTTCAACACTTGCAACACTATTCGCAAATGCCGATCATGATCTTCCTCGGTACGTGAATACACAAGGATATCATCTATGAATATTACTACAAACTGGTCCAAGTACTCATGAAATACTCGGTTCATCATATCCATAAAAGCAGCAGGGGCATTCGTCAACCCAAACGACATTACCAAAAACTCATAGTGGCCATACCTTGTTCGATAAGCCATTTTCAACAAATCAGACTCCTTTACTTTCAAATGATAATACCCCGATCTCAAATCAATCTTCGAGAATACACTTGCACATCGAAACTGATCAAACAGATCATCAATCCTCAGTAAATGATACTTATTCTTTACGATCAACTTATTCAATTGTCAGTAATCAATGCACATTCTCATAGTGCCATACTTCTTTTTCACAAACAACACCAGCGCACCCCAAGGTGATAGCTTGGTCGTATAAAACCTCGGTCAAGCAAATTTTGCAACTTCATCTTCAATTCTTTCAACTCCTTAGGTGTCATATGATAAGGAGCAATAAACACTAAGTCTCGATACTAAACTCCACATCGTGATCGAGAGGTAATCCTGAAAGCTCCTCAGGAAACACTTTCGAAAAATCGCGCACTGCTCGAATGTCTTGCACCCGAACATCTCCTATACCCGAATTCATCACAAAGGCTAGATATGCCATACCACCATGTTGTAACATCTTTTCCGCTTGCAAAGCCGAAACCACATTGGACAAAAATCCAATATATTCACTTTTCACCACATCCTTACTACCATCCAACAACCTCAATGTAACCCTTTTCTTCTCAAAGTCTACTACCGCTTGGTGCTCCGTCAACCAGTCAACACCCAAGATAAGATCAAAATCATGGAAAGGTAACTCCATCAAGTCAACCTCAAAGACATGCCCTTGCATTTTAACGGACACCTTTTATACAACCTCCTAACCGTGACTATTTCACCCAGAGAACTTGTAACCATCAAACCAACATCTAACACCTCAACCAGAACATTCAACAAATGCGCATGCTCACTCAAAACATAAGAATGTGTAGATCCCGAATCTATCAAACAAAACAATAGTGCATTTTGTAAAGAAAAAGTATCTGCAACAACATCTGTAGCATTACAAGTTCCATGCTGAGCATAAACCTTATGCCCATCTCCCTGCCTCTAGAAAGGACCTCTACCTCGACTACATCCTCTACCAGGCACCACAACAGCATCAGCATGATCACCAGAACCACCAGCAAACCTCAGGTAATCACGCCTCATGTGATCCTTCGATCCATATCCCACACAAGCACCAGTGGCCCACCAACACTCCCCTGGATGGCACTTAGAACAGAGATTACAAAATGGGACATCACCATCACCTCTACCATACTGCTGAGCTCAACCACCGCGTCCAAAGTCACCTCGGCGTCGATCAGCTCTGTATCGGTTGTCACGGAACCTTTTACCCTGCTTACTCTGAACATTAGCCTCAACAAGCCTCTTACCAACCTCGGAAGACTTCCTAGCCTCCCTCAGGGACTCCTTGACATCCTTGGACCTATTCACCAACATATCAAACTCGGTGTACTCGATAACCAACAGGTATGTCTTAATCTCAAGATCCAACCCATACCGGAACCTATCACATCTTTCTTGATCAGTGTGGACCAACTCAAGAGCATAGTGGCTCATCCGGATAAACTGTATCTCATACTCTACCACCGTCATTGAACCCTGAACAAAAGACATAAACTCTCGTTTTCTTGCATCCTCATACTGCGGACCCAAAAACTACAGCACAAAAGTTGTCCTGAAATACTCCTAAGTTAGATTAGCAGCAGCTACACCAGCTCTCGTGGTAGTCCACTAACGATAAGAATCTCCCTAGACTAGCCAACCACTCCTCAGTTGAACTCGGATCTAAACCACGAAACTCAACACCAACCAAGTCACGCAGTCACTAAAGGTAGCCCTTATGTAACAGCAACAGCACAGGCATGAGCAGGAAAATGCACTCCAGCAGTAGCAGCTTGAAACGAACCCGTCATAGCATGTTTGAACGGTGAAAACTCTCTAAACTAACCATCCTGTGGAACTGGAGGTACACCCATAGGTGGAGGATGAAGTTGCTCTTCCCAAGCAGTCGCCTCACCTTCATTCGGGCCGTCAGTGATCATACCCGCACTAGCTCGTGTCTCACGTCTCGGAGGCATACTTAGAAACTTCAAACATGGAATATAAAATGTAATATCGAAACATATTAGACTTACATTCGGGCAAGAACCAAGGGAAACCTGTAAAGCATTTAAAAATGTATTGGCAATGTGTAACCTTTGACTCTTTCAAATAAACACCACTTAAAGCACATTCATCATACATAATTATCAACATATTAACAATAAAGCATATCAAATATCACACAAAAAATCACGCTCTGATACCACCAAAACCTCCTTAGCCCGGCCTAAACGAAACCGACTCTAACGGGTTACACGGGAAATATCGAACCAAACCCGCAAAGGTTCGATTTGATAAACAACCTAAAACCGACATTTAATTTTTTTCTAGATGCATAATTTTATTCCTACAAGTGTCCATCTTATACAAAGCAAGAACGGAAGCATTCCAATCACAATCGAGCAATCGATTGAACACATAAGCATATCAAGGATTAAAACATAAATCTTTTAAATTCTAATGACAAAGTAGAAATTCGTTCTATCAAAGTTCAATTAAACATGCGAGTATCACTCACAATAAATTTCAAACCTAACGGAATATTCTAACATCAACAATTACATACTTCACTAATTAGGGACCAAAATGTAAATATTCCAAATTATAAGGACTTGTACAGATTAAGTTAATCAACTTGAAATTAAGATAACTTTATGCATTCATGTGAAATTTCAGCTCAAAATAACATCTATACCTACTATAATTAAACAAAGAAAGATAACCGAAACTGACATGAAATTTCAACACCTAAAACTCATTAATCAGTCAGGGGTATCAATATCAACACGGCCCTGTATCGATACCGCCTAGGGAGGTATCAATACTTAGATGACCAGTGAGGTAATTGCATCGCACCATGCTTCGATGCCACCATAATTTTACCTTAGGGTATCGATACCAGAACAGGGTGTTTCGGTACCCCAGGCGGAGAACCTTAAATTAGGCAATTCAAGTTAGTTTAACTCCATCCAACCTTAACCAAAGTCCAATATCAGCTATAGGCATAACTCCTAAACATATTGTGCCATTTAAATACTCCATTACAACCATTAATACCCCATAACATCTATAGGCATGTACCCTAACTTTGTCTCAAAACCATAAACCATATAAAACCAAACATGCTTCAAGGGAAATTCATCAACATATTATTCAACCAAACAAATAAGAAAACATGTTTATAGATGGTTTATACAACTCAATTACCAACTCCAAAATACACTCAAAAAGTAAAGGGTTTACACATTGCCAAGTACTATTTATATTTGCCAAATCATACCAAAAATGCGCAAAGTCTTCCCCTTGGACCTCTTGCTCCTAATGTTGCCTTTAATGCCTTTATTTTTCTGCAAATATGAAAAGAGAGCTTAAGCATAACATGTTTAGTAAGCTAGCTCTAAACACAAGTTCATCAATACAACATTAAAACCAATTTAAAACATCACTTGCACTTTTCATGCTAAACCAAGGTATGCTCGATCAAATCATGCTCATCAACATAACCAAATCATTTCATGTATCATGTATATTGGCATTCTATTGACAATATATTGTGAACTTTTAGCTCAACGAATACTCAAATTCCTTATCATAATTGGAGACTCTTGGTCTCAACATGCATCGGTCAGACACATAGTCACCCTTGTATACATGTTACCCCCACTATGCACAGTCGGACACAAAGTCACTCTTGTTAACTATATGCACGGTCGGATACAAAGTCACCCTTGTTTACATATAAGCAAGCTCTACACGCACGGTCGGACACAAAGTCACCCTTGTTTACGTGTAGGCAACATCATTATTCTCATAATCTTTATAATGCACTTAATCCTAATGACATGTCATTTGTATTTATAACTATTTTTAGTATCACTAAGCTAATATCAATCCCAATCATGCATGTTAACTTGCTTCTCATAATGCACTCATAATATGTTCATCAAGTGAGATAAAATCATGCTCAACGGCTTAATCATGTAAGGCAAATAACCACATATTGTTCCAATTCATTTTTATGCTTTCATAAGCCATGAATGTCTTTCTAAACCATGCACTTTCAGCAATTAACACATACATGCATCATGTTAAAATCCAAGTTATGCATTTTCAACAAAAACTCTATGAAATCATCTTTCTCAAAGTCATTACCAAAATAGCCGAAACTTAGGAAAATGTATCAAAAACCTTAATACACTTACTCTTGAACTAAGGAAAGCTTTTACACTATTCCATAATCCCCAAGACAGAACCGTTCGATTGCGAAACGCTTTTAATCGAAATTCACTCACCGACAAGCGAAACAAGCCCTCGCCGAAGCTCCAACGACAACGCCAACGCACCAACCACTTAAGAGACTTATTGCACTTCCTCTACACATTAAAAACAGGGCATATACACATCATAACATGCTCAAAACAACATCCACATAAACCTTCCACAAAACTACCAAAAACTAAGCCGAAAAGACCAAAAAATAAGTCGAAACGCATCCGAAACAACACCATCCCCAAACCTAATGAATTTAACATCTAATTCACCTCAATTATGAACTAGAAACACTTTCAAACCATCCTTATACCTACAGCAAAATCAAAGCACCTAAAATAACCCATAAAACAACCGAAAACCACCTCTAAACAACACCGATTCAATTATTCCGGGATTAAAATTCTGTGTCATCAATTCAAGACTCAATTAGTCATCAAAGCATGTATAATTTCTTAAGAAATCATCCTAATAATAGCCTTGAATTAGATCTAACCTAATTTCTTGAAAATTCCATGAAAACATCAAAATCTTGAATTAAAACATGAAATCAAGTTTACATTATTCATTTGTAAGCCAAATGCTTGGGAATATCAAATAAAGAACCTTAGAAATGAAGAGAACTTAGAAAATTACCTTGAGATCAAACCACCAAAAAGTTGTGAATTCTTCTCTTGATTTTCCTTGAAACTGGATGTTGATTTTGCAAAATTGATGAGTAGGTTTTGTGAGAATGGAATGAATAACGTAATTAATCGAACTTATTTAATTTTTTTTAACTTTAGACTTTCAACTTGCTTGCTATTCCGTGTGTACGTTACTTGAAAAATAAGGATTCAATGATTTAATTAATATTTTCTAATGTAAATTAATATATCATTAACTGTGTTTTTAATTATCACCTTGTGCACATCAGGAAATTTATATAATTCCAGTTCTGGATGTATAAGGGGTCTCTGATAAGTTTTTTTTAGATGAGATGAATGTATTATTAACCCATTTCGTTGGGTTATAAAACCCATTTAAAATAAACACAACCCAAACCCATTACACTAAAACCCAACAATAAGCCCAATCCAGAAATTAAGTCTTAACCCTAATTCTATCAAACCCTATCCAACATTCATTCTCCAGTAATTGTCGTCGCCGTTCACCATGCCTACACAGCTCCGGCGCGTGGTCGCCACGCGTGACATTATTAGTTCCCATATCGGCCACCGCCCCACCGCCCATGTTAGACTCCACCGACCTGTAAAGAATTAAAGAGATTAGATCTGAAATCAGATCTGGAAAAAAGATTGAAGCAAAGATTTGTATGCTTTTATAATACTTTATAATGTAATATTATGGGTATAAAAACCCGCAAATATGATGTAAAAGGGGATCCCGAACGGAATCGAATGAAAAAGCTTGGGATTCGGGAAAATCCACCAACATCACCATTCAAATAAGAGCAAACCAATATACCAGCAAACCACATTCGAAAAATAGAGAGATCGGAAAAGGAAAACAAAAAAGAGAAAAGTTACGTATCTCCTTTTCCTCAGATCTACTTCGATTCAAGCCTTGTTTCGCAAAACCGAGCCTGGATCTATCTTCCTCACGTCGAGACGAACCGGAAAGGCGCTCTCTTTTTCGGTTTCGGCCGCCGGCACGACGGCCGGCGATAACCCACGGTAGCAATCTCCACCAGAATTCCAGAGAGCAGAGAGCTCTTGGAGCTTCAGTTCTCTTACTTTTAGGGAAAAAGAAGACAAATGAAATAATAATAATAAAAAAAGGGGAAATGGGGATATATATACCGATCAAAATGGCACCGTTTTGGTGCCGAGTATTATGGCCCAAAATGGTGCCGTTTAGACCCTCTAGACCCGGTGGATCAACCTGTTTTCGACCCGAACCCGCTGGTAACCCGCAAAAATGGGAAAATTATGCACCCAGTCCCTGAATTCTTAGCGTGTTTCTATTTTGGTTTTCAAGTGTGCATCTGCTTCAGATTTAGTCACCGGTTTCACGATTTTGCCTTTAAATTTCATATTTCTTGCAATTTCATCACTATTATATTTTATTTTAACCTTGAAAATTCTCGTTTTGCAGATTCAACCTTTTTTATTTTATTTCTGATATATTTATTATTAGTATTATTATTATTTTATTATATGTTTTATTATTATTATTATTAGTAGTAGTAGTAGTAGTAGTAGGTGTTCTATTATTGTTATTATTTTTATTATGATGATTATATGTTTTATCACTATCATTACTATTAATACATGTTTTTATTATTATTATTATTATTATTATTATTATTATTATTATTCTATTTAATTTGATTATTCTCGTTACTTAACTTATTTATTTATTTTGCAGATTGAAATTACGATCATAAAATTAACATCGAATTTATATTTTTCGATCATATAAATATTTTATAACTGATAGGTGCCGATTTCGGACGCTGTAGGGGTGCTCATCCTTCCCTACGCGTAACAGACTCCCGGACTCAACTCTGGTTCGCAGACTTACTATTTGGTGTTCCAATCGCACGGTAAAAATGATTGGTGGCGACTCCTCGGACCAAAAACGGTGATTACAGTTGGCGACTCCGTTGGGGACATTTTCAAGAGTCGAGCCTCAAAATCGGTTACATTTTATTTAATGATCGAAATTTAAATTCGTTTTATTTTAATTTTGTGATTCCGTTTATTTATTTATTTTAAAATATTTACTAACATGTTTAAATATTTTTTCAGGTCTCCCCCATTTCATGAGTTCTCAACCCGGGCTCCGTCCATTTAAGTGGGAGCATGAAACCACTCCTTCGTGAGGTTTTGCCTCCGTGTAGGATGGGGAATTGCTTCCGGGATATTTTTCCCTTTGTCTTTGTGAGATTTATGTCTCCGCATAGATTTAGAGAAACGTATCCCCCTGAATCGTACCTATTATCCTTAATAGGGTAATAAGTATTGTTCGAGTACCTTCTAGAACCGAACCACATGTAGTGAGACCTAGAAGCCTACCCCTTAGAGCCATCAAGCTGAAACTCTGCCCGTTTAGCGGTAACTCTTTTAGGCTTGAGTGTCTTTATTTGCTATTTATGTACAGTTTTCTTATCTATTTTAATTTATTCGATTATTTTAATATAAACTAACTCTTTTCTTTCTTTTTGATTGCATCATGGCATATCATAATCATTCATTCCGCATTAATTGTAACACACCATGAACATGTTTTAAATTCTCGTATTTTACGAGCATGAAGTTTTGATTCAAGAATGGTTCTGAAATTAAATATATCGGGAGAAAATCTAGCATTCTAGATATTAATACAACATTCAAAGTTGTGAACAAATCTCGTGAGTTAAAAAAATGAACACAAAAACCATTTTTGAATCGGTATCTTCACATTTAGGACATGCATCTTGCATTTATATGCATACATTTCGAATTTTGAAGTCGATCCTAGGGATGTCCTATACCAATAATATCAGAAGAAGCAAAGATTGATCGGTCTAATTCCATAGTGGACACATGTAAAACTTTGTTTAGGGGCATTGACTTTTACGTCTACATCATGCTTAATAAGATTCCACGATCAAGGGCATTTTTCGACGAATTTCAAAAGGTAAGATTTTGCTGCCGAGCCAGACTTTTATGTCCCAAAGAGACTACACCAACATGCGAACATGACCGAGGGGCAACATAACATATCCACGAGGATAGTAAGAGCCCTATAAGGAAAGACATACATTCAAGGCTAAACCCAGATCTATTAGAAGCAGTCTTAGATGAAGACGTTGAAGCATACCTCCTGAACTATGGACTTAAAAATGATCGAATCTAAAGGAAGATTTGGGCATCACTAGACCGAGAATTGCTCAGACCAGCATAGTTTGGGGCATCCCTTTTTAGACAAAAAAAAATCATGTCACATGCATGCATGCATTGAAATTATTTTGCATCTAGGTTCATGCATACATTAAAAATATTATGCATTTAGATTAGGTTCATATCATGCATCCATCCAGGAAAGAGATCCCAATAAAGATGGTCAAATCCCAAGAAGTTCGAGCGTCATTGCATATGAAAGATCTAGAACTCATTAGTAGAGTTAGGGGCATCCTTTAAAAAGAAAAATCACGACATTCATGCATTCAAGTATTTTGTATTTAAAAACCATGCACTTAGATTAAACATTCGAGCATAAATTAGGGACATCCTTTGAAAAAAATCATATCATGCATGCATTCAGACCTTTTGCATCATGCATTTAGACTTGACATACATAGAACATTCATGATACATATATTTTACTTGTACATAAAAACAGGTCCATAGAAGAGACCGAAAGACCTTAATTAGGGGGGACAACAACGCGGTAACCAACCTTTGGCCCCGAGAAGGCTAAAATAACACAGATTTTTCAGGTAATGACTCTAAATTTTTAAACAGTAACTAACAAAGGTTTTATTATGCTTTCAGGTCCTAACCTACCCATCATGGAGCACCAGAAACAACTTTTTCCCAATGTCGCCTGCGTTAATGGTGGTTGGTCAATTTTGCTAAAACCTTGCTTTTTTGACAGCTATGTTGAGGATTAGATCTTCATACAGATCTCGTTTTTTCCATATTTGTACAGACGGTACATGTGAATTAAAACTATTTTGAGAGAAAAACAAAAAAATGAGAAAATGAAAAATGAAAAACAAAATAGGAAAGAAAAAAATGAAAATGCAGAAAAACAAAAAAAACAAAATGTGAAAAATAAAAATGAAATGAAAAGACATGCAGAAACAAGACATTGGACAATTCAAATGTCCTTCAAAAATCCATTTTCGCGAATGGTCGAAGAAAATCCATTCCTTTGGAAAAATCCAATCTTGTGATTGGTGCAAACTGCTTGTACCCAGGGTAATGGTATAGCTAGTCCAGAGCAAACGGCTACCGGTAAAGGTAAAGGCAAAACAAATCCGTTAATCCCTGTGCATTTGGGAAAAATGCATTGATAAGGACCATTCAAATGTCCATTGAAATCCATTTTTATGAATGGTCAAGGAATTAAATCCTTGGAACCAAATGATTTGTACCCAGAATAATGGTACAGCTAGCCCGGAGCAAACGACTACCGGTAAAGGCATATCAAATCCGTTGATCCTTGTGTATTTGGGAAAAATGCAAAGAAGATACATGACATCAATTGAATCAGATATTTAGATCTTCCAGACATGATCTTACCCCTCCGTTGATGGAGTGGATGGATCCAACTCAGTCCTGCTTCTCCGTTGATGGCGCAGTAGGATTCAAATCACAGACTTGATCTCGTCCCTGTTGATGGTGTGACCAGATCCCATTCAATCATGCTTCTCCATTGATAGAGCAGTATGATCCAGACTTGATCTTACCCCTCCGTTGATGGAGTGGATAGATCCAACTCGGTCTTGTTTCTCCGTTGATGGCGTAATAGGATTCGAATTATAGACTTGATCTCGTCCCCGTTGATGGTGTGGCCAGATCCCATTCAATCACGCTTCTCCGTTGATGGCGTAGTGTGATCCAGACTTGATCTTACCCCTCCGTTGATGGAGTGGATAGATCCAACTCAGTCCTGCTTCTCCGTTGATAGTGCAGTAGGATCCAAATCACAGAATTGATCTCGTCCCCGTTGATGGTGCGGCCAGATCCTATTTCATCATGCTTCTCTGTTGATGGCGTAGTATGATCCAGACTTGATCTTACCCCTCCGTTGATGGAGTGGATAGATCCTACTCGGTCTTGTTTCTCCGTTGATGGTGTAATAGGGTCCAAATTGTTGAAACTTGATCTTGTCCCCGTTGATGGTGTGACCAAATCTGAATCACTGAAGTTCAATCCTGCTTCTCCGTTGATGGCGGAGTAGGGTCCAAGTTGATGAAATGTTATCTTACCCCTCCGTTGATGGTGTGGATAAGATCCAACCTTACACTTCAAGTCTTGCCTCATTGATCTAACAAGTTCTCATTCTGCCATTGATGGCATAAGCATATCACAGTTTGACTGGTCTCGTTTTATCGTTGATGGTACAACTAGACCAAATTTTGTATTTACGAATATTACATCTAAAAAAAGGAAAAAAGAAGGAATGAAGAAGAAAAAATATATGTCAGATCATGCTTCTTCATCGGATATAGCTGAATCCAGCTTGGCGGCCCTTACATATCTATCAATGTTACAACAAGATCAAGTTTTCTCCAAAGATGGTAACATTATGAGTATCGTAGCAAGCCAAGCTTATTTTGCCTCCTCTAACGGTTCAGTCGCAACTTTTGTTCTCTTCAACGGATCTCCTCATTTTGAAGATTTTGCAAACAAGAGCGGTGGAGTAGATCAAGTCAAGCTCCAGTAGAAGAAGCAGTGGCCAAAAGAACCACAACTTTACAAAGAGAACCTCAACCTTACCAAAAAGAGCCTTAACCTTACCAAAAGTACCCTAACCTTACCTATAAAAAAAACTCTTACCATTCCAAAGATGAACCCTTAAATCATACCAAATGAAATGGATTATTCTTTGTCTTTGCTCTATTGTCGTTACACAACAATGAGCAAAGAGAGACAGTTGTATTAACTCATTTCGTTGGGTTATAAAACCCATTTAAAATAAACACAACTCAAACCCATTACACTAAAATCCAACAATAAGCCCAATACAGAAATTAAGTCTTAACCCTAATTCTATCAAACCCTAGCCAGCATTCATTCCCCAGTAACTGTCGTCGCCGTTCACCATGTCTGCACAGCTCCGGCGCGTGGTCACCATGCGCGACATTATTGGTTCCCATATCGGTCACCGCCCCACCGCCCATGTCAGACTCCACCGACCTGCAAAGAATTAAAGAGATTAGATCTGAAATCAGATCTAGAAAAAAAAATTGAAGCAGAGATTTGTATGCTTTTATAATACTTTATAATGTAATATTATGGGTATAAAAACCTGCAAATATGATATAAAAGGGGGGTCCCCGAACGGAATCGAATGAAAAAGCTTGAGATTCGGGAAAATCCACCAACATCACCATTCAAATAATAGCAAACCAATATACCAGCAAACCACATTCGAAAAATAGAGAGATCAGAAAAGGAAAACAAAAAAGAGAAAAGTTACGTATCTCTTTTTCCTCAGATCTACTTCGATTCAAGCCTTATTTCGCAAAACCGAGCCCGGATCTATCTTCCTCACGTCGAGACGAACCGGAAAGGCGCTCTCTTTTTCGGTTTCAGCCGCCAGCATGACGGCCGGCGATGACCCACGACGACGATCTCCACCGGAATTCTAGAGAGTAGAGAGCTCTTGGAGCTTCAGTTCTCTTGCTTCCGGGGAAGAAGAAGACAAATGAAATAATAATAATAAAAAAAGGGGAAATGGGGATATATATGCCGATCAAAACGAAACCGTTTTGGTGTCGGGTATTATGGCCCAAAACGGTGCCGTTTAGACCCTCTAGACCCGGTGGATCAACCCGTTTTCGACCCAAACCCGTTGGTAACCCGCAAAAATGGGAAAATTATGAACCAGTCCCTGAATTCTCAGCGCGTTTCTGTTTTGGTCTCCAAGTGTGCATCTGCTTCAGATTTAGTCACCGGTTTCACGATTTTGCTTTTAAATTTCATATTTCTTGCAATTTCAACACTATTATATTTTATTTTAACCCTGAAAATTCTCGTTTTGCAGATTCAACCCTTTTTTATTTTATTTTTGATATATTTATTATTATTATTATTATTATTATATGTTTTATTATTATTATTATTAGGTGTTCTATTATTGTTATTATTCTTATTATTATGATTATATGTTTTATCACTATCATTACTATTAATACATGTTTTATTATTATTATTATTATTATTATTATTATTATTATTATTATTATTATTATTATATTTAATTTGATTATTTTCGTTATTTAACTTATTTATTTATTTTGTAGATTGAAATTACGGGATCATAAAATTAATATCGAATTTGTATTTTTCGACCATATAAATATTTTGTAACTGATAGGTGCCGATTTCGGGCGTTGTAGGGGTGCTCATCCTTCCCTACGCGTAACAGACTCCCGGACTCAACTCTGGTTCGCAGACTTACTATTTGGTGTTCCAATCGCAAGGTAAAAATGATTGGTGGCGACTTCCCGGACCAAAAACGGTGATTACAATGAAGTTTATTTATTCAAAAAATTATATGATTTGTTCGATATAAATTTATAAAAATTAATAAAATATAATTTAAACATCAATTTTGAATAATTTTATATTTAATATTGTTCACCCTCTCCTGGAAGTAGATTGAATTGGAACTAAAGTTGTTCAAAAGTGTGATTATTCGTTAAGTTTGAATAATTTTCAACATTAGGGAGGTTTGGGCAAAGTATTTAGGCTTGGAACATCGGCTTAGACAAAAAAAGTTTAGGTCGTTTAAAATGTGAATTTAAACTCTAATATTCAAGATTTAAATAAAGATGTTGACGAGTTATTAATTAATTTATTTAAAAAAATAAAAATAAGTTATAAGTGTCAAAATTTTGATTCTCGTATTTTTTTCGATGTTTATATTATCATAAGTTATTTTTATCATTTAATTGATTAAATATAAAATTAATTATTTGATTGACTCAATTATAGATTTAATTATGTAATTTCACATGTGTTTTTATCATTGATCATCGTGTAATAATTAATTAGAATTCAATAATAAATTAAATTTTGGGAAATATATGACAAATTTCAAGTCCATGTTGTAGTCTTGCTTGTGGCCTAGTGTATAGTTTTGTTAGATTTTTGCTCTCCCATATTTTGGTGAAAATTAAAAATGTCGTCAGGGATGAGTTAAGTAATTTTGACAAATTTGAGTTTTTATTTTTTTCTGTTTTCTATTTAATTAAGTTTTAGTGTTGAAATTTCAAAATTGATAAAAAAAAATATTATTTTATATTATTTATGGTGATGTTGAACCTAAGAAAAATCCAATCAATGGATTATTATTATTACTGTTTTTTTAATAAAATGATGTTGAAAGAGAACTCTAAATCTACTAATTTAAAATAAGATTAAAAGAAATACGATAAAAAGAGATAATTTATATTTTAAAAAATAAATTTAAATTATCTTTGGATTAGTTTTAATTTTATATTTGAAACAAAACAAATTTTGAAAATTTGAAAACTAAATTGTGTTTTCCAAAATATCAATTTAATATCTTGAAAGTTTTGTTGAAATAAATTTTGGTTTTCAATCTAATTCAGTTTGTAATGCTTGATTTGATTCTCTAACTATCGAATATGTTATTAATTATTTTTAAAAAATAATTAAAATATACATTATATTTCTTCGGAGCAAATATCGTAGGAACACTAACGGAGACACAATCACCATGGCAGATTCATTAATTTCTTAACATATTACACAGAATCAAAGCACCGTAGACGAAAGGATCATTCATTCAATCCTAAGTCTGAAATGGCTTGAATGTCTTAAGGCTTTGAATCAGTCCTTGAACAGACCCAGCAGCAGCAATGAGGGAAACGATCAAGCAAACCCAGCTCAGGACTTTCAGCCATATCCACCGGAACGAGTACTTGGGCAATTTCGTTTGAGAAATGTGCATCTCTATCGGGAAGTACACCGTCAACGGCCAAAACGAGCCGGCACCGATAAGTCCGACGAAATCATTGAAGAAAGGAAATATCATGGCTACCACGGCTGTCACAATAACGTAGGCTGTCCTCCACACCAGTCTGAAAAAGTTGACGTAATAAACACCATAGCCTGGAACCTTAACACCATGTTCTCTTGTAATGAAATTGTTTCCAGGACATCGTTTGGCACACCAGCCCTCGACGAATCCGAATAAGGGTTGGGCAAATGCCTGGATTTATTAAGAAAGTTAGACCAGAGTCATTAACTGGACTGAATTTTTTTAAACATATATGTGTATGTGTGTGTTTGACCTGGTATGCACCGATAAGATGAATGGCAATGCAGATGTTGGCGAAATCGATCAACCAAAAGGGTTCATAGAAGCCGAAGCCGGTAAGGAAATTTCCGGGTGCATCGTTTCCGAAGGCTGCATATCCGACAAGGCCACAAAGAACATAGAATGTAGTCGTGACGGAGACACCAAGGGTTGTTGCTCTCTTCATTGATTTGTTCTCTGGTGGGCTCGATTTGATCGTGTCCTGAATCCATAAAAAAAGTATCGATTTTAAAAGGCATAAAGATAATTTTAACCTGTTTATAGTTTTTGTCATTTTGGCTCTTATTCTTTTTTGGGATAAATTTAGCCCTTACCCTATATCTTTTTGACAAATAGCTTTTTTTTATGATATATATATATATATGGAATATAATTTTAAATGAAATGGAATGTAACCTATCAAATACATATATATATATATGGAATATAATTTTATTCTAATATAAAAATATAAAACAATTAAAATTCAAATAAAATATTAAAATTTTATTTTAGAATTAATTAATTTTTAATATTTTATTTCAAAACGACAAAAGCTATGAGTTAAAATTATCTTTTGTGCCATTTTAAAATATAAATATCTTTTCACCATTTTGAATTATATATAAGCAATCACTTGCCTGAATCTCAACTAGGACGGTAGAATAAGCATAGGCAAAGGCAATGTCTCCTATAGCTTGGAATGTCCTCCAAATCTTCTCAGATCCTGATACGTCGACTCCTACTGTCACTCCGGTTAAGCTTGTCTTTACATGTTCCCCACCTTGATATTAATTCAGATAACAGTTGATTTCCATGAAATTCAATCAAATAAATAAACCCGAAACATCTTTCTTGTCATCTGTTAAACTTACCTGCAACTTTGGCGATGGAGAGTCCGAGGCCAATGGAAGAATAAGCGAAGGACATGATGGCAGCAAGAATCGATAGCCACGAAAGATTGTGGAAGTTTGGGATTTGGCTGAGAACAATCTGGATACAGGCAAAGATAATCATGGAAGGGTTGTTGGATGTATGGCACTTCACATGATGGCCATGCTTGTGAAAGCAGTTTGACCTTTTGACGGCACTGGTTTTACAAGAAAAAGACCATCAGTATTGTCAAAGTCAAAAGGAATAATTTAATAAGCAAGAATCAAACTTACACCATGCTAATTGATGCTGTGATAGTATAACCAATGGTTACTCCAAGAAGATTTACATACTGAGCTAATCCACAGAGTTGGACTTTTCTTCCTCCTGCAAAAAGATAAGCATTGAATTGAATTATCTACATGGGGAAGTAGTTTCTCTTCAAAACATGGTATTTTCTTGGAACTTTAAACAGTCAGTTAAGATGGGGGTATTACTGTGAAGATTAATCTCTGAAATTAGTACCTATATAAGCTCTAACAGCATCCATGTAAGTATAGTTTCTGTTTCCATGGACAGGATCAGGAGCCCTATAGCAATCAGCAAGAAGGGTGGAGGTGAAGAAGGTGATGAAGGAGAACGCCATAAGAACTGCCGATCCAGCGACCCATCCCAACTGGGCAATGGCCCATGCAAGAGAGAGGACTCCAGAACCAATCACAGCAGTGATAATATGAGCACTTGCAGTAAGCCAAGTCCCTTGAAATAAAAAAATAAAAGCAAAATAAGCACCATGCAATATGGATGCAAAATAATCCTTTTGAGGGTGAGAAAAACAAATAAGTACCTGTTCTTTTCACTCGACCATCGTCATCCAAGTTCTTGCAGATATCAGTATTCTCATAATCTCCAGGGTTTCTCTCAATGGACATGCTAGTCTTCTGCATCTCTCTGGCCATCTCTTCAGCCTCAACTCGAAGGTCAAAATCAGGGAAGGAGAAGAAAAACAGGATAATGTGTTTCGAGTGAAAGGCAATGATATATAGGCAAGGTTGGAGGCTTGGAGCCGTGGGGAAGTGGAATCATTCACGGTGGTATCCATCCAATGTTATAACCACAACAGAGTTGAATATCACTTCTATTAACTGCAAGCGGAAGTAGTGTTATCTTTTAATTCAAATTTTAATTGATAACTAACTTGATTTTTATATTAAAATTATTTGATAATAAGGATGGAACTAATGAGTAAATATTTATGTTAAAAAATTTATTGAATAATATTTACCGGTCATCATGTATTTGTTTTATAAATATAAATTAAAGTTTAATTTTTTAAGATTACGAGAGAAGAATTAAATAAGAAAGAATTATTCTTTAGAGGGATTATTTATTTCGTATGTAAAGGTAAATAATATCGAATTACATTAAATTTATTTTTTGTGCTTATTTGATTATTTGTTGATTTCGCTTTGATTATTTGTTGCATATCGAAATCTTAACAACTAGATTATTTCTTTCCCTCGATATCATTATCTTACTAATCTACTAACATAACTACTTTTCAAATTTAACTATAAGATTTTTATTGTTTAATTAAATCTCAAGAAAAGTTTATAAAATAAGAGAAAAACATAAATAAAATTATTGAAGATATTAATCATCTAAAATGTCCTAACTTTTTGAAAGTCAAATTTTTTAAACTTTGACTATAATTATATTAAATATTTTAAATAATTAAATTTTATAAATTTTATATCTAAAATCTACTCGATTAGAAGTTTTTAAAATATATATTTTTTTTTATATTTTTATCAATAATAAATTTTAAATAATTAAGAGTCAAAATTGAAAAAGTTTGACTTAAAAAATCAATAAGAGACAATATTTATGAGACAGATATATAAACTTAATTAAGATTTCGATATATATACATTGATATAGATAATCTCAATTCAATTTAATTAGAATTTTAACATATATTGATATTTTTTAAATTTAAAAATTTTAAATATTTTCTTTCGAATTCATATATAAATCGAACTCTAATCAAATAGAGATTTAGATTAAATTTGGATCAGATTATGATAATATCCATATCCGCTCTATAACCTATTAGGACCCAAACTTTTTTCGAAAATAAACCAATAATATATTATAAAGGAGAATGAGAATGTATTCACATATATTTTTTAAAACTTTTTTTTCAAATAAAAAATAATTTTATTTATACAAATTTGCACTATGCAAAATACAATAGAAACAATTTTCTTTATACCATGAAAGTAAATAGTCAAATAGAATATATTATTTTTAAACAAAAATTAATTAATTAAATAATAAAAGATATTCTAGTACTAAATATAACATGTACAATTTCGAAAGTAATACATTTAAATTTCTCATCCTTTTATTTTAAAATGGGCAAAATAAGTTGAAACAACTTGTGATATGCTAGGATGATGGAGATTGGCCACATTTCTTTAGTAGGTAAAATCAACGGTGATACTTTATTCATAGAAAAAACCAAAACCTGATACATCACCCATGCAGCAATTCAACTCAAAACATTGCAAGCAAATCCAAAAACAACAAGAAAATACATGACAGTAGCAAACGGATAAAGGTACTCCTTCCCTCAATACTCCTCCTCATCCCCCTCATCTCCTTCACCCGACTCGGCACCGACTTCTTCATAATCTTTCTCAAGTGCCGCGAGATCTTCACGAGCCTCTGAAAACTCTCCTTCCTCCATGCCCTCACCAACATACCAGTGCACAAAGGCACGCTTGGCATACATGAGATCGAATTTGTGATCAATGCGGGAAAACACTTCGGCAACACTAGTTGAGTTGGAGATCATGCAGACAGCTCTCTGCACCTTGGCAAGGTCCCCTCCTGGGACAACAGTTGGTGGCTGGTAGTTGATACCACACTTGAATCCAGTAGGGCACCAATCAACAAATTGGATTGTGCGTTTGGTCTTGATGGTGGCCACAGCTGCATTCACATCTTTTGGTACAACATCACCTCGGTACATGAGGCAGCAAGCCATGTATTTTCCGTGTCGTGGATCACATTTGGCCATCATGGAAGAGGGTTCAAAAGCAGTGTTGGTGATCTCAGCCACTGATAGCTGCTCATGGTAAGCCTTCTCGGCTGAAATAACAGGGGCATAGGAGGAAAGCATAAAGTGGATCCTAGGATAGGGGACAAGGTTAGTCTGGAACTCGGTCACATCCACATTTAGGGCTCCATCAAACCTCAAAGAGGCTGTAAGAGATGAGATAACCTGAATCATACATGCCAAAAAAACACAGTTATGGACAATGATAATAACATTTCACAACACAGACTGGTATGTATTTAAGCATTCTTATTATCATTACCTGAGAGACAAGGCGGTTAAGATTGGTGTAAGTGGGTCGTTCGATATCCAAAGAACGCCTGCAGATGTCATATATTGCTTCATTATCGAGCAGGACAGCGACATCAGTGTGCTCAAGGAGTGAATGAGTGGACAACACACTGTTGTAAGGCTCTACAACAGATGTAGAAACCTGAGGTGAAGGATAGACGGTGAACCCAAGCTTCGACTTCTTTCCATAGTCAACAGAGAGACGCTCCAAGAGAAGAGATCCAAGCCCAGAACCAGTACCACCACCAACAGCATTGAAAACCAAGAAGCCTTGGAGGCCAGTACAGTTATCAGCAAGCTTTCGGATACGATCTAAGCAGAGATCGACAATCTCTTTGCCAATTGTATAATGACCACGGGCGAAATTGTTAGCAGCATCTTCTTTACCACTGATGAGTTGCTCAGGGTGGAAGAGCTGGCGGTACGTTCCAGTCCTCACTTCATCAATAACAGTCGGCTCCAGATCCACAAATATAGCGCGAGGGACGTGCTTCCCGGAACCAGTTTCGCTGAAAAAGGTGTTGAAAGCATCATCTCCTCCACCAACAGTCTTATCGCTTGGCATTTGGCCATCAGGCTGAAAATCGAAAATTCTAAAAAGATCACCACCACAATCTACATCCTAAACATTAGATCTAGCCTAAATAATCTAACAGAGTGGAAATCGTTCAGCTAACATTTCAAATTCTCAATTGATCCAGATCTACCCATTATAATAAGTCCGATTCAATTAACAACATAAACGTAATTAATAAAAAAATCAAATATAATCGAATAAGATCACAATGTAAAAATAATTATAAAAAAATGAGAAAAGTAAACTAACAGCAGATAAATGAAGTAAACAAATAGAATAAAATTACCTGAATTCCATGCTCGAGACAGTAAAGTTCCCAGCAAGCATTTCCGACCTGAATCCCCGCCTGACCGATGTGAACAGAGATGCACTCTCTCATTTTTCTTGCTCTTAAGGAATCAAATATCCAAAGGAAATTCTAAGGAGAATAGAAGGGAAATTGCTTGAAAAGATGGGCGTGTATCAAGACGCCTTCGGTAATGAAATCTGAAGCATTGTTTAAACTCGCTGGGTTTTATAGCGGGTAGAAAATAGGTTTGAAAGAAATAAAAATAATAATAATTTGTGGTTAAACCAACCAAAGTTAGCCAACCGCGGTTAATGATGCCAGCGAGGAGAGATTTTGTCAATTATTTTTGAGCCAGTACCAGCCTCCTGGCTTTTCTCTAACCACCGGATAATATTATTTATAATTTAATTAAGTATAAATAATAATATTTTAATGATATTATTGAATTATTAATAAAATTTGTAATATAAACTTAGTTTAATTATAATGAAAAGGGGTTGGTGAGTAGATAAGCTATCTAAAGAAGTGGGTTTTACATTTCTATCAATGGGCCCCCAATCAAATACAATGGACCCGCAACATTTCACCTCATACCTGCTTTCGAATAAAGTTGAACATCAGTTTCACTAATTTTTCTTTTACAAATATTAAACCTAAACATAATCCTATAAAAGTAAAATTCTAATCGGAAATTTAATTGTAAAGTTTACAAATCAAAATTGGAGGTATTTTTATTTAAAAATATATAATTTAAAATATACAATTTCTTAAATCAATTGTGAAATTAAACTACAACCAATAATCATTTTTTTAATCAGCTACAGTGTTACTATAGTATCTGTTCTAGAGTATACTTTTAACCATTAGACATTTATAGCTCAAACATTGTATTGACATTACTGGTGCTTAAATCCGTAATTCTTTAAAAATAACAACCATTCCCTTAATCATCGATACTAGGTGGTTCGTGCACTACAAATAATCATTTGGTTTAATAGAGTGAGGGTACAAATCTTAATATGGTGGATAAAAAAATTTAAGAGAATAATTGTTGTTCGTAGAATTTATGGGTTCAAACATCAGTAGTGAAACACAATAATTAAGTGATCAATATATAACAGTTGAGAACAATAATTAAGTGATCAATATATAACAGTTGAGAGTGTACTCTAGAAAACTACGGAAACTACGGATACCGAAACTATGGATTCCATACTCTAGCAACAGAAGGAATATACTAATCTGACTTCTCATAAATGTCATGAACAAAGGCCTGAGTCTGACTATTTCTACTTGGTCACCTAAGGTAACAATGCAGTCCAAGCAAACAATCATGAAACAACAGATGCCATTGTTTCTTCGAAACTTTTGCCGGATTTCTTTAAACATGCATGTCCTGTCTCCTGTTCCTACAGATGAAGCTATCGTCCAGCGGAATTGAGGTTTAATTAAGGCAAGATTGATCTCAAACAAACTTCAGGAACAAAACCTGTTCTATTCAAGCATTGTTGGACATGGTTTATACAAGAACATAATAGTTTTGGAAGATTTCCAGCCTATAGTAAACAAAACCAAACTATGGATGAGAAGAAAACAGTTGTTATAGACTTGTCTGGAGAATTTCCTATAACCAAGGTAACTTGTCTCAGCAATGTTTGCCTAAGATGTTAACATGCAATAGGGAAGCAGTACAGCAGCAGCATACAGATCAAAGACCAAGAGAAATACATGCATGGTCAGGGTTTTTTTCAGGTACTCTTCACCAGTTTGTTCTCAATGGACCATAAGAATACTTTGATTGAATGAGGTCAAATGCAGCAAAGAAACTGAAGATGGAAACAACTTTCTAAATACTCTTAAAGGCAGAATGGAATCATTCCATTAGAGTGAAGTCAATTGCAGCAATGAAACTAAAGAAAGAAACGTTTTTTATAATGCCATTAAAGGAAAAATAGAACCTTTCCATTCTCAGAATCTCAGGTGGCATTGCGAGTTGCATTTCAAGTACCAGCATAAGCAGTAAGCATCACCTATATTTCCTAATATACTTCATACACCGAGCAAATATAGAAAATAAAATTAAAAAAAAAGAGTAAAATGTGGGCAAGCAAAACCAGAAATAGAGCATCTACATCTCTATATTTTATAGAATCAAGGTCGGTTCATGGAAAATCTGGGAAAAACACATATCATCACCATCAGGGTCACTGAAAACATTGAAAAAAGCATAACTTTCCACATACATGTGAAATAAACAGTAATGACAATATCAAGAAAATGCTTCGGAATTCCATCGTCTTCTTCCTCAGTGCATTGCAACGTACGATTATGAATGCCCATGATTGATGATGAACTGCAAGCCCCTTCTCCACCTTTAAAATCTCATAAAAAAACAAGAGAAGAACACCCAGAAAAAATATAAACTAAAAAGGGGGGTATGAGATTTTACTTTTAGCAAGAAAGAAACATTATATGAAAATATTTATATTTTGCCTGGCTCCATCCTGTCTGCCTTTTTGCAAGCAATGAAGGAAGGGTGTTGTTTTACACAGGGAGAAACAGAGCTACATTCTCCTCTCTCTCCTGTGAATGCACGAAAATGACCTTCGATTTACAATGATGTAGACCGTAGAGAGAAGGTAAACTTCAGACCAAGGGCCATATTGTCATTGAAACCCTCAACAGCCATTACTGTAACAGGTTTCAAGGTATTGCTGCTGGGTTTAAGGTCAAGTCTATTAAAAGAAAACAGAGAGCTAATTTACTCTTTTTCCCAGAGAAAACGTGAAAGAAGAGGAAGATAAAGACTAAAGAGATGCTTATGTCTAAAATGGACATAGCAAAGAAGTAAAAAGAAGATTAAAAAAAAAAGAAACCATTTTTGTAGGGTTTAAAGAAATGGCAGTGAAAAGCCATTTTCAACTCTCTCATTGCTCCCTTTCTGGTCAGGCTCGCCATTTTTGTCTCTAAATTTCTCTTCTTCTCTTTAAAACACTGTCTGAAACTGTGAAATATTATCAGTTAGTAATTATTTCCTGCACTGTACTGCACCACTGCAATGGCTGGACCTTTGAATTTGAACATTTTATTTTGTCTAAAAATTAGACATTGGATTTTATGGTGAGGTTGTGTCTGAGTGGTATTTTATATGTTTTTTATTCTAATTTATTAATTTATTATAATATCAGTTAGTATTGAATAGTAATAAATGATAAATTTATTTATTCTAAAAAATAATGAATAGTGATATGTTTAATTTATTTTCAAAAGAATAATAAGTAATAATATATTTAATTTATTAGTGTTAAACAATTAACTAAATTAAATATTAAATATTAATATTTTTAAAAATATTAAAATATATATATTAAAAATATTAATGAGACAAAGTGTTACATCAATCAATGGTTTTCATCTACAAAAAATTATTTTAACTCAAACTAAGATATAATAAATTAAAGTAAATAAAAAATAAAGATCAAAATTTTATTTAATGAAATGTTAAGAGTATCTTTTGACGTTATAACTAAAATTTATTAGACTTTCTTAAATTATATTTAAAAATTCATTTTAATTTTTAAATATAAAAATAAATATTTTAATTCCTTAAATCACATAATATCCTTTCAAAACAATTTTCTTACCTGGTCATAATATCTATCTAAGCCCACATTACTTTTGGGGGGTCCATAATTATTGATGACCATCGATTAGTGAGTTATTCGTAAGCTTATGATCCGGCCGTTGTTATAATTGAAAATCCCATATTACTTTCTGGGCTCTATTAGTCCGTGAGCATAAGAGATTCGGCCTTCACAGTTCTTCTCTTAACAACACAAGTTGATAGCCCACAAAAAGAAACGAGTAGTAAAAAACAAAAATACTATAATAAATAGGATTATTATTTCCCACGTATGCAACAGAAATTTAAAATTTATTGTTAAAATTCAAATTTAAAAAATATATATTTTATTTATAAAAATAAAATGAGACAAATTCGATAATATATGACATATATAATAACGTGTTTTATTACTTTATTTTTGTTTTAGTTTACATTTTGCTATACATTTTCTGATTGAGTCAATGTCACTAGATCCATGATAACAAATTCAATTAAAAATATAATATTAAAATAGATAATTATGTTTTAAATTTTAAAATATAAATAATAAACGAGATTGAAATATATATTAAAATAGATAATTATGTTGTCTTTGTCAGCTTGTTCAGAGAACAACAAATGATGCCAAATGCAAATCGAAGTCGTATCGGTTAGAGGATAATGACGGCAAAGGGAATTGTCAATACATGCTTAATTTATTCAAAACAATGCGTTATATTGTTGAAGATTAAATAATATTTTGATATTTAAAATTGTATTTTATTATCATTTTGTTATTTAAAATTTATGTTTAGTTTGATATATAAACTTTCTAACTGTACGTACGTTGTTCTAATTATTATTTTTAAATATGTAAACACTCTAAGAATATAAAACAAAACAAATAATATTTATTAGATTAAATACTTAACGCGAAAAATTATGAAATACTTTAAAAGTTGAATTTATAATCAATGACATTAACTAGTGATAATATTTTTTTAACCATTAATATTAATAATATTTTTTGCCTGTCTTTGTAGCGTATACATATATTAATAGCATTTAAATAACACAATTGTTAGTGTTTTACGTTACCAACCATTGCTTTTGAATCTAAACTAGACAGAAATGGACAAAAATCAAAGCTTAGGCATCTAGAACAGTAATTGTAATAATTTTACTTTGGTCTTGATTGATTGATCAACTAAGCCTGAGAGACAACAAATTTTATTTTCAGACATTTGGAGCAAACGTGATTAAATGAATCTTGTATGTTACGAAATACAACAAATCTTTTTGTAGTTTAGAAAACCTGTTGGATCAGATTGTTTACAGAGAAGAAACAACAACGGTCAGTTTTCTATATCCGAGGTTGATTCAGACCGATAATGTCATAAAAACAAACTGGTATTTCTTGCCTCGTAAAGAGCATACATATTATGTTGCAAAAATGGTTACTAAAATATTACAGAAATTTGCAACTATGGGTTGAGCTTCTCAGAGGACTCTATGGTTTCCTTTTTCTTCACTTCAATGTCCTTATCAATTAGAATGTCGACCAATTTGCATGGCTCAGCTTCTTGTAGCATTTGAACCACGGTTCTCATGGTGGCTAAGTGCCGGCAGCTTGTTCGTACACAAAATGACGATTTTTAACACCTTGACAACATCCTCTTTAAAAGCAACAGGGATCCTAGAGTCCACTATACTCAAAACACTCTCTTTGTTTTGTATTTCGCTACAGATCCAGCATACTATATCCTTATTATCTCTAAACTCCGGCTCGATTGGTCTCTTTCCGCTCACTAGCTCCATTAATACCACTCCGAAACTGTACACATCGCTCTTCTCGTTTACTTTGTAGGTGTAATCGTATTCTGCAGAATTAAAATTTGTTACATTATTAACAAAAAGTGAATCTGTAAAGATAATTAAATGGTCGATGCTTCATTTTGGGTAGTGAACAAGTGAAATTCAACTTACCAGGTGCTATGTAACCATGGGTGCCTGCAATGACATGGGTTGAGTCTTTGCCTCCATTGGCTCGAACCATCTTGGCAAGTCCAAAATCAGCAATTCTAGGCTTCAAAAACTCGTCCAGCAGTATGTTACTATATTTGACATCCCGGTGGATCACTAGCCTTTCGCATCCGTGGTGAAGGTACTCCAGTCCCTTTGCTGCACCAACTGCAATCTCGTACCTAGTATCCCAATCGAGCTCCATTTTTTGACTCGTATGCAATCGATCCCATAAGCTCCCATTTCGCAAGTACTCGTACACCAACAAACTTGAGTCTTCACTAGTAATGCTGCAGTAAAGCTTCACTACATTGACATGTCTTATTGAGCTCAGTGTCTGCACCTCGGCGTTGAATTCCTTTTCCTTTCCCATATGTCTGTCAATCATTGGGGTACTACTCAAGATCTTGTGGGGGCCATGAGAGTCTATGTTCCATATGTGTTTCACAGCGAGTTCTACACCGTTAGCAAGCAGTACTTTGTATACGTTTCCGGATCCTCCTTTACCAATCAGATTCTCTTGCTTGATGGAATCAAGAATTTCATCTTCAGTGAAAGTTAACACATGGAAAGACTTAACATCCCAAGATTCTTCCTTCAATGAACGGTCTCCATCTTTTTTTGTCCTCCTTAAATATAAGTAACATCCAAGAGAAGACAACATGATTGCGACAACGGCGAAACAAACTATAAAGGTTCGAACAAATTTCAATATGCCAAATCCGGTGGACATTTCTTGAAATGTTGGATCGTTGAACTGCAAAGGCCAGGGTTTTCGGCCAAACTACTTTTATACGCTTCAACGCTGAAAAACTCGAGTACAGGACCAGTCAACCGGTTATAGGACAGATCAAACAGGTTTAGCTTGAGAGAAGACAAACTCTCTGGAATTCTACCCGAAAGTTTATTTCGAGATAAATCCAGAGTGTTCAATGTCGGCAAAGATCCTAAAGATGATGGGATTGTTCCCGAAAGAGAATTGTTAGCCATTTTTATGTTACTAATCGAAGCACAAGAGCCTAATGACTCTGGTATAGAACCAGATAACCTATTGTTCTGCAACTGGAGACTGCTCAAGCTTTTCAGTTCCCCAATGCCACGAGGGATTTCCCCTGAAATCTGATTGTTGTTTAGCTCAATTGTAACCAAAGATATTGCTTCAGAAATCTCTTCTGGTAACTCACCCAACAACCGATTGTATTGGGTTGACAATATCCCAACCTCTTTGGCGTTCTTGATATCAGATGTAATTGGACCCTCAAACTGATATCAGATGTAATATGGGGTAGTCCCCATATTCCAGTCGGAACTACGCCTGAAAGCGAGTTGTTACTCACTCTAAACCGCTTTAAACTGGCACAATTCGTATATGTTGTCGGGATTTTACCAGTGAACCTATTCTGAAGCATAAGCAGTTTTGTCATGGTTCCTTTCTTGCACATGTCTGGAGGAATTGGACCGGTAAAGAGATTCTCCGATACATCAATGTAGTTGAAATCAGCCCAGGAGCCTAGCTTTTGCGGAAGAGGGCCGGTGAACATGTTGGTGTAAAGAGACAAATTCACCAGTTTCTTGAACTCGCCCAACTCGGGCGGTATTTGACCATTAAACTGATTCTCAAAGAGTTGCAGGCTCACCAGGTTGGTCAAATGCCCCACTTCCGATATATCTCCTTCAAAATTGCTGTTTGAGGCATCGAAATATTCTAGGCTTGTCAAATTTCTCAATCCAACAGAAAGTTTTCCTGTCAAACCATTGCTGTAAAGCTCAAGCTGCCAGAGCTTGTGAAGATTTCCAATCTCCGATGAAAGTTCTCCTGATAAATAATTCATTTGGAGCTCCGAATCTATAAGCTCGGTGAGATCTTCAATGGCGGAAGGGATCTCCCCTTCAATGCTGCAATTCGTCAAATAAAGCGAACTCAGTTGCTTCAGCTTCAAGATTTTATTAGGAAAAGGAGTGCGATCCAAAGGGTTGTCCCCGAGGCTCAGAACAGTAAGATTAGCCATGTTTTCAAGCGATTTCCATGGAAAAGTAGCTGAAATTCCACTGCCATTCAAATAAAGGTACCGTAATTCGCTGAGAGATGATATATCTGGGAACGAACCCCAAAAAAAAATTGTTCCCAAGATCCAAATATTGAAGCTTTGAACAATTATTCAAATCGTCCGTGATTGCTCCGTACAATAAATTGTACCTAAAGGAAAGCTTATCCAAAGATTGAAGCTGACATATCAAATTCAAAGGAAGAACGCCCGTCAACTTCTGATTTGAAAGCTCGATTTTCTTAACCGACCCGTCACCGTTGCAGGTGATTCCATTGAAGCTGTATGAAACTAAGAAGAACTGAAGAAAACAATGAGCAACTTTATTGATGCACAAAAATATGAAAATACAAGAGTTGATCTTATGCCTTTATATACAATCAAGTAAACCTCAACTAACACTCAACTATTCATTAACAAACCCTAACAGCTTCATTAACTAACCAACTAACTCATTAAAGCTGCTAACCTACATGTGCATTTAATAAATGCAGAATACACGTGCATATATGCTGCACATTAAACACGTGCTTGTTTAGCCAACATTCTCCCTGCTTTCTCTTGTTTGCTCTCCTGAGACAACACCTATCCTTCTTCGAAACTCCTCAAAAAACACCTTGACAGTGGCTTGGTGAAACCATCAGCTACTTGGCATCCAGCAGGCACATAGTTCACCTGAATTTGCCCAGCTGCAACCTTCTCCCTTACAAAATGAATATCCAGTTCAACATGCTTCGATTTTGCATGATATATTGGATTAGTACTCATGGCTATGGCACTTGTGTTGTCTGACCATATCACACTCTTCTCCTCCTATAAGACTCCCAAGTCACTTAAAAGAGCTTTAACCCACGTTACCTCAGCAGCAGTATCAGCAATACTTCTGTACTCAGCCTCAAATGTAGACCTCGATACTGACTTTTGTTTCTTTGAAGTCCAAGACACCAAATTATGCCCCAACATCACACAATTCCCAGTTATAGACCTTCTATCATCAGCATTGCCTGCCCAATCTGCATCAGCAAATGCTGTAACTGTTGCTACTGAAGTATAGCTCCCAGTAAACTCAAGCTTGAGATCAACTGTACCTGCCAAGTATCTTAATATCCTTTTGACAGCTGCCTAGTGTTCTTCCCGTGGCTCATGCATGTATTGAACTACTTTATTCACACTAAACACTATGTCTGGTCGTGTGTGGCAAGCATACAACAGTGATCCAACCACACTCTTATACTTTTGTACATCAGAGATGACACTGCCTCCATCCTTTGATAGTTTAGATGCAGGTACCATGGGAGTTGGAGTGGAGTTTGCACCTAGCATCCCTACTCCTTCCAACAAGTCACTTATGTACTTCTTCTGACTTAAACATAACCTGCCTGCTTCCCTGCTCACTTCAACACCAAGGAAAAAATGTAACTCACCAAGATCTTTTAGTGAAAATCTCTCATTCAAAGCCACAACTACACGATCAATCTCACCAGTGGAGTGACCAGTGAGGATTATGTCATCCACATATACTAACATATACAAGAATTTCTCCTCACCAAGGCTCTTTATGAATAAAGAAGTGTCAGCTTTAGAGCTTCTAAACCCAAGCTTGCCCAAAAATTCTCTTAGCTTGTTGTTCCAGTTCCTAGGAGCTTGCTTGAGGCCATACAAGGCCTTTCTTAGCCTGCAAACCAACTGTGTCCCATCCACACTTTGTTTCTCAAAGTCTGGAGGTTGTGCCATATACACTGCCTCTTCTAAATCACCATTGAGAAATGCATTGTTGATATCAATTTGTCTAAGCACCCACTTGTTAGTCACTGCAAGAGACAGGATCACATTTACTGTTGTCATCCTTACCACTGGACTAAAGGTCTCCTGATAATCAAGACCAGGTGTCTGAGAAAAGCCTCTTGCCACCAACCTAGCCTTATACCTGTGGACCGAGCCATCAGGATTCCTTTTTAGCTTGAATAGCCATTTACAACCTACTACATTCCTACCTTCTGGCAGCTCCTCAATGGTCCA
The DNA here is from genome assembly GCA_035048815.1 of Abelmoschus esculentus. NCBI lineage: Eukaryota > Viridiplantae > Streptophyta > Magnoliopsida > Malvales > Malvaceae > Abelmoschus > Abelmoschus esculentus. The sequence continues at coordinate 6,063,347 of JAUCBN010000013.1, read as the reverse complement.
TGTACCATTTGCCTCCAATGCCTCCATTTCTTGCATCACAGCTGCCTTCCAATTGGAGGACTGAAGAGCCTGACTAATGTCAGCTGGTTCACCTTCAGCACCTATATTCCTATCATAAGTAACTACATATCCTTTGGGTTTAAAAATCCCATTTTTGCTTCTTGTAACCATTGCATGTCGATTGACATTGGATTGAGAAGCTAACCTCACTGGAGCCTGAAGTTCTGTCTGTGACTGTACCTCAGTGTTTTGTTCAACCACAGACGCACCTGCCAGTAGATCACCTCTATGGGACATAGACTGCTGAGACTCAGAAGCACACTGCTGATGGGAACTTGCTTCAGACCTGTTGACAGACACCTCACTAGAGCTTTGCTGACCATCAGATTGTAAATGCTCAGCACCTTCTGATCTCAACGTAGCCAACCTTTCCTGGAGTGCACCACCATATTCCTCACTTTGTATTCCAAGACCATCCTCCTCAGAAGCACCAGTATCTCTAGTCACTGGAGACAACATAGCATGTTCTTCAGACAGCTGCACACCTTTACCATTCCTGAATGTTGAAGGGAATGGTTGGGATTCAAAACATTGAGTTGCACCCTCAGCCTGCTGGACATCTGCAAAATGAAACTTTAATTCATTAAAGACAACATGTCTTGATACAAAAACTTTGCCATCCTTAACCAAGCATAGGTATCCTCTATGCTGAGGACTAACACCCAGGAAAGTACAAGGTTGAGACCTAAACTCCAATTTATGCCTTTGAAAATCACGCAGGTGAGGAAAACACATGCACCCAAACACTTTAACCTGATCATAGTTTGGTTTTTTTCCAAACAATGCCTCAAAAGGTGAGACTCCTTTCAGTACTCGTGTAGGCATTCGATTAACAAGATGAACTGCCATAGAAACAACATATGACCAAAAATAAAGTGGTAATGAAGCTTGGGCTAACAGAACTAGTGCCAACTCAATAAGATGTCTGTGCTTGCGCTCAACTACCCCATTCTGTTGGGAGGTATGAGGACAAGTGAGCCTATGTTTAATGCCATCTTTTAACAAGACTGGTGAGAAGCTTCGAAACTCTCCACCCCAGTCACTTTGAAATTCCTTTATAGTGCCATTAAATTGAGTTTTAACCATAGCTTGAAACTGTTGAAAAGCTGAAAGGGCCTGACTCTTGTCTTTGAGCAGATAGAGCCATACATATCGAGTGCATGCATCAACAAAGCAAATATAATACCTAAACCCTTTGGAAGCCACATGTGCAGGGCCCCAAAGATCAGCAAATACAAGTTGAAACGGAACCTCATACACAGTCTCAGAATCTTGAAATGGTAATCTATGACTTTTACCCATTTTACAAGCAACACAAAAACCTTCTTTATTATTCTTTTCAATCTGAACATTTGAGTCTTTACAAATCTGCACTAGTGTGTCATGTGCAGGATGCCCATGCCTCCTATGAAGTACCTCATAAGAACTAACATATGTACATGCTGGAACATCTTCTTTCCTGGACTCCTTTTCAACAGAAATAGCAAACTGATACAACCCTTCATGGACACCTCCTTCAAGCAAAATCTGTCTTGTCTCTTCATCACGAACCACACATCGTTGTGCATGAAACTCAAAGTAAACCTTATTATCCCTGGCAAACTTTGACACCGAAAGAAGGTTTCTGGTTACTTGAGGAACATGTAACATATTACTAAGTACAAGTTTACGAGAAGTGGACAAAACACTCGAAGAACCAGACTTGTTAATATGTAAGCCTACTCCATTTCCCACAATTAACATACCTGAACCTTTATACCCTGCACTGTTAGCCACATTGGTAGAGTCTGGTGTGACATGATGTGAAGCCCCAGAGTCAACAATCCATTGATCAGCACTTGACTGTTTGTCAACACCAAACTGAGCCTGAGTATTAGCTATAAAGTGAGCTTGTGCAGGAATTAAAGTCTGAGACTGTGAAACTCCAGCAGAACCAGTAGCATCTTCAGTTTCATCAACATATACTGAATATTGAGCTTGACTCAAACCAGTTGACTGACCTGCATCAACCCCAGCAAATCCTTGATCAAATCGATACCAACAACGGCTAACAGTGTGCCCAATCTTACCACACAATTGGCACTGGAACTTGGCTCTACCACGTCCTCTACCAGCATACCTCCCAGAGGAATTAAAAGGAGGTCGAGGAGCCCTAGCTCTGATACCATATGAAACTAAGAAGAACTGAAGAAAACAATGAGCAACTTTATTGATGCACAAAAATATGAAAATACAAGAGCTGATCTTATGCCTTTATATACAATCAAGTAAACCTCAACTAACACTCAGCTATTCATTAACAAACCCTAACAGCTTCATTAACTAACCAACTAACTCATTAAAGCTGCTAACCTACATGTGCATTTAATACATGCAGAATACACGTGCATATATGCTGCACATTAAACACGTGCTTGTTTAGCCAACAAGCTGCAAACTGAACCAGCAACCTCCCATGAATTGAGAACATCTATGTTTGATTGATTGAGTGTGGATTCCAAAGTGAGCAATATTTGAAGCTCATCGGATTTTACACAACAAAGGAAGGAGAGACAGAACAAGAGACATAAAGAGAGAAAGAATTGCCGGTAAAAACAGACGCTTGACATGCCGGGATTTGAAGAAACCAACAAGAAAGAGAATATTTTTTCTAGGAGAGGTGGAGAAATGATACAAGAGTGGACTCAAAGGAGTGGCATTTAAAAAAGGTTGCGGCTTGGTTGGCATTCACATTAATCTGCCTTTGCAAGTAAACACTGAAGAAGACGAAGAGAGCTATTACAGTATCCGAAGTGGCAATCTTTTTTATTATCCTGTAACTGTTATAACTGTAATTGTATTGTAGGATAAAATTCCTTTAGAAAGACAATGGCAATAGCATATTTGTTTGGAACAGGATAGGGGTTTAGCCTACTTTAAATATTAAGATTAGCTCAAAATTCATTAATTAACACTATATAGATGACGACAACAAAGGGCCAAGGAAGAAATTTTTTATTATAAAGAACCACTGGGTCGCACTTAGCAAAATATGGGTTTACCTTTCCACTAATTATGATTGGTGGATGAGCTGGAGGGTGGAAGAACTAGAAGAGCTGAATTTTAGTCGAGCAGCCAACGTTGAATATTTCGAAGGAAAATATTTTAATAAGGCTGGTGGACCTACAAAAGGACAACGTGGATTGGATTTAGTTTGGGGGAGAAATCTGAAACGCTCCTTTTCTGCGCGTGGGGAAACATCTCTCGTTTACCCTTATCAGATCACAATAAAAATCAAAAAGGTCGTTTCGAAGAAGATTGGTACATTTAACCTCGCGTTCTAGAAGGCAATATTAAATATTTTACACGTGCTTTCTTGGTAAAAACAAAATAAATATACCTATTGGTGTTCTTTTTAAGATTATTTACAAGTATATGATTTTTTTAAATAAAATTTTAAAATATAATATCAATTATATTATTTTTAAATATTATATTTTAAATAATGATTTTAAAGATAATTTTAAAAGAATTTAATTTAAAAAATAATTTATAAAAAACATTTTAAAAATTATCAAAATATTATTTAAAGTTTGTATCTTTTTGATATCAAATTTATTTTTCTTGTTTAATTTAATTTATTTTATTTTTTAAAATTAAATTTTTTATAATTATCTTTAAAGTTATTATTCAAAGCGTAATATTATGAAAAATAAAATATTAATATAATATTTTTAAAAATAAAAAAAATAAAAGATTAAATTTATGTAAAATTTCCATGATGCAACATATAACTCTTATCTGACAAAAATCGTCATCTTTTTTAAGTCTCTTTATAATTTTCATCAATAACTTTATATCATGTATATTAATAATTTTTTTATTCTTTTATAAAAACTAAAAAAACAACGGATTCTATCTTAATTTTACTTGGTTTTACAATTAAATCGACTAATGGTAATTTTTATTCGGTCTTAAGTTTTTTTTATTCATATTTTACTCTTGATTTTTTTTGTCAATCAAGTAAACGAGGAAAGAATGATAGATATAATAAGTTGACATAATTTTTTAAATAGAAGTTGACATCGTTTATTTTATTTCTTTTGACTGGTTTATTTTTTAATTTTTAATAATTTAAATGTATTACTTATATATTTTTACTTTTATAATTATTTTTTAATTTTGTAAACAATATATATTTTTAAAATTTTGAAACACATAAACCATGAAAGTTTGACCACTAATCAAACCACTGTGATCTTTTTATATTGGACTATAAAAGTTTCGTTTTGCTTTTAAAGTATTAAAGTGTAGTTGCTCTGAAAAATGTAAACATCAACCAAAAGCTATGAAATTGGGTTTATCGAATAGGGAAAAAAGCAATATCACAAATGTAGAGTTTGAAAAATTATATCATGGGTCAGTCTTACCACTTATCCATAAGACCAACCAATAGAAACTGTCTATTTCATCAATTTTTCTATGCCATAATTTTTTTTCAAGTGAATCTTCACTTAAAAAATTAAAAAAATAATGAGGTGAACAGTTTCTATTGGTTGGTCCATGGATGACGTGATAGGACTGACTCATGATATAATTTCTCGTAAAGTTTACATATTATTTGATTCCTTGTACAATTTATCTAAAAAATGACCCATTTAAATTAAACTTATGTTTCTATAATTACCAACCCAGTTCATCTACTTAATAATTTACTCTCTAGACTTGATGTTGAAAGATTCTATTTATTTGATAGGGTCACCATCCTTCTCTATTGATTCTAATTCCCGGCCAGATGGTTGGTCGGTCGGTCAAGGTGTTTTGGGTCCAAAAAACGACAAGTATATAAATATACTAGGATACCATCCCAAGGTATATTCACAAGATAATGAATAATAAAGAGGGAAAATAATAAAGGACGATCTTCAGAAACGGGATGATCCAGGGATGTTTATTATCTCATTGTGTTATTTTTTTTTCATTTATAATTTAAAAGTTTTAATGAGACATATAATGATGGATTAAGGTGTATGTAAGTTAATTTTAATAAATTTATATTATTGAGAGAAAAAAAATATTTTTTTAGCTTTGTTAACTTTCTTTGTCCTCTTTGGTTTCAAATTCAGTTTTTTTTTTCTTTTGTATTCCCCGTAGAAAGCAATCCAGCACAAAATTCCAAGATGATCATTCTGAATCTGCATCGATTCATAAATCTCTTGTCCCTTTAAAGACAAACACAAATCACCGGATTTATCCAACGCAAAAGTCACACTGACAGACAAAAAGATCCGAGTTCAAGGGGGTTTCACACTGCCGTATCTCACGCGTAATTCTAAGGTGAGTCATGACTAGGTTTAGGGGCGAGAAAAAACACGATTATTTGGTTCTGATTTTGGACCTGGTAAAATTCGATAAATTTTTATCTAATATTAGTTTCAGTAAGATTATAGTTGGACTTAAAATTTAAGTCCCGATCATAATTGATACCAGGATTGGATCTTGATCTTTTGAATTCGGTATTCGATAGGTACCCAATAGGACCGAGACCATGATACTAAATATCTGATATTGATTTTCTTTTATTTATTTTCTATTAAACCTTCTCTTTATATATAAATATTATGAGTATAATTAATTTTAAAACTTTAATTTTCAAGCTTATAATATTTTAATTTTATTATTATTTATTATTATTATTGGTGGTTGATTTTTTTTTCAATTATTTAAATTTTTTTAAGAATAAATTAATTGACTGGGTATACCGTATTGGTACCAGTTTTCACCAGTAACGAGATCAGTTCTTAAAATTTAAGACCCAATATGACCAGAACCGGGATTGATTCTAATTTTCAGGAATCAACGATTATCAAAACCGAGACTAATACTATTCAAATTGGTTGGGTATTTGATCTTGTCCACCCATAATTAGGTACGATAAAATAAATGATTTTATATAAATTTTGATTTAATTAATAAAAATTTATAACTAAATAAAATTTAGGCATAAAGATAATTTTAACCCTTAACGTTTATAATTTTTATCATTTTGGCTCTTATTCTCTTTTGGGATAAATTTAGCCTTTAACCTATATTTTTATGACAAATAACTTATTTTTTAACCACCATGATAACTGAACCATTAAAAATCTAACAATGATGGCATGTCATATGCATAGGATAATATATTTTAAATAGTATGGCATCTAACCTATCAAATACATACATATATATATATAAAAGATAATTTTATTTTAATATAAAATATAAAAAATTAAAATTTAAATAAAATATTAAAAAATTAATTAATTCATATTTTTTAAGATAGAATTTTGATTCTATCATATTTAGGGTTGAGAATGTTTAATAGACTTTTATTTTAAAATTAATTAATTTTTAATATTTTATTTGAATTTTAATTATTTTATATATTATATATATATATTTGATAGGTTAGATGTTATGTTATTTAAAATCTATTATCATATGCATATGACATGTCATCATTGTTAGATTTTTAACGGTTCAGTTATCACAGTGGTTAAAAAATAAGTTATTTGTCAAAAAGATATAAGTTAAGAGTTAAATTTATCCTAAAAAAAATAAAGGCCAAAATGATAAAAATTATAAACGTTAAGGGTTAAAATTATCTTTATGCCTAAAATTTATGTAGTTATATGCAATCTTACCAAAAATAAAAAATGTAAATTCTTACGCAATTAATAAAAATTATTGTATAATTACATAATTATATATAAATTATTATTAAAATGATAAAGGAAATTATATAAAATTATATAATCTCGACTCATTATATTATCTAAGAGTGAGTATTCGATCGAGTCGAGTCGAGTCAAAAAATTTTGAGTTGACGAGTTATATTTTACGACTCAAACTTTATTTGAAATTTTTTTGATTCGAGTCGAGTTTAAGAAATTCGAGTCGAGTCGGATTGAGTTGAGTTTTCGAGTTCCTATAAATATTTAAATGTAATTATTTATCATGTTATACTATGATTTGATTCCAATTTAAACAACTTTCTCTAATAATATAAGATATGTATATGTATATTTTTTTATATGTAGCAATATTTCTTTATATTTTTATATATCAATGTATATATATCATAAAAAAATGATAAGACTCGTCTCAAACTTAAAAATTAATCCTTTAATTACTAAAAAAATCGAGTTATTCGAATTTCCATTTTACAACTCGAACTTTATTTGAAATTTTTTTGAATCAAGTCGAGTCTATAAAATTTCGAGTCGAGTCAAATCGATCGAGTATTTTTGTCTCAAGTCGAGTCGAGTAAAAGTTAGTATTAATTATCTATTTCTTATCGGCGGAATAAAAGTTTATAAAAAATAAAAATTTATTTTAAAAATAAATATAAAATTACTATTAATTAAATAAAATCATGAAAAGATACGGTAAACTAGAGTTATTTAATATAATTTTTATATATTTTGATTTACCTGAACATCTCCCCCATCCCTCAGCCCATCCCCCATTTCTTCCCCTGCCATTTAATATTTCATCAATGAAAAGGAGAGATAAAGGAGTGTGTTTGACCTGTCCACCAGCTATTGATTGGTGCATGATTAGTCGGTCCAGTTAATGAGCCTATAAATTGTAAAGTATGCACAATAATTGCAGTGCCTGATGATTGCTGTGTCATAAACCATACTACCATGTTGGTTTAGCAAAGAATTTACCTACTCAACGACAAAACTTCCCGTCTTTTCTTTGGATAAGAAACGTTCATAATCTTCACTTGGACTCTCTCTTGTTATTTAAAGCTGCTTTGGTCTTTCTACTAGTGCTAACTTTACATCTATTGATGTCAACAATCCATTTTTATCAGCTTTCAAGTGTCAAATAAAAGTATTTCCCACAACTTCATAGCTTTAAAACTATGCTTAAATTATGAACATTTTAGAAAGAAAAAAAATAAATAAAAAGAGATCAACGTTTAGATGGGAAGACATAAAATATTTTATCGTGATAAATTTAAACATTAAAAATTTGGTATATAATTTATTTACTAGAAGACCGTAAGCTAAATATAGTTCATTTTTAATCATTTATAAATTATTATCAAACAAATAACATTCGCCCTTTAATTTAAAAAACAATGTACGGTCCTAATAACATAGGATACTTTTTTCTCGGACTTGAATTTGAGCTACGTTGCATGTTTACATCAAGACGTAAATATGTTCAAATATTAAGAGAAATTATTATTTATAAAATATTTAAATTTAAATTGCGAGAGATTAAAATTTTATCTAATTAATATTTAAATTAAAAATACTTAAAATATTATTATAAAAAAAAATTAAGAACTCACAGCCCTTCTCATGGACTGAATGGCTTTGTTCTTGTATCCTGAGGTTAGGACATACATTCTTTTTAAGTGGGCTTTAAATCTTAGAATTAAAATCTTCTGGGCTAAGATGATTCGCATCTGGGTCTAATAGAGGTTAGCCCACCAACCCAGCATAGAAGCCTAGTTATTTCTCCTTAGCTTACGCCACTTCAGTTGGCATTTTTCAAATCAGCCTCTGATCTTCAGAAATGTTTAATAGGTAATTAGAATTGTTAAGAGAATATGTTTAATAGGAAATTAAAATTGTTAAAAGGATAACAATAATCAATCGATCAAGTGGGATGAAACATTATATCTTTTAAACAATATTAATGTTTAAATACGGACATGGATTAGAATTCAAATATGAAAATATAAGAACCATTAATCCAACAATTTGACCGAAGTTCTTGTATTTTGGTGGTGGAAACTCACCTGCTCTTGCTGTTAATAAGTTGTTGCTGATCGGGATCTATTCCCTTAGAAAATATCAACTTTTTTTAAAAAAAATTGTACAAAGAATTTAATTGGGTGAAAAGAAACATTGAAATTGTTCATTTTTAGTTCAATCATGAAGCATTGGAATCTCATGCATTGTCTTGTGTCGGATTTTGTTGAATGAAGATTATGATTTGTTCTCTGTGGCCAACAATATGTGAGTTATACTGATTGAACATCTTTGACAGAGATAGGCTTTTTTTATGCCCTGATCTTTCTTTTTTCCTGGAAAAAAAAAGGTCTTGATTGAGTTTTAAGAAATGGTGATTCTCTTTATGATTATTCTTGTTTATTAAATTTTACCATATACTTTTACTCCATTGCTGTTGCTTATTTGCTTGCTAAAGTTGTGTTTTATTGCACTTTTTGAGTGTCCAGGAAAGGGCTGTCTTGATCTCAATGCTCTCCCATAACTTGAGAACACTAGGCATTAAAAAGACCCTGACTAGCAATCATGACATGGTCGAGAACTGCAACCTTACTCAGCAGCTTTTTGGTAATATCGTTAAAAAGTTGTACCCTTTCAATGTGCCTGAAATGTATTGATTTTAGTGCCATTCCTTCATATTATCACCATTGACACAGCTGAGGCGTTTGGATGGAACACTAGAAACAGGAAAACTGTATTAAGACTAATAATTTTGGAATATTTATGACTTTCCATGTTCAGAAAAATAAAAGGCAAACCATTAGCATTGTTCTTTATTTCATCTCTGTTCATGAATGTTCCATTAATGGCAAATGAAGTTGGATACTTGTTCAAGGCATCAACTCGATCTATTTTTTTCTTTCCTTTTTTGCTTATCGACAAACTAAGCAAGCAAGCATCAACTTTTTTAATTTTAAAGGGAATCGTTCGAGCTTGCAGACAATAAGTATATAAAAAAGAAATCTTTATTAACATCACAAACTGAAAGGTTTTGTCACTGTTGCATATCCTTCTCCTGTAATAAAACTTGTATTATATATTTGTGTTGTTGTACGAAAGCTCTTACTGATATGCTAATACAAATTCTACATCCACTCCACTCCGAATATCGTCCTTGTCATTCCAGAACATCATGTCAATTAGACAAGACCCCACTTCTCCCATTACATATGCTAAATTAGAAGTTGGTTTCACATTTTTTGTTTTGATTAATTTTGAGACGAACAATTGTGTGATTGTGTTTCTGTTTCTCAAAAATTATTAGGTGAACCTTGTTCACCACGTCATCTATGATTAGGGATGGAGTCAGAATTGGGGGTTGAGGAAGATAAAACATAAATATTTAGAAACAGGGGGTAAATTCATAAAAAAAAATAATTTTTAAAAGAATTTAAAGAGGGGGACAAAATTGAAAAAAAAATCTTTGGGGTGGGGGCGATTGCCCCTCCCCACCCCTACACAGCTCCGCCCCTGTCTATGATCTCAAACAGTTAGAATCGTTCATTAGTGAATCATCATCTCTTTCCTATATGTAATTAGTGGTAGATAATCTCGAGATTACTTGGACCATGAACAATGGAGAGAACAAAGTTCACCTAATAAACTCTCCTGTTTCTAAGTTTGTCTTCATCAAAAAGGAAGTTTACATTGCTAAGCTTGTCTTCATTCATTTCTCTCATTTACAACAGACACGTGGAGTCTGATGATAAGTATGATCTGCAAAGTGAGAAAAAAAAGAGAGTTTACATTGCTAAGCTTGTCTTCATCAACTGTGTTAATGAACAAAAAGGAAACTTGATTATAAATGGTTGGAAATAGAGCACGTAATTGTGCATCATTGTTCCCTTTCTTCCAGTTGTTGCTTCTCCATACAACCATATCTCCATTAACACACTTGGTGGTCCCCTTTATGAAACAATACCTACCTTCAAATACCCATGGAGATAACCTTTTTTTAAACAAAAAAACTAACCACACTTAAATCCCCACATGTCGTTTAACATTTCCTCTGAATTTTATTTGGTTTAATGATGATCCAGTTATGTGCTTCACCTCTCTCAGTCTCATTCATTCATTGCCCTCAGAAAACGAATGAAGTGAAGAGATAAAAGTCACAATAGATAGGACCGGGAATACAAATGTCAACCAAAAGCTTGCCACCTTTGATATCGAACAATTAGTCTCGAGAGATCGATGTTTGATTCTCCACTGGTGCTTGGTATGAGTTGTGAGAGAAAGGAATATGTTACGTGTATGGCTGCGCCTATGAACATGCACGAACAATTTATCTGCATACAAAGTTTCATACTGTACCATTTAAGCATTAATATAGAGCCATTGTCTATTATGTTAACAACTAGCTAGAGGATCAAATTTTGGATAAATTCAATTTAAACTAAAAAAAATACATTGAAGCTCTCAAAGAATAATCTCCGCCTCACATATAAGGAGAATTCAAATTCGAAGTGACTAGCCTTCACATTCCGGTAGGAGATAGAGAGAGAAGGAACAAAAAAAAAAAGCTAAAGAAAGAATAGGATGGGCATCCCTCCTCCATCTTCAAAGAATTTTTTCTTAGCATCGGACCATCGGTTTCCTTACTATGTTATTTCAATATGTTTCAAAACCTAAAGAGTAGGCCTCAACGGGCTCTGTATAAATATCGACATTCATTCCATCTCTAAACCCCATAATAAGCACAAACAACATAATAGTACGAACAGGATCGTCAACTTTCTTTAGTCTTTAGTCTTTACCATTGCAATTAATTTCATTTTAACTTATCCATCCCATTCTCTCTCTTTTTTTTTTTTTCGTTTCCCCCATAACTTCTTTTATTCATAAATTTAAGATAGCTAACTTCTAACTATGTATAACCCAAAGTCATCTTCTCAAACATCCTCGTTTCTCCCTTGTACAAAAACCCTTTTTAACAAAACTATGGAGCTTCCGTTCCCAATAATGATGATGGAGTTCATAGATTGCCTACTCTTTCTGAGGTATAAAAATAGGTTCAATTCTATAAAAGGGTATTTTTTTCATCATATTTCATCTAACGTCGTGTTTATAATGCTTGGTTTGTATTCAGGCTCTTGAAGAGATCAAAGCTATAGGTAAGATCCCAGTCCCGACGGCGATCAGTAGTTTACTTATATATTCAAGAGCAATGATCTCCATGTTGTTTCTTGGTTATCTTGGTGAACTCAAACTTGCTAGTGGATCTCTTGCTATTGGTGTTGCAAACATAACTGGCTACTCTGTAATCTCTAGTTTAGCCATGAGAATGGAACCCATTTGTGGACAAGTTTATGGAGCCAAACTGTAACATTATCAACCCAGTGTCACATCGAGCCTCCGGCTCAAAATCTGTATTTTAAAAATTCCTTTCAAAAGCGCATTAAGATGAGTCCAAATCCATTTTCCAACATAAGATAATAAAACTCAAATCTCTTAAAACATAAATCCGAAAGTTAAAGTAGTGGAGCTCTAAAATATTACAACCCGTTAAAAGCATTTGACAATAAATAAAACAAAGTTACAAATTACACATATAGGGTCCTACAAGTACATATTCCCATGATGCCTAATTAACCGTACTCTGTCAACAAAAATCGATGCTGAACCCACCACGATGATGCTTCTCCAAAAGCTCTTTAACCTACGCACGAAAATACATTTCAAAAACTGAGCCACTAAAGCTCAGTTGGTACTCGACCAACCGGTCCACATAAGGCATAACATATATTTAAGCATAGCAACATGAATGAATGACATGGCATGAGTACAATGGCGCTACCAGAATCGCCTAAACACATGATATCATGATGACATATATCGGCACATAACATATACATGACAAGAGAAGACCACACAACATCTTAAGTTCTTACCTCGTATTTCTCTCATATATATATTTATATTTATATATATATAACGATGTCTATATCACCTCATAGTAGTATAGAAGTAAGGGACCCATCAACACTAAGCAAGGTTCGTGGTATGCCACTCCACATAATCCGCTAAGGAACCCATCAACACTAAACAAGGTCCTAGTCGGTCTTTCGCATGATATATTACTGATAACCCATCAACATTAAGTAAGGTTATTAGTTTTATCATCATATAATATATATCACTAGTTACTAAACAAGGTTACTAGGTATCGACTAGGACCTTGCTTAGTGTTGATGGGTTCTATATATATATACTCTAGGCAACCCATCAGCACTAAGAAAGGTCCCTAGTAAACCACATGACTCTTATGTTACACCGAACCATTTCACGGTTCTATATACCGATTTATATCATTAGATTTCATTCATTAATTAATTATCTCATTAATGAGGTTATAGGCCTATCCTTCGGTTTAGTTATTTTAGAGTTTACATGACTCTTAGGAACTTTTAGGGTTTTATTATGAGATTTTACTACTTTTTTTCATAAGAATTGGGCTAAACTGCCTCGGGGTATCGATAGCCCTACTTGGAGTATCGAAATGCCAGGCATCGATACCCTCCTAAAGGGGGTATCAGAAAAAGAGTATCGATACCGGTATCGAACCCTATTGATACCGGTATCGAACCATTTGACTCACTTAAAAGTCAACCAAAAAAAGACCTCATGTTTCGATATTGGAATTGATTCTATTTGGTCACTAGACAACTCGGTATCGAACCATGGTTCGATACCTCTACTCTTGTAGCTTAATGTCTCTCAAGGGTATCGATACACGGGCCACCGGTATTGATCCCCCTACACGATAAGTGTAGTTTTGCATTTTTAAACACCTAAAACCTTACTCAAAATCATCCATTCAATACCAAATTGACTCTAGACCTTAAGGTGACCTTCCTAAACATGTTTAAGCCTTAATTATAGAGGTTCATCAATAAAAACATAATCCACAATTAAAGGTCACCTAAAGCTACCAAGCACATCAAGCCAAATCAACATACATGCATTTAAGCTTAAAGTATGATATGCATGATGATTTAGAGTTGAAAGAGAACCAACCTTAAGCAAAAACAACAACTTGTTCCTCTTCCTCAACCTTAAGCCTTCTCTTTACCCAAGCCTTTGGAAGACTCTCCAAGCTCTTTCTCTACAAGGCAAGGATACACAACGATTTAGAATGATTAAGGATGAAATCTACAGCTTAAAAACATCAAAGGATGAGATTTAAGCTTCCTAAAAACTCAATCCCGAACTCAACCTTAAACCCCTCTTAAACCTTCATCTTCCACCAAACTAACCCTTCTTTCCCTTGTTTTATAGATCTTTGAAAGCCCTACGACTCTTCTTTCAACACAAAAACGAGATTACCATACAAAACCATAAAGATCTTACCTTTTACTCTTTCTTCCATTTGCTACCAAGATGAAGGAGAATGAAGCCTAAGGCCCAACTCTCAACCAACAAGCCTAAGGCCCAACAAGGCCCAAACTAAACAAACTCGGGCCCAAAACTGAAGCCTCATTCTTCAGGTTAACCCGATACTCGGATCCCAAATTCGGGTCGTGACACAAATAATGGAAACTCATAGGGTTAACACTACAGAGAATGGTGCTCCTCCTCCTCTTGGCTTCTTTCCCTATCTCTTTCATATGGGTGAACATGAAAATGATCATGCTTTGGTGTGGTTAAAACCAAGAAATATCATCCGTAGCTTATACGTTTATTATTTTCGCCATTTCGGACCTTTTCTTCTTCTCGTTTCTTCACCCGCTTTGAATCTACCTCAAGACTCAAAGCATTACGTAGCCCGTAACTTACTGTTCGGCCATCTCAGTGCTTCTCCACGTCCCGTTGAATTACCTTCTAGTTTTCCATTTCAAGCTTGGTGTAGAAGGGGTGGCTATATCCATGGTGTAGACTAACCTCAACGTCTTCCTCTTCCTCTCTTTGTTCGTTTACTTGTCAGGTGTATATAAAGATTCTTGGGTGACTCTGAGCATCGATTGTCTTAAAGGATGGTCTTCTCTGCCTGCTCTTATTGTGCCGACCTGTGTTTCAGTCTGCCTGGAATGGTGGTGGTACGAGTTCATTATATTGATGTGTGGTTTGCTTGTTAACCCCAAGGCTACCATTGCTTCCATGGGGATCCTTATTCAAACAACCTCTCTAATCTATTGTTTCCCTTCGGCTTTAAGTGTCAGAGTTTCCACTAGAGTCGGGAATGAACTCAGCGCAAACCGACCCGGGAAAGCTCGTATTTCCATGATCGTCTCTCTCGTTTATGTCGTATCGATAGGACTATCGATAATGTTGTTCACCACTTTGATGAGACATCAATGGGGCAAGTTTTTCACCAACGACACTAAAATCCTCGAGCTCACTACCATTGCATTGCCAATTGTCGGACTATGTGAACTCGGTAATTGCCCTCAAACAACCGGCTGTGGCGTCTTGAGGGGTAGCGTCAGGTCAACCACCAGAGCCAACATAAACTTGGTTTCATTCTACCTTGTGGGAATGCTGGTAGCTATCTTAATGGGATTCGTAATCAAAATGGGGTTCCCCGAACTCTGGCTCAGTTTACTTGCAGCTCAAGCATCATGTGCTTCCCTCATGCTAGTAGTACTCTGGAAAACAGACTGGATGGTTCAAGCTGAAAGAGCTAGAGTTCTGACGCAAACAACATGCAGCAACAACAACAAACCAATTCCGCCATTGCTGAATTCACCAAATCCAAAGGAAACCAACGGCAAGAACACGAGTGACGTTGAAGATTTCATTTTGAGCATTGATGAAGAGCTTGTGAAGCTTGCTTCACTTGAAACACACCATCTCTTATCTAACTCGCACATTGACGAGCATTAATCAGATCTTCCCACCCCTTCATTTTTTGCCCCCACACCATCTCATAAACTACTTTGATCCAAAAATTATAACTTAGTTTCTACTACATTTCCCCACCCTAATTTCTACTGTACAAGAGAAGAGCACATTTTATTCTATTTTTCTTGTTTAACTTCTTTCTTTTATCCTTGAAGTGAAGTTTATGATTACTATAATATATATTAATAACAGATAGAATATATATATATATATATATTTAAATTACTCATCTTAGTATATGTTTTTGGACCAACTAGTATGACAGAACAAAGGGAAATAAATAACTAAATAAAGGGTTATGTTGCCGGTTGTTTTAAAGACGTGTTGAAAGAGATTCTGCCTGCCTTTCTTGCCGATCCTTCCATTTAAGGATGTAAACCCATGGCTTGAGCACTTCCTAGAAAGTCAGAGTTAACATAAAAACAAATATATTAATTATACTTCATTTATTAAATACATATTATATAATTTTATAACAATATTATGCACCAACACTATACTTATGATGGGATGGGATTTGTAATTGACAAGTGTTTTATATCGAATATATTTTTTTGTTAATTCGCTTCTTGTTGATAAGTATTTCTGCTGATTTGGTTCCATTCTGCTCATTTTTAATGTAGGAATATATTTTCCAGGACAAGTAGAAAGATGAATGTTTTCTGCATTTTTTCATTTTTCATCATGGGTGGAGTCATGGGCACGACACGAGGCATGACGATATCCGACCTGACAAATTTAGATCATCCAATCAGCAAAAGTTTCAAGAAGATAGTTCACTCAGCATATTCTAGAAGGATGAACGTATTATTTTGGAATATCCTGAAGATTTATCTTAGGAATTTGAATTTTAAATTTTAGAACATTTATCTTTACATTTATCTTTTTTTTATTTTGAATTGTTACATTTTTAGGGTTTTAGAATAGTATAAATACCCATGGAAGTAAAGCTTGAGATGTACTTCACTTTTCACTTTTTCCTTGGGTTATAAAAGTTCTTTCAAGTTTTTATTCCTTTAGAAAAATGCTAAGTATGATCTCCTTCATGCTTAGCTAAACTTTCATTTAGCCGAAAGCTAGTGACGACTCAATCTATATTGTGAGAATCGTAAAGCACTTAATGCCTTCGGATAACATTCTTGCTTTTCTGAAATCAAGGATTGACAACCGGCTTATCCTTTAATGATCTCGACGCCTTCATTTCAAAAAGTGCATGTTGACTTGAAGATTGTTTAGATCTATTGTTGGGAAGAAGAATCATCTGGTAGTAAATTCGGCTTCCTGTGAATAAACTTAGTGGCGGTCCACTAAAGAAAATCAAGATCGGGTTTGATTCTCTGTGAGACGCTATAACTTGAGTTAGGCTTTTCCAGTGTTTAAAGTTGTATTGGCGCTAACAACGATAGGCGAGGTTAGTCCAGCAAAGACCGAATTCCGGAGATAGACTTGGGAATATTGGTTTACCAAAGAGAAAAGCAAGTTACAAGGGTTGGGCCTCGTAGACTGTAATTGGCATGGATCTTAAAGTAAAATCTATTTCAATGATCAATTTGGAATTGAGGCGAAGCGAAGCTTAAGGCTATATTCTTTAAATTTATTACTTTTGAATATTTATTTTCATTTGATTTCAGTTATTATTAGATTAAGATTATTTTTAGTTTTATAATATCAAACCCCCATTTTCTAATTTATTGTTTTTTTATCAAGATCAACATAATTCAACGTTGGAAATTTCTTAATCCCTGTGGATCGACCCTACTTTCTATATACTATTCTTTTATTTAATTTGAGAAATAAGAATTATTTATTTGACAATTCGACGCTTGTCAAATTGGTGCTGTTGTCGGGAACTTCAATAAAAATTACTAATATTATTTTGCTTTGATCTATGACCAGGTCACTTCCGGGAAAACTAGTAGATTAAGAACCCGAAATTGAAGCTCTTGCCCGGAGACTGCATGCAGAGACCCTTAGGCGTAGAAGGTTGAATTGAGACCTTCAACCAAAACCAAATCCCGATTTTGAGGAAATTTCTTAAACTGAAGAGTTATTTACTTCTGACGACGAAGGATCAGAATAAATGGTTGAACAAACAATTCGAGAGTTGGCTGCGATACCTAACGAGCAACAACCACTGTGTATCACGTTCCCAAATGGAGAAACACCATTTGAACTTAAAACGAGTTTGATACATTTACTTTCAACTTTTCGCGGCTTGTAGAATGAAAATCCACACAAGCATTTAAAAGAGTTTCATATGGTTTGTCTGAGTATGAAACCACAGAGAGTATCTGAAGATCAAATAAAACTTTGTGCATTTCTTTTTTTTTAGACGATATGACAAAAGATTAGTTATTTTATTTACCTCATGGTTCAATAAATACCTGAGCTGACATGAAACGAATATTTCTTGACAGGTTCTTTCTTGCAGCGAAAGCAAGTGAATTAAGGAGAAGTATTTTGGGGATCCGACAGAAAGATGAAGAATCTTTATATGACTATTGAGGGTGATTTAAAAAACTTTGTGCCATTTGTCCACAATATGGACTAACCGAGCAGACTCTCTTCCAATACTTCTACGAAAGATTGCTTCCAATGGAGATGAAAATAATCGACGCAACTAGTGGGAGAGCCTTCATGAATATAACTCCCAATGCAACTAGGAATCTCATTTCAACCATGGCCGCCAATGCACAACAATTTTGCCCAAATGAACCTGTTAGACGGGTTCATGAGATAAAAACTCCTTCAATTTTAGAAAAAATTGATAAACTTACTAATATAGTTCAAACTTTGTTCGCAGGAAAAACAACCCAAGCTCGCCTATGCGAAATTTGTACCATGTCAGACCATCCTATGGATTATTGTCCTATACTTCAAGAAGATACTACTGCCCAAGTAAATGCTATTGGAAACTTTCCAGGACCTCCCCAAAGACGATATGATCTCAATACCAACACCTATAATCCGGGATGAAAAGATCATCCAAACCTCAACTATGGAACTAATACGAGACCAAACCAGCATACCAATCAAAACCCCCTCTAACTCAACAATATCAACTGTCAAAACCTTCTTTAGAATCTATCGTTGAACTATTGGCATTGTCCCAAGAGAAATTCTAAAACCGTACCGAAGCTCATTTGCAAGAACTAGACAAGCAAATGAGTAAAGTTGCTCAAACTATGGAACGTTTGGAATCACAAGAAAAATTACCTTCACAAACCGAGCCAAATCCGCAACAAAACGTAAGTGCAATCATCTTGAGAAGTGGTACTATTATCGAACCTAAGGAAAATGTCACACTACCTAAGAAAAAGAAGAAAGATAAATCACAAGCCACTCTTAAACCATCTCCTTATGTCGTTCCGCCTTCTTTTCCATCAAGGCTAGTAAAACGTGACAAACAAGCCGAAGAGAAAGAGATCTTTGACGTCTTCTCAAAGATAGAAATAAACATACCCCTCCTTGATGTAATTCAAAAAATACCAAAATATGCTAAGTTTTTAAAAGATCTCTACACAAATAAAAAGAGACTTACTGGTAATGAGAAAGTTAATTTGGGTGAAAATGTTTTAGCCGTTATTCAACATAAAATCCCGCCTAAATACAAAGATCAAGGTATGTTTGCCATTCCCTGTAAAATTAGTAAAATTGGTATTAAGCGAGCTATGTGCGGTCTTGGTGCTTCTGTAAATGTCATGCCACTATCTGTTTATAACTTACTTAGTACTGAGCCTTTGAAGGAAACAAGTTTAACAATTCAGCTCGCCGACAAGTCCGTTGTTTACCCTGAAGGAGTTCTTGAAAACGTTTTCATAAAGGTAAATGATTTAATTTTTTCAGCAGATTTCTATGTTATTGACATGGAAGATGATCGAACCAACATGTCATCCGAAATATTACTTGGAAGACCCTTTCTAAGTACTGCGCATGCAAAAATTGATGTGAAGAGTGAAATCCTTACAATGGAGCTCGATGGTGAGGTTGTCAAATTTGATGTCTATATAGCAATGAAGTATCTAGAGACTATGAAAAAGATTAGTTTTATTGATGTTATTGAGCCTACTATTGAAGAATTTCTTGAATCTAATTTTATTGATGATATGTGCAGGGAGTTGGAAGACTTTGAGGAAGATATCAGGGAGTTTGAGGAAATTTTTTCAATTAGTTCTAATATATGCCTTACTTCAAATAAAACTAAAATTTTGCCTTCTATTTTACAGGCACCTAAGGTCGAATTAGAACAGTTACTGGAACACTTTAAATACGCGTTTTGGGGAGATAACGTTACATTACCGATCATCATATCGAACAATCTTTCAAAGGAGGAAAAAGAAAATTTAGTCAAAGTTTTGAAAGCTTACAAAAAGGCAATCGGGTGGACTATAGACGACATTAAAGGGCTTAGTCCATCGACTTGCATGCACAAAATAAAGGTGGAAGAAGGAGTCAAACCAACCTGAGAATGTCAGAGACGCCTAAATCCTCCAATGATTGAAGTGGTAAAAAAGAAATTCAAAAACTTTTAGATGCCGATATGATCTATCCAATATCTGACAGTAGCTGGGTAAGTCCTATCCATGTGGTTCAAAAGAAAACTGGAGTCACGGTAATTGAGAATCCTGAAGGTGAAATTGTTCCTACACGAGTCCAAAACGGGTGAAGATTTTGTATCGATTATAGAAAATTAAACATTTTAACAAAAAAAGATCATTTTCCACTTTCATTTATCGATCAGATGATAGAAAGGTTAGCCGGAAAATCTCATTATTGTTGTCTTGATGGATTTTCAGATTTTTTCCAAATTCCTGTGGCGCCCGAAGATTAGGAGAAAACCATATTTACGTGTCCATTTGGTACGTTTGCATATCGACGAATGTCGTTTGGGCTTTGCAATGCACCAGCCACATTTCAAAGATGTATGGTATGTATATTTTCTGATTACATCAAAAAAGGGATCGAACTGTTCATGGATGACTTCACGGTTTATGGTAATTCCTTTGGTGAGTGTTTAATAAATTTAACAAATATACTTAAGCGATGTCTAGAATTTAATCTTGCATTAAATTATGAAAAGTGTCATTTTATGGTTGAGAAAGGTTTGATTTTAAGCCATGTTGTTTCATCTAATGGTATTACTATTGATAAACTAAAGTTGATGTTATTCGCTCACTTTCATACCCCACAAACGTGAGGGAAGTTCGCTCATTTCTTGGACATGCAGATTTTTATCGTAGATTTATTAAAGATTTTTCCAAGGTGGCGCAACCACTTTGTAACTTGTTAAAAAAGATAGAACCTTCAATTTCAATTCTGAATGTAAACGTGCCTTCGACATCCTTAAAGAAAAGTTAGTTTCGGCACCATAGTCCAACCATCAAATTGGAAGTACCCTTTTGAGGTTATGTGCGACGCAAGCGATTAGAGTGTAGGAGTTGTTCTTGGACAAAAGATAGGGAAATAGTCACACGTCATATCATATGCATCCAAAACTTTGGATACAGCTCAACAAAATTATTCTACAACAGAAAATGAATTGTTTGCAATTGTTTTTGCTTTAGAGAAATTTTGTCCATATCTTTTAGGAACTAAAATAATTGTTTTTTCTGATCATGCAACTTTGAAATATTTGTTAAGCAAGAAAGAAGCAAAACCACAACTAATCCGTTGGATTTTACTCTTACAAGAGTTTAATCTGGAAATCAAGGATAAGAAAGGACAGGAGAATTTAGTAGCAGATCATCTAAGTCGACTTCTCATCGTCTCAGCTGATACACCAGTATGAGAAGAATTTCTAGAGGAAAATTTGTTTTTGGCTCAAGGAATATCCTCATGGTATGCGAACATAGTTAACTATTTAGCCACAGGAGAATTACCTTCAGACTTATCACAATTCGAGGTAAAACAAATTAAGCGTGAATCTCGTTTCTATATTTGGGATGACCCATATCTCTAGAAGCATTGTTCGGATAAGGTAATAAGGTGATGTATTGTAGAAAACGAGGTAAATTCTATACTTAACTTTTGCCACTCTTATTCTTGTGGAGGTCATTTCGGACCGAAGCGAACTACGCATAAGATTCTAGATTGCGGATTCTTTTGGCCTGATATTTTCCATGACACTTATAAGTTTTGCAAATCATGTGAAAAATGTCAACATATTGGCAATTTAAGTAGAAGAAATGAAATGCCCCTAAATCCTATTCATGTTTGTGAAATTTTTGATATATGGGGAATAAACTATATGAGACCCTTCATCTCATCTTTCGAAAAGTGTTATATAATTCTTGCTGTTGGCTACGTGTCTAAGTAGATAGAGGCTAAAGCTACTCGAAATAATGATGTCAAAACTACTGTTGAATTTCTAAAGAATTTTATCTTTTCAAGGTTTGGCACGCCGCGAACAATCATAAGCGTTCGCGGAAAGCATTTTATCAATCGTGTCATTGAAACACTTATGAAGAAATATGGAGTGACACAACGGATCGCCACTGTTTACCATCCTCAAATAAATGGTCAAGCAAAAGTGTCAAATCGAGAGATCAAAGCGATTCTTGAAAAGGTAATTAAGCCGAACCTCAAAGATTGGAGTTTAAAATTGATTGATGCCTTGTGGGCATATCGAACTGCTTATAAGGGTCCTATTGGCATGTCTCCATATCGCCTAGTCTATGGTAAGCCATATCATTTACCGTTTGAGTTAGAGCATAAGACATTTTGGCAGTTAAAGAATGCAACATGGAGATGGATGCAGTTGGCGAAACTAGAAAGCTTCATATTCAGGAATTGGAGGAAATCCGTAGGAATGCCTATGATAGTGCTCGAATATACCAGGACAAAACAAAAGAATTTCACGATCGTAGAATTTCTTTTAAAACTTTTTCCATTGGACAAAAGGTTTTACTTTTTAACTCAAAGTTTAAAATTTTTGCAGGAAAACTACGATCAAAGTGGCTTGGACCTTTCACTATAACTAAAATATTTCCTCATGATACAGTCGAAATTCAAGATGATAAGGGGGTTTGTTTTAAAGTTAATGGTCAAAGGTTAAAGACGTACTATGAGAATAATCAAGCGTGCTTGATCGAATTGATAATTTTAGAAGAACCTATGGTCTGAAGCAGGTCATCGAGCTAAACGACGTTAAACAAAGCGCTTATTGGGAGACAACCCATTTTTTCTTGATTTTATAATTTAATTTGTTTAATATTTTTATTTATTTTATTTTATTTTATTTTTGAAAAAAAATTAATAAATAAAAAATATAAAATCAGAAAATAGTTTATTCGTAGCGGTGAAGTGTTACTTAAAGAATTTTACTGGGCATTTAAAACCTTTTGTCTATCTATTTATTTCTCTTATTTATTTAGTTTTAATTTCTTTTCTTTTTTTTCCCGGTTTGCAGCCCCAAATTCACGCAACTTCTTCTCAAATACAACAACCATTAAATCTCTCTAAAATCAGTCCTTCAAAGCTCTCCTTTGATCGATGCCGGCGACGATCAACGCCAGCCCCTCCTTTGCGTTATCACGAACCGTACCTCTCACAACAACACACAAAGTTTCTGTCGCTCATCTTTGAACATCTAGTCATCTTTAGGTCATGGTTTGCACAAGAAACCAAGCCGCTGGCGACCATTTTCTGTTGATTAACCACGGACGTAACCGATTCACTGCTCCACCACCAATGGTGGAGGTTCCAAGCGACTCAGAACCAGCACCACCGATTCGGTCTCATCGTGAGAGAAGACAGGTGAATCACTCCTCTCAACCTCACGAACCAGTGATGATAGAATCAGTCCCACCGTCGGGGGATGACCACGTTCGACATACGGAGAAGGTGGTCTCGACAATTCACGAAAATTTTAGGCATCATCTCCATCATCGCAATCCACGCCGATAATCAACATCTCATTAGATTCGGTTGATCCATCTTGTTCAATGCATTCGGCCACACACGAAGATTATCTTGAGGTAGGATCTGAACCAACTTCGATTGTTCCATTACTAAAGTACCACCCTGTTTTTGGTTTTACAAAAAATGTAGAATCAAGATTTTCATTCATGTGACAATCTTCGCCTTATCCCGAATACTCCTCTCACTTTAATACTGGACAACCTTCATCATCATCCTTTGGCTCCAGTTCAGGCGAGTTCTCTGCTCCTTCTAAAAACCCACCACAATGTTCTGAAAACCCCGATCGAAACCATCGAGGGCAAACGTACACTATCCCTGCTAAAGAAAATCT
The DNA here is from genome assembly GCA_035048815.1 of Abelmoschus esculentus. NCBI lineage: Eukaryota > Viridiplantae > Streptophyta > Magnoliopsida > Malvales > Malvaceae > Abelmoschus > Abelmoschus esculentus. The sequence goes on along the minus strand of JAUCBN010000013.1, from coordinate 6,039,422 downwards.
ACAAGGCTTCTTACAGTTCGGCGCCGAAGAACTTGTTCGATTTGAAGTTGTCCGACATCGCCCTTTCCGAATTTATAAGTATATTCCAATGAAAACTTTGGAAACATTGCATTTACGAGACTCTATTCATGCTTATTTTGCTGCAATTGGTTGGACATCATACTATCAAATTAAATGTGGCACATTTTATGAACTTGTATTTGAATTTTATGCTACATTTTCGTTTTCACAGAATCTGCTCATAAATGTTGCATCCCCTAATGTTGCTTCATTTCGTTTATGCGGAAAATATTTTCATATGTCTATATCAGAATTTAATCTTGCTATGGATTTCGTGACGGATGTCACGGAAATGGATTATTTAACAGCTTTACTTGAGATACCACAGGATTTTGATGCAAACATAGCATACTCGGCAATTATTGGTTCAGCAGATCAAACCTTTAATGCTCGGACGACAAAAGTTCTCCATATTCATGATCCGGCATTACGATACATACATCGATTTTTAGCGTATAACTATTCAGGAAGAAACGACTCTTCTTCTTCCCTAAGTAAGGTTGAGTTATTCTTTCTTTGGTGTATGTTAACTGGTAAGAAGGTAAATTTAGGATTCTGGTTTGCACGTAACTTTGAAATCGTTATTCGAACCAATCGCCCTCTCATCCTAGGACCTTATATTACTCATCTCGTTGTTCACTTATTCACATCCAATTTTGATGTTTCACATTTTACCTATGCCTTTTCAATGGATGCTTTAGATGAACAATGCTTGGATGCGATGGGACTATTAGCCGGTAATCCTACTGCACCTTATTTCGTTCCTCCAAGAACAATGACCCCTAGAGCAGAGCGAGTCTACCTTAAAAGGAATACTCCACCAGCAGCGCAGAAAGCTACACCTCCAGATTTATAAAATCAGATAAACGAAATACAAGGCCGACTCAACACCATTGAAGCCAACATTGTTGAGATATTATCTTATCTTCGACCAAATACTTCCAACCACAACCGTGGTCGCGGCCGCAATCACCACTAAACACGGGGAGTATCTTTATCCCTCATTTAATACTTTTATTTTTTTTATTGAGACAATAAACTTTAAGTGAGGGGGGTACTAAGTTGAATTTCTTGTTGCTTATTTTTATGTTTAGTTAAACATGAGAATTTTTTTTGTTGAGATCCTTTGCTTTGTTGCATATTCTGAAAATGCCATGTTTGATTGAGGACAAGCATGAATCAAATGAGGGGGAATTTGACAAGTGTTTTATATTGAATATATTTTCTTGTTAATTCGCTTCTTGTTGATAAGTATTTCTGCTGATTTGGTTCCATTTTGCTTATTTTTAATGTAGGAATATGTTTTCTAGGACAAGTAGGAAGATGTATGTTTTCTGCATTTTTTTATTTTTCATCATGGCTGTAGTCATGGGCATGACACGAGGCATGACGATATCCGACCTGGCAAATTTGGATCATCCAATCAGCAAAAGTTTCTAGAAGATAGTTCAGTTAGCATATTCTAGAAAGATGAACGAATTATTTTAAAATATCCTGAAGATTTATCTTAGGAATTTGAATTTTAAATTTTAGAACATTTATCTTTACATTTATCTTTTTTTTATTTTGAATTGTTACATTTTTAGGGTTTTAGAATAGTATAAATACCCATAGAAGTAAAGCTTGAGATGTACTTCACTTTTCACTTTTTCCTTGGGTTATAAAAGTTCTTTCAAGTTTTTATTTACTTTGAGTTTTTATTCCTTTAGAAAAATGTTAAGTATGATCTCCTTCATGCTTAGCTAAACTTTCATTTAGCCGAAAGCTAGTGACAACTCAATCCATATTGTGAGAATCGTAAAGCACTTAATATCTTCGGATAACATTCTTGATTTTCTGAAATCAAGGATTGACAATCGGCTTTTCCTTTAATGATCTCTACGCCTTCATTTCAAAAAGTGCACGTTGACTTGAAGAATGTTTAGATCTATTGTTGGGAAGAAGAATCGGCTGATAGCAAATTCGGCTTCCTGTGAACAAACTTAGTGGCGGTCCAATAAGGGAAATCAAGATCGGGTTTGATTATCTGTGAGACGCTATAACTTGAGTCAGGCTTTTCCAGAGCTTAAAGTTGTATTGACGCTAACGACGATAGACATGGTTAGTCCAGCAAAGACTGAATTCCGGAGATAGACTTGGGAATATTGGTTTACCGAAGAGAGAAGCAAGTTACAAGGGTTGGGCCTTGTAGACTGTAACTGGCATGGATCTTGAAGTAAAATCTATTTCAATGATCAATTTGGAATTGAGGCGAAGCGAAGCTTGAGGCTATATTCTTTAAATTTGTTACTTTCGAATATTTATTTTCATTTGATTTCAGTTATTATTAGATTAAGATTATTTTTAGTTTTATAATATCAAACCCCCATTTTCTAATTTATTGTTTTTTTTGATTAGGATCAACACAACTCAACGTTGAAAATTTCTTAGTCCCTGTGGATCGACTCTACTTTTTATATACTATTTTTTTATTTAATTTAAGATAAATTTAAGAAATAAAAATTATTTATTTGATAATTCGATGCTTGTTAGTAATAAATAAAATAAACAGAGAACTGTTGTAAGAAAATACGATTATGAATGAAGTAATAATTAGTAGGAAGTGAGGTGCCCCCAGGGTCTGCTTCAGTTGAAGAAACAAAATCTTACTATTATTGTCTATCAACTTTTAACATGACAATCTGCTGCCTCTGCTTTTGGTATTTTCCACCACCACCACCACCACCGCCTACACTTGGTGTCAAAATCAAACACATCCCAGATTATTGTCAACCAGTGCACTAAGCAATGGTTAACACTAAGATTTATTATAAAATTATTAGGTTTAAATATTTTTTAAAATATACTATCTTAATTATACTAAAAAGAAAGTGGGTATATTTAAATGTTAATTTTAATTTTAAAATGTTTAATAGATAATATAGTATATGAGAATCATATAGTGTTCCAAATCCATTGTGGAAAATACTATCCACTTGAATAAACAAGAATTATCCCAAACTAATCGATTAGGTTTCACCTAAACTTAGGTAAAAAAATCATTTCAATTCATAGAAAGTTACATATTCTATATAAAAATTGCTTAAATGAAATTAGTTTAGTTCACACATACAATTGTTTAAATTGTTTATCGTTAATTAATTAATAGTTTTAATTTATAAATAAATTATTTTTATTTAAAATGAAATATTAAGAATTAAATTATTATTTTTTAAACTTATGGCTTAAATTATAAGCATAATGTTCAAGAAACAAAATCACTAAAAGATTGAAGGAATCGTGACATCTTTAAATTTTAAGGTATAATAATATTTTAGATAATTTTTAATTTAAATATTAATTAAATAAATTTAAAATTATTTCGATGTTTAAGTTTAATATTTAATAGATTATTGTTTTTTTAATATAAAATAATTTAATTTATTTCAATATTCATTCATAACTTTGTTCATATAATTTTTTTATATATACTAAAATTGTTATAAATAAATTTTGATCTCTAAAATTAAAATTTTAATATTATTTTGAAATTTTAATGAATTCTTTTGTAGTAAAGAATCTTGTGTGGAGAATCAGGTCCCAATGCTACCATTATCGGAGATATCTATTATGCCATCATTTTGTTCCAGTAAAGTATTCTACTCTGATTAGAATATATTTATGCCACTTGTCAATATTGTATGTCTTATTGGAAAAATGGCTCCACCAAAAAGTGACACGTGTCTCTCATATCGACCCACTTTGTTTTTAACTTATCAGTCCGCCAATGGCATCATTTAGTGCGCCACAAGAATCCCATTTTCAACCATAAACATAACTATTAACGAGAAAAAGTTTTTAGGTCAACCTATTGATATTTTAATTTTTAAAAAATAAATCGTTATTTTTTTATTATATATAATTAGTAGATGAATAATTATTAGATAATTATTTAAAAATAAATATTTATTTTATTGTTTGGATTATAAAGAATATAATAAATTGAATTTATCTAATAATCTCTCGTTAACAAGAGAGGTAACAATTCTGACCAAAACAAAGATGAACACTAAATTTTAATCAAAACCTCCCCAATTGCTTGAAAATAGTGGAGTGTTAAAACATTTAAGAAAGTGACGAGGTTTTTTCTTTTAAGTTTCGTGTTTTGTTAATCTATAGTAGAATAAACATTGATTATAAAATTTAAAGATATTTATATTTAAAATATAAATCAAACTTTCTATCACTAATTAAGATGTTTAAGATCCTTATCATCTAGTTTAAGTAATTGATTAAAGTTTTTTTTAAAGCCTACTAATATCAGTAAATAAACAGATTGGTTAGGCCACACAGCAATTAATACCTAAAACTGGTAAAGGTGTTATAAGTGGCATTTATCCTATATTTGCCTTGTTCATCGTCTTTTCAAAGATAAGCCACTCATCATACTCTTTGGGCGGAAGCTGTGGTGTGTGGTCGGCCCTTATCTTTCTTTGTTTTCTTATTTTTTTTTTTCAGTGAAATGAAAGGGAATGAAGCTAAGTTGTGCGACTGTGCCGCAGTGGCCATTATCTTTTAAACCATAACAAGTGTTTCCATGGCCTTGAATGACCAAGAATTTGTGTTAAAAGCACTAAAAAAACCTACTACTCTTAGAATTTTAATATTTTTGAAAAACCCATGGCCGAAAGCCACCTTTTTAGGGTTAAAAAAAGCCTTGAAAATAGGAGTCTTCTCCTCAATGATCCCCATTATTGGTGTATGCTTTTCATTTGCCAGTTTTTTCCTATATTGTCAAAGCCACACTTGTCAATATTCCTTAACTGACAATAATTTTGCATTGTCTAGTCCTGATTCATTCCCCCATGCAGCCATTGGCAAATGGACAACACCTTGGGAATTGGGATTGCATGCATAACCCTATATCTAAGAAGTGTACCCTTTGGGTCTATGACTATGCATGCAAACATGCCATGTTGTTCTTTCTTGATATAGACAAAATGAAAACCAGTACAGAAAAGTCAATCAAGTAGGAAAAATGAACATGTTCGACGTAAAATATGGCTTTTATCTGAAAAATGAATTTCAAAACGATATTTTATTTGAGTCAAAATTAAAATATATAAATTATACATTTAAAGGGATTCATGACTACTCTTTTAAATAATGTTAACGATGTTAAAATTAAATATTTAAAAATTATAAATCTAAATTATATATAAATTAAATTTTTAAAAATACGATTATGTGACGACACTCTCTCGCTACCCCTAAGAAGGGAGTGTTTAAATGCTAAAAGGTACATCTAGGGGATAAGGTGTACTATTATATTTAATGAAAAGGCCAGGCTTGCAAGCGATCAAAACTATACTGTGCTGACCAATAAACGAAGTTATAAGAAAGGTAGCCCTAGCTATTTAGGAACATGTCAATTATATACTTCTCCTTCAAAGATGCCAAATCCTGTGCCATTCTGATGGTCACCAAAGAACTGCCAAAAGAAAGCAGCAGTGAGCAGTTATGGTAATGACTTTTTCATAAATGTGTACCTATATACATACATATATATTTGCAACATGCATGAATAAAAAAAATGAAATATGAAATACTTTTACACCATATTCAAAAAAAGACTGATTTTGGACGCACCACTGAAAGAAAACGAGAATAAGCATTAACAAAGTTTTTTTTTGGGTGGTGGAGTGGAAAGTAAGGGTATTTAATCTTTTGAGCTCAATTTGTCTCTTTTGTTTAGAGCTATAGTTTTCAGTTCCTCTAAACAAGAACCGACCTTTGAACAGTTTCTCTTGTTCAAATATGTCTTATAGCAATCTTTGGACTTTTATGATATTTTTGTTAATGTATAGTCAAACACTTAGCAATAATCACCAAAGCAACCTCACCCTTCCTGATCCAAAATAAGACACGCCTTTTGCCACTAAGCTTAAAAGGAGTAGGAGGGAGGAGCTATGGCCTATGGGTGTGTTTTAAAGTGTGCACTTTGCTTGATTATTTGTATTATCTCAAACTACATTTGGCTTTGAAGTGAAAGATAAGCAAACAATGGAAAAGAGATTCCCACACTCTGACTCGGTGGCTTTGACATTTTTGTTTTTGCTTCTTCATTTGGGAGATTCATGGTGTTCTTCAAACTGTGACTTAATTTTCTGTTTCCTTTATGGTTTGGCCATTTGGAAGCTTTGGGTGGTTTCAACTCCATTTCTTATCTGGGAAAACTAAGTCCAATATCAAGTATTTGGTACAACATATGTAGGCTCTGTATCTTAAACGTTGGAATTTGATTTTTAAATCTTTGGGTGACTTGTTATGGTAGAGACAAAGAACTCCCTTAAAGTAAAGTACTGTGAACTTTGGGGTTTGGTCTTTAGACTCTAGGATGCTCTGGCACTGAATGACATAAAGGCATCCTAACAATACAATTATTGTTAAAGCAAATCATTGACAGCAAGACAAGTCCAAGTTTGTAGCTTGGAAGTCAAGTAACATATCTGCAAGCATATGTTTTTTTCTACAAGTCTGTAGCTTGGAAGTCAAGTAACTTCGGGGTGAAACGTCGGAGAAAAAACATATGAAAGTATCCTAACATTCATAATCTGCAAACACCTGTTATAATTTTCTGCTAAACAATAATAATAATACTAGACCCTGAAGAAGCCCCTACCTGATAAGATCGAAGGGGCAAAACTAAAGAGAAAAGTCATGATATGGTTAGTCCGAGATGAGGTGTTCACTGTTCACTGAAATTTCTACCCTGGTAAAATGTGTGCAAGCATTCTTTGACATTACCACTGGCATTGTCTCTACTCTCACAATTCAAAGAATCTATGTATACCTTGAAGCTGAATACCATTTTTAGGCCCAGCTCAGGAAACGTACGACATATAGAGCATGCAATGCTACAAATCTATGACACCACGTCCAAAATAAATGAGAAAATATGGGAGAGGTTGAGATTAGAACAGAAAAACAAATAGCTAGCGTTGACTGTGTGGGTGAAATAATAATGCAAACATGAGTCAAAGTCACTTATTTACCACTATTCTCATGCTGTATACAGAAGAGTTGCTATTTCATCGATCATCGATCAACCTTTTACATCTAGAAGACGGGCCATGGCAAACCTGCTTCAGAAAAACAAAGGTGATCCATATCAATGAGTCATAATTTCAAAGAGGACAACAGATAATTAATGCAAATGTCATTCTTACTTTCATATGGTTTTTCTCTGACATTTCACCCCGGTAACCATTTCAAGTCGTCCGATAGTCTATTTTTTTTGGTCCTATAAAAAAATGACTCCTCCCCTTACTGTTTTTTTATCAATAAGTTTGCTCCTTACAATAGGAGTTATACATGCCACACATGAAAGTTGAAACCCATACTAATAGCAATGGACTGAAGAACGAGCCAAAAGCACAAGACCAGGTCATCAAGTAAAAGTTTTTAACAATTTTCTAAACAAGCTTGCTAGTGACAAGATTCAGGGCCATCTCCTAAATTCTGAAATCCCCTCTATTTCTCTTCATTTCTGGACAGTTTTGATGATAAACAAAGAAGGAAAAAGCTTCTTAACGATCATAATAACAGAGTAAACCATGTAGTTTTGATGATGTTAGTACAAAAGTGATTATGATTCCCTCTACCTTTGAAAAATAAAAGGCCTCCTCAGAATCTCAACATAAAAGGGTACATTCGAAAACAGAGGGAAGATTCTGAGTTATCTGTTAACGTTCATTTGAAATGCTTGAAACGCCACTCTGTGGATAAAAAATTACGGCCACCATGCCCTAAGAAAAATCTTTAGACATATCAAAATGCCTGCCTTTATGCAGATAGAAGCTAGTTGAGACATGGCAGTAACTGTACCTGGTTAAACTCGAAAGATTCCCAATCACTTTAGAAGTAACGCAAGAATAAGGCATTTCAGCCAATATCTAACAGCTGTAGAGCTTGCCAGGGTTGTAGTCTTAAGTCTTACTGTTGACCAATAAACCAACAGACTTGGAGAATGCAGCATCACAAGTATAATGAAAACTGTTGTAAAATAACCAATGCATTTTAAAGCTTACACATTTACAGATATACAGCAGAAACCTAAATAATAACATGATCTCCATTCTAGTTCACGATGTTGCATGATCACCGAGTTTCTTGGCACAAGTTGATTGACCATTAAAAAATATTTCAAACAAAAAACTTAAACATATGGATGGATGGCATGATGCATTGGGAAATATCTACTCTTAAAGAGACATGAGAAGAGCCTTGCTTCGGGACAGCCAATCCAGGAAGAGTAATTTCTCACTTTATCGTGTTCTTTGTTTTAATCCCGAAACCATATGAAGCCTGAGTTGCAGTCTGCTAGAGAGATTAAAAAAACAATGTTGTTGTAAATTTGAGTGTTCAATAGTATTAACAGAAATTTCATTGTGGATTATTTAAATGTTAATTTTATAGAGTTTAGTAGTTTACAGGATAAGCGGTCGTAATTTTCGGGCTTCCCCAGTTCCTCCAATCGCTGACATTTATAATCTGTTGACAGAAAACATTGGTAAAAGAACTTACTGAATGAGAAGCAATCTAAAGATGTTGACCTACCAAGAGCATCACCACATAGATGGCATTTATTCTGCTTCAGCGCAATGAACTGCTGGCAACATTCTCTTTCTCGATTTCTGGTGATCCGATGTAAATATGTGCAATATGAGCTATTTCCGGCCAGCCGTTACCTGTATTTTTCTTGTAATGTTCTTCAAGCCTAGGACATTCTTGAATAGAAAGACGCTGGAGATTGCTGAGAAGTTGAATGTTGTCCGGAAGTGATGTGATATTGGGACAATCTGATATTGCCAAAGATCTTAAAAGTGACAGATTTAAGATCCACTCGGGCAATGCATTTAAACCAGGACAACCATGGATTTCCAGATTTTGCAGTGTCCTGACATATTGAATACTATCAGGCAGAAATGATAACTGTGGACAACTTAAAATGCACAAACTCCTCAGAACGGAAAGATTTTGCCACTCATTTGACAAAGAAACCAGACTTGGACAATACATTATGGTTAAATGTTCGAGAGAGCTAAGATGTTGCAGTCCAATCGGTAACAATCTTATGTTACCGCAGTTCTCGATGGATAAATGTTTAAGGGAGATTAACCCGGTTATACTCTGGGGTGGTGCAGTAAGGCTATGACATTCACTGATCTCCAGAGACTGCAGACAGCTGAGGTTTTGCAATTGCCGTGGCAAAGATACAAGCTCCTCACACCAACGAATTGTCAATGTTTTCAGAGAGACGAGGTTCCCCAAACTAGGAGGGATATATTGAAGCTTGGTACAAGAGCTGATAGTTAGAGACATGAGATTGACATTGCTTTGAAGCAAGTTATCTAATAGAATCAACTGTCCTGTAAAAACATCAATGACTAGGGTAGAGAGTGAGGATACATTTACCACCGATCTTAACAAAGTTTCCTGGCAGTTCCGCAATTCTAAATGCTCAACTGACTGAAATTGTGGCATGTTCATCAACCTAGGGCATTTACTGATGGTTAATTTAACAAGTGACTTGAATTCTTTCCCCCCACTTATGCTCCACCAGAGTTCCAAATCAGGGAAATCTATGAGAGTTAGCTCTTTTAATGATCCAAACAATCCCCTTGTGTCTTCTCCATAGAACTCACGGCCAATAGTCTTCACAGCATTCATTCCACGCATGTAGATAATCTCTAGGAATGGAAGTTCCCCTAAAGTAGGGAGATGGACACATCGTCTGCAGTTGATCAACTCCAATTTAGTTAAGCCATGAAGTTTGAGAGTACTCATCGATCTTGAGAAGCTGATTCCTGGATATCCTTTTAAGGATAAAAGTTTGAGATTTTCTGGGGGTTGAAGACACTCGAGCACGTTCTCTCCCATTTTGCAAATAAAATCGTTGCTCGTGTTCAAGTTCAAACCTTCATGATCATCTCCCCATGAGAACTCCAAAGAATGAAGGTTTTTCTCTTTTAAGTTTGCTTGAGCTAAAAATTCACGCTTTATATTTTCAAGTTTTCTAATTGTCAGCTCACCTTTGATCTGCAGTCTTCTCAGCTCCAGGAGATTTCCATTCTCCCTGAGATTTGTCTCGTGTGCAACAACGAACAATGGCAATGTCTGAAGATGATGAAGTTTATAAATGTTACCTGGCAAGCAAGTTAATCTTTCACAGCCATTTATTACAAGATGTCTTAGCCCGAGCAGTCTCGCCAAGTTCCTTGGTAGTTCAATGAGATCAGCGCAGCCTGATAGGTTCAGCACCTGCAAGTTATGAAGCCTGCATATGCTTTCTGGTAACATTTCTATCAAGGTATTTGAAAGGTTGAGGTACCTCAAATATTTCAAGCAAGAAATTGTGCCCTGCAACCTTTTGATGCCACAATTATCCAAATCCAGGACTCGGAGATACTTGAAACTTGATAACAACTTAGTTGGGACTTCACCAAGATCACCTTTTGGATATAGCAAAATGAGAGTTCGCAACTTCTTAGCGTTGTACAAGGCTTCTGGAATAGTACATGATCCAGAATCACAGACCACGGATAAGTATCGCAGTTTAGCAAAATTTCTTGGCATGCACCCACCTTCAAATACAAAGTACTCTTCTCCAGCAACAGATTTTGCAAGATCGTGAATAATACCATGCATTCTGCATTCTATTACATCGCCAAATTCATTTTTCTTCACGTCTTCAAAGAAAAGCATCCACATTAAGTCGTTGAAGTATTCATTTCCGATCTCCTCTAGAGATTTTCTTTCCTCAATCTGTTGAATAAGGCCCTCTGCTATCCAAAGATGGATTAACTTATCTTTCTTGATGACATAATTTTTAGGAAATATCGAGCAATACATAAAGCATCCTTTTAGATGTGAGGGCAAACGACTATAACTCAACCTTAGGACTGGCAATATCCCATTTTCCTCTTCGCAAACATTCCACAGATCACTCTCCTGCACACATAGCCACTCTGTAGGCTCTCTTTTGAAGCGCAATAGACCACCCAGTGTCTTTGCAGCGAGAGGAACTCCCCCACACTTCTTCACTATTTGTTTCCCAATAGGGAACAAGTTTGGGTTGTCCTTTTGACCATGAGCAAAGGCACGTTGTTTGAACAAAGCCCAACATTCATCATTGGATAGACCCTTCAGATGGTGAGAAGACAGGGTTCCAACTATTGCTGCAACCTTTGCACTTCTCGTTGTGACTATAACTTTACTTTCCTCTGCACCAAAATTCAGCAACGTTTTAAGCTTATCCCATTCATCCTCATCCTCGTTCCATACATCATCCAATACAAGCAAGTATCTCCTGTCCAACAATAAATCTCGTAGTTGAAACTGAAGAGCATCCAGTCCCAGGAGATCATCACATCTTCTCCTAGTTACAGATTCCATCATCAAGTTAAGAATCTTTCTCACACTGAAATCTCCATTAACAGAGACCCACATTCTCAGCTCAAAGTTTCCCATCACCCTATCATCATTATAGACTGTTTGAGCTAAAGTAGTTTTACCAATACCCCCTAAACCCACTATGGGAATAACCGAGACAAATCTGTTAGCTCTTCTCTCAGTAGTTAACAGTAACATCTGTATTATCTTTTCTTTATCTTCTTCCCGTCCAATTACTTCAGGTTCAAATACAAAAGACCCGGTCTCTCTTTTCTGTCCATCTTTCATATCTTTATCACCGAGTGTTTCCTTGAGCTTGAAACAAGACCTTTCTTCCAATAATACGTCTAGTCTCTGCCTTATTTGTGTTAACTCAGGCAATTTTCTGAGGTATGCTATAACAGGATTCAAAGAGGGGATGATACTGCTGACCTGCTGGGTAAAAGTATTTTGATTTTCTAGCAGCATAGCCTCCGGGGTAAATTCCTCAAGCAAGTCATCAGCATCATAAGCTACCTCTTTAAGCTCAGTTAACCACAACTTCAATGCTTTATCAGCAGCTTGCCGCTCTTCTGCATCTTCGAGAACTGCTTGGATCATCCGCAAAGAACGTTGGAGCCTCTGGATCTCATCCTTGAACCCACAATGATTGGCAATCTCTTTCAAAACCCGAGAGGCTACCTTTTCAAACACAACCTGCAGCAGAGGGGTCAAAACTATTTCCGCCATAATGTTGTTGCAAAGGTTTCAAAATTGCTAGTAGTATAATCTCATGACAAATCCCCTGAAGTATATATCATATACATACATACACATACACACACATAATCATCGTGTTTGAGCATCTTCGAAAATTCAACATTGCAATTGACTTATCCCCTTTTTTTGTGGTTCATATTAGTGTTTTCAATGAGTCAACTTTTTTAAATGATTTTTGCTGAATTTTTTCCCTTTTTATGCTTTCAAATGATTCGATGGCCAAAAACAAGCTAAAGGGAAATTAAATAATCTAGAGCTAGCTGTAAACAAATGTCACAGAAGACTGATATTTGGACATAACATGATACTCATTCTGTCTTTATAATTATTTTTTTTTGCATTTTAAAATTATTTCACTTAAATTGTCTCGTTAAAACTCAACAATTTCTTATAAATATTTTTACCACTTTTTTAATTTTTTAACAAAATAAAATTTAACTTTTCAAGATAAAATTATTATTAATAATAATAATATTATTTTGATTCAACTATAGTGGTTACAAATATATCTGTTTTAAAGTATACTAGTGCTCAATGTTTAATGGTTGAAAGTATACTTTATAACAGATACTACTCTAATCACTATAACTGAATAAAAAAAACTTGATTGGACTACAAATTAATGACCTTCCGATTATTGATCAAATCAAAACTATGCACAAAAGGTTATCTTATTTATACTGAAAATTATGCACAAAAGTTCTAATCTAATTGTAGCTTTCCTCACACCACCTACTTGCTAATGATTTTCAGATAAGTTTTACATGAGAAGAGGATTGTTTGGGACAGCCCACGAAAATCAAAGGCTCTATGATTTCATCTATTAACTAGGATGCTTAGAGAAGTTAGATTAGAACTTAGAAGCTGAACATGTAGTCCCAGATATGGAAACGATGGCATATATTTTTACTAATTTTTACAATATAAAACATTTCCTGAGTGTCAATGTAGCCAGTCCACATCCCTGGCCACTTCTCAGTTCTCATCTTCTTCTTCTCTTGCTTTGTTTTACAAGTTTAGGACAATCTTGAATGGATAGGTGTTGATGTTCACTGAGTTGTTTGATGCCAATGATCTTAGTGAAACGAGATTCTTTACCTAAGCAAAATCCTTAGGCATGTCAAAATGCTTGCCATGCTCGTTTAAAGTTTGTCGACTTCCTCTGGTAGCTAGAAAATCATATACAGGAATAAGTTTCCAATGAAACCAGCAACTAGAACACCTCGTTATGGAAGTCATAGAGATTATGTGCCAGACAACTTTGGGGCTTAACAATTGGAAAGAAATACCTTGGCACTTCGACCAAACTAAAAAAAATTCAGTGCCAAAACTGTCCCAATAAAAAGTGGACATTCGTTCTGCCAATTTTTTTTTTTAAAAAAATATTCACTAAATCTTCTTCTTTTTCATTTTATTTATCTCTTGTTAGATGTTAAATCTCTACTAAAAAATACATCATCTAAAAGGAAATAATTAAAACCCACTTGGTATATAAATTTTCAACAAAACCCAGTAAGTGTCCTGAGAATTAACCCGACATTGAAAAGTACGCATCTAATCATTCAAAATATTATAATACAGCTAACCAATCAAAACTATCTCGCTGTATAGAATTTGGAACGGGAAACAAATCCACCATACCTCCATTGCAATGGAAAACACACTTTTATTGAACCTAAACCATCCATATCCATAGTTCTTGAAGCCATTGATTTCCTTTACCGTATTATTGAAACTGCATGATCCTAGAATTAAGAGTATGCGAAAGAACCAAATATTTAGGATATGGACAGGGCGGAGCCAGAAATTTTTTTAAAGAGTGTCATTTTCTTGACTATTATTTAAAAAGAATTAATTATTTATAAAGGGGTATCAAATTATTTATAAAGGAGTGTTAATTATATATATATTTTTAATTTTTTATATACAAACTATATAGAAAAATATGATTTTTCAAAAATTTTGGGTGTCAATGGAGACCCCAATGATGCATGTGGCTCCGCCCATGGATATGGATGCAGCCAAAAAAAATACAAAGTAACCTTGACACTAAAGTGTCAAAAATAAATTTCATATTCTCAAATAATAAATAGAAAAAATAATATAGTAAAGGAGAAGTAAGGGTCAATTCTACAGGGGCTAGAAACTTCCCGATTATGCTCTGTTTGATTGGTGATCCAAGAATATGATCGAATGATGTTTTAAGTAAAAAGGAGTTGTTGAATAAAGTAAAATTAAATAATTGAAGAAAATAAAATAAAAAAATTGATTTAATAATAAAAACTAGCCTTAGAATTTCGCTTTGACTCGACTTTAATAGATCATCGAAAAAAGATTTTCACTTCGGGATTTTATGTCGGTAATTAGCTTTCAAGGTTCAATCCTTGAACCAAAACTTCTAAACCGAATACCCAAGTCTATCTTTGATATTGGTTTCATGGATTAATTCCCCAACTCAATGTTTATAGATAAAATCATTTAAATCTCAAAAGCCGACTTGGATTATGTTATTTCAATACTAACTAATCTAATCTTTATTTTTCGCTTTAGCAGTCAATTTGCTAAGTATGTTCCCAGAAAGTCGGATTACTTCAATAGCCGATCCTTCCTCCCACATAAGTGATCAAATCAAAATCTTGATCAAAGTCAATCTTTAGTTTTGAAATCAATTTGAAAAAAATAAGTTCTGAAAGAAAACTTTAAGAAATAAAAAGATGAAGTTATTTGTGTGCTTTTCAATCCTCACGTTTGGATCGAGTCATCGCTTAAGCCCTTGGCTAATAAAAACTTAGCCGAGCATAATTATGGAAGAAATTATGCTCGACATAAAACAAAAAATAAAAAAAAATAAGAACAAGAAAAATAAAGAAATAAAACTTTATAAAACTTGAAACCTAGAACAAAAGATGAAATATGAGAGATGAGTTCTAGGCTTACCCAAGGTGGGTATTTATAGCCTTTTACAAACCCTAAAAATAAAAGATAAATCTAAGATAATCCTAAAAATATTTAAATTCAAATTACAAAGAGATAAATCCTAATTTGAAGTTCAAAACGCGGATGATAAGCTATCTGGAATGCTGATAAGCTATCACGCGTCTGCTGACGTCATCTTTTAGAAGCTACTGACGAAAGGCCGCGTTAGATTTCAAGCCCAAAGTCGAGTCCACAAATCCAGACTCGACCTAGTAAATAAAAAAACTTCAAAAATCGGTCATTTAAGTGCATTTTCCAGATTCAGAGTCCTGCACAAAATCACACGAAAAACAACAAGATCAGTAATATATTTATCAAATCAAGGAGTAATTAAGCACAAAATAATATTTATTTTAAACAATTATCAAATTTTCCCTCACTTATTCAATGTTTGTCCTCAAGTATTCCTCAACTAACACACTAAAATCACAAGTTGCTAAATTTTAATTCACTACAAGTCTCAATCTTCTTAATGAAAGAAAACCAAACAATCATTTTAACTAAGAAACAATCAAGTAAGTGGTAAGACTAGGAACAATTTCAAAAGAAATAAGACGTTCCAATTCTTAGCTAATTTAATGATGCAAAACTTGATACCCTCACAAGGATTGATGCTTGTTGAATATGCGTAATTAGAGTGCAAGTGTACACGTCAAGTAATAAGTGATAAGTATTATCGAGTTATCATCTCCTCAAGGATTGATGTACTTAATATGCTTCCTTTGATCTTCTTGTCCTATAAAACAAAAGTAAAAACACATATAAGTTTGGTGTGGCTTAAACTTAATAAACTAAACTAAATAAAGTAAAATCAAATATTAAGAAAGAGGGTAAGATCCAGTTGTGTTGTATAATGAATTTGATTGATCTGTTTCTGTCCAATACAATTGCACTACACTGCCTCGGTAGTACTGTAGATACTGTCTTCGGCAGCGACAATGTTCTCTGCGGCGGCAATCCCTTGCTCTTGGGCAGATTTACAAAAGTTCGGCAAAATGTCCTTGAATGGCTCCGCTTATCCCTAAGTCGAAACACTATTGAAGGTTAGTCCTTGATGATACCTCCCGGCGTTAATCAATTATAACTAACAACCAATCCCACACTTCTTTTAGCCGCTGAAACTCTAACCTATTCCTAGGCCGAGTTAGTATCCTCTAACCAAGTCGAATATCGCACTTACTCCTTTCGTGAGTCTAACTCTTCCGAGTCTAGACAAATAGATTACTTACAAACTTCCCTCCCGGGCTTGGATGCAAGAACAAAGAATAGCAAAGAGTAAGCAAACTTTGATATTTTATTGCATAGAAACAAGAAACAAAATACAATATCCTCTCACAAATAATCGAAAACCTTCACCAAAACCCTAAGAGAACTTAAACATGATGAGAAGAATTATCCCTAAGGTAAAAGCTCTTAAAATTCGGATCTCAAGGTCCTCTTCTAATCCCTAGGACGGTTATGCCTTATATAGGCTTGGCCTAGGGAAAACCTTTCCTAATTAGAGTATAACTTGGAGTAGGGAACAAGTTATGTACATAGGGTAAATATTTCCAAGTTTAATCTTTTAGAAGGTTTCTTCCCGCGTGGCCTTGTCCTTGGGCTTTTCTTGTGTTGTTCAGCTTCGATTCTTGGGCTTCTTGTTCAGCAACATTCTCCTTATTTTTCTCCTTCAATTGTCAACCATATTACTTTTTCTCCTCTGCTGCCTCGGTATCAGGTCCTACCTCGACCTCATTCTGTTGCCTCGACAATACTTGTTCCTGTACAGATATAAAAATATAGTAAAGTATGCCTTTTCTACAAATATAATCTTCAATAGTATAGTCCCTAAATATATCACATTAAGTACATGCATTGGTTCAAGTAGGTGTAGAATTGATGATAAATACCCATGAAAAGTGTAGAAAGTGATAATGAGTTGAGCACTTATCAAGGATTCACTCAATTTCGCTCAAAAGTGTTTAGGTTCAAGAGAATCGCTCAGCCGAAATTGATTAAAGCATTACCATAAGCCTGTAAATAAATCTAATTTTCACTACTAAGATTGAACATGATGCAAAAGTCGCGAAGTCTTTGAATAAGGTTGTAACGGGGGTAGGTGAACGTAGTGAAAAGGCCGAAAAAAGGGTTAATTGTCAAGACAAAAGACATTAAAACATAATAAGCAAACCACGATATAGTTCAAGCACAAAAGATGAAAAGAGTAAAACAACCAAATATTTTTTCTTTCCAAGGGTTTCAATTTTTTTATTTCAGTTTTCTCTCTCTCTCTTTTTTTTTCTTTCGAAAAGCATACA
This sequence comes from Abelmoschus esculentus, assembly GCA_035048815.1. Taxonomy (NCBI): domain Eukaryota; kingdom Viridiplantae; phylum Streptophyta; class Magnoliopsida; order Malvales; family Malvaceae; genus Abelmoschus; species Abelmoschus esculentus. The sequence goes on along the minus strand of JAUCBN010000013.1, from coordinate 6,021,897 downwards.
TTGGTACCCTTATTATTTTTTTTTTAAAAATACAAATTGATATTTTTTCTTTTTTTCGAATAGTACTCATTGGTACTATTTTTTATTAATTTTTTGAACTCTTTCAAATTCTTTTTTTTTCTTTCGTGAAACAAATGTAATCTTAAGTCTTGACAAGGGTGCAAAAATATGGAAATATATAATAAAGAAAAGGTTTCGGTTTGCATTAATAAGGTGAAACAAGAAAAATGGGTGTAGGCTCAAAGTAGTTCACTAAGGGGTATAATCATAGGATATCCTATTTAGGAAGTGTAGTGGTTAAACCTAAGTGCCTTTATCATTCTAAAGCATCATATCCATGAATATAGTCTTAAAAAGTATTGCATCACATGTTCTAGAACGCTAAAGATCAAATTGGTACACACAAATGAAAATAAAGAGCAAGAATGAAAAGATATGCTCATTAGGCTCAAGATCTCACATTAAAAAGGGTAATTGTATCAAGCTTAGCAAAATTTCAACTAACCAATAATGAAATATCAATGTATCTTAATCAAAAGTAACTAATAATGCCAACACACTATTATGCATCCTAGGTTCCAACAAAAGCAAGATAAAAATCCATCATGAAAATTCAAGAGATGTAACAAATTAAATAATTGGCAACAAGAGATTTCAAGCATATTAATATCAAAATAACAAGATTCCAAGCATAAAATAAGCAAGGTGAAATTGACATACAATATTTCCCTTCCCCTCACTTATCGTTTTGTCCCAAAACATAATATAAAAATTAAAGAGAGAGAAAAAATACTCCCGATCTAATGACGATTGCGACCGCGTTTCTTCATTGTATTCCTCCTCTAAATTTTGTGCAAAAAATTATGATCCTAAGTAAATAAATAAAATAAAAATTAATGAAAATAAATAAATAAAATAAAAATGGGTTGCCTCCCATTAAGCGTTATTATTTAACGTCGATAGCTCGACGACCTGATTCAGACTTTAGGCTTTTGTGATTCGAATTCTTTAATCAAACCGACAAAGGCATTTTCATAATATGGCTTTAACCTTTGCCCATTCACTTTGAAACGAACTCCTGAATCATCTTGAATTTCGACTACACCATGAGGAAAAACTTTAGTCACAGTAAAAAGCCCTGTCCACTTTGAACGTAGTTTTCCTGCAAAAATTTTTAACTTGGAATTAAAAAGTAAAACTTTCTGATCAATATTAAAAAATTTAAAAGAAATACGACGATCATGAAATTCTTTTGTTTTATCCTTATAAATTTGAGAATTTTCATAAGCGTTGCGCCTAATCTCTTCAAGTTCTTGAATCTGGAGTTTCCTGGCTTCGCCGACAGCATCCATTTGCATATTACATTCTTTTACCTCCCAGTAAGCTTTATGTTCCAATTCAATCGGTAAGTGACACGATTTACCAAAAACAAGGCGATATGAGGACATGTCGATAGGACCCTTGTAAGCGGTACAATATGCCCATAAGGCATCGTTCAGCTTCAAACTCCAATATTTTCTGTTCGGCTTTACAATTTTATCTAAGATGGATTTAATTTTCCTATTCGAAACTTCGGTTTGTCCATTTGTATGAGGATGGTAAGCTGTGGCGATTCTTTGAGTGACACCATATTTCTTCATTAACACTTCAATGATCCGATAGACAAAATGATTTCTTTGATCCTCTAATAATTGCCTTCGGAGTGCCAAACCTAGAAAAAATGCAAGACTTTAAAAATTCGGCAGTAGTTCTAACGTCATTATTACGAGTAGCCTTAGCTTTTACCCATTTCAAAACATAATCAACAACTAGAATTATATAATAGTTACCAAAAGATGAAACAAAAGGAACCATGTAATCGATACCCCACACATCAAATATTTCGTAGACATGAATGAGATTAAGAGGCATCTCATTTCTATGACTTAAATTACCGGCACGTTGGTATTTATCACAAGATTTACAAAATAAATAAGCATCACGAAAAATATTAGGCCAATAAAATGCACATTCTAGTATTTTATGTGTAGTTCTCTCGAGTCCAAAATGTCCTCCACAAGAATAAGAATGACAAAATTGAAGGATCGAACTTACCTCGCTTTCAGCAGCACAACATCAAATTACCTGATCTGAATAATGTTTCCATAGGTATGGATCATCTCAAATATACAATCTAGATTCTCGCTTAATTCGGCTTACCTCAGAACATGGTAAATCGGGTGGAAGTAATCTCGTGGCTAAATAATTAACCATGTCCGCATACCATGGCAACATTGATTACGCAATATATAAATATTCCTCTGGGAATTTTTCTTCAACTGGTTCATCATGTTAAGGGATAGGGAGTCGAATTAAGTGATCCACAACTAAATTCTCACATTCTTTCTTATCTTTAATCTAAAGATTAAACTCTTGTAAAAGTAAAATCCACCGGATCAAGCGAGGTTTCGCCTCTTTTTTATTAAGCAAGTACTTCAATGCTGCATGATCAGAATAAACAATAATATCAGTGCCTAAAAGATATGAACCAAATTTTTCTAAAGCAAAGATAATAGCAAAAAGCTCATTTTCAGTAGTCGAGTAATTTTGTTGAGCGGCATCTAGCGTTTTGGATGCATAAGCTATCACATGGGGTTCCTTTCCAAATTTTTGTCCAAGTACAGCCCCTACGCTCATATCAGACGTGTCACACATCAGTTCAAATAGGTAATTCCAGTTCGACGGCTGAACGATTAGGGCTGACACAAGCTTTTCCTTAAGTTCTTCAAAAGCATTCATGCATTTTTGATCAAAATCAAAAATGTGATCTTTTTGCAATAAATTGCACAAAGGTTGTGCCACTTTCGAGGATTTTTTGATGAACCGTTGATAGAATCTTGCATGGCCTAAAAAGGAACGAACATCTTTCACAGTTTTGGGGTAAGGGAGTGAACGAATAATATCGATTTTAGTTTTATCTACAACATTTCCATTATATGAAACAATATGTCCTAATATTAATCCTTTATCAATCATAAAATGACATTTTTTATAATTTAACACAAGGTTAAAATCAAGACATCTTTTTTAAGACTTTTGTTAAATTTAATAAATATTCGTCAAAAGAATTATCATAAACTGTGAAATCATCCATAAATACCTCGATTCCTTTCTCGACATAGTCGAAAAATATGCTTACCATACATCTCTGAAATGTAGCTGGGGCGTTACATAGTCTAAACGACATTCTTCTATATTCGAACGTACCAAATGGGCAGGTAAAGGTTGTCTTTTATTGATCTTCAAGCGCCACATGAATTTGAAAGAAACTTGAAAAGCCATCAAGACAATAATAATGACATTTCACGGGTAAACGTTCTATCATTTGATCAATAAACGGAAGTGGAAAATGATCTTTTGTAGTTAAAGAATTCAACGTCCTGTAATCGATGCATACGTGCTATCCATTTTGCACACGTGTTGGAAGTAACTCACCTTCCGAATTTTTAACTACCGTTACTCTGGTTTTCTTTGGAACCACATAGACCGGACTTACCTAAATATTATCTCATATCGGATAGATAATGTCGGCATCAAGAAGCTTTTGTATCTCCTTTTTCACGACTTCTATCATTGGTGGATTTAAACGATGTTGTCCTTCTCGAGATGGTTTCGCTCTTTCCTCGATTTTTATCTTATGCATACAAGTCGAAGGACTAAGTCCTTTGATGTCTGCAATGTTCCATCCAATAGCTTCCTTGTGTTCGCACAATACACTTACCAAACTATTTTTCTCCTTTTCCGAAAGTTTACTTGAGATAATTACCGGTAAAGAATTATCTTTTTCCTAAAAACGTATATTTTAAGTGATCCGATAATTTCTTAAGTTCAACTTCAAGTGCCTGTAAAATTGAAGGTAAGAGTTTAGTTTTAGAAGGAGCTAGAGAAAAATTAGAATTAACAAAAGAAATATTTTCCAACTCCCTTTCATCTTCTTCGTAGTGAATTTCTTTATCCCTGAAAAAATGAAAAAATTAATTTCTAAAAATGTATCAACAAGTGAATCAATAATATCAATAGAATTAATCCTTTCAACTTGATCAGGATATCTTATTGCTTTGTAAACATCAAATTTTACTACCTCACCGTCGAATTCCATTATTAAAATATCGCTTCTTACATCAATCTTTGTAAGAGCGATACTCAAAAATGGTCGTCCTAAAAGAATTTCGGAACAAGTGTTGGTTCTATAACTTTCCATGTCGATGACATAAAAATCAGCAGGAAAAATGATAACATCAACTTTTACTAGAATATTTTCGAGCACTCCCTTTAGATAGATGATGGAACGATCCGCCAACTGTATAGTGACTTTTGTTTCCTTCAAAGGCTCGTTAGTAATCGTTTTATAAGCCGAAAAAAGTATAACATTAATTTAAGCTCCTAAATCGCATATAGCACAATTAATGAAAACATTTCCTATTTTACAAGGAATAGCGAACATACTTTGGTCTTTCAATTTTGGCGGAAGATTTCATTGAAATACTGCGGAATCATTTTCACCCAAATTTACCTTTTCATTTTCGGTTAATTTCCTCTTCGTTGTGCACAATTATTTTAAAAATCTAGCATACCTTGGCACATGTCGGATCACTTCCAAAAGAGGTATGTTAACTTGCACTTTTTTGAACACCTCTATAATTTCTTTTTCCTTACCTTTTCTGTCACGTTTTGTCAATATTGACGGAAATGGAGGTGCAATCTCTTGAGAAATGGTAGGGTTAGGAGGTGGGAGTGATGGAGGTATACCTTGAGATTCTAAAGTTGGCGTTTCCTTTTCCTTTTCTGGTTGTGCAATAGTTTCTTTTGGAACTTCAGGATTAACAACCGTGCCACTTCGGAGGGTAATTGCACTAATATTTTCTCTAGGGTTTAACTCTATTTGGGCGAGGAGTTTTCCTTGTGATTCTAGTCGTCCTACGGTTTTAGCTAATTGTGATATTTGCTTATCTAGTTTCTGTAAGTGAGTCTCAGTTCGATTCTGGAACTTCTCTTGGGAAAGAACTAATCTTTCAACAATAGATTCTAATAACAATTTTGGTCGTTGGTTTTGTTGCCCTTGTTGATAGGGTTGGTTCTGCCTAAAGTTTGTTTCATATCTTAAGTTTGGATGATCTCTCCAACTGGGATTATAGGTATTGGCGTTGGGGTTATAGGTTTTATGGGGAGGTCTAGGAAAATTTCCTAAGGCATTCACTTGAGCTTTATCATCCTCTTAGATGATCGGACAATAATCCGTCTGATGTTCAGGACTTGTACATATTCCACAATGTCTAGCTGTGTTCCTTTTATCTGAAACAAGAGATTAAACAATGTTAGCTAATTTATCAATTTTATTTTCCAAGAAAAAAGTATTTACCTCGTGAACTCGTCGAGACGTTTCTCTATAATGAAATCGTTGCGAGTTAGCGGTTATCGCAACCCTTTTCAAGCGGTTCGGCGATTTTTCTTTAAAAAAAAACAACGGAGTCGCCACCAATCTTTTTAAAGGTATGATTGGATCACCTAAAAACGGGTTATTTTAATAAAATCATTTTGTTTTATTAAAATAAAAATTTTGGTTTGCGAAAAACACAAAAACGGGTTTGAGAGTCGGTTACGTGTGGGGAAGGGTAAGCACCCCACAACGCCAAAAAATTAGTACCTAGCCGATTACAAAATATTTTAATTTCGGAATTTGCAAGTTCGTATAAAATTTAAAATATTATCCATTTAAGAATTTGATTCTATTTTAACGGTCCCACCGCCATGAGAGTAAACTTTAATCACTGCCAACATTTATGGCGTTAACCTGTTACCTCCCATCGGTAAGACACCGTATTAATTAAGTTCTACTTTTTAATCACAAAAAAACAAAGAAAATTAGGTGTGTTGAAGGTTTTATTCTAAGTTAGTGATAAATAACCTAAAAAATATCTAAGTGAATTTTACCTATTGAAGTTAAAATGTAATTAAGTGTGTTTTATTAATTTTTGGTGAAGAAAAATTTATTTACAATATTCACGAGGCTCTAACTAAGGTAAATAAAAACCTAACCCAAAAGGCTTAACACAATTAGTAACTATAGCAACAATTTTTAAACCTAAAAATTTAAAGAAAAGATTAAAGTAAAAATAAAAATAAAAATAACCAAATACATTTACAAGTTTGTTAGAAATTAAAACCAAGAAAATCTTATGTACAAATTATGATTTAAATAAAATAATTTATAAGAGATAAAAAAATTATATTAGCATTTTAAAGAAAGTAAAATGATTAAAGAACATGAAAAAAATGGTTGTAGAGATAATGAATAACTTGGTTAGAAAATAATTTTTGTAAAATAATTTTTAATGAAAAATAAATTAAACATCAAATATTATTTAAAAGAACAAAAAGAAAAAGAAGAAAAATTTAAAATCTTTATACATGCAATTAAATAAAGAAAAAATAATAAAAAATAATAAAAATACCTTAAAAAATACTCTAATTTTTTATTCCATCTTCAGATTCAAATACAAAAGTATGAGCATAATTCTTCCGAAAACTCTCTCAATTCTCAATATTTTTTAAAGTCAACTCTAAAAACTCTCTATGAAAGCCTTGTGTAAGAAGTAGTAGAGTTGTAGTGTGTTTGATGGTGGTGTGTAGTATGTGAATTACAAGTGATAGGAGGGAGTTTATATAGTAGTTTTGAATCTACAAATACAAGGAAAATAATCAAATTTAATATCAAAAATCAATAATTTTTGGGTAAAAAATAACCCAAAAAGTCTTGATTTGATTCTCATGACCATTTCTTTAATTTGACCAAATTTGAAAATATTCCTTCCTCTTTTTTTTTAGTCAAATATCCCTTAATTGCTTTCTTTCTCTTTTCTCTTCAAATCAGCTCAAATTGTTGCCCTTTTTTGATTAGATCTTGATCAGCTTTCCATTTTTTTTTATTTTTTCTGATTTGAACCAAAAATCAGTGACAATAGCTCCCCCTTCTTTGCTTATTACAGTGAAACAATGATAAAGAAAAGAACAAAAGACACTGATTTTTATTAGTCATAAACTCATTGGACGACTCTATTCTTCTCACACTTGATCACGTTCCATTCTCTTTCATACCCGAACGGATAGGCTAGTTCTATTCCTCTCGTGCCTGGATAGATAAGCATGTGTTAAAGATAAAGGTTTCATCCTCCTCATACTTGGATGTATAAGCGGATTCTACTCTCCTCATGCTCGAGTAGATAAGCAAAAAAAATGGTTCCATTCTCCTCATGCACGAATGGATATGTAGGTTCTATTCTCCTCATGCTCGAATAGATAAGCAGGTTCTACTCTCTTCATGCTCGAGTAGATAAGCAAAAAAATGGTTCCATTCTCCTCATGCACGAATGGATATGCAGGTACTATTCTCCTCATGCTTGAATAGATAAGCATGTTCTACTGTCCTCATATCCGAGTAGATGAGCAAAAAAATGGTTTTATTCTCCTCATGCACGAATGGATATGCAGGTTCTATTCTACTCATGCTTTAATAGATAAGCAAGTTCTACTCTCCTCATGCTCGAGTAGATAAGTAAAAAAATGGTTCTATTCTGATAAGTGCTCAACTCACTATCACTTTCTACACTTTTCATGGGCATTAATCATCAATTCTATACCTACTTGGAAAAATACATATACTTAATATAATATATTTAGGGATATGATTCTATTAAAGATCATATTTATAAAAAAGGCATACTTTATTGTATTTTTATGTTATGCAGGAAAAATTATTATCGCGACAGCAAACTAAGGCCGAGGCAGGACCTAATGTTGAGGTAGTAGAGGACAAGTAGCAATATGGCAGGCAAGTTGAGGAGAAAAATACAAAGAACGTTGCTGGATAAGAAACCCAAGAATCGGAGTTGGATAGCACAAAGAAAGCCCAAAGACAAGGCCACACGGGAAAACCTTCTAGAAGAAATAAACTTGGAAATATTTGACCTATGTACATGACTTGTTCCCTACTCAAAGTTGTATTCTACTTAGGAAAAGTTTTCCCTAGGACAAGCCTATATAAGGCATATTCGTCCAAGGGTATGAGAGACACATTAGACTCATAGCTTAGAGTATAAAATTAGATTTAGTTTTTCTTTTCTATATTATGTTCTAATTTTGTTTAGGCTTAGGTGAAGGTTGTAAAGTATTAGTGTGAGGAAGTCAAACTTTGTTTCTTGTTCCTAATGCAATAAAATATAGAAGTTTGCTTATTCTTTTTCATTCTTTGTTCTTGCATTCAAGCTCGAGAGAGAAGTTTGTGAGTAATTCATTTATCTAATATCGAGAGAGTTAGATTTACGAAAGAGATAAGTACGATTTTTCAATCGGGAAATAATAACTCAGCCTAGAGATAGGTTAAGAGTTTCAACGGCTAAGAGAAGTGTGGGATTGGTTGGTGATTATAATTGATTCACGCCGAGAGGTGTCATCAAGGACTGGTCATCAACAATATATCGACTTAGAGATAAGCGAAATCATTAAAGGATACTTTGTCGAACTTTGGTAAAGTCTGCCCAAGAGCAAGAGATTGCCGCAACAGACGAGAGACATCACTGTCGAGGCAGTAATTTGCAGTCCTGCCGAGGCAGTATTGTACAATTGCATTAGACAAGAACAAGTTGATCAATTCCACTATACAGCACAACTGGACCCTAGCCATCTTCCTTATCATATTTTTCTATCTTTATTTAGTTATTATTATTTAGTTAAATCACAATCCAATTCACTTGTGTTTTTATTTTCTTTTACAGAGCAAGAAGATCAAGGGAAGCATATTTAGTACATCAATCCCTGTGGAGACGATATCCGATGATACTCATCACTTTATTACTTGACGAGGTGTTCACTTGCACTAAAATTGTGCATATCTAGCATGTATCAATTTCTCTTCATGCACGAATAGATATGCATATTTTATTCTCCTCATGCTCGAATAGATAAGCAAAAAAATGTTTCCATTCTCCTCATGCACGAATAGATATGTAGGTTCTATTCTCCTCATGCTCGAATAGATAAGAAGGTTCTACTCTCCTCATGCTCGAGTAGATAAGCAAGTTCTACTCTCCTCGTGCTCGAGTAGATAAGCATTTTCAAAAAAGGGTTTCATTCTCCTTGTGTACGAATGGATATGTAGGTTCTATTTTCTAAGTGCTCGAATAAATAAGCAGGTTTAAAAAAGGGTTTTATTCTTCGTATGCACGAATGGATATACAGGTTCTATTCTCCAAGTACTCGAATAGATAAGCAGGTTCAAAAAAGGGTTACATTCTCCGTATGTACAAATGGATATGCATGTTCTATTCTCCAAGTGCTCGAATAGATAAGCAGGTTTAAAAAAGGGTTCCATTCTCCATATGCATGAATGGATATACAGGTTTTATTCTCCAAGTGCTCGAATAGATAAGCAGGTTCTACTCTTCTAATGCTCGAGTAGATAAGAAAAAATGGTTTCATTCTCCTCATGCACGAATGGATATGCAGGTTCTATTCTCCAAGTGCTCGAATAGATAAGCAGGTTCAAAAAAGGGTTCCATTCTCCGTATGTACGAATGGATATACAGATTATATTCTCCAATTGCTCTAGATAAGAAGGTTCTATTCTCCAAGTGCTCGAATAGATAAGCAGGTTCTCCTTATTGAGAGCATTTTCATATACCTTTCAAAATTTAACAAATGAAACAATTATGATGAACATGCCCCTAGGGATGCCTAGTATGCATTTTTTGTTTTTTATTCTATTCTTTAGGCTTTTCTCTTCTTTTGGTTTCATGATTTTCTTCTTCGAGATTTTCCTTCTTCATTTCTAAGTGTATTTGCTTGTTCCGCCCAGATAGACAATCATGCTTTTTTGTTTGTCTCTTTTTGATTTGCTCATTTTGCTTACTCAATCCAGTTGATTTGACTGGTCAACTTTTAGCATCATATTTTCAATATTGCTTTTGTTTTCATCTATTCTGTGGTAAGGAAACTTTACTAATCAGATGAAAACTCTCACATTATGAGACATCTTATCAAATAAAGATACTTTCATGCTTAAAAGTATACCGGTATCATCTTTTAAGCTTCTCATGAGTTCTCTGATTCTTGTCCCTTGCTGAGCAATTTGATGCGCTTGCCTGAAAATATTATTATTTTAACTTCTTTTTTCAGCCCAATATTTTTAGAGACCTTAAGTTAATGTAGGATCGAAACATTAGGAAATATCTTGAATGTTGCTTTTGTTGTGTGAATTTTAGAATCGACAAAGATGTACAATGAAACAAAATTCTTCCAAGCTATCAAGCCTTTGAGGGAATTACCTTATGTATGCCTAATCTATGAACTATCTGAGTCACCCTTTACGGGTTTTCAACTCAGATCCTCCTTTGATTTCAAAACGCCCTTTGAGGTTTTTGATCTTGAATCCCTCTTGTTTTTTTGTTTTTTCTTTTTTTCTTTTCTTTTTATTTCATTTTTCATTTTTTTCTTTTCTCTTCTTTTTTTCCTTCTTTTTTTAGGCATATTTTCTTTTAAATGGGCCTGAATTCAATGAATTTTAAGCTTCTTGCAATCCATCAAAGCTTCTTCGAAAAACCTTCGACACAACATAAAGTCATTCTCAATTAAGTGCCCACATTTCTTGGGTATCTTCTAGATTGACAATATTTTCTTCAGCCTCAAGTCTCATTTCTAAAATTATCTTGGTCGAATCTTCTTATTATAGGCATGTATCATCCTCTTTTCATGCATCTGATCATGGAAAATGATGTTCAACCTTTTTCAATGAGGCTCAACTGGTCATACCTTCCTTGGACCTATTTTGTTTTTTCCAACACAGCTTCCATCAGAACATGGAGAGCGAGATTTCAACCCGGATCGACACTTCAGCTTCTTTCCTGTAAGCGAGTGAAAATGGTGTTGCCCTCATTCCACTTAAGGTATTTATGCTATGCTAAACAATTGCCCTCAGACTCAAAATCAATACCATAAAACTTTTTTTCATGAATTTATGTTACTTTACTCGTAAGATGCAAAAAAATGCTAGAAATAAAGTTTTGAAGAGAATAAAGGCTAGAAAAGAGAATTTAAACTTGAAAGTCGTGCCAAACACGAAAAGAACAAAGGCAGATGCCCCAAAATTTATAGTATGAATGATTCACAAATCCATCAACCGGATAGTGTCCCATTTTAGTGGCTCTCTTTAACTCACCAACTCACCAAGTTTTAATATTCTCACTTTTCTAATCTCGATCAGACATTAGAAGTTCAGTGGTCCTTGAAGAAAGGTTAACTCAATTAGGCGAAATGTATTCTGAAAACAAACTTTTTTTTCTCAATTATTCATGTGTGATCCAAATGGTCTTTAAAGGCTTGTAATCTAGGGTAGGTTATGGTTGCAAAAGAAAGGATACACAGGCTCAAATATATATTCAAGGGTGAATGAACCAAGGATCAACTTTTCTTGATAAAATCTTCATTTTCTTATTCTCAAGATCACTCTAGACTTCTCATATGGGGTTTTCACCCTAGAGTTCATTTCTTTTCTTGCACATGCCTGATTTGAAGGATTTAGCGTAAGCTCCATGCTTTCATATGCTTTCACGGTTTATCTTTTTTTTTCTTTCTTTTTCTTTTTCTTTTTCTTTTTGATTTTCTCCTTCAATCTTTCTTTTTTTCCCTTTTTTCTTTGTCTTTTTTCATCTGACACATTTTCTCTCACTTAAAAACAACCTTTCATCCTCTTTGCCCCCAATGTGGGGAGCAATCCTTGGTTAGGGTTTAAACACAAGAAAAATGTCAAACTCAAAGGGGATAACAAGTAATTTTTTATTTTCTTATTTGAGAAGGGAAATGAAGGAATGTCAAATGTCATTTCACACATAAATATCATTAAAAAAAGTAGTCTTCAGTTGGTAGATGTTTTAGAGTTATCACTTTATTTAAAAACCCTAAACAACAATGTATGAGAGAAAAATCACTCAAAATGGGATTTTCCCATTAATCCTGAACACACATTTTTTCCATTCTATATCGGGATTAGATTCAAGTATCATTCATACAATCAATAATAGAGGCTCTACTAAAAGGGTGTATTTTGGAAGAGAAATGGATCAAATAAATGAAAAAAAGTTTTTCACTTGTGAAAATAAAGAAAATACATCTTAAAATAAGTAACATAACATAAAGTCTCATTAAAAAGATCTTTGATATTCGCGAGCACAAGGGTTTATTCTAGGTGTGACTCCACCGTTGACTAGGAAAATCTTCTACTGTCCAATTGTTAAGCATTAACATGAGTGAATTTTATCCAAGCTCAACCTCTCTATGATGCAACAAGATTCAATTGCCGAAGTTATTATGTCACATGATACTCCTAGTATTCTTCCTCAAGTTTCCCATCTTTGATAGTTCATTATCTAATAGTGGAAGATAAACTTGGGTTGTCGTCTCTCGCCACCACTGTGCATAATGATGAAAGCTTCCATTGTGTTTATGCTTAATTCTTTGTAAGACGAACCAATTCAAGATCATATCAGTGACACGTTTGCACCACTTTTTGAAAAACCATAATAAAATCTCTTTATGTTCGTATACCTGGCTTAACTGAATGTACTGAGATACAGACCCGAACAAAAAAATCAGTCACCAAGATTAGGTCTCTAATATCTGTCTCTCTGAATGCTTCCTTTCTAAAAAGCTTTAAGGATAACAATCTTCTCACTTCTTGTCATTTGTGGCCTCATCAACAACTTCATCGAGGTTAGACATCTTGTATTCTTAGGTTTCTTCATGATTAGCAATCCATTGGTTTAGGAAACTAGTGAACTCCTTCTGAGATAAAATTGAAACTTGACTCTGGACGAGATGGATTCCTTTAGAGACCCTAGAAAAGTGTAAGCAATCTCTAGCAAACCATTGATTCCATTATTTTTTTCTCCTTGTTTGGTTCCTAAAACCCTAACATGACTGCTACCTGGGTAAGAACATTCAATAAACTAGTTTATTCCTAAAGTTGTCGACTTATCTTCAATGACCATTGCTTTTGTATTGTGCTTCTATGAAACTTTGCTCCCTTTTTAGATTAATTCTTTATTATGTTTGAATGTATGCAATGATGTAAAAACATAAACAAATGCAAACAAACAACAAACAAAATGCAAATACATAAATGCAAATGCGTGAATGCATAAGAAGGGACATCGATCCATTAAGGTATTACTCTTAAAAGTATCTCTTCATTGGATACCGAAGATCCTTATTATGAAAGATTCAGAATTATATCACGAGTATATCTTATCCTGAGTACACAATTGTTTCCTTGATCAGCCATAAAAGTCTCAGTCATACTTCTTATATTGACGCAAAGCTTCAACTTTTTTGGTTAACATCTCATATCTGACTACATCTTAGATTTGGGTCATGATAATCTTATCGAACAAGTCTTGTTCTTCAAAGCTCATAACATTATCCTTAAGGCGAGTAAGCCAGTAGTCACTGATTCCTTCATTGATATCCGCCAAAACATTTGTTCGAAATTTTTTGAATGATGTTCTTCATGGCCTCCAATTTCTCTTTAAGTGCTTCATTTTCGCTTTGACTGGTCTAAAGTTCAACGTGTGCACAATGACTCTAGTGTAGCGCATAACTCGAGTATTCCACTTAGAGTAAAAGTCTGGCTCTGTTTTAACTTTTTGTTGATAGTGCCACATATGCCTTACAATTCATAAAAATAAACCTTATTATTATGAGCCTTCTTTTTCTATGCAACCACTCACTTTTCCTTTTCCAATAACCAATTTGTTCTTTAAATCCTCAATCGATTACTTTTTCATCACTCGTAAGTACTCTCTAGTTAACCTCGAACCGTAGAAGTATTCTCGTATGATCTTTCTCTTTCTAAGGAGTCTTCTATCCACTATGAAAAATTTTATTTTTTTCTTCACAAATAGACCTTGTTGTTATGGGCATATAAATACTCTCTTTTCTTTTCTAATAATTCATTTGTTCTTCAAATCCTCAATTGCTTACTTGTTCTTCTATTCCTCACTTGTAGGTGTTCGTTGGTTGACTTCGGATCGAAGGTTTATTCTCGCAAGATCTTCCTCTTTCTATGGATTCTTTACCCATTACGAAAAACCTTATTCTTTTCCTCACAAATAGACATTGTTGTCATAGAAACTCTAGTCTATTTTCCTTTTCAAATAACTCATTTGTTCTTCAAATTCTCAGTTGCTTAGTTGTTCTTCTTTTCCTCACTTGTAGGTGCTTCTTGACCGAAGGTTTATTCTCGCATGATTTTCCCCTTTCGAAGGAATCTTCTATCCATTACGAAAAACCATATTCTATTCTGAGTAACATTCTCCAAACTCAACCCCTTCTATATATGAGATGCATGATGCAAGGAATAAATACACAAAACAAATAAAAGAAATTTAATTAGTACAAAAATAAAACTTAAAAGGCCCAAAATAATTTCATTGTATTAATAATAACTGGGCAGCGCATTCTAATATTTCTGAACATGTCTCCACTGATTATTCATACGAAATCATTTTGACCAAATTCTAACTCTAAGGTTTTTTCACATGGCTGTAATGGGGTGGGTTTCTAGATTCACACACATGGTTTGGTTCTAGAAAGGTCCCCAAGTTCTCCTCGCTGTCTCCTACTAAGGGTAGTAAGGCCCCTGACTCTCACCCATTATAGGCTTCCAACGAATCAAGTTCAACTTAGGAGGACTTATTTTCCTAGGTCTATGCGAAGGATAATATCCTTACGAAGACTTAAGATATATGAGCCCCGAAGGTACTTACTAGTCCCAAGCGGAGAATTAGATTCTCACAGGAGCAATAGCATGTTCCCTTCACTTAAACGATCGGGACAAAGCTCGGGTATAGAGCTTGAAAATAAATTTTAAATGCATAAAATAAAATCAAATTCATAAATGGACAATTAAGTTAAATTTTATATAAACTTGCAAATTCTTGGCATCAAAACAAGTTGTAATTGGCTTGTGGTTTGACTCTCTTTTTTGTACAAAACAAAATTCCTCAACGGAGTCGCCAAGCTGTCGCAACCCCTTTTTCAAGCGGTTCAACGATTTTTTCTTTAAAGAACAAAACAACGGAGGCGTCACCAATCTTTTTTAAAGGTGTGATTGGATCACCTAAAAATGAGTTATTTTAATAAAATCATTTTGTTTTATTAAAATAACAATTTTGGTTTACGAAAAACACAAAAACGAGTTCGGTAGTCGGTTACGTGTGGGGAAGGGTAAGCACCCCACAACGCCAAAAAATTAGTATCTAGTCGATCACAAAATGTTTTAATTTCGGAATTTGCAAGTTCGTATAAAATTTAAAATATTATCCATTTATGAATTTGATTATATTTTAACGGTCCCACCGCCAAGAGAGTAAACTTTAATCACCGCCAACATTTCTGACGCTAACTTGTTACCTCCCTTTAGTAAGACACCGCATCAATTAAGTTCCAATTTTTAATCACAAAAAAAAAGAAAATTAGGTGTGTTGAAGGTTTTATTCTAAGTTAGTGATAATTAACCTAAAAAATCTAAGTGAATTTTATCTATTGAAGTTAAAATGTAATTAAGTGTGTTTTATTAATTTTTGGTAAAGAAAATTTTATTTACAATATTCACAAGGCTCTAACTTAGGTAAATAAAAACCTAACCCAAAAGGTTTAACATAACTAATAACTGTAGCAACAATTTTTAAACCGAAGAATTTAAAGAAAAGATTAAATTAAAACTAAAAATAAAAATTAACCAAATACATTTATAAGTTTGTTAAAAATTAAAACCAAGAAAATCTTATGTACAAATTATGATTTAAATAAAAGAATTTGTAAGAGATCAAAAATTATATTAGGGTTTTAAAGAAAGTAAAAATGATTAAAAAATGGTTGTAAAGATAATGAATAACTCGATTAGAAAATAATTTGTAAAATAATTTTTAATGAAAAATAAATTAAACATCAAATCTTATTTAAAAGAACGAAAAGAAGAAGAAAAATTTAAAACCTTTATACATACAATTAAATAAAGAAGAAAATAATAAAAAATAATAAAAATACCACAAAAATACTCTGATCTTTTATTTCATCTTCGGATTCAAATACAAAAGTATAGGGATAATTCTTTCGAAAACTCTCTCAATTTTTAATAATTTTCAAAGTTAACTCTAAAAACTCTTTATAAAAGCCTTGTGTAAGAAGTGGTGGAGTTGTAGTGTGTTTGGTGGTGGTGTGTAGTGTGTGAATTACAAGTGATGGGAGGGGGTTTATATAGTAGTTTTGAATCCATAAATACAAGAAAAATAATCAAATTTAATATCAAAAATCAATAATTTTTGGATAAAAAATAACACAAAAAGTCTTGATTTGATTATCATGGTCATTTCTTCAATTTGACCAGATCTGAAAATATTTCTTCCTCTTTTTTTTAGTCAAATATCCCTTAATTGTTTTCCTTCTCTTTTCTCTTCAAATCAACTTAAATTGTTGTTCTTCTCTGATTTGATTTTGATCAGCTTTCCATTTTTTTTATTTTTTTTGATTTGAACCAAAAATCACTGACAACAGCGGTCATGGTAGATATCAACGTTCTAGCCGCATTAGGAGTCATGTTGACAAGTGCGCCTCCATTTTCCGCATCAATTACCTTCATATCTATAGGCGTTAAAACTTCGTAAAAATACTAGAGTAATGTTTGTTCAGACAAACCATGTTGCGGAAAGTTTGCACATAGTTTTTTAAATCGTTCCCAGTAATCATATAGGGTTTCGGTATCCTTTTGTCGAATACTCAGGATACTTCGTCTAAGTTCGCTCGCCTTAGCTGCTGGGAAAAACCTGTCAAGAAAAAGACAAGCCATATCAGTCCAGATTGTAACAGAATTCGAAGGTAAATCAAATAACTAATCTTTTACAATATCAGCTAAAGAAAAAGGAAAGGTGTGAAGTTTAATTTAATCTTCAGAAACTCCCTGTGGTTTTGTACTTAAATAAACCATATGAAATTCCTTAAAATGTTTGTGAGGATTTTCGCTCGGCAAACCGTGATAGGTTGGCAATAGATGTATCAAGCCTGTTTTAAGAGCGAATGACGTCTCTACATTTGGAAACATTATGCACATCGGCTGATTATCGTCAGGAGCCGCAGTCAATTGACGGATAGTTTGGTTGGCCATCGGAATTGGCTCTTCAATTATGTGATCAAAATGTGATTCTGCTTCAGATGTTGAAGTTAGATCACGTTCTATTTGTTACTGTAGCAACCTATGTTTTTCTCGAAGTGTTTGGGCGTGTAGTCTTCGGGCGTATGCTTTAATTTCTGAGATGTAATCTCCTTATTCTCCCGGGTTGTTACTGGTCATAAATCAAATAAAAAATAAATCAGTAACTTTGTCGTAGTCCCCGGCAACGACGCCAATTTTGACACGCGTTGTAAAGTGTCAAAAATAAATTTCTTATTCTCAAATAATAAATAGGAAAATAATATAGTAAAGGAGAAGTAAGGATCAATCCCACAAGTACTAGAAACTTCCTGATTATGCTTTGTTTGATTGGTGATACAAGAATATAATCGAATGATGTTTTAAGTAAAAAGGGGGGTTGTTGAATAAAATAAAACTAAATAATTGAAAAAAATAAAATAAAGAAATTGATTTAATAATAAAAACTAGCCTTGGACTTTCTCGACTTTAATAGATCATCGGAAAAATATTTTCACTTCGGGATTTTACGTCGGTAATTAGCTTTCAAGGTTCAATCCTTGAAACAAAATTTCTAAACCGAATACCCAAGTCTATCTGTGATATTGGTTTCATGGATTAATCCACCAGCTCAATGTTTGTAGATAAAATCATTTAAATCTCAAAAGTCAACTTAGAAGATGTTATTTCAACAATAACTGATCCAATCTTTAGTTTTCGCTTTAGCAATCGATTTGCTAAGTGTGTTCCCAGGAAGTCGGATTACTTCAATAGTCGATCCTTCCTCCCACATAAGTGATCAAATCAAAATCTTGACCAAAGTCAATCTTTAATTTTGAAATCAATTTGAAAAAAAAAATAAGTTCTGAAAGAAAACTTTAAGAAATAAAAAGACGAAGTTATTTGTGTGTTTTTCAATCCTCACGTTTGGATTGAGTCATCACTTAAGCCCTTGGCTAATAAAAACTTAGCTGAGCATAATTATGAAAGAAATTATGCTCGACATAAAAATAAAATAAAAAATAAGAACAAGAAAAATAAAGAAATAAAGCTTTATAAAACTTGAAACCTAGAACAAAAGATGGAATATGAGAGATGAGTTTTAGGCTTACCCAAGGTGGGTATTTATAGCCTTTCACAAACCTTAAAAATAAGAGATAAATCTAAAATAATCCTAAAAATATTTAAATTCAAATTACAAAGAGATAAATCCTAATTTGAAGTTCAAAACGTGGATGATAAGCTATCTGAAATACTGATAAGTTATCACTCGTCTGCTGACATCATCTTCTAGAAACTATTGACGAAAGGCCGCGTCAGATTTCAAGTCCAAAGTCGAGCCTACGAATCCAGACTCGATCCAGTAAATAAAAAAACTTCAG
The DNA here is from genome assembly GCA_035048815.1 of Abelmoschus esculentus. NCBI lineage: Eukaryota > Viridiplantae > Streptophyta > Magnoliopsida > Malvales > Malvaceae > Abelmoschus > Abelmoschus esculentus. The sequence goes on along the minus strand of JAUCBN010000013.1, from coordinate 6,003,243 downwards.
AAATCGGTCATTTAAGTGCATTTTCCAAATTCAGAGTCCTGCACAAAATCACACGAAAAACAATAAGATCAGTAATATATTTATCAAACCAAGGAGTAATTAAGCACAAAATAATATCTATTTTAAACAATTATCAAACCTGTAATGCCATTTCTTCCATGGGGCAGCCGAAGAAATTTCTACCACTAACAATAGATTGCCTTACAAGTTACAACATTGGAGTCAACATCCCTAAAAAAGCACTACTGAAACAAGTACTAAAAATCTAGTTTAGATGAATTTTTCTGTTGTTTTTAATCCAATATCTTCACAATACTGCCATCCATTGACAAAAAAGAGAGCGAACTCCAGATATAACATATGAACCTAGCAACATATAATAAGATGGGGAAACAATGCAATCGTTATTCCTTACTACTAAAGTAGATACGTAATTTTATAAATTTAACAAAATAGCTAACAATTTTAATAAATTCAAAATACAGGACAAACTAGAAAATTACAGCTCGTTAATTAGCTTAATCCAGAATCTAAGAAAAAAGTAATCAAGAACGCTCCAGACCGATTTAAAAAACAAATTACAAACAGTTAATACAAAAAAGATAGTAAAATTAGGGCCCAAAACTCACTTGACGAGATATTTTATAGTAAGGCTGAGAAGAACACGGGAGGCTAGAGAGGTAATCAAAGAAAGAAGTAATCAAGAACGCTGCAGACGCGGTCAAAAAACAATTTACAAATAACTAATACAAAAAATACAGTAGGATTAGGATCGGAAACTCAGACGAGATACTTTCTAACGAGGCTGAAGGGAAGTAGGAGGTCGGCAAGGTAATCAAGAAAAGAAGTAATCAAGAACGCTGCAGACCAATTTAAAAAAAAAATTACAAACAACTAATACAAAAAAATAGTAGAATTAGCGTCCGAAACTCATTCAACGAGATATTTTCTGACCACTAACGAGGCATGGGGAACGCTGGAGATCGGGAAGGTAATCAAGAACGCTGTAGACCAATTAAAAACAAATTACAAACAACTAATACCAAAAGATGGTGGAATTAGTGTTCGAAACTCACTCGATGAAATATTTTATAACGAGGTTGAGAAGAACGCTGGATGTCGTCGAGGTAAGGGAAGAAGTCGGCAGCGGAGGGACCCAGAGACAATGGATTTACCGCCAAATCGGCGTGGTTGTTGGTGTCCGTGAGGAGAGAGAGGACATGGTCTCTAGAATCTGCAGACTACAATGGCCATAGCTTTCGTTTCCCGTCAAGAACCTGGATCGACATTCGGCGCCAACACCAGTATCATAGCGGGAATGGTTTTTCTTTTAATTTTTAAATGTTTAAAGAGATAAACTTGGGTTGTCAGTCCTATATATCTTTTGGGCTTAAGGTGAGTATTCTATTGTTCCAGTCAACTCAATTCTTAGTATTTTTGGGTTGACTTCGATCATGTTAATTTTATTTGGATATGTCTAAATAAAAATTATATGAACTAATTATTTTATCGCGACAAAATTTTAGACAAGCCTGCCTTTTTAAATACGTGTGGGTCGAATCAAACGAATAATTTTAATAAAAGTATAATGATATTAATTTTAAAAAAATAAATTTTAATAATTTTATTTATAAAATATATTTTATTATAAAAAATTAAAAAATATATAAATAAATATTATCTTATAACCACCTTAAATTATTTAAAGACATATTAATCAGTCTCAACAAACATTATCTCGAATGTAACATCAATGCTTTAGTAAACACTAATAATAATCCTGCCAATATTTCCTCTTTATTTTTGTTGATATTTAATTTTATATTTCTAAATTTTTATGATTTTATATTTTTATATAGTATTTTTTAAATAATTTTTATATAAAATTATATGTAGGTCTTCTAATATAATCAGTGAAGTCTCAAGTCACACGTATGACTAGATTTTGTCAATACAATAAGTGTTGTCCTATATAAAACCATTGGATTTAGATAAGGTTTATCATCGAGTTGCATTGTCCAGAGTATGACATTTAATTGTTGTTTTTTTAATAAAATTTTTAGATTTTTATCGATTTTTATTTAATTTAACGGAGTAAAGTAATACTAAGAGTTTTTAAATTTTAACATTGATTAATATTAGATCTTAACGCCCTAAAATCTAAACATTAAACTCTTAACTCTAAATTTTAACTAAAATATTTTAAATTTTATATCCTACATATTAAAATCTTTAAACCTTAACTTAAAATTGTAAACCCTAAATATTGAATTGATGAAGTATCAAATTGTTTATCATAAAAAATCTTAAGTTCATTTTGGTACCCTTATACCCTAAATTAAAAAATTAAATTTTAAGTCTTAAACTCTAAAAATTGATGAAATATGTACCAAACACCAAAGTTGTCTACCTATAAACATTATTCTTTTCTTCAAATAGGAATTTCAAGTCTTCAAACCAAGTGTATTGTAATTTGTAATAAAACTTTGAGGACTATAAATAACTAAATTGATGAAATTGAGGGGCTAAAAATCATTCTGCCAATAATTATCACATCCAAGATTGCTATGAAATGCATTTATACTATGAATAATAATCATATCCATCACTTGGTAACTTCTTTACTCTTGTATTGCAGCCAATTACTATAAGTACTCTACGTGCATTCGAACATTCTTATGCTTAAAGATTAACAATTTAAACCTACTTCTCCACTTAAGATGATTAATTTAATAATGATCGAAAAAATTTATTACTCGTATCTTATTCAGATTCGAAATAAAATATAAAAAATGATAATTATATGTGCTTGTTGTATAGGCATATGCACAAGTTTTTTAAAAAGAAAAATCATGTATTTTTCTTCAGTGGTTGAAGTATATGTGCAGGTGCTGTAGTACATACGAATCCAACACCCTAGTATGGATGCTAATTAGTGTCGCAGTTTCCAACCCTTTGTATTATGAATTAACTTCATCGAAACCTGTACACAGTTTCACAGTTTAATTACTTGTCGGAAACCATGTTCCAAGCTTGTGGAAAAAGTTCTCAAAACATGGTTTTAGTTTTAAAATACAGCACAAGCAATCTGGTTTCAGATGGTTTAACAAATACCGAAGGCCGAAACCCTGGTTTTTTCTTGAACAGTGCTGGAAAAACCTTGCTTCATCAAACTAGAAATTCACGACCGCCAACTTGTGCAAAGATTCTTGGAATGCACTACAACCTTGTACCAAAAACGAACACAAAACACAACATTGTCAAGCTAAAGCTTTCCCTTATTAGTATGGGGGAAACCCTAATCTTCGCACTAAGCAAAAATCCCCCTCCGACATCTGTTCTTGCTTTCTTGAAACACAAAATTGCAGGTACATTGTCTTGAGCAGTGGATTTTTAGGACAAACAAGATAAAAGCGTTTACATATTAAAATCCAACTTCTCATATATTATATATATAGGCATGTACTTTAGCCACAAGGCAAGGTTGTCGGATTAGATTTAGTATGCTACAAATCCTTGAAGTTCATAAGAGTTGTTTTAAAACTATTTGTAATTTCAAGTTGGTTGGAACATTCTCCAAACTTGTGCCTAATGCCAGTTTTCTTTTGCTTTCTTAATTTTTATACTTAATTATCGTGGTTTTTTAATATCAAACTATCGTGACGAAACGTACGGAAATATTTACACATTTAAAACACACGTCTTAACTCGTAAGTAACTTAAAATGAAAGATTTAACCAAAACAAATATCATATATACGCGTTAAAGCATCTTGATATAAATTTAAATATTTTGTGTATGATATACTAATATATACTTAATCGATTGAAATATGTATATCTAGAATATTATATTGCTAATTTTCTTTCAAGCAAGTATGTTATCACCTGAATGCCAGGGTACATTCATGTAAATTTTTATGTGCTGGTAAGAGTTGAAATTTGAAGAGTGAATTGGATTGTTTTAACAAGCAAAACAATACAAGGCAAGTGATCCTAGTAGGGACCGAGCCAGGTAGAGTCTCGGGGGGATGGAGGGAAAATATTTGGTTTAATTCCAAAATCGGTCCCTATCATTTCTAATATTAATTAAACCAAGTCATGGCTTCTCTATTTTTTTTTGGTTCAATTCTATTTCGGGTCTCTATTATTTTATGATTTAAATACTACTTAAGTTCCTACTATTTTTGAAGTTAGACAATTTAACCCCCTAATATTTTTGTCATAGTTCAGTCTCTAGATTCTAAAATGCAACTGCTTTTATATGAGTAGAAATCCTCTATCCTTTTAGTTCTCCTATTTATACTTTTACACTAAAAAAATAACTTTAAGATTTAAAATTTAGGGTTTAAAGTTAAATTTAAGGTTAGAGTATAAGGATCGGAGGTATAATATTTTTTAGGATGAATGATTTAGAATTTAAAATTTATAATTTATGATTAAGTTTAAAATTTTATTTTTTAATATTTTTAATATTGAGATGTAAAAAAATTAAAAAGGAATATAAGATTTTTATCCGTTTTTAATACTGAGACTTAAAAAAATTAAAAAAGAAAAAAACCTACCAGAGATTCAGTGGCAGTGAAATCTCATAAACCCACTCTCTATCACAAATGTCTGATTCCCCCATCTTATCTATTTTCTTCATTATATGCCCTATTTGAAAGGAAAAAAAGGGTCAATTAATGGCCATAAGAGGTCCACGAAGTGAAGCTGTCAATCTTTCGTTAGCATTAGCATTTAGGTAGACGACGGTAAACTGTAACTGTAGACAAATTCGATGAATCTTAACAATAATGATGCTTTCAGACTCTCCTTTGGATAGTTGTCTTTCTTAATTGGGGTTTAACACAGTTTATTTTTTAAAAAATGTCAAATTTAAATTATAGTATCAATTTTAATATATATTAAATTTAAAGTATGATGTCAATATAATCAATTAAATAGATAAAAATATATTTAATAATTTTAATATAAAATTTGTGTAAATATTGTGTCTTAGGCAGGTGTGCTTATTGGCCTTGCCTAAGACTACAAACGTCAGTTTTTATTTTCATAAATTATAGTTATAATTTAGAATTTAATTATATTACCTTAAACAACACTTATATGAGTTATAAATCTTAGATTTTAAACTTATATATCTAAATCCCTAAAAAAATTAAACCTTAAATCTTAAAACTATGTCGACTATAAAAATATTTTATTTTTATTATTGATACATGAAATATTAATCTCTATAATAAAATTAAGATTCTAATATGATTTCCCCTGCTGTAACCTCTAACTCTGTCTTTTCTTGATTAATGAAAAATCAAAATCCGAAACCACATGGTTTCAACAAATTGCGATTAGAAAAATAAGAAACGGAATTGAATTCCCCAGCAAGGATTAGACTCGAGGCATACAAGTGTGGAGAGGGACCCTATAAAGGGATGAAAATCAAAGAGAAGATAGTAAAGGAGTGTGGATAAAACGTGAGTTCCATCAGCCAATCAGATTCCAGAAAATAAAATCAGAATCCTCTCTCTCTCTTTCAGTCCCCCAATCCCATCCACCAATCCTCCTCTTTTATATCATAAGTTAATCACTACGAATTTCCCACTTTTTTCACAAAACACAAACCTTGAATAGACCCGACCCCTTACCCTGAAGCAGTCTCAGACTTTTTCTGGGGGGGAAATACCCGTTTAAGTGCACGCTTTGCTTCTACCTTTAATTTGGGTTTTCAGGTCGTGAGCTTTCAGTTGTTGTTTATCAAAACCATGGCGGTTTCTTCGACTCTTTTCGGGACTAAATGGGAGCGTTTGTTGGTCAATTCTTGCTCATCGCCGTCGACTTCTTTGCGGGATCATTCTTTTTCTCAGCAGCAAATGAAGACCTTTTCCAAGCCTAATCGTGGAAGTAAAGGCATGACTCAGAGGATTGGCGGAGTGAGATGTGAAGTTGCTCAATCCGACGTTGTTAACGAAGGCGAAAAAAACGATACTTCCAAGGCTTATGCGATATCCGCTCTTGAACAGCTCAAGACTGCCGCAGCTGACAGTACGTTAACCTTTAATTTCTGCGATTTTTCTCCTTTTTATCCCTTCTCTTCACTTGTTTTGGCTGAATTTCATGGCATTCAATCTTACATTTAATTATGAATTGCTGCTTAATGTGATGACTGACAAAGTTTTTAGTTTTTTGAAACGGACATGTATGACCAGTTCACAATCTTTAGATATTTAGAACATCGTTTGACTAGGAATGGCAATTGAGATTATAAAATAAAATTATTAGATTATTGTATAGTTTTATTCTATATGTGCTAAACAAAACTATTATTGCAAAAGAATTGTGGCTTTATTTCTACCTACTGCACATGCATTTGCTTGCTTTTGCATTTGTTGGTTGATGGGGAAAACAAAACAAAACTTTGAGCTTTACTTTATATATACCTTGCAATTTTTATCAATCAAACCATCATCAATCTCCTTTCTGTGAAGTTTTTGTTTTGAAGAAGAGGGATTAAAGCTGTGTGACTTTTGTTTTTTCTGAAATTTTCGTTTATTTAGAGAGTGATCACTGATCATATCCCCATTCCCAGGGCTTAGTATGTGTCAGACATGAGTTCTTAGAAAAATGAAGAGTTGGAGCAACATAGAAGGGAAATGTTTACGTGAACTTGCTGAAATCGTCATATTCCATGCCTTTAATGTCTGTAAACTTCTAGATTTTAAGAACAAGCATTTAGATACGGGACCCTTTTATGAACATACTATTAAGATTGATATTTGCTTGCTTAGCTCTTTTGTGAACTTGCTGAAATCGTCATATTTCATGCCTTTAATGTCTGTAAACTTCTAGATTTTAAGAACAAGCATTTAGATACGGGACCCTTTTGTCAACTAATTGTCCTCACAATCTTGCTATTGGTCCATGCCAGGATATACAAAGGAAAGGAGCAGCATTGTGGTCATAGGGCTTAGTATTCACACTGCACCTGTCGAGATGCGTGAGAAACTTGCCATTCCAGAAGCAGAATGGCCACGAGCCATTGGGGAATTATGTGGTTTGAATCATATTGAAGAAGCTGCTGTTCTTAGCACCTGCAACAGGATGGAAATATATGTTGTGGCTCTATCACAGCATCGTGGTGTCAAAGAAGTAACTGAATGGATGTCAAAGGTACAATACACTTTTGACTCTAGTTTCTGATTTTACCTCTGAAAATTTTAAATTTGGCAGTACTTTAAGTAACTACAATTTGGTTTCAGACTAGTGGTATCCCAGTTACAGAGATTTGTGAGCACCGATTTTTGTTGTACAACAAGGATGCTACACAGCACATCTTTGAAGTATCTGCTGGTCTTGACTCTCTTGTTCTTGGAGAAGGTCAAATTCTTGCTCAAGTTAAACAAGTTGTCAAAGTTGGGCAAGGTGTTGTTGGCTTCGGAAGGAACGTTAGTGGGCTGTTCAAACATGCAATTACTGTTGGGAAAAGGGTTAGAACAGAGACTAACATTGCTGCTGGGGCTGTTTCTGTCAGCTCTGCTGCTGTTGAACTGGCTCTGATGAAGCTACCTGAGTCCTCACATGCTACTGCTCGAATGTTGGTTATTGGAGCAGGAAAGATGGGAAAGCTTGTGATCAAGCACTTGGTAGCAAAAGGTTGCACCAAGATGGTTGTTGTTAATAGAAGTGAGGAGAAAGTCGCAGCGATGCGTGAAGAGATGAAAGGTGTTGAGATTATTTACAGACCCCTTACAGACATGCTCGCTTGTTCTGCTGAAGCTGATGTAGTCTTTACCAGTACTGCATCAGAAAAACCATTGTTTTTGAAAGAGCATGTCAAGGACCTCCCCCCTGTCAGTTTAGAAGTTGGGGGGTTAAGGCTCTTCATTGATATCTCTGTCCCACGAAATGTGGGATCATGTGTCTCAGAGGTCGAAGGCGCACGACTATACAATGTGGATGACCTGAAGGAAGTTGTAGCTGCTAATAAAGAGGACCGACTACGAAAAGCAATGGAAGCTCAGGCCATTATTGCTGAGGAATCAAAACAATTTGAAGCATGGAGGGATTCACTGGAAACTGTTCCAACCATCAAGAAGTTGAGAGCCTATGCTGAGAGAATTAGAGCTTCGGAGTTAGAGAAATGCTTATCGAAGATGGGTGAAGACATCCCAAAGAAGACAAGGAAGGCAGTGGATGATCTCAGCCGTGGAATTGTGAATAAACTTCTCCATGGTCCAATGCAGCACCTGAGATGTGATGGTAGTGACAGTCGAACTCTGAGTGAGACCCTCGAGAACATGCATGCACTTAACAGAATGTTCGGCCTGGAGTCGGATATCTCTCTTTTGGAACAAAAAATTCGAGCCAAGGTGGAACAAAGCCAAAAGTAAGTGTCAATATAGAATCTCTCACTTCGCAATCAACTACACTTCCTAACAGTCGAATAAGAGGATTACTTCCTCACGGTGTCATGAATTTTCATCTGCTATAGTCGGCGGTTTGAGGCTCTTATGTGTGTCGTTCACTACATTAATTTCTGAAATTTGGACTCCTGTGCTCGAATCTCATTTGGCTTCACACTCTTACAACATGCTTGTTTGTTGTATTTCAGCTTTGTAGTGTGCCATATGAAGTGAGCTTGATCTGTGTATCATTCATCTGTACGATATCTATTTGAACAATATCATTGTAATTAAATCGCTACTTGTTTTAAAATAGAGCTGGAATTTTGTGTGAGTGTATTGATTAAGATTTTTCTTATCTGTTAAGTGAACTCCATTGATGATATGACCCCAAATAGGAAATATGACAGGTATGGTTAGTTTGTGAACAGTCAACCCAAAAATAACTTACTCGAATTAAATTGATTTTAACTGATTTATGTTCTACCCTAACTGTCGAATTCCTGGCTTCGGTTTGTGAACGATTTAGTATAATGTGTGGTTGGCAGGGATAGTAATGGAATGTTATCAAGCCATCGCTTGAATCACTTTACAACACTTATTTAGGTTAATGAAAGACCGAGTGGAGGGCTCACATTATTTATCATTACAGGTCCGTTGAGATTGGAACATTGTTGAATTCTGGGCTATACCGAGTATTTGTATTCAATATGGGCTAACCTGAAGTTACTGCCTCAAAGACTCTGGCTTGTGTTTTGCCATGCAGGCTCTCCAGAAATTTGATGAGGAACCCAGCTGAGGTGCCGTTGTGAGTTGTCCATGACAGACAAATGAACATTGTGTGAAGGGTCAGGTGCAAACAGGTGCCTCCACGGCGGACAATTCCGTCACCACTGAATTCCTTTCAAAAACCAAATGGAAGAAGACACATAAACTAGGGTGCCCCCCTCCCCCCAGATGTCTAATGGCTGATATATCCCTTTGGAGTCACATTGACAACAGTGAGATTCCTACAAGGAATCCCCGACTGAACAATAAACCCAAACAAATTAAGGTCCATGAAAAGCACATGGTTCATCAAATGTCAGATTATGCCTAACCCCCACCCCCACCCATCGTTTTTCACCAATAATGCTGACTCAGGCTTTACAATAGGACCATTAGTTTTTGTCATTTGGTATCAAATGATATTATCACCAAAGACAAACCGGCAACGGCTTGGAATCCAAAGACAACCGAGTGAGAAAGGGAGAAGACGAGCAGGTCTTTTGTAACCACTAACCACCGGTTGCCCTTGCCTGTCATTATAAAACCTGCAATATTTTTTGGGTCCAGGATGTTTTTTATTCGTTTTCGGACAATATAAGAATCATATTCTTTGTGAGCAAACACATTTGATTAATTAATCAATTTATCTATCTTTGTTCCCTTATATTTCAGAAGATTGTAAGTTTTAGATCCTTTAAAATCACCCTTCTTCCTTTTCATAGAATCTTCTCCTCCTCTCTAAATAGGATTAGATAAGAATTTATCCAAAAAAAATATAGTATTCTATCATTAGTCGGCTAATAACATTAATTGCGCGCCTAAAAGGACTTGCAAGCTGATGCAAATTGTATTATTTCACGATTAATTTTAGACTTCAAATCTTTCAGGTTAAACACCTCGGAATTTTCCTGCGAATCTTTTGGAATTTGGGGATTTAAAAACTTGAAAATCTTATTGGGTCCCTTTTCTTTCCCATTTCTAAAAGATTTGAAAATTGAAAGAGCTACTTCCCTTTGAAAAACACTAACCTAAAAGGCTCTCCCTTCTAGGAACGCTAAACTCCAGTTGCCTTTGAACAAGATTTTTTCCCTCGGCTCCCAACATTTTCATGGAAATCTAAAAAGGAAACCCCATTTTCCCTGGTTATAAAATTCCACAGACCACAACCTATTCGTTTTTTTCCCCATTGAAATCCATGTACTTTAAAACAATAACAAGAAACACCCATGTTCCTAAAGCGAAGGCAAACGTGGACCTCTCCTTCCTCAGGAGCTGCCCACATGACTTGTGCTAAGGCTAAAGCAAAAGAAAACCTCGAGGTAATGGAACCTACATCTATGCCCTTAATCTTTACTATGTCTGAATTGTGATCACATAAATTCCATCGTTTGTGATTTCGACAGTATAAATGGTATATGAAATCTCTGAATGCCAGAGAAAAATACTGGGCAAACAAAGGATTGAAATCCCAATCACTCCATAAAAAGGCAAACCAACCCAACAGTCCCAGCTTTGTAAGCTGATACTGATGGAGAATCAACAAAAATCCCTACACTTCAAATACAAACTTGTTTCCTAAAGAGAAGAAAATGGGGGGTTTAAAACAATTCATCAAATGCTTGACTTTTAGTTTATAGTGCAGGGAGGAAAGACCCGCGCCGTCTGCTACCACCAACATGTCCACCAGTTCATAATTTGGATAAGAGTTTTTTATATATAAAAAGTTGTGAAAAAACTAAAATCTAGCATTTTCGAAGCCGTGTAAATCGCCGACTCGAGACAAAGACTTCTTCATGATTGCAACTTTAGCCAACTTTTCAGCCGCTCTCCAAGCCGATGAGGGAGTAAGAGGCTCTCCGTTTTCATCAATCACCACCGGCATCGACTCCCTTTCTCGTTCTCTATCCCTTTCATTCACCCTCCGCCGTTGGGTTTCCATCATCTGCTGTTTCCTCCACTGCAATTCTGCCAACTCACCTTCCAAAGCTCTGACATAATCCTCAGCCGACAATGAATTCGACTGCATCAACAAGGCTCGAGCTGAACCCAACAAATGATAAGCACTGGTCAAGTCGTTACTGCACTCGATCAGCCTTCTCGCTTCGGCTACGGCTCGAGTCGTGATGAAAAAGGATCTCAACTGTTCAATTTTGGGAGCCGATGATCGAGCGTCGTTGGGCCTAGGTACGAGAAGCGCTTGATCTCTGCCGTATACGACTTCTTGGGTGGCGGGATCCTTGTAAAGACAGCGAACGCACATCACGTGGTTGGATACAGCCGCCGAAGTCGGAACTTTCAGTTCCACGAGTAATTCCCTTTCCTCCTCGGCGTATAAATCGCCGAGCCGCACGGAGCTGGAAGTTAAAACAGTAGGCTTTCCGCTACATGAATAAACGGCTGTGATTTCAGCTGGTGTTGATCCAGATGCCAAGCTGAGCTGGATTCTCAAATCTTGGACCACGACGCTCAATAACCCACCAACGCATTTAGCAAACGCATCCTCAGCTGGATCATGGCTGAACCCGCCGCTTTGCCCGAATCCGAACGCGTGAACCGGGATTTCAATGTGAGCGAAACGAGTGGAAGAAGCGTGGCTTGAATTATGCCGTTGATTGGAAGCATTAGACTGGACTCTTTCGTCCTGACCGTCGGATAACAACATAATGCTAGCAACTGGATTTCTCTCCCGCCGATCCTCCAACACTTTGGCTGCTTTCTTCAACGCTTCGCCAACGCTAGTTCCCTGACCGCAGGTGAGGCGGTCGATAACGCGCCGAGCAACTTTTTGACCCTGAGCCGTCATTCTCCGCAGGGGAAGTAACCGTTTTGGAGTAGACGAAAAAGCCACGATTGAAAGCCTATCACCCGAGCCGAGCGAGGAAATGACTAAACGCATGGCGCGTTTCAACATCTGGAGTTTAGCACCGGTCATGCTTCCGCTCACATCAAGAACTGTAACCAAATCAATCGGTGCTCGATGCGACGGGTCCAAATGCGAAGTCGAATTGCTATTATTCCTCGAAGAAGCCAATATTTTTGCAGGGGGAGGTGGGGCCTTGATTTTTAAAGCCACGGCGTAAGTTTCGTACCCACGGCCTACTGAAATGGCCGCCGCTTCGGGAGACAATCTGGCCTGAACATTCCTCAAATCACGGTCGTTGAATGGGAGCAAGTCATCAGATTTGACGGTAGATGAAGATTTTGGATTGACGAAGAACCCTTGAAACTCCTCCACGTCCTCTTCTACTTGCTGTTCGTTGTTTTCATCCGCTTCTGGAATGGGAATAAAACGAGCACCGGCGGTTGGGGAAAGCAATGGCTCGTCGTCATCGTAGGATCTTAAATCAGATTTTTTGGCTGTGGGTTTGGGTTTTGGTTCCAGCTGGTGGACAGTTCTCGGTGAACAAGATTCAATGATCTTTTTATCTTCAATTCTGGGGGTGGTGTTTTCGATCAGAGCAGTGTCATTTTGAGGAGCTGAGTTTTTGTGGATGGAGAGAAGAGGAACATCTTTCCAGGTGGTATTACAAACTGGGCAAACGAGGGAATCATGTTTACGAACATGAGCAGCTATGCATGGGAAATGAAAGGCGTGTGCACATTCAGCCGTGTAAATGGCTGTTCCTTGACCTGTCTTCACGCTGTTCAAGCAGATTCCACAACTACTCTGCAAAATTCATTATAATAAAAATCAAAGCTTTAGCTTATACGCCGCCAAACATTCAATACTAAGCTACATTTCAGATTAGTTTTTTATTACTTACCCTGAACTTGAAACTGTTGCGGAAAAGAGAGAGCTTAAGAGGGGAACGGGGAGAGGAAGGATTTGAGGAGTGAATTGGTTTAGGACTTGTGGTGGCTGCTCTGGGGGTGGATTTGCATTGGAGGGTGCGGCTTTCACTCGTGGAAGACGGTTCAGCAGTAGTGCGGCAACGAAGACCGGGGCTGGAAACAGGCTGAGATTGAAAACGAGGAGTGGAAGGGTTACTTCCGGATGAAAAAAAGCTTAGCTTCGCACAATTCCTGGGACTGGGACTCTGTTGCCGCGGCTTATCTAAAACAGTGTTTTCAGGTTCTCTAGGAATTGTAGTGCAAAAGGCTCTTCTCCAACCAGTGCCCATTTTTCAGTGCACTCCAAAAAAGAAAAAATGAAAAGACTTTATGCTCAGAAGAAAGACACTCTGCTTTCGTGTCCGCTGGTCTTTTATCTGTAACTAACTCCAACTTTGTTTATCTTTTTCCATGAGATATGCATAAAAAGAAATGGAGAAGGGTTTTGTTCTGATCGATCTAAGGTTGCGACAGAGAACAAAAGGCTAGGATTCAAAGCTTAAAGATACGAAGATCATGGGATCAAATGAGACAAAGTGTTGGGATTTAGCTCCTTTTCTATTTCATCTTCTGCACTGTAACACCCCAAAAGGATCTGTGCTACAAAAAGAAGGCTTGAGATCTACTGCTCCCTGTGTCTTTCTCTGCCTTTTCCCCCCTCTATTTGTGAAAATCCAGAGGTAAGCTCTACTTCCACGAATATATATCCATTGGAAATGGTAATTTAATGGGATTTAACCGATTTAACCGCCACGTGTTGGTTGCTATTTGAACATTACCGGTCAACTATCAAGTCCCCCTTCCCCTTTTCCTTTCTGTCTGCGCCACGTTATCTCCACCGACCTGTTATTAAAACCTAATCATCTTACATTCTTACTCCATGCCTCGTTCATGGCTTCCATGCACATTGTATCACTCTCTTCACGCGCTAACCTTGGTGCGTGAGCTGGGATCACGGTGCTTTCTCAAAGCATGTGCCCCTCCCTCCCCCTCCCGAGAGTATTAATGTTTTCAGAGTTGAAAGAAAAACCCATCGGAGTTTATCTGTTATTCATGCATGATCAATATATACGGTAGGTGTCAGGGGATATCATATTATATTTTTACACCTTACTATTTGCATGTTCTACATCTCATCACCCCTTTTATTCCACTAATCTTAGCCGTTGATCAATTTGAATCATCAAGTATTTGACGATCTTCGATTTAGCCAACCACCCCAGCATCATTGACCCCATGTCTCGTTTCATTTTTAATCAAATTTGTTGGTTTTAGCAAAAATAAAAAATAAAAGAGCCAATGCCTGGTTTAAGTAGGCTAGGTTAGGTCTTGGCAGGCTAGAGTTGGAAACAATCTTAGTGTTGAAATTGAAGCTGGTTGACGTCAAATACCCATGGCATCAAATCTTGTTCTATTTATTACAGTATCGAAGTAGATGTTGAAACACATTAATTGCAACTGAAAAGGCATCAGAAAAAACCACATAGATGAAGGGAAATGAATCAGACACCCACATGTTGGGGTCCCTTTGTAACAAGCTATATGTGTCAGTGGTTCGGAGACTATAGCCTAGAAGGTCCCCCCTCCCCTTTGATGCCTTGAGATTTGTGTCAATTCAATTAAATGAAAAATCAACTGACTCGACCCTTTGTGGGGCTGGTTTTAGTTATGTCTCCATGTACATGCATTTAATTTAAGATATGGTTTAAAATATAAATAATATAATTCCATTTTTATGCATTTAATTTAAAATATAAACAACTACCGAAAGCATGCATCCCGTGACTTCGTAGACTCTATTACTTACCCCTGCCTGCTGCCTGCTGCCTCGCGCCTCGGCTGAAGTCTTCCTCCCTCTGCATCAGTCAATACTTGAAACTACCTCTGAGGCTCTGACTCTGTACTAAATGAGGTCTGGAAGTTTTGAAACCAAATCCCAACGACAAGGTCCATTGAATCACGGGTGTGGTACCTTCCCAAAAACAGCGTCACCATCCAAGACAATCAAACATCATAAACTCTGACTTGAGGAGGGAATAAATAAAAAGGAATTCTTAACAACACAAGGGGGCAAACAACTGCGGCAGTTACGTGATTGAGTTAACGACACCGATGTCTCTTGGCTGGGCAGGTTAAAGATTTTCACTCATTGAGAATACACGAATCTTAACTTAATCATTACTTTATGTTTTTAATTACTTTTCAAATCCAAATTAGGGGGAAAATAATCTTTTTGTTTCTTTATCATATTAATCTAATCATTATTTTATGTTTTTAATTACTTTTTAAATCCAAATTAAAAAAAAATAATCTTTTGTTTTTTTATCATACTAAGCTATGTACAAAATAATATTAAGCACAGGAAGATCTGCTTGTACTAAAATATGAAATTACTTGTCTTTTGAATTTTTTAAAATTTATGTATTTAATTTTAATTATTATAAATTAATTTTTAAGTTTTATTTTCCTAAATAATAAAAACTATCTAATATTATCTTTAATTTTTCATGTTTCACTTTTCCTACTGTCTAATATTTTATTACATACGACGTTAGTATTTGTTTTTTGTGATTAACAGACAAAAAGAAGCTTAATTATTTGATCCAGATCATATGTTTCATCAGCTTACTTTCATGTCCTTTAAGAACAAAACTCCAAACCCTTGCTTTCAATTTTCTTCTCCTCTTGGACCTTAATTTATTCATATGATTAGCTTTATTTTTTAACTATATATAACATTTAAATTATTTAGTTTAATCAAAGGTTTTCTATTTTTTAAAGTATATTTGATTAATTTTTTGTGTTTCTAATCATGGACGAGATATTAATTAAATAATTATGTTTGAACAAACTCACATGATCCAACCCCATGAATAGTAGTACAACTATATGAGATACCTACTTTCTTAACATCTACCTCTAATTAATAAATAGAAAACAACTAATTAAGAAATTTAATAAAAAAAAAAAGCTAGCTATATTAGCCTGTACAGTTAGGAGATTAGAATAACAACCCATATGTGGATGAGCAAATATATATAATAATAAAATTAAAAGGAGGAAACAATCATATAATTCAAACTTTAAAGTCTCCATATCATATGGATCCAAGAACTTAGAACTGATAAAAAGGACCTAACGACTGTATTATTAATTCTTTTTCATAATAAATACATTGGTGTTAGTAAAAAAGAAAAATTATTAAATGGTCCGACTAATTACGTTATTTATAGTTTTATAATATAAGATTTTTTATTTAATTTTTTAATATAATTTTTATCTTTCTTTAAATATTATTAAATTAATAAATCTCATTAAATGAATTATAGATGACGTGATGAATTAAAATCATATAATATTTTTTTATAAAAAATAATATATTTGAACGTTAGCAGTTTTTAATTTTTAATGACGTGGGTTATTCATTATTGTATTTGGTATATGAAGTTGATATAGGGCATGCCCACATGTCACATGACCAAATTGGACAACCCATATGGAAAAGATCTCATCGTCTGCCTTATAATTTCGATTATATTTATAACAAAGCACCAAAAGGCCATCTTAATAAATTAATTTATGCTTTTGACTACAAATTATTCAGACACACTGTATTTGGTCACACTTATCAAACACCATTAAACCGTTTTTTCCTTCTGTATCCATTTAACTAATCTCAACCTATAACAAAATATAAATATTTAAAAATAGATGATAAATTTATATTTAATTTATTTCTTAAAAACTTTTATAAAGAAAAGGTAAAATATTTGGTGCGTAGAGAACGGTGCCTCTCCCACTGTTAACTTACTTTCTTCCGTGCAATATGCACCGAAAGACTATGTTTTTATCTATTCTCCCTACTATGACTTGCCTATTCTTGAGCTTTAACCTTTTGGTTACCCAAAGACTTACCTGGAATCAAACTATAAGATTTTGTGAGTATGTGAGTTTTTGGAGACAAATTTGATTAAAGGCTTTCTTAGACAAACTCTAAATTCAAGACAAACAAACTTGGAATTAATGTTCTCTTCTTATAACTAGTTGAACCAATTTTGGGCTTCTCAAGGATTGTGTTTTCTCATCAAGATTTTTTTTAGCATACTAGAGCCAATTTCGGGCATCTCTAGCATGAAGAAGAGTGAATCCTAGAGCCGGTGATAGGCACCTCTAGTCAACATTACCAAAAATCTAAGTCTTTATCACCTAAGTTTATTAAAAGAATTCCTATAATCAAACAAGTCCCAAAAGTGTTTTTAGGGTCAATCTTATAGCAAGCTTCTAAGTTTTCTTCCTTAAGTATCCTAAAGTTAAGCCTTCTAAACATGA
This sequence comes from Abelmoschus esculentus, assembly GCA_035048815.1. Taxonomy (NCBI): domain Eukaryota; kingdom Viridiplantae; phylum Streptophyta; class Magnoliopsida; order Malvales; family Malvaceae; genus Abelmoschus; species Abelmoschus esculentus. The sequence goes on along the minus strand of JAUCBN010000013.1, from coordinate 5,985,914 downwards.
CCTAGCCATGGTAAGGAGAAAGATTTTTATTGCCTAAAGAGAATAACTTAAGGCAATACTGATGTAGAGCAGTGCCAAAGTATGGACAATACTTCAAGTAAGGTGGTAGATTTTTTTCAAAATCAACTTAAGTACTTCCTTTCATGGTAGGCTTCGACAGTGAGCTGCCTCGACAATGAATCTACACCCCCAAACTCGAACTGAGCATTGCCCTCAATGCTTATAACTAGAGCACACAACAGGAAACAAAACATGAAAATGAACAAGTAAAGAGATAAAAGCAGCATAAAGGTGTAGAGATTAAATAGAATCCGAAGAACTGCTAGTAACGTTCAGTTTTTGTGGTCTTGTTACTAACAATTTGGTTTTTGTTTCTTGTACTAGTGATGGTTGAGCTTTAGCTTGTTTGGGCGGTTGAACTCTGATAGGTGGTGTCCTTTGCAATGGAGCGTTTACTTCTTCTTCTTCTTCAACAATTTCTTCTGTGGACATTATTTTTGTCCCGCTCTCATCTTTAACAGCCATTGCCTCTTCCATGACGTGCTGAGCGTTTGGCCCGACAGTTGGGTGGTACTACCGCATGTAGGAGTCTATCTCTGCCGAGAGACTCCTCATGATGATAGGAGAGCCTGGTGGAGTGCTGAAGACTGCTCGATCTCTGCGTGGATGGCCTTCGACTGGCCAAAGATGCCACGACAGGTTCTGGTGATTGAGATGGGTTAGCAGCATGGAGTGGTTGTTGTGGTCCAGTAACATAGAATGACCGCGATCCTCCTGGAGTCGATGTTGTTTCGGTGTATGGAGCAGTTATGACAAACATGTTTGGAGGGAATTCTGAAAATTGCACCCCTTGGTTCGGAAAATTGTTGATCATCATCTGGGCTAATGCTGTGTTGAAATCTCTTTGGTAATCCATGTACCGTTGCTGTCGTAGATCCATGGTTGTCATCCTTTGGAGTATTTCCTGGTAGGGATCCGCCACGGCAGTGCTATGGGGTGCAGCAGGTATGTCTGCTGTGTACTAGGCTCCGGCAGTTGTATCAGCAGTGCATGGTTGTGGAGTTGCCTGGACTAAACTGATGTAAGAGAATACATATTTACTAATTAAGATACGATCTCATTTCTCCACGCCGATGATGATGATAATGATGATAATAATAATAATAATAATAAATTTGAGTTTAATTATTTGTATTCGATCCACTAATTAATTAATTCTGATTCAATTTTATAGAAACCTGGTATGGGATGATATTTTTAATATATTTTTATTTATAACCCTAAAATTAAATCTTTGATTATGTTTAAAAGATCGAACATCTTATCTTGTTATATCAACCGATTGTTAATAATAATAATAATAATTATTATTATTATTATTATCTAATTACGTAGATTTCATGTTTGAGAGTAATATTAGGAATAAAAATCTTCTACCTCTAAAAAATTGAATTTTAAGTCCTAACCCTTATTTTCTATATACCAAACCCTAAACCCTACCTCTAAAAATACACTCTACTCCTAAATCCTTAAACCCTAACCAAAATCTCCAACCTAAAACCCTAAACCCTACCCCTAATTCTCTAAATCCTAACCAAAACTCCTAACCTAAAATCCTAAACTCTAACCCTCTAATTTGAAACAAAGACACGAATGAAAGTATAAGAAAGAGCTAGACGATTTGTACCGTAATATTAATACTACGAAGAAGATGACGTATGTTTCTTCGTGAATGTACATATAGTATTATATTATATGCGGATGCAAAACTGTTGCGTTGGCGACGGCGTGGCCTTGTCATAAGCGTTGGCAACCAGCCTACCATCCTCGTAGAAATCACTATAAACAAATGAGAGAAGAAAATTAGACGAAGATGATATTGAAAGGGAAGTATCCAAGGTTCTCTTGTATATCAGATTTTCTGAAAAACACATGAACGACACAGGTTTTCTGACAGAATCTTTTGCGAATGGATTCATTTTAGAGCTGGGGTGATGGGATTTTAATGTTTATTTCATGAACAACAGTAGGAAATTCAATTATTTATCTGTTCAGTTGCCTGAGATCGAAAATGAAAGCTGTTTGGATGTTGAGATTAATGGGCACATGTTATGGCGATATACTGTACATAAAACTACTAATCAATCATATATACATTATTACAATATGTCCTTAAAATCTGTGGGTTGACCAGCATGGCTGTTCTTGGTAGTAGAAAATGTCTGGGATTCACTGCAATAAAAAACTGGGTGGAGTTGGATTCATCAACCAAGACAATGGATCAAGTTTATACTGCAGACAGATACCATGGATTTGCAGTGATGTGTCCATATGTGCATGCTGTCATAATCTTCTAGATGTCGTAAAAGTGGACCGAAACCAAGAAAATTATGGTGCAGTAATTGGGTTTGTTAAGTCACAAGGACAGGTAAGTGGATATCACTTTCCCCTATATTATATGGTAAAGTAATGGCAAAACAAAACAAAACATAAGATAAGATAAGATAAAGAAGTGTTTATAGGTTTTAGACAGCTTTGGAGTTTGGTACCTACTTCTCAAACCAAGTGAATTATCGGCACGCATGCAAAACACAAAGCAAAGCTCGTTGTCGTCAAGATCTTAGGAACATGTCATAAATTCTATGACAATGATATACATTAAAACTTAATCGGCATAGCACCAGTAGATTTTATTTCTGTTCTTTTGCCTTTTTACCTTCCGATTCTGATGAATCTTAGCTGCCATTTTATCAGTTCACTTTGGTTTCATTATTTATTATTTCTCTCGTGCTTGCGTTTCCAATCTTCTAACAGTAACCTTTGAATTTCATCGCCATCTAGCTGGCTAGCTAGACACGAGCGTTGTGGTCTAAATTAAAGCCTAAAGGTCGGTTTCAAAGGATGGGAAATTGGGGTATGGTGGCCATTGGCCAAGTACTTGAAAGTGAAAACTACAGCCAACAGGCAACGATTACAAGAACAAGTCATGTGGGGGCTGTTCTACATTGTCTGGAACAGTAGCTTTTCTCAAGTGGGGGGAGCAAAACTAGTAACTCAATAACCCCATATGTTGTTGTGAATGGACACCGTTAACATATTGGTATGGTAAAGGGAGCTTATTTTCGGGTCTATGTCAAGCTATATTTATGTATATGACAGCATTGTGTCCTACAGAATTCCTTCTCCAAAGGTTGCAGTCCAAAACTAAAGGATAGGTTGGACACTTCTATTTAGGGCCGTAAACGTACCGAATGTTCGGTGAACCGTTCGACGGAAAGTTTGTTTATGTTTGTTTATTTATTAAACGAACGAACATGAACAAAAGGCTCGTTCGTTTATTTATGTTCGTAAACGTTCGGTAATCTGTTCGTTTATGTTCGTTTATTTATATTCGTTCATTTATGTTCGTTTAAACTTATTCACATATATCTGAGGGTGAGCATTAGATCAAGTAAGTCGAGTCAAAAAATTTTGAGTTACTCGAGTTGATAAGTCTTATTTTATGACTCGCTAAAAAACTTCCTTGTTATAAGCTAGGGTGTTTATTGTTCTGTTAAACCGAGTTAATGAATCGAATTAAAACAGTTAAATTTTAGGTTTTATCTAATAATTAAGAGTTTTTTAAAATTTTAATTATCGACTAATTCGGTTTAAAATCAGTTGATTAGCTGAATTAATCAAATTAATCCAAAATATTAAATATTTAGCATATTATATGCGTTATTTATGTTCGTTCGTTTACGTTCGTTTATGTTCATTTATGTTCGTTCATTTACGTTCGTTTATGTTCATTTATATTCGTTCGCTTGCGTTCGTTTATGTTCATTTATGTTCGTTCGTTTACGTTCGTTTATGTTCGTTCATTTACGTTCGTTTATCATTTAAATAAACGAACATGAACAAGCTACAATCCTTAACGAACAAACACGAACAAGAAAATTTGTGTCCGTTTATGTTCGTGTTCGTTCGTTTGTTCGGTTAAAGTTAAACGAACGAACACAAACACACCCTCGTTCGTGTTCGTTCGGTTCGTTTACAACCCTACTTCTATTAGCAGAGTATATCACTACAAGAATTTTTTATTATTGTGACAAATTTAATTTTGACAAATTATTTTTGTCACTATTAATACTTTATTTGTGACAAAATAAATTCGCGTCACTTTAAATTAGAAATATATATACTTGTCACAAAATTTAAAATTGTCATAACATTTTGACACAATTAACAAATTCATGTGATATATGGTGACAAAATATATTTTGTTATCATTGTTGTCATAAATATTTCACTCCATTTATTTGGCGCCAAAAATAGATATATGATGACAAATTTTTTAACTATAAGATATATATTATTACAAAAAACAATTGTTACACAAATTTAATTTTGACAAAATTATTTTTGTCACTATTAGTACTTTATTCGTGATAAAATAAATTAGCGTCACTTTAAATTAAATATATATATATATATATATTTGTCACAAAATTTAAAATCGTCGTAACATTTTGACACAATTAACAAATTTATGTGATATATGGTGACAAAATATATTGTGTTATCATTTTTTATCATAAATGTTTCCCTCCATTTATTTGGCACCAAAAAAGATATATGATGACAAGTTTTGTAACTATAAGGTATATATTATTACAAAAAATAACTGTTACACAAATTTAATTTTGATAAAATTATTTTTGTCACTATTAGTAATTTATTCGTGACAAAATAAATTAGCGTCACTTTAAATTAAATATATATATATATATACTTGTCACAAAATTTAAAATCGTCGTAACATTTTGACACAATTAACAAATTTATGTGATATATGGTGACAAAATATATTGGGTTATCATTGTCTGTCATAAATATTTTCCTCCATTTATTTGGCGCCAAAAAAAGATATATGATGACAAGTTTTTTAACTATAAGGTATATATTATTAAAAAAAACAATTGTTACAACAAATAATTAAAGTGAATTTTTTTGTGATAAATTATGTTTGTATTTATATATTTGAGATATACTGACAAAATTTATTATTATAATTTTTTTTTTACGTTAAGAGTAATATAGTGACTTGATATGTAACTATAAGTTATAGATTTTAATTATAGTGATAAAATTATTGCTATAAAATATTTTTTTTAATTTTTTGATGTAAAAAAAATCATATAGTGATAAGTTTTGTAACTATAAGTTATACGTATTTTTACAAAAAAATTATCACAACAAATAATGACATTCAAGATTATTTTGACAAATTATTTTTGTAGTTATATATTTTAATTATAGTGATAAAATTTATTCTTATATTTTTTTCTCTTTTTTTTACACTAAAAAATCATATAATGAAAAATTTTGTAACTATATGTTATACTTATTTTTATATAAAAATATTATCACAATAAATAATAAGATTTAAATTTTTTATGTTAAATTATATTTTTAATTATTTATTTTATCATAGTGACAAAATATATTATCATAAATATTTATAAAAATATATTATAATTACAAATTATAGTTTTAGTTATAAAATAATATTATACAATTAATAATATAAATCAATTTTTTATGATAAATTATATATGTAACTAAATAGTTTATATATGGTTATAAAATATATTATCACAAATATTTTTTTTTTTGGTGCTATAATTTTTTTTAATGATAAATTTCGTAACTATATAAGTTATATTTATTGCTATTAAAAATACTATCACAATAAATAATAAGATTCAAGTTCTTTGCGATAAAAGATATTTATAGTTATATACTTAAACGATCCATATTTCTCAGATACTTCACGATGCTCACAATATTAAAAAACTTTTAATGTGCATAATTGAACAAGTTAAAAAAATATATTTTAAAAAATAAAAATATTCATAAATAATTAAATTAAATAAAATTTTAAAATTAAAACAAATACTTCAATATGTTTGACAAGCGTCGAATTGTCAAATAAATAATTCCTATTTCTCAAATTAAATAAAAGAATAGTATAGAGAAAGTAGGGTCGATCCACAGGGACTAAGAAATTTCCAACGTTGAATTGAATTGATCTTGATCCAAAAAAAACAATAAATTAGAAAATGGGGTTTGATATTAAAAAAAACTAAAAATAATCTTAATCTAATAATAACTGAAATTAAATGAAAATAAATATTTGAAGTAATAAATTTAAAGGATATAGCCTCAAGCTTCGCTTCGCCTCAATTCCAAATTGATCATCGAAATACATTTTACTTCAAGATCCATGCTAGTTACAGTCTACAAGGCCCAACCCTTGTAACTTGCTTCTCTCTTTGGTAAACCAATATTCCCAAGTCTATCTCCGGAATTCGGTCTTTGCTGGACTAACCACGCCTATCGCCGTTAGCGCCAATACAACTTTAAGCACTGGAAAAGCCTGACTCGAGTTATAGCGTCTCACAGAGAATCAAACCCGATCTTGATTTCCCTTAGTGGACCGCCACCAAGTTTGTTCACAGGAAGCCAAATTTGCTACCAGCCGATTTTTCTTTCCAACGATAGATCTAAACAATCTTCAAGTCAACGTGCACTTTTTGAAATGAAGGCGTCGAGATCATTAAAGGAAAAGCCGATTGCCAATCCTTGATTTTAGAAAATCAAGAATGTTATCCGAAGGAATTAAGCGCTTCACGATTCTCACAATATGGATTGAGTCGTCACTAGCTTTCGGCTAAATAAAAGTTTAGCCAAGCATGAATGAGGTCATACTTAGCATTTTCTAGAAGAAAAGAAATATAAAAAAAAACTCAAAGAAAATAAAAAGAACTAAAGAGAATTCTATTACTCAAGAGAGAAAGTGAAAATTGAAGTACATCTCAAGCTTTACCTCTATGGGTATTTATACTATTCTAAAACCCTAAAAATGTAACAATTCAAAATTTAAAAAAAATAAAAAAGATAAAGATAAAGATAAAGATAAATGTTCTAAAATTTAAAATTTAAATTCCTAAGATAAATCTTCAAGATAATTCCCAAATAATCCATTCATCCTTCTAGAATATATGACTGGACTATCTTCTAGAAACTTTTGCTGACTGGATAATCCAAATCTGCCAGATCGAAAAGCGTCGTGCCCATGACTCCAGTCATAAAAAAATGCAGAATTCACTATTTTCTGTTGGTTCTGAAAAATAAGTTCCTACACTGAAAATGATCAAAATAGAACCAAATTAGTAATATCAAATCGATAATGGAAAATAATTATTAATAAAAAATATATAAATTCGAACACTCATCAAATTCCCCCTCACTTATTCAATGCTTGTCCTCAAGCATACTCAAATTCTCATTTTCGTCACTTATCAAAATTCACTCAAAAAGTTTATGTCAAATCCCATGTACATGCATGAATTAAAGAAGTTAGACAAGACAATCAAATAAAGGTGACATGATATTTCAATAAATAATAATTAACCAAATGAATAAAAGGTAGATATGCAGAGCTTTTGCTATTTGCTTGTGAGACGAAATCAAATCAAGTTTAGATCCTTCATGATAAACGATTGGCGGAGTGTGAGTTTTATTTTCCTCCCCTTTTATATCACTCTTTTTTTTCTTTTTTTGAAAGAGATTATTTTTCTCTTTTTTTTATTTTTTTTCAAGCACTTTATTATTTTCTTTTTTCAAAGGACATTTTTTCCTTTTCTTTTTTTAGCGCTACTCTCATTAACTCTAACTCTGTAGTCTCGACTCGTCACCGAATCTTTGAATTGGAAACGAGATGACAACCCAAGCACCTCGCCCCGATTCTCTAATCCGGTCACATTCAAACGATCTACCACTCACAATCGTCTTAAAAAAAAAATCATGCACCTGAAGATAACATCATTATTAACAAAACAAGCACAAACTCATATTTAAGCAACACTAACAATTATACCATAAGGTTAAAAACTTTCACCAAAACATCTAATCATCTTCAAGTTAATTATCCATGCATAACAAAATTAATTCAAGCTTGTAAACAAGGGATTATGATAAAACTAACAAGTCAACCCAGATAAACAACAATCGTAAGAACTTAAAATATACCTTCAAACTAACATGAACAAGTAAGGAGAAATATAACCACTCCCCCTCACTTTAAGCATATTATCTCAATATGAAAATTAAAGTACAAGAGAAGGAATAGAGATACTCCCCGTGTCTAAAGTAAATTTAGTTGTCGACAACTTTGGAGGCCATTTGCAATTTTCCAAATTTCATGCACGACAAAGCCATTCAAATCTGGAGAAAATTCTGTGTAAATTTATTTGAAAATAAATTAGATGAGAAAAATAATAATAATAAAAATAAATAAAAGAAGAAAGAAAAAAATAAATAGAGAAAATGGGTTGCCTCCCATTGAGCGCTTTGTTTAACGTCGTTTAGCTCGACAACCTGATTTAGACCACAGGTTCTTCTAAAATTATCTCTTCGATCAAGCAAGCTTGATTATTCTCATAATACGTCTTTAACCTTTGACCATTAACTTTAAAACAAACCCCCTTATCATCTTGAATTTCGACTGCACCATGAGGAAATTTCCACTTTAGTTATAGTGAAAGGTCCAAGCCACTTTGATCGTAGTTTTCCTGCAAAAATTTTGAACTTTGAGTTAAAAAGTAAAACCTTTTGTCCAATGGAAAAAGTTTTAAAGGAAATTCTACGATCGTGAAATTCTTTTGTTTTGTCCTGGTATATTCGAGCACTATCATAGGCATTCCTACGGATTTCCTCCAATTCCTGAATATGAAGCTTTCTAGTTTCGCCAACTGCATCCATCTCCATGTTGCATTCTTTAACTGCCCAATATGCCTTGTGTTCCAACTCAACCGGTAAATGACATGGCTTACCATAGACTAGGCGATATGGAGACATGCCAATAGGACCCTTATAAGCAGTTCGATACGCCCACAAGGCATCAATCAATTTTAAACTCCAATCTTTGCGGTTCGGCTTAACTACCTTCTCAAGAATCGCTTTGATCTCTCGATTTGATACTTCTGCTTGACCATTCGTTTGAGGATGGTAAGAAGTAGCAATCCGTTGTGTCACTCCATATTTCTTCATAAGTGTTTCAATGACACGATTGACAAAATGCTTTCCGCGATCGCTTATGATTGCTCGCGGCGTGCCAAACCTGGAAAAGATAAAATTCTTTAGAAATTCAACAGTAGTTTTGGCATCATTATTTCGAGTAGCTTTAGCCTCTATCCACTTAGACACGTAGTCAACAGCAAGAATTATGTAACAATTTCCAAAAGATGAGATGAAGGGTCCCATATAATCTATTCCCCATATATCAAAAATTTCACAAACATGAATAGGGTTTAGAGGCATTTCATTTCTTCTACTTAAATTGCCAACATGTTGACATTTTTCACATGATTTGTAAAATTTATAAGTGTCACGAAAAATATCAGGCCAAAAGAATCCACATTCTAGAATCTTATGCGCAGTTCGCTTCGGTCCGAAATGACCTCCACAAGAATAAGAGTGACAAAAATTAAGTATAGAATTTACCTCATTTTCTGCAATACATCGCCTTTACCTGATCCGAACAATGCTTCCAAAGATATGGGTTATCCCAAATATAAAAACGAGATTCACGCTTAATTCGTTTTACCTCAGATTGTGATAGGTCTGAAGGTAATTCTCCTGTGGCTAAATAGTTAACTATGTCCGCATACCATGGAGATATTCCTTGAGCCAAAAACAAGTTTTCCTCTGGAAATTCTTCTCGTACTGTTGTATCAGTTGAGATGATGGGAAGTCGACTTAGATGATCTGCTATTAAATTCTCTCGTCCCTTCTTATCCTTGATTTCCAGATTAAACTCTTGTAAGAGTAAAATCCAACGGATTAGTCGCGGTTTTGCTTCTTTCTTGCTTAACAAATATTTCAAAGTTGCATGATCAGAATAAACAATTATTTTAGTTCCCAAAAGATATGAACGAAATTTCTCTAAAGCAAAAACAATTGCAAACAATTCTTTTTCTGTTGTAGAATAATTTCGTTGCGCTGTATCCAAAGTTTTGGATGCATATGATATGACGTGTGATTCTTTCCCTATCTTTTGTCCAAGAACCGCTCCTACACTCCAATCGCTTGCGTCGCACATAACCTCAAAAGGGTACTCCCAATTTGGTGGTTGGACTATGGGTGCCGAAACTAACTTTTCTTTAAGGATGTCGAAGGCACGTTTACATTCAGAATTGAAATCGAAGGTTTTATCTTTTTGTAACAAGTTGCAAAGTGGTTGCGCCACCTTGGAAAAATCTTTAATAAATCTACGATAAAAACCTGCATGTCCAAGAAATGAGCGAACTTCCCTCACATTTGTGGGGTATGGAAGTGAGCGAATAACATCAACCTTAGCTTTACCAACAGTAATACCATTAGATGAAACAATATGGCCTAAAATCAAACCTTTCTCAACCATAAAATGACACTTTTCATAATTTAATACAAGATTAAATTCTAGACATCGCTTAAGTATTTTCGTTAAATTTACTAAACACTCACCAAAGGAATTACCGTAAACCGTGAAGTCATCCATGAACACTTCGATCCCTTTTTCGATGTAATCAGAAAATATACTTACCATACATCTTTGAAATGTGGCTGGTGCATTGCAAAGCCCAAACGACATACGTCGATATGCAAACGTACCAAATGGACACGTAAAGGTGGTTTTCTCTTGATCTTCGGGCGCCACAGGAATTTGGAAAAAACCTGAAAATCCATCAAGACAACAATAATGAGATTTTCCGGCTAACCTTTCTATCATTTGATCAATAAATGGAAGTGGAAAATGATCTTTTTTTGTTAAAGCGTTTAATTTTCTATAATCGATACAAACTCTCCACCCGTTTTGGACTCGTGTAGGAACAAGTTCACCTTCAGGATTCTCAATTACCGTGACTCCAGTTTTCTTTGGAACCACATGGATAGGACTTACCCAACTACTGTCAGATATTGGATAGATCATATCGGCATCTAAAAGTTTCTGAATTTCTTTTTTTACCACTTCCATCATTGGAGGATTTAGGCGTCTCTGACATTCTCGGGTTGGTTTGACTCCTTCTTCCACCTTTATTTTGTGCATACAAGTCGATGGACTAAGCCCTTTAATGTCGGCTATAGTCCACCCAATTGCCTCTTTGTAAGCTTTCAAAACTGTGACTAAATTTTCTTCTTCCTCCATTGAAAGCTTGTTCGATATGATGACCGGTAACGTGGCGTTATCTCCCAAAAATGCGTATTTAAGGTGTTCCGGTAACTGTTTTAATTCGACCTTAGGTGCCTGTAAAATAGAAGGCAAAATTTTAGTTTTATTTGAGGTAAGGCATTTATCAGAACTAATTGAAAAAAATTCCTCAAACTCTCTGATATCTTCCTCAAAGTCTTCCAACTCCCTGTACATATCATCTATAAAATTAGATTCAAAAAATTCTTCAATAGTAGGCTCAATAACATCAATAAAACTAATATTAGCCACAGTCTCTGGATACTTCATTGCTTTATAAACATCAAATTTGACAACCTCACCATCGAACTCCATTGTAAGGATTCCACTCCTCACATCAATTTTTGCATGCGCTGTACTTAGAAAGGGTCTTCCAAGTAAAATTTCGGATGACATGTTGGTTCGGTCATCTTCCATGTCGATAACATAGAAGTCTGCTGGAAAAATTAAATCATTTACCTTTACGAAAACGTTTTCAAGAACTCCTTCAGGGTAAACAACGGACCTGTCGGCGAGCTGAATTGTTACACCTGTTTCCTTCAAAGGCTCAGCACTAAGTAAGTTATAAACAGATAGTGGCATGACATTTATAGAAGCACCAAGATCGCACATAGCTCGCACTTTATTCGTGATAAAATAAATTAGCGTCACTTTAAATTAAATATATATATATATATATATATACTTGTCACAAAATTTAAAATCGTCGTAACATTTTGACACAATTAACAAATTTATGTGATATATGGTGACAAAATATATTGTGTTATCATTTTTTGTCATAAATGTTTCCCTCCATTTATTTGGCACCAAAAAAGATATATGATGACAAGTTTTGTAACTATAAGGTATATATTATTACAAAAAATAACTGTTACACAAATTTAATTTTGATAAAATTATTTTTGTCACTATTAGTAATTTATTCGTGACAAAATAAATTAGCGTCACTTTAAATTAAATATATATATATATATACTTGTCACAAAATTTAAAATCGTCGTAACATTTTGACACAATTAACAAATTTATGTGATATATGGTGACAAAATATATTGTGTTATCATTGTCTGTTATAAATATTTTCCTCCATTTATTTGGCGCCAAAAAAAGATATATGATGACAAGTTTTTTAACTATAAGGTATATATTATTAAAAAAAACAATTGTTACAACAAATAATTAAAGTGAATTTTTTTGTGATAAATTATGTTTGTATTTATATATTTGAGATATACTGACAAAATTTATTATTATAATTTTCTTTTTTTTACGTTAAGAGTAATATAGTGACTTGATATGTAACTATAAGTTATAGATTTTAATTATAGTGATAAAATTATTGCTATAAAATATTTTTTTTAATTTTTTGATGTAAAAAAAATCATATAGTGATAAGTTTTGTAACTATAAGTTATACGTATTTTTACAAAAAAATTATCACAACAAATAATGACATTCAAGATTATTTTGACAAATTATTTTTGTAGTTATATATTTTAATTATAGTGATAAAATTTATTCTTATATTTTTTTCTCTTTTTTTTACACTAAAAAATCATATAATGAAAAATTTTGTAACTATATGTTATACTTATTTTTATATAAAAATATTATCACAATAAATAATAAGATTTAAATTTTTTATGTTAAATTATATTTTTAATTATTTATTTTATCATAGTGACAAAATATATTATCATAAATATTTATAAAAATATATTATAATTACAAATTATAGTTTTAGTTATAAAATAATATTATACAATTAATAATATAAATCAATTTTTTATGATAAATTATATATGTAACTAAATAGTTTATATATGGTTATAAAATATATTATCACAAATATTTTTTTTTTTTGGTGCTATAATTTTTTTTAATGATAAATTTCGTAACTATATAAGTTATATTTATTGCTATTAAAAATACTATCACAATAAATAATAAGATTCAAGTTCTTTGCGATAAAAGATATTTATAGTTATATACTTAAACGATCCATATTTCTCAGATACTTCACGATGCTCACAATATTAAAAAACTTTTAATGTGCATAATTGAACAAGTTAAAAAAATATATTTTAAAAAATAAAAATATTCATAAATAATTAAATTAAATAAAATTTTAAAATTAAAACAAATACTTCAATATGTTTGACAAGCGTCGAATTGTCAAATAAATAATTCCTATTTCTCAAATTAAATAAAAGAATAGTATAGAGAAAGTAGGGTCGATCCACAGGGACTAAGAAATTTCCAACGTTGAATTGAATTGATCTTGATCCAAAAAAAACAATAAATTAGAAAATGGGGTTTGATATTAAAAAAAACTAAAAATAATCTTAATCTAATAATAACTGAAATTAAATGAAAATAAATATTTGAAGTAATAAATTTAAAGGATATAGCCTCAAGCTTCGCTTCGCCTCAATTCCAAATTGATCATCGAAATACATTTTACTTCAAGATCCATGCTAGTTACAGTCTACAAGGCCCAACCCTTGTAACTTGCTTCTCTCTTTGGTAAACCAATATTCCCAAGTCTATCTCCGGAATTCGGTCTTTGCTGGACTAACCACGCCTATCGCCGTTAGCGCCAATACAACTTTAAGCACTGGAAAAGCCTGACTCGAGTTATAGCGTCTCACAGAGAATCAAACCCGATCTTGATTTCCCTTAGTGGACCGCCACCAAGTTTGTTCACAGGAAGCCAAATTTGCTACCAGCCGATTTTTCTTTCCAACGATAGATCTAAACAATCTTCAAGTCAACGTGCACTTTTTGAAATGAAGGCGTCGAGATCATTAAAGGAAAAGCCGATTGCCAATCCTTGATTTTAGAAAATCAAGAATGTTATCCGAAGGAATTAAGCGCTTCACGATTCTCACAATATGGATTGAGTCGTCACTAGCTTTCGGCTAAATAAAAGTTTAGCCAAGCATGAATGAGGTCATACTTAGCATTTTCTAGAAGAAAAGAAATATAAAAAAAAACTCAAAGAAAATAAAAAGAATTAAAGAGAATTCTATTACTCAAGAGAGAAAATGAAAATTGAAGTACATCTCAAGCTTTACCTCTATGGGTATTTATACTATTCTAAAACCCTAAAAATGTAACAATTCAAAATTTAAAAAAAATAAAAAAGATAAAGATAAAGATAAAGATAAATGTTCTAAAATTTAAAATTTAAATTCCTAAGATAAATCTTCAAGATAATTCCCAAATAATCCATTCATCCTTCTAGAATATATGACTGGACTATCTTCTAGAAACTTTTGCTGACTGGATAATCCAAATCTGTCAGATCGAAAAGCGTCGTGCCCATGACTCCAGTCATAAAAAAATGCAGAATTCACTATTTTCTGTTGGTTCTGAAAAATAAGTTCCTACACTGAAAATGATCAAAATAGAACCAAATTAATAATATTAAATCGATAATGGAAAATAATTATTAATAAAAAATATATAAATTCGAACACTCATCAATGTTTTCTTAAATGACATGAAAAATTGAATAAAGATTCATTGGATGAAAAAAATAACTTAAAAATAGTAGTAAAATGTGTGGTTATAATTAAATGAGACTTTAACTGATATGATAAGTCATGCCCATGATATATTTTTTTCATAAATAAATTACAAGGTTGGATGATAGCGTAGAGCAACGATACTGTACTTTTGTCTGTCTCTGCAGACAAACAAAAACCTTACAGAACAAAATGTAACTTGTCTTTAGGATGCAGCTGAGATATCCACATCGCTTGAACATTGTATTTCTTATGGCCCATTTCTTGTATTTTGATCAGCTTTTCACCTTTCTCCTCCCACTAACTTCTTAGAAGAATCGAAACTTTGTTATTCACATTCAACCATCTAATAGTTAGGCACCGGATACTGTATAGATAGATCTACATAGTTGATGGAAATGGCTTCAAATTTCCTTACAATTATGCATATTGACACATGAAGAAATGATCACATTTTGTCTTTAGGGTTGTATCATGTGAGATCTTTGCGACTCTACCAGCCATCCTTCCATAGTATCTACAACAAGAAAGAAATGAAAACAAAGGGATAAACTTGGAAGGATTGATGGAAGTTTGGTTCTAGTTACGATGCCATTCGATTCTCTTTGTAACAGAGGTGTCAAAAACGAACAATCAATTGGTCTACTAAGATAAAACACTAGATCCTTTGAATATTAATATTAATATTAATAATGGTGTTTTAATGAAAGGAGTTCACGATTCAGAAGAAATTGATTTTTATGGTCAATTAACTGATATTATTGAGCTTGATTATTGTAACGGGTATAAAGTTTTTCTATTTAAGTGTGACTGGTGAAATATTGGTGACAAGAAAAATGGTCTTAAAACAAGGGGAGACTTGATAAGTGTGAACGTTAGCCGAAAATGTTATACAAGTGATCTTTTTGTCTTGACCACTCAGGTGGAATAAGTTTTTTACATAGATGATATAACAAATGAAGATAATTGAAAAAATGTTCAAGAGGCAAATTTCAGACATATATACAATGTTCTAGAAGTTGAAGAAAGTGAAAGTGACTCATCTCTTAATCATGATCCATATCAACAAGATGAGCCTGATTCCAATGATGTTCATCAGATTAATATTGAAAGCAAGAATCCTTGAATCAAGAAACTGGAGTTGTTGAGATTGATTCTAGTCATTATCTTTGAAGAATGAATTAATGTCGAATGAAGAAATAAATCATTCTTATGATAATATTATTGCTAATTAGATTAATAACATGGATGATTAGTGGTGGAATGTGTGGTTTTCATTGGTTAGGGACCACAGTTGACGTGACGAGTCGAGCTTATGATATTATATCTACTTTTTATGATAGATTATATTATAGACCCGGTTCGCCACGTCAGTCGAATCCCTAACCAATAAAAACCACATATTCCACCATTAATTATCCATGACTGATGTGATAAACTAAGCTTATAATATAATTTCTCATGAAAAAGGGATTTTTATTTAATAACAGTCAAATCCTGCAATGGGTGAGAATTTTGACTAAAGGTTACCAAATCTTCAAATGTTCTTAACCACAGGTTCAAATTTGACTAGTTCTGGAAGCAAAAAAAGAAACAATCCTTGACAAAGCCTGAGCAAGGTGCATCGGATCTTTACCTTGTAATTTGTACATGAATTATTATCCGGTTAAAATAAATATTTTAATTTTAAAGTTTTAGTTTGATATTTAGAATTTAAAACTTTTAGTGTAAATATTTAGAATTTATGATTCACAACTAGAAATAAGGGTTTAGTATTAAAATTTAGGGCTAAATTTTAGGTAATATAATTAGAGATTTAGATTTTAACTTATAACCTTAAACATGAGCTTAGTATCTTAACAAAATCTTCTTCGTTTACCATCTCTTTCAATTTGTTGGGTATACTATCAGATAAGAATAACAACACGCGACACACGGAATTAATACAATCAAGTCGGAGTTTACAGGTCATATTCAACATACAAAGCACATATATACGAGATAAATGCTCAATAAACAATGCACTTTACAAGCTAAGATAGGGAACGCTGACTTGTCCAGATTCTAAACATACTAATTTTGATGGTTTTACAATTAAATGAAAACATGCTTACATGAAAATAAAAGTAGAAACATGCAAAAGAAAGATATCCATGACCTCATGCCAACTCCAACATTATTTTATTTCTTTAGAAACAACTGCATCGACAGCTAGTTTCGGTTACGACACTTTTCCACAGCCCTTGGGGTTGCACGCAAAAGCAAAAACGCCATGAGAAGAGAACTCGATGGATTTTAATCAAATTTGCAAGTATGAACAAGGACTATAAAACCAAAGAATCTTCACACACTCTAAGATAGAATAAAGTTAAAGTTGGAGCTATATTGAAGTTCATAGAGCACTACAATTTTATGGATATACAAACCACCGTTTAAAGTAATTAAGAAGTCTGAGAAATACAAGCTCAACAGCTATTTTGATTTATTGCAGACAAAAAGGGCAAGAAGAATTCTGATGCATGCACCATTTTAAGTTTCTCAATCTTTAAAGCTAGAACACTCCTTCAAATGTAAAAGCCACAATATGATAATTCATTCAAAGGTTTAGAACTTTTATAGGTTTTTGTCAACAGGATAATTCTCTATACAATTAGCATATATTTTAAGCATTTTATAAGTTGTAAAAATAGATATGGGTCCTCATTCTAGCTAATGTCGTGACAGTCAGTTAAAGGATAATAAACACATAAAATTAGTTACCAAGTCCAATTGCATCAGAGCTCTTCATGATCCTCAGCCTTCTGCAGGTATCAAAAAACATCCTGAAACAATCATAAACTTTGAATTATGCTGCACTGAGCTGCCACTATTAGAGTAGAAAATCAAGCAATAAATACTAATAAACTAAACGACTTAATTTACCGGCTTATTAAAATGTGACTTTGTAGTAATGGGGCAAGAGTATTAAAATGTGAGAAAATGAACCATTAAGCCAAATATCGGAAACCTCAAGAAGACGAGATAGTTTGATAACAGATTGTTAAAGTACCATGGCAGAAACAATTCATCTATAACCCCTAAATTCAACCTAATTTCTTAGATTAGAAGTTAGGGTTCATATTACGAAAACTTCATTTTCAAGTTAGGTTTTAATAAAATAATATTTAAATTTCTGATAAATTATTAAATAATTAATAATTTAAAGACACTGAAAAACATAACATTTATTTAAACTGAATTCAATCCATAATTTAACAAACATTAAGTGTCACGAAATCCAATAAAAGTTCATAGTTTGTTATACAAAAAATATTATCCAAATATATTAAAATAATACGAAATCCGAAATTATAAAACATACTATAAATAATAATCTGAATCATGATCCTCCAAGTACTGTACGTAGACTTGATCTGAGATCTGAAATAGGAAACTGAGAGAGTGTAAGCTAGGGAGCCTAGTGTGTCTCTAGTGTGCAGATAACAGGATCAGATAACAGAACAGAGCAGATGATAATGTATGTATGAAATGCACCTAACACCGAACACCATCAGAAGAGTAGGTTCTCCTGAACCACTTTAACTCCGTCACACCAAAAGAACTGATCACATTTCTGTTTCTCAGTCGAAAAAATTCTTGGAGTATACTGGAGAAGTCGCAGAAACTCTATCTCATAGTCATTAACATTCATGTCGTTCTGCTGAAGGTTCAAGAAGTCCTCTCAGCACTTAGCCAAATACTTAGGCCCATATATATGTCCTTGAAAGCCTATCAGAAAAAATCACAAGTAATTTTATCCGAAGTAGTCACTCTCTCCTCTACCTCCCACCAGTTTAGGGCAAAGACTACTGCTAGTAATTCCTTCTTTGTTGTGGTGTAATTGATTTGAGAATCATTGAGGGTTTTACTAACATAGTAGATGACATGGAATATGTTGTTCTTTCTCTGCCCAAGTGCTGCCCCGATAGCTTGATCACTTACATCACACATTAATTCAAAGGGCATGGCCCAATCTGGTGAGACTACAACTGGTGCAGTATCAACTTCTCATTGAGCGCTTCGAAAGCTTCAGTGCATTCCTTGTTAAATTCGAATTTTCTGTCTTGTTCAAGTAAGTTACAAAGAGGTTTAAAGATTTTAGAAAAATTAGAAATAAACCTCCTATAAAAACCTACATGACCCAAGAAGCTTCAGACTCCTTTCACAGAAATTGGTGGAAGCAATTTCTTTATCACATAAGTGGTATCTCGATCCGTAGGTAGAGCCAATGAACATAAGTGGTATCTCGATCCGTAGGTAGAGCCACTGATCAGAAGTGAAAATATCACTAACTTCCTCGTACATATAATCTAACTAGATACAATTTTATATACAGATACAGAATCTGAATGCGTGCCTTATAATCTAATAGGAGGCTTGCATAGTAATTTCAAGATAAAAAATATAATTACAGGATGATGCATGATCATACATAATTTAGCAGAAACTGCACACACAGAATAACAAAATTAACAAAGAGAACACACCTGAAGCAAAAGACTCAACGACATGATTGACGTCCACTAGAATCGTCTCTACCACTAGATTGAGCGAGAGTAGAATCTACGAGTAACAATTATGTTAGACACAGTACTATGCCACTATACCGATAAGTACATGTAACAGAAAATAAATTAAAAACTCACGAGCGTGTCCTGGAGACTGATAAACAGGAGGGCGTCCAGGAAGAGGAGGAGGAGGTAAATGCTCGAGGTCAGAATCTACGTCACCTCAATCAAACATAAACTATTTTAGAACCCAAAACAGATAACTTGCAAATAAGGCATTCAAACTTAAAAGCCCTAAAAACGACAGTTCGGGTTTGAATTTTGAAAATAGATCGTGCCATCGAACTCAGGACGTCAAAAAACATAAAATGGACCGAGTCAGAAAAAGTCAACACTAACGTCAACGGTGATGTCACCAGGTCAACATTGACATCAGTAGATGATGTCGGCACGGATGACGTCAGCAGTGACATTAACGGGTCAGGTCACGAGTCGGGTTTCGGGTTGGTCGGGTTTTCCCAGGAAAATCTGGGTTTTCCAGACTTTTCGGGAAAATCTGGAATTTCTAGAAAATTTTCTGGGAAAATTCGGCCCTTTCCAGATTTTCTAATCTTCGACTAAGCCTCCATATTCGATTTAAACACCCCCTAAAATGTTTCAGATTCGGTTAAACACTCTAAAACACTTAAATTCAAATAAAAAAATTCTCCTAAACCACTTTAAAACTCAACAAAAAACCCTCATCAACACAAGTTCGAAAAGCAGAATAAAACGAGACCAAACCACAAAACTTTTGATCCGAAATAAGATTCAACATCTCCTTTAACACCAAGAAGTAACAACCGAAAAGAAAAAGAAATTGAGTCTTACCAACACTTACCAAAACTGGATCGAGCGAGCACCAGAAAGCAAGAGGACAAGAGTTTAGATTCTCGGTATGATTCAGAGAAAACAATGGAATAGTAAAATCAGATTTAATCGAGAATTAAAGGAGAAAAATTAATCTCCCACAAAGAACGAATCGGTTTTGAAGAAGGAAGAACAATTACCATTTTCAAATGGTACAATTACTCAAAGAGGGTCTGGATTTTTAGAATTTAAAAATGAACTCTAAAGTTTTAAATTATTATAATTTAGTCCCCGAAAAATCCCTAATTCTTAGAGTTTCAAAATTATGGATTTAAAAATTCAAATTGGGAAAGAATTGGGGTGTGACATCCTCTTTAGGGAGATACATAGGTTTACTCTACTACAATGAATTCATTTTGAATAAGCATACCTTCGTTAAGTAGTTTTTTACTTCTTCAGGAGTAAATTAGCGTACACTTGGCTAATAACTTGAAAAAATATTCTTATAGCAGCAACTAAATTGCTAAAATATGGATAGTGTCATAATTATCATATGGTGGAAAGCACAATACTTGGATAAAACATATATGAAGGAGGTTTGGGGCTTACTCCCTTGGGACATCCCCATAAGCATTCAATCACCATCTTTATCCTCATATATAAGAACATATTTAGATCTATGTAGAAGATCCTTCAGCTTGCTTTCACTCAGCAACTCCCTACCTAGAGTCCATGAGATCCATATTGACCTGAAATCATAATAAAATAGCAGTAGCTTGAATGACATACACGTAAAGTCTGGATCCTAAAATTATCATATTGAAATAACTCACCTATGGTAAAACAGCTGAACATCATTTTTCAAGAGTAGAAGATAGCTCTTGATATTTAGAGTAGTTTTTCAAGTCTATTTTTCTTAAATAAGGAGCACCATCCCTGCTGACCTTAACAAAAAGAGCATTAGCCCCTACCTTCCCACCCACTTCATCAGTGTTCTTTGAAGCGGTGGACAACAAATTCTTTCTAAAAGATCTAATAGGAGGTCAACCTACAACTTGTGTCCTGCAAATGGAAGAGTACCATAGAATCTACTCGTTGTTAAACAAAAAATTTATAGCAAAAAAACATGCACACTTACTTGGTAGCAAATGTTCCACTATTATTGTTTGCAGATGCATTAGGATTAGGCCTTTCCTTGACCACTTTCTGGTTAGAGTTTTTTTAAAAGAAGTAAATAGTTGTAACATGTTTGATTGCTGAAAAAATGGCTAAAAAATCATAATCTAAAGCTAAGCTTTATAAATAAATAAATAAATAAATAAAAGCATTAGTAAGACCAATAGTCAAGAAATGAGCGAACAGTCTATATTGTTACACTGTAAGGAGAAGTAACAGCAGCGAGATTTATGCACTTTTATCTTTCTTATCTTTTTTCTCTGTTTTCTCAGAAAATAAAATAGCAGTTAACAAGAAAACAAAAATCAAAATAATAATAAAAATAGGGGAGAAGAAATTCAGCAAAACTTTTTTTCCAGAAACAGAAGAGCAATACAAAAATAAATATTAGAACGGATTATTGGATCAAAAAACCAACAAAGATTATCAAACTCGAAGAATATAATTATTTTCCTGTTACTTTAAAAAAAGCAGGAAGAGAAAAAGTTAAAGACCCTCCATTTCTCACAAAGTAACAAAAATTTGTTGTCCCATGAGAAACTCTATGTATTAAAATAATAATAATCAAACTCTAAAATAAACAAATAAAAATAATCAATCCTATTCCAGTAAATCCATAGCCATGGAGTATAAATTGATTCCATCCAAGTCGTTAAAATTTTCTTTCAGCTCGCAGATCATTGATCGAATAAAAAACATTTTATTTACAAAATTTTCTTAGACTGTTAGTTTTTTTGTGTGTGGTCATACTTTCTATTGTCTCCTGTACTTTGAGGGGTGCATATCCTATGCTTATTTTCTATGCCTCGTGTCTCCGTTTTAAATTAAAGGGTTTAGGGTTTTAGATTAGGGGGTTTAGTTAGAGTTTAGGAATTAGGGGTAAAATATATTTTTTAGGGCTTAGTGTTTAGGGTGTAGGATATAAAAGAATAAGGGTTAAGATTTAAAATATAATTTTTTAAAAGTTTTTAACAAGAGGTATAAATGGAGGCATAGAGATGGGCACGGGTCGGGTCGGGTTGGATTTTCGGCCCACTCGCACCCAACACGAAAAAACATACCCTACACCCACGACCCGACCCGAATTTAGGGTGAAAAAAATCCGATCTGATCCCACCCAACTTTTAGCTTTAAAATCCGACTCTACCCGACCCGAATAATTAAAAAAATAAATTTTAAGGATTTAATTGTAAAAAAAATAAAATTTAGGGATATAATTGTAATTAAAATAAAATTTTAGTGACTTAATTATAAAAAATTAATTTTAGTGACCTAATTATATAAAATATATTTAAAGAGGATCATAATTGCAAATATACCTAAAATATATATGAAAAAATTACACTATTAGTCCCGGGTCGGGTCAGGTCGAATTTTTTCCATCCTAAAACCGAATCCGACCCGACCCAAAGTTACCCTTTTAAAAAAAACCCGACCCGATCCGAACCCAAATTTTCTTAAAAAAATCAAACCCGTTTGAACAGGGTCGGGTTGGGTCGAAACCCGTCGGGTTCGGGTTTCGTACCCATCCATACAGAGGCATTATAAAGATGTAGAGGATTTTTACTCGTGCATAAAACTTTGTAATAAAAAGACTTCTCCCAGTCCCACCGTCTTCATGTACCAAAACATGGCGACATGGGTATAAAGAAACGTTAAAATGAAATCGTTGGATTGAAATTCGAAGAGCACGTATAAACAGGGACACTTAATTTCAAGATCTTGAAAGTCTTAAATTTCCAATTGCATTGTTTAACCAAGAAAATTGTTATTATAGTCATATTTTTTAAAATGGAAATTATAATTATATTTCTTTTTACAAAATCCATTGATATTTTAATATCCTTCACATACATATTATTTTCAAATACTATATCAGTCATGCGTAAATTGTAAACTCACAAAGAGAAAATCTTTTTCTGTAATAAGCTTAAATCGATTATAAATATGCGTGCTTAAAATCAAACATCTAAAAATTCAATAAATTTATAACGTAAGTTAAAAAAGTTAAAGAGATAATGAAATATAAAAATAATATAATTATAATTTATGATATTAGATTTATTGATCTTTTAAATACCCATTTGGCAGAATTTAAATACCTTAATTATAATATAATACGAGAATTACATTAGAAAAACACTGTAGCCTGTGGGTATTGCATAGTAAACAACACAAATGAAGTGTATTTAGTATTAAAAATATTAAATTATAAAATAAAAAAGGAACTAAAGATAAAATCAATGAGATCTCTTCACTATAGTTAAAAATTAAACAACTTTCGATAAAAAAATATTGCCTATAATGAGAAGTTCGCCCTCTAATAAATCTTTATAAAAATAAAATAAAATAAAATTATTCAATGAATAAAAATAAAAAATTACTCTTAAGGGCTTGCATTGCAACTTGCAAGGACCAGGCCTGTCCCTCCAGAATACTTTTATGCCATACAGATCGAGTGTCATTAAGATGCTCATGATTAGCAGACTTTTTTCTAATAAAATATTTAAGGTTTATTTATTTATTTTTTTGATAAGCATTGCACTTCATTCATTAAACAATAAGTAGAAACCACTGTTACATGGAAGCTTAGGACAAACCCCGAGGATTTAGGATATTAATATGCACATTAAGCAGCTTCACATTCCGAAAACACCTTCTATTTCGTTCAGTTCAAATAGTGTAAATGACCACCTGCTATGCAAGCTTACGTACTATTAGAGAAAGTACAAAAATTAGAATCCTTAGTTATTAATTTGTTAGGTTGTTATGATTTAATTTGGGTTATATAAACCCCACAAGTGTAATAGCCATCATATCTTGCAATCCATTTCATTTCTGATAAAAATGATTCCCAGAGTTCATCTCTGTTCACCAATCCCTAATTGCTAATATTTTCTTTCCTTATTTTCATCTGTTTTTCAACCACCATGGCCCCATTTTCACACGTACAAGGATCTCAGTCGACTTTCCTCGCAGAACTGCTATGGCCCAGGAGAGCTCCTCGTTCCAGTATTTTATCTCCCTCGAACCTCCATTACACTCAAGAACCCTTGACAGGGGACACTCAAAAAACAGATGGTCCCTTGTTTCCAACATTCCTCCACATAAAATACAACTCACATTCGTGATCAAACCCGTTTTTGCCAGCCTTGCCCTAGTAGGCAATCGATTCAATATTTTCATCCAGGAAATTATAGCATGTCTAGGTATATGCATAAGAAACCATGTTATTTTATGCCAGGGTACCCTTGTACCTTTCTCACGTAAACCATGCTAAATCATCCTGGCCGGATAAAGTTGCCCAGCAACCAGAATTGGAGTAGCTATCGCCCAACTTCAAGAGCTTCCTGAACAACCAACTGTAGTGTTCCTTACTGTCCATATGCCAAAAATTTATAAGTGTTAAATATTTGTATAACTAGAACGAAGCGTGGAACTGGATGACACTAGTGAAGTCAACTTGCTTAAAATTATTTATAAAAAATTAAACAATTAAAATTAATTTGTTTCTACATACATGTATGTTTTTTGCTCCCATTCCAAGATACAATTCCTTACAAAGATCTCCAGGAAAACTCTGCGTCCATCTCAATGATTTTTCATTTTTTGGAACTCTAGTTTTTGGCATTTATCAGCACATGTCAACAGCAATCTGCCATGTGAGAACAAATACTTGTACAAAACTTTAATCATTAAAAGTCAACTTGGTTGTATACAGAGCTGTCTCTGCAGGAAGAAACCATGAAACATCTGCAACTTAGGCAAAAAAAAAAAATTCTAACAATTGTTGATGTTGTCCAAATATTTGCTAAAACTTTGCAATTACTGGGTGCCAAACTTATCCATTATTTTCTAAAACTTTGCAACATTCTAACAAGAGTTATGACAAAGCTGTGATGGTTAAGATTTTCTCTTATTTATGGAGACAAAAATTACTAACAATCCATTAATTAAAAAAGATCATTCAAAAAATTACAGAGAATTTGAGACAAAATCACCCAAAAAGCTTCTCCTCTTGTAGTCCTTTCATGTTGTTCCTACAGACATTTTCCTGCATAGCCAGCATTTCTAAACAATGATTGCTTTATGGCATCAGAACTTAGTAATGTTCTCTGTTTCAAGTCCTGCATTAAGGACCAAAATGTCTGTAAGAAAAAAGTTTTTAGACAGGCATAGCAAAGAACTAATTCAGAGACATTAACAATTTTGTTTTTTTAATTACCTCTGAGCAAGATGCTTGCATTGCAAAATCGTTGAAGCAGCTAATAACACATTGTTCAATCTTAAGACCTAATGCTTCCAACGTTGTTAAAGTTGATAACAACAATCCTTGTTTCCCTGAAAGACATATCTCAATCCTCGTATCCGCATGTCTTCTTTCCACCTCAATCTGCAAGAAAACAAGTTTAGAGACTTTCATTCAGGGTTTAGGTGTTTGGAAATATGGTTTCACTTGAAATGTTGCAGAAAAAATCCAGCACCTTTGGTATCTTTCTGACTAAGATTTCATTTGGTTTTACTTCATTGAAAATGTGAGCCATGTTTAACGCATTTGAGCCTGTTTCGATCTCTTGCTGTAAACTTTTGATCCTCTCGAGAAGTTCCTTTGTGTAATCTATGGTATCTACAAGTATGGAGGTCCTATCCATCTGTTAAAACATCAATGGAAAAAATACAGATTAGCGTTAGCCCTCCCAAAAAAACAACTTGCATTTTGAAACTAAATGGCTGTCTTACCTTGCTTATCTTTGGAACAATTGATCTTAACATCGAAAGGCGGTCGTTTAGCCGCTTCCTTCTCCGTCTTTCCGCCACTAGATTCTTCGAGGGCTGACCCTTTAGTTTCTTGGCTCGATTATTGCGGTCTGTAGTACTGCAGGTCCCCATGTTGAAAACCGGTGCTTCAGGTGACTGAGTAGGCTCAGCTTTGCAAGAAGCAGCTGCTTGGGTCATATTCAACCAGTGATAATCTTCTTGAACCGGAAAGAGTGGCGTATCAAATGTGTTGTTCGATGTGTCCGTCACTTGTGGTGCTACAGAGAATTCGTCACCAAATGTACCGTCGTAGACATGGTTGAAGTCGAAACTCAAACCTTGCTCGAAGGGCACTGTGAATTCCTGGCAGAATGAATCAGGAAGGAAACTAGCAGCAGCTGCTACATCATCAAAGCAATCAAAGTTGAATCCATTAGGGAAAATGTCATCCATTTCTGATGGAATTGTGCCCCCATTGTCTTTTCTTAGAGCTAATAATTCCTCTAGGTATCCTTGTTCGTTCATCTCCATACCCCTCTCTTTTCTTGCCTTTTTTCTTTCTGGGGAATGCTATTATTATCAGAAGATAACTTGAGGAAATGAAAGTCTGAAACCAAGTTTAAGAATTTATAGCTACAACACATTGAAGTGAGTGTAAGTTTGAAATAAAATATTCAATCTATGATTATTGTATGTGTATTTGTTTAACCTTTAAGAAGATGCCTAAGATTGCGATGGAATCTGCTTAGCCTAATAATGTTGGACATAATCATAAAGCTCCAACCTCCTGTCTCTCACATCAGAAAATTTTGCTCAAAAGTGTCCATTCCCCCTGTGCCTCTAGAATTCTGGGTGTTAGCTCACAAATTCATAATTAGTTTGGTAGGTGCTGTTTTTGTTGCTTCCTAATCCTACCCTATGTTGATCCATTTTTGGAACTGTAATCCCAGTTTTTGGTTTGGATAAATAGCTGAGCTTTCACTGCATGTCACATCTCACCTAGCTGAGCTGAGCTTAATTAGCCATGGGTTTATCTTTTAAGACATGATTAAGAGCCTGACCGACGTAGAATCTGCCAGTGAAAGGGATAGTTTTGTCTGTTTCTTATGTCTTTTAGCCGGTGAATGAATCTGTCGACTCCTATAGTCTACACTCATTTCATGACGTCTGGTGTTTAGTTTATTAGGCTTCATCCGTCTGGTTTACCAGGATTGGCATTACTCGATAGGGGTATTGATATACTTGTCCGGTTCTACCCTTCGTTTAGAATTTATTTTATTTATTTTTAATTGTGATTTTGGACATTTTGATGTGTAGAAATTGTGGGATACTTTTTAATTATGGTTTTATTGGTTTTCGAACTTGATGTTTGACTCTTCAGACTTCACTTAATTATATGATGACAGAGAATCACGACCGCAGGTTTTTTATGATTAAGGGTGAGCGTTCGAGCGAGTCGAGTTAAAAAATTTTGAATTATTCGAGTTGAGTTAATATATTTTATAATTTAATTTTTTTTTAATTTTTTAATACGAATCGATTTTTGCGAGTTTGAGTCGAGTTAGAGCCAATTTAATTTTTTGAGTTTATGTATAAATTTTAATTGCACTATTTATAATATTATTGTACATTTTAATTCTAATTTAAATGACTCTATCTTTATATCTACCTACATATTTTTTTATATTATTTTTTACATAAATAAGATTTTAAATTATTATTATTATTATTATTATTATTATTATTATTATTATTATTATTATATACCTTAGGTATGAATATGTCGTTCTATTAAATTACAAGTCTTATTAAAAACTTTTTTCTTATTTATAAAAGGTCAAAACGAGATAAAAATAATAATAAATTAAATATAAATATATAAATATATAAATTAAAAATATATAAAAAAATTTAAATAAAAATTTTATTAAATAAAATAAAAAATAAATTTAAAAAGTGATCATATTGTAAAGAAATAAAAATTAAAAGGTAAAAATAATAAAAAAGATAATATATAATTAAAATAAAACTAAAAATAAAATTATAGAGACTAAATGTGTAATTAGACCCTAAAAATTTTTGATTTTTCGAGGAACTCGAACTTTGAAAATTTGAAATCGACTCGAAATTGAAATTTTTTGAATTATTCGATTCGACTCGAATAACTCAAAATTAAAAAAAAATCAATTTTTTTATTCGAGTCGAGTTTTGTTCACCCTTATTTATAATAATGAAAACAGAGGGAAAACATAACTTTTTTATATAAAATTAACGGATTAAAAGACTAACATTTCTATGATTAGGGATCAACCCAAAATTTTATATAAAAAATATATTAATATGGTGCATAAGAATATTGGAAATATAATATAAATAAGTAATTGATTTTAATTTTATTTGAATTAATAAGTTAAATCATTCCAGATTTGGGATCATTTCTAAGATACCCTAAACCCCACAAGATCAAGATGGGGGGTAATTGAAAATTATGCCTAATCCTCGTGATAATAAAAAAACAGTACTTCTCATCTCAGCTACACAATCGATCACATCATTCTAGGTAGTACAAGAAGTTTTTATTTCTATTACAATGAAGTACTTTTTTTTTGTTAGTATATAATTGTTACTTGTAGCAAGTCATTTAACTTCATCTGTATGTTAAAAAAAAAATAGATCTATTTTTGGATCAAATAATTAAAATATAACGAAACCACTGTAGGCTCTTGCTTGAATACAACGTATACGGCTTTTCCCAATTTAAGAAATGTACGAGTTACTATCACGTTATTATATATTTTTTAATTAGAGTTATTATATAACTTTTATTTAATAATATGAATAGTAAAAAATAAATAAAATGAGCACGAGTCATATAGTTTCAGTGATTAAAGGAACGGTTGTTGTTTTTAGGAGTGAGCAAGACTGGGTATCCGATCAATTTGGAGTATTGATCCCGATCCCGGTAACCACCGATTCCTGAAAATTGAAATCAGTCCTGGTCCCGATCACATAGGATTCTAAATTTTAAGAACCGATCCCGTTATTGGTGGGTACCAGTTCCAATATCGGGTACCTGATCAATTAATTTATTCTTAAAAAATTGAGTAATTAGAGAAAAAATTCAACAATTAATAATAATATTAAATAATAAAATTAAAATATTGTAGACTTGAAAAATAAAATTTTAAAACTAGTCATACTCATAATATTCATACATAAAGAGAAGGCTTGCTAAAAAATAAACAAAAGAAAACCAATACATGATATTTTGTATTGGTCCCGGTCTTACTGAACCCACCGGGTACCAAGTCCAAAAAATCAAGATCACATTATGGTCTCAGTTATGATAGGACTTAAATTTTGGATCCAGTCCTGATCTCATCGGAATCAATACCATAAAAAATCTATCGGGTCTTATTGGATTCGAGATCAGGACCGAATCCAAAAAATCAAGATCCCGTCTCGGTCCCGATTATGACCGGGACCTAAATTTTGTATCCAGTCTTGATCTCATCGAAATCAATACCATAAAAAATCTATCGGGTTTTATTAGATCCGAAATCAAAATCGAGTAATTGGTTTTTTGCCCACCCCTAGTTATTTCTAGAGATCACAGATTTAAACACCAATAATATCAATAAAATGATTAAACGATCAATATACAATAATTAAAAATATACTTTAAAATAGATACTATTATAACCACAGTTAGCTGATTCAAAATAAATAAATAAGATGAATTAATCGATCTCTAGAAAGACCCGCAGATTAAAGTACCAATAATAGTGCACAAGGAATAAGGATAGTCCCTCCCCCCCCCCCCCCAGAAATCTTAACTAAAACACGTGTCCTATTCTTACATCACCGCGTGTTAAGTGAAGGCATCTCTCCAGAAATGAATCACGGGTAATAGTCTACTCTAGAGTCTAGCCTACCTTAAAAGAAAGAAAAACAATTTTATTATTTTTGTCTTCTAACATTATTTAGTTCGGAAGTACTCTAAAACGTTTTGTAATAAAAAGACAGAAAATGAAGAAAACGTTTTCTAAGACTAAATAAATGAAGATGCCTAATGAGTTAAAATTTTAACATGAATAATACTTTAATTAGTTTAAAAAATATTTTGAAAAAATTACAACGAATCAATAAATATTCAAAATAAAGTAGTAGAATATACTATTGAAATAATCATCAGAATATATATGGATTTAAATAGTATAATTAATATAGATATAATATAATATTTTAATAGATATAAGATGATATTTAAATTATATTATGTATTATAAGTAATATGAATATATTTTTTCGTTTTGGATATATCATCCCGATCTACCAAACATATGGAGTAATAATTTAACTTTAGTATCCTTCATTTTTACTTTATCTATTTTTTTTAATTTATGTTTAAAAAATTTTATTTTTTATTTTAATAATATTATCTTTAGAAATTAATCTCTAATTTAATATTTTCCTAATACCACTATATTAACACAATTACTTTTCACAACCAAAATCATAATAGATCGTCTTAACAACTGTTATCTGACGCGATGATTTGCATATCTTGTACAAAACTAAATACTCCCAAGATTTACAGCCAATAATAAATATTATAATCTTAATGTTTTTGACACTCTTTAATTAACTATATTGCAAGTAGAACACAGATTTGATTTTCTTCCCAATATCATGGATTTCTAACCTCACACACTGTAGACTAATTTGACCAAATATCATTAATAATGTTTCATATGCGTCTATTAATAACAAATTATAGATCATTTGGTACATTAAGAAAAGATTAAGTTGGAGTGGATGGTGGAGGTTTAGAAGGGACGGGAAACCCCTTAGATGTTTCATATCATGAGTCATGACAATGAGACACGTCCACCATATCAATGCTACGATTATAGAAGTAACAATTAGATGGTGGTAAAGTCATAAAACCGTGGGCTGATTCTTCCACCACCCGACACTACGCGCTTTTCTCAACACCAAAATATATCCAAGAGACATCCTTCCCTTTCAACATGACAGACCACAATATCTCAGTTTAGGGTTTTGTTCTTTTGAGCTAAAAAAAATCATCTTTTTTTCCTGCTGCTTCTTCGATATTGACTGTCAGAATTTGTCAGCTAGTGATTTGTTTGGTAGTAGCAGAGGGGGATCCCAAGAAAATCCTACACACTGCTGCCAAGACACCCTTTTTTTTCTCTTATCAACCATGGAACCGTAGGGTTATTTGATGAACTTGGTTCGATTTTACAGTATATGTTTAGTATTTGTGATCGTATTTTTTAATAATATTATTTTAACATTTAAATTAAAGTTATTTTAGAATATAATTTATGTTATTATTTGTTATTTTAGAAAATATTTCACAACCTCTGTGTGCAATAATGGAGACATAGGTAAAGTGGGAGGTACAAAGGTTGATAGATTAATTATATTTTAGGTTTTAATAATTTAAAATTATTTAAATTAAACTTTGATCTCTATTTTTTGTTTTAATTATTTTTTAAAGTTTAATATTTAAAATTAATAAAATTAAGTTTTAATTTCTTAATTTTACAATTTAATTATTTTTTCAGTCTATCAATACCATAACTGTGGATTGAATCATAACTATTAGATGAATATGTTTCAGCCCAATACAGATACAAGTGTGGTAGATTAGATTATATTAGAATTATCACAGCCGATCGTATAAATTTATAAAGAAAATTTATTCATAATTCAAAGAAAGATTTAAAAATTAATAATTATAACGATGTAAAAGAATGCTTAATTATTTGAATTAATTTTAATTTTGTATTGTTTTATTTTATGCATGTACCGGATTTTTAAAATCATTGACTCCCGATCTTAAATGTTTTTTTAACAAATAATTATTTGTATTTGTTAATGGTCATACTTATTCTGGGTATTTTAGTTTTTTATTTGTATTTATTAAAACAAAAACATTTATAATTTTTCTCTAATATTATGCTTTATAGGAAGTTTTAACAATTTGTTTTGGCTAAACACAATAAAAGAGAGTAAATGATTATAATATTCTCTTGTTTAGAAGTGTATCTTATTTTTAGTCAAATTTTTTGTAACACCCAACCCAAATGTCACGTTGGGCCTCCGGCCCAAAACCCGTATTTCAAAATTTCCTTTAAAAGTTCAATAATAAAAATCAACGTAAGGTCCAAAACCAATTTCGTAGTCCATTAAAAATTAAAACGAACCCAAAAATAATTCAAAGTAAATCGGAGCTCCAAAATATATTACAGACCATTTAAAAACATTCGACCCAATAAAATAACAGAGTTACAATACATATAGGGTTCAACACAGTACTAAGCCCACTACATCTAATAATTGTACTCTGACAACACGGTCGATGCTGAAAGTCCAAACCTTGATGGTGCTCCACGAATCCCGCTTCACCTAACCTACGCACGAAAATAGATTCCGAACGCTGAGCCACACAAGCTCAGTGGATACGCCAAACTCGGCCAATATCATGCATATCGAAAGCAGTAAAGCATAGCATATAATCTCATTATTGGTATGATGGTCTAGCATACTTGCTTAACACATGGCATAAATGAATGTATATTATCGCACACAGCATATACAATCACATAAGTCAACACACAAGAGCGAGGCCCGTGTCCACACAACATCGGGATCTTACACTCAGGATTGAGGCCACCCTCAAATCCTATGCCCGGAATGTTACATCGGACATCTTCGAACGAGGCCGCCCAACATTCGAAAAGGTTGGAGGCCGCCCAACCAACCCTATGCTCAGAATGTTACATCGAACATCTTCGAGTGAGGCTGCCCAACACTCGGAATAAAAGTCTTCAATCATCACCCGACATGTTACATCGGATGGCCTTCAACGTGTTGCAACACTTATGGATATCCGGATTTTCAACTCATAGGGACTCAAACCACACAAACAATCCACCTAGGATCTTATCACAACAAGATATATTAAAGTTTATCTCAACTAGTCTTTCGGGGTTTTAACCTCAATCTTAGTTCGACAATCCATTTCATAGCTTTCAGATTTAAGTATTTATTTATTAAGATCACCAAAACCCTAAATTTTACCCAACTTAGCCAAAACACACAAGGGCATCGATACCCTTAAGTAGGGTATCGAAACACCCTATATCGATACCCACCCAAAGAGGGTATCGAAACACAAGTATTGAACACAGTATCGATACCGTTGATCAACTTCAAAAGTCAACAGAAAGGGGAGGAACCGTTTCAATACAGGTATCGATACAAAAAGTTTCTGAAATCCTCGGTATCGAAACAAGGTTCGATACCCCTGGGCAACAAGCCAAAATATACTCATGGGTATCGATACCGGTAGCCCGAGTATCGATACCCCCAGCACTAAGGACAAGTCTACACTTAGAAATTCTAGATTTCCAACCCCAAACTTAATCTAATCGATTCTAAAGTGTTCTTACTCAATATAAATGATGTTTAGAGTATTTTAACACCCATTTCCAACCCTTAATCACATTAATACGGATTTCACCATTAAAACACCCAAAGCATAAACCAAGCATTTATGCACAAAACCTACATGTATACTAACTACCATGAAATGCAGGATGATTAGAAGAGTTGGGAGTACCAACCTATTACAAAACAGCAACCAAACAGCAAACCCGAGCTCCAAGGTCCACCTCAAACTTTATCCTTCCCAAAGCTTGAGGATGGGTCTTCCACTTGTTTCTCTACAAAGGGAAGGTTAACAACAACTTAGAACCGTCCTAGGAGAAACCTCAAAGCTTAAAAACACTAAGAAAAATTGGATTTAAGCCCTCCAAAAGTCAAACCCGAACTCAACTCAAAACCCCTCTTAAACCTCCATCTCCATCAAACCTATACATTCTTACCTTGTTTGATAGATCCTTGCAAGCCCTACAAACCTTCTTCCAGCACAAAAATGAGATTACTACAAGAAACTCTAAAGATTAAACCTTTAACTTCTCTTTACTTGCTTCATGGGTGAGAAGGAAGAAAAGAAAGATGGTAAAGATGAGGAAGATGATATCATGGTCTACCAAAAATATTAAACCCCCTCCCCCATCTCATCTTATTTAGCATTTACCAAAATGTCCTCCCACTAAAACCTCAAGCCCAAAACCATCAAAGCCTACAACTAAACCATTTCTAAAACCTATGGCCCAACAACCTAAGGCCCGAAACCAAGCCCAAACCCAGGGATTAACCCAACACTCGGATACAGTAAACCCAAGTCGTTATAACTCTCCCCTCCTTAAAGAAAATTTCATCCTTGAAATTTACCTGTCAAGAAGAGGTGAGGATACTGGGATCTCAAGTCCTTCTCTGCCTCCCACGTGGCTTCTTCGATTCCATGATTCCTCTACAAAACTTTTACCAAAGGTATACTCTTATTCCGAAGTTCTTTGACTCTTCTATCCACAATTCCGATGGGTCTCTCCTCATAAGTCAAATCCACATTGACTTCAATTTCCTCAAGCTGAACCACATATGAGGGATCGAAACGATAACGTCTCAACATAGATACGTGGAACACATCATGTATGCGTGCCAACTCTGGAGGCAAAGCTAAACGATAAGCTACCGGTCCAACCCTTTGAAGCACCTCATACGGCCCGATATACCTTGGGCTCAACTTTCCCTTCCGGCCAAACCGGATGATACCCTTCCATGGAGATACCTTAAGAAACACCTTCTCCCCAAGCTCATACTTGATGTGCTTACGCTTCCTGTCCGCATAAGCCTTTTGTCTGTCAAAAGACGCTTGTAACCTCTCCTTGATGATTTGAACTTTCTCCTCAGTTTCCTTAACAAGTTTCGAACCCATTAACATCCTCTCATTGAGCTCTGTCCAACACAAAAGTGTCCTACACCTGCGCTACAAGGCCTCAAAAGGAGTCATCCTGATGCTCGACTGATAACTGTTGTTGTAAGCAAACTTTACCAACGATAACTACTCCTTCCATCTACGAGCAAAGTCTACCGCACAACACCGAAGCATATCCTCCAAGACCTGGATAACTCTCTCAGACTGTCTATCGGTCTGAGAATGAAAAGCTATACTGAAGTGCAACTTGGTGTCTAGAACCTCGTGGATAGACCTCCACAACCTCGTTGTGAACCTCGGATCCCTATCCGATATGATCGATGAAGGCACACCATGCAACCTCACGATCTCCTTAATGTACAACTGAGCCAACTTTTCCAAACTGAAGTCCATCCTCACGGGTAAGAAGTGAGCTGACTTAGTCAAATGATCAACTATGACCCATATAGCATCATGTTTCCTCAACGTCATCGGTAACCCGGTGACAAAGTCCATGGTCACACGATCCCACTTCCATTGTGGAATCTGGATAGGCTGAAGCAAACCTGAAGGAACCTGATGTTCCGCTTTCACTTGCTGACATGCCAAACACCTTGTTACAAACTCTGACACATCCCTCTTCATACACGGCCACCAAAAGAAAGGACGAAGATCCTGATACATCTTGTTACTACCCAGATGAACAGAAAACAAACTACGGTAAGCTTCCCTCAAGATACGATCCCTCAGTTCCTCCAAGGCGGGGACACACAACCAACCCTGAAAGTACAAGAAACCACCATCTCGTACTTCAAAGTCTGACGACTCACCCCTCTGAATAGCCTCTAACTGAGCTACCAACTCCTCGTCTAACACTTGTTCCCTTTTTATCTCCTGAACAAGCGTGGGCTCCACACGCAACTCAGCTAAAAGACCTTCATCCTCGGTCATCCTCAACCGAGCAAACAAGGCTCTCAAGTCCGACATAGGCTTCTTACTCAATGCATTAGCGACCACATTCGCCTTGTCCGGATGATACTCTATGACACAGTCATAGTCCTTTAACAACTCTATCCACCGACGTTGTCTCAGATTCCTCTCTGGGTAAGCAGATACTTTAAACTCTTGTGGTCGGTGTAGACGTAGCATTTCTCCCCATAGAGATAATGCCTCCAAATCTTCAAAGCAAAGATAACCGCTGCAAGCTCAAGATCATGTGTAGGATAATTCCTCTCATGGGGTTTCAACTGCCTCGAGGCGTAAGCAACCACCTTACCCTCTTGCATAAGCACACAACCTAACCCATTCAAGGAAGCATCACTAAACACCACATAATCTTTTCCCGGTTCCGGTTGTGTCAAGACCGGTGCCTTTGTCAGATAAGCTTTCAATTGCTCAAAACTCTGTTGTCTTCTTTCGTTCCACACAAATGGAACTCCTTTCTGAAGCAACTTGGTCAAAGGCGCCGCTATGATCGAAAAACCCTTAACGAACCTCCTATAGTATCCAGTAAGTCCAAGAAAGCTACGGACTTCCGATACATTCCTCGGTGGTTTCCATTCCACCACAGCTTGTATCTTTTGGGGATCTAATCGGATACCATCTGCTGCAACTATGTGGCCAAGGAATGCCACCTCAGACAACCAAAACTCGCACTTACTAAACTTGGCGTACAAACGCCTATCCCTCAACACCTGAAGATCAACTCTAAGGTGGTAGTCATGCTCCTCCTCCGAGCGTGAATACACCAAGATATCATCGATGAACACAACACCAAACTGATCTAGATGCGGCTGAAAGACTCGGTTCATCAAGTCCATAAAAGCTACGGGTGCATTCGTGAGCCCAAATGACATCACGAGAAACTCATAGTGTCCGTATCGCGTCCTAAAAGCAATCTTCTAGACATCCTCGTCCACCACCTTTAATTGATAGTACCCTGACCTCAAGTCAATCTTAGAAAACACACGGGCACCCCTCAACTAAATAAAGAAATCATCGATCCTAGGCAAAGAATAACGATTCTTGATCGTGACCTTATTGAGCTGACGGTAGTCGATGCACATCCTCATCGATCCATCCTTCTTCTTAACAAACAAAATCGGTGCTCCCCACGGTGACACACTCGGTCTGATAAAACCTCTCTCAAGCAACTCCTGGATCTGTTGTTTCAACTCTCTCATCTCCATTGGTGCCATACGATACGGTGCTATAGACACCGGTGCCGTACCAGGCAACACCTCTATCCGAAACTCCAACTCACGATCGGGAGGTAAACCAGGTAACTCCTCTGGGAAAACGTCGGGATACTCGCAGACTGTCCTTAAGTTCTCTAAAGCTGGGCTGCCAACACTCACATCCACCACGTGAGCTAAGAAAACCTCACAACCTTACTGGATCAACCTCTGAGCTGTCAACGCTGACACCACATTCGGTAAACACGGATTTCTTTCACCCCTCACAACAAGCTTAGAACCATCTACCACTCTGAGTTTTAAACTCTTAGTTCTATACCCCAAACTTGAATCGTGTTCAAATAACCAATCCATCCCTAGGATTGCGTCGAACTCCTGAAACGGAAAGACCATAAGATCGGCCAGGAAGATAGATCCTTGCACCTCGATTGGACACCTCCAATACACCTTATCCACCAACACATCCAACCCCAAAGGGCTTGTCACACGAAGCCCTATCTCAAGATCCTCTGCTGGTAGTCCCCACTGTTGAGATATCCTACTACGGATATACGAGTGGGTAGACCCCGAGTCCACAAGAGCAACTATAGGTACAGAAAACAAACTGAACGTACCTGAGATCACATCTGTGGCTGCACAGTCCTCCTATGCCCTCACAACATACTGTCTCGCCGGTGCTCTGGCGGTGGACTGAAAGGTACCCCCTGAAGCATGGCTAGCTCCGCCACAAGAAAACCCACGACCTCTCTGAGCCTGGAACACAGTCCTCTGAGCCTTACGGGAGGAGACGTCACAGCCTCAGGGCAGTCTCTAATAAGGTGATCTAGGGACCCATACTGAAAACAAGCTCTAGCATTGCCCCAACACTCTCCTCGATGGCTCCGGCCATAACGCCTGCAAGTCTGAATACTAACGTTGGCACTCCTCTGTAAACTCTCTGGACCCCCAGCAGAAGAAGACACAGACTGTCTCCTTCGTCCCGCAGACTCTGACCTCTGATCTAACCTCGAACTCTGATTCGATCCTCCTCTGTTCTGGTTCCAACGGTTCCTACTCCTACCAGAGTGGGACTGAGAGTTACCCGCACGACTCTGACTAGCTCCACCGGGGACTCCCTGGCCAACAAATGGCCTATAGGTCAAACCCTGAACCTGCTCAAGGGACTTAGTACTGGCAGCTAACTCTGAGAACATCGTAGGTGGTCTAGTAGTAAGATAAGTCTAGATCTCCTTCCTCAGACCTTTCAAGACCACTTGCATCTTATCTTCTCGATAGTAACAAGCTTTGGGGCATACCGGCTCAACTGAAGGAACTCCTGTTCATAAGCGAAGACCGAACGGTTCCCCTAAACCAGATGGGTAAACCGCTCCCTCAGGGTGTCGATCTGAGTCTCGCCCACATACTTGCTCTCGAACTCCTCAACAAAGTCTTCCCACTTAGGACGATGGGGATACCAACCCTGCTCAACCGTCTCCCACCACTCTCTCGCGTTGCCCTTGAGAAGAGACAACACACACGA
The DNA here is from genome assembly GCA_035048815.1 of Abelmoschus esculentus. Classification (NCBI taxonomy): domain Eukaryota; kingdom Viridiplantae; phylum Streptophyta; class Magnoliopsida; order Malvales; family Malvaceae; genus Abelmoschus; species Abelmoschus esculentus. The sequence continues at coordinate 5,947,208 of JAUCBN010000013.1, read as the reverse complement.
TAGCTTATCCTCTGACCTCAGCTGCATTTGTCTCATGATCTACCTTGTGTCGTACAACCACTGATCCGCCTGTACGGGATTATCCTGTCCCGTACCAAAAAAGTCAATAGCTCACTGTCTCCACACCCTCTCAATCGGTGCCTCACGAGGCGTAAAAGACGACCTCGGTATAGCTCTCACAATCCGGCGTAGTGTACGGTTCAACTGAGCAAAGTAATTGGCCCCTTGACCAACTGTATCATCCGATGGCACCTCCTCATCGGGCTTAAACTCATAGTCGGAGTCTCCTCCTCGAGAACCCCTGCTCTCCTCCTGATCTCTCATGCGTCTAGGCATGCTTAGCAACCTCTACACAACAACCACAAACGGGATTACACCATCGAAATTTCAGCTTTAAGAGAAGTACTATATTGACTCGTGGGCAAGTACTAGTCTAACAACTATATAACACACTAGACTCACCCGGGGACTCCTAGAACTGACTCAAACTGGGCTCTGATACCACTAAATGTAACACCCGATCCGGATGTCACGTTGGGCCTCCGGCCTAAAACCCGTATTTTAAAATTTCCTTTAAAAGTCCAATAATAAAAATCACGTAAGATCCAAAACCAATTTTATAGTCCATTAAAAATTAAAATGAACCCAAAAATAATTCAAAGTAAATCGGAGCTCCAAAATATATTACAGACCATTTAAAAACATTCGACCCAATAAAATAACAGAGTTACAATAAATATAGAGTTCAACACAGTACTAAGCCCACTACATCTAATAACTGTACTCTGACAACACGGTCGATGCTGAAAGTCCAAACCTTGATGGTGCTCCACGAATCTCGCTTCACCTAACCTACGCACGAAAATAGATTCCGAACGCTGAGCCACACAAGCTCAGTGGATACGCCAAACTCGGCCAACATCATGCATATCGAAAGCAGTAAAGCATAGCATATAATCTCATGCATGGTATGATGGTCTAGCATGCTTGCCTAACACATGGCATAAATGAATGTATATTATCGCACACAGCATATATAATCACATAAGTCAACACACAAGAGCGAGGCCCATGTTCACACAGTATCGGGATCCTATACTCAGGATTGAGGCCGCCCTCAAATCCTATGCTCAGAATGTTACATCGAACATCTTCGAACGAGGCCGCCCAACGTCCGGAAAGGGTGGAGACCGCCCAACCAACCCTATGCTCGGAATGTTACATCGAACATCTTCGAGTGAGGCCACCCAACACTCAGAATAAAAGTCTTCAATCATCACTCGGCATGTTACATCGGATGGCCTTCAACGTGTTGTAACACTTATGGATATCCGAATTTCCAACTCACAAGGACTCAAATCACACAAACGATCCACCTAGGATCTTATCACAACAAGATATATTAAAGTTTATCTCAACTAGTCTTTCGGGGTTTTAACCTTAATCTTAGTTCGACAATCCATTTCATAGCTTTCAGATTTAAGTATTTATTTATTAAGATCACCAAAACCTTAAATTTTACCCAACTTAGCCAAAACACACAGGGGTATCGATACCCTTAAGTAGGGTATCGAAATACTCTATATTGATACCCACCCAAAGAGGGTATCGAAACACAGGTATCGATACCGTTGACCAACTTCAAAAGTCAACAGAAAGGGGAGGAATTGTTTCGATACAGGTATCGATACAAAAAGTTTCTGGAATCCTCGGTATCGAAATAAGGTTCGATACCCCTAGGCAACAAGCCAAAATATACTCATGGGTATCGATACCGGTAGCCCGAGTATCGATACCCCCAGCACTAAGGACAGTCTACACTTAGAAATTCTAGATTTCCAACCCCAAACTTAATCTAATCGATTCTAAAGTGTTCTTACTCAATATAAATGATGTTTAGAGTATTTTAACATCCATTTCCAACCCTTAATCACATTAATACGGATTTCACCATTAAAACACCCAAAGCATAAACCAAGCATTTATGCACAAAACCTACATGTATACTAACTACCATGAAATGCAGGATGATTAGAAGAGTTGGGAGTACCAACCAACCTATTACAAAACAGCAACCAAACAGCAAACCCGAGCTCCAAGGTCCACCTCAAACTTTCTCCTTCCCAAAGCTTGAGGATGGGTCTTCCACTTGTTTCTCTACAAAGGGAAGGTTAACAACAACTTAGAACCGTCCTAGGAGAAACCTCAAAGCTTAAAAACACTAAGAAAAACTGGATTTAAGCCCTCCAAAAGTCAAACTCGAACTCAACTCAAAACCCTTCTTAAACCTCCATCTCCATCAAACCTATACATTCTTACCTTGTTTGGTAGATCCTTGCAAGCCCTACAAACCTTCTTCCAGCATAAAAACGAGATTACTACAAGAAACTCTAAAGATTAAACCTTTAACTTCTCTTTACTTGCTTCATGGGTGAGAAGGAAGAAAAGAAAGATGGTAAAGATGAGGAAGATGATATCATGGTCTGCCAAAAACATTAAACCCCCTTCCCCATTTCATCTTATTTGGTATTTACCAAAATGCCCTCCCACTAAAACCTCAAGCCCAAAACCGCCAAACCCTACAACCAAACCAGTCCTAAAACCTATGGCCCAACAACCTAAGGCCCGAAACCGAGCCCAAACCCACGGATTAACCCGACACTCGAATATAGTAAACCCGGGTTGTTATATTTTTTACTTTGACTAATTATAATTTTAAATCTATGATTGATAAAAATATAAAAAAATATGTTTTAAAAATCTTTAATCATGTAGTTTAAAAATATATATTTTATAAAATTTAATAAATTAAAATATTTAAAATAATTATGATCAAATTTTTAAAATTTTAACTTTTAAAAAGTTAATATTAGACACTATATATGGGACAGAGAGAGTATTAGTTTAAGAGCAATCGTGACAAAGTATTGGCCCACTTCATTTTACCCAATCGTGCTTTCTATTAGATTTGGGCCAGAGGCCAGCGTATTTCTCCTAGAATTTCAGATAAGAAAATATATATATATATATATATATATATACTAATTTGAAATTTGTTTTGCAATATATTATTTTTTATTAAATGGGTATTTACATTCCCACTTTAAATATCATAATTCAAATTAATATAAAAGTAAATAATTTAAAACAATAAAAACATTTTAACCACCCAATTGATTAATAATTTTTTTATAATTTAAATATTCCATAAACTTGGTACTTTATGCTTTATTATATATTTCTTCCTGTAACTGGATTTATCTGGTTATCTATTTTACAAAAAAAAAAATACAAGTTAAAATATTTTTTTCAATTATAGCACGCTGGTGACATTTAATTAAAAAAATACGATTTATTTAAATAAAAAAATGGATAAATGATATTTCAAGTTTGTTATTATTTTTTTCTTTTAGTTTAATCTCTAATTTTTTACAATATTAAGTTAGCCCTATTTAATTTTTAAACTTCATAGTCTATTCCATTATTTATAGTATCGATCATTTTTATTTAATAAGTCACACAATTCATATTCTAAGAGACGTGCCTTTAATTTTGTAAAAGAATAAGAATTTCAATTGCATTTAAAAATAAACTAGTACGAAGTAAAATTCATTTTTAGTTTTGTTTTGACCAAGAGTCCCCCGCCCGCCAGTCAGATGCTCTACTAATATATGTGAATTATTTTACAGTGGGGGCTCACTAGTTTCATAATTTTGGTCCACCGTAGATTTATATAATATGATAAGTAATTATGATATGCGATAAGTGGAGACTATAATACAACAACATGATTCTACTTAATGATCTGCCAAAAGTAACATTTAAAATTTTGAGTATACTGAAAAATTATAAATAACGACATCAATATACTGAAAAATTACATTTAAAATTTTAAATATTTTAAAAAATTATAAATAACGATATCGATATACTGAAAAATTAATATTTAAAATTTTGGGTCTCTAAATACTGTTTTGATAATATGATTTAGCTGATCTCATACATCAACACTTGCATATATGAAATTTGATATTTTTAAAGGTTTAAATAAAAATAACCAGCCTTTAAAATTATGTCTTTTGTTTACTTTTTAGCTCTTAAATTATTTTTTTTTTCAAAATAAATTTTTAAATTATTATTTTTATCACTTTAAATTCCAAAATTATTATTTATCAAAATAAATACCTAAATTATATTATTTTTCTTTTAATCCCTAAAATATCCATTAATAAAAAAATCATTACGATATTTCAATATTTTATTAGTTAAAATAAAATTTTTAAATTAAATAACTATTAAACTTAAAATAGCTAAAAATACTATTTATACATTTATTTTATCCAAAAATAATTTAAAAACTAAAAAAATATAATTTAAAAATTGATTTTTCATTCAATTCTCTCTTAAACTATACTAATCTCGATATCTGTTGCTGTAAAGTTTCAAATTTTTTAATACGATAACGTCATCTTTTACGAATATCGAGTTACTCAATATTTTAATAAATATTATTTAAAATTATATATTTCATTTTTTTTAAAAGCTTTAAACTGGGTATCTCAAACACCTCCATCGTTTTCTGTTCTTTTACTGGCAATTTAGTTGAAGAGTACATCACAGATCGTATGAAAATCAAAAGTACAAAACAACTGACACAAAAGGCAAAAGTAAAGGAATTCATGAGTTAATTATACAATAAGTCCCCAAACTATAACACACATTCTAAATTAGCCTATAACTTTTGAATATTTTATTTTCATCCCAAACTCTGACCTCATTCTAATTTGGTTTCTATATTTAATGTTTTAGTTTTATCTCTAAAATATGATCTTTATTATAGATTAATCTTTAAATTTTTAAATATTTTAATTTTATTATCAAATCATCATGTATACCATATCATATTAATATAAAATACCTATTAGTATTTATATAATAATTAATAATTTTTTGATTTTATTAATATATGGTATAATTAATATATACTAATAATTTATGGATAAAATCATAATATTTTATTAAAAATTAAAAAACATATTTAATAAATATAATTTAAAATTAAAATATTTAAAATTTTAAAAACTACTTTAAAGAGATCAATTTAAAATAAAAAATTACAATTTAAAAATATATAAAAATAATACAATCAACTCAAAAAATATATATTTTTAATAAATTATGATCTATTTTAAAATATACTTTTAATAACTCTACTATAATAATAATATTTGAACTCGTGACATATAAAATAATAATCATCCCATTAATTAGATAAGATGGTTTGTGTTAAAAAAAATACATTATAAAAAGTAAAAAAGGGAAGTTGTAGAATTTAATAATGAAGCAAAACCAAGGTGGAGGTGCCAATTGACCATGTGGGTGGGCAATCTAAAAAAGAATCTCTGGTCCAAAACAATGGCTTCTAAAGTGGGGTACTTTCGTTTTTGCCAGAGGCAGAGCTGAGACACAGCAACAAATCAAATAGTATAGAATTAAAATTTAAAAGTACCCTTTTTTCCCCAGAAAAGCACATTAAAAAGCAGATTTTAACATTCCCCTTTTCAATTTTTCTCCATTGTGCTGCTTGCGTAGCCCCGATTTCCTTTTTTAAATTCCAAAGAAAACCAATTCACCTGCTCTGTTTCTCTCAATTTCGGGTATGTTCTTTTGGGTGGCAAATCTGAGATCCTGTTGTATTTGAGTGATTCGTAAAACTTGTTTCTTCTTTCTTTTGTGTGATTGCAGACATGGATGCAATAATGTCTATTGGACTATACCCTCTGCACCGTTGTAAAATTCTCCATCTGGTTCGTGTTCTTGCTGTCTAAGATTTTCTCTTTTTTATTAATTTGGGTTTAGGATATAAAGTTGATACAGCAATCTGGTTTTAAAAATGGCTTCCTTTTTGCAGGTGAGACATGCTCAGGGGGTTCATAATGTAGCAGGGGAAAAGGATCATGCTGCTTATTCATCTGAAGAATATTTTGATGCCCATATCACACCTCTTGGCTGGCAACAGGTTTATAAAGCGAAATCATTGGTTAAATTATCGTGTGTGTGTTTTCCCTAACAAAAGAAAAATGAACAATATTGATTGGTTTTATCTGGAATCTGTGTTTTGTTTTCTCCATTGTTGAAATCTGGTGCATCAAAGTTGGTTTTACTGTTCTAGAGAGTTTATTCTTTAAAATATGCTTTTGAACAATGTTATTATTTGGATTTGGCACTAGTGGGAATAATATTGCTTCAGCATAATTGTATTTGTGACCCTTCACCCTTATTATAATTTATGACAGGTTGATAATCTGCGCAAGCATGTTCATGAAACTGGTCTTTCTAACAAAGTGGATTTGGTTATTGTTTCCCCTTTGCTCAGGTATTGCGACTTTTCGGTTACTTTGTTCGGTTCTAAAGAATTTCTTCTTGAAGCTTGGGTACTTTTTTCCATTTCCCTTTTGTTTTACTGGTATAGTACTTTTGCTTTTAGAAAAATGAAAACTTTTTGGCACCATTTTTCAATCCTTATTTTAATCATTGAACCCTGTTTATTCCTTATTGTAGTGTTTCCTTTGTCAAATTATTTATATTCTGTTGCATTTCATAGGAACTTTTCATTTGAAAGAATCATATTTTAGGATAGCCTTTAAAAGTTTATTCCCTACTTGCCTAGGCATGTTTGCACAGATTCATTTCATTAGAGCAATGGTATGTTTCAACTAAAATTCAGTGCAAAATCAACAATTTTTTTTCCTTTTAGTTTTGTAGCTTTGTAAACTAGAAAGAGTAAAGGACCCGGAACTAATCCAGATGGAAATTGAAAGTAATTATATATAATGTAAGAATCAATAGTATTGTTTAATTGTGAATGTCCATTTCCCTGAAAATGCAGCTATTCATGATATTTGTATTAATGTATGCCCACTCCTAGTTTTTACTAGGATTTCTCATGCTCTAACTGTGTCTTTTGGGATTATAGGACTATGCAAACTGCAGTGGGAGTCTTTGGTGGTGAAGAGCACAAGGATGGGATAGATGTTCCTCCACTAATGGTGGCAAATGCAGGGGAAAGTGACCGTCCTGAGATTTCAAGCCTGAATTGCCCACCATTTGTAGCTGTCGAACTTTGTAGAGAACATTTGGTACGTTTTTCAACTTAAACCCTATGAAAGAATTTACTTGCAACTTAATGTGTTTCTGCTTATAATTTTGTGTGTTGTTTCATACAACAAATATGGAAGCCAATTTCATGCACGCGTTGCAATAGGAATGAACTGTGTTTTATCGACCAAAACTAAAAGGGTGTACTAATTTTACTTCAATTCTTTGTTAAACTTCTGTATATCTATCATGGATATTCAATATCCATCGGTATACTTATATGTTTGATCGGACTCCTATATTTCGCTTTTGGATGAATCGATATCTTTTAGACATCTATTATAATGTTCTTACTTGCTGCAATTTCCCTTCCCAGTTTTCTGCTTTAAGAACTAGTTTCCAGAATGCAAAACATGATACTAATCAGAAATATGCACGGCACACTCAATATGGATTTGAAGATGCTTGGTTATTAGTCAGAGACTCAACATAGATGTAAAGGCCGGGAGACATTCTCTAGGTTATGACTTAAAATGGAGCGTAATTTGAATGGTTCAGGCATATCATTATAAAAAGCTCAAAATTGAATGTTTTAGACATCTAAAGCTCAATCCCCATCATATGTGTGGAAACATGTAACATAGCCCCTACTGTTTTCGGTTCATCGGTAAATGTAGATCATTTTTTATTCCTTACTTTAATAAGTTCGTTAAAAGAATAATGGATTATGTTGATTCTAGTGTAGTTGATAAAGATATGTATGCTTAAAAGAATTGGTTCATGTTGTAGAATTTGCAGCTAGTATCAATTGCCTAAGATTTTCCTCTTTATTTTTATTAAAACTTTTGATATTGTGCCTTTCTCATCTCAGTTATTTTGTTTCCTCCTTGAACCATTGAACCACAGGGAGTTCATCCATGTGATAGAAGAAGGAGCATCAGTGAGTATCGGTCTCTCTTTCCTGCAATCGATTTTTCTCTGGCAAGTACTTTGTCTCAATTCTTAATTTCTCACTATCGGAAATTGTTACGTAGTTTCAAATTCTTGTTATATTTTCTCTTCAGATTGAAAGCGAGGACGATGTTTTATGGGTAGCTGACACCCGAGAAAAGAACGAGGACGTTGCAGCCAGAGGAATGAAGTTTCTGAAGTGGTGAGTGGTCTATTTCCCGCTTGATATGCAATTTTTCTCTTTATGTTGGATCAACATAACAATGAAATGGAAGTGTATGCCAAAACTGAACTACCCCATGACTAATAAACATTTGTTGCAGGTTGTGGACGCGTAAGGAGAAGGAAATTGCAGTCGTTACACACAGCGGATTTTTGTATCATACCTTGAGTGTGTTCGGGAATGATAGTCATCCATCAGTGAAATCCGAAATATGCAAACAGTGAGTTCCGCAGAATTATTGATTGTTATTTATCCGCTACAAAGAACTGCGTACTGGCAATTGCATGATAGTATATATGTGGATAACAACAGAGGGAAACATGTTTCAATAGTGATAACTTATAACCTTGGATTTAACTGATAAATCAGAAATTTTGGTCCATCTTTTGCAGCTTTGCGAATTGCGAGCTCCGGTCTGTAGTTCTTGTTGATAGAAGGTAAGCATGACAGTTCAAAAACTTGAAATTCAACTACCTTTCCTGTCAAAAACTTTTCATTTAATTTCTTTGTTGTTTTCCATTGCAGTCTGCTGGGATCCGATCCTGCAACAACGAACTATCCCGGAAAAATCCCTGGCGGCCATGATCTTCCGAGCGATGTTGCTGCCGAGAAGCTTTCAGACGAAGGAAATGCCAGTTAGCATGAACATTCAGTTTGATAAACATAACATGATGCTTACAAATTTACTGAGATTATTTGTTAGGTACTTGGAATATTTTTGTTTAGCTCTCATGCTACATACGTTAGGCAATCTTAAAATTATTTCAAGAATATTTGTTGGATCAAATGCTTTAAACAGTTGAATCTGGCAATTCTTTATAAATGAAGAAACATGACTTCCAATGTGCATATCTTTGTAGAGGACAGGTTTAGATAGAGCTGTTTTATCGCACTTAAAAAATAATATATCTTATTATTACACTCAACACGTATGTATTTATTTAAATGCAGTTTTATCACACTTTTTTAAATATTTTTTATACCATTAATTGGTGATCACGTAATTAAACGTATAATTAATTCTAAAAGTTCACGCTAGGTTGAATTGGAAATACTATAATTAAATCTAGGGGGCAGGAAATACCTAAGAGAATTCTTCAGGAAAAAAATATTATATATAATTAGCGGTTGCTTCAATAAATGATGCCTACATATTACCATTAAAGAAAATATAAATTATTTACACCACATGTTCTTGAATTATGCAGCTCGTTTAAAATTAGTTTTTAAATATTTTTTAATATTTTAATTTGAACTTTAAATTACAATTTTCCTTCTAAATTGGTTTTAAAATTTTGAATATTACAATTATATCTCCGAATTATAACCCTATTTTGAATTAATTCTGAAAATTTTAAATATTTTAATTTTATCATTAAATTATGACATATTATACTATTTCATCATAAATATCAAATTTTATACGATAATTAATAATTTTATAACAATTTTATTAGCATGAGATAGGATTAACTTATAATGTAATTTAGGTTGAAATTAGAGCGTTCAAAATTTCGAGATCAATTTAGAATAAGAGTTATAGTTTAGAATAAAATTAAAATATTTAAAAATTTTAGATCAATTTAAAACAAAAATCATAATTTAAGGATAAAATTAAAATATTTAAAATTTAAAACTAATTTAAAATAATGATTATAATTTAGCTACATATTAGTAATATAATTACCTCAAATAATACTAATAATGACTACGACAAGGAGTGTTTGACTGTTTCCTACGATGTGTGTCTAAATAGTCAATCGCGTTTTCGAAGAAAAACAGAAGCTCTGAAGGAAACCACATAGTTTGGTTCACACGTAATAGCCAAACATTTTCTTTGCGTGGGAAAGGAAACAAAATTTTCCCGTGTTTGCGTAGCATGGATGGAATATTATTTAATTAATAAAAAAATCAAAAATAAATTAACAAATATTCATATTACTATAATATAATTTAGTAGGTTTCCTGGGATTAATATCAAGATATATATCCTGAAAGTTAAAACTAGATAATAGATGAATATTTAATTAAATTGTTTTAATAAAATTTATATAAAAAATTAAGATGTCAACTGATTTTAATGTCATACAAATATCTCTCTCGATATTAATATAATTTCTTTGAAAATAGAAGAAACTAATATTACTTTTCCTTCATGGTTCGAGTTGTGTATAATTTTAAGCCTTCCATCCCATCCTTGGCGTTAATTGAACCAAGTTCTTAAATTTTCCACGGCTTTCTTTCTGTCCGAAGGTCTTTCCTTTGCTTGAATCATTTTCCTGGGAAATTTCTGTTAAGCAAGGCTAAGACTTGCTGTTTTGCCTGTAAACTGTATTAAATCTTCTACGAAATGCTTAAGCATCTTAAGGGTATTAATTATATGTTTCTTTGAATAAACTAGTATACATGAAGGGAAATTATAGTACATATTTGAACGTTGTTGGGAAGTCAAATGGACATCTTCAAAGTCCCTCCATAAGTTCCATCATATTTCCTGCTTCCATACTACAAAACATGCTCTCGTAATTCCGAACAAAAATCCTTTACTTTTTTATTGTATCTTTTTTTTATGTTTCATCTTAAAAATACTTGAAAACTAAATTTTAAATCATTAACCTTAATTTTTATATCTTAAACCCTAAACTCTAACCACAATACCTGGTATTAAGCTCTAAATCTAATATTTTAAAGTGAGAATACCAAAATAAGCATAATAAAAGGGTGAACGATTTGTACCTTGTAATTCTACCATCATTATATATTCATTAGGAGTCACGTAGGTAGAGATAGGAACCAACCTAGAAAATTACTCAGCTCAATCTCCCTATATATAAAGCATTTCCCAATACCTTTGCATGAACAATTCACTCATTTCTAGCAACTCATTAATAGGAATAGGATACCCCAGTCTGTTTCTGCTCCAGTAATTATTTCCCAATCACAACCTGTTTGCGTTGCTTAAATTTACTGGCCAGTAAGTTGCAGAAAAAATAAAACAAAGTTATGAATACATCAGCAGCTCAATTTCCATACCCATGGCAGCGTTGCAAAATTATTCACTTGGTACGTTCTTGTTTATATATATACAGTTGTACCATTAGCAAAAAATGCTGGGGTTTTCTTATTCTATTTTTCTTTAATAGAGTGCTGATCAAGTAAGCTAATCCCTGGTATTAAAAAAATGCTTCTTTTTAAACCATAAACGTGATTACTTTCAGGTGAGGCATGGTCAAGCTATGCATAATGTAGAAGGGGATAAGGATCGTAGTGCACTGTTGTCTGACCACCTATTTGATGCACAACTCTCCCCTTTGGGATTGCAGCAGGTGATCTAATAATAACCAATGGCTTATTATGGATCGTCAATAGGAGCGGAATGCTTAAATACATATAATCAAGCTTAATCTTTCCATTTGTTTTTTCAGGTTTGCAAACTTCGTAAGGATGTTCAAGCTAGGGGGCTTCTTAAGAAGATTGACTTGGTCATTACCTCCCCTTTGTACAGGTAGTAAAAGAAAAACAGTTTTCCTGAATTTTCAAACTCTCTCGTTAAAGATTCAATAGTTTTTCTCATATTTATTTCGATCCGAAGCTAACGGTACAATGATCTCTAACTCGCTCTTAGGACCATGCAAACTGCTATGGGAGTTTTCGGTAGTGAAGGGCAGGCAGATGGAGGGGACAATGATAATTTGTCTGTAATACCAGCTGGTGTCCCCCAAATTATGGCTGTTGAGCTTTGTTGAGATCGCATGGTACGCTTATCAACCAACTATATTTGGACATTTATATTTGGAAATGCATATCATTCATTAATTGACTGCATGCAGGGTCAAAGACCTTGTGATATGAGGCGGAGGGTCAGTGAGTGTCAAGCTCTTTTCCCTCGTATTGATTTCTCAATGGCAAGTTCTTTAATTACCCAACATAATATATATATATATATATATATATGTTTTGATGTTTTGTGGTATGTATCAGATGAATGGCGAAGAAGACAGCCGGTGGAATCCGGATGTCCGAGAGTCTGAAGATGAAATGGCTTCACGAATGGTCCTTTTTTGGGAATGGTAATGATTTTCTTCCCAACAATCGTCAATAAAATCTTTGTTGATTGACTCTCTTTATCTTTGCTCACATTTCCAGGTTGTGGACAAGGCCAGAGCAGCAGATTGTGATCGTGAGTCATGGCATAATCCTTCAGATAATGTTAAATGTGCTTGAAAATGACGGTCATCCAACACTCAAATCTGCCTTGTGCAAACGGTAGTCACACTTCCTTCAAACATTAATTAAGTGCCTATAAAATCGAATGAACCTTAACCTAGATTAATATCGTAATTTTTACATGATCTGATTTCTTTTCCAGCTTTGACAATTGTGAGCTTCGTTCAGTGGAAATTGTGGATAAAAGGTAATTAAGCATTTTCGATGTCGTATTGTATGCTAAACTTTGAATGCTTAACTCATTGTTTCCGGCATATTGCAGACTAAGGGGGGCGGATCCACCCTCTGCTCACCAAGAGATGTTGCAAACCTGAATGCTTCAAGAGGGGAAGTTTCAGAGTCACTTTCCAGACGATAGATTCGCCTTGAAACTATACAAGGATTCCTAAATCTGTTCATCAAATTTGTATTCTTTAATATTTTCATTTTTCATTTTAATTTTAAATGCAATTTGAAAAAAAAAAAAAACTGTATTGCAGAATAATCGACTGAACAAATGTCTCTATTCATGGTAAAATGATTACTACACTCGATTGTTTTAAGAAACATTAAATATATCGTGTTCATGACATGTTGTCTTGTAGCATGTTAAACTAAATGCAAAATGATGGTTAAAATAGGCATGAACAAACTTCAGTAACAACATTCTATCTTATTCGACTCGAGCGAAATATTACCCCCAAATCTTCACGCAGTTCACTATGATTTTCTGACAAAAATGAAACTTACTAAGACTGAGAGAAAAAGGATAACGAGAGCAGCAATGAAGTTGACATTGGGTGACTTGATAGTTATCTGATTAGTTACTTTAACGGTAATTTCTCTGTTCTTCTCTTGGAAAGAACTTGATGTCGAAGTGTGCGGTAGGACTACATCCCAAAAAGATGTAGTGGTCACTCTAAGGGATTCCTCTTCTGATCATTCCAAGATGTTTGAGTCATCGTCTGGGGCTTCCATGGACATCAACTCAATACAATGGTCTTTTAGAACCTACCAGATTGAGAACACACAAAATTAAAATGTTTTCTAAAGAAATAAAAGTATGAAGACGGGTAGAATACTGGGTTATCAAAGATTGCACATGAAAAAAATATTATCGCACAATTAAACAAAGAAGAAGAAAACCTCGAGTGTTTCAGATGGTTGAAGATAGTCGCTGATAAATGTACCCGCCAACTACGGTACAAAAACTCTCTGAGGTAATGAAAGATTGCAATTTTCCCTGAAATACATCAACCTCCATCATTCCAACTTGTTACTTAATAGTACAAGAATAATGAAAATTTGTTAGGAAATTAAGGATAGAGAACACATATATAGGAATTGAAAATAATGATTTAAGAATAAATATACAAAAGCATATGTTACTTTGTTAGTCGCTTGTGTAAGTTGGTAAAAACCTACATTTATGCTTATGTAATCAATAATGCAGCCACAACATAGTCGAACAATAAATTCTAATCTATTGCATCAAGCCATGATGGTGATAATGTATAATCTTTGTTTATGTAATCAACAATGCAGCCACCAACCACAGTGAAATCACAAATTTTTTAGCATGAAGCTGCGATGAGTACATCAATTCAGTAGAAGAAAGCCTCTAGAGAAAATTAAAAATTGAATTACAGTAAATAAGTATTCCAATTAGAGTTGGGTTGTTCTGATAAAATAAAGAGTAATCAATGATACCAACGCACCTCAAATAGTGTAAAAACAAGTTGGGTAATTGGCTTTTCAGATGATGAGTCATTGCTTGTTTCCTTAATTAGATCGTTATTTAGCCCTGCATCTTCATTCGCTTCATCACAATTGATATCCAGCCTGCTTAGCAGACTCCTGATGATATCATCCTAATCACACCCATAAACAATTTCATAATACAAGAATATCAAGCACGTCACTCAAGTGAATAAGACCGTTCATTCTTTTGGGATTGAGAACATACAAATAACCTTTGAATGTTAGCATTTCAAGTTCTCATTTCTATGCAGAAGTACAACAAGGTGGGTTTTTAAGAAATTGACAGGTCATGACTCGTATAAATGAAGAGAAAATGCGACACAATAAAAACAAAAGGAATATAATAATATGCTATATGCTTGATTAAAGCATATAAATGAACTATGACATGTCAAATAAGATAATTAATAGTTACATGAAAAAAGCTTGCACCATGCACACACAAGTACAATTTAAAATTGAGAGGTATGCTAACTCTAATTTAAATCATAAATGAGAAAAATTGGAAAGAGACTCTTTAAACCAAAGTTATAGTGGTAGCATGTCTTTTGATGTGCAAGAGAACGTTAGAATCTCAGCACACTATCACATTTGTCAATATCAACTCAACTAAATCAGATAATTTCATAGAATTTCCAACTTATCTATTCCACTCACATCCATTCAGATAAACATTTGAAGTATATCTAGCTTCTTCATTGATATCTTACATAGAGATGCAACATCTAATCCAAATTATTTCTCAGGACAAGCATTTCCAACCCTATAAATGTGTGTGTGAAACCAGTTCCTTTCTTAGTTAGTGTAGCGACCCTTTCGCTAATTAAAAAATTTAAGTTTGGATAAAAAGAGTGCTAATTTTGAAATGATTGAAAAAATTAAGGTTTAAAAAGTCGCAAAACAAAACATTTAGGGTTTAATTTCAAAAAAAAGGATTAAGTCTTGAAAGGGGAATTTAGACCTAAAATTGGGAATTTAGGGTAAAAATTAGAGATTTGGTTTTAAAATGAAAAATTTTAAAATTGAAAAGGAAATTAGGGTTATGAATTGAAATTTTTTAATTGAAAAAGAGAAATTTTGAATTAGGGTTAGAAAATTTTAAAATTAGGGATTTTTTTTTTAAAAAAATAGGATTAGGTTTTAAAATTTGATAATTGGGAGAAAATGATTTAAAAAAAGGGTGGAGTCGCCACCGGCCACTTTGGTAGGCCGACCATCGTAAAAACCAGAGATCCAAAAAAGACGGCTCCGAGAGTTGGTTACGGTTTAAAAACGAGTTTAGGGTTTAAAAACCGTCCAAAATTAACATCTTTAAAATAGCCGCTTAATTAATTTTGGAATTTATTTTAAAGTGGTATTTAAATTAAAGTTTGTTTAAGGATTTGAATTCAATTTTATTTTTACCGTATCTTTATTCGGAGGCAACGCATACACCGCGACCACTACGTTGGAACACGAGCCCGTTATGACCGAATAAAGACGTTTGAATTAGGCTTATTAGTTATTGTGGTGAGATGTGAGTTGGACAAAATAAATATAAGCAAAATACATGTCACAATATAAAAAACAAAACAAATATGCATATAAAAAAGGATGAAATGCATATAAAACATAATACAATAAAATATGATGAAAATAAAACAAATGCATGTACAAATATAGATAACATGAAAATAAATATAAACAAAGAAACAACACATGTACAAAACGCATAATGTAACATAATGAAATAAAAAGATAATACAAATATATAAAAACATGCATAGCAAAAATAAAGCATGACAAAATATGAATAAAATGTCACAGAGGCAAATAAATAAACAAACAAATAAATAATAATAAAAAGAAGACAAAAATAAATAAAATGGTTACCGAAAATGACTAAAATAAAAGAAAGTTAAGATTAAAAACCCAAAAAGAGAATTTTGCTTCTGGATTCAGAGTTAAATTGAAAAGAAAAGAAAGATTTACGGTCAAATTGAAAAGGGAACCGAAATGTAAAGAAAAGAGTGACTAAATTGCAAAATAAAGTAAGTAAACAGGGATCTCGGAAGTGATTTAAAGAAACGGAAGGTCTTGAAAATAAACAATAATACCTGGAGGGACTCGAAGACAAATAAACCAAATTTTAAAAAAGCAACAACAAGGACTGCGGGGTTTATTTTGGAGGGACGGAGGGGTTTAATGAGTCCAATAAAACCATTTTTATTTCACCCCTGGTATAAAACACAACCAAAACAAAAAGAGAGCCCCTTATTCATTCTAATAGCCTTCAAAACGAAACAAAACCCCCAAATTCTATGTAATGTTCATCCAAAAGAGATGAACATTCATCTCCAGACCCTGAAAAAGACTTAGAAACCCAAAAACCGGTAGAATTCCAACCCAGAAAACCGAAAACCCTCTTCGATTTACAAAAATCGAGCCCGAAATCTCCTTTTCTCTTGAAACAAAACCGAAAAGGAACTTTTATGCTTTTGGAAGGCGAAAACACACACAAGAAAACACTCCTTCGGACGAGCCTCGCGATTCGACTCACTCTATTGATACGAAGGCCTTGAGCTTATCGTCGAAGGAGGAACACGAAGGGAGTTCGGCTCATAAATGAAGGTAAAAGTTTTCCCTTTTTTTGTGTTAATCGATGCCTAAAAAAGGACTCGAGAGGTTCTTTTACCTCTAAAAAGACTCTGATTTCTATTGATCTTTGAATGTGGGGGAACCCTTACAATGTTTTTTGTTTGGATTAAATAGCCGATTACATGAGAAATTAGAAAATAAAAATCCTATATTTTCTATTGGTTGCTTCTCTGATTTGGATGTATTCATGTGCTGCCCTGAAATCCTCTAATTTTGCCTCTGAAATATGTTGGAACATCGGCCGAATCGTACTGGAAAATTGTCGGATTATTTTTGAAATTTGTAGAAATGTGTTGGTTTAAATTTAGTCTCTGATTCTTGCATTTTTTTTGGCTGAAATTTGGTATAGATTTGACTCTTTTTGTTGTTTTGCGCATGTGTGACAATCAAAGCATCAAGGGGACCATTGAACGCTGGTGATCGGACGGTGACCGGAGGAACCGAAGAGCTATCTAGGATTCAAACAGCCTGCGCGTGCAGTGTACGCGCGAGTGAGGGCAGCGGACGGGCGCGTGTGGCGCGTGCAGAGAGTTGGAGGTTCTTTCTCTTTTCAATCTGGACTGTTGGATCCAGATTGGATCCAATGGTGGGCGGCCAACTGCACATGAAGACGAAGAGGGTGTTAGGGTTTTCTTTTAGCCGGTTTGGGCTAAACCGGGTTAAAAAATTATAACCGGGCTAGGAGAAAAGGGCTCAAACGGGTTTAATGTGTGGGCTTCTATGTAATGGGTTTGTAATATTTAATTATGTATGGATTGTGTATTTATATGTACTAATAAACATTAATAAAATGGACTTTATGGGTTTTTTATTTATTGGTTATAAGTTTATTTATATTATTAATAATAACAATAATAATAATAATATAAAAAACTAAAAATAAATAAATAAATAATAATAAGCAATAAAGGCACGTGAAAACAGTAATGAAAATATAGGTAAAATAAGATAGTATTAATATTTTTTGAATTTCAAAGAAAATGATATATATATATATATATAAATACAAAATTCGTATATTTATAATATTTTGTTTTTAATAAAATTGAAGTAAAACCAGAATTAAAAGGGAACAAGTATTATATTTTTTTGCATTTTTGATTAATAATTACAAGCTCATTATTCGAATAAAAACAAAAATTAAAACTCGGGTTTAGACTTGGATAAAATTAATGATTATAGTTAGATGATAACTTGACCTCTAAATTTTAAATGGAGTACCTTTATATCAGCAACTGCCTGTGAAACCGGTTCCTTTGAATTCAAGAATGAAAAAGAACATACAGAGCCAGTAAAATTGACAATACCTACAACATCTTTCTGGCTGTATGCTTCACAAAATTTAAACAAATTATTAAATATTAAATTTAACAGTATAACAAACATGAAATGATAACCATATTCAAAATTGAAAAGGCCAAAAAAACCTTCAATGTACATATCCTTCATAAATGGTAGAAGCAACTCAACTTCATGCAAACTGTTTGTTGTGCTAGTTTCATCATTAACAACCTAAATATAAAAAAATAAAGAATTATCAGTGGAACGGTAAAGGATTTATTTAAAAAGGAATGGTACTATTCCATAATTATAGAAGATCAATGAATAAAAAGTTCTGAGATTCAAAAGGTTGATTAGAATGATTCTCACCAAGGTCCCATCAATCATGGCTTTTGAACCTTGCAGTTCTTTAACATAATTTGAAATTCCATTACGGAGAACACCAACAAGGGTCTCAGATTTCAATGCTTTCTCTTGATATATTAGCAGCCTGGGTAACATATTCCTCTGTTAATAAAAAATGAGACAAGACATTCTTTTGATACTAAAATCGTCAGCCAACAAAATATCAACAAATGTAAAAAGAAAGACAGCAATGTAAAAAAAGAAAATAAATTGTAAATTAAGCCTTGTTATACGGTAGACTAATGATTTAGGCAAAAAGACCATAAAAGCTATGATGATGCAGGAAAAATAGAAGCTAAGAAAGTGGATTGAACTCCACTCGTACACAAGGCACATTAAACTGGTAATCTCAAACCAAAATTTGGAGCACTGTGATGGGAAATTCTTAATTACAATGAGAAAAAGGAATAGGTAATACAGGTTACCTAAGATCAAAGTTGTAGAAGCACTTAAAAGTTTGGAGGGAAGTTAAAACCTTTCTCATTTTGAAGTCACAAGGCCGTAAGCTGTTTGATATAATATTTGATGACAGTGTATAATTTTTACATGTCCATCTACCAAAAAAATGTCATTTTCAGATCAGAATTGAGCTTGAACCTTAACAATTAAGGAAGATGAAACATCAAAAAGAAATACTATTGACTATGGGTCTAGTTCTAATAAAATATCTTCTCGGGCTATAACATATGTGAATAAGCAATCTTTCATCAAGGTTATCCTCCAAAGAGGATGTTGCTTCAGCAACTCCTTTCACAGTCTGCAAAATCCATAAAATTTATTTCGGATAATAAATTGGTGAAGCCAAACTTTTAAATGAAAATTCCATAAACAAAAAACAAGCCAAACCTCGATACAAATGAAGCAAATATAAAGTGAAATACCTGACAAAGCACCATGGTAGAATTCTTGAACGCGGCCTCACTAGCCCACACATAAATACCCACTACTCTGATTCCACCCACCATCATCCTGAACACATTTATTCAAATTTCAATAGCATTTACATAATTTAAGGGAAAACTAAATTCTATTCACTAATTCAGAGTAAACAAAGAAAAAAAGTAAAACGTACTTGGCGAGCATGTTTAGCAACCCAATCCTTGTCGATGAGCAAGGAAGAGGAAGAATCAGACGATTGAGATTTAGGTTTCGACCCCTTTTCCTATTGTCTTTGGCCGGCTCCAGAACCGAACAAGCTGGTTGTCCGGCATCATTTTGAGGAGTAGGTACTAAATCGTACACGAAGCCGCGGTCCAGACAGGTGTTGAGTTTCTCTATCATCAGACCAACCTGCATTCAAACGGACGAAAATGAATTTATCGTGAAATTCATCAAAGTCATCGATCTCTGTAATTTGATTTCAAAAGAAGTGAACCTGAGCCGGAGATGAGGATTGAGAGAGATGATCCTCGACTAGCTGCAGTTGGCTTTCCTATTCGACCACCACTTTCACCATGATTTTGACTTCAGTCAACAACAGATCGAAGCCGAACCATTTGGGATTTCAGAACTAACAATAAGTAGTGATGAAATCATGAAAAAAAAAACGGCGTTGTCCTGCCTTTAGTGTATTAGAAACGGTTTTTTGCAGTTGGGCATTTAGTTAGGCCTCTGGCTCTATTTGAGGACTTGGGAAATGGGCTTTATATGGGCTTCATCATGTCTCTTAAACAATTTATTTATTATGTATATTCTAAAAACTATTTTTAAGCCTATTATTATAATATTTTTTATAATCATCGATATTTGATTTATTAATCGATTAATTTAAAATAAATAATCTATAATTTATTATAATATAATATTATTATCTAATTTTACTTATTTTTAGTATTATGATTTAAACATATGACTTTACTTTAAATACCAAATGTTATAACCTATTAAATTGACTTATAGTTAATTGTATAATTCGGTTTAAAAGAGCATATATAAATTTTGTTGTTTTTCAATTCTTTAAGATTTTACATTAATTAATATAGATCGAGTTATGTTATATATCTATTTTTAAGGTTTTATATTAATTAATATAGATCGACTTATGTTATATATCCTATTAATTGACTTATGTTGTATCTCTTAATATAGATTTATATATATATATATATATATATATATATATATATAAAACTTCAAACAAAGAACTTAAACCATATTAAATTATTTATTACCTAAAATAATTTTATCAGTAGTATATATAATTTTTTAAACAGACAAGAACCATAGATTAACCCATACTAAATTTTGAATCTAGACATGTAAGACTAACTAAGATCATAAAAGTTTAGCATTTGACTACTTTTTAATTTGCAAAATTAAATTAAGATTACATTATTTTATCTATAATGTATATTTGTTATTAAAAAATTAATAATATACATAAACATATATTATCTTATAATCACTTTAACACTATTAAAAACATAATTAAAAATTACATTATAAATAAAAGCTAAAATTTATATTTTTACTTTTAAAGTCAAAATTACGTTTTTAAATATCCTTTTGATGCAATACATCATATGGAAAGGTGGGGTTAGTGGAGTGGAAAATGTCCAGCCTTGTGAAGCAGAATCTTTTACTTCTGCAAAAATTATAAAGTATGTATGAAATCAACCCGACCAGAAGTAAGAGTAAAAAAGAAAAACTGACACGGACAAAAACTGTCATATTTATAGATTAAATATTAATTTATCTTAAATAAAATTCGAGTTTTATATCTTTTATCTAAAGATATTTTTTTAACAAATGCTACTGAATTTTTATTGAATTCATTAAAAATGATAATTATATCGTAATCAAGAAGTAAAATAATTGGATTAAAAAATTTAAAAATTTTTACAACTCAAAAACAAAGAAAAACAAAATTTCTATGAAAATAAGCATACCAATAAAATTCAGAAGCTTCATGAATCTTCTTGTCTCTGTCCTAACGAGACGCATAGTGAAGGAAGGAGTTGTAGGTGATCCAAATTGTCGTGCAAAAAGTACCGCTACCAAGGATTGATTTTATCGGCAAACAACCATCAACCGAGTGGAGATAAGTCTTTCCAAGTGACCACCGACAAAAACAATAAATCAGGAACTAACATCGATTGAATCTCTGTGCGAACAACAATCGATAGCGAGGGTATGCTGCAACATGCCATAAAGACAAACGAATCAAACCCAAAAACAAAAATAAAAACATGTCGCAAAGACAGAAAAACGTATCACATAGACAAAAAAATAGAGATTCTTATTAAAATAAAATTAAAATATAATAGATCCGGTGGTCGAAAACTAATATTAAAATTGATCGTCAACTAGAGATCAAAGGAAACAATCGAAATAAAACACAAAAAAAATTGAAATTTTGGGCGAGAGAGCCGCAACTAGAGTTTAAAATTATGTATTAATTATTTGAAAATAAATTTATTAATCGATGATCGTATAATAATAATATTAAGAACTTTTGATTTTAGAAATTGCATAAATCATGTACTCCATATACTACATAAAAATGTAGTACGTGTGATTGTTTTTGTTTAGTAGTGTTATTGAAATTCATATAGTATTAATGGATTCTATAAATAAAGTTGTTTTACTTTTTCAAAGGTGTATTATACTGAAACTGAGTTAATTTCTTTACAATATATTATATACATTCAATTCGTATAATTTATATAAAAATGAAATTATTTCCTAGATTTAATTAAAATTTATTTTGTTAGAACTATGTTACATAGGAAGAATAAATATTAATAGTGATAAAATTCAAAATTTAATGTTAATTAACGTATTATAAATTTGGTTTATAATTTAAATATATATTTTATATCAATTTTTTTATTAAATAAAAAACTACATTTTCATAAAATCATATATAATAAAATAGTATCTTTAATCATTTAACCATTTAATAAATCAAAAATTAAAAGTGGTATATTAAAAGGCGATTTAAAGTATGATTAGAAAGTTAATGATGGATTAGAATTGAAAAGTCTCAAAATTTGTAAACTCTTATTATTAATTTATTAAGGGTAAATATAACTTTTGGTTCTTAACTATAGTATTTATGTGTGATGTGACATTTTACTTCTTTTTATTAAAATTAGGTACCAATTTTGGTGCAATTAAATAACATTTTTAATTATATATGTTTAATTTAGATAATTTATGCCTGTAATTTTAACTTGTTTTAATTAAATAGATAATATGTTTTAGATGTTAAAAATTTAGGTGTTAAAATTGCACAAAATAAACTAGGTACCTAATTGCACCATTGAAAAAAATAATTGCGTGAGAAAAGTTGATTACCACATTTTATAGGTACCAAAAGTTATATTTACCCTTTTATTAAAAAGGGAAAAAAAAACATTTGCTTTCAGGCTTCTTAAGTATTTATTTCCAATCCAACCAGCTCCAGCCTCCAGCTGGGTCCACTACGCCCACATTGTTCTTTAAGTCATAATCAAACCTCAATTCTCCGCCGTTTTTCATCTTTCAATGGAACCCTAAGAAAATACACAAAATTAATCTCATGGAAAACTTCTCCCACGCTTCTCATCCAGAATCCGGCGATTCTTCGCCTCGTTCTCGAGAAATTGAATGCGAAAACCAGTCATTGGACGAGCCACCGTCGATGAACGCTACGAATAATGCTAATTATAAGGTTAAGTTTATGTGCAGTTATGGGGGGGAAATCCAGCCACGTTCTCATGATAATCAGCTAGCTTACGTAGGTGGGGATACGAAGATCCTGGCCGTTGATCGCAACATCAAGTTTTCTGCAATAGTGGCCAAGTTATCTTCTCTTTACGGTGGGGATTATGAGGTCTGTTTCAAGTATCAGCTTCCCGGCGAAGATCTCGACGCTTTGATTTCCGTTACGAATGATGAAGATCTGGAGCATATGATGATGGAATATTATCGGTCGCATCGTGTCTCCGCCAAACCGGCCCGGTGGAGGCTGTTTTTATTCCCGTTGAACCCACCGTTGGTGGCACCGGGATCTGAAGGGAGTGAACCGAAGTCTGAGCGGCAATGGTTCGTTGATGCCTTGAATTCGGTTCAGATTCAGAATCTTGATGTCTTTTCTCCTCCAGCTGCGGAGCCGGCGGCGAATCCCGATTTCCTCTTCGGTTTGGATAAGGTGAAGGTGCCGGATCCTGTCCCTCCTCCGGTTACGGTGGTGCCACAGGAGATTGTTGTGAAGGATGTGACGGTGGGATCGGACTGCGGATCGGAGGACCGACACGTGATTGCGGAACCGATGATGTCTCCAGTAGAGATCCAGAGGCAGATCCAGGAGTTGCAGAGAATGCATATTGCTGCTACTCAAGAACAAGGCATTTTGCAGAGAAAAGTCGATGAATCAAATGCTCTGGCTTACAATATTCAAGATTATTCTAAAATGGCAGATCAAATCTCGACTTCACAAGCACCAACATCAGCTCCGTTGCAAATGCCGATTCAAACTGCGTATTTAACCAACGCTGCTTATGTACCTGCAGCCGTTGCCCCAGGAAACCAACCGGTTTACCTAATTCCGGCTCCTGCGGCTGCTGTTTATCAGCAACCTCCAACAATCCGACATGTGACCGTACCAACCAGTCAACCTTACTACGGTGTACAGCGTGTTGTTCAAGATGTTTACCGAGAGCAACCGGTTTACAATGCGGTGCCAGCCTCAAAGGTTGGCGCCTACCCTGAGGGAATCCCAGTTATGCTGTCGAAGGGTGGGTTGCCCCCCGAGTCAGGGTATGTACAGGTGGCTTATGACGGGGATGGAAGGCAGGCGTATTACACCGCGACCCCATATCAGGCGGTGCCCCCGATGACGCCATCGGGTGTTGTTCCGACGCAAAGTCAGGATGGTAAGGTTGCGGTGAACTCCAAGGTTCCTCCCCAAACTTCTTCCGTGTGATTTGAATAATAATTCGATAGTCTTGTTTTGTTTGCCAAGCTATGAGTCTAATACAGTACATTGAATAAGACATTTTATAGGTTTTGCTGAATTCTTCGATGTCTTACGGAACTTTTCAACAATTTATTTTAATTTTTTTAATGATATTCAATTTGACATTGTTTTTGTGTACAAGGAAATAGATTTTCTTAATGGCTGTAAATTAAGTAGTTTATTTCCATCATATAAAACTATTGAGGATGAAATGACATATTTGTACCATGTTCAGCATGTGTAGTGCTGGAATTGAAGAGAAACAGGATCAAACCACTGTTGATGCAAACATCAATGAAAATGCACAAGACATTCTAAATTTCGAAAGATTCTTCTGACCATTACCCAGACCACTAGAAAAATTAGTTAAATTTAGTGTCATTGGAAATCTTTGGAACCAAGAATATCCTTTTTCCAGGAAAATGAACATTCCTATTATGTCCATGCCAACTTTGTTTCATCAATATTCTCATGCAGTTCTTTCACTTGGCTTTCATGGTGATAGGATGACAGAGACCAAAAATGCCTGTTAATGTCCCTAGTATCTCTGATCAAACCAAGTGTTCAAGAAAAACCTACAATATTTACTCTAATTAGATTAATTTTGATTACATGTAAAAGACTTGTTAAAGTAAAAGGGATTATTAAAAAAAATTAGAAAAATCCTATTAAATTATTTAACGGTAATAAAAATTGAAATATATAATCTGGTGAAATTAAAAATTTATAATTCTATAGCTTTAATATGCGGTATTGGATAGATTCTTTTGTATAGTAAAATTAGGGGTATTTGATAGATTTTTAAAAAAGTTGGTTTGTGAAGGTTAGCTTGGATGAATTAAAGTTTGATATATAAAAAATATATATATAATCTAAATACAATGTCAAAAGTTATAATCTAGAAGTTTGATTTATAATATGAATATCTGCATAAAGGTTAAAAATATCAAATTTGAGTATATAGATTAAGTTCACAACTTATTTACAGTACAAGGAGTAATAAAAAATTACAATAGATTATCACATTTATTCAGAAAAGACTGTAAAATAAATCCTAGTATTTTATATTTTCCTTGAGATAAACGCTGACCGACACTATATATTGATTCATCTTTGGCTGAAGTTATTGGAATATATGGAATTT
The DNA here is from genome assembly GCA_035048815.1 of Abelmoschus esculentus. NCBI lineage: Eukaryota > Viridiplantae > Streptophyta > Magnoliopsida > Malvales > Malvaceae > Abelmoschus > Abelmoschus esculentus. The sequence goes on along the minus strand of JAUCBN010000013.1, from coordinate 5,921,561 downwards.
CAGAATCTAGCCGGTTTGTCCATGAACATCTTATCGAATTAAACAACCCTTTGAAATCATCGTTGAAGCACAAAGTAAGACTAGGAGCTTGTCCAGTCCATCGATATCGAGGAAGTTGACCTTACAATTATGTAGTTTAATTTTCGTTATTTCTTATAAACATAATGAAAGTGAACATTTATCGGGGACAACTAAAGACGTTGTAATGGACATATATGTGTACTATTTATAGGAGAGTAACATTGCAGCACAATATGACCTCTTGGGAACATTGATGTGCTAAACAAGAAGCAAGGCTTCTGTTTCCCTGATTATAGTTCTCAATGGGAGCTATGGAAGTTGAAGCTACACCAAAACCAGCCGAGAAAGTTGTCGAAGAGGAGGGCGTAGTTGATGAGAGCGAGCAGTCTCCGGTCGAACAAGTTCGTTGGACAGTGCCCAATACCGACGATCCTTCACTCCCGGTATGGACTTTCCGTATGTGGTTCTTGGGTCTTCTCTCTTGCGTCCTTCTTTCCTTCCTGAACCAGTTTTTCGGATACCGAACCGAGCCGCTGGTCATCACCCAAATCACCGTCCAGGTGGCGACTCTCCCCATCGGACGGTTCATGGCTTCGTCTCTTCCCACGACTAAGTTCCGTATACCTGGGTTTGGTTCGAGGGAGTTCTCGTTCAACCCCGGACCGTTTAACATGAAGGAGCACGTTTTGATCACGATATTTGCTAATGCCGGGAGTGCTTTTGGAAACGGTACTGTTTATGCTGTGGGTATTGTTACCATAATCAAGGCGTTTTATGGAAGGAGCATCTCTTTCTTCGCTAGTTGGCTGCTTATCATCACTACGCAGGTTTGCTTTACTCGACCTTTTTTTTGCCTCAAAGTTCAAAGTTTATCAAAGAACGGACTATAGTCTATAGAATCAGAAATAACTTCCATTTTTGTTTGATGCCAATGTTCTTCGGTAAAGGTCGTGGTTTCTTAAGTGCAGGTTATGGGATATGGTTGGGCGGGGCTTCTGAGGAAATTTGTAGTGGAGCCGGGACATATGTGGTGGCCCTCTACCCTCGTTCAAGTTTCTCTCTTCAGGTAATGGCTTTGGTCTCCAGTATTACATGTATATTGTACACTTGTGATTGAATTTTACTGCGGATGATATTCCAGGGCTTTGCATGAAGAAGAAGAAAATAGCGATGGCAAGCGCCGCATATCACGAGTGAAATTCTTTGTGATTGCATTAGTATGTAGCTTCTGCTGGTATGTTTTCCCGGGTTACTTATTCCTAACATTGCAAAGCATAGCTTGGGTGTGCTTGGCCTTCCCCCATTCAGTCACCGCCCACCAAATCGGCTCAGGCATGAGCGGTCTTGGCATAGGGACCTTTACGCTTGACTGGACAACAGTTTCCTCTTTCTTGTTTAGCCCACTTGTTTCTCCTTTCTTCGCCATTGTAAACGTCTTCATAGGATATGCGGTGCTAATATACATTGTGATGCCGGTTTCTTACTGGGGTTTTAACCTATACAATGCTAAAAATTTTCCCATATATTCATCGGACTTGTTCACCGCACAAGGTCAGTCTTATAACATTTCGTTGATCGTTAACGAAAAGTTTGAGCTTGACGTGCAAGAGTATAACAAGTTAGGGCAGGTCCATTTGAGCACTTTCTTCGCTATCAGCTATGGATTTGGATTCGCCACTATTGCTTCCACGGTTACACACGTGGCCTTGTTCTACGGAGGGTAAGAATTGTTTAGTTATTTCAGAAGGAAACTTCATTCTTCATTTTGATATCCATCTTTTCGTAAAAACCAAGTTGATTACAGGGAAATTTATAGTCGATATCGAGCTTCTTCGAGGGAAAAGACTGATGTTCACACAAGGCTAATGAGAACCTACAAGGACATACCTTCATGGTGGTTTTATTCGCTCCTAGCTGTCACCATTCTTGTCGGCCTTGCGCTCTTCATCTTCCTCAAAGAGGATGTCCAAATGCCTTGGTGGGGGCTGCTATTTGCTGCTGCGCTTGCCTTCTTTTTCACTCTGCCTGTCAGCATCATAACTGCCACGACAAATCAAGTAATTTAAGATGGAAATTTTGCTTATCAACAAGGATAATGTTTAAAAATCTCCACCTGAGTGATGAATGTTTATGTTATTTTCCCGCAGACACCAGGGCTGAATATCATTACAGAGTACATAATGGGAGCAATATTGCCTGGACAACCAATAACCAATGTGTGTTTCAAGACCTATGGGTACATGAGCATGGCCCAGGCAGTGTCTTTTCTAAATGATTTCAAGCTTGGTCATTACATGAAAATCCCTCCGAGATCAATGTTCCTGGTTCAGGTATTATAGTTTACTATAAGATTAATTCCTCTGCATTTACCTCCATAATTCTCTTACATTGTTGCGTTTGCTTAGTTCATTGGAACTGTGTTAGCCGGAACAGTAAACCTTGGAGTGGCCTGGTGGCTTCTAACTTCTATCGATAACATATGCCATCCAAATCTTCTCCCAGGAAATAGTCCTTGGACATGCCCCAGTGATAGGGTCTTCTTCGACGCATCGGTTATCTGGGGTTTGGTTGGCCCAAAAAAAATTTTCGGCTCGCAAGGGCTGTACTCATCACTTAACTGGTTCTTCCTAGGAGGGCTATTGGGACCAGTTGTAGTATGGCTCTTGCACAAGGCATTCCCAAGTCAGACATGGATCCCCCTTATCAATCTACCAGTGCTTTTAGGCGCAACTGGCTACATGCCACCTGCAACGACGGTGAACTATTCTTCCTGGATCATTGTTGGAACTATCTTCAACTTCTTCGTCTTCAGGTATAGGAAGCACTGGTGGCGGAGATATAACTACATTCTTTCAGCAGCTTTGGATGCAGGGGTAGCATTCATGACAGTGCTGCTTTACTTTTCACTGGGGATCGAGAATAAGAGTTTGAACTGGTGGGGTGCCAGTACTGATAGTTCCCCGGAGCACTGTGATCTAGCATATTGCCCCACCGCAAAGGGGATTTCTGTTGATGGGTGCCCAACATTTTAAGTTTCACGTTTGACAATGTAATATGTTGAAGTCTGCTATCTTTTTACTTTATTTTCTCAGGTCTCATCACGTCAATGAATCAAAAGAATTCTAATACAAGCTCTTTTACAAATTGTCATGCATGGAAATGGAAAAACTTGACAAGCAAGTAAATAGAATAATTACTCTTATTTTATTGATAATTGCTTCAAACTAAAAACTGAAAGAATATGAATACAAACCAGTTTTTTAATTAATGGTCGGAAGTATAAATCCAAAAATCTTGAAACTGTCCACCTGAAATTCTTAAGATATAAGACCCCCCCCCAAAAAAAAACCACCCACACTCTCGATGATGATGTCTCTCAAAACAGAGCCGGACAGTGCCGAAGATGGCATTGCCATTCAGGAAGCCGACGAAGATAACACTCCCCCATCAAAGAGGATCACTTAACTGTTTCTAACGACGATGACACTACGACAATGTGGTGGCCAAGTAGCTTGATTCAGGTTTATCTTTTCAGGTAACACTCCAATGGTATCGTTCTATGCTTTGTTCTATGCCTCTTGATCCTTGTGACCTATTAGGTTTTAGACTTTTAGGCAATTCAATTTAATTTTTTGGTTCATTTAGACCAGAATTATGTTTGGGATCAGTATTCCTTACAAGATGAGCCCGGGTCTAACTTCGAGGAGCAAAAACACGAAACTTGAAGTTAAAAGTCAATTTATTTTTTATTCAGTTATATATTTTTTTAATATTGCTTATATTTTGTTCTTAATGTTCGAAGGAAATGAAAAACTCCCAATATGGTTGTTAGGCTATGCAGTTTGTATATGAAATCTAAGTTTGGGAAGTTGTTAAGCTGTTAAGTAGTTAGTTAGAATCTTGGAAAGCTCAAGAGAGCTTCATATTCTGCTATAAATGTTCCTGTACATCAGCTAATGAAATATAGATTTCCTCTCCAGTTCTATTCTATTTTTCCTTCGTCTTTGTTGTATTCTCTCATGGTATCAAAGGGTCTTTAGATGGCCGATGCTACTTCCAAACCTTTCACCAACAAGACAATTTCCATCCGCCTGGATGACTCCAACTTCATGCTGTGGAAGCAGCAAGTTCTTTTTACAATCGAAAGTTTGGCGTTGCTTGCTCATGTTGATGGAACGATTGTCGTACCTCCTCGTTGCCTCGACGAGGGTGGTGTCAAGATCTCCAATCCAGAGTATATCGCATACAGGCAACAAGATAGTGCCTTATGTTCGTGGCTTCTTTCCTCTATCAGTGCGTCAATCTTGCCTTCTTTGGTGAGCTGTCGATCTGCAGTTGAGATTTGGGATAAGGTAAATCAACTTTTTTCTGTTTCTTCTACTACCAATATTATGCATCTTTATTGTTCTTTGAAGAGTTTGCGTAAGCGCGATCAGAATATGAGGGAGTATCTAGCACAGATTCAAGCGATCTGTGACAGTCTTGCCGCGTGTGGGAATCCCTTGACCGAGACCATGCATATCTCGGCAATTCTTTCTGGTCTTCCACCAGAGTATGAGTCTGTTGTTGTTGTGATCACTTCCAGTCAACAGCCTTACAAATTGGATGGAGTACGTAGTGTTCTTTTGGATACAGAAGCTCAGCAACAAGAATTCTTGTCTCACTCCATGACTGTCAATATGGCTCAAGGACCAGGGAACTTGGTTCGTGGTACATTTCCTACTCAAGGAAACAATGGATTCTATGCAAGAAATAATGATTTTCAGAGGGCTACTGGAGGTCGATTTCAGTCCTCTTATCCTATTAACTCTATGTCCCATAGAGGGGGTAGAGGTGGTAGGAATTATGGTGGTCGATCTCGGCCACAATGTCAGATCTGTGGAAAAATAGGACACTTAGCGAAAAGGTGTTATTTTAGGTACGATCAATCTTATGGCAATTCCGCAAACATTTGCTGTTATGAGGAAGATGTACTCGAAGATCATGGTGGGCAACCTGATGAGGAATAAGGCAACATTGTAGGTGTTGCTAACAACGTGGGAGTTGCTGATGAAGAGGTTAATCTCGTTGGATACAACGATGCTGCGTGGTATCCTGACTCGGGAGCAACTACACATATCACGCCAAATGCTGGTATGATTCTTAATTCTAAAAATTATTTTGGGTCCGGAAAAGTTTCTGTTGCAAATGAAATAAACACCTCGATTGAAAAAATTGGAACTGCTTCCTTGCAATCAGAATCAAGGTCCTTGGTTTTAAATAATTTACTACTTGTGCCTGCAATTAAAAAGAACCTATTATCCGTTTCTAAATTTACTAAGGACAATAATGTTTCTTTAGAGTTTTATCCTGATTATTGTGTTGTAAAGGATCTTGTTTCTCATCAAGTTATTTTGCAGGGATTGGAGAATGATGGGCTTTACAAGTTTGCTTCTTCATCCTTCTCTTTTGCTTCACCAAATCGTTCTGTTTCTCATTCTGATTCTTGTACTGCTAGTAATTGTTGTCATGATGTTTGTAACTCTTGTGTGTTATCTGACAAAGATGACTTAGAGCTGTGGCATAGGAGGTTAGGACACCCATCTAGTGATGTTCTTCATTCCTTAGTCAAATCTTGTAATGCAGCTCAGATGAATAATAAAACTTTGTTTTGTGAGGCTTGTCAACTTGGAAAGATTCACAAATTACCATTTCAGAAGTCTACTTTCGTTTGTAAGGAACCTCTTCAACTTGTTCAAATAGATTTGTGGGGACCTGCTCCTTTGATTTCTAATAATTCCAGTTATTACATTAGCTTTGTCGATGTTTTTTCGAGATATACATGGATATATTTTTTAGCCCGAAAATCTGATGTGTACAAAGTTGTTGTTGCATTTCATAGGATGGCTGAAAGACAACTAAATTGTAAACTTAAGACTGTGCAAACTGATTGTGGTACTGAGTTTAATTCCTTGCGTGCTTATTTTAAAGAACATGGAGTAGTTCTTCAGCATACATGCCCATATACTTCCGAGCAAAATGGCATTGTAGAGCGTAAGCATAGACACGTTGTTGAACTTGGTCTTACCTTGATGGCTCAATCTGCTGTGCCTTTCAAATACTGGTCTGATGCTTTCTATACTGCTGTTTTCCTTATTAATAGGCTTCCATCGAAAGTTTTAAAAGGTCGTTCACCACATGAAATGTTGTTTAAGCAGAAGCCTAATTATAAGTTTTTAAAGGTCTTTGGTTCGCAATGTTTTCCACTTGTTCGTCCTTATAACAAACATAAATTGCAGTATCGATCAACACCTTGTGTATTTTTAGGTTACAGCTCACAACAACATGGGTATAAATGTTTGAGTAAGGAAGGTAAGGTATACATTTCTAGACATGTGCAATTTAATGAAGGTTTTTTTCCTTTTAAGGATAAACAACCTTCCAGTAAGGTTACTCTTGGTATGGAGCAGTCAGTCAAGTTCTTGGCTCCTCGTAAGCATGTTGGTGTTTCTAGGGAAGAAAGTTCAAATACTTCAACTAGTGTTTCTTCTCAACAACAACGGAGTACTGAGAGTATTTCTGTTCCTGTTCGAGCCGTGACATCCAGTGGACAGAGGGAGCTCATGTCCACAACAGTTTCTACTGATATCAATCAGAGGGTTAATGAAGATGCAGTAAGTTCAACTAGTGGAACTGTTAGTTCAACTGGTTTGGTTCCAGGGTTGTCACAAGTTGAAATACAACCTAGTGAGGCTAGGGTCTCTACTAATCATTCTTTTGGAGAAGGTCAGACATCTCAGAGGGAGATTTCTAGGTCAAGGAGAGGTCCAACCTCAGTAGTTCCAGCGAGTTCACATCATATGATGACCAGGTCTAAAGCTAGAATTTTCAAACCCAAGGTTTTTTCAGCCGAGTTATGTTCTCCTTAAACAGAACCTAAGGATGTTCGTGAAGCTTTACAGTCAAAGGAGTGGTCTGAAGCTGTGCAGAATGAGATTTCTACTCTTGTTAAGAAAGATACATGGGAGTTAGTTGAGTTACCAGAGAATAGAGTGCCCGTCGGCTGTAAGTGGTTGTTTAAGATTAAACGAAATCCTGATGGTAGTGTGGCTCGTTATAAGGCTAGGCTAGTTGCTAAGGGATATTCTCAGCAACCTGGGTTTGATTATAATGAGACGTATAGTCCAGTAGTAAAGCCAGTGACGGTAAGAGTCTTACTCAGTTTGGCCTTGAGCAAAGGATGGGTACTGAGACAAATTGATGTGGACAATGTTTTCTTAAATGGGGAACTCAATGAAGAAGTCTTTATGGATCAACCTCCAGGCTTTCAACAGGCGGGTTCGAATGGAAAGACTCTAGTTTGTAAACTAAAAAAATCTTTGCATGGTCTCAAACAAGCTCCCCGGGCTTGGTTTGAGAAGTTCAAGTCGTTTCTGGTGTCTGAACTTGGCTTTACTTCTTCTTTGGCTGATAGTTCCCTTTATTTTCGAGAAAGGAATGGCTCTAGAACGTATATCATGGTTTATGTGGATGATATCGTGTTGACTGGAGATGATGCTGAAGTTACAAATAATGTTGTTAGGGCTATCAACAGTACTTTTTCATTGAAGGATTTAGGACAGCTAAATTTTTTCTTAGGTATGACTGTTCAAAATGTGAAGGGATGTGTTATTCTCAATCAAAAAAAACATGTTCTGGATTTACTCGAAAAAACAGCTATGCTACAGTTTACACCAGCTCCTACGCCTATGGTAACCTCCCCTCTATTAGAAGCTGGTATGCAAGGAGAAAACTCTTTTAGTAATGCTACTCTTTTTAGACAAGTTGTTGGGACATTGCAGCACATTTGTACAACCAGGCCTGACATCCAGTTTGCTGTCAACAAGGTGTCACAGTTTATGCAATCGCCTTCCGAGTTGCACTGGACAGCTGTGAGATGTATACTTAGATACCTTAAAGGCACATTTGATCATGGGTTGTTTTTTGAAAGGTCTCCTTCAGCGACTACACTCACAGCCTATTCTGATTCAGATTGGGGTGCTAAATCAGTTGATCGTAGGTCTACTGCTGGGCATTGTGTGTTTCTAGGAAAGAATCTGATTGTCTGGAGTTCAAAGAAACAAGGTGTGGTGGCCAGATCCTCCACAGAAGCTGAGTTCAGAAGTCTGGCTAATACCATGTGTGAAGCCATGTGGGTGAAGTCCTTATTAACTGAGTTAGGAGTATGTCTTGATGCTGTCCCGGTTATTTGGTGCGATAACACTAGCGTCATCGCTCATTCAGCCAATCCTGTTCATCACGCTAAACTGAAACATGTAGTTTTGTTCGGGAGAAAGTAATGGAAGACACGTTTCAAGTTAACCATGTACCTGCAACTTATCAAATTGTTGATGTCTTTACGAAACCATTATCAGCAGCCTCCTTTGTTCAGCTTAGGGAGAAATTAAAAGTGTTCTCGAGTGATAAGTTGAGAATTCAAGAAGTTAGCCTTGTTACCTTTGTTTAAAGAAAAAGAATGAAGAAAGAACACGAAGTATGTTAGGCTATGCAGTTTGTATATGAAATCTGAGTTTGGGAAGTTGTTAAGCTGTTAAGTAGTTAGTTAGAATCTTGGAAAGCTCTAGAGAGCTTCATATTCTGCTATAAATGTACCTGTACATCAGCTAATGAAATATAGATTTTCTCTCCAGTTCTATTCTATTTTTCCTTCGTCTTTGTTAAATAATTTCCATGCATAAATTGTACAGTGCCATGTATGAGAGAGACGGCAATCGATGTCCCGAGGGAAATTCTTCTTGATCGCACTTACTTGCAGCTTCTCCTGGTATGTATTTCCAGGCTACTTGTTCCAGACACTGTCAACCATTTCTAGGGTCTGTTGGGCATTTTCCAAGTCAGTAATAGCCCATCACATCGGATCATGAATGCATTGCTCGGTATCGGCCTCGGTTCCGCCGCACTACTGGTCTGTCATCCATCCTTCCTCGACAGTCATCTGGTCACCCCTCGACTGTGTCATGTTCACGACTCTACCATGACATCCAGTGGATATCCAGATTCTGCCTTCAATTGTTGGTTTTAGGCTGACATAGTCCAATAGAGCTTATACTAAAATAAAACCTAAAAGAAACAATTTAGTAATCTTTATATATATCAAAAAAATAAAGAATAAAACTACAATCAGGTAACAAGCTTGCACTTTTATAGTACTCTGCTCTTATTGTGGGCTTCTTTTTTTAGCACATGCCCGGTATCCATTCCGACATATATTCCGTCATGAGTACAGTGATGCGATCTTTCAAAAACATGAAGGGAAAAAAATATTACATGATTTTCCTGAGTACCATTTTGGATCGTTGTGGTATTTCATTTGCTGATTTTTTGCTCTCTTTTTTTCCAGTCATCAGGACTTAATGTCATCACTAAGTACACCATGGGTTACATGTTGTAGTAACCCAAATTTCCGAATCAAAATCCCCAATTAAAGTCAAAATCCCTAAATGAAACCCTAAAAATTTTGGGATTAAAATTCTGAAAATTAAGGACTAAATTGAAAATTCTGAAACTATTAGGCTCACATTTTAAATTTAGAAAAGTTCAAACCCTTGAAGGATAATTAAGTCAATTTTCTATAGGAACGTTTCCTTCCTCTGGTAACCGAAACAGTAAATGAGAGTTAAGAGAATTTCTTTAATTCTCAGGTTAAATTCGAATGATTGAAATCCTTTCCTGTTTTACCGATCATTTCTTCCTCTGTTTTACCGTCGATTCTACTCAAGAATTATCTTCCTCATTGGTCGATTGTGGTAAGTTTCCAATCCGTCCATTTCTTCTCTTTTCCGTTTTGAATTCATTATAAGGGGTTTCTGGTTTTAAAGTTTTAGTTATAATTCGAAGCCTTGTGGTCTGGAGTAAGAATGAAATCGGTTTTGGGGTACTGTTAACTAGTTTGGGGGTGGTTACTGTTGAGCTAGAAAATGGTTTTAGTTGGGTTTTTGAATTCTCGGATTTAATCGGTTTTGAGGTGTGTTAATGTTGTTTTGGTTGTATAATCGGTAAAGGATTAATTTAGAATGGTTTGGATCGAATTAAGAGTCGAATCGGATGTAAAAGAGGGTTAAAAATTCGATTTTGGACCTGTTTGTTTTCCGAGAAAGATTCGAATTAACAGTAGACGTCAGGGTCGTCGTTGACTCTTCTGATACAAGTGTGTTCTCTCCCGTTCCTCTTGTAAATCTGTTATTCTGTATATTCGAATTCTGTTATCCGTATGATCATGCATCATTCTGTTATATCATTTCTGATTCTGTTATCTGTCATGCTTGCCTCCTGTTAGATTATAAGGCATGCATTCTGATTCTGTATCTGCATTTAACATGGCGTCGGGTATATTATCTGTGTACGGGGAAGTTAGTGATTTATCACTTCTGTTCAGTGGCTCCACCTTCGGGTCGAGATACCACTTCTGTTGGTGTGATGGTGTTAGAGTGGTCTGGGGACTAACTCTTCTGAGGTGTTCGGAGATGGGTGCATATCATGCATACTCTGTATTTTTCTGCATATTTTGTTCTGTTATTCCGTTATTTGTTCTAGAGACACACTAGGCTCCCTAGCTTACATCCTCTCAGATTTTTGTTTCAGATCTCAGTCATAGGCTCGGTACGGTACTTGGAGGATCCTGATTCCGATAAATATTAGTAGTATGTTTACAGTTTTAAATTCCAGATTGTTTTATTTGAATAATAATTTCTGTAATTCGAATATTAAATATTTATCGGTTTTTCCGATATTTACTGATTGTAAATTTATGGGTTGAACTTTAATATTCAATGTTTAACTTTTATTATTATTTTAAATTATTAATTATTTAATAATTTATCTGAATATTTTATTTATTTTTGTAAAAACCCTAACTTGGGAAACAAGTTTTCAAGCCGTAAATCCTAACTTGTAATCTAAGAAATTAGGTTAATTTTAGGGGTTACACATGTTACCAGGAAAACCAATAGCAATCGTTTGCTTCAAAACCTACGGATATATAAGCATGACACAGGCGGTTTCATTTCTAAATGATTTCAAGCTCAGTCATAATATGAAGATTCCCCTGAGATCGATGTTTGTAGTCCAGGCATGTCTAAAGAAGAAAGCGAATGTTTAAAGGAAATAAAGACAATAACAAAAGACAAGAGATTGAAAAATAATCGAGTGTAGCAGGTAATGCATGCTGATGACAATTTAAAAGACAAATATATAGAAGAATAGAACAGGATACGACCATATGTAGTAAAGGATTACTTTATTTGCTGATTCCTCCTCCAATTTGTGTTCTACTAAAAGGGTATAGGAACTGTGATAGATGGAACAGTGAACCTTGCAGTGGCATGGTGGCTGCTGACTACAGTTGAGAACATATACAACTATACAAGGATCACCTACTTCTGACAGTCCATGGACTTGTCACGGTGACAGAGTCTTCTTTGACGCTTTGGTTATATGGGGTCTGGTCGGACTGAAAAGGATCTTTGGTCCTCTGGGGAACTACTCTGCTCTCAACCGGTTCTTCCTTGGAGGCGCCTTTGGACCGATCGTGGTATGGCTATTCCACAAAGCTTTCCCTAACCAGACATGGATCCCACTGATCAATCTTCCGGTGCTCTTGGGAGCAACAGCTGTAATGCCACCAGCTACATCATTGAACTTCAATTGCTATCTAATAATTGGATTCGTCTTCAATTACTATCTTTTTAAATACCGTAAAGGTTAATGGTAGAGATACAGCTATGTTCTGTCCGCAGCTCTTGATGTTGGATTGGCTTTCATGGGAGTGCTCATATATTTCACATTTTCACTTTGACAATGCAAGGAATCAGCGTATCTTGGTGGGGAAGTGAACGCGGCGAACAGGGGTGGTTCAAAGATTTTGAGGTCTGCAATTTATTAAAATGTAGTCCTTAGAAGTAATTGTCTTTTTTAGGGGGCTACATGCGATTGTTTCTATTATGTCTTTCCAAAATCTCAGTAGTTCTACGAAAGCAATTGTAACATTTAAGACATAATTATAAAGTTTTAAGAATTATAACTTATTTTTCTTAAGAATATTTTAAAAACTTTTACAATAATTTTTGAGATTAACATCATTAAAGAATGTAGTTTATAGAAATTTTGGGTCCTCTTTTTTAGGGGCCCTGTTTGGTCGCTCCTATTGCACCTATCCAAAACCCCCCACCGGTGGCGAACACTGCGATCTCGCTTCGTGTCCAACTTCCAAAGGCATGGTCGTACATGGTTGTCCAGTCTATTAGATTCATTTAACAATTAACAGTTTTAACTTCAACATCAGACAGACATTTTGATGATAAGCACATTCCCACTATGTAAAAACAGCGAAGCATTTGTAAAAATGTTATTGTTTCTAATACATCATATGGAAGAGCTTACACATCATTATCGTCAACAGTGTACGGTGTACCAATACTGCAACACATGAAACAAGCTTCGCTCTTCGTTCATAGAATAGAATTGAAACAAAAAAGGGAAAAGAAAAAGAAAAGAACATAAAAAAGTACTTTATATTATATTGATACATGATCTTTACAAATCATTTCACCTGCCAACAACTGGTCTTGATGGAGGAGCTGCATATCTGAGAGAGAATCCATGATATAAATAACCCTGAGGATCATCATCACCATAGCCGTCGTCGAAGTTTTGAGCATAGCTTAAAGGATCGTACCTAAAGCCACCAACTGGTCTTGGTTGTTTTGGCATGAAAGCTGCCGTTATGCTATTGCCTAAAGCTTTTATTTTTTCTTTTCGTGCATGGCAGCTTTAGCTTGAGACGACCCCAACAGGAAAGCAACCCTTCTTCTTCCTTGGGAATCCCCGAAGCTGAATTCTTATCCATGGGTTTTGAGAGAACTTTTAAGATATGAAAAACAGATGTTTTGTTGACGAAAAGGTTTCTGAGGTCTCTAGATTTTGTCTCTATTCATTTAATTTGGATTTTGAGTGTGTGGTAGAGAAGAGCATTTGTCTAAAGGGTCAGTGTGGGGGAAAAAGTGTGTTTTCCTTTTGGTTTTTAAGAGGAAGAAACAAAGCAAGCAAGCAAGGTGAAACTGAGAAGTGATGCAGACAAGCCAAGGTGAAGGAATCTCTAAGGCAGTGGAGAGTGAGGACTGAGGAAATTCTTTGTCGCTATTTATTTTCGCCAGGCAATAACGAGTACGTATGCGGTATCCAATAAATGTTCACCTTCGGCAACGCTGAAGAAGCAGAAGGGGACAATGGCCCTTCACTTTTTAAAAAATAACACATACACTGCATACAAGAACATTTATACAAACATATAAAGTTATCCTAATAGGAAGCTTTTACGGGGACAATATCCTGAACCAAGTAAAACATGGTTTGATGCCATTTAAAGGGAGAAAATTTTGTGCGGATAAATCACTTGTTTTAGGATGTGGCCAATGAGCCACTTGTCCATTCCAATCATGTGATTCAATTCAGTCGCGCAGCCATTGGTTTCCTTATCTGGTTCGGTTGATACAATCTTTTCCTACTGGCAGCTGTCCCTGGTTCCAACACGCACCGCTGTATTTTGTTTTGCTTCCCCTTTCTTTATCCAGTTATCGTCTGCCCATATCCTTGTAGGGGGACTGGGATCACCAGCAGCGGCAGTTTTACTGTGTTTAATTCGACGGTTGTTTTACTGGCTGCAGCATCAGATAAGCACAAGACCAAGATAAGTCATCGTTTTCGCTAATGAAGTAGCATTCCTCCACCGATCTGCTCAGCTTATAGAAGACTGGAATAGGAATTAGTCCATTACAAAGGGCACTATCTCTATAAAAAAACAGGGTCTTTTTCCTGAGGAATGTATCGACCAAACTCATTTAAGTGCTCGTAAACATAGAAAACCAAGGAGGAAAATTCCCTCGCCCCCATAATAATAATAATGCCCAAAGCCCAAAATGCAAATGGTGGTACGAAGCCGACCTTGGAGGTGCGCGTGGGTAAAAAAAGGCTGATTGGTGTGGGCCCCAAAGCCATTCATCTAAAGTTCGTTCAACCATTAACCAAAGCAGTAATCAACGTAAAACTCTGTCTTCGCTCCAAATTGGATTTTATTCCATTTCATTTCATTCCTCTATTATAAAAATTGGAAAAAGAAAATAGAAAAGAAAAGAGAGTTTCCTACGAAAGTTAAGGGATTTTTGCAGGTTTAATTACTAATCTGGATTAGGAATTTTAATTATTAATCCGGTTTCCCTCTCAATTAATCATCTTTAGGAATTTCCTTTTTGTCGACCGAAGATTTTGAGGGGATGGCTATGGCAATTGCTTCGGACGAAACCACCCGCATATGTGATCACTGGTATTTGTTATTAGCATGATTCCATGTTCCTTTACTAGATATTTCCATTGATTCTGTTTTAAACGCCATTTTTTTTCTTATTTTCCGGATCCTAGCTCCTCTGTTTCTTTATTCTTATATCAGTTCAGATTTTGTCTTTCTGTTTAAAAATTGGATTTTTAATGATTTTTTTGTTATTGGTGTTGTGGGAAATTTTGTTACCTGATTTGTCTAGAATTTCATGTATAAAGAAATGATTAGTAGTTTAAGTTGACCAAATCAAGCCGGAAAGGGAATTACTTTAGTTGAATTACCTGCTTTGATGTGGACGAGGACCTAAAACGTGTTTATTTGATGCGTTTATGTTTTCATGATTGTATTAGTTCTTCGGATCACGGCATTTGTCATTGCCCATAGCTGAAAATCCATTGAACTTTGAGAGTTCAGCTGTGGTTATCAAGTATTTTGAACATTTCAACATGATTGTTGCTGTTTCTTTTTGGTTTTCTGTTAACAATAACTCTGCGATCCACTTGATGCTGAGAAGTATGGTGTGCATATACTGAATAAAGCTTGAAGCTTTCAGTTTTTCCTATTAATCTTGAGTACTCGTAATTCATAATGGCATTAATTGAAGTGTTCTTATATTGTTAGGAAGGTGAGTTTTGGATGAAGATTATTGAGGTTTGTCTACTGGCTTGTTTTCTTTCAAGATGGAGTGTATTATCATTTTCCGAGTTTTGCTTTTATCTATGCCTTTGGTTTGTAATGATTGCTATTTGCTAATGATGTTACAATGACGTGTTCTCTAATTCAGTTTTATGAGAATGGAGTTCCTCTTACTCAAATACGTATTTGTTTTGAAAATTCCCTCGCAGAAAAATTCTTTAATAAGTACTTTTTCTTTTTGATGGTTCAGTGACAGAGCCATACCTTCATCAAATATAGATTTGCACTATGCTCATTGTTCTCGCAATCTTGAAAAATGTAAAGTTTGTGGTGATATGGTTCCAAAAAAGCATGCTGAGGAGCATTTCTTAAACACACATGCTCCGGTAAGTACTGTCTAGTTCTTTTCAAATTAACTAATTCTTTAACTTGCTTTTTCTATCTTCTTTCTCCATCACTATGATGGCTTTTGAATGCTATTTGCGCTAAAGAAATAAAATTGTCTTACCCTAGAAGGTTGCTTAATAAACAGCAATAATTTGTAATATTCAAATGTATCTAAGTTTTGTATCTTTTATTAAGCTAGTTTTTTCTTTTAAAAGAAAATCTATGGAGAAAGGTTAGGAATAACAAAGTTTTTGCTTTGCCATACTCCCCACTTTGCAAAACATTTTGGCCTAAGATTTGTAGTTGATCTGATGAAGAAAATTGATAAAGCCTGTTCAAAGTGAAGGATATTTGAGTTAATATCCTCTCTATCTCGTATCCCCCTTTTGAACTCTAGTTTTCTCTTTTGGGTTTCAATGCATGAATTTGTCAAGGAAAGGCTATTTTTCTAAGATCAGAATTGTAAGGTAGAAATTATTTAACCAGCCTGTAGTTAAGTGTTTATTGTCTATGAGGGTTTGAAATATTATTGAAAGTGAAATACAAAAAATTAGGAGGGCCTAGGTTATCTGTTTGTTGATTCACCCATGCTTGTATGTCACTATCTAATGTGCAATTGCACATCTACTGTTAAATCCAACATGGTATTAGCACATGTTAACATTACTGATGTTATTGATTCCATGTATATCAAGCAGGTGACCTGTTCACTGTGTAGCGAGACGATGGAGCCTGAAATCCTAGCTATCCATAAAGGTGAAAATTGCCCCCAGAGGATTGCTACTTGCGAGTATTGTGAGTTCCCATTGCCCGCTATTGATCTGGCCGAGCATCAGGTACTGATTTTTTAATCATTTTTCAAGGAAAGGATTCCAATGATATTTTCTAGGTGAAACTGTTATAATGTTGATGTTGCTTTGCTATTTTAGGAAGTATGTGGGAACCGGACAGAGCTCTGTCATCTGTGTAACAGATACATTAGACTGAGAGAAAGATATAACCATGAAAGTCGTTGTAATGGTATTCCAGAAGACAATCTGGGATCTTCCAGGTATACATGCTATAAGTTAGAATTGGAATGTTCGAGTAGGAATCAGTTATTGACGTATTGTTTTTCCAAAGATTATATCTTGTACGACTAAGCTTATTGAATCCCTATGTTGTGAAATATATTATTGTCTCCCTACTATTTGGAAGCAAGTTGGCATTTTGACTTGGTAATTTCAGACTGGAAATTAGTAACTTTCAGTTATCGGAGGTGGATTTTTTTAAAAGGCATTCATTCCCTCTATTGAATGTATTGTCACAGCAAGAGCTAGTTCTTTGGGGAATTGTGTCAAATGCTGCATTCTTGATGAACATGACGAGTTGAGAGTATTTTCTTAGCTTGCTATTTTATATCAACAAAGGCAGTTTAGGCTGGATATGTCAATGGTAGTATATTCCATGTGGTTACTTTTTCTACCCCCTTCCATTAACCTATGTTGCTCTGAGTCTTCAACTTTCTTTATTGTTTTTGATACTTTTATTTAATGGACATGGGTACGGAGGTATGTTCCTTCGAGGATCCTCCAAATACATAGGAAAAGTACTCTGATCATATATATCCTTGTCAGGCCCCTATCGTTGTGAGATGCTCATTTCTAAATCCTAGTAACTACACCCATTGTAGGCCAGGAAATAGTGCATATTCGAACTTGTTTTGATCTCACCTGGATACTAATGGAACCTATATGATGTTTTACTGCCAACATTTGACGCACACTTCTTTTAGTTGTATCTGAAAATTGTATCAGGATTTAGCTCTTTGTTTTCTGCATCGTCTAAAGGGAATTGTACCAAATATCATAGGTTTAATTTCCTGCATTTGGAACCTATGTTTAGGGATGTGAGGCCAGCTGAAGGGGAGCAAGGTGCTCAGAGAAGGCAGCCACCTGATTATTCTCGGAGACGACTTGTATTCACCATTGCCATAGCCGGGATTGCTGTTTTATTAGGATCACTTCTTTTCCAGAAGACAGCGGAGTCCGGTCTGGTAATTTAGAAGTGCTGATGATGCAGAGTGGCTTGTGTAAACCAGTTCCAAAGCTTACGTACTCCACTTCTGTATCCGAAATTTCTCCTAGAGCGTAGACTATTTGATGTATTAAAATTAAAGACTCATTTCAGATTCTGATCTTCTGTGGGCAATCCCATCGCCACATTTGCTTCTGGACTCTTGAAGTTATGTACATGAAAATTGGAACTGTTGCCTTTTTTGTAATTCCTAATTATTATCACTAATAATAACTTTTTTAAAAAAAATTGAAAACCCTTTTTCTCGTATGCTACTGTGCCATTTACTCGCAATGTTAATAAAATTTAATTTAAAAACAGAGTAAGAATAAATTTTACAATATATATATATATATATATATATATATAAACATCAAGAATTAAGTTTAACATTATACTTATTTTAAGGGATATAATGAATTCATGCTAGTATGAAAACTTTTCATGTTGATTCTTAATATGTATTCTTTAACGTCTTTCTCAATATTAAGGATACATTTAATATATTATGCAAATCAACATTATCAACTTTTATTTTATTAATTTCCTTAAATTGATATTTTTTATTAAATAAAAATATTATATTTTTATAACAAAGTTTAAATTTTCACGAGATAAATATTATGAGCACCTTTAATTATTAGATGAATTAATAGTTGCTCTGGCCAAGCATTCTGTACTACTTTTTGAATCATTTCTCAGGGAAAAGATTCCAATGATATTTTGTAGGTGAAACTCTTATAGTATTGATGTTGTTTTGTTATTTTACGAAGTCTGTGGGAACAGGACAGAGTTCTGTTATCTGTGTAACAGATACATCAGACTCGGAGAAAGTCGTTGTAATGGTATATATAAGATAATTTTTTATTTGCTTTTCTTTTCTTTTTAATTCTTTTTTTTTTCGTCACTAACGCCCCAAATTTCACTACTCCAACATTTTGGCTTCAAGCTATCACTTTAGCATTAAATGTATGCATTTTTCGATAACACTTGGCATTGTTTTAATCCAACAATTTTGAAGCCAACCATACCAGCTTCATTTAATTCGTTTGTTTTTGGCTTATAATCGAGTAACATGTGAAGCCATGTTCAGTCATGTTAGAGGTTTTGACAGTTTAATAATATAAGCGCATCTCCTACCTTAGCTTGGCGTGTTAGAAAATCCAACGAAGCGGAAATTTCACCCTGGAAGGAGCCTTGCCTACACGACTGAACTCGCATGGCTGATGGCTCCCTCATCCTTGTTTGTGCCTTAAGCTAACCTCGCACAAAACACTGGGATATCTCAGAGCATGTTAAAACTTGCAAGGTTGGTACCATTTCCAATTTCTTTAAAATCAAGATCAAGCTTACCAACTCCAGTTTGCTAAAACCTGGAGTTCAAGTAAAGGAAATGGTGGTTTCCCCCAAGGAAAAAAACAAAGTAGGTGAAACAGATTCCTTTATGCATTTACCAACTAGCGTATCCAGGAGGGTTTCTAATTGTATTACACATGAAGTTGCGGAATTGTTAGCTTATTGTCGCGACCGTTTTAAAACCGAAATGCGTGTGAAAGAATGGCTTAGTGAATTAATTTTAAAAAATATGAATTTTATCATTTTTAATCTTGAAAAACCCATATTTTATTAAAAAACGTATATAATTTAATTTGAGAAATTTGATTTGGAATCGCTATCGGCCATTTGGTAGGTCCGACGCCATAAAACAAACCAGAGATTCGTTTTAAAAAAAAAAACTTTGGGTTCGGGAGTCGGTTACGTGTAAGGACGACCCTTATAAATGCCCAAAAAATTGGTACCTTATTAATTTCACGTGACATTTTGATATTTTGAAGATAGATATTAATTTAATTCTCCATTGTTAATTAAACATTACTTGAATTGAAGATATCCTTTTAATTTAGAAATTACATCCCCTTTAAACTTAAGCTGAATGAGACGTCCTCTAGATAGGAAATCTCACCCAAATTTAAAGGAATATAAATTCTGCCTCAAAAGGGTTAAATGCATGGTCAATTTTATCTTGTTCATTTTAAGTTCTAACCTACAAGGGCTTCATCAATTATATGTTAAAACCTATTTAAATTATTAATGTCACTAGTTATTTACCTATCAATTTTATTTAATTTTAAACCTAAGTTATCTTATCAAAATTTTAGGTTTTAATAGCACATGAATTCGATACCAAGGTATACTTTTTAGGCTAACATCATGGTACGTTAAAACATCGGCCTCTTTAGTGACAACTTAAAATTGGGAGGACCTAAAGGGTGATTTACCTTTATCCACTTAGAAACGCGCGGATCCGAGCACTCCAAAAACGTGTAACCTCTATTTTCTGTTTTTTTTTAATTTATTTATTATTTTATTAAACTTTTATTTTGTTTTTTAGTTAGTTTTTTATTATTTATCACCGAAACATTCGTGCTAACACTTATATATGTGTGGTTAACATGTTCTTTCGTGGAGAAAAGATCTGTGCTGAAGCTCTAGAGCTAAGGAAAGGCAAACCATGTCGTCACCAGGAGTGAAACTGCAGATTCAAGATCATTATGTACTTTTAATTATCTTTATTTGTTTACTATGAAGTTTTATTGTAAAAAACTTTGATTTCTTACTACTTGTTGGATTATGTTTTTCCACTTTACCCTGTTACAACAAAGGTAAAACTATGGTAGTTAGACTGAGAGTGAGTGTCAAATACAAGTATGTGCCGTACACGTACACGAGGATGTTATTTTTAAAAAGTTTTTCCTATGTCTTTCGAGGGTCTTTGGAGTCATATTATCATGTATCCTTGTACAAATATGTGCTGGATACAAGAAAAATGAAGAGTCTGGTTAGGAAGTCCTTAGCTAATGTCGTTGAAAAGTTTGAACAAAGTTCTCATCTGTTTTAAACAAGATAATATCTGCAGGTGGTAATGGATAATGGACTAATACAAGTGACAATATCGAGTCCTGACGGGATTGTCACTGGGATACAATATAACGGCATCAACAACTTGCTTGAAGCTGAGGATGTTCATGGAGGGTAACAGACGAATAGTGTTTCATAGCATCACCATTGCTATTTTCTTTTCGAACATTGTTCTTTTTTAAAACTTATTTACTACGCCATTGACAGATATTGGGACCTAGTTTGGAGCAAAACAGGAAGTACAGGGACAACAGGAACATTCGATGTGTACGCCCACTGCCCCATTTTGATGCTATATTTTCTAGACACTTATTTTTTCTTGATTTATGTCAGACATATGTGTCCTAAACCATAAGTACAAGATATAATTGAGCAGATATGTTTCGGATACATACATGTATCCAACACTTTCTTGTCTCCGTTTCTTATTTTAGTACATACTAGAAGCTAAACTGATGGAAGTTCAGAACGGACTATACAGGTTTAAAGGAACATGTTTTAAGGTTGTAGTACGAAACGAGGATCAAGTGGAAGTTTCATTCACGAGGACGTGGGATCTCTCTCTGGAGGGCAGTGTTGTTCCTTTGAATTTAGACAAGAGGTCTGTATTTGCACCAATATAGTTTAAGACCATTTATACAAAATATTAACCAGCACAGGCAAAAAAACAGAGTTTTTGTTGCAAATGATGGATTTTTCAGGTTCATAATGCTTCGAAATTCATCGGGATTCTACTCCTATGCCATCTTTGAACACTTAAAAGAGTGGCCTCCGTTCAATCTTCCACAAGTCAGAATTGTATTCAAGCTCCGAAAAGACACGTAAAGAGACAGTCTCCATATTAGTTAGATAAGTTTGGTAAAGTTATATATGGTTCGTTGTCATCTGAGTGTCTGACATATTGAATACTTTGGTACTCATTGTTAGATTTCATTACATGGCCGTATCAGACAACAGGCAAAGATTCATGCCCCTGCCAGATGACCGGCTACCAGGCAGGGGCCGACCTCTGGCAACCCCGGAAGCTGTCAAGCTTTGTCATCCGTTGGAGCCGGAGTTCCAGGGCGAGGTACTTGTATATATAGTTTTCCTCTTTATTATTTAGTCAATCACTATTTATAACAGAGAAATAACTCAATAGGAGTTGAAAATTTCACATCAGATTTTCATTTATATTACATATTTGGTCGACTGATGATTAGGTTGATGATAAGTACCAATATTCATCCGAGAACAAAGATCTAAAAGTCCATGGGTGGATATCCATGAATCCTCCAGTTGGTTTCTGGCAAATTACTCCCAGCAGTGAATTCAGATCCGGTGGACCCGTCAAACAGAACCTGACATCCCATGTTGGCCCCTTTTGTCTAGCAGTAAGTGAATCAATTAGCTTCTTTAAAAGGATTGTAAGAATTAGATGATATTCTAACATGACAACATATTCTGTTGGTATTTATCGATGATTCCTAATTGTATCAAGTTGTTTCTAAATGATGAAACCAGATGTTTCTCAGTGCTCACTATGCTGGAGAGGACTTGGTGCTGAAGCTCAACCCAGAGGAGCCATGGAAAAAGGTTTTCGGCCCGGTTTTCTTGTATCTAAACTCGGTCTCGAGTGAAGACAATGTTTTTTCCCTTTGGGAGGATGCTAAAAATCAGGTTTGAATAATAAAAACATAGAATCTTACCTTATCTTTTTGTTGGTACCAAAAAATTTCATACAATTAGGCCTTCAGATGCAAAGGGAAACCCAGAACTGGCCCTATAGTTTTCCAGCATCAGAGGATTTTCTGAAATCGGATCAACGTGGTAAAGTATGTGGCAGATTGAAAGTCCAAGACAGGTTCCATTTTCTTACTCTGTCATTTGTTTGTATTAATGTCACTACAAACCTTCCTGAAAAGTATTTCAGAGATTATTTGTTAAAGTTCTCAAATAAAAGTTGGAAAAAGCCATGAGAAGCAACATTATTCAGGTATGTTAGCTATGAGCTAATCCCAGCAAATGGTGCTTATGTGGGCTTGGCACCACCAGGCGACGTTGGATCGTGGCAAAGAGAATGCAAGGTGATCAATCTCTATACAAACTTCTTAACAACAAGCTTCTAATTATATGTAAAAGAACATAACATCTCGCATAAAATGTTTGGTCAGGGTTATCAATTCTGGACCACAGCAGATGAAGATGGCAACTTCACAATCGATAATATAAGAACTGGTGGATATAACATTTATGCATGGGTCCCTGGCTTTATCGGAGATTACAGATATGATGTTGTGGTTAATATTACAGAAGGTTTTGATTTCTGAATCTTGAACACCAAGGAACTATATTGAATTGTTGTTTTGAATCGTACTTTTATCAACAATGACATGCAAATGAAGGTTGTTCCATTGATGTGGGTGATCTGATATATGAGCCTTCAAGAGATGGTCCTACGTTATGGGAAATCGGCATCCCGGACCGTTCGGCAGCCGAGTTTTACATTCCGGATCCTGACCCCGATTACATCAATAAACTTTATGTCAACCATCCTGACAGGTTAGTATGGCATAAGCTTATATTTTAACTTGTATTTGGATGATTTTTTTGGAAATATTTGATTGAATCGAATGAGCTGAATTCACTTGAAATTCAATGGAAAATCAAAATGTATGTGATGGCCAGGTATAGGCAGTATGGATTGTGGGAAAGATATGCTGATCTTTATCCAGATGGAGACTTGGTTTTCACAATTGGCGTTAGTGACTACAGAAAGGATTGGTTCTTTGCTCAAGTGAACAGGTTCACCTCTTCATTCTTAAATCTTCGTATCCGATACATATCTGAATATCCAGTTAACAGGAAGAAAGGAGATGGTACATATCAAGGAACCACATGGCAAATCAAGTTCAGGCTCGAAGATGTCGATCGTAACGGAACTTATAAATTGCGACTGGCGCTAGCAACTGCTCATCTTGCTGAATTGCAGGTAGCTATTATGCTGAAACAGTAATCTCTGTAATATCGTATCCAATATGCCTTGGCCATTTCATTTCGGAGCTTGCAATGTCATAATATAACAGGTTCGAGTCAATGATCCAAGAGCCGACCCTCCTCTGTTCACGACTGGACAAATCGGGCATGACAACACTATCGCAAGGCATGGCATTCATGGGCTCTACCGACTTTACAACATAGATGTGGCTGGAATTGAGCTTGTGGATGGGGAAAATATCATTTTTCTTACACAGGCAAAAAACACTGATCCCTTTCAGGGGATCATGTATGACTATGTAAGGCTTGAATGTCCACCTTCTCGTTCCACCTAAATGCTTTGGGTTTGTATATAATTACCAGAAAAATATCTCACCACCTAAATTCTTCCTTTAAACAGCAAATCGCTGTCATAAATCACCGTCAATTAAACAACCAATACCACATTAACATTTACAGGAAACTAAAAGAATGTTCTAGTATCCAGTTAACAGCTTAAAACCGCGCAAAATTCAACAACAAAATTTAACTTTTTCTCCTTAAAAAAAAGAAAGAACACACCTTAATGGTAACCTTGTTCTTCCCTTTCAGCGATTTGTTTAAAAAGTTAAATAACTGTGGTGAGATATTTTTGTTTTATCAAGCGCCTACTATTAAGTTCTGTGTTTAAAGGAAGCTGATATCAGTTTGATATGGTCCCTTGCTCCCCCACCTTGAAGAAAGATAAATGCGATTATAATCATTCATGATCGGTAAACGACATGATTACCGCATTACAAATATGTGCAGGATTAAAATTCAGCTGTGTTGATTTTTGCTACTTCAATGTTGCAGGAATTTCTTTTAGATCTAATTATGCTCTCAAATTTCAAGTTTCAACATAGTAGAGGAGCTAGAACTAGAATTAAACCTTCCATTTATGGTTAATGGTTGTGGTTAGGGGTGTTCAAAACTGACCCAATGGGTTTCAGAGGCCTGATAAGTCCAATATCACTACCGCATTACTATGTTTCATCATCCACTTTTAAAACTTGCATTACGAGCTTATTGGGTCTCTAGGTACCCATTGGGCTGATTTTGAACATCTCTAGTTGTGGTGATTGTTTTTAATCTAAATGTCTCTGTTGCACAATACACACTTGAAAGAGTTAGAAAAGACTAACATGCAAAACATGTGAATCTTTCAAATTAAGTGATTCTAGAAAACGTTTTTGATGCATTATGAATTTTCAGGGATTTTGAATGGAGACTGGTGTTTTACTTGTTAAACAATAGCTACCTCCTGTCTTCAAAATTTTCTTTATGCCATCTGTTGATGGTTAAAAGAATAGGGTTAACATATCTCAATACTATTTTCAAAGATTCTTATGACAAAGTTTTGGGCTATTTTGATTTTAGTGTTGTTGCTCGAGAAACATTATCAGGAACATAAAAATATATATTTCCAAAAAGCTTTGGTTCTTTGATAATGGAAATACATCATTTCTTGCATCAGTGTTTTGTGGTACTTTTCTTCTACACTTGAGATTTTAGCTTCCTGCTGCTGCTTGTTTTGGTGTATCGGATTTTTATTTGAGGACTTCTGTGTTCATATTAAAAAAGCATTCACATTTACTTACGATTTGGAATTGCAATGCAAATTTCGGGTTGCTATTCATACGTGATCTTCTATTTTTTTGGTTCAAATTCACATGTGAACTTTAATCCTGTGTTATATGTGCTACAGGACATCTGCACATTTATAGATTCGGCGACAATATTTGGACCTTCATTTTACAGGATGCTTTGTTTAAGAAGGAGGATTCTCAGGAGACTGTAGGTCGGGTGAAAATAGTAGCGTGTGATTCAAAACTACTACTACTACTACAATGAAGTGTCAATCAGTGTTATCTCTGACGAAGGTGAAAGGGGATGGTTGATTGAGACCGGACATACATTACAAAGCCATCAACCTTGATTTGAATAAGTTTCCTATGCACTTGATTGTATTTTTATTTCTGATAACATAATGTATAACAGTGAAAACTTTAGGACAAAACGATTACGATGGTATTCTGATTTCTTACTAGATCATAAGAATCGTGTCTATTTCACTGCCAAGTTATTTCAATCTTGCACCAGCTTGAATATGATATGGCGTTGTTTGAACATTGAAGTATCCATTTCTGGGTTACCTCTTTCACCTTCCCTTATTGATTGTATTAATTTCACCAGCAATTTGTATATTCATATTGATTTTTTTGTGTGTGTATTCTATCGTGTCATATAATCTTTTAAAAAAATTGATATATTAGTAATTTGTATTTAGAATATTTCAAAATATTCATATCGAATTGATATTGTTTGGCCTAATTTGTTGAGTTTCCTTGGTATGCAAGTTACCATTGAGGCGCAATTTTGAATTGGAATGCCCTCTTCAGAAGATGCTTGTGGGCCTACAGACTAGGAATGAAGGTGATGAACTGCAGAAAAGTTTACAAAAAGTTCTCCGGTATTAATGAAAAGTCATTGTTTTCCGTTCTATCTTTAACCCTTTTTTATTGGCAATGGCAATTTCAGAATCCTTAGTGGGAATCCATATTTGCATTACGCATCCCTCAGCCTAAGTGCAGAGCTTTCAGCTTTTGCTTTTAAAATGCCAAAGCATGGTTCTAGCCTAATAAGCTGGCAGGCTCCAAGCATTCGATTCTCTTCCAACTTTTCCCCGAGTTTCCTTTTCTTAACGGAATTCCAGCTTCTCTTCCTGTACGAATAAACCCGCCAAACAAAAAAAGACAAGAAAAAAAGGTAATTTACTCTTCAACAAAGTAGTCAAATTAGTGTCCTGCATTCATTTTAGAGTGGGTTTTCAAAGTTTTTATTTTATTTAGTAAAGTAATTTTTTGCAAAAAAAGTATCTTTGCATGGTACTGTTAATTAATGATGCCTTTTAGATTATAAATATATATTAGTTAAGATCCATTTACAGTTTAGTTTTACGCTTAATAAGGATCATTGCATTAATTGAGTTTAATGACTGAAATTAAAACTCACTTAGTTTTCAACCATGTTGCAAGGCAGTTGTCAGATGCATATTGATTTACTGTATCGTAGACTTCAGCTCACATCAACTATGGACCCAAAGGAATCATCTTTGTAGCTTTGTTAGCGATGGCAAATCAATATTCCCTTCGGAGTCTCAATCAGCAGATTTTTTCACATTTAAAGGAACTCTGGCTTTTATGTAGCCGTGCTCAGAAAAGAAGATGAGAGTTAAATGATATAAAATTGGTTATTTGTCTATCACACAAGGTCTTTCAAACCTATAGGTTTTCATTGTCGTAACTGATTACTATGGCGGCCTCCTGTAGCGTACAAGTTCCACGAGCTCTTCATTTTCAACTCATTGATGGAATGCAACTTCAGGTTTTAACTTTCTATTGCGTACGGATTTTTAAAATTATTATTGCTGGTTTCTAACATGATTGTTGTTGTGATCTTTTTCCTTTTTATGTAGATCAATGTCTCTGGGTGTTCAAATAAGCGCAACGCAAGAGTTGAACTTCAGCTTAAAAACTGCACAAAAACTTGGATTCTTCACTGGGGTTTTCTTTACCACGGGAATTTGTAAAGCTTGCACTGAAAACTTTTCATAAATACATATTCTGTTTTTACTTGGTTTGTTTGCATTTTGCACATCAAACTAACTCATGAGATTGTATCCCTCAACAGGAACTGGTATATCCCATGTGGTGAAGATTCTTCAGGGGCAAAATCTTACAAGCAAGGTGCACTGCAGACACCATTTGTGAAGGTGTATTTTAATTTTGCAGTTTATGCTTCTTAGTTTATTTGGATGTTAGCATTCTCCGGAATTCATTAAATAGTTTTAATTTGATGAAGTTGATCTTCAACTGCAGAATGGAGACGTATATGTTCTAAATATTGAGTTGAGAGACCCCAAGATTCACGCTATTGAATTTGTGTTGAAGGATGGAAATCAAGACAGATGGTCGGTTTTTCCTTTGGGCCATCCCCCTCTGTTTTGTTTTGCAGGCTTATGTTTGAAATTCTTATATATTTTGCTTTCCAGGTTGAAACTAAATCATAGGAATTTCAGAGTTGAGATCCCTGAATATGATGCAAGTGATCCACTTCCATCTATACCGAAAGATCTAATAGATCGGAAGGCATATCTAATCTGGGAAAGTAGAGGTAGACCCCAAAGCACCCCGGAACAACAAAAGGTGTGTTGTGCTGCAAAAATAACAAACTGAATTTTCTTCGCAAATTGAATTTATGCTCTGTTTTCATTTGTTCAAGTTAGTAATCTGACAGATTGATTCAACATATGTTTGTTTCTCTCTAATTTCACCTTCCTTTCCGACTACTGAAGTTCTAAAGTTACTGAAACTAGTGCAAGCGTTACCATGCATGTTCTAATTTTTCGTCCGAATAATCTCATATACTCTCCGCTGTTTATGTTACCTTTAGACCAAAACTTGAAACCCTTTTTACTTTCTTAAGATATTTTTTCAACCCAAATCTAGCCATCGGAAATTTTCCCACTTTATGCAAGTGGTATCATTTCCTTCCTCATCCGTATATTATGGTGTTTCTTGTCCTCCTTTGCTCTCTCAACTATTGGCTATTTAGCTTATATATTATCATTGTGTGCATTGTAGCAAGATTATGCACATGCTTTAGCAGAGCTGCAAAATCAACTCCGCAGGGGATTATCCTTGAATGAGTTACAGAGCAGCTACATGAATGCAAGAACTAAAACAAAAGCCCAGGATGATATACAGCCACCTAAGTGTGTAACGCCATCATCTTACCTTAGAAGACATGACGTCGAAAAGTGGTTGCAAAGGCAGTCTAAAGGGAATGAGAACAAGGCTGGTCAGTCTTCATCAACTTTTATGGATCTCGTAGAGAAATCAGTTGGAGGAAAGAGCGTGGTATCGAAGCAAAATTATATTGTTGGCTACCATGAAATAGTGGTTAGTCTTCCTGCAATATTTTGATTATCTTGAATGAGAAAAACATGTTGATGGAGATTGCCATGGTTTGAATCCACTTCATTCATTCATTTAATTCAGAGAGGGACTTTGATTTCTTCTAGCCATTAAGTGTTGAATCAAATACATATTTACTCATCTACAGAAGACCAACCTTCAATATCTCCGGAACAAGAGTTCTTATATGCTTTTGGTTTCTTATTTGATCTTTTTCTTCTTCTTTTTTCAGGTCCTCACTAAAGTTGTATCTGGTGATTATCACATATTGGTTGCTTTGAACGTGAAAGGCACTGCAATTCTTCACTGGGGAGTGTCAAAGTCATCAGCTGGTGAATGGCTGGTGAGACACTTGCGCCTTCATTTAGTAGGAAATATTAATACATGCTCATTGTGTGCACTGATGGTGGATATTTCTACCCATGGTATGCCTTCAAATCTTACTTCAACTCACTGCCTATTCTCATCACTAACACCAGGCTCCTCCATCGGATATGTTGCCTGAAAAGTCAAAGATGGTTGTCGGAGCATGCCAGACTTATTTTACAGACATGTCAGTCAGAGGAGGATCCTTTCAGGTAATTTACTCAAAGTGGTCAAATCCTTGTTCTTACTAACATGTTCAATTTATTAACCACACCATCCCTCTGGGAAAAAAGTTGGTAAATATTAATTTGCAGAAGAGGAATTTTGTTGGTATTCAATTTGTGATATGGTCTGGCGGATCTTGGACTAACAACAACGGAGCCAACTTCTACGTAGCCGTACAACCTGTGCTGCCAAGTGGGAAGGTAATATTTATTATACTGTACTGAATGATTGGTTATTAAATACATCACTGTACAAGGTACCTTGCCTTTTGCTATTGATGTGTGGATATACAAACTACCCATGCACTCTATGAGGCTTTTTCACATTAAAATACTTTTCTGGTCTCTGATAAAGCACTAGCTTTGTTATGTGCAGTCTTTACTGTCCATTTCTTAGATTTATTTACTCAATTTCATGGTTTTCTTTTGTTGTGAAACCAGTCAAATGATACTAGAAAATTTTGTCAAATGATACAACAGGAAAGGTATTGTGATTGTTGGGAATAATTAAATGGCTTAAATGTGTGATTTTATGGTCTGGTGATGCTAGCTATTTGATATGGAGATGAAACTTAAATGATGAACATGAACAGTTGACAATTGCTATCAAAAGAAATATTGGAGTCTGACTGCATTTGAACAGCATCTTTATCTAGTTTTTTGAAAACAATGAAGTAATACTTATGGATTAAAGTATTCTGTTGAGGAAAAATATGGAGTTTAGAGATGCTTATTTTTGTGACTTTGATAAAATAGTCACACATTCAAACCAAAAAGAACAAGGAGACCTATGGTGTATGCCTTGTTTGAGTTAATAATCTCATGTTAGTCATCTAATGTTTTCTTTATCAGTCTTCTAGATCAGTGAAATCGGAGACCCTTTCTTGCAGGTTGACGGGCATGGTAAAAGAATTGTCAAATGGTTGCTTGATGAAATATCCCAAAGAGAAAAGGAGGCTGAGAGATCCTTGATGCATAGGTAACTAAGATACAGGCCAAGCACTGTACATCATAAAAGAATCTAAGCATATCTATATTTTAGGATTAATGTCATTTTGGAAACACCAGGACCTTGTCTCAGCATCTTACAACAGTTGAGATATTAGGATCTATCTAATATTTCTTTAACTTGATTTTGTCACCCAAAAAGCTTCACTTACATGCTCAATTGTCACAGGTTCAATATTGCAACAGAGTTGACAGAACGCTGTAAAGCTGAGGGAGAATTGGGGCTTGTTGGTATATTAGTCTGGATGAGGTTTATGAGATGCAGGCATCTTACGTGGAACAAGAACTACAATGTGAAGCCTCGGTAAATTTGCAATTTTTTCCTTCATAAGTTGGATATAATGACTTTATTAATGTACAAGTTTAGACGTGAAAAGTTGATTTTTTTTTTCATAAGTAATACTATCCTCTTAAGCTGGCGTTCACTGCTATGTCTGCAGTGAAATTAGTGAAGCTCAAGACAGATTCACCAATTTACTGCAAAGAATATATGTGACCCAGCCAAATAACCGAGAGATTGTGAGGCTAATAATGGCATTTGTTGGCCGTGGAGGTGAAGGTGATGTTGGGCAGAGAATTCGTGATGAAATATTAACGATTCAGGTATACATAATTTATGTCTTATAGACATGGACTCTCCTGCATCATTCTTGCAAAATTAATTCTCCTGGCTTTTCACTAGAGAAATAATGATTGCAAAGGGGGCATGATGGAGGAATGGCACCAAAAGTTGCACAATAATAGTAGCCCAGATGACGTGGTTATTTGTGAGGTATGTAATTAGTTATCAAGCAACTTCTACTAGGAATGTCACACCCGATGTTAGGACTTGAAAACTAAGTGCATTCATTTGATTGATTAAACTTGTTCGCGTAGATATACATTCTGTTAATGTAATGTTGTGTTCTTTTCTAACAGGCACTATTAGACTACTTGAAATCTGGTTTTCAACTTGACGTTTATTGGAAAACATTGCATGCCCATGGTCTCACAAAGGAAAAACTTGCAAGTTATGACCGTCCAATAGTGTCAAACCCTAGTTTCAGGATGGATGCTAAAGAGGGTCTCATTCGTGACCTTACTATGTACTTGAAGACATTGAAGGTATCAATCCTGTTTCGACAAAGTACTGAGATTTTAATGAGATTTTCCACTTATTTGTTATGTTTACATTTACTAAAGTAAATTCAAAGGTAGTAATGTGATCACACTATTAAATTTGGTGAAAATTCATGAAATTTGACTTAACTTCTTGGAAGTTGGAGTTTCCTGCAAATTACTTTGGAAGTTGGAGTTTCCTGCAAATTACTTTGTTGAAAATTGTCAAGCTAGAAGAAGAGATCAAACAAAATCCCTCTTATCTGATATAAATTGCAGTGTTTTGGGTATCTTCAAAGAGATCAAACAAACTATCTTTTGAATTTATCCTTCATTAATCATCTTTTATTTGTATGACCTAAGCAATTTTTATATGGTGCCTTTTATATCAATAATAACCGTCATCTTTCTGTTGTAACAACCCTTTGATTGTAGTCATTATTTTGATCTTCATTTAGTTATATGCCATAAACTAGATATTCTCCAATACTCTCTCTTTTTAAGATATGTAATAAACTGGATTTGTTGTTCAAAAGTTTTTATTGAGTACTATAACATGTGACAGGCTGTTCATTCTGGTGTAGAGCTTGAATCTGCTATTGAAAGTTGTATGGCTCCCTCATTCAAGGTTAGTAGCAGCAAATACCAGATGAGAAATTATTTTAACTTGTGCATTTTCCATTATCTTAAGCATGAAATTTGAGTTATCACTAAATCAAGTCTCAATCTTTGTGCTGCCCAGACTCAAGGTTTTGCAACAGCATATGGTGGTTTATCACTAAAGTTGCAGGTAACTCTCTATGTATAGCAACATTCTCTTATGGATCATAAGATTCTGTTTATGGACAATCATAATAAGCATGCTATTCATGGAATTTCATTTTATGCATCAGTGTTTTGGTCCAAGAATTGTTTCTTCTAATTTGTATTTTTTGTATGATGTAATGTTCCTTCTTGAAAATTATTATCGTTTCTCACCCAAAGAAATGTAAAAGGAAATGACTTTTTTTCATTGTTGTTGTCAAATTCCAGGAGTGCTTGAACTTTGTCAAAACTCACATTGGTGATGAACACATTGGCCCTTTGATGGAGGTTATTAGTCTTTACTTGAAGTAAGGTGGTGCTTGTTCTATTCTAAGATGCATTTTTTGTGATTGAATCTTATTTTTTTCATTGCAGAAATTGCTGGAATCTCGCATTGAGATTCGCCCTCTTCTGCTAACACAACATAGATTGGCAAAAGAGCTGATATTCCTTGATCTTGCTTTGGCTTCAGCTTGTAAAACAACCGTGGAAAGGGGACTCAAAGATCTTAAATTCACCCACCCACCAGTAAGACTTGATATATTTGCAAACCAGAAAATAAATTACCTAGAAAACAACCAACATAATCGTTTTTTTATGAATCAGGAAATCATGTTCTTCATATCCTTGGTGCTTGAAAGTTTGTGCCTGTCCATGGTCAAGAATGAAGATCTGATTTACTGTACTAAGGTATATTGTCTCTTGAGTTTTATTGGAATTAACTTTTTCATTTTGATGCATTGATTTCTGCCGACAATATTAAACTTTCATAATGTCTCAAGTCATGATTAAGTCTTAATGCATATAAAAGTATCATCAATCGTTGTTTCATTGCACCTACATAGGACTGGTATCGTGTCTCGGAATCATACAAACCCGGTGATGCCCAGTGGGCATTACAAACAAAGGCTCTTCTTGATCGACTCCAAATAGTACTTTCTGACAGGGCTGCCGATCACCAGAACAAGATCCAGCCTAGTGCTGAATACCTAGGCAAACTGCTTGGCATCGGGAAACCAGCAGTATGTGATTAAATTTGAAACATATCAGATGATGGAGATTGAGTGTTATTTAGTTCTCAATCTAAGATTTATTTCTTTTGTTCTGCTATCAGTTAGATACTTTTGCCGAAGAATTAACAAGATCTGGATCTGGATCTGTTCTTTCTATGCTCATCAATCGTTTTGATCCCATTCTCAGAAAAGTTGCAAATTTAGGATGGTGAGTTTTCACTGAAACCTAAGAGTTTATGAATAGAATGTATCTGGATTAATTCACTTTGTAATATGCTTATTTTTAAACTGGGGTTATAGATTTCGTTTCAGTTTCTTAAAGTTATTTTCAACTAATGGGAGATTGTTTGCTATTTTATGGTCCATTTTTTCTGACAGCTTATGGTGTTTCGCTGAACTTTTTTCTGAAATTTGTGTTCAACAGTTGGCAGGTTATCAGTCCAGTCGAAGTTTGTGGATATGTGACTTCAGTGAATGAGCTTATTACTGTTCAGAACAAAGTTTACCGAAAGCCAACTGTTATTATTGCAACTAGAGTAACAGGAGAAGAGGAGATTCCGGGCGGAGTTGTTGCAGTGTTGACATCCGATACACCAGATGCCCTGTCTCATGTGTCTATTAGAGCCAGAAATAGTAAGGCAAGTGTCTTACGATTTAAAGCCATTGTCGACAGAGAGTGGATATTTTCACCTTATGTGAAAATTCAAAGCTACTAAAGTGCTTCGTTGAGAAAGTCACATATATAATTTACTTTCTGCTTCACGGTGCAGATATGTTTTGCCACATGCTTCGATCAAAGTACTTTCAGGAATCTCAAGTTCAAGGAAGGACGTGCCATATCTATACAACTGAAGTCCTCAAATTTGATAGTCAGGCATGGCGTAAAATAAATTTTTTGATCAGTGATCTTGCACACCTCTTTACCAATATTCTAATGAACTTTTTTTTCTCCCACTTGCAGTGACGTTGGTGGTTCTAGCTTATCCCTGAGTTCCCTTGTTCCCTCATTTTCTCGACGAGTGACCATTAAAAGAAAGAATTTCTGTGGGAGATATGCTCTTTCACTCGAAGAATTCACCACTGAAACTGTAAGCTGATTCCGATTATTGTTCTGGATACCAGATAAAATGAATGTCTGGTTTGCAGGATTTATTTGAGTGAAACAAATGTTCTTATTTGATTCAGGTTGGCGCCAAATCTAGTAATATAAAATTTTTAAGAGGAAGGGTACCGTCATGGATCAGGATCCCAATGTCAGTTGCAATACCATTTGGAGCTTTTGAAACTGTGCTTTCGCTAGATATTAATAAGGTGCATTTTATTAGTTAAGATTTTAGTTTTCTTTACGCAATTGTCTTTTGTTTCTTCTAGGTGTTCCATTTTCTCGTTTGTTTGATCCCTTGAAATGCTCGCCAAGGATTTATGACTTAACCAGCCTATACTTGGGAAGGGAACTGTATTTCTCTAATTATTTGATCGACTGTTATCATGTTAATTGTTAATTATATTTTGAAGTTCCATAATTTGTGTTTCAAATGAATATGAAAGTTACCATTGCCTTTTCTTATCTTTCTCTGAGTTCCGAAACTTCATCCTTTTCAGGATATGTCGAACAGGATTATGCTTCTTTGCAAATTAGTTCATGGTGGTGATGTTTCCAAAATTCAAGAAATAAAAGGAGCTATTCTACAAATGAATGCTCCTGTGTCTTTGGTAAGCCATTGGCATTTAATTGTGTTTATGTGTGTATATAGCAAGATAGTTGATGTCATCTTAACTAATATTTTGAACTGATACTTTTTTATTTTTAAACTTTTGTTGTAGACCACCGACATTATGGACAAAATGAAAAGTGCTCAAATGCCCTGGCCTGGTCTTGGGGGTGAGGACCAATGGAACCGAGCTTGGCAAGCAATAAAGAAGGTTGTGATTTTTTTTGGCATGGAATGCATTAATCATATACTTTCTACTTTATCATCTCTATGTTTACCATACGCTTTCTACTAATCCTTCATACTTCTCTTTTCAGTTTTGTTACTGGAAACAGAAAATCTATATCATTATCTTAATGATTCGTGCCCTTTTGACGAGACACCTTTTTCCCAACTATATGCACAGGTTTGGGCTTCAAAGTGGAATGAAAGAGCATATGTTAGTTGTAAGAAAGCTAAACTCAATCACGAGGACCTTCGCATGGCTGTATTGATTCAAGAAGTCATTTGTGGTGATTATGCTTTCGTTATTCATACAAAAAACCCTTTATCAGGGGACAACACCGAGATATATGCAGAGGTAAGCCTCTCCTTTCTGATTTATATGAACTTAGCGGTCTCGAAAACATTATCCACTTATCTTTCTTGAGTTAATTTTAGATTGTGAAAGGCTTGGGAGAGACGTTGGTGGGTGCATATCCGGGGCGCGCTATGAGCTTCGTTGCGAAAAAGAACAACTTAAAATGTCCTATTGTAAGGCAGTTTCTTTTCATCCCCTACATCCTTCATTTAGTTCTGGATAAACAGACCGGATCAATATGCAATTCGCTTTAGTTTCTAAGATTCCTCTTCTCATAATTTTAGAAAGTTAAAGACAACTAAAAGTTGCAATGTACTCTACAGGTTACTGGTTACGCAAGCAAGAAAATAGGGCTCTACTGTAAGCCAACTATCATTTTCCGATCCGACTCAAATGGCGAAGATCTCGAGGGATATGCTGGTGCTGGTCTTTATGACAGGTGAGCTTCTCGAGGGAATTTTGGACAATATTTTGCAAACAACAATAGGATTATAAGTTCCAATCATGTTATCGATGCCATGTCCATGGTGGCATATTATTATTGCTTAGGAACTCATCAATTCAAGGTTTAGTTTTTCATTTAAAAGAAAATCTGTTGAACATTTTCAGTGTTCTTATGGATGAAGAAGAAAGCATGGTTTTGGATTATTCCAATGATCCCCTGATAGTTAACAAAGCTTTCCAGACCTCAATCTTGTCAAAAATTGCAGAGTCGGGGAAGATTATAGAAACCCTTTATGGATGTCCGCAGGACATTGAAGGAGTGGTGAAAGATGGAATGATTTATGTTGTTCAAGCAAGACCACAAGTCTAACAGTTTAGTTTGCATTTGAACATTATATTATATATATATATATATATATGAAAAATACTTGATTTTGAAGGAGTGGTGAAAATGGAATGATTTATGTTCAAATTCCTTGCTCCAACCAATATGGAGAGCATGCTGCAAAAACAATACATACACCGAGCCTCACATGACAACTTCTATCTATAACATATAAATTCTTTTCTTTTATCATTTTATACAATTACCGAGAACATTTATATAACTAGAACAAAAAAGAAAATGGTTATTACAAAGACAATAACATAATACAGTAAAGACAGCTAAATTTAAAGGTTTTTTGTTATTCAAATTTCATACGAAAAAACCTTTAAATTCTAGCACACATACTAATATTAAAATTTAGTTTGTAAACAAAAATTTACTATCGTACATTAAATAATTTTTCGTATATATTTTCGTTTGTCTGAAACAATCCAACTTGGCAAGAACACGGGAAATGAAAAGTTTGGGGTCCAAGGAAATTTCAGTTGACAATTTATCCAACAAAACAAACAAGCTTATGAATCACGGTTAATAGAGGTTGACTTCGTGCTTGGCAAGTTTAGAATCAATAATAGTGTATAGTGTATACTATAATATTTTTGAAAGTATTGTATAGTATTTTATTATAGCCAATACCACAGTTTCCGA
Organism: Abelmoschus esculentus; assembly: GCA_035048815.1. Lineage (NCBI taxonomy): Eukaryota > Viridiplantae > Streptophyta > Magnoliopsida > Malvales > Malvaceae > Abelmoschus > Abelmoschus esculentus. The sequence continues at coordinate 5,884,917 of JAUCBN010000013.1, read as the reverse complement.
GCAAGTTAATTGAGAGGAGCAAGCGCGTTGACCTCCATTAGTATGACCAAACAAACTCCCTGTTTTCCATTTTTCATTGAATAGTATTTGTTAATAATAAATGAAGCATGACTCATAGAACCAACTCGGGTTCTAACTCGAATGTATATAAATATGAGGCTGTCGGATCATGGTAAAGGAACAAGTGTTCTTCGTTTCAGAATAAGCCAGAAACTCAATATAAAGTGTAAGAAAAGAGAAGTAGCTCTTGGTGTCTTGTAATGGCGTCAAAGTTGAAAAACATGAACAAAAATATGATTTTCGTGGCCCTGTTTGGGCTGATTCTTGGTGTCTTAGCCCGCTCATGTGTTCAGGGGTTGCAGAAGAGTTTAGACGAAAAGAATGCAAGTTATTTCCAACAACAGTTTGGTGAGTTTAATGTTCATAGTTTCTGTACTAACAGAGACGATTTGGTTGATTCTGTACTGACATTTTGCTTTTGTAAATGTGGTTTGCAGATAAAGTATGCAGTGATGTGTGCAGAAGAACCAAGGATGGCTCCGTCACATTCACGGTCAAGTTTCTCCATTTCTTCGTTTCAAGATGGTTACAATTGAGATATTTACCGGCATTGTTCCTGGCGCCTCGGATCATGTCTATGTCTTTTTGGGTCGCATTTACTAGATCAATCTCATCCATGCCAGATAACCCTTTGCAGTAACTTTGTAAGAACTGAGAAACGAATTGCAGTAACTTGCGGTTCATCGTTTAGTTCAGTTCATCCGCTGCTGTAATTCCAACCACATGCATCCTCTGTCATTCTTTGGTAAAAGTATATAAAAGAGAGAAATGACCTAAGAGGGAGCAAAAGGTTTAAGGTTGGTCTGGCATTATTATGATGTGCATGAATTTGGGTTATAAAACAAAATTACATTGCAAGTTTGTGAGAATGTAAAAAAAGCTATTACTCATGGTAAATATCAATGAAAATCAACCATGAGATCCAATTCTTAGTGGATTTTCACAGTTATGCAAGTTTTACTTGGATTATAGTTTCTCTTTTTAATTTATGAAGGTAAAAAAAAACTTTGCATGATGCAATAAACTGGTATCAATTATGGGGGAATGCTCAGATGTGAGAAACTAATATTTTAAGCATAGAACAGTAACTTGATAAACAGAAACCAACACTTAATGCAACAAAATGAAGCTGTTTTTCATTCTTCAAAATGTTCAAAACCCACAATAACAGCAATCATATCTGAACCCTGCTACAATTGTCCTAAATTACAACAAGACATAAGTTATTATAATAACGAAGATAAACGTTGATGCAGATAACGGTAACTCTAATTTGCTAATTGTGCAAAATTCAAATGGTGTCTGTAAAGAAAAAGAAAAGAAAATATACTAAAGTGTCCTGATTCACCCTATTCCTTCATTCCTTGCTTTCTCTAACCGCAAAATCAAATATTGATGATCAAGCTACCATCTACTTTTTCTAGGACCTACCCTTGGCCTGCATTTGCATGGATCCTATCTACTGCTTGGTTTAAAGTTTAAACCAAGCATGATTGTTGAAGTCTATACATGACCGAGAGTGGTGTCATCCATTGAAGCTAACTTGTTGCTGTCAGTCAATTTAACCAAATCAGTTAGATCATCATAAACAATGGAATGTTTATGTTCCATGTATGGAGCCTCGTGATTGCTATAAATAGAATACACGGCTGTTAAAAGCCCATTTTTAGAATTATCAGCAACCTGGTGAGTCAATGCAACATCTGCATAAGGCATATCTCACTCGAACGAGTCACTCTCTATCTTTGTATCTTGGGGACTCCCACCAACTTCTGTACCTAGAATTTCTGAACTAGGTATGCTAAAAGAATCAGTTTGAACCCATTCTGGTTTTAGCAGATCATCCAAACCAATGACCGAAATGCCAGTTGTTTTGTCTTGAGGACGTCCATCATTTTTCCCATTGTGTTTTCTTTTAAACATTCTCTTCTTGACCCGAGCTTTCTTTGCCTTAGGATCTTTCAAAGTCTCGTCAGGATTACTAGCTGTCTCTGTTGCCCTCTTTCTACAAGGAATAACCATTAGCTCTGAGTTGCTGAACATCTGATTAGATAATTCCGATGTAGTCGACTGAATAGTCAGCAGAGCAATTCTGGCAGCTTTGATCTCTGCTTCTTTTTTAGTTTTTGCCGCAGCTCCAATATACCGAATGCCTCCAATCTCAACTGTACATGAATAGTGAGGCAATTGCCCCGCTGCTTCATCCTTCTGGCATTGATATACGGGCATTGCATAATTCATCTTCTGCGCATACTCTTGTAGTAGGTTTTTGCACAAGCCTGTCTCGTGCTGAAGCAGAAATCCATAGAACAAGATAATTCAGAAACTCCAAAGCAGTTACTTGATAAAGGAAAATGTCAACCACTAACCAAATACCATAAACTAAACCACAGTAAAACTTACAACAGGTTGAGAGATGCTTTCATTGATTTCACCAGTCTTGAACAACTCCCTGAGAGCAACTTCAGCAGCTGAATGTTCTGCTGCCTTGCGATTAAAAAATCCGTGCAATGAATCATATCTAACATTATTTACTGTCACTGTTGAACTAAACGCCGGTTCATGGGAAGGGCCTTCCTTTATAGTCTCATATGTAGGTGTAGGAAGACCCGCTTTTTGTGCATATCCCTGCAATTGACTCTTGAAAACATAGCAATTGGAAACACCTGGAAACAAAATTGTATTAAATGGAAACAAAAATAAGCTGCAGTCCCACTTAAATGGGGTATGTAGAAATCTAAGGAAAAACAACCAGCCAGAAAAATACAATTCCGACATTGAATCGACATAACATGCAATATCTCAAGGAATATGATCTTTGAAAACACTTAAATGGATCCGAAATCTCGAGTATTCTATGAAAATCATAAAGGAACAATCCTCTAAAACAATCGGTGAGAAAGAGAACAATTCCAACACGGCAACACCGAACCCATAATCTAGAGCTTGAATAAGTAAGCTACACAATCATAGCAATTAATCACTTGGATTCCCCGAACAACATACCCTTTTCACAATAAAAATTCACCATTTATAATCTCATCCATGATAAACTGAAGCAAATTCAAGCTCTGATAAACAATAAACTTGATTCAAAAGAATACCCATTCCATTGATTTGGAAGAGAGATCAAAATACGTGTAATTTCAAAAATATGCATTACCTGCTAAGTTTACGTAGGTGGGCATAGCTTGCGGTGATTCTTGAGCTGTTCGCTTAACTGAAAATTTGGAAGAAAAGGAAAAGAAATAAACGTACTTAGGTGGGAAATTGGGACGAAAGACGCAAACTTTCTTAATGAAAGGGTTTGTGGAAAACTCGCGTCCATGTTAATGAAGGTAAGGCATCAAGCCATCAACACCGTCCAAGGTTTGAGGTTGGGGTTAATCACACGGCCAGTAAAAAATTCCTTTCCCCCCTTATTTTAGGGTTATATTTGATAGTAAATTAAGTTAAAAAAATATTTTTAAGAGAATACAGGGCTATATGCTATATGCTATATGCTATATGCTATATGCTATATGCTATATGCTATATGATAGGTTGTTCTATAATTGGGATTTAAGACGAAATCTATAATGAATTGAAGATTTTATCCGCAGATGAATCTTATTTTTTATATATTATTAAATATATAAATATCATTGAATAAGATTATAAATAACGTGATTATATATAATAATGTTTTTAGTTTAAAAACAAAAATAAACTTGTAAAAAAAACACAAAAAAAATCGGAGAAGAGTCGAAACTTCAAAATCCAAGCCTATAATTGGAGGAATTATATCATGAGCCCGGCTCATCACGTTAGTCATGATCTCATCCAATTATAACCATCTACTTTACCGCTAATCTTCAATTCATTTTTTTTTAAACAATGAATCTTTATTCATAATTTTCATGTTATTTTAAAAATATAATTTTTAAAAATTATATTAATTACATGACTGATTAGTGATAAAATTTTTATTTTTATTAATTAAAGACCACGACTGACGTAATATGTCGGACCTATGATATATATAATCTCTCCTATAATTGTACATCATATAGAATTTTATTTAAATTTATTGTACGCAGTTGATAAAACTAAAATTTAGGTTAAAAAATAGTTTTTTAAAAAAAAGTCGTAAATTTTAATTTTTCTAAAAACGTATTTATAATAAGATTATATAAAAATTAAATATAATCTTTTTCTAAAAATTAGACTAAAAAGTAATAGCAAACGATGCCTTTGGGAAAAAATGGAAAGACGACGAACACACTGCAAGGAAAGACGAACAAAATACATAATCAAGAATGCTTGACGGATTGAACCTTTTTTATTTGTCCAAAAAGACGCCATTAACGTTTAAAGAAGAAGAAGAAGAAGAAGAAAAGTGTAACAGTAAAAGAAAATTCTACAACGGGGAAAAAATGAAAACACAGACGAAAAAGACAACCTTTTATTATGTATTTTTGGATTGGGCTTTTGCATTTTTGTCAACGATTGAGATGTAATAATGAATTGGAACACGAAAAACGGATCAGAGAAACACTTCCACAAGTTTTTTTTCATATAAAAAATCAAATGAAATCAAATATATAATTAGCTCTCTTCTAGATTCTCTGGCCAAGCTTAACCCTTGCTCTCTTTGGGTCCCTCTCCCAGAAACAAACACTTCCAATTCCACCATCTGTAACTCTCACCCATCTCGACCCGGATCTTCCATTTGTTTCTATAACAAAATTAATTACTTCATTTCTTTTGGAGATTATTTGGGGGTTAAAGATGAGTTCGAGCTCGGAGTTGGTGAGTTTTGTTGAATCGGTATTGGGAGTGTCGTTAGGTGGTTCGGTAACGGATTCTGTGATAGTGATCGCCACGACCTCGGTAGCAGTGATTCTGGGGCTTTTGGTGTTTCTCTGGAAGAAATCAGAACGGAGCCGTGATGTGAAACCGTTGGTAGCTCCTAAGCCTGTTTCACTCAAGGATGATGAAGATGATGACGCCGTTGTCGCTGCCGGTAAAACTAAAGTTACCATTTTCTTCGGCACCCAGACGGGGACGGCAGAGGGATTTGCTAAGGCAAGTAAACTAGTCACTGTAAAGATCTGATTTTGATTGCAGAGTATGGTGATTTGATTGATTTGTTGAAAATGCAAGACTTTTGACTGTTGAGTGAACTGATGCCTTTTTGTTGATTGATAATTGGACGATAACTGATGTCAATACTGTTAATTTAGCTTATAATTTTAAATTTTTAATCGTAGATTCGTTTATGGAAAATTGGGTTGCTGGTTTAACTAGTTGCACGTACAGATCTGGATTATGAAGTAGAAAAGAGATTATGGAAATGATTTCTATCAATTTTAATTCATTATGAAGAAATTTAGGGTTAAAGCTAATATTTGAAGTTTACTCCCCCTTTTTACGGTTTACAACATTTCTGGGAACGTAACTGAATGTTACAATAAATTTCTTTTTCATATTTCATAGGCAATGTATTGGCAGTATGGATTTGCTAAGTTTTCGTGTCTGTAGCTTTTGTCATTCAGAGCTCAAAGAAATCAGGACTTGACAATAGATCGTGGCATCAATAGTTCTGGTAGTACTGCAAATTGTGGCTAATTTAGCTACATGAGAAGTGCTTTATTTTTCCATCTTTTTCTGTTAGTCAAGCTTACACTTGGCGAAAATTCGATGTGTGCTTGGCACATGGTGCTGCTTGATTGGAAGAGGCACCTGTTTTAATTTAAACGTTATCTTTTTACATGAGAATTTCGTATTGCAGGCTTTAGCAGAAGAGATTAAGGCAAGATATGAGAAAGCAGCTGTCAAAGTTGTTGACCTGGTAATGTATAGGGAACTATTTTGCTACTTTGTTTTCTTACTTGAGAACACGTTCTAGTAATTACAATCATGTCTACTAATTGTGTATGTCTCATGTTAGGATGATTATGCTGAGGACGATGAACAATATGAAGAGAAGCTCAAAAAGGAGACTTTAGCCTTTTTCATGGTGGCCACGTAAGATAGATTGTTGCTTCTACTGCCACTATTTCTTGGTCGTTATTTGTTTTGGCATTATATCAAGTCTGGGGTATTTAATATAGTTGAGTTTGATTGTAGTTATGGAGACGGGGAACCAACCGATAACGCTGCGAGATTCTACAAATGGTTTACTGAGGTTGGTTGCTACCTGAAAAGAACATCAAAATTTAGACTCTGTATTAAGCCGACTTTACCATTTTTTTAATTAACACTCATAACTACGCTGTTTTATTCCATGTCAGGGAAATGAAAGGCAGCCCTGGCTTCAACAACTCACATATGGTGTTTTTGGTCTGGGTAACCGTCAATATGAACATTTTAATAAGGTAAAGCGCACATAGAGGCATAGCACCCACTAACTGAATAAGGCACTTAAGATTATGCAATTTGCTTTCCTTGCTTGGTTTTCTCTCTTTCAGTTGTTTATTCTGGTTTGTTGGTCCTTTTTGAAAGTAGATAGCAAAGGTGCTTGATGAGCAACTTTCTGAACAAGGTACTTTTCTATCTGTTTTGAGATTCAGTCGTCCTGATCTAATTGATGGCATGTTTCTGACTCAAGGTTTCTAGGGTATCATACATATAACTGTATAAGCATATATCATTTCTTTAAAATTGCCTAAAAAATAAGAGTTAGGAAAATCGATTTCATGATTGAGCTATATCATTTCTTTAACAGTAAACAAATAGCTGATAGCGTATCCATGCTTTCTTTGCATCTAACTTTACCCTTGGCGATTGAGAGAATGATCGCTAACTGGATGGGCTTTTTCTTGTGTGAACAGGTGCTAAACGTCTTATCGAAGTTGGTCTTGGTGATGATGATCAATGTATTGAAGATGATTTTACTGCATGGTATGTAATCTTCTATCAGTGATTCTCTATAGTCATCACCCATTTTGTTGTCTCTCTCAAATGATGTGATGATGGAAACTTCTTCGGACAGTACTTCAATATTGTGCTCTTTTAGATTTATTTAATTGTTTTCTATTATAACTTTTTGATTCCTCCCTTAGGAGAGAATTGCTTTGGCCAGAGTTAGACCAAATGCTTAGAGATGAAGATGATGAAAACACTGCTTCTACCCCATACACAGCTGCTATTCCTGAATATAGAGTAGTGATTCATGATCCTGCTGTGATGCACATTGAGGATAATTACTCGAATAAGGCAAATGGGAATGCTTCATATGACATCCACCATCCATGCAGGTAATAGGAGGCACATTGCAATGGTTTTCAAATCCCTTCTCCTGCTTTTATTTCCTTTCTTAGGTCACTGTCATGATTTGCACACAGGGTTAATGTTGCTGTTCAGAGAGAGCTGCACAAGCCCGAATCTGATCGTTCCTGTATACATTTGGAGTTTGACATATCAGGGACTGGGATTACGTAAGTTCACAGATTTGTAATTTTTGTTACTATAAATTTATAATTGATTTTCTGTGAATCAATCTCTGTGAAAGTGGTATTAATATTTGCTGTGTTTAAGTACTTTTAGTCCCATAGATTTTGTTTTACAAGAATAGATAATATTGGCATGTGATTTATGACCATATCTCTTCCAATAATTTCAACTATCCCAGATATGAAACTGGAGATCATGTTGGTGTTTATGCCGATAATTTCATCGAGACTGTTGAGGAAGCTGCAAGATTGTTGGGTCAACCTCTGGATTTGATATTTTCTATGCACACTGACAATGAGGATGGCACACCCCTTGGAAGCTCATTGCCACCTCCTTTTGCCACTCCATGTACACTTAGAACAGCATTAGCACGATATGCAGATCTCTTGAACCCACCACGGAAGGTAAACCACCCTCTCCCTACTATTTCTTTTTTCTTGAATCAAAGGAAAAAAACTTTCCAGCTGATTTCAACCTTATCTTCCAGTCGCGTTTGTTTCTTAAGTAATTTGTTTCTTTGTTTCGAAACTGTTTTTGTGGTCAGGCTGCTCTCATTGCCTTGGCTGCTCATGCCACAGAACCCAGTGAAGCAGAAAGGCTTAAATTCTTATCATCGCCGCAGGGAAAGGTTGATAAGCACTGCTGTTGTTTTCTCCCCTTTTTCTGTTCATGTTTGATACTCTTGTTTCTTATGTTCCTTTATTGTTTATGTGCTCGTGTTCCATTTGTCTTCCTTTTGCCCAGGATGAGTACTCACAATGGGTTGTCAGCAGTCAGAGAAGTCTCCTTGAAGTTATGGCTGAGTTCCCATCTGCAAAACCTCCTCTTGGTGTATTTTTTGCTGCAATAGCTACTCGATTACAGCCTCGTTATTATTCTATCTCATCCTCCCCTAGGTTATTGAATTTATCCTATCTGTTTTACCCGTATGCAGTATTTACCTTATACTTAATATTTATACAAAGGTTGGTTGCTTTGAGCAGGTTTGTACCCCACAGGGTTCATGTAACCTGTGCTTTAGTTTATGGTCCAACTCCAACTGGAAGAATTCACCGGGGTGTGTGTTCAACATGGATGAAGGTAGTGATAATATCTCTTTTGTTGTGTTTCCTTTTCTAATAATTCATTCTTATCATTTTTTATGCAAAGCTCGTTAATATTATCTATGTGCTAGAGACATTACTTAGGCTTTACTGACATCCGACACCTATATTGAAAAAAAAACAGAATGCAGTTCCTCTGGAGAAAAACAATGATTGTAGCTCGGCTCCTATTTTTATAAGGCAATCTAATTTTAAGCTGCCAGCAGACCCTTCAATTCCAATTATCATGGTTGGACCTGGGACCGGACTGGCACCTTTCAGAGGATTTCTACAGGTTTGTTACTCTTTGTTTTAAGGGTTTCTTTTATTTTTGCAAAAAGAAGAAATAACTTATAATCAATTGCTGCTTGCAGGAAAGAATGGTCCTTAAAGAAGATGGTGCAGAACTCGGTCCATCTATACTCTTTTTTGGATGTAGGAATAGGCGAATGGTTAGGATCTGATTCTGATACTAAAAATCTTTTAGCAACAATATTGGCATGTCTTAGTATAACTGGCTCACTGTTACCTATTTGTATTTAGGATTTTATTCTTGGCAAATTTTGTAGGATTTCATTTATGAGGATGAGCTCAATAACTTTGTGGAACGAGGTGCCCTATCTGAGCTCATTGTTGCATTCTCACGAGAAGGGCCTCAAAAGGAATATGTTCAACATAAAATGATGGATAAAGTAAGTGGTAGTATAGTTGGAAGAACAGAAATTGTAGTTGATGTTGTTGCATTGTAACATCTACTTTTTTTTTTTTCTGGTTCATAGGCACCATATGTATGGAACCTAATATCTAAGGGCGGATATCTTTATGTATGTGGTGATGCCAAGGGTATGGCAAGAGATGTTCATCGCGCTTTGCACACTATTATTCAGGATCAGGTATCGATCATCGTCTCTTTCCATTTCCTTCTCTCTTGACACAAAATCTTCTATTTACATCAAGTTTTTCAATAATGCTCATACCGATAGTCAACTATTTCACAATCACAACATCCGGAAAGTTTTTTTTTTTTTTGTCTAATATCCCAAAACTTCGTCTACAAATTGCAGGAAAGGGTGGATTCGTCAAAGGCAGAGTCTATGGTAAAGAAACTCCAAACCGAAGGACGATATCTTAGAGACGTGTGGTGATGGCTGCCCATTTTCAATTTATCCACAGGCCAAATATGGTGATGAATTTAATTTCTTCAATCTTTCCTTCATCAGTTCCTCTGCGTAAAAACAGCTGGTTTTATAGTGATAGCAGAAAGCTAAACCGGTCTCTTCATATTGTGAGAAGAGGCATCAACTGCTAGATGTTAAATCCACCATGTTTTACTACTTCCTATTTGAATCTTAAACATAATTCTTGAAAAGAAGGATCATTTAATTTTGGACTTACCCTTTCATTCAAAGTTGTTGTAATAGGGGAATAGTGTTACAGCTAGCTAAAGATGATGTGAAGAACATAGTTATCATTCTAGTGTCTGTACTGAAAATAAATAAACAAATAAATTTGTAAAATAAAACTGTATGTTTTTCTATCCTTTTATCATGCTTACTTTTCAACTCTGTGTTAATATAGTTTTGGCACTGAATTTTTAATAAAAAGGCATGAAGTTTTTGCCCCAAAATGTTTTTCCGAAAAAAATTAAATCTGATTTTGAAAAGTTGTTTCAGTCATAATTTTAATTTTTGAATATTATTTAGTGCATGCCATATCCTCGTCAATAGGGTACACAATAAGACAGCATCCTCCTTTAAAACTGTCAAATCAATGAACACATTTCAAGTATTCCAACTTTTCATGTTGGACAATTTCTTGTACACAAACCAAAGGATTCAAAGCCAAAAGAAAGCAAACTGATGAATGCAAGCTTGTCAGTGACAGTGTAGTGATGGATGATGTACCAGTTTTAATGGAAACTTTACCGGTTAACGGCGGCGGTTCTCTTTCTCTTCTGAACTTGTTGGAGCCAGGGGTGGTGGTTCCTTGCTGCTGGATTCATCCTGTTGATCAACATTTCTTTCTCTCAGTAATTTGCTGCCATTTGATCTCATTGCTCTTGGTAACTTCAAAGGGAGGGTATCTGATTCACTCGGGAATATGTTATCTACACTTTTGGGAGCTTCATTATTTTCTGGCTTTTCAGGAGCTGCTGCAGCTGCAACGTTCTCTGGCGGAGCAACCGGAACCAGCTGAATCATTGATTTACCCCATTTCTTTCTCCGATTAGGCCTTGGAGCATCTGGTTTAGCCTGTTAAAATATAAGCAATATCACTAATAAGACTTGAATGAGTGTCAAACATGTCTGAATACGTTAAGACAGATATTTAAAGAAAAATGAGTCTTGTACAAGACACCAGAAATTATACCACTGTGTTCCCAATGTCAGCGAGTGCTTTTCGCTTTGTAGGGTAGTCGTCATTTGTTTCAGTTGGCTTCTCACCGCCGAATGCATTCTGGAGTAGCATTGCACCATGAGCAGCGAGGTTTTGGTGATCGTTAGAGCCACCCTCATTTGCAACGTTCACTTCTGCTTCTCTATTGGAGCACTTGACTGCAGAGCAACCGCATGACTGCCCACAGGAGCTTCCGTTTATTCTACATTGGCATTTTGATGTTTTGCAAGAAGACTGCTTACTGCAAGTGCAACATATTCCATCAATATTCTCAGTAACGTCATCACTACATCCTTTATTATCTAAGCCATTGGTATCTGGTTGATGCACTGCCAAAATCGAAGTTCTAGATCTAGAAGCTCTTTTATGTATCTGCTTTTTGTTCGACTGCACCCACTCATCGTCGTCGTCATGTGAATCCATATCTGAATGTTCAGATTCAGATATATCCATGTCTTCGGTAAAGATCATAGAGCTTCGGTGTTCCTATAACAATAGTTCTGCTTTAAGCAACAAGTAGATAGCAATACAAAATTAAAGTGGAGGGGAGTGGAATTTACCGGTTTCCGCAACTCATACTTGTGTCTTCCGCCATTAAAGTCAGGGATGCCGGAATCAATGGTTCCTTTCATGGAATGCTTAGCAGTTATATTCTGTTAAGATTAATAACTTAGATTCAAAATACATATTAACGGAGTTGATAATAATCGGCAGACATCAAGTGATACCTTCACTTTCAGTTGATGAACAAGATTGGCCTTTTGTGCCTCAAGTTGTCGAGCCAAGCTACCAACTTTCACTACCTTCTCCTTTAGATCTCTTATTTCCGCATCCTTTTCTCTGCAAAGAACCTCCTTATCCCGCAATGAACACCTTAAAAAACCCGACCACAAGATATTAATTGAAGCAAATAAAAAGCAGGATCCATGGTGTCTATCATCCATGATAACAAAAGCAAAAGGTTGCAGCAAATCAATAAGTTAAAAAATGGAAACCTTGAGGTTGATGCTAAATTGAATAGATAATTCATAATATTTTTTGCGTCAGCAAGAGACCGGACATGATTCCAACGTCCTCTTCCACTGAATATACGCTCACGTTCTTCAGCTTCAGACAGTTGTGAGGCCATAGAGACCAGAGTGTTGGATGTAGCAGCAAGCATGTTTTCTAGAGCGAAAATCCTCGAGTTTCTAGCACCGGGAGACAATGTCTCAGGACAATCTCTGCATTTGGTAGCATTAAAGGAAGTATTTAATTATTTGGTTTACATGATAATATGTAGAAAACAGAGAATTATTCAGATTATGAAGAGCATATATAAATGAAAAAGTTCTAACCTTAAATCACCATGCTTAAGTATTTCTGCTTCTTCCTTCAGTCTTGCAACCTCCTTGGCCATCTTGGCCCTCCTATATATAGTACATACAGAATATTATTTTAATAGACTCAACAACAACATTATATTAAGAGTACCATAAGAAATATTCCACTTTCTTGTTGAAATCTTATGTGGAGCAAATTGACAGATATTGAACCCAAATTCCTATATTGAAACAAACTTTCCCTGCCATCTAGAGAACTCACTCTTCCATTTGTCGTTCATATTCAGAGCGTACTTCATGTACCCGTATGGTCACCTCTAATTCATGCTCAATTGTCTGCATTATTGCCTTCAAAAGCAGTAAAGTATGTTACATCATAAAAGAGTCTCTTCGAACATGCATAAAAAATTGAAATAAAACCACAATCATTACAATACGATAACATATGTTTAAACCAAAACTAATTTGTCTAAGCAATTCAGAACAAACTTATCAATTCTGTTTGCAGTTATCAATACCTGAACTCCAGGACCATTGCCAATTCCAGCACCTGTACATGAAAAATTTATTGTTATCGAATAATAGTTACAAGAATACAAAATCAAACTGCAAGTCACAAAAAAGCTCCTAACTGGAAACTTCACGTGAGGAAGCCTTTCGAGATTCAAGAAGCTCCTTTAGCCTTTTCGCAGCCATAGCAGCCTCTTCGCTCTTTCTTTGCAAAACCTAACACACATATGCAACATGTGAGAAAAGTTTAAGTGAATTAGAAAGATAAAAAGCTTTCTGTGCGGAAGTAAAAGTTACCTTCTTCTGCCTTTGGTTCAAAGCTAAGAGTTTGTGCATCTCATACTCATTTCTCCTTCCCTCTTTCTTAAGCTAGTTATCAAGAAAAATAGAAAATAATTATACATTGATCAAAAGAAGTGTTGCTTCAATTATCTAAACTACAAAACTCCCAAAATTTTAAACAGGAATCATATATCACTTGCTTTCATCTTTCTATCCATCATCAAAGACGCATCAACACAAAATATCTACTTAGGCTGACTATAAATCTTAGGAACAAGTAACAACTATAATAGCTTTAACATTCTAAAGCCGCTACTGTTAATAGATTTTTCATGCAAGAGGAGCATTATAGCTCAAGCATAAGATCTCTACCCCTCCAATCCCACCATTACCACTTGGGCAAGCCGAAAGATACAATTATTTTCAATTTCAAATTAATATAACTTAGATAAGATGTATTGACATGAAGAAACTGGTGAAGGTTACTAGAAAACATCACATATTATCAATTATTGAATGGTTACTATTTGGATAACATGCTAGATACTTACTGCAGACTGCCAAAAGTACATAGCTTAAAGAGGTCCAGCCATTGACAATAGTACTACCAAAACAATGAATTAAAACATGCCAAAATTTTGTTACATATAGTCCTCCAAGAGTTATTTGCAAAAAAAATATATCCTATAACAAAACCATGAATTAAACTTTAAAATTTTATTACATTGCTTATAAACATGTAAACTTTAATCACATATTTGCAAGTACCTGAAGAACCTCTTTCTCTCGGGTTGCTTTCCATAACCTAAACTGCTCAGATTCTTGCTTGATCTTGTGTTGTAATTGAACCTAAAAAATGGACATTTGCATTGGTATCGGTTGCAAGAATCCTGTCCTACTTTGCAGAAACAATTTCAGTATAAAAGATAAATATGAGAGCTTAGGAATGAGATTCACCTTTTGAGATTTGATTCTGTGAATCTCATCTTGAAGTCTCCGTGCTGCCTCGTCACTTTTTTGTTTCTGTCTCAAAAGTTGAGCTTGAGCATCTTGCTTCCTCTTCAACTCAACAACCTACAAAGCAGAAAATTAATCTAGAAACTGGCAGCTGCTGCGGACAAGAGAAAGAAAGAAAAAAAAAACTCACTTGTGCTTCGAGGGCATTCAACTTCTGAAGGTATTCTTCCTTCAACTTTTGAGCGCCATCATCAGAAGTAGAAGAAATATTGGCAAGATTATGTCTGAGGTCCTCAATTTCTTTCTGTAGATTGACAAATAAAAACAAAAGGATTCAGTATTTCAAGAGAACAGCAATGGCAGGAAAAAAACACTAATTAATAACTTTAAATAGAAGACTAACCTGCAAAGCCCTTTTCTCTTGTTCCAACTCAGTAACTTTCTTCTCATAATGTTGTTTAAGAACTGAGGTGTCAGAATTTGCAAAACGCTTCATTTCAGCCTTTAAAAAATAAAAAGCTTTTAGTGACAAATACTCTGGAATATTCCATGTACCAATATCAATAATGCAAAATGAGAAAGAAACTCAACATATACCTCTTTCTGTTCTAGTCTTTTGTCCAACTCCTTAAGTTCCCTGTCCAATTTTTCTTGGAGAGAAGAATGCTCAAGTTCCGCTTCATTAGCTTCATTATCCTCGTTCTCGTCTGCACAATAAGGAAAAATTAATCTTATCTGCATTCTTTAAGGTAGGCTTATCATCCAAAGCTGGAAATAGTTAGGAAGAGAAATAGAAATGAAATAAATGTCTAAGACATAAACGATAATGTCTTGTATCAGAGATTACATTCTCCAACTAAATACACACCCAATTAACACTAGAATATCAATATGATAAGATGTGAATTGATGCTTTAAAATTATCAATGAGGCTTCTTACAGTAATCAGGTATATCAATGGTAAAAACATTACATTCAGGGATTAACATAGACTTGATTCAAGGGTAATTCAATTATAACTTCTATATGAGGTTTACAACCGAGAAAAAAATGACAAGAAAGCAAGTATAACTTTGGCGGGTGGTGTTTCTATTTATTTACTTTCAAAGGTAATACCACTTGGAACATTTACATGAACAGAAAAAAGTTTTAACAAACTAATGAATTTTTTGAGCATCAACAAAATAATGAATAGTAAGCTGCAAGGTCAGTACTTTCATAACATGCCTGATAAATAAGCATTTTCAGAAGAAAATAATGAATTTTTTGTGACACCGTCATCATCAGAATCAATACAATCAGAAAACCGGCCACGCTTTGTGCTGTTCATGCTTTTCAAGCGAATCAATTCTCCTTCTAACTCTTGAATTTTCAACACATAAGTTTTCATCAAATCAAAATCCTGCAATAATGGAAAAGCACGTGTCAAACAAGATTAGGTTTATCAACTGCTAGATTTAATAGCTAGACAAAGATCTTACCTGATTTTGATTAGAGTCAATCTCATCCCATGATTTACCATTACGAACAGATTCAATTTGCATTACTAGTTTGTCTTTCTCAACCTGAGATATTAAAAGTACATTATATTCCACAGTGCCTTTGTCCAGTATATATCCGAGAACTCAAAGGAAAACGGAAAAACACCTGAGCATCAAGAGCACGCTGGGCCAGTTGTTCACTAGTGAGCCTGCGTTCTTGAAGCTCTCGTTGTAGTTCTGCATTGCTTGCTTCAAGTAAAGATACTTTGTGCTTGAGAATCTAGAAACCCAAAAACACACTATAAGCAACTAGGTTAAGAATGTGAATAGAAATATTTGCAATTTCTATATGATATAACCTGAAGGTCATTGAATGGTGCTTGACCATCACCGCGATAAAACAAAAGCTCAGCTTGCAATTGCTCGATTTGACTCCGCATTCTTTGCAATTGAGCTGCCATTGGGTCACGGTTTATCTAATCAAGTATAAGTGATGAGAAAGTTAGAACAAGAATAATAACACCAATAAAAGAGCTTTTCTTCTTGCAACCATGTAACACAAGTATCTTACAATTGCCTTATTCTGAATGTTTCTAGCACGATTGGCATACTTCAAGGTGTTTAGGGTTTCTTCAGCATTGGTGTCAGCCGGACTGACACAAGCTACAGTCATATAGAAAGAAATCACTCTTACGTATGGTAAAGAAATTCAAAAATAAAAACACGGTACTAGTAATATGCCAACAATGCTATTAAATGCTCCCAAAACACTTTACTACATACCAATCATGACTGTTTTACTGTTTCCTCCAAGAGAATCCTGCGAATTTAAACTTCATCAGCAAAAGTACATTTTCCTTCTGAAGTAAGTAGTTCAATAAAATCTATGGCAAATACATATATCACCACAGCCAAAAGACCTAAAGAGAGAAACTGAATGTGTTCATTTGGTCAATATAGGAAGCGCGCTTTTTCTAGTAATTGATGTTGTTAATTGTTAATTCATAAAACATGCTCTAAGAAGAATGAACTCATTTCCAAGTGATTTATGATGTTCAATTTTTCCGAACAGGGTCTACTTCAACAAGTGAAACCATCCGATTAAAACAACTAGATTTGAATGATTGTACAAAAGTATCCACGTATTTTACTAATTGAAACAAAATGCTGAAATCAAACATGCCTGCAACAAGCGCGTCAACTTGCTATCACGATACGGGACATGTCCTCCTTCCTTCCTCTTCTTCTCATCTCCCAAGGCACTAATGACATTCCCTAGAGCTAGTAAACCTTTATTAATATGAATGCCTGCAGCAACAAAATGCCAAAGTTTTAGACAACTTAAAGCACAAAGTTTCAAGTCAATGCTTATTATAAGAACCTATTACATTTTTAAAACATGAAGCTTTTGAAAATGAAATATCAGAAATACCTTCTTTAAAGCGCATGCCATCGGCACCTGTTCTTTTTGCACGTTCTGAGCCAGCAAGGTCCACTAAATGAAGCTTCGCACATAAGATATCATCACCAATATCATCATTTACCCCATTTAGGCAACTTGCAATCTTCTTTTGCTCCATGGTTATAGTAAAGATGGCATGTGAGCGACTAGAAACAAAATGAATAATGAACATGACACAACATGAGAATGAATTTATAAAGTATAATAGAAGTGCAAGGCATATGATTACTAAAACATGTAAACAATACTCATATTATCTTATCCAAGAATTTAAGCAAAGCAAGATAAATGCCAGTTGTAAAACTTGTTCATATATTTTATTATTTGAAAAAGAAAATTGCTATTATGCCAAATGATCATATTATTCTAAATCAAACAGAATACCAATTGGGCAAAACAAGATAAGCTTTATGACGCTACCTGGATTGGCTATTCATATTGGTACTTCCTGTTGCACGAGATAAAGAACCTCGTGACAAGTACGATGCCATCTCTTCTTTGGTCCGAACTTCTGCCTCAGTCACCCCAGCAAGCGTTATCCCTCCATTCACTGTTTCCCTAATTTGTATTGGAAGTCTTCCAGGAGCTGTATGCTTGGCAAGAGACGTGCCTTCAACTTTAGACAAAGCAGCTGAATTTGAGTCCAGTAGATCGAACACTTCTTCTTTAAATATCTATCAGATTCAAAGATCGCATATAAGCAAATAAACAGATCACTGAGAGAAACAAGTAGAAGAAATATTTTAGTCAATTACCTCAATAAATGATACTCTTATCAAAATTTCCGTGGAATGCTTGGTTGCCTCAACTCTTTTAAACATATTTTCCATTACTTTGGGTATAATCCCACCATTACTTCCTTCCCCAGTGTAGTTGGTTCCCATAGTATATGTTTTACCAGAACCCGTCTAAAAACCACAGCATATAATACTGTTGTTAGTCAATAACAATAAAGCAGTCATTAAAACAAAACGAAACTAACCTGGCCATATGCAAGTACAGTAGCATTATATCCATGAAAAAGTGCATCAACCAGTGGAGCAACACAATCATCGTAAATAGCTGAAGAAGGCGACCCGGCTCCCCCATAAACATAATCATAGGTAAAGGCGTGCGACCCAATTTGAACCTATAATTGTATCAATAAAAAAACTTAAAATAATACATATTTATAAAGCTAAGATTTCAACATCAGACTTCATTTCAAATTCAAAGTATTCACGGGGAAACTGCTACAGAATACCTGAGGTTCGCCGGGAACGACAGTGATGCAATCCGTACATCCATTGAGAAGCTCTGTAGTAATAAGCGGACGAATATTAACAGCGACTCTCACGGATTCCGAATTTTCCATCTCTTATGTAATGCGATCTAAATCTCAAAACAATAAAAGGAAAAAAAAATGAAAATTAATAATAAGCGCATCTTTCGAATCGCTCAAAATCGAAACATCAGATCTAAAATCCGTACCCAGAGGAGATTATACGACTAACGCATAAATCATGAATTGAAAATATTAATCTGATAGGAGAATCCAATACCTGAAGGAGATCGAGATATTTCCTTTCTGCTTTAGGTTTTGATTTGTTAGACGTTAAATTTTGAATTCGGAAGAGACAAAAGGAAGGGAGTGGGGAAAATTTTGAATGCTCAAGGCAAATGAGGACAACTTTTTAAGCAATTTGAAAAATTAAAATGGATTTGAGAAAAGGCGCTCAGGTCCGAATTCAAATTGTTCGACGAGAGAGAGGTTAGTCACGTGGCATTCACGTGAATTTTTTATATACAGTGGGCCAGTGACAACGTCTTTAATATCTGGCAGTTGACCTGAAGGAGTACTTTCTTTACCTTGGCTTTTTTTACTTTAGCTTTCTGTAAAATGTAAATGGCCGTTGAGATTTAAATTCTTATCCATCAAATTTTAAACATTTATCATTTTGTCACTTTAATATTCATAGATGACAATCTTCTTAATTATTTTTTGTTATATATTTGAGAAAAGGTAATAAAAAATTTGACAATTGATTATATGTTTTTTTATTGAAAGTTTTCTTTATCGTTTCAAATTTAAATATAAAAAATTAATCATAAAAAAAAATTCAGTTGTCAATTTTAAAAATAAAATAAAAATAATAAGTTTAATTATATAATTTTGTTTGATATATCATTAAAAATTAATAGACTGATGATGAGACAGTTAAAAATATGTTGTATGATTTCACTCGATAATAATTGAACCCATGATTTTCAACATACTTGGCAACACTCAAAACACCGAATAAAACTATATTTTTTATATAAATCCTTACAAAATATCTAAAAATATTTTAAATTATGTTAAATATATTTTTTTATGATTTCACAAGTTTTTTTAAGTCAATTCATCTTCTCTTGATGATTTGATTAAAGATATTTGAAGTCAACAATTGATTTTAGAACAAGGTCTTTACCATCTAAACAATATCCTATAGTTAATTCTCGAATAATTCAATAAAATATCAAACAAAGCAACAACCTCTACTCTCACTGTTATTACATTGAAAACTCTCAATCATCAACAAGTTATCATTCTTTAATGGAGCTCATTATTCTTGTTGAAAAAATATGATGAAGCTAGTGATTTTGGGTCATGGATGAACATAATAGAAGGTTATATCACTTTAACATTCGAGATGAGAGATTAGAGTAAAGTGGAAAACAAAAGATTTTAGACAAATACGAAAGTTATGCATATTTTTTTTATGTATTTGATCTCGATGAATGTGAAATGATTACATCTTATTAAAAAATGTCAATGAGATTTGAGACAAACTTGAAGTCATCCGTAGAAGAACGAATAAAGTAAATGATATCAATATTGATGTTTTTAATCTTGACTACGAGACTTTAAGATAAACCAAAGAAACAACAAAGTTATGTCTAATCGATTTTCTTCCATTTTTAATGGACTTTAAGACTATGAAGAATTGATTTTATAGGACAAGCTATTCGGAAATTTGTAGAACTAATATTTTGATATAATAATTGAAAAATAGTTTTGGACTAATTTGAAAAGATTTCAAAAATGGTTCTTATGTCCAAACTACTTGAAAATATATTTAAGATGTTTTTTAGTGATTTTAAATATGTTTTAAACGATTTAAAGAAACCAAATAAGTGTTTTTAACCAGGTGTTTCGATACACCCTTAAGGTGTTTCGATACTTGTTCTTCAATATCATGGTTTCAAAGGCAAAATCACAGTGGTATCGATACTGGTATCGATACCTTTTTGCCATTGTGATGCTCTGTTTCGAACCCTATTTCGAAACACCCCCAACGGTCAAAACGATTTTATAAAAAAAACCCAACGGCTAGGAGCAGTATCGATACTGGTATCGTTACCAGTTCTTAAATGCAGGTCAACGGCTATTTCCCAAAGCAGCTGTTTCAAAACAGCCTGTACGTGTTCGATACCGCCTACACCAGAAAAGGAAATAAGCCTTGTAATCAGCTCCAAACGGCTCCAAAACATTCTCAACGGCCACCAACGGCTAAAAGCTCATTTGGGATGATAAAAGAAAGCCTCAAGCATCAAGAGAAGACTAATGCTTCAATTGTAACAACATTATGATCAAGAAATTGTCTTAGAGCATAATTCTCATCTTTTGGGTAGACAACACTTGTGAGCTCAATGTTAATGTATGCTCAAGTGTCTTAGGAATTGGGTGAGTGCTTAGTTGCAAACATTAACCTTATTAGAAGGATTCAAGTTTGCTAAGTTTTCTTGTTTGGGTGAATTCTCAAAGTTCGGTTGTGAACTTTGGATGCTAGATTCGGGTTTGACTCTAGGATTGTAAGGTTATCCCTTTGGCCTTAAAAGGTTGAAATTCTTAGTGAATTTGGAAATCCTTAATGAGAAGCTAAGGTAGTGGATGTAGGTGCTTGTTCGAAGGCCGAACCACTCTAAAATCCTTGTGTTCAACTCTTATCTTTTAGCTTCCACAACCAACCACCCAAAGTGTTCTTTCTCCATCAAATTGGCAAGCTAATCGGTTGTGCATCGAGCCACTCCAAGTCTAACAAAATTGATTTATTCAGGTAACCAATAATGAATTTTTAAGAAAGTCGTCATCTACGAAACAAAGAATTTCAAAACATCAATCTAATTATATGTTATCGAGATTGTCAGTTCATCGATAGACAATTGAGTTAAAAATAGTGATAGCTGAAATGACAAATAAAAAAAAGCATAGAATTGTCTAGGGTGTAGAATATGATTGTATTATTTAAAAATAAAAAATAGTACCAAAAAATAAATGTAAAATGTAATTTAAATTAAACTTTAATTTTATTTTAAACAATTATTAATTATATGTTTGTCCTCTAATTTTTTAATTATTATTTAAAAGACTATAAATTAATAGTAATTATTAATGTTTATGTTAATAATATTTAGTGATGTGCGACGTCAATTTGAAATTATTTTAATTTTTAAAAACTTTCAATAATCAGTTATATTTATTGAAACCAAAACTTTTTTTTCCTCTTCGTTACCTTTAAGTCTCGTATTTTGTTGATCATAATTCAAATTTAAACTTTGTTTTAGTAAAAAAAAAAAAGTGCGACTATCCCTCGTTAGCTTTGGTCCCGAGGACTTGAGGAGGGAGACAAGGAGTTTCCTTTGCTTATCTTCCTTCTCCTTTGTCGTATGCTATCGTTTTATTTTTAATTTGGTTGTATATTTTTTGATTTTTTTCTCGAGAAAGATTAAGTCATCAATGGTTCTTTATATCTTACATCGATCATATAAAATGTACGTTTTGATCTGATTTTTACTTATTTTTGTCATAATTGGACATCGCTATATTACTACTATTCTTTTGAACCTTTGTGTATGTTTTCCTGTTATATGAACCTTGATTAAATAAAACATTGTTTAATGAGTAAATAAGTAGTTTACACGCATTGTATTTCAAGAGCTAAGCGCCAAACCCGATTTGTCTGAAAATCCCAAACGGCTCCCTTTACTTCGGATTCGTTCTACCACCTATGATATGGTTATAATCAATTAAATTAAGACACATAATATATTTTTTTATATCATATTCGCACATAAGCATCATCTAAATTATCAACTTTAATATCTTTGATTTAAAAAAATATTACCAAAGATTTTTTATGTTGTCTTCCTCTTTATTGTTCAATTTTTTAATTATTTTTTAAACCCTAACCCTATTCCTTAAACCCTAAAACATAACCCTAAACCCAAACCTTAAACCATAACCATAACTCTAACCTTAATCCTAACCCTAAACTCAAACCTTAAACCATAACCATAACTCTAATCCTAACCCTAACCCTAAACCATAACCCCAACCCTAAACTATAAAACCTAAATCATAAACCCTAAACCCTAACCATAATTCCTGAACCCTAAATCCTAACCCTATACCCTAAACCATAATCCTAACCCTAAATCATAAACCTTAAACCCTAAACATAACACATAAGCCCTAACCCTAAATCCTAAACCCTAAACCCCAAATCTATAAAAAAAATTAATTGAGGAAAATTTTAAAAAATAAAGAGAAAGATAGCACAAAAAAAATTTTGGTAATATTTTTTTTAAATCAAAGAGATTAAACTGAATGATTTGGATGATCTTTATGTATAAATATGATATAAAAATATATATTATGTGTCTTAATTTAATTGATAGAATCATATCCTATATGGTAAAACGGGTTTATGAAATAATTTCTCCTTTGCTTCACCAAAATCACTATACCAAAATAGTTCAATCTTAAAAGAAAAGTACTTGAGTTCTTTGTTACATAATATCTTATTCTCGTCCGAAAAATCCACTATTTTAGTGAAAGATCAAAAACACCCTTTATTTCCCACCTATAATGTTCCATACTTGTCTGTAATTTAAAGAAAAGGCTGACACCATTTCTGTACAATCCGTACTTCAGATGTTGATAATGTTCCATACAAGTAATGCGGCTGTGGTTTCCGGTGGGAATATGTCCAATTCTGGCCCAAAGAAGAGAGGAAGACCAAGGAAAGTTCCACTGTGAGGTTTGATTGATAATGAAATGTTGTTTTTTGCAGCTTTTTATTAGAAAGAATCCAGCCGTGATGCAGGAACGTTTGAGATCCCGAGAAGGAAGAATCAGGCCGATGCTGAAACATTCCAATCTTCGGAGTTACATTTGTAGGTACTATTGTCGTAGTTAATTTGTTTAGTTTGTAGATTGTCATAGGTGATACTTGTAACACTGTGATATATTCAGCAATGTCAAGTCAGCAAGTTCTTTCACCATTGATTACGAGCAACTCTACTTCTCGACCATTCGCATATGTGGCCATGAACTTTTGCTCGCAATTTAAAATTTTGATATGTTTTAGAACATTACCATAATTGTTGTCATAAGCAAAGTATTTACTGTGTTTCATATTGAAAATTGAAACATTAGTTCATTTCATGTTTCATGGGTTACATAATAGTTGTTGGATTGATGCATCTTGAATGATTCAGATGTCTATCTGCTAATGTTAATGACGATACAAGTGATTTCAGTTTATTTTAGTCCTTTTGCAACTAAACCCCTTGTGTTCTGCTTGCACGTTAGCCAATCCGATCGCAGTTTATGTCAAGGGCTTGTTAGTTAAACCACTTGCTACGTTCGTCCTCGCGTGCCTATCTTTCACTTTCAACTTTGACCAAAATCCTTGAAAATGTGCTGCAAAATAAGTACGATGGATCAACGGTTGCCGACTGGCTATGATGTTGTGTTACCAGTCGGTAATCGCTGATTCATCTTCTAGTTGCAGCTATCGTACTTAGGACGATGTATACATGTGATGCAGTTTTTGTACAAGTTTTTGCTGATATCTTCAACACAACTGCAGCCTGCAGGTATGCATTTAAACAAGTCTGTTTGGCTTGAAGAATCATTGCCTTAAAGGTCTAAACTTACAAGAAATTAAAAAGCTGCCATCTTAGAGTGGGAGACTGAAGATTTTGAACAACTTGCCGGTTTCCTATAGCTCTGACCTCTGTGATGTTCCATTAGTCAAATGCATTAAGCTCCATTTTGATCTGCATCAGCATAATCTCACGTCCTAATAGAGCTACATTCAATCTGCCATTAATTTTAAAATTTAAATGTATTAAATAGTACATAGTAAATTATTTACTTAACAAGTGAAGTAACTAACAACACTTTTTTATTCAATTATCTAAATTTCAAATCAGATTAAGATATTTTCTTCCTCGAATTGTAATATGGAGCTGGCACATTAGTAGGAAAGCAAACAAAATCTATTGAATATTGATGTTTCATTTATGTAAAATAATAAAATATTAATTATTTTTTATTAAAGAAATTATATTCTTATGCTGTGTTTTAAATTTATATAATATAAAAAATATAAACATCTTTAATCAATAAATTAATTAATAAATCTAAAAATATTAAATATTTTATTTAACAATAATAGTATCAATGTATGGCAAAATCTCAAAAATATTAAAGAAAAGAAAAATATTTCCACAAATATTGATCCCTTTTAATTATTTCCATAAGTATGGATGAATCTACAGTGAACAGGAAGTCGAGCTCAGGAGAGCCTGACTTTGAACAATGTTTATCCTGAAATTAAAAAAAATAAAATAAGCAAAGTATGGCTCAGGAGAGCCCGTCTTTGAATAGTGTTGATCACTGTTGGAAGTCGGGCTCAGCTGAGCCCTTATTCCCTTCGGCGCAGGTGGCAGGGAGTGCCGGCATGCATGCGGGGTGGGTGGCAGGCGGGTGTAAGCTTTTTTTTAAAAATTTTATGAGGTAGTGGGAAAAATTAATTTAGGGTATTTTTGAGATAAAAAATTTGGTTGGAAGAAGAAAATTTTGGTTATAAATAGATGAGAATGTTAGATGGTTTTGAGATTTATAGAGTTAAAAGTGTTAGAAGAAGTTTGAAATTTTTAAGTATTTTATTTATTTTTATTATTTAATGTTATTGTTTTTATTTTAAGTTGATAGAAAATTTTAGTTTAGTTTAATTTTTTTTATATTCTGTAATTTTATATTATTTTTTTTATATTTTTTTGAATTATTTTATGATGGTTAAAAATTTAATTTAAGTTGATAATTTTTTAAATTATTTTATGATAGTTTAGTTTAGTTTAGTTTAGTTTTAGTTGAATTATTTTATGATATTGTAAGTTGATTTTTTTTATTTTATTTTGATAATTTAGTTAAATTTGTTAGATTATATATAGTGATATTTTAGTTTATTCCTTAAATTTTTTAAGTAATTTTTTTATATTCTGTAAATTTATATATTTTTTAATTATTTGATGATAGTTTAGTTTAGTTGAATTATTTTATGATAGTTAAGTTGGTAATTTTTTAATTATTTTATGATATTTTATTTTATTTTATTTTAGCTTGGTTTTAGTTGAATTATTTTATTATATTGTAAGTTGATATTTTTCTATTTTGGCCGTTTAGTTTAGTTTGATAATTTTTAACTATATTTTTTATATTCTGTAAATTTATTTATTTTAATTATTTTATGATAGTTTATTTTATTTTAGTTTAGTTTAGTTTAGTTTGAATTATTTTATGATATTGTAAGTTGATATTTTTTTAGTTTATTTTGATAGTTTACTTTAGTTGAATTATTTTATGATATTGTAAGTTTATAGTTTTTAATTATTTTTATGATAGTTTATTTATTTAGTTCATATAGTTTATTTATTTTTATGATAATTTTTTATTAGTTTATAAAATAAAATAATATTTTTTGTTTAAATTTTTTACAGGATGGCTGAGCAAACTCCTCTATTGTATTTAGATGATCGACACATTTCTAGCCTTACGGTTGCTGAATCGGTATATATTTTTTATATAAATTAAGTTTTAAATTTATAATTATTAATCATGTTATATTTTTTATTGTAGGATACAACTGAAGCATTTAGACATCATTGTTGTATTGTCAAAACTCCACTCGATAATAGGATATTGAATTTCTTACATAGCAGTGGTTTTTATTATGCTACGTTTCTTCGTGGGTATAAGTTGGTACCAGGCTTAGTAACTGCTTTAATCGAGCGGTGGAGACCTGAGACTCATACTTTCCACATGCCTTGTAGAGAATGTTCAATCATTTTAGAAGATGTAGTTTACCTTATAAGAGTCTCGGTCAACGAGAGACCTACGATTGAGCGTAGTGAAGGGTCCACTGCTTCTATTTGCGGTATGGGAACCAGAACCGACTCCTACATATATCCCTCCAGCTGCGGGTTCCAGTGGTGAATATTATGATCCTGTTTTTGATGATGCAACTTTATACAGACCTGAGTTTAGTCAACATCAGTCTCTCACTTTTGTTTATGACGATAGTAGTCAATTTCAGGAAATGCAAAATATCCTGAATTCACCAGATTTGGCGGGAGGGAACATTTGTTCTATTTTCATGACACCACCTACGTATCCCTCTGTGATTGAAGAGGATGCTGATGAAGATGCTGAAGAGGATGTTGATGAAGGGGCTGAAGATGATACATCACATAGACCACAACGGGCGAGACGTTCACCGCGACGTTATCTTTCTACCACACCTCGTCATGGTCAAAAGTTGCATAAGAAGTGATGTACTTTTAATTTCAGACTTATATATTCAGACTTTTAATTTCATTTCGTACTTGTAATTTTGTTATTTCCTTTTATTCAGACTTTTAATTTCATTTTGCATTTGTAATTTTGTTATTTCCTTTTATTCAGACTTCTAATTTCATTTTGTACTTGTAATTTTTGTACACAAACAAACTTTATTCAAAACTCAAAGAGGAATAGATACAAATTGGGGCTCATTTGGACAATTAGTTCTGGAATGACCTTCTGCTCTACATATTGTGCATCGTTTGCTTTGTCTTTTCTCTTTATAATGTAGATCCATACTAGTATGAATTCGAGTTAATTTTGGTTTTCCTTTTGGAGTACGACGAAGGGTAGAATCGGGTAACCATCTTTCATTCCCTACTGGTGGCCAATAGTTTGAATTAGCAATTAGTGGGAACTCAGTTCTGTAGATATTAACTATCCTCTGCAGATTGAAGCATTCATCGACATAGGTGTATGGATCAACTCCGACAGACATACATACCGCAACTGCATGAGGACAAGGGTATCGCCATGCTTGAAACGCTCCACAATCACAGTACCTCCGTTGGAAATCAACTCTAAATACATTGGCGTGTGCAGCTTGATTCAAGCGTCTCGGACCAACAACATCAAATGTCTGATTCATTCGATCAAAGCTGTGAACTCTCATTGACGTTGCATTTATCATATTCTCTTGCATTTTCCTCACTAGGTCTGTAGCCCAACTTTGGCCCCTATTGATTAATGCCTCGATTTCTTTCCCCTTTACGGTCCAAACTTTAGCCAACCTGTAGTATGTCGCTTTTACAAGGATTGTAATCGGAAGATGGCGTGATCCTTTTAGTACTCCATTAATGCACTCCACAAGGTTGATTGTCATTTGGCCGTACCGTCTTCCAGATTCATCGTAACATTGAGCCCATTTTCCCTTTCTAGACTGTTTGCCCAATTCCAATGTCGGTCGCTATATCTATTTAGATTTGCCATTTTCCTCTCAAAATCAGACTGTGTTAGTATATATCATGTTTATAAATATTGTTAGTATATATATATATATATACAAATAGAATAAAAAATATAATCAAATACCAGATACTTACCCATGCTAACAATTTCACTACGAAAGTATGTATTTTTGAATTGTTCCATACTATTTTTCTCGATATGGCGAACACAGTACGCGGGGTACACGTTGGGAGGTGTCCAACGACTTCCTTCTCGATTAATAACAGCTTTAATACCTGTCCCTCGATCAGATATAATACAAACATCATCTTCTCGAACAACATACTCACGTAGATTTGTCAAAAAGAAATTTCAAGCTTCCACCGGCTCTTGCTCCACAATTGTGAATGCAATTGAAAAGATATTGTTATCACCATCTTGCGCAACAGCAATCAACAATATATGAGAGTATCTCTCATATAATCATGTACCATCTACTTGGATCATACGTTTGCAGTAAGGGAAGCCATCTATGCAAGGCTTGAATGCCCAAAATAGTCGATGAAAAAATTTATAGTCTTGATGAACTTGTCCTTGTTGGTCGTAAGCATCTTTTGTTTGATATCTCACGATGGTGCCTAGGATGAAATGCGTCATTACAAGTAATAAAGCTGGTAGCTCGTTGTATGACTTATCATAATCACCATAAACAGAGTCTATTGCTTTCTCTCTAGCACGCCAAGCTTTCTTGTATTTTATTTGATATTGAAATTATTGAGCAATGGTTGTCTGAATCGTTGAAACGGAAACCCTTGGATTTATTTCGACCAGATTCTTCACATGATGACTTATTATAGTCGTATTTAATTTTCGGTGATCTTGTGCAATGGAACTTCGTAAACATGTATGATCTCCATTGTACTTACTAACCTCCCACATATTTGACCGCTTACATTTGGTAATTCAAACCTTCCAATTGCACTCTTGCCCATACTTGACACACTTGGCTAAGAATATCTTCTGACTGGACTCTACTATAATGTAGTCAACGTGATTCTTGATGCTATACTCTTTCGCTGCCAATGTAGCTTGATCTTTATCCTCAAATTGAATGTCATTCGATAATTCATCCGAGCCAGTATAAGTTAATTGAGAAACATCCGGGAATTCATCAGCTCTCATAGCATCAAAATCCAATGACACCATGTGAGTAGGAGGCTTATAAAATGTAATATCTCCTGCGGGTGGCACAAATTCTCCCACACCATAATTAGGGGCATTACCAATATCATCCGAAAATAAATCATCATCATCAATATCTTCATCCTCGCTAGAATCCTCAAGAGCTTCTCCCCATCGACCGCGTAGGTTGTTCACATTATCTGTTGAAGTGTCAACTGGATTAAATTCATTAGCTGTACCACCAGACAACATTGCGAGGAAACTGTCTCCAGGTAGTTCAGTCTCAGTAACGTAATTCATTTGAGAAGATTCTCCAATAAAAGTTCTAGAAGGATTCAGAACATCAGAAATTTCCGCAAATAACTCTATATATCGAGTCTCTACAGATTCATGTTCAGCAATCATCATTGCAACATCATCATCATCTTCAAGATTGATTGTACAATATGTTATCGGATTTTCACATGTAAGCCACCGGTAATGCAAGCCATGAATATCTCTTCCAATCTTTTGAGATATTTTTCCCTTCAACTGTCGAAGCGTGATTTCCTTTTCAAATTGCATTTTTGTGGTGTTTTCAGCTTCAAATACAACCCCGGCATCCGTTCTCACAATTTTCCATTATAAAGGATAATTGTCAGAAGTTTATTCTGATTCATTTTCTGTTTCAAAACAAATTAATAAAATAAATTAATATAAAAATGAAAAAGATAAAAGATAAAACAAAATATAATAAAATAAAATACACTTAACATGTAAATAAATAAAACTAAAAATCAAGTTTTGGATATAAATACCTTCAATTTCACTAGCTTCATAAAATATATCAACTTAAAATTATTCATAAAATTTTAACATAATGAACTCTATGAAACATAAATTAAAAAAAAATATATCTATAATAAAAAACTAACCTTAAAAATTTAACACATACCTGAAATAAAGCTTCAAATTTTTTCTGCTTACTCTCTCTCAATTTTTTTCCTACACACTCTCTATTATCAACAACTATCTTTTACACTAGAAAAATTTTACACTAACCATTGGTATTATATATACCAAATAAATTTGTATTTTTTAATCCTATTTACACCTAAAATAACCCGTGACTACCGCTCTGAAATGCTGCACCCCTACCCCTACACCCCTATGACCCGCCTGCCACCCCCACCCACCCCGCATGCATGCCTGCACTCCCTGCCACCTGCACCGCCTGCACCGAAGGGAATAAGGGCTTAGTTGAGCCCGACTTCCAACAGTGATCGACACTGTTCAAAGACGGGCTCTCCTGAGCCATACTTTGCTTATTTTTTTTAATTTGAGGATAAATACTGTTCAAAGTCGGGCTCTCCTGAGCCCGACTTCCTGTTCACTGTAGATTCATTCATACTTCTGAAAATAATTAAAAGGGATCAATATTTGTGGAAATATTTTTCTTTTCTTCAATATTTTTGAGATTTAACCATCAATGTATATATTATGCATAAAATCATTAAGAAAAAACAGAGACACCATGTGCCTTTATAATTTATAATCATGTGATTATAGGGTCAATTTAACATTACTTTTAAAAACATGATAAAAAAAATATACTAAAAAAGATTTTTAAATTTTAATTTAAGTTATATGTATTTAATATTACTATTTAAAATACTTTTAAAATAAACAATTATCTTAAATATGATATTTTAAGTTTAAAACGTAATACTAAACCGACGAGTCTCAAAATTGGTGCCACAGGCACGCCGCACACCCAAAGAAAAAGATTAAAAATGAAAAAGTAAAACAATAAATTTTATTAAAAGATTTATTTGAAATTAAATAGAATAAACTACAATTTCTATAGAAATATTTAAATGAATAAATAATTAAGAAATTTTGGGTGTGGTGTTGATTTTTTTGTTCACCTACAGGCTACAACATGAGTGACAGGTGGTAATCTAATACTACTAAGTATTAATTTCTGAAGCAAAAATAAATTTACAGAATTCAATGAACAATTGGGGGCTGTAATAATAACTTTGATTCTTGAGAATCAGGAAATTATACTTTGAAAACAACTTGGTTTCTCAATGAATAGGTCTTACGGAAAATTGAAAAAGAAAGTTTCAGGCATCAATTAAAACAAGATAAGCAAACATAAACTCAAAATTTAGGTGTCTGAAAATATTTTCCAACGAATAAAAAAGTTGTCTGAAACATGTAAAAGAAAGGTAAAAGCAAAAAAGATTAGAGGTTTAATGGGGTATTAAAAAAGGCGACGGAGGAATTACTGTAGGGTAAGTCACTGTAGCGACGCAGCTAATAAAGAAAAATTAGTGGGTTTTCCTCCTCGAGAACTTTCTTATTACTTTCATTGGTCCCTCTCCCGTTAAAAATCCCTTCCTTTTTACCTTTGTTTTTCATTTGCATCGAAGCCCCTGTCTCTCATCATGCACCTATTTTCGATCCTGGCTAAGACGGTAAGTTCTTCCTTTTGATCTTTCTATTTATCTACCCTTTTTCCTAATCTGGCTTTGGTTAACGAGAAAATGTGGGAACGAAGTAGCTCAAGTTTTGGGTTTTGCTTGGTTGATGACAGAGAAAAAGATGTACTTTCTTTGATTTGATTTTCCTGCTAACCAAGGGTAAAAGATGGAATGTCAATTCCAGTATCTATGAATATTTGCAAGTGTAATTTACTTAATTGTTAGGGTTTATGACATCCATTAATTACCCTTTTTTTGATGTTACGATTTCTTTCTGAATCAACATTTGTCTGAACTCTGTTGGACTTGAATATGGGATGTTTTTGTATTTGGAAAGACAATCAAATGCAGTGAAGTTTCTACTCTCTTTTAAATGATAAGCACATTAGGTGAAATTTGTTAAAAGACTATTTATTGGAATATCTAATTTAAGGCTGATTTTTTTTTCTCTTTTGTGGTGGAAAATTTTGCTGATGTTATTTTTTGAACATACTGGCTTTTGAAACTAGATCATGTCTGAATCACAAGAAGGACAAGCTGCAGAGGGGAATTGCAGTGCTGGTGGCAAAACTAGTGATAACAATGACTGGGAGAAGATATCGGTAGGGGAGGTGTCACTAGGAGATTTAATATGGGTGAAACTCCATGGAAAGTCGTGGTGGCCGGCAGTGGTATGCACAATGCAGTGGTTGTTTGATCTTTTATTAATTAGCATTTTGGACAGAATTATTCAGTTCTGTGGATTCTAATCATCGATGTTGTGACAGGTTGTTGATGAGAACAGTGTTAGTGAGAGCAGCAAAATGGGAAGTAAATCACGGGGGAAGGTGCTTGTGCGACTATATGGGAGCCATGAGTAGTCAGTTTTCTGTTTCCCTACTTGATTATTGTGTTCCTTAGAGAAAACTATGAACTTTGATGGGTTTTGAGAATTTTAAAAAACTTGGATTTAAATGTGTCAATAAATACATGCGAGGATTGAAGTGTGTTATTTGTCCCCTTTGCAGTTTATATATAGACCCTACGAAATATCATTCTGAGTTTAAAACGGTAAGTTCCGATCACTAGCTTCCATCTTTGTGATTCAACCACTCATGTGAGTTAGATTACATAGTTGTTGTATTCAACTGGTTTATTGATATCTTCACATGATGTTTCTACATTGACAGATCCTAGAGCAGAAAAATGGCGATTGTTACAACATTCTTGAAAAAACTTTGGAACAGGTAAAAAGTTTCTTTTCCTATCATGTACATCAGTTTTTTTCCTTTCAACAATCCAAAGGCTCTCTTTTTCTGGAAAGCTATCCCTAACTATGGCTCTCCCATAATTTTGGATATGGCTGCAGCTTCGCCGGAAATCTATTAAACCAAAGGAGCAAGGATCTAAAGCTACAGGTTAGGCTTCTTTAGTTTGCTTATTTCTTTTCCTAATTAGATTCCTGTTCACTGTGCTTCAGTTCTACTATATGACCAATATGGTTGAAAAGCATTATTGCAATGAAATCTTGATGTCAAAATTTGATGTATGATATTTCTCAGTGATAGGGTGGCTTGGTCACCCTGTTAGAATGGGACAGAAGCGAATAATTGAGCTGTCCCGAACAGAAAGAGTTATGTTATTTACTGTAAAAATGATGTGATAAATCAGTTTCACTTGCCGGTTTTGATATAATCAGCTTTAACAAATGTCGCATAGGAAGATCCTGTAAGCAACCTAGGATGTTTATGAATTAAATTCAACTGGCTTATTGGCTTCTTTTGTGGAATATATTTTTCCTTTTAAAGCCAAAGGTGAGATTGACTTGATTAATCTTGAAGACTTCAATAAGGACCGTTGCTGCAGTTCGATGGAACTTCGCTATTAGTTCTTCAGATGGTCATTGGCAACTGTTTAGGAACTTTGGATTTCAAAAAACTGACATCTATCTCTTTGCTTCCCACCAAATTAAATAAAGAGAAGTTGATACCTGAGCATGCCTTTTTGTGTTCTTGAATCTTCGTAAGTCAGTACTCTCTGACTTTAGACTCACGAGGGAATCAGCACGTCATGATATTCACGATGAACTGTGTTTCTTAGACCTTTCATTATATTCATAGGATTGCAATATTCAAAAATGGATTTGTGTCGTATTCGATGTTCACCTCTCAATTGTTTATTGAATTAACATCTTGGATACTTGCTAGAATTTTTCATTTTTTCACTCCAGCCTCCGAGTAGACATTTGATATTATGAAAACTTATAATCTGGAATAGCAAACACAAGAGCTGATGCTTCTAAAGGCAAGACTTCTAAGCAAGATGAGACTCCCAAGAAACTCAAGCGAAAGAGCCCTAGTACCGATAAACAGGCAAAGAATAAAGTGGATGGGAAATCAACGGTCCAGAAGAAACAAAGGAAAAATGACCAAACTGAAGAGAAAAATAAGTCAAATAGTAGAAGCGCCAAGGAAAAGCCCAAGAGTTCAACTTCTAAGGAACAGAAAAAGGGCAAAACTTCGAAGCAAGGTGAGGAGCAGAAAAAGTCGAAGCCAAATAGCTCGATAACATCCAAAGGGAAAAACCTGTTAAAGGAGGAGACTGACAGCCAAACCCCTGTGAGTATACAGTTGTTTTCCCCCAAAATTTTTCTACAGGTTCTTAATTTCTCCCAGGAAAAACTAAGTTCTTAAACTAAATTACATTCCTCAGGAAGGAACTTCACCCGGAGATTCTCCCAGGACAAGTACCCGAAGAACAAGAGTAATGCAAGGTCTTGGTTTGATTGCACCCCTGGGTTCACCATTCGACAAGAATGGAGTCGTGTAGCCAAGTTTTTCTTAACAAGTTGCCCGTGGAATAGTACTATTCCAGTCAATTTGTGAACTGTAATGGCTTCAATGACATAGCTAGCAAACTGTACACCTAAAAAGTTAGTTCATCCATGAACAAAGACAGATTTGCAATGGAAGCAGAGCAACTTATGCCTTATGGCATTGAATCCTAGAATCATATGTGGCGCTTAATCTTTCTTAAATTTCTAGAACTCCCATAGGATAAAATAGCCATGAGGAACAATTGGGATATGCCGATATTGAAATCCAAATTTCATATTTACTTGAAAGACTGCATGTTTTCCAGCTAAATGGGCAAAATGCCCTTATAGTGTCTAAAATGCATCCCAATTATTGGTTCTTCACAATGTCACTTTGTCTCTCCATGTTGTTAACTGAAGTGAAAGAACTGGTTGTAAAGGAACCAAAGTTGAAAAAGCTTAGAGGCATTGCCTGCTCAAAAGTTACAGATGTTGGTCTGCTTTTAGGGACATCCGTGAGACTGAACAGTGTTTGAAGTTCCTTTTGCCTTTAAAGGACCTTCCATTTTGCTGTGTAAGGGAAACAAATGTCCCATCTCTTTACCATCTTTTGGTCTCCATTTCTTTCCTTAACTTTGTACATCAGCTTTTGGTTTCACAAGAAGAGGAGAGAGAGTGGAGAGTATTTTCCAAGTACGTTTCTTAAAACTGTCGTTTTCTGGTGTTGGTCCCCTCACAGCCTTGCGTCTTGACAGTCGAATATGGGAAGAAATTCGTCAGAACCTTGCCTGGTATCACTCTGATGTTACTTTCATTAAACAACTCAAATTCTACCTTCTCATCTGTATTTTGCTTCTTATATTTGAATTCATTGATTCCTTTAGTTGGTTTTAGATATCGTGAATAAGTCGTTTGAGCCGGCACAATCTGATTTATTATTTAATTAAAATTTAAAATCAAATTGAAATAATACTCGAATACTTCAACCTCTTTTAAGACCTTTAAGCTGGTAGGAAACGAAAAGGAAATCATTTTACTAATGTTGTCGTGAGGGGTCACTCATCACTGCCATTAGATGTTGATCTCACTTCTCTGCAGTGTTCAAGATCTAGTAGGGGTCCACCCAACACTATCACATGCAATTTCTACACCTAGTCACCCTCTTTCTTTTTATCTTGATCAAGTAATAAACTAAAATCAAAATCCCATTTTTACGGAGACAAAATTATTGTAAGCAAAGTTAAAGGAAGTTGCAGTTTGCAATAAAACCTGACTTACACGGTGACATCAGGCAGACATGAACCATTATAACAACGACTAGTATATCGTGTTGAAGTAACCAATATATACACACATATGCAGGTCATGACAGCCAGAGACGAAGGTTGATCAATATATAAAAGAGAAAACAAGGGCCATTTTCATGATAAGGTCCTGCCCTGCTAGGACAAAAGCTGTCGGCGCCAGCCACCGTCATTCTTTCCCGCCGTGACGATTTTACCTTTAAAAAATGATCGCATCCTTTCACATCCCGTTTTCCTTCCATCGTTTCATTCAAAGTTAATATTGTAGTTTTGACCATTATTCTGTTTTTTACTTGTTCGTTTATTTTAATTTCCTTTGTGCACTCTAACCAAGTCCCACATCGGATAACGATTATTCACCTTGTACTTGCATCCACAGCAGCGGTAAAAATAAATAAAGAAGAAACCAATTGCTTGTCAAAGTATTTCTTTTACTCTGTAGTTCCTAAACTACAGTTCTCGTCAAGCTTCATTATATTCTTCTTCTTTTACTCGAATATCGTAAGGGAGATTTGTTTCCTCAGAAAAGTTTCTGTGGTGTTGAGGAAGACAACATCCAGGTCACGTTAATGGAAGGTGACGATTCAATCAAGGCTTTATCAGAGAGAAAATCAATGGAAGCCTGTAAGAGTCATAAGGAAGCTGAAAGGAGGCGCAGGCAACGTATCAATTCCCATTTCTCCACTCTCCGCACTCTCCTTCCCAACATCACCAAGGTTATTTACAAAACAAAATACTATAGTATATTCCTGTTTAAGGTTAATGTTATGTTTAATTTGTTCGTCTTTTGGGGGACAGACGGATAAGGCTTCGTTGCTGGCGGAGGTTGTCCATCACGTGAGGGAGCTAAAGAGGCAAGCTGACGAAGTGGAGCGGCGCGACATTGACGGTTGTTGCAGTGACAGCCAACCGGAGCTCGATACGTCTTGTCCGTTACCCGGGGAATGCGACGAGGCGGCTTTGAGCATTTGCGATGAAGAAGGGAAGTTGTTGAAGGCGACGGTTTGCTGCGAGGATAGGCCGGGTTTAAACCACGATTTGAGTCGGGTGATCAGGTCGTTCCAGGCTAAGGTGATTCGGGCTGAGATGACGACGGTTGGTGGGCGGACCAAGAGCGTTGTGGTGATGCAATGGAGCGGTGACAAGGAGCAGATTGGACTGTTGAAACGGGCTTTTAAGGATGTGGTGGAGAATCGGGTTTCTAGATTGGCCCAAGATACGGGAAGTAAACGGGCTCGGATTCTTGGGCCGAATAATGAAACTGGTCATGGTTTTTGGTAGGCTTGAGGCAGTATTTGGTTTTGTTAGTAATAAAACAAATTTAAATATTACTATAAGGTTAAATTGAATGAATATATAATTATGATAAAAAATCCTAATATCATTTAAATGTTGAGTACTTTGGGATTTTATAGTAGAGCTGTACATATAAGAGAGGCGTCCTTAAGTATTGTTAATTGGTTTAGAACTGGTTTTTCCTTATATTTGATTTTTAATTATTTGGAACTACTGATATTTGTAACAAAGAAGACATGCATGTTTTCCCGTTAAACATGATAATTAAGTCAACAAACATATTTAATCAGTTGAATTAAGTCGTTTATCTTTATTTTTTATATATTTTAAATCATAGGTTTAAACTTATTAAAAATATTTTTTTTCTCTTAGAGTCTCTCTTTCTCTTATCCTTTGGATGAGATTATAACTTAAATATTTATTAAATTAATTATTACCCGTTCTAATTTTTATTTTAATAATAATTTTGGTGCTTATTAATTTAATGGGCGATTATTTTATGCATAAGTGTATGTGAAAAATTATTTATACAAATATATTGATTTTGAGGTATATAAACTTTGTTTAAGGTTTATGGGTTTAAGTATAATAATTTTGAAGCGAAGAGTTGATAGAATTTTAAGATTATGTTTAAAATTTAGAATTCATGAGCTTCAACATAAATCCTTAGCCCTATAATCATAAAATTTAAACTCTAACCCTAACCTTAAACCCTAAATTCTAACTATAAATCATAAATTTTAACCATAAATTTTAAATTATAAATTTTTATATTTAAATCCTTAAATTCTAGACTATACCCCTAAACTCTAAAATTTAAATATTTATAAGAATAATATTTTTATTTATTGTATATAAAATAATAATCCTCAATTTAAATACTATATTATGTCTTGACCTTAAAATTAAACATTATCTTTCTTAATATAATTTTTTTTTGTTAATTTTAAAATTATATAATTTTTTTATATTATCTAATTCTAATTTCGTCCCTACCATCTGAATTGTTTAGTCGTGTGGGGAAATATGAAAACAAACCAGAGTTGTTAAATGATTATGTTTATCAGGCACATCCCTATGCAAAACTACACGCATGAACATTGATGTGAACTTGAGAACCAAATAAATATAGAAGGGGAAACTTTGATATTATTATATTGTTCGATAAACACGTCTTCTCTTTTTATTGAACAAGAAAGAACAGAATAAAGCCAAAAAGCCACCCATTTTGTAGCTCTGCGTGACTATTGATTTTGAATAATTAGAGGAGTGGAAGGGGACCATCATTTAAATATTAGAAAGTAGAAAATAATGGGGATTTGCTTGTTCAGATCAGATCCCATACAGATTGGATAACTACTTGTTTTTTATTTGCTTGGATGAGCTTGACTGGGTTGTCCCTGTCACCATCTCAATTATGCCAACAATCCGGGAAAGAAAAGAAAAACAATTTGAAAGCTTTACGTGATGAGATGGAGAACTGATCAGGAAGACAAAATATAAGCATCTTGAAGGAAATTTCGTTACGCAGCAAATGCACAGTTGGAAGAGAAATGGCATGGTTTATCCGTAAGTATAATCTTCTTTAATAATTGTGTATATACGGATGAAAGTTGTACTGTGATTTATGAAACGTGGATTTGAATCCAGGGTTTAAAGCTCGATCGCTTGTATCGGCGACGGCAAGGCCACTGAGCGATGCTCTCGACTCTTTTCACAGCTCGCAATCACACTTCTCTGACGGCAGTGTTCGCAGTTTTACAAGGAAATGGATTCGTTCAAAGGCGGTGAGTTTTGCTAATCAATTTTTTTGTTCTTTTTTTTTCACTTTATTTCTTCTGAGAAATGTTTACTTGGATTTGGATAGATGAGATTGAATGAAGTCGATGATATCCAATCAGGGTCATCGTCTTCACCGGAGATCACTAGGTACATGACCTTCAAATCCTGTTATTTTTTTTACTATAAGCTGGTTATTAGATTGTACTGAAAATCAGTAGGATGATCGCAATCATTGAAATTCCATACCAGAGACCATTTCATTACATATTTTGCCTTGGATTTTCTGGTATTTGTACTGTTGCATTAGCTTCTTGGATCATAGCTTTCTCTATACACAGGAGGGCCTCGGTTTCAGCTTTGAAGGCCTCAAGCAATCCCCTTGGACTAGAAGAATTTCCTCTTGTGAATGATCCTGATGGAAAGCTGAACTTGTTTGATGAGTTGAAACAGAGGTTTCTGAGTTTTAAAAAGTACAAATATTTGTAAGTCCAACATAACAGTAAGATTGCAAGTGAAGATTTCCATGACTTGAAAAACGATTTTTTTTGTAAGAGAAGTGAATTTTCCTTTTTGAGCAGGGAAGAGTTTGAGCATTTTCAAGCCCTTAAAGAAGCTCAAACACCCAAGGTTCTATAAGCCAAACTCAGTTCATCTCCTTCACATCATGCTTTTTCTATGTGTGTATAGAACCTGACAATTCCAGCAACAGTTTATGGTAATTGCTTGTGCAGATTCCAGGGTGTGTCCTTCTACAATCCTTGGATTTCGACCGGGAGAAGCCTTCATGATCCGTAATGTGGCTAATCTTGTTCCTCCACTCGAGGTATTTAGCAATGGTGCTTCGACTGAAACCGATCACTAAAGCATGGAAAAACGTATTAATAGATTTCATTATTCTCTCTTTCTCGCAGAATGGACCATCAGAAACCAATGCTGCCCTTGAGTTTGCAGTAAAAACTCTTGAAGTAAGTGACTGCAAATGTAGACCAGAACTTGGAAATTGAAACTTTCTAATATGAATGTACACAATGTGCTTTCTTTTTGTCATCACCAGGTTGAGAACATATTAATCATCGGTCACAGTTGCTGCGGAGGAATTCAAACACTTATGAGCATGCAAGATAATGGAGACTCCAGGTAGTAATGTTATCCGTTTTAACCTAATGAAGCCATTTCGAAATTTCCAGCCCCAGTTTTCTCATTGCACATTAATTTTTTCTTTCGAGCAGTTTTATCAAAACTTGGGTTACTAATGGGAAAATTGCCAAGAACAGAACAGAATCTGAGGCAAACCACCTTAGCTTCGATCAAAAATGTCGGATCTGTGAGAAAGTCCGCACTCTTTTCCTCGAGTTTGGCACTAGAAACTTCATAATATAGGCTATTTATGTATTTGACATGATGATTGCATTGAATTTGTTGCAGGAATCTATAAACCGGTCGTTGTTGAACCTGCTAACATATCCATGGATAGAAGAGAGGGTGAAGAAAGAGTTGCTCTTTGTTCATGGTGGATACTATGATTTTCTAAACTGTACATTTGAGAAATGGACCCTTGATTTCAAGGGAAGCAGCGATGAAGAAAGGGGAAGGATTTTAGTCAAGGACCAACAACTTTGGTGCTGACGGTTGCCTTCTTACCGAATACTGATTGTGCCAGAACTGATACGGTTTTTACCTGTTGCTACCCTTGGATCTTCGACACTGTAAAGCATTTTAATGTTAGATTTAAATATATTCTAGGCATAAACATAATTTTCACCCTTTAATGTTTATAATTTTTGTCATTTTGGCTCTTATTCTTTTTTAGATAAATTTAGCCCTTAACCTATGTCTTTTTAACAAATAATTCATTTTTTTAACTACCATTATAACTAAACCGTTAAAAGTTTAATAATGGTAACATATTATATATGTAATAATATATTTTAAATGACATAATCTAACCTATTAAATATATACATATATATAGAATATAATTTTATTCCAGTATAAAATATAAAAAAATTTAAATTTAAATAAAATATTAAAAATTAATTAAATACAAAACCCTTTATTTTCAGATTATGTTCATACTTTTTTAGATAAAATTTTGATTTTACTATAGTTAAGATTGAGAATGTTTAGTAGCCTTTTGTTTTAGATTTAATTATTTTTTAATAAATAAAAAAATTATTTTTTAATATTTTATTTAAATTTTAATTGTTTTATATTTTTAGATTGAAATAAAACTATATCTCACATTTATGTATTTGATATACTAGATGTTAAGTCATTTAAAATATATTATTACATATATATATGACATGTCATCATTATTAAATTTTTAACGGTTCAGTTATCATGGTAGTTAAAAAATGAGTTATTTGTTAAAAAGATAAAGGTTAAGGGCTAAATTTATCCAAAAAAAAGAATAGGGGCCAAAATAACAAAAATTATAAACGTTAAAGGTGAAAACTATCTTTAAGCCTATATTCTAACATGTACATGCAAAGTAAATAACATATAATATATGAGATCCATCAATTAATCGAGTGATCGAAAATATTAATATTATTTATTTTGTATGAATTCGAATTCTAACACTTATCTTCGTAGTATACATAATACATATCTCTTAATTAACAAAATAACACTCATCTTAATTAACAAAAATTGTAAATTGGTAATTGTATTAATATTGCGTCTTAACAACTAATTAGGTAGGTTGTTGATGTGGCATAGATTGGTCACATGATGATATCATTAAGGTTTTATTTGGTTGGGTGAAAAAATAGAGAGAAAAATGAAAATAAAATAAATTTTTAGTGTGCTAGGTAATTAAGAAAACTGAAAGAACTTTATCAAAGAAAAAAAAAGTTGAATGATCATTTTTCATGCTCATGTACCAATTTGAGGATCTTTACTAAGTTTATGTACCAAAATCCAAACTTAGGTACCAAAATGAGAAATATTTTATTTTGGATACTAATTTGAGAAACGTTATTAAGTTCACGTGCCAATTTGAGAAACTTTACTAAGTTCGTGTACCGAATTGTATAATAAGCATAAAATGAAGGCAGTGGATAGAAGCAGAAGAAACAAGACCAGAAGTTCAAAAGAAAACATCGAAGCAAGGCAACATTGCCCGCAAAAAATCATAGCCCAATTTACAGAGGGAAGCAAATCGGAGGAGACTAGTAGAAAGCCGAAGATCATGATCTCTCAGTTCTTCGTTCTCTCTCAGCGAGGCGATAATATTGTTTTTCGCGATTGTCAGTTCACCTTCTTATCTCATTTTTCTCTTCGGATCTAAATTCAATTTTCTGTTTTTTATGTTTTGTTCCCATTGGAATCTCGCCATATATGGAATGGAATGAGATCTTTGTTTTTGAACTACCGTTCTCAATAATTTGTGTCATAATTGATCTTTTAGATCTGAATTATTTCATATTCGATTATTGCTCTGTTCAGTATTTCATGTAAAATAGTATAATTGGTGCTAACTTAGCTTTAAAATTTTCTTATTTTCCTTCTTTTTTTTTTTCAACCTTGGTTCTCGAATTCATATAGATCAGCTTTCAGTATTTTCTTTTTGGATAACTTTTGCTCTTTTATTTATCCAAGTATGTATGATATGCTACAATCATGCAAAACTGTTTCAAAGAACTGTACAAGTATGCTCCGGTCTACACATTCTGTCTAATTCCCCATGCTATACAAGTCTATGTTGATTTTTAGCATCTTCCAATATCATCAATCATCATCATCATCATTCCTTTAGCTTTACAATCAGCTCTTACTCAGTTCTCTGCTTGTTGCTAAATTCCCTTTTATTCCTCTCCCTCTATCCAACCGGAAACTGTAGAATAATGGTAATGAGAGTGTTCCCTGTCTGTTTTTTAATTGCCCAATTCAACTCGTGCTGCCATGAGGAAGGGTGCCATTGCAAAGAGGATAATTGCAGCATTTCCTACCATGCCACCCTTTAGTATGAGCTTCCAGTTCTTCTTTACGGATAAACTAATGGCTTAATCTTTGAATTGGTTGCATTTTATGTTTCCGTAAAGTCAAAAGGAATAGCTGGCTTGGAAAGATCTATAGCTATTTCTGGATATTGAAATTCATGAGGCCTATGTAAATTTATTGACCTTTAATTGCCTTCACAATTGGCACTTGAGCATGAACCTAATGCAAGATAATTATTGATTACATATGTAATTTTGATTTATACTTGTGCTTTGATTTTGTTGAATGCAAATATCTTTACAGCCCAAGACATGACACTGATCGAATGATTGTTACTGCAGATCGAAGTGAAGTAGCAAAAGGAAGTGCAGAGATTTTCTTCCGGAAAGTGAAGTTCTGGAAAGAGGATGGACAAGAGGAGGCACCCCCTGTCTTTGTAGGTATTATATTACTAAAGAATGTAATATCAGGCCATTCGCTTTATGCCGTCTGAACAAATTGTATGCATAAATGGATATACTCAGTTTTTAGATTGATTGAATCACCTCCTATTTTTTATTTTAATCAATGGTTGGTCTAATCCATGCACATTTTACTTGATTGTTACCACATACAAGCCGGTGCCAGTGTTTTAATAGTTCTGTATATTTTTTTCCCTCAATAGAATGTGGATGGTGTGAACTACTTCCATGTGAAGGTTGTTGGGCTGTTGTTTGTTGCAACCACAAGAGTTAACGTGTCACCATCTCTTGTCCTGGAACTTCTGCAAAGGGTTGCTCGTGTCATTAAAGATTATTTAGGGGTTTTAAGTGAAGATTCATTGCGGAAAAACTTTGTTCTTGTATATGAGTTGCTGGACGAAGTGATTGTAAGTTCTTTTCATGCTAAACTTTTTGGCTGGTATATATATTTTTGGTTAAAGGCTTGCCATTCTTATCCAACTACCAAGGGATTACTGCATTATTGCTTTGCTCAAGAAGTCAATATGAGATTATGATAGACTGCAGTTTAGATTCATATTGTACATCAGAAATTTTAACATTTCTCTTCAATGAAATGTGCTTAAGCCTTTTTTTTAACTCAGGTAAAGTATTTATAGTGAGATATGCAATTGTTATCATGGAAAGATTTTAACAGATCCTGCTATTCACTAGGACTTTGGTTATGTGCAAACTACCTCTACTGAAGTTTTGAAGTCGTATGTTTTTAATGAGCCAATTGTGGTTGATGCTGCACGTTTGCAGCCTCTTGGCCCTGCTGCCATCTTTATGGTATGATAGGACTACCTGGTCATTAACCTTCATATAAAGGGGGCACTCTCTTATTTTATCAAAATGCATTTGTGAAGTAATTTATTTGTTAATGTTGGATGCATGCAGCAAGGAACCAAAAGAATGCCAGGAACAGCTGTTACGAAGTCTGTTGTGGCAAATGAGCCTGGAGGTCGTAAAAGAGAGGAAATTTTTGTGGATATAATTGAGAAAATCAGTGTCACATTTAGCTCTAGTGTAAGTAACTACATTTTTATTTTAGTTTGTTAATATTTGAAGTGTTAAATTTATAGTTGTTTGACATTTTATAATCTCACACGCAATTATGGTCGTTGGTTGAGTTGGTGTTGTGACAAACTGGGTCTCATTAACCTTTTTGTGGATTAGTTTAACTGTTATCTTTTTTTCCCTTTAATTTTTTTTACCTGTGTTCGTTCACTCCCTTTCTTTTTGAACAAAATAAAGTGCAATAACGACAATTTTGTTCTTTCTCTCCCTCATCAGTTTTCATTTCCAGTTAATGATTTTTTTATAAAAAAATTCAGTTCATACACGTATTCCATAATGTTGTGCACAATTAAATGAACAACTGTTAACCAATTCAACTATATTTGAAACAGGGATATATACTGACTTCTGAGATTGATGGCACTATTCAAATGAAAA
This sequence comes from Abelmoschus esculentus, assembly GCA_035048815.1. Classification (NCBI taxonomy): domain Eukaryota; kingdom Viridiplantae; phylum Streptophyta; class Magnoliopsida; order Malvales; family Malvaceae; genus Abelmoschus; species Abelmoschus esculentus. Next base: position 5,840,616 of record JAUCBN010000013.1, on the reverse strand, counting down.
GTTATTTGTCAGGAAGTCCAGAAATTCGACTAGCTCTTAGTGAAGACCTGAGCATAGGAAGAGGAGGGGGATCAATCTATGGTACTGCCTTCGTCTATTCGTATATCTTTTGTTTTATATCATATGTATATTATATTGAGAATTATCTTTCCGTAGAGGGCCTTCGAGTTTTCACTGCAAACAGTTGAACAGATATTTGGGAAAGTATAATTTTCCCAATAAGCACTATTTCCATATACTCAATTACTTTTTGGTTGATGAATTTTTTTAACTTTGTTTCGAGAGGATTAGTTGTAAATGATATTTAGCCATGATTCTCAATCGCAACTATTATTTTTATATTAATGTTCTTGGCAATGTTGGTTTTACCTACTATTTTGTATCAACCTTTCTCTTTTTCAAACCAATGATATATCATTCTGCTGGGTCTGCTTGTTGTGGCAGATTATAGGAGTTCGTCTGGTTCAGGTGCTGTGATACTTGATGATTGTAATTTTCATGAATCAGTGCGTCTTGATAGTTTTGACATGGACAGGACTCTATCTCTGGTAAGTGAAATTCAGATGATAGGAGATATAAAATTTTGGAGACTGAAGAGATATATTTACATTATTTCGTCTCATGTTTCGTTATTGTGGTTCAGGTACCACCAGACGGTGAATTTCCTGTCATGAACTACCGAATGACACAGGAATTTAAGCCTCCTTTTCGTATTAACTGTTTAATTGAAGAAGCAGGACAACTTAAAGTGAGCTTGTCTTTCTTGACTTCCATGCATTATGTTGGTTCCATTATATGTTTTTCCACATAATCCATAAGCATGTGATATTTCCTGAAATAATAATAAGATAAGAACCTATTCCAGTACAAATAATTCATTCAGTACTGGTATGGATATGAAATTCTAGAACATTTGTTCTTGGTTCCGGTCTTTATTCTTTGCTATTGAAATTTTTAGGCTGAAGTGATTATTAAGGTACGCGCAGAGTTCCCTTCAAACATTACTGCAAACACAGTTGTTGTACAGATGCCACTTCCTAAATATACTGCCAGGTTTCTCTGGACAATGTCTTGTATGGTGGGACAGATATGTTTCTCATTTCTGTCGATTCCATCTTTTGGACTTGGTCTTTCAGAGCTAGCTTTGAGTTGGAACCTGGAGCTGTTGGGCAAAGAACAGATTTCAAAGAACCAAACAAGAAACTTGAATGGGGGTTGAGGAAGGTAATTTTTTTACAGATGCCTTGAGAAGATTTCACTCCCAAATCATTCAATTGAATGATAGACTTTTCCTTTCGACCTAATCATGATTTTGCGTTGCTTGATAGATTGTTGGTGGATCTGAACATACACTTCGTGCAAAGCTGACATTTTCACAGGAATCGCACGGTATGCATTATCCATATTTAAGTTGTTGAAAGAATCACTTTTCTATTTTTCTCTTTTCAGCATGATCAATTCAATTTAGAAAATATGTTAAATTCATGTCTCATTGATGATATATTTATGGTTTAATTTAGCTAACATCACAAAGGAAGCTGGACCAGTTAGCATGACTTTCACAATACCGATGTATAATGTTTCAAGGCTACAGGTATTGATGCTCTTACCTATATGTTAAGTTCATGTCTGTCGTTTTGACGGATAATGCCTGTTTGGACTACTCTCGGGACCTTGTAGGATAATAAGGTCGTCCCAGAGCAGTCCTCCGGGGACTAACTCTCAAGCATTTTAGACAGCACCCAGACCAAGGGTTCAAGTCTCGGCAATGTTTCTAACCCTACTTCACTGTTTGAAAATATTTGTGATATTAATAACGCTCTGCTGCTGCCAGGTGAAATACTTGCAGATAGCAAAGAAATCCAGCTCCTATAATCCATATCGATGGGTCAGATACGTCACTCAGGCCAATTCATATGTTGCTAGAATATGATACAACGGAACCTCTCTTTTTCACGTGTCGTACTTGTTGGCTCCCGTACGGTACTTTTTCACTGGTTTAAGTCGTCATGTAGTCAAAGTTAACTGATTTCTATGGTAGCGGTCCTTGTATTGACAATCCAGTACAATTTTTGTATGTTGTGATTTAAACCAATTCGATGTTTGTGGAAATTATTTACCGGCAAAACTTGATTGGACCGACACCGTTACAGCCACAGCCACAGGCATGGTATGTCTTGTTTTAGAACAGAGAAACAAGCATTCCATGTGTTGCTTGTATACAGCCTATGCAGAGTTTCCCAGCAATGAAACTTCACCTGCTGTCAACTTCACCCATGTTAGTAGGTTTGCCTGCTCCAAGGGGTGTAGAAAAGGCAATACGAACTTAAAATCTACTCGCCTATAAAACCAAAGTTTATATTATCGATTATTAGTTTGAAATTTATAGAATATAAGTTTACGGATGTCAAAATTTAATTTTTTTGGGTTTAATTTTGAGTCAATTAATAGCTTACTTTAGTTCTTACAATTCCCCAGTGCTACATTATGCTTCCCACCCCCAATAATCTTCGGGGGATAGTCCAAACAGGGTGATTATAGGACGTGTTCATCGGAAATAGTTTAAAGATGGAAACGTGGTTGTTCCATTATTGGTTTTTTAAAAGTTAATAATTTTAAAATTTATATTAAATATTTTAAATAATTAATTTTTAAAACATATATTTTATATTTTATTAATAATAATTTTAAATAGTTATGTTAAAGTTTTGAAAACAAAACAAAAAATAAAAGTTAACGATAAATATTAAACTTGAAACAGAGAAAGTATAAAAGTACGTGATAATCGCACCTAACCATCAAGTGTCAAATTTAATTTCAACTACCTATTTACTTTACAAGTGGATTATTTATTATCAGTAGTTATTTAGATACCTAGTCTAATTTGCTTAATTTAGTTATATTTAATCTATCGATTTTTATTTATCACATGACACTAAACACATGATTAAAAAATAAAAATTTTGGCAATGAAAGAATTCACGTACGCTTTTTCTAAATCTTGTAATTTGACTATTATATTTAACAACTTTCTGCTTAATTAAACAAAATAGATTATTTAAGAATAATATTTATTTTTTAAGAATTTAATTTAACTAAAATTTTATAAATTTAATTTAATTTTTTTAAAATAATATTTAAATTTTTTTAAATTAATTAATTTTATGTTTTTAATTCGAGGTATAACCCTAATTTCGTACTTTCCTATTTAACTTCGTAAGTAACAAGAAAACAAAGGCGGTGTAAATCCAAGGCCGGGGGTCTTGCTCGTATTCTAATCATTCCTCCATTTTTCTTCTCTCTTGGTGGACCCTAAGTTACCTCCAACCAGCGGCGCCATCAGTCTTTCCTTTGTTTCCCTGTTCCCCCACCCCCACCTCTCAAACCTTCCATCCCCAGTTATTTATTATTCCCCCTTCCTACCAAGACAAACTTCCTAAACCCTCTCCATTTTCATCTCCCCTCTTATCTTCTATTGATTTTCATTTTTTTATTACAAAATCCTATGTAATGGCATGTTGTTTGTTTGTACCTCTTTGTTGTTATTTCAAATAAAATACTAAAAGTTTTCATTTTCAGACATGAAGGATGAATATGTAGAACCCAAAAATCAAAACCCCAATCACATGTTCTCTAAGCTCCATCAACATCAAACTCAACCTTTCTCTCATCAATTTCACCACTACCACGATTCTCAAGCCCCAGACTCAGATGACACCCCTAGCCACGCTCCAAAAGATCTTTCTACAACCAAGCACAGCCCTTCTCTGCACAGTGGCTCGGCTCGTGGCGGGGCTAACACTGGTGGAGACGGAGCAAGCATCGAGATCGTTCGTAGACCGAGGGGTCGTCCTCCGGGTTCCAAGAACAAGCCCAAGACCCCCGTCCTCATCACTCACGAGCCTGACTCGACAATGAGTCCTTACATTCTGGAAATCCCTGGAGGAAACGACATTGTGGAAGTTGTCTCTTGTTTTGCTCGTCGCAAGAACATTGGAATTTGCGTACTCACAGGATCCGGGACTGTTTCCAACGTGACTCTACGTCAACCTTCCTCGGCCACTCCAGGAGCCACCATAACTTTCCATGGCAGATTTGACATCTTATCCATCTCAGCCACGTTCCTGTCCCAAACAAGGTCGAGCCACGTACCCGACACGATATCCATATCTTTGGCCGGTCCTCAAGGACAGATCGTTGGAGGGTTCGTAGTTGGTCCGCTTGTATCATCTGACAACGTATTTATAGTAGCTGCCACGTTCAACAACCCTTCGTATCATCGGTTACCCGGGGAAGAAGGGAAGAATACGGTGTCATCTGGTGGTGCAGGTGGGCAATCGCCATCCTTATCCGTCGGTGGGGGAGATAGTAGTCAGGGTGGTGAGGCAGATGCTTGTGGGGTTTCGATGTATAATAGTCATATAGGCAGATCAGATGTCATTTGGACCCCGAGTGCTAGACTACCACCACCACCTTACCAATGAACTCAAAGCTTTACCTTTCTTTTAAAATTTTCCATCTTTGAAATTGCTGTGAATTAACGAAGGTTTAGTTGTTTCCCTTTTCTGTGTTTGTCAAAGTCTTTTTGTACTTCTGTTCCATCAACTGATCTCTAATTACTTTTGTTTAAATTTTAATTATTGAATTTCTTCGTTCTTTTCCTTATATATAAAAAACTTAAAAAATCCAGCTTTGAAGAAGCTTCAAAATCAAAGTCATCATCTTTCTCCCACGTTTGATAGAGCCAAGACTAACCTAGAAAATCTTTTCATGATTCATGGTTATTACATGCAAGATAATCAACTGATTCTCTATTTCTCTTAAATACTTGTGGATAAAGTTTGAAACTTTATCATGCAGCAGCCAGCAGTATCAGCACCGCTGTTAAAAAGTTATTGCTGATGATCCGATTCATTGCTTTTTACTCGGCTTTTTTCGTCTAGATAAAAGCGTATGACAGAAGAAAGCATGGCTAGGGTTATGCCTGACAGTTTATAAAGAAACTAAAGAATTGCTTTTTAACCAAAGAAGAAGACAGTGATGAAAGCAAATATTAGGGGTTGGGGGAATAAATAAATTAAAGCAAGCTTTGATTATTGAGCTGCTGGTTCTGTGTGCACTACTGCTTTTTTCACCCGAAATGACACGTGTGTTCGTCTCTGAGAGAAGACATTCATTGCTGATCCTGTCATTCTCTCTCTTTGGAGATAAATAATAATTTATCATTTTAAAAAAATAAATTAATGATTTAATTAAATTAATTATCCCTTATTTAATTAAATTAAATATCGGTCGGTGGTATCATCACATCAATACATTTTATCATACAAATATGTTTCTCAACAAAGGATAGATCTAAAGTAATAAAAATTAAATATTAGAGCTACTTTTGACTTTATACATTGAAAGGTTTTGTTTTTATATATATAAATAAAAACTTCAATCTCTGGCTTCATTGATTCTGATTCAATACCTCCAGGCTCCATGAGGCTATTAATCAATCTAAACAAAGGCAGCTTAAATTAGGAGTTCCGTTTGCCCGTACAAATGACGTATTAATTGCTATTGGCAATCATTGCTTGGTTTTTCCGACAACAAAATTCAGTCACAAAGAGTTCAAGTTATTCAGCTTATTACATCTACGACATGCTAGTTAATATATGCATATGTACATCTGGGATTAAAGAGTTAGCTGACTCTCCTCTTGCTCTTAATATGGGCAACACCAATCACTACTAAAGCATCAACAATATCATCCTCTGGTACACTTTCCTCGAGTTCCAAAGCACCATCATCAGCTTTGATCAGCAGATCCTAGACACTTCATTAAATAATTCGAATAACAAGAGACTGACCTAATTCTCGAGATTAATCCGAACTGTAGGACGCCATTGGCCTTCAGATCTTCTCGTCTTGAATATGGATTTTATTGCCTGGATTCTAGAGTTATTGGCTAATGTCGGGTCCTCGGCCTTTTTCTGGATTTTTAACAGGCTTGGTAGGTTCTGCTCCTTTGCCTTTGTCTGGATTTTTAGCTGATTGACTTGAACCACGGCCTTTCTCCATTCCAGCCGTTTCATTTGCAGCCTGGCTCCGAAGCTCCTTCATAAAGTTGTTGATTCCATAAGTCAGTTTATTACCAACTATGCATTGAAATAAGCACAACTGATGTTGAACCAGATACTTTTGATGGCGATGGGTTCAAATTCTAGAAAACAGGAGTACAGTTTGATAATTTTGCCGTCTGTGTAGAAATACAATAAAACATACCTCACCCTTCGTAGCTGACTTCTTGGAAGTACTTGAAGCATCGCGCTTGCTGTCATCTAACTTTTGGTTTTGTTCTTGGGATGATAATTCATGCTTCTTCCCTTTCTCAGGTTCCGCTTTGTCCACTTTCATTTTCTGCGGAGGCTCAGAGAATTTTCTATTTAGAACAGATTCCAACATAGACAGAAGTGAAGAGACCAGATGAGGAAGAAAATCAAGTGTAATTAAACAATTGAAATTCCATTAAGTAGGTATGTGGTTTTACCTTGCTTCTTGACCTCGTAGTAGCAGCTTCATTACCCTTTGTTTTATCCTTCCTGTGTTCAGAGTAAAACAGTATATAGTTACCAAGTTCATAAAGTGATAAGAATGGGAATTGAAAAAAATTTATAAAAACTTCTAAAGAGGATTATCAAAGAAATGTTTTTTAACAAATTTCCACAAAATATGACAATGCGAGAGAACGAACTTATAGCTAACCTTTTTGATTGATGATTTGGATCAAGTTGATTGCATGAATCACTCAAGGATGCAGGCTTTTGCTCAGCCTGCTTCTCTAGATCATCAACATTTTCGTTCAAATTGATTATGTCTGCCTCTGGTTGTGTTATGTCATTGAGACCTGCCTTTGTCTTCATAATTTCCGGAAGTTAACATTTGATGCAAAGAAAGATTAGGTACACTAATTAAATCTTAGGTAGGCCGTAGGCTACCTTTTCTCTTGCCCTTTGAAGCTCTTCCTCTAGTCTTGCAACCTACAAGTACAGCCGGGAGCAGCAATGAAAACAGGGGTCGTTCACATAAAATTAGCACAGCACTTGAGATTAAAAAACATTAGCTTTGAGCAACTAACTAATGAATAATTGATACATGCAAATGAAAGTATTAAACTCCATATATTACCAAATAAAAAAGGTTTTTAAAAACAAATGCACTTCCAGTAAATATATAAATGTTCATTCTAGATGCATTTGCATGCAACAACTCACTGCTGATATATAATTAGAACTTTACTTGTTTTACCAAGCCATGTTGAAAATAATTGATATCGAAAAGGAAAGAAAAGCAAAAAGATCTCTAACTAAATTTTAAAAATATTTTAGCAGAAAAGGTTGCTCTAATATATTTGTTTTCTTAGGATAACAATATGCCTCTTTTGTTAGTACAAATATGCAACCTAACATAATGCATGAAACATAAAAGACAGCACAGAAGAAATAAACATCTCCTGACAAACATACTTCTTTCTCAAGAGCTAGCCGTTGCTCATGCAATGCCTTCTTGCGTTTTTCCAAACTGGCTTCAAGAATTGTATTACCTTCAATCTGTATTAGAAAGATAATATGAAAAGTTTCAAAAAAACATGTGATAAAAAATAACTAGAATGGATGGGTAAAGCAGGACCTCTTCCGTGAGTCTCTTTTGCAAGTCCGATTTTTCAGCCTCAAGTGACTCAACTACAAACCTAAAATTGAGTCAAAATCAGGTAAGTACAAATGAAAATGGAGATGTTATTAACAACTCTACATTATTTTTGCTTTTCTACTTTTGGCTTCAGAAATTAATTATGCAAAGGGTAGATTGCTTCACCCTATGCATGAAAAAAGATTTCAGAACTTGTTCGGAACTTTTATGGGCCTGGATTAGTAATGGAAGTATAACCAAGAAAACTAGTAGCAGAAAAATTTATATGAAAATTTTTTTCTACAGATCACGGGAACATCACTTACTCTTCCTCACATGGAAGATCAATGGAATCCGTAGCTAGTTTCTTGCTTCCCTGTAAAATCAAACAGGATAAATCAAAATATTAAGTTACTACAAGATTATTAACACATTGCAATAATAATTTAATTAAGGCTTGAAAATACGCATTAGATTACAGAAAGTTAACTAGGCCAAAAGCAGAACATATCATGAACACAGAAAACAAAAACTTACACTACTCCTTCCCCAAACAGCTGAATGCCTACCATGGTGGCCAGGTCCGTTTCCAAAAGCAGGGGGTTTTGCAGCGCTTAATCCTGGACTTTGACGAGTTGATGTATCCTCACGCCTTTTTGAATTATCATTTACATTAAGTGAACTTGAAACTTTCTTGGTGGCTTTGACATCATCACTAGATTTAGAGGATTCAGAAGTAGAGTTTGAAGATTCAGAATCCTGCAATGTTATTTTCCAATTCGTGTAAGTATTGTGTCTCCTCTTTTTATTACTGATTTATTGCTCTTTCACCTTTTTTAAGTTTATGATTCCTATAAGGGGAAAGTATAGAGAACTATATACATCTGATTTCTGATACAAGGTGCTGCAAAGTTAATTTAGAATATATTCTAATAGCGGTAAGTCAAGTTCATACTGTAAGCGTGAATTCAAAAGGGAAAGCAAAGACATGAAAATGATCAAACAATAGAAACCTTGAGTCGCCAGATGGTGACAAATGAAGCAGATGCACAAGCTACAAAGTCATTAAAAATGTAAAATGAGTATATAGATCTGGTTACCTACGAGCTCAGCACAGATATGGCACTTAATGTACAGTTGATGAACAAGATAAAAAAACAAAAATGTCAGTGTAAGAAAGCAGACAAACAAACCTTATCACCACTTTTAACTGAGTGACCACTCTCACTGCCTGTTCCACTTTCAGCAGAGTTGCTATCGTCCTCACATTCATCATCTTCATAGGACTCATCATCATCATCATCATCTTCTTCCTCACTTCCACTTTCAGTTTCGTCTGAGTCAGAGTACAAATCAGGAGAAACACAGCCTTCCTGCCAACAAAATATTGAGCTCATAACTGCAATGTATAAACCAAATCCAAACCAAAGTAACAAAAAATTGGAATATGGAACAAGAACAGCCAAATTCTCAATTTTTTCTTTTAACAAAAACTAATATCATGCGAGAATTAGGGATGTTACTATATTCTAAGGAAAGAATGTCGGGAGGATATAATTAACTAAGCTTAATTGTATCCAAATTCCACCTTTAGACAGTCATAATCTAGTCACTTTAGATCTGTACCACTAATAGCGTATACATCCAGCACAACACAAACGATTTTGGCTTAACGATCATGATTGCTCATAAAGGAATAGAAAGAAATAAAATATCTATTCTGAACTAAAATGTTTACGACGTACATACGTGCCTGTATAGTGACTACAGAAAGCGATATTAGCAGTTGTGCAATGATGACAATAATTGCAGCTTACCCCAAATATTTTATCATACTGTTCCAATAATGTTATAACAATGGTTTGAGCATGATTGGCTGCAGCAGCAGCTTTTAGCAGTTGCATTGAGCCATCACCACCCACATCAAAATCACTTTCAATCTCACAGTCACCAGATAAAAGAGGGCGAAGAAGTAAGGGTGCCATGCAGGCTGCCACAGCTGAAGAGCTCATTCGATTTTCATTTTTGTGAGAAGCCACAGTTTGCATCATCATTAGAATTCTGAAAGAGAGGAACACTAAAAGATAAATATGAATAAGGCAGTTAGAAGCTGAGGAGGCAAAGAATGAGGATGATATCTTTATTGACGAAATAAGATCAATTCTCAGTTTTCTTTTCTTTCCCGAAAATGCATTTCACTTATCATTTTCAAAAATAAAACTTAGATGCTTAAAACTACAGACATGTATTCAGCTTTCAAGTACATGAAGTTTTGGTGTGATAGGCCTATAAATTGTAGTTTCTATATCTACAAGATATTATATCCAACTTCCCACTCACCATAAGCTTGGTGTACCAACAAGAAACTGTGGATAACCAACCAGTTTAAAATAAAATTTCCACTCATCCAAACAAAATATAAAATAAATTTTCTCAAAAAGCAGAACGAGCAACAAGGGAAGGAGAAGAATTTGAAACACCCCCGCCCACCCCTTTCCAAAGTTAAGTGAAAATCGTCTAGAAACACAATGAGAAACAATGCAAATAAAATTCGATTATGACTTTTAAATTGAATCTAATTAACCAAATTCCAACATTGAGAAACAAATACTCAAGCCTGATATCTATCTATACTCCGTACAAAAGTGGCTTAAATGAGTCTGAAGACTCTGGCATCTATTTTCACTACACTTGGCATTCTATGATTATTTCCATTCATGGATTATCTTTAATGTAGTTTTCTAATTTTATACATGCATGGACTGTTAACTGTACATAATTTTTTCTTTTGCTTATCTTCATCTAATAGTTTGTTATTAATAATTGTATTGCATAGGAGATACAAGGTTAATTGCATATCATTTAAATTCATAATATAAATCCATTCTTATTTTAACCCCATATGAAATCACAGTTCTCCTTTAAATAATATCTATAATGCTCAGGAAATATATGCAAAAATTGAAATAATTTGTACTGAGAAAAGCATTATACTTAAAAGGGCAAGGATTGACGGTGATGAATCAGCTACCTCTGTAATAAGCGACGATTTGGCTCAGGAAACGTGTCCAATACTGCCGTACGCATGGCATTGACTCTAGCACTGGGCTCGGTTCCTAATCAGTGTATGATGTTCAATAACAGAATAACAAACTGAATCTTTGAAAAATAATAACAGCTAGGTAATATATCATGCAAAATGAAATGTCATAGAGCTCATATGCAACCAGACAACTTCCACTACATTCTTTAGGAATCCAACCAATTCAGAATACAAGAACTTCACCCAATAAGGATCGTCCAACATATACTTACCTTCAAAATTAGAAACATCATGATCCAATAGTGGAAAGCATATTATGACTTCAATTTATTATAGGTTAAAACAGAGAGAACAAAAACCAGTTCAATGAATGACTTACGGCATGCTTCTAGTAGCGCATTGCAGCATGATGCAGGGACAGGAGGTGATGGCAACTCTCGAATAACATACTGAAAAATAGCATGAAACAAATTAAACAACAAAATACCAAAAGAATATGATGCAACTTAAATGAAAATGTTAGGAATTTGTATGAAAAAATAAAAGAGAGGTCAACATAAAACAAGGCACACAAGAGATGATATTTAATATGGTTTGACGTTGCTTACCTCTATGGATGAGAAAAACAAATAATTCACTATCTACGTAGAGAACACAAAGAGTACAAATACATGATACTCCATGTAATCAAATAACCCGGTATACATAGTCGCTACAGTCGCAGAAATCCTAAAAGTGATTATATCTATCCAAAGTAAATCTTAAGATAAACCCTATATTTATAGAGCTAAATACTTGGCCACCAAAAACAATAGCCCATAAGACTTCTTTCCTAATATAAATGTTTATGTATTAAATAAACCTAATTACCAAGTATTCTTCGACCACTAGGATTACAATAAAATTCAACTTAATTACCAAAGATAATTTGAGTCAATATTTAACAGGAAAAAAAACTTAAGGAAACTAGTAGGGCCTACCTTGACGCAGTCGGCAATGACATGTGCATCTTCCTCTGGAGAGAACTCGGTTTTTCCTGAAAAAAAAAAAAGAGTTCAGAGACTGAACAGAGAGCATTGCGAAGAACTACAGGCTTACAAAGTAGCCCAACTTCTTTCTGTCTATACAGTAAGAAAGAAAATTTCCATAAATGGATACCAATTCAAATTTAAGTTCTTACTTTGATAGCATTGTTTACAACGAAACAATAAATATATTAAACTGATAAATCCAACATGTAAGAAAAGAACACAACCTACGGTAGCTGAAAGCAATATCAAAATTAAATATAATCAAGGACAGTGTGTCTTAGACAAACCCTGTTCAAATTCCCGAATTCGGCGCTCAACATCCTCAACATCTGCAGCCTGCCTCAAGATCCCTTCTACTTTGACTCCTGTGAAATTATTTGAACATGATTAAAAGGAGCTCGATGAAAATGAATAAAAGTACTTTGTCATGTGACTTAAATCACTGGAATTAGCATCATACATGCAAGCTTGTGAGGCCGCTAAATTGTGAACAATGTGGAAAATTCTTGAAACAAAGATAACGAAAATGAGACACAAGTGGTGATTAGCCATGCAGGAACCTTATCCTGAATATGGATACCTTGAGAAAGGAATTTGAAAACTACAGACATGCACATATATTTACTAGACTATATGCATTAGAGACGGTTACCCAGTATAAGGAATTAGAACTTTAGCATATACTTCAGATTGCAACAATTAAAACAAAAGAACAACTCACCATGTTCTTCTACAAATCTTAGGGACTTCTCCAAAAATGTTGGAGCCCCATCAACATCTTCCAGTGCAAGTAAAATCGGTCTGTGTAAGACTGTAGATCTCATAGGCTGTTTATCATTACCTAACAGAGAGACAGAGAGAGCACCAATATCTCAAATGAGAGGAAAAATAAATCAAAACAGCCAAGCAAATTAGAACCCAGAAACAACTTGACAGGCTTGTAAAGAAACATAACAAAATGAAGAGATAAAGGGAAACTGGAAGAAAAAAAGAGGGTACATATAAAACAAAATGAAACTCACAGCTAAGGCTCTCGATCAGTAACATACTAAAACTTTTTGGATAATGAACTCACCTCATGCAATATTTCCAGTGTTTAAATTAGGAGCTAGATATGAATGAAGCTTTGTACAGATGCCATTAAAAATTATACAAAATTCATTTTTAAAAAAGCTGGATAAAGCTTACCTGGTTCCTTAGAACAATCAACTGCATCTGCCTGATCATTCCCCAAAACGCCATTTTGTCCCTCTGAAAAAGCAGAACTTGGTGCTTGTGACAAAGCTTTCTCAAGTGCAGCCTTCCACTCGTACAAATCCTCCAAAGTTTCAGCCTGCAACATCGACAAAAGGATTTGTCATGTCATGATTCCCCAAAATCTCACGGTTATTTTCAGTTGAATAAGCATTGAATTTTCTAATAATATCAGACAATAACTGCATTTCAGCCTTCAAAATTAATTACGGATTTTAGAGGATAAAAGAATGCTACCAGCAGGGCATTGAGTGAATTACTTCTATAAAACATATAAACCAAAGATGAAAATTTCCTGTTCAGGGTATTCTATTTACACGGTGGTTTTGGACCTTAGGTCGCTCAAAACCAAGTTTTCGGCTTTCATTTAAAGCTCAACTTTGGTTAGATTCATTTGATCAGGTTTTAGGTACGAGGAAGATCTTTCACTGTTTCGGAAGAATCTTGGAATACGCGGGTCAAATAGAAAGCTCTGAACAGTTTTAGAGGAAAGTACGATACAGAACGATTAAAAAGAAATAATCAAAGGAGAAATTATAGAAAGCTCAACCTTGAGTGTGAAGGTTCGCCCATCGCGGCCATCTTGAAATTGTACGGTAATGAGTTTTTTATCAGCTTTGACAACCACACTAAAGTTTTAAAAGGTACCACGAGTTAGTAAACATTTCCAACATTAATGTCATTCACAATTTGAAGAAGATATGACAAATTGATAATCTTTTCAGAAATGCAAGCCAACCTGCCTGAATTGTTGAGATCAATACCGCCAAGAGTTAAATTCACTTCATTCCCCTTCTGAGAACTGACATTCTGAAACGTTAACAAGAGTATATTAATCTTATAAAATCTTTAGTGAACAAAAAAGCAGATAGAAAGGGAAATCGACTACTGCACGGAACGTAGCAACTAGATAAAACAACATAAGAGCAGGATAATGACATCCGAGTTCCGACCAATAAATATCAACACAACTAGTAAAAATACAGCATACTCCAGTTCTTCCCCAATATCCTCCTAGCCCACGTCTTTTCCTCAGGCTAAGAAATAGTTAAATCATTTTTATATATTACCCAGCGAGCAAGGTGAAGCCTGATATAGTTTGAAAAGCAGTGCATCGTTTGACCTTTACTGTTTTCTCGGGAAAAAAACTATATATGATGCAAAATAACAAATAAACAAGTATCAATGTTGAGATTGACGATCTGCCAGACAGAAAAATACTTACAGGATCGCTTCTGAAGAAAACCAACGAAGTATGTGTTAAAATGAACCACCTTTTCTTCCATGATGTCCATCCAATTCCTTTAATAAAAAAATAAGGGAAAGCTTAAAACCGATTGGAATCCAAGCAATATCCTTGGACTGACTTTCTACATAAACCTCATAATGCATAGTTTTCTAGTAAATATATCTAAAAGCAGTATTTCACAAAAATGTTAGGTGAAAGGCAAATTATTAACTAAATTAAATTGCAAAAGCAAAGTAAACAAACCTTTTGATGATAGAAAAAGTGGTCCACTCTTTAAAACCTGCGAGAAAGTTTTAAAACTTGAAATGCACTAACTTTTACAAATTTTGAAAAATGCATGCTTAAGAAACTCTAGAATGCGGACAATGTACGAAAAAAAAAACTTGGAAGGTAAACAAACAAGTAACGCACTTAAAATACAGGACAAAGTTCTTTCTCTTTCATCAAAATTTCTCATGGCTCTGGTTGGTAAGGGCTACAATAAGCATGATAATATCCAAATGGTTCAAAAAGCCCAAGCACATAAGATACAGATAAGTAACGATAAAAAAGTTGGTAAGATACATAGATATGTGATAGACAAAGATTATTATAAGCACAGTCTTGATGATGACAAAAATGACCACATGGTAATTTACGGAATAAATGGTCCCGTGCAACTTTCAATCAACTATTAAAAACCCGGAATACTGAACAACTCACGGCGGGGGGAGAGCTGACAGAGTTGCCTCCACAAGAATTCATATTCTCCGATGGTCCTGTGGCACCGGTTGGACCTGAAGGAGCAGCAGCAGTTACTGCATCTCCCTTGAGGGAAAACAAAAATGATTCTCAGAACCAAATCTCCACTAAAAATCGGAGTTTTAGCTTTTGTTTTTCCCTGATGGTTGAAATCCTTCCCTTGAGAAAAGAATCAGAAAAGAAAGCAAGATTTATCTAAACCTGATGTCCTTGAGATGGCTCCCGCTCATCCCTTTTGGAAACCATCCTCTGTCAACAAAATTAGACTCGCACGATCAGAGAGCTTCCGGTCCAAAATGTTTCCATGAAAACAATAATGTGAACTAGGGGGAAATGTGAACCTGTTGTGCTTTACATGGCTCTTCCTTTTTGCCAGCCATTTTCTACTCATGAAAAAAAACTCTGCTAAATGACAATGTTTTTTCTTCTTTTCTGAAAACCAAAATCTAGAAGAAGAAAACAATGGTCACACCTGTTGAACTTGAGATGACTCTTCCATCTTCTGATAATAAGAAAATAAAAAATGAAGAATTAATGAAAATCTCCATTAAACCACAATGTAATTTTTCCTCTCTATTTCTTAACACCAAAATCTTCTAAAAACGAAAGAAAGAAAACAAATGTATATCGACCAATACCAGTTGTGCTTAAGACGATTCTTCTTTTTTGCAAGCCATTTTTTATCAACAAAATGAAAACATAATGTAAAAATCTATGAGAAATCTCGATTTATTTTTCCAACAGAAAATTAAAGGAGAAAAGGAAACAAAGAAATCAAAAAGATATATTAAAATCTGTTGTACTTGTTGTGCTTAACACAGTTCTTCCTTTCTGCTTGGCGCTTTCTGATTGAAAAATATTAAAGAATTAATGTAAAATCTCCTCTAAATCAATATGTAGTTCCTTTTCTTTATTTTTCCCTGTTTCGGAACGCCAAAATTTCTAAAGGCCTATAGAAAACAGAAGGAAAAGATATGCATCAAAACCAGTGGTGCTTCACAAGGCTCTTCCTTTTCTTTCTTTTGCTAGATTATATAATCAATAAGGAAAATTCTACTACGGGCGTCGAACATTGCTAAACACCACTAACGATGAACATTGTTGAACACCATTAAACTGATTAATAAAGATTAAAATTTTTAAGGACTCAATGCATAATTAATAAATATTGAAAATAAAATTTTAATTAAATTATTTTTTATAAGGAAAACTACACAAATGGTCATTCAACTATCACTCATTTTTGAGGTTGGTCACCAAACTAATTTTTTTCATCAAAATTATTGTTAACATTTTATTTTATTATTATTTTGGTCATCGATTGTTAAATATTTAACAAAAATCGTGACATGACATGGTTTAATAATATGGATGGTCATCCAACTATCATTCTTTTCTTGTGTTGGTCACCCAACTAATTTTTTCAATAAAATCATCATTAAAATTTTATTTTATTATATTTTGGTCATCAACTATTAAATATTTAACGAAAATTATGATATGGTATGGTTTAATAATAATTTTAATCCTTCAAATTATTACATTATATCAAATTAATCCAAATAAAAAATAACTCATCAAATATTTTAACCAAACCCCAAAATTTTTATCTCTTTTCTTCTTTCTCTTGTAACGCTACTTTAAAAATTAATTTATCAACTCTCTCTTTATTTTTCTTGTGTCTTTGAACAACTTATTAAGTTTTAAATTATAACAAATCATTTTAATTTTATAATTTATTCTTTTAAAATCTAAGTTAAAAGAATAATTTTTTTTCTTCGAATCGGGATGACATTTTCGTAGAATAGTTTATTTTTCAGCCCAAGGAAGATTGTGTTCCGACATATGAAAAGTCATTGATGCCAAATTTGTGTGAAATTGTAGGAGTATCCATATAAAGACCGAAAATTTGAGTTGTTCAATGAAAATTTAAGTGAAACTAAATTTTATTTAATCCCAAGAAAAATTTTATGACATGCTTCGAATTGATCTATATTTACATGTTAAAGATTTTATGACTATTAATCTATATAAACTTTTATATGAATTGAAAAATCGAATTTTTTTATAGATCTAATAAACATAAAAAATAATAGAATATATATATATTAATAATTTGTGAAAAGTTAAAGAAACTACATTAAATTTTAAAAAAATAAATCATAAAATTAAAGTGATTTTATATAATTTAAAAATTAATGAATTGTTAAAAGACTCGAGAGAAATAAAGAGAGTTGATAAATTAATTTTTTTTAAAGTAATATTGCAAGAGAAAAAAAGAAAAAGAATTGAGGTTTAGTTTAAATATTTGATGAGTTGTATTCTATTAAAATTAATTTGATACAATATAATAATTTTAGGGACTAAAATTATTATTAAACCATGTCATGTGACAATTTTTGTTAAATATTTAACAGTCGATGACCAAAATAATAATGAAATAAAATGTTAATAATGATTTTGATAAAAAAAAATTAGTTTGGTGACCAATCCAAAAAATGAGTGATAGTTAGATGATCATTTGTGTATTTTCCTTATAGAAGATACTTTAATTAAAATTTTATTTTAAATATTTATTAATTATATATTAAGTCCTTGAAATTTTTGATATTTATTAATTAGTTTAATGGTGTTCAACAATGTTCATCGTTAGTAATGTTCAGCAATGTTCGACGCACGTTATAGACTTATTCAATCAATAATTATTTTTTAAAAAATTGAAGTAAAATCCCAAAAGAACATTTCCCTGTTTCTGAACAACAAAATCTTCTAAAAACAATTAGAAATTTAACAGGAAAAATAGAAGGAAATAAAGATATCGATCAAAACCTGTTGTGCTTGAGGCGGCTCTTCCTTTTTAGTAATCAGTTTCTGATCAAGAAAATATAACAATTAAAGTAAAATCTCCATTAAACCACATATTAGTTTATATATGTGTGTGTGTGTGTGCTTCTGAACGCCAAATTCTTCTAAAATCGATTAGAAAAGTAACAGTAGAGTAAAAGAGAAAATCAAACCAGATGTGTTTTAGACGGATCTTCCTTTCTTGAAACTATTTTCTGAAAAGAAAAGAAAACGAAGTAAAATCTCCATTAAAAACACAAAATGTTGCCGTCTCGAGACTGCACATCAAAGTTGAAATTGATAGATCAATGAAAACCTGTTGTGCCAAAACTGATTCATCCTTTTTGGTAGCCATAATAATCCTCCGATCTCTCGGAACTTAGAGAGAGAGAAAAAATCACATCCCAAACAGGTCACAAAATCAAACGAACATCACCAACCTTGCACTCATCAATCTCAGTAATGCCGCTCATTCACAACATCGAAACACGCAACACTGAAATCCAAACCGAATTAACCCTTTGAAACGTACTTAGTGGGGAAAAGGGGCGAAACGTAGAAGAAAAGAGGGAAAAGGCGATAAGGAAGAAGCGTAAATGTGAGAAGAGTCTTTTTCTCCTTTGGCTGGGAGTTCTTTGAGCTCAACGGAAACCCGTTTTGGTCAAAACGCCTAAAAGCCCTCCCCTCCGAAACCGAAGGAGCCGTTGTACACGTTAATTCTTCTCTCTCTCTCTCTCTTGTTTCAAAAAATAATTGATTTCTTTTTTGGAGGGAAATGACAGTCGCGGCAATTATTTGCGTTCTTTAACCGCCTTGCGACCCCGTGATTTCCCGAATTGGGCCCACCGGTCCAGATGATTTATGGAATCGACCACAGTGGCTCAGCTCTGGTTCTGTGGGGTCACTGGGTTATGTATGGATCGGTCGTTGTTTGACTGAGCCTAAATTTTAGTACTACTTTTTTTAATCTCAGGCTTCTATTTTGGCTTTTCACAATTAAAAAATCAAATTAAAAATAATAGTGTTCCTACTGAAGTGTAATTGAAAAGAGTATACAAACAAAATACAACGCATGGAACGAGGTATATTATTTTTATTGTTAAGTTTGAAATTGATCTTTGTTGTTTAAAAATTTCTAACAAATAATTTTTTAGTTTTAAGTCTCGAGAAAGTATAAAAAATCTGAAGAACTATGAAAATATTTTTTTTTAGTAATATGTATATTTATCTTATTGTTTATGTTTGAAGTACGAGAATATTTCTCTTAAAAACGTTATTTTTAAAGTTTGATCTTTCACTTTCTTCTTGAGAATGGATTGTACCTTACTAATGTACTTAACACTTATCGGTAAAAAAACTTTTAATTAAAGTTAAATCAAGTTGATAAAATTTAATGAAGTGAAATTAAATAAATATATTAAAATTAAGGGTATATTTAGAAAGCCATTGTGCAATTGAGTTCAAATGTACTTACACAGACGTGGCTTGTTCAGGCAATCATCATAATTTGTGATATTGATAAATTTGGTGTAATCAGAGATTTTCAGTAACACTCTGTTTCTGGTCTTGATTGATCCTGACTCATTGGCAAGAAAAGGATAGATCGAGCTGAAGATCTGATGGTCTTTGATCACGGTCGACTTTGGGTTAAAATGACAAGTGGCGCCTGCCTGCCTGAAACTGGAAAGTGTCTCAGAAAGTGCAGCGAATGGGCTAGCTAAAACTGGTTTCGGAGAGATTGGTTTTTGGTCTGTTCGATTTTGGGAGAGTGTATTGTGGTCTGTTCGGGTCACGGAGAGTGTATAGACAATGGCAGAACATGTTTGGCCATAGGTTTTGGTGTTTTATGACTGGGGCTTGTCTTTGTAATGGTTGAAATCCTATCGACATAGATGACCAAATTAAGTGGTTAAACAAATATAGACAGAATCACAGATGACCAATTTCAGTCATCTAATTTTTCATCGTCCCATCCAGTAGCAACTTTTACCTCCATGTTTTTTTTCCCTTCTTTTTTGGTTTGTAAAGTGTGTGTATCATAATCACCAAGCGATTCCATCCCACTACCCAAATGGCTGTGCTTTTAGTAATAGAATGAGTTATCCTTGTTATTCTGTGCATCCTTATTCCTTACACAGCATCGACCGTACATCAACTATTGACCTTGGTGGTTCGAGGTCCTTTTCAGAGAGTGCATTCCCGACGAGATGTTGCATCTGTGATGCAAAAGAATCGTCCAGGATCTGCATATTAACAGGGAAAGTGTCAGAAAAAACTCAACACCGGAAAAGGAACACATACGAGGATGTCAATGGCGAAATTATCACACACCGGAAACTCAACACCTGTCCCATCCGATCCCATTCTCGGCAAGTTTTTCAACAACAGCTTGTAGGTACCCTCTGAGCTTGGTCCTCAACATCACGGTGACCTCGCTAAGACGTTCGCAGTAATTCTAAATGACTATAAAACTAAAGAATGTATAATGTAGATGTACACAATTTAAAATGTAATTATTTATATTTATTTAGTGATTTTAAATGTATAAAATTAAATTTCTATACTATATAAATAGATTCTATCTTTATATATTAATATAATGTTTTTAATAAATTGTATCATATATTATTAATCATGTTTTTTAATATTATTGTTGTGTTTAAATTCCTGGTGTCATGGCCTTAAGGCTTATGTTCTTGGTGTCGGTTCTAAATATTTGATTGAACAAGACAAAAGTCACGATATTTGATTGGAACTTGGCCGTAAGGCATTGCTTGTGATTTAACAGCGGTTTTCAGGAGTAAAACGGGATGAAAATAGAAACCCTTCCTTTTAACTCAATTTTGAATTCGAGTTGAGATATCTCAGTAAGTCAATAGGAGAATCTCACTTAACAGACACGAGTTTGATACTTACCCTGGTTCAGAGGAACAATCAGATACATGATAATTCAATTTTATTGGACCCTTTTTCTCCAATGAAAACACGAGCATAAAATCTGACATGAATTTGATATTTGGATTCTGTTAATTTTTAATCATACAATCCATCCACATTACACTCCCCTAGGAAAACCTTTAAGCTATATGGTGAGCCACAATCGCCTTCAGCAATTAGTGCTCGGTCATTGGCAGCCATGTGCTCAATGATTTTGTAAATCATTTCAATCTGAAATCATAAAAACAGACGAGGTTAGCACAGCATTTTATTGCTCAAGTTGGGAGAAGTAACCTCGAACAGCATTTTGTACATACGTCTTCGGGAGCATGGCAACGTTCAGCCACTTCTTCGAGAGTCAATGGTTCAATAGGTTGGTCACAGCTAAACAAAGTGAAACGGAAAACATAATCAGCAGAAAAACAACAAAACACACACATTCATCCACTCCAATCCCAATAAAAGATGGTAAAAAAACTGCATGAAAAGGGAATTCATCAAGCATTTGAACCAAAGAGGAAGAAGATTGAGAAAGGCTAGAGGACCAGAAAGTGAGAAAATCAGAGTTGAAATCTAAACGGCTTTTCAGTCCTGTAACTTTCTTCAACTATGACTTACAAGGACAATACAATCCATCCATAAAAGAAATCTAGAAAATGATGCTTCCCTAAAGTATACAAATCTGGCATCAGAGACTTTCAGATAATAAGCAGATCACAATCATCTGGCATCATACCTGGCTTCATTGAGTACTGCTAAAACCCGCTTCTGTAGAGCTAATACTTCACCTGCTGCTTTTTTCCCTGCTTCCACACCTAAGATGGAAATTAAGTTCCAAAAATAAAGAAGGAAAAAAAGGATCAATCAATATAATTAAACCAACAAGAATGTTTAGGTCAAACAGCTAGGTTGCAAGATATGACCCAACAAGTGACCCAACAATATTCTCCTCAGTCCCTTTCGAGAACTAAATTTCCTAAATAGAAGATGGAACATATTTTTACCAGGTTGATGGTATGCGTTAATGTTGACAAGCAAAGCATAAAGTCCAACTGCTCGCTCATAAAGTGCTATGAGAGCCCCAACAGATCTAGGTGTCACCTCTTGGACAGTGACAGTGATGGACTCCCGGTCATTTGCATATAGAGCTGATCTTGTTCCCTGCACAAGCAAGGTCATAAGTGCAAATATTATCAGCCTTTTATTATGCCTATACTCATTAAAATCCTCATTTTAGAAAACCGGCACTTAATCAAACCTGTAGCATTCCAAACAGGTAGTCACCACATGTAACACCTGGTTCAAGTTCCCAATCATGACCAGGGGGTCTATCACGTAATACTTCAATGAATGTCACAAAGAAATTATGCACACCCTCCCTCAGCTGTTGAATATAGCTATAAATTGATTAAGCAGAAAGTTGCATCAGGCCTGAGCTTCACTTTCATAAATACAGATAAAATAAATTTTAAAGACACAAGGAAAACTTACGCATGCTGATCTGTGCTTCCTTTATTCCCATAAACAGATATTCCTTGATTTACCTGATAATTAAGAGACTGTGTTTTTACTAATTCTAAGAATGCACGAAAGCCACTCAAACATGTTTATGATGAGTAAATTTAACATAGCCCGGAAAAACAAGAACAAAATGCAATAAAATTGCATCATGCTCCACCGTCATTGACTTTTAAGAGCTCAACTGCTCAAGTAACACATCTTGACAGGTTTCTGGTTCCTTCATATTGCTTTGATATTTAATAAATTAAAGCTTATCTAATAACATTTTGATATTAATAAATTATACATAATGTGCATTGAGGGGATAAAGCTCAGACTCCATTGAATTAAGGCCTGGGCCACCAATAACGTTGCTCATGACACAATTCTATTACTTATTAGTCACGCCAAGTCAGCAAACAAAATGTCTCCAATATTAACAAAACATGCCTAGTCAACAAACAAACCATGAATCATACTTCCCAAACACAAAATGTCATCTTATCAGCTCATATGCAGATATGCTTTATCCAGTAATACACCTACTATGAAAAGCATTCAAAGTGATTGACAAGAAAATGTGCTACAGTTAAGCATTTTCTGCAAAGTGGCCACTAGTGAACCAAGAGTAGTCTCCAAGATAATCTTAAATAAAGCAGAACGAGTCATATTAAACGGTTATACATACCCGGTTACCATCCAGGTCAAACTCCTTGCCAAGTGATTCCATAACCAGCTGCTGTAAGTACCTACTAAAAAGTAATAAACTGTCCTTGTAAGGAAGGACAACCATATCCTAAAGAACCCCACAAGAGAAGCCATTAGTATGAGAAACCAAAATTTTGACAACATAAGATCTGCACTGTTGGTAAGAATTTAATACCTTAGATCCAACCCCATCACATGCCCAATACCAACATAAAGCAAGCAATGCTGCAGGATTATCCCTAAGCTGAAGGAAAGGAGGGAAAATATTTATGTCAATAGGGGGTGAGATATGGAATACAGGCCAGATACAATAAATATAGACAAGGAACCCAAGGTCCCCAAATAAAAATTGCAATTCTCATGATTCAATTCTTCCTTAATCAAACAATTGAAATCAACAACAAAATATGTTAAAACAAATATAAAACATCATTCCAAAATTTACCACTGTGCTCCTAGTGGCGTTGTCCATCATAGATGCACCGACTAGCATCTCTCTTATGTTAACTCCCTGCAGAAATATTCGTTTAGATGAACTGTTGAAAAGTGTTCTGATAACCACAAATATTAAATCCATGGACTACTTGCCTGAAGTGCTGCTGGAAGTAGACCTACAGCAGACATTTCAGATGTCCTACCACCAACCCAATCATACATAGGAAATCTGGCTACCCAACCCTCAATCCTCGCCGTGTTGTCCAACAAAGAATTTTCTTGTGTTATAGCAACGCCCTGCATGAATTTGTATAACAACATATAAGTCTGAGAATCAAATTACAGGGAAAATCTGCTTCAAGAGTACAGGAGAACCAGGCAAGAGTACAAAATTCACATCTAAACACAATAGTTGATTATGTAATACCAAATGAAATACAAAAGTAAAAATTTTAAATGAAACTCTGAAGCAGGGTGAACAAATAAAAGCAGAAACAGGAACCTGAGATCAAAACCTGTTTTGAAAAAACCAGACCAGCTTCACGGAAGGCTTTCTGAACTTCCAACAGACCATTCCTAGTTTCTGGGGTACCTCCACTCTGATTGGTGGAAATTTTCAGTCGATAAATAAAATATATACATATATATATATATATATATATATATATATATATATATATTCCATCAAACAGATAAGTAAAGAAGAATAAAACAAGAACAAAGAAAGGTAAGTAGATGTTAAGGATGACTTAATGCAAACCTTTGAAATCACAATTACAAGGGTAGAAGCTAGCTCAGGACCAAGCTGTGCAATCTGATGATCTATTCCAGCGGGATCTGTATTATCAATAAATCTTATCTGCCAAGTCAGAGAACAAATATCAATAGTCTACTCCAATATATGCATGTATAAGGCTACTCAAAATCTCAAAAGGGAAGTTGGAGAACTGCTTTAACAAATAAACAATATTACTGCAAGAGGATTAAGCATCATTGTAAATAAACAAATGCAGAACACAATTCAGTTTAATAAAGCAAGGGATAAGGAGTCAAATCTTCAACTGCGCAATTTCATCACAAATATTGATCAAAGTCTTCTTTTTGAAAAGAAAAAGAGCATGAAATTATAATTGAACAAATACCTTTAGAGGAGGATTATCAGGAGCCAATGCTTCAGCGACGAACTGTGGGCCCAGAGCCGAACCTCCAATCCCAACCGAGAGTATTTGAGTAAAACGACCCTCTGGAGAAGAAGGAGGCTTAATCTGAAGTTTAAAAGGGATTAATTAAGCAAATTGATTAGTAAATTAATCCTGCTTCAACATTGATGCTCAACTAGCTTGTTACGGGTAGTAAAGATAGAAGCAGCCAAACTAACCTTACCGCTGATGACATCATCAGCGAACTTGCAAACGGCATCGAGAGTCTTCTCAATCTGTACTTGCAAAAACGGATTTGGCGCGAGCTTTGAGTTCCTCAACCAATAGTGGCCCACCATCCGTCCTTCATCGGGATTGGCGATGGCGCCTTTTTCCAACTCTTCCATAGCTTTAAACGCGGCTTGAAAACGGGGCTCCATTTCCTCGACGAACTCATCCGAGAACCCGACCCTACTAACATCGAGGTACAACCCGAGCTCCTTGTGTTGGTACAACCAGTCAACGTACCTCCTCCAAAGCGCTTTAGGGCCTTTCTCCAGTCCACCTTGCTTTGCATTCTTCAAAACGCCAACGCTGTTCGTTTTCGACAAATCAGCGGACACTTCACGAGCCACGGAGAGCTTAGAGTTGGAGCTAGTTGAGAATGCGCGCGAGTCTTTGCGAAACGAATGAGTGAGTTTGGCGACTCGGTCATGCTTAGGCTTCAAATAAGGGGAAGAAGAGCAAAGGCCCGAGAGAGAGGCCATTGAAGACGACTGGAAACGAGACCACGATGATAACGATGTGCAACCAAAAGAATAAATGGAGAAGGATTCTTTTATTTAGGCCACTGGCCTGAATTCGAACAAGGGCTTGATTTTTTGTGAATAATTGATGAACTGAAATGGTTTATGGGTTTTTATATGCTGTACTGGAGTTGAATTTTTTGTCTTTTCCTGTATGCTTCACATGCTGATTGGTTGGTCTGAGGTAGCACCAATCTGATAGTCCGATCGAATTTGGGTTTCCTTGGTTGCGATCCAAATAATTTCTAAGATATTTTATGAGATCACAAATAAGGGACAGTGAAGAGTCTTGGCTACCTCTCTTTTTTTTTGGGAAATTTGACGGTTCATTGAAAGTGGAGAAAGACAAAACGTTTTGTACGATGCAGAATATTTGGGTGAAATTATTAATTCATTGAGATGGTTTTTTCATTTATACATTTTCAATATCTCATTTTTAATTAAATTAATTATATTTTATAATAAAAATAAAGAATATAAATCTATTAATTAGTCAAAATTTCTAAAAAAAAATATTTTATTTTGTATATAAATATTACCCAATTGTAGATAAATTATTTTTGTTGGCCAACGTAGAGGGAGAGTAAAACACGAGAGGAGAACACAAAAACGAAGGATCAAAAAGCTTCGAACAGACGCTCAAAACTGAGATTAAAAAAGAAAAAAATCAAAAAGGTATTGTACGGATATTTAGTCTTATCGCTTGAAGGAATAGTTGTTGTTCCTGGAGATCACAGGTTTAAGTATCAGTATTGTCAGTACAGTAATTGAATGATCAATGTTATTTTTTAAATTTGATTTGAATTTAAAAAATTCGAGTTGAATCAAATTGAATCAATTTTTTGAGTTATTATAAAAATTTATTTATAATTATTTATTATATTATAATCCAATTTAATTTTAATTTAAATGATTTTTTCTAATCATAACATATATATTTTTATATTTTTTATATATAATAATATTTTTCTCATATTTTTATATATCATTATATATATTAAAAAATTAAAAGATTTGTATCAAATTTAAAATAAATATTTTAATTATTAAAATTTTAAATTATTTAAAATTTTGTTCTGTAATTCAACTTTTATTTTAAATTTTAAATAAAATTAAATTATTCAATTTTTTAAAATTGAGACGACTTTTATTCTCCCTGCCTAGATTTTTTTTTCCTTTGAATTTAACCTGGGATTGTTTTGTATAGGTGGGAAATATTTTTTGTTGGCTGTCGAAAGCCGCCAAAAAGAACAGAAGCCAACCGGCTGGCTGGGAGAGAATAGAATTCCATTTTAGTTTTCTCAAAACGCACCGTTCCAAGCTGGCCGATTCCCCCAATATTATTCGTAGTCATTGATACTTTTACAATTTTCGTCTGTTTTCATCTCGGAATATCAGATTCTCAAGTATTATTACTTCTTTTATTAAGCAAACCAACAATAATTGCACTAATCCCAACGACGTGATTACCATTTTACCCTCGTCAAAATATCTTCAAGTTAAGCACTCAAGCGCCCTAAAAAAACAAAAAGGAAAATAAATTTCTTCTCCTTCTTTACCCCGGAAGCCCACCAATTTCTGCAAATGGCGACTATGGTGCCGGATAATCTAAGCCGTGAACAATATGTTTACTTAGCCAAGCTTTCCGAACAAGCCGAACGCTACGAGGAGATGGTTCAGTTCATGCAAAAGCTCGTCCTCGGCTCAACTCCTGCCGCCGAACTCACCATCGAGGAACGGAACCTTCTGTCGGTTGCCTACAAAAACGTGATCGGATCTCTACGCGCGGCGTGGAGAATCGTTTCTTCCATCGAGCAGAAAGAAGAAGGTCGGAAGAACGAGGAACATGTTGTGCTCGTTAAGGAGTATAGATCGAAGATCGAAGCTGAGTTGTCGGATGTTTGCGCTAGTATCTTGAATTTGTTGGACTCGAATCTAATCCCATCTGCTGCGGTGAGTGAGTCAAAGGTTTTCTATTTGAAGATGAAAGGGGATTATCATCGGTATTTAGCAGAGTTTAAGGTTGGTGATGAAAGGAAAGCGGCTGCTGAGGATACTATGTTGTCTTACAAGGCAGCTCAGGTGACTCTTTTCTTTCAAGAGATCTGTAAAATTTTAACTTGGAGCCTAGCTTGACTAAATAATTGAATGCTAGAGTAGATTTTTGGATGTTGACTTGGAATTAAGATTTTAGGTTTAGAGTTATGATTTTTGAAAATTCAATATTTTTTGAAGTTTAAAACTTCAGATTTTGTGTTGAATTGAATGAAGGATGTTGCGTTGACGGATCTAGCACCAACGCACCCTATCAGGCTGGGATTGGCGTTGAATTACTCGGTGTTCTACTATGAGATTCTCAATCAGACTGATAAGGCTTGTAGCATGGCGAAACAGGTGAGTCCGTTTTTAAGCTCGAACTTATGTCTCACCTTGCTTCAATGCTGCATAAACCAATGCAAAATGAAAAATGGTGTGATTTTTGATCAACTGTCTTGGCTGTTTTTCATAGAAGAGCATAATTTTATTAGCTTATTTAATCTCCTTAGTTTTAGTAGTTTGACGATGGAAATCGTTATAGCTGTTTATTTTCTGACTTGTATCCTTAATTTCTTCCTTTAAATTTTAATAGGTTACTAACAGGAGGTTGCCTTCACATATTGTGTTGGTGACTTGGTCTAGATGACTTTATAGGAGCCAATTAGATTAGAGTTTGAGCCAGCATTAACGTAATTGAAGTGTTGAATGATTTTCTATTCAATTCGTGCTAATATGTAGCTCTGTTGGTTGGTTCTAGTCATTTTAATTCCAGTACCTTAAATTTGCTTATAAGTTATAAGTTTGAAGTTTGTGAAATTTGGATTGTAAAGAAACTGAAGTCATTCCTGTTATTAGCTAACCAAATCCTTATGAGCATGGCATACTGGAGTTTCAGCAATATTTCTTGAGGAATGATGAAATGTTGGACGTGGATGTATACCTTCATTGTTGTTGCTTCTGCCATTAATTCTACTAGCAAACCTTTGGAATTTAGGGCCATTAATTAGAGAGGAAACAAATTAGAAACAAATAAATCATTTCCAAACAATAAATAGATTAAACTGCTTGTGCGGAGTTAAATTGTTTGGATATGTTTCCTATGATCTCTCTAGTGTACTTTTGTGAGGAGAAAATAAGTGGAATGTGGCCAACCTCCGAAAGTACTGCAACTTAATGCATGTAACTTGTGGATGCTTTAAATAAATGTTTTAACATTTTTGGTATCTCAACTTATTTCTCTGAAAAATGTTGGTAGTTGTAGTAAGAATAAAACACGAATTGAAGTTGGATATTCATTAAATATTCCTTGTTCTTTAAAAAGGCATTTGAGGAAGCCATTGCTGAGCTTGACACACTGGGGGAAGAATCTTACAAGGATAGCACTCTCATTATGCAGCTCCTGAGGGATAACCTTACTCTCTGGACTTCAGATGTTCAGGTCATTGCCCTCCCCCTCTCTCACCTAGGCGCTCATGCGTGCACACAATTAAGGCCGTGTTGATGGCGATTTTGACTCATTGAATTGACCAATGTCTAACTGTATGTAATGTTGGTTGTGCTGCAGGACCAGTTAGATGAGCCATAGAAGGTGGTTTAACCCTTGTTGGTCCTGTTCTTCGTCTGGAGGAGGTGGGCTTTGAATGTCATCTGTTTATGCTGATTAAAGTGTGTAATCTAAAATTGGGCTTTGAATTGACCTTGGCACGATGTTGCTAAACTCTTGACTAGTTTTCTGAATTTGGAAGTGACTCCGAAAGGTAACGTTTTCCAACTAGTTAGTTATATTTACTGCAGAGTAGCAATTCTTAGCTATGGTAGAACCTTTTTTTTCCAAGACGGCATAGAAAATTGGACAGGATAATTATGATGGAATTTATATCAATTTCTACAAAGGCATAAAGACAATTTTCATCCTTAACGTTTATAATTTTTGTCATTTTAACTCTTATTCTTTTTTTGAGATAAATTTAGCCCTTGACCTATGTCTTTTTAACAAATAGCTCATTTTTTTAACTACCATTATAACTGAACCGTTAAAAATTTAATAATGGTAACATATTATATATGTAATAATATATTTTAAATGACATATAATCTAACCTATTAAATATATACATATATATAGAGAAAATATAATTTTATTCTAGTATAAAATATAAAAAAATTAAAATTTAAATAAAATATTAAAATTAATTAAATACAAAACAAAAATTTACTAAATATTCTTAACCATAACTAAACTAAAATATCTTTATAAAACTCTAAAACTCTGATTTAGATTAAAACTAAAATACCTAAATTCTAAACTAAAATAATAAAAATTTAATTTATTATTATCAAAAAATTTTATCTTTGATTCACCGGTAACAAACTATGCAAAACCCTTTCTTTTCAGATTATATTCATACCTTTTTAGAAACAATTTTGATTTTACTATAGTTAAGGTTGAGAATGTTTAGTAACTTTTTGTTTTAGATTTAATTATTTTTTAATAAATAAAAAATTAATTTTTAATATTTTATTTAAATTTTAATTGTTTTATATTTTTAGATTGGAATAAAACTATATCCCACGTTTATGTATTTAATATACTAGATGTTAAGTCATTTAAAATATATTATTACATATCTATGACATGTCATCATTATTAAAATTTTAACGGTTCAGTTATCATGGTAGTTAAAAAATGAGTTATTTGTTAAAAAGATAAAGGTTAAGGGCTAAATTTATCCAAAAAAAGAATAGGGGCTAAAATGACAAAAATTATAAACGTTAAGGGTCAAAACTATCTTTAAGCTTTCTACAAATAGAGAAAACCGATGGAAATTAAAGGATTACAAACGACAGGTAATACACTATATATAACAATGTGAATCCCTTGTCCTATTTCGGAAGTAATTGACTCTAAGTTGCAAGACATTTCTTATTATAAATAAATTTTAGATTTTCAAATCGAAAGCCTCCTTTACTCGAGCTAGAAGAAGCCATATTTCAGACAAACTGTATATGATATCCAGAACCCTTCAAGAGGAAATACTTAAACTGGTTTCACACACTCACACCATCACATAACATTAGATCTGAGGAATTTAATCCCTTGTGCTGTTCTTAAGCCATTCTAGATACTGGGGGCCTGTCACTTTGTTGATTCCATGTTTCATTAGATCTATTAAAAGAAGGAAGCAGTGGGTATGTAGTAACCAAGTTGGCATTAGTATCATAGCCGTCTCATCTTTATTAGCTCATGCAATGGGTTGTTTACTCTGTTCCTTAGATTTGGGGGAGGAATTCATCCCAACCAAGGAAGATTCCATGTTTAAGTCATCCTCAAACTTAGCAAGCATATCAAATCCAAATGATTTGGGAATTGCCTTATCATGGGATGATTCCTTGCCGGGCTTGGACTCTTTGCTTGTTGCAACACCTCAGTGGTCCAAAGAGTGTTTAAACATTATATATTTTAATGCTACAATCTCATCGATGTGTCTAGCATCCGATTGAATTGGAAGAAGACACTATATCTTTGGTATTATAAATAGAACAAATTGAATTGAAAAAATCATCCCATAATGAATTTATGTTGCATACGATCTGATTTAAACAACTAATATATTAACATAAAAATTATATATTAATGCTACAATATCATCAATGTCTAGCGCAAAAAAGAAGAAAGTATTCTCTTTTCAATGACACAAGAGGCACGAGGACAAGTGGGAGGTTTTTAAAGGAGTGGATGATATAAAATAGTGGACACACACCGTGGATACGGCGGATGCTGTGGAGGCTTTTCATGACCCTCCACCGCCTAGGTGGCTAGATCATCACTTCTTAATCAAACCAATGCATAGAATTAATACTAACATGTTGCAACTATGTTCTTTAAAATAAGTGGTGTTTGTCCGTTGTCATTAAACTCTTCCATGTGGTCTTTGAATCTCGAATGACTGGTTCATGGTCTTATTTTATGGATGGAGTGAATCTCAAGAACTTGGTCTGAGTTTAAATATAAAACATCAATTTTTTATTATGATTAGTTAAACAAAAACTCTTTGTAAAAACTGATAGTTTAATAAGTTTGGTAATGCGCCCTGAATCTGGATCACTCGTTAAGTCCTGGATTTACAGTTTCTGCTGTCTCAGTCTTAACAAACTACTATAATAATATATACCCAAAAATATATGGTAATATTAAAAACATTAAATTTAGATTTTTTTTGGGTCATTTAAAAACTTGAAAAAGTAGCATTTAGATTATAGTTTTGAATTCAAATTCCGGTTAAATGCAAAAAATAATTAATATTGGAATAATAAGTCTAGTAGCCTGCTTAACAATGCATTGGAAGTAACAAAAGGGATAAGAAATAAGATTATAATCAAATTATGACTTGGTGTCTATATGATGTTTATATTTAAAATTTAGTCCTGTTATATTTTGATGACATGATTTAATTTTTTACTTTTATAACGTTATTAGATAATCTTAATTGTACCTATTAAAATAGACAGTTAACATAAAGAAAATCAAATTTTAAAATTCATACAATTAATATAATAAACAATATTTAGATCTATCAATGTTTGAAAAGACCTTATTTCAACAAAATAAGAGAAAAAAAACGTGCCACATAATGAGTTAAAAAAGGGGTATTTTAAAAAAATCATCAAGAATTATTATTTGATATACAGATATTGATTTATTTATTTTTTGCATAAGCTACTTTAATCTTTAATCATGTGTCCTTAATAAATGTTATAAACCACTGATAACACATTATAGAGGACTAACATCATTTATAAAATAAAAACTAATATCAGTATACCAAATAATTATCTATTTTAAATATCATAGGATTAGAAAGTTGGAGCACTGCATTATGCTAAATTATAAAATAGAGAGACTCTTAGTCTTGGATTTAAGTACAGTAGAGGGATCGAAATTTGACCCGTAAAGAAACATTGACAATTGAGTTAAAAAAACGTGAGGTTGTTAGGGAGGCATGACATGACACTCTGTTAAGTTCAGATCTCAAACAGGAAGAGAAGAAGACTGCGCCTTGAGTCACAAAAATGAAAATGTGAAGTGTGATGCAGGGAAATTCTAAAAAAAAGCAAACCTTAGAAAAAGCTTAAAAAAGTTCGTACCATTTTTCTTATAAAAGTTGTAAGAAATTTGGTACACACTTTTTGGTATATATCGAAATTCTTACAACTTTTGTAAGAAAAACAGTATATACCGAAATCTTTATACTTTTTGTAAGAAAAGCGGTTTATAACCGAAATTCTTACAATTTTTGTAAGAAATTCGGTATATACCGTTTTTCTTACAAAAGTTATAAGAATTTCGGTATATACCGAAAAGTGTGTACCGAATTTCTTACAACTTTTATAAGAAAAACGGTACAACCGTTTTTTAAGCCTTTTTTAAGGTCGGCTTTTTCTAGAATCACCCGTGTGATGTAGGCTTTGAGGTTACTTGAGTTTTTTTCCACTAGACTTTGCCTTGACTCACAAAAATTTAAATGTGATTTGTTTAAATTTTTTTTATAATATTAAATTTATAAAATTATTTTTTAAAGTATTATACTTTAAACAATATCAGTGAAATCAGATTCATTAGAATTCGACTATAAATAGTGATCGAATTAAAAATAAATCATTATTCAAAGTTGTACTCTCTTGTCGTTGATTTTAGTTGTTTTTAAATCTTTTTACTATTCAAAATCAGAGTTTCTTGTTCTCGATTTTAATTTTTTAATAAAAAAATAAATCACTATTTAAAGTCGTAGCCTCTTGTTCTCAATTTTAATTTTTTAATTTTAAAAAATAAATCAATATTCAAAGTCGAACTCTAATAGATCAAATTTTACTTTTACTGTAGAATCAATAATGTTTTAGAAAATATTTTTTCAATTGTACTATTATGAAAAAAAATAAACTCAAATAATAATATTTATGAGATTTTTCCGCAAGGTGAAAAAAATTAAATACTATAACATAATATATTAGGTAAATTAAATAGATTTTTATCAAAGAAAAACATAAGAAAGAAATTTACAGAATATTGGGGAGGGGAAAAGGGTTAGAAATTTGTGTCCTCAAAGTCTCTTTATTTACTTATATTTTCAGCATGCCTCCTTGAACGAATTAATGAACTATTAAGAAGCAGAGCATCCAAGGGTAATTTGTGTCCTAAAATTCTTTTTTACCGTTTATAAATTAGGATAAAAATAATCATGAGAATTGAATTCAAAGAAACAACTCCTAGTCGAGGGGTATCAAACTTAGTGGTGTGGGATATCAAGAACATACGAGAAGGAAAGGAAAACAAAACAGACCATTTCCCCCCCCCTAGATCTGTACAGTGTTTATTTGAGTGTAAAAATTATTACCATCCGACCAGACATGTTTGTGTCCTAAAACACCATTACCAAGGGAGTTAAATGGTGGGATTTTTACCAAAGGAAAGGACACACTCAGACAATGTCTCTTTGCTCAATCATTTAAAAATCACACTTTCAAAACTCATTTTGACAGTGTTCTTAGTTAACAGGATAATTATCAAAATCTAAGGGAGGAAATGATGTACTTGTCTCTACCCTTTTCTGCAGAAATCAAAAGGGAAAAAAGGAGATGAAAATGGTCTCATAATCCATGATTAAATTCTAAACCATATAGTATATGAAAATATACAAGTAATAAAATCATTTTTTTTTAATTATGAGAGTATACACATAATAAAATAATTTTTTTCTTAATTAATTAACATAAAAATCAATAAATTAAAGGAACTAACCAAACATATACAAGTACAACTTTCCTAATAAGATTCTTAATGAAAGAAAAGAAATGATTTTCACTAAATTCAAAAATCTAATAAGCGCAATCCAAAACCAATTGGGATGTTTGAAAAATGGCGTATTTTTTCGTATATAGGCGCCAAGGAAATGAAAAGATGAATACTTTACATTTTTCCTTCTGTACAAATTACGTATAAAAGAAAGTCCAAAGACTACAATAAAGAATACAGTATTTTTATTCTCTCTTGATTCAGAGTATCTCTCTCTTGCTTTACCCTAAAAAGGGCTTTGATTTGCTTCTTAAGAGACCCTCGCTTGAGCAGCCTCTTCCAAGTTTGGTAGAGGGAAGGAAAGTGCTGTAATTTCGATCTTCTGTTTAGAAAGCTTGTTTTCATTCTTACAAATTTTATTATTTATTCTTCAATTCTTTGATTAAAGGAAGCACTTTTGTTTCACATACATAAATTATTACCATTTCTTGTTGGAAGACATAACTGCAATGGCACCAAGTTTTGATTCTGCAGTTTCTAGTCTTCTGTGTGCTGAAGACAACTTCAGCATTTTCGGTGATACCGATGATTACTCTGGTGGAGTGGGAGAGTTTGGGGCAACAACATGGAACCATAGATTTTATCGAAACTTCAATCAAAACCGAGTCTTTAATGGGGTTGGTGAAGATGGGTTGCCGTTGCAGAGCGACGAATGTGTGGCTTTAATGGTCGAGAAAGAACAACAACATTTGCCCAATGCCGATTACTTAAAGAGGCTACAGAGTGGCGATTTAGACCAGACGGCTAGAAAAGAAGCTGTTGATTTTATTGGGAAGGTGGGGTTTTAATCCAGAAATGAATCAGCAGTTAGATCAATCTGTAGTATTTTGCTGATATGTTTCATCAACAGGTTCATGCCCATTTCAGTTTTGGACCATTGTGCGAGTATTTAGCAATAAACTACTTGGACAGGTTTCTCTCTGCCTATGTATTACCCGTAAGTTCAAAACCAATTTTTGGACCTACCCTTTCTCTAAAACTCCATTGATTTATTTAATTGTATCTAATCTCGAATCATGCAGAAAAGGAAAGCTTGGACGATGCAATTACTAGCTGTGGCATGTCTATCTCTTGCAGCCAAAATGGAGGAGACTGAAGTTCCATTGCTCTTAGATTTGCAGGTCAAGAATCAAGAATTATTTTTCGGGTTTTAGGCGTTGTATATTCAATTTAGCTAATGGTTTTTATTTTAATAACAGGTTGGCGAATCTAAATTTGTGTTTGAGGCTAGAACTATACAAAGAATGGAGCTTTTAGTGTTGAGCACATTGCGTTGGAAAATGCAAGCAGTCACCCCTTTCTCCTACATGGACTATTTCCTTTACACACTCGATGATGGTAAAATTCCACCAATGAGTTCAGTTTTGAGATCAATCCAACTCATCTCAAGCACAATAAAAGGTGCCCTACTTCTCTGTGACAAATGTACTATTTTGGCAATAATTTTGAGAGGGAAACTGATGGGGGTTGGTGGGTGGGATTGAATGCAGGGCTTGACTTGTTGGAATTCAAGCCTTCTGAGATTGCAGCAGCAGTGGCCATATCTGTTGCTGTAGAAACTACATCATTGGACACTGAGAAAGCATTGTCTTTTCTCACTCAACATGTACAAAAGGTAAAAGTCGACACTTTAGACGACTGGTTTTGTCATTGGTTATTAATTGATTTTTTATTTTCAGGAACGAGTGATGAAGTGTGTGGGACTGATGCATGGTGATGGTATGTCATTGGTTGGTGACCTATCCGTGCCCCAGAGTCCGATTGGGGTGTTGGATGCTACTTGCTTGAGCTATAAAAGCGATGAAACGACGTCGTATGCAAACTCTTCGGACGCACAGAGTAGTCCCGGTACCAAAAGGAGAAAGCTAGACAGAATGAACCTCAGTCTATGCGCAGAACCACATGGAGCAGCTGTTAAATATTAGTACTTGCAATGTTCTGCCTGTGAGATGATTTTCGGGAAAAAAAAATAAAAAAAATTTAAATCTCTTAAAAATTTAAATTTATATATTTTCAAAAATAAAAATTTAAAACCTAAATTCAGATTTGAATTGATTTTGTTGTCTTATTATTTTTTCATTATCTCATCGTTGAAAATCTACTAACGTTGTACGAAACATCAAAATTGTTGAATGGTTAATGAATGATTCATGACAAACAATGACAAGATAAAAGACGAAAGGCGTGTGAGTTACTTCATACAAGAAAACGATTCGTTCGGTCGCTAAACGATACCAACACCTATAAAAATACAGATTTAGGAGTTTATGAATTTAAGAATTATTTTGAGAATATAAAAATTTCAAGATAATATTTTATTATTTTTATTTATTTATTTATAATATAATTATTTGTTTTTTTTCATTTTGTATAGGGGACTAATTTTTTTTGATTGTATTGTTTTTTTTGTGTGTGTTGAGATTATCAGATAAAATGAATTTTTTATCTAAAAGATTAATATTTAATTAAAAATATAATTTAAATATTTATTTCATGGATGATCCTCGTGTATATATATCATCCCTTGTGCTTTGATCTATTGAATGATTACAAGCCGACAATCATAGCGGGAGTTTTCATGGGCTTTCCATAAAATGGACCTTCCTTGATGGGCTACGTTGCCATCTACCAAACCCATCTTCTATAAATAACGCTCTCCACCGCAACCCAACACAGTTGTTCTGATTTTCATTAAATTGATTTTTTCTCTCAGAAATGTTCAGAATCGCTACACAGTACACAAACACGGAGGAAACAACGCATTTGATCGTTTGTTTGCGTTGATGTCTCATGACCCAGAGCGTAGCGTTGTAGAAATTCAAACCGACAAGAAACCAGTCCCGGCTTCGAAAAGATGATGGGAATTGTTTTCCGCTTTTGGAATCGCTTTGGATCATCGCCGATTACCAGCTTCACTGCCGATCGGAGCTAGGGTTTTTGAATATCTTTCCAGTTTTCGTTCTTTGTTTTTAATCAAGAATCTCGATGGAGTGGCCGTTCCATAACGGCAACGTGCACAATCTACTGGAGAACAGGCACACTAACATTGGCCACGTATTTCCTATCTCTTTCTTCGCAAGTCGCAACATCTTGGTGTTCTGGTTTGCAGTTCTGAGGAATAGCGGAATTGAAAAATATATATTCATTTTATATGATCTGTAATTGAGAATTTCAGTAAATGCTACTACCGTGTTACCGGAATTTAATTAACATGTTTATTATTTAAATTTTGATCAAGAATCGAAGTTCGCCTAATGGTTTCTTTCTTTCTTGTTATTTCATTTCCTCGGAATAATGCTGATAGTCAATTATTCAGTCTTTATTAGTTTCTTGTAATCAATTAGTTAATCTTAGTTAGTTTCTTGTAATCAATTGTTCAATCTTTATTAGTTTCTTGT
The DNA here is from genome assembly GCA_035048815.1 of Abelmoschus esculentus. Taxonomy (NCBI): domain Eukaryota; kingdom Viridiplantae; phylum Streptophyta; class Magnoliopsida; order Malvales; family Malvaceae; genus Abelmoschus; species Abelmoschus esculentus. Next base: position 5,802,970 of record JAUCBN010000013.1, on the reverse strand, counting down.
AATCTATTAGTTTTTAATCTTTATCTAAGAGATTTATTTTTGGTATTTTTGTAGGATGTTAGTCGTAGTTTGCAGATGCATTCTTCTCTGGTTCGTAGACTTTCAATGGAACAAGAATTGGAGGTTGTTTTAGTATTTTTTTATATATTTTTCTTACTGACTATAAGTGGCGTCATCTTACCATGTTTTCTATTTGAGCAGGGACATCAGGGCTGTGTAAATGCTGTGGCTTGGAATTCAAACGGTTCACTTCTGATTTCTGGTTCTGATGATGAACGGGTATGAGACATCTATGTTTTACAAGGAGTGTAATAGGTAGCATGAAAGGGGACAAAATGCAATAATGGAAATTTTAGCTGAACTATGGCATTGGGGCTTTGTGCTTTTATGCTGTTGATTGTTTTTCAAGTTTGCGTTGCTTACATTTTAGTTTGGGAAGTGTTTGTGAAGTCTCGAGTCTTCTAGTAATCCTTATTAATCAGGATTATTGGGTTGTGTATTCATGAATAATGATGCATATAAATACTTCATACATACAATATCTGGAAGGTTTCAAAAATACATTTTAGAACATATAAAAATTTCCACCTTCTTACCTAACATACGTTTTTTATGATATGTGGTATGTCATATAGTATTGATTTATGGTCCTCTAGTTTTGTAATATTTTTGGCACCTATCATCTGTTGATGAAGGTGTATCAAGAACTGTGGTTGAGGGTATTGGTTTTGTGAGAACATGGCACATGCGAGATTTAATTAACTACTTTTTTGCAGATTAATGTTTGGAGCTACTCTGGTCGAAAGCTTTTGCACTCTGTAGAGACGGGACATTCTGCTAATATATTCTGTACAAAATTCATTCCCGAAACTTCTGATGAGCTTGTGGTCTCTGGAGCTGGAGATGCAGAGGTAATTCTTTTGTTATATATGTAAACATGGTTCCTGTGGTGGATTCCTACCGCTTGCTATTAGTCACAATTAGTAATTTGTATGGCTAATATTTTGCAGGTCCGATTATTTAATTTGTCCCGCTTAAATGGGACAGGGCTCAATGGCGGTTCTATTACTCCATCAGCACTCTATCGGTGTCACACCAGAAGAGTTAAAAAATTAGCGGTAGGAATCCACCATAGGAAATTGTCAAATGGCTGATTAATGGAACAATAATTTAACTGGCCAACATACATGGGAAATGGGAAATTGTCAACACTTATTGTTGAGTTACATAAGTTGTCATTGTCTATATGATAGAAGGATGCTGCCGCCGTTGACCTCCTGCCGAACACGAATGTTACTGCCTACTTGTGTTAATTATTTCTGCCCAATGCATCTTTCTGACCGTGTTAGTTTTGAATTTCTTTGTTAGTTCATACTCTTGTTGACTTATTTCTTTGAAATATCTTATTTGCTTTTCAGGGAGGTTCAAGCTTGCACTTAAATTGTTATATTAAAATTAATTAAAGCATTGTTTTTATTTGCTTTTCAGGGAGGTTCAAGCTTGCACTTAACTCATGTTACATTCAGCCCAAACGGAGAAGAGGTTCTTCTTAGCTATAGTGGGGAGCATGTATATCTAATGGACATAAATCATGGTAAGCATATTCCAAATTATCTAGTTCCACTGTAGTCACTTGTTGTATTGTTCTATTAGTTTGTGCTCCTTTTTTAATCTTTTTTAATGAGGTTCATGTTGCCTTATATGACGTCTTATACTGTTGACTTTTTTCCATGTTTAAGTTCCAGTTTTGAATTCGGAGACCTGACATGTAAAGTTTTAATTGCTTCTAAAGATTCAACTTAGCTTACTGTTTCTTGCCTACCCTTCTTCTCCTTTTATTTAAGTTTCATCTTTGTGCAGTGCCTTTCAGATTTCAATATCAAGGTTAAGCATCAGGTCAGAATATGTGTGGCAGCTTGTCACGTTCTTAAATTTAGCTGGATCACTATTTTCTACTTGTTTCTTTATTTGCAGTTTGTTTGGTGCATATGTAACTATTTTTAAGACTGTTGAAATGTTCTTTAGCTGATCATCTGTTTGTTGTTTCCATATTCAACAGGTAGTGGGAGTTTAATGCAGTATACCTCAGGAGATGCTTCAAAATTGATGACCATCACTCCTGTACTAAATAAACTAGAGCACCAACCACCTCTTTCCACTATCTTTCAAAATGGTCTCCGGAGTAGAAGCAACACTGCTGCTACAGTATGCATATTTTATTTTAACTTCTATTCTTTTTTCATTGTTCTGTAAAGTGTCTTTAAATTTAAGTAAATTATTTCGTAGCTTATTGTCACGGGGCTAGGGTTCTACTAGCGGAACCGTGCGGCCTTAGTCGCGAATCTCTTTGATGGTGCGGCTAAGTCAACCTAAAAATCCAAGAGAAATGCTTGGATAGGCACAGCGGAAATAAAAGCAAGGCAAAAGAAAGATGAGAGAAAGTGTTGCTTTCTATTACTCAAGAGAAAAGTGAAGAATGAAGTGAGTTACAAATGAAAATGAAGCCACTATTTATAGGATGGCTAGCTAGGATCTAACGGTTATAAAAGAAGTAAATCGATGGCTAAGATTAATCTAAGACAAGTAATAAAGGAAGGAAAATCATGGTTGGTGAGCTTTCCTTCAATGCATGGATGAATGATGATTGTTTCCATAAGTGCTGGGAGACACTTTCCTTGAATCAGGGGATTTGGTTGGTGGCTCCTTCTTTCCTTGTGTAATCCGGTCAAATGTGCATTCTCCAAGTGGATTGGCTGTATGGGCTTGAGAAAGGCCTAAGACTTCGGACAGAAACACTTGGGCAGCTCGTAAGGTATCGGGCTCGGTCTGGGTGGCAAGGCCCTCGGACCCCAGATGCTGCTGGAAGATGCGAGCAATGGGTTCGCCCCTCGGTGGGATGGTGTGGGCGCGGATCTCGCCCCTTGGTTGCGCATGACTAGTGCTGCTATCGGCCCGCACGGGTGGACGAGTGATGCGGGTGTTGTGCTCGGCTCCTTGGTGTGCACGTCGGGTGCTGTCCTCGGCTCCTTGGTGTGCACGTCGGGTGCTGACTTCCGCCCCATGGTGTTGGGCAGAAACTATGGTGTCCGTCTTGGCCCCTAGTGGTGCGGCCTCCTCGGTCATGTTGGCCCCTTGGTGTGCGGCCTCCTCGATCATGTGGTGGCGGGGTGTGACATTCTCCCGCACTGAATTGAGCGACGCCCTCGTCGCTCGGCTTTGATGGAACTCGGCTATCTTGTCGCTGAATTGCCATAAGTCCTCGGCAAGTTCCCAACTACCTTCGGTTTCGGGAAGTCCCTTCCAAAGCACAAAGTATTCGTGCCTTGGTCTATGTCCGGGTCGTCGGATAACTCGGTCCGCCAAGATGTCTTGCGCCTCCTTCTCGTAGGAGACCCTGACTCCAACTGGTGCTCGGCTGGATATACTCCTCTCCGGGTCATCAGCATCCTCATGGAAGGGCTTTAGCATGCTGATGTGGAAAACTGGGTGGGCTCGAAGCTTTGCCGGTAACTCCAACTTGTAGGCCACCTTGCCTACTCGTTTGACCACCTTGTATGGTCCCTCGTATCTTCTCACGAGCGCTCTGTGAACAGAAGAATTGCGAAGTGTTAGATTCAATTTAGCAAGGACTAAGTCCCCTACCTGAAATTCCATGTCCCTGCGCTTTTGATCCGCCCACTTCTTGTTCCTCTTCTGAGCCTTGTGCAAGCAAGCTTCGGCTAAGTCTCGTTGTTCTTGCCAGGCCTTTGTGAAATTAAAGGCTGCGGGATTTGGACCTTCATACTTGGTCGCAATCGCATCGGGAGTGTGCGGTTGTTGCCCATTTACTATCTCAAATGGACTCATATTGGTTGCCTCGCTTCGTTGCAAGTTGTACGAAAACTGGGCCACATCCAATAGCTTTGGCCAGTCCCTTTGCGTAGCACTTACATAGTGCCTTAGATAAATCTCGAGTAACGCATTGATCCTCTCCGTTTGCCCGTCCGTTTGCGGATGAAAGGCTGTTGAAAAGTTTAAGTTGGATCCCATCAACTTAAATAACTCGGTCCAAAATCTGCCGGTGAAGCGAGTGTCCCTATCGCTCACGATAGTCTTCGGAATTCCCCAATACTTTACCACGTGTTTGAGGAATAAACGGGCTGCCTCCTCGGCTGGACAAACCTTGGTTGCTGGAATAAAGGTTGCATACTTAGAGAACCTGTCAACCACAACCATAATACTCGAAAAATCGTTAACGTTAGGTAAACCAATTATAAAGTCAAGAGAAATACTCTCCCATGGTTTCTCTGGAACTGGAAGCGGCTGAAGTAAGCCCATTGGCTTCTTTGCTTCCACCTTGTCTTGTTGGCACACTAGACAAGTTTTGACATAGGCCTCCACATCGTTTCCCATGTGCGGCCAATAGTACCTCTCGGCTAGCAAGGCTAAGGTGCGATGCACGCCTGGATGACCCGCCCATCTCGAATCATGGCACTCCTTCAAGAGTTGCTTTCGTAGGTTGTTGAAGTGAGGGATATAGAGGCGGTTTCCCCTTGTGTAAAGTAAGCCCTCTTCGATCCAGAATCGTCGAGACTTACCCTCCTTTGCATACTCGATAAGGTTCTTTGCACTTGGATCGTGGGAAAGCCCCTCCTTGATGCTCTCGATCAAGGCCCCCTCGGGTTCGCTAATTGCGGCAAATGTAGACCTCCGGCTTAGTGCGTCGGCTACGGTATTCACTTTACCTGGCTTATGCTCCATGGTAAAGTCGAACTCGGCTAGAAAGTCTTGCCACCTAGCCTGCTTAGGAGACAATTTCTTTTGGGTTAAGAAAAAGCTAATAGCACTATTATCGGTATAGACAACAAACCTTGATCCCAAAACATAATGTCTCCAAGTACGCAAACAATGGATCACGGCGGTCATCTCCTTCTCTTGGACGGTGTAACGCCTCTCAGTCTCGTTTAGCTTTCTACTCTCGAAAGCCACTGGATGCCCCTCTTGCATGAGCACCCCACCGATCGCAAAGTCTGATGCATCGGTGTAGATCTCGAACGCCTTAGTGTGGCCGGGAAGAGCCAACACTGGTTCACTTACCATGGCTTGTTTCAGCTCCTCGAATGCCTTTTGACAACTCGAACTCCAATTCCACTCGTTCTTTTTGAGCAACTCGGTCAGTGGAGTGGCGATGTTGGAGTAACCCTTGACAAACTTACGGTAGTAGTTCGCTAGGCCAAGGAAAGAGCGAAGCTCGGTTATCTTGGTCGGAGGATCCCACTCGTTGATAGCACGGATCTTACTTTGGTCCATTCGGATTTTTCCTTCTCCGATTATATGCCCCAAGAAAGGAATTTCCCGTTGGGCAAAAGCACACTTCTCCTTCTTGATGTAAAGCTCGTTTTCGCGAAGAACCTGTAAAACCTTTCTCAAGTGCTTTATATGCTCCTCAAGAGTATTGCTATAGATGACTATGTCATCGAGATAGACAACTACAAAACGATCAAGGAAAGGATGTAATACCTTGTTCATTAACGTGCAAAATGTGGCGGGAGCGTTGGTAAGGCCGAATGGCATGACAAGGAACTCGAAAGACCCATACCTTGTCACACAAGCGGTTTTGGGCTCATCTCCTTCGGCAATCCGCACTTGGTAGTATCCCGAGCGAAGATCTAGCTTGGTGAACCATCTCGCGTTCCCAAGCTGGTCGAACAAGTCCGCGATCAAAGGAATCGGGTACTTGTTTTTGATGGTGAGCTTGTTTAAAGCCCGGTAGTCGATGCACATTCGTAGACTACCGTCGTGCTTCCTCTGAAACAGCACGGGTGCACCAAATGGTGCCTTGGATGGTCGAATATAGCCCGCATCCAAGAGCTCTTTAAGTTGCCTTCGTAACTCCTCAAGTTCGCTAGGCCAAGGAAAGAGCGAAGCTCGGTTATCTTGGTCGGAGGATCCCACTCGTTGATAGCACGGATCTTACTTTGGTCCATTCGGATTTTTCCTTCTCCGATTATATGCCCCAAGAAAGGAATTTCCCGTTGGGCAAAAGCACACTTCTCCTTCTTGATGTAAAGCTCGTTTTCGCGAAGAACCTGTAAAACCTTTCTCAAGTGCTTTATATGCTCCTCAAGAGTATTGCTATAGATGACTATGTCATCGAGATAGACAACTACAAAACGATCAAGGAAAGGATGTAATACCTTGTTCATTAACGTGCAAAATGTGGCGGGAGCGTTGGTAAGGCCGAATGGCATGACAAGGAACTCGAAAGACCCATACCTTGTCACACAAGCGGTTTTGGGCTCATCTCCTTCGGCAATCCGCACTTGGTAGTATCCCGAGCGAAGATCTAGCTTGGTGAACCATCTCGCGTTCCCAAGCTGGTCGAACAAGTCCGCGATCAAAGGAATCGGGTACTTGTTTTTGATGGTGAGCTTGTTTAAAGCCCGGTAGTCGATGCACATTCGTAGACTACCGTCGTGCTTCCTCTGAAACAGCACGGGTGCACCAAATGGTGCCTTGGATGGTCGAATATAGCCCGCATCCAAGAGCTCTTTAAGTTGCCTTCGTAACTCCTCAAGTTCTGGTGGTGCCATCCGATATGGGGCCCTTGCTGGTGGTTCCGCATTCGGATACAACTCGATCTTGTGATCCACCTTTCGCTTTGGTGGTAGCACCTTCGGTAACTCGGAAGGCATGGTATCCTTGAACTCTTCAAGGACTCGTCCCACGGTATCGGGGATCTCCATGGTCTCCATGGGTTCATCCTCCTTGAACACTGCAAGGTAGGATGCCTCATCCTTGCGCACACCTTTGTTGAATTGGATTGCGGATAACACCTTGGCTTGCACACCTGCCTCTCGACTCACCGGGACAACACATTGATGTTGACGGTCGAGGATACACAAACAATCGGCAAAAGGCAAGAGAAGTGCATTAATCCGATCCAAAAAAGATAAACCAATTACCAAATCATAATCGTCTAAGGGAATTACCTTGATGGACTCTTTACCCGTCCAACTCCCAAGTTGAAGCTCTACTCGTTTTGCCACTCCGGCAATGGGCTCCTCCTTGGAGTTGACTGTCTTGATCCATCCACTTGCCTTCTCCACTTGAAGGCCAAGCTTCTTGGCAGCTCCCTCGGACATGAACAACTCGGATGCTCCGGTGTCCACTAGTGCGCTCAATTGCTTCCCCGCAATTGTTACTTCAACGTACATAAGGCCCTTGTTTTTGCGAGTAGACTTAGTTTGAAGAGAACTAATTATGGAACTAAGTTGGACCCTTACCTCGGATGACTCCTCATCCGTTTTGATGGCCGAAAGACTGGCCTTCTTTGGGCAATCCTTGATGAAGTGAGGCCCATCACAATGGAAGCACTTAACTGGACCCTTGTTTCTCTTCCACGAACGAACAAACCTGTTTGGCCTGTTGTTCGAATGCCTCCAATGTTCATTCGATGGCTTGTCTGAACCACTTTTGGGCTGCTTATCTCGATCCCAACCATTACCTTTTGGTTTTGGTTTTGGCTTGGAAGACTCGCCCCTCTTCTCGAATTTGGCTATGGCTTCGGCCTCGTCCAAAGCCTTGGAAAGATCAGTGATACCGCGTCTTTCCAATTCTAAATTGGCCCATCGTTGGAGCCCGTCCATGAAGATTGAAAAACCTTCATCTTCTCCCAAGTTCGGGATTTGAAGTTTCACCTCTGTGAACTTCTTTACGTACTCTTGAATAGTACCATCATGCTTGAGTTGTCGAAGCTTTGTCCGCAACTCCCTTTGTGCATTTTTGGGATAGAAGGCCTCCTTGACTTCTGCTTGGAGTTCTTCCCATGTCTCAACAGGAGCGTCTTTGCTCTTCTCTTCTGTACACCTGCGTCTCCACCATAGAAGGGCAGTGTCAGTAAAATAAGCGGATGCAGTATTTACCTTTGTGGACTCTTCCACAATGTTCATGCGGCGAAAATACTGATCCATGCTCCAGATGAAATTCTCTACATTTTGAGCATCTCTCGTTCCCTTAAACACCTTCGGCTTAGGGACATCGGCTAACACCTTGGTTGGGCTAGCCATCACACCATTCGACATGGCACTCTTATACGCGAACAAATCTGACTTCATCACTTCCACGATCTTCTTGAGATCATTCAGTTCGGACTTAAGTGATGCGTTCTGCAACTCCAAGTTCTCCATCGTATCATCGATGAGGCTTTGGAATTCTTCCTTAAGACCGTCCCCCTTGTTCTCCAACTCATTTAGTCGGTCATCTACCACATCGAGTCGCTCCGTTGACTCCCTTGTGGAATTCTCCAAGCGGGTGACTTTGTCTTGCAAAGAAGAAATTGCATCTCTCGAACTGGCCCTCTTGGCTTTGTCCGAACGAGTCTCGACAGTTTTTGTTGCAACTTCACTTGGGTTCGTCATCTTTTGATCGGATCCTTGCTGGAAAACTTGGCTCTGATACCACTTGTCACGGGGCTAGGGTTCTACTAGCGGAACCGTGCGGCCTTAGTCGCGAATCTCTTTGATGGTGCGGCTAAGTCAACCTAAAAATCCAAGAGAAATGCTTGGATAGGCACAGCGGAAATAAAAGCAAGGCAAAAGAAAGATGAGAGAAAGTGTTGCTTTCTATTACTCAAGAGAAAAGTGAAGAATGAAGTGAGTTACAAATGAAAATGAAGCCACTATTTATAGGATGGCTAGCTAGGATCTAACGGTTATAAAAGAAGTAAATCGATGGCTAAGATTAATCTAAGACAAGTAATAAAGGAAGGAAAATCATGGTTGGTGAGCTTTCCTTCAATGCATGGATGAATGATGATTGTTTCCATAAGTGCTGGGAGACACTTTCCTTGAATCAGGGGATTTGGTTGGTGGCTCCTTCTTTCCTTGTGTAATCCGGTCAAATGTGCATTCTCCAAGTGGATTGGCTGTATGGGCTTGAGAAAGGCCCAAGACTTCGGACAGAAACACTTGGGCAGCTCGCAAGGTATCGGGCTCGGTCTGGGTGGCAAGGCCCTCGGACCCCAGATGCTGCTGGAAGATGCGAGCAATGGGTTCGCCCCTCGGTGGGATGGTGTGGGCGCGGATCTCGCCCCTTGGTTGCGCATGACTAGTGCTGCTATCGGCCCGCACGGGTGGACGAGTGATGCGGGTGTTGTGCTCGGCTCCTTGGTGTGCACGTCGGGTGCTGTCCTCGGCTCCTTGGTGTGCACGTCGGGTGCTGACTTCCGCCCCATGGTGTTGGGCAGAAACTATGGTGTCCGTCTTGGCCCCTAGTGGTGCGGCCTCCTCGGTCATGTTGGCCCCTTGGTGTGCGGCCTCCTCGATCATGTGGTGGCGGGGTGTAACATTTATGCTCTTCCATATGTATGTCAGTTGTAATCTAACACGGTGATTGCAGATTGAAAAATGCAGGATGTTGGTTAAAATTGCTAAAAGATCCTTAGACAAGGGGACAAATATTTTCCATGCAATTGAGGCATGCAGTGAAGTCTTGGATGGACCTGGTAGTGATATTGGTCCCACTCTAAGGCTTGAATGTTTTTTGTACACGTGCTGCCTTGTTGCTTCAGGTTCAATAATTACTTTTTTTATGGATCATTCATCTATTTGGCATGCCATTGTTCCAATATTTTAAAATGTTTCCTTTTGTAGAGGAAGTGGAAAAACGATGCCCATATGGCCATTAGAGATTGTCATAATGCTCGAAGAATAGACAGTTCTTCCTTCAGAGCTCATTATTTTATGGCTGAGGCTTTAGAACAGGTAATTTGCAGGATGAGTGACAGTGTAGTTTATAAGCATGGTACTGATCAATCGACTCATCTGGGTTGACAAGAACATTTAAATTGTTAAGTTTGACCCTCAGTTAATGGTTCCCTTGCTTTGGGGTTTTGTCCCACAACCATCTTTTACCCACTCGGAATCTTTTAATCTTAAACAAAATCTAACCTTGTGGAACACTTTTGTATAAAAATTATAAAAATATCATTATAAAGTTGTTTAATTCTCAATTAGGAAATGTAATTTATTCATTAGCCAAATTTATATTCTGAGAATCTTGTTAATGGAGTAAAGCCAGCGGTTATGGCTTGGTAGTTTATGTTTTTGTGTTTAGTTGAATATTGTTTATATAGATTTTTGTCTATAGATGAATATTCACACATCTAATTTTTAATCATTTGGGTTCTACTTTTTTCCAGTTGGGAAGACATAACGAAGCATTAGACTTTGCTGTTGAAGCACAATGTTTATCTCCCTATGATACTATGGCAGCAAATAAAGTGGAGAACGTAAAAAAACATCTTGCTGCAGGTTGGTTTCTTGTACAAGCATATTGTCATATCAATCAAAATGTCTTTATTTGTAGTCTTTAAAGTTGATTGTCCTACTGGTATTCACGGCAGGACAATTCTATCATGATTTATTCATCCTACCCTTACTAGAAGACTGTTTTGGGTGTGTAATTTGTTTATTGGCTGAAAATTTCTTGGGAGTTTTGTGGTAGCGTTGTTACTAGTCTAAGTTTTCTCCTCTGTTCAATTCATTGGGTTTGTAGATGCCATGAATACATGATGTCCTCAGCTCCTTATGTTTCTTCTCTGCTCAATTGCATCGTTTGACCTTGCGTAAGCTTGTGGAATGTCTGTACAATCAAGTTGATAACATGGAATCTGTGGTCATTGACTTTGGTAACTTCTCTGCCATTATATGCGGAATGAACTTCAGTAATCACTTTAAGAAGGGTGAAATACTCTTTAAATTTCCCTTGCTTTTGCTTTCCATGAGGAATGTGAACGATCAATAACTCCTGGATTGCTAAAGACTTTTGCTGAACTTATCTTTTCTTTGATCTAGTTTCTTTTTTTCTTTTTTAATTTTCCAAAATAGTCAAGGCTGAAAAGAAGGCAATTGAAGGGGGACCTAGGTCTGAAACTCGAACTGAAAGGGAATTGTCATGGACTGACATACTATATCGCTCACAAGCTAACAATGATTCTTTACAAGATGGTCCAAGATCTGAAAGAGAAGACTCGGATTTTGTTGAAGAGCTGGAATTAGATTTTGGAACTTCAATTTCAGGTGATGAAGGGCATGATGTTGAGTCCAACATATTATTACATGGAAGTTTAAATCTTAGAATTCATCGAACAGGTGATTCAACAAGAGAAACGGGGTCCTCTGATTCATGTGGATCTCCATCCTCATCATCACAAAATGGAGCAGCTTATCAGGTTCACATTTGTATCTTTAGTATAGATAGCAAATGGTTTAAGATTATGAGAATCTGATGTCTCCTATTTTCTTGTATTAAGCCATTGTCAAGAAATCACCTTGAAAGTGACTCCAGTCAATTATGAGTTGTTAAGGCATGGCTAATTGTGTCGCTGCTAAAGTTGCTAGCCTTTGGCTGTTATTTCCTGCACAGATAACCTACTTGTGTTTTGCTTCAAATCTTGGTGAATATTAATAACTTGATAAGTAACCTAATTGCCAAGAAATGTTGGGTAAAAGTCTACAAAAAACTGTGCTATAATTGAGACAGCATGTGAAAGAAGTTTGTTCACTTCCCCTACTTGTTTGTATTTTATGTATACTCAATGACATTCACGTATTGCTTGCGCTTCTCTCTTCACTATTCTTCTTGCTTATAATTTTCTTGTCATGCATCCATGTTGTTCCTAGCCCGAGGCAGTTATTGATATGAAACGTAGATATGCTGGTCACTGCAATGTTGGAACTGACATCAAGCAGGCGAGTTTCCTTGGTCAGAGAGGTAGTTTTCTCTTATCATCTTATCTATACTTTTTATCTAACCATTGAAATTATATTGTTCCGCCTTTTTATGAGATTTATAGCAGTTGCATTATGGTGTTGAATTTGTGCCTTTTCGTAACTCACATGTATATCTTAGTTTCTCTTTCTTTCTGTTTCTTCTAAAATTTAGTTCCTTACATTTCATTTTATTTAATACACAACATTGCATCCTAAGTCAACTTTGCTTATTTTGGTTGAGGATTATCATTTTAAATCTACATTTTGTGCTCTAACATTTTCTTGAGAATAAAAAGTAGTGAGTCGTGACTGATTTTTCTATCTGGGATGGTAAAAGTAGTAAATGATATGGCATTGTCTGGTTGATTAATGCAGTTCACACATGACAATGGAATCTGGTTTCCCAAACGTTGGTGCATGTTGTATCTGGATGAGATGTATAACTCTTGATTTAATCCACAAAATTTGTTGCTTGTTGGACATTTGGTATGTAACATATAAGTTTATTATCAAGCAACATCTCATTGCTTTAGTTTTGTAATAGCTCCCATGAAATATGGGCTTTCCTTCGTCAGTGTGCAATGACTGCTGCCCGATACAAAAGTGCTTATAGATGATGTGTCCCTGCATTCCCAGGAAATACGAGTTTTTTACCCCTCTTAGTCCCAGTTCTTCATTGTGGATGTTATTAATTTCTTTTTGTCAAAATCGACTCTTCATGAAACCAGTTTTGATCATGGAAAGCAGTCGCTCACTAATACTTGAATTGGATCTGCATGCAATTTTGGCAATGAAATCATTATCGTGACATTCTTATCGGTTCATTTAGGTGAATTTGTCGCTAGTGGCAGTGATGATGGAAGGTGGTTTATTTGGGAAAAACAGACTGGTAGACTGATAAAAATGCTTCTTGGAGATGATTCTGGTAATATTTCTCCTCTGGTATAAATTCCCTGCAGATGGAAGGCTTTGCCATCACCTTATGTTTTCTTATTCACTAAAACATCAATCTTTTGTCCTCTGCAGTTGTAAACTGTGTTCAGTGCCATCCATTTGATTGCTTTGTGGCAACCAGTGGAATTGACAACACAATAAAGGTGAGCATCAGGTTTATGGGAAGAGTTCAGTTACAGTCTGTATTCAAGATAACATATCTAATTTAGTTTGTCTATCATGTAGCTATGGACTCCAACTGCTGCTGTTCCATCAATGGTTGCTGGTGTATCGGTAGGGCCAGAAGCTGCGAATGTGTTGGAGGCCATGGAAAGTAATCAACGCAAATTATGTCATAATCTTGAAGCTTTCCTGTAAGGGGTTATAGATGAATTTTTTGTTGTTTTTTAAATTGGAACGTGCTTTTGATGATTTAACTATATGGATGTGCCACTTTTCCCCCTCCCTGTTTCTCTCTTGTGTCTTGTTTGATTGATCATTTATTAATTGTTATGCAAGTTTCTTTCTGCACAGGCGGGAACAGAAATTGTATAGTTTTATGAACCCTAGTAATATTTCCCCCAATTATTTTTCATCCGCAAGTATCTGATCCCAGGATATGCAATCCTCCTTTATCATTGTAGCTCCCGCCTGTCTGGGCAAATGTCAACCGTCTTTGTGAAAGCTTTGTTTGGATTATTGGGATTTAGCACTTGTATCATCAGAGTTCAACTGAGGTTCACCGGGTAGTCTTAGGCATAATGCATTAACATCACGAAGCTAAGCTTTCAGCTAAAAGATATTAGTCTGCTTGGCTTTGTTGAGGTCCTACATCTCTTATTTTACAAGGCATTTTCGACTAAATTGTAGATTATATGGAGACATTTATCATGTCTTTCAAACCATTGGCATTGTTTCTTGAAAGTTGACTCACCATCAAAAAGGTGTTCTCAAAAGAAAAGGCCATAGGAAGGTGGAATTAAGTTTGACTTCAGTTTAGGTATAGTTTGGAATTTTCAATCTAGGCATGTTCATTGATTTTTTAATGTTGATTGATTTTTGGAAAAATATCTATTGGTTATTTTCTGAATTCGTATGGGCATACTTCTTCAATCAAATTTCCTTGTGTTATTTGCAGGCCCTTTGAACTTTTACAATGTTTTCGGATGCATGAATTTTCCGAAGGATCCTTGCAACCATTTGAGTGTACCCAGAGCTAGCCTGCTTCTTAGTTCTTATAAAAGTACACAGTTACCAAACTACTCTTTCATTGTAGATGTTTCTCGCTCAAATATTTTCCCCTTGGTTTAAGGTATTGGAAACCATATATTGGGTCATTTCTTTTAATTTCATGCAATGAATAAGTTTGACCTGGATACTGCTCTTGATTATTTAATTGATGAATATGTCACTGGTTGAGACAATTTTTATTGACGTGGAAATGGATATTTTGTCGAGGCGACCCATTTCATTGTTTTGTTTCCAGTTTTTGACTATTACAAGTCTGTTAAACTTGAGTTTTGTCCCTGGATAAACTTGGTTGTTTCGGTTTTTGACATGCAGACAGCAGTGTGCAAGATCATAAAGGAGAAGAGAGAAGAGGGGGTCGATCAAGCTTTTGGGGGTTTGCCACAAAGCTTACAACAAGGTTGAATAAGAAGTACAAGGAGGCCCCCTCTAATCAATTGTAAGCCATCTCGGTCAGTTTTAATAATGTAGATACTAGATAGATGTTCTTCCTTTCCTTTTTAGCATTCCCCTGTTTTGTCTCATCACGAAGAACAAACATTCGAGTTTGTATGTACATTGATGGAGATGGTGATGCAAATAGTGAGAAATCATGTTTTTTTTTTTTTCAGACCGAAAAGAATCTTATTTGCAGAATTAGGATGATTTTCATTCGGTGTGAACCCCATGATTGATTCAACCATATATAATTTGAGAATCTATTTGCACTTACCAAACCATGCATACTAGAGATGATCAAACATCGGTAAAGGTGGTGTATATTGGTCCCCCCTTTGTTGAATTCAGGGGGTCGTTACTTTATTTAAGTGACCAATAGCCATGCTTGCTTGTTTTGTGTCATGGTGTATATAATTTGAAGGGAAAACCCCGTCTACTTTGCAGGACAGCCATCTTTAGTGGAAACTGGTTGTAAAGAAAATCTATTGTGGGACCTGTGTTTGAGATGGTGGGTTCCATGAACAAAGAAATGTTTGTCAAATTCAAAAGGGTTGGCCTTGTTGGTATATATTATCATGATCAAGTATTGTGCTCGGCTTTGCTAGACATCATAGATCAACCCAAGTAAATAAAGAATCGTATAAATCCACATATCTCAGCCATGACAATTGATGGTAACTAATCAAAGCTACAACATACCCTTTGATTTACTAAGGGAAAAAGGGCACGTCTTTGCCTAATTTGATTCCCTGTGTCCAAATATAACACGTATGGTTTACTACCATCCAAGGATTCTTTGCCTAAAACCCACAAATCCCAATCCTTTCTTTCTCTTTCCTTATAGCGATTTATCGTTATTTTTTGTGATTCTTTTCTCCATGTCGTAGAGAATTTAGTTATTTGTTGTGTAAGGTCGGCAGCCTTGTCGAATCTACAACCTGACCCATATTTTTATTAGTTTATTTCCCTAACGAAAATTGTTTTTCCTTCCTATACTCATCTATGATTATGACTTGCATTCATTTCGGGTCATACATAATTTCCCAGGGACTTTATAGACCAAGAATGTTGCCACCAACTACTTGTATATCTAAGCTAAGTACTACCAACCCAATCTTCTATCGCGATCATTTTAAAACCGAAATGTGTGAAAAATAGTCTGGCGAGTTGTTTTTTAAAAAATCAATTTTTTACCGTTTTTAATTAATAATTATGAAAATCAGGATCGTGTCAAAAACATGTATTCTTTTAATTTTTAAAAAGACTTAGAGTCACCACCGGCCACTTTGGTAGGCTCTGTCATAAAATAAACCAAAGATTCTTTTTTAAAACATTTTGGTTTCGGGAGTCGGTTGCGCGTAAGGACGACCCTTACGAGCGTCCGAGATCGGTACCTTATTAATTACACGTGGTATTTTGGCATTTCGAATAATAATATAAATTTAACTCGTCATTTGTCAAATAAATATCGTTCGAATAAGAATATCCTTTTGGATAGAAAAATATATTTCTTTTAAATACGAATTTAAAAAAGACGTCCTGTAGATAGGAAACCTTAACTCGTATTTAAAGAAATATAAATTTTGCCCCAAAAGGTTTTAAATGCATGACCAATTATTATCTTATCGATTTTAAGTTCTAACCTATAAGGCTCCATTAATTAAATATTCAAAGTCCTATTAAATTATTAATTTACCAAGTGTATTATGATAATATCCGAACGACCGGACACTACCATCTAGACACCGAATAAATTAATAATTACTATTGGTGCTTCTAGTAATTTACCTAATTGATTTTATTTAAGTCTAACCCTAAATGTAACGATCCAGATTTCTTGTATTCGAGTGTCGGGTTAATTTGTGGTGTTTGGGCTTTGGTTTTGGGCCTCGGATTGTATAGTTGGGCTTTAGGCTTTTGGGCTTGATGGTTGTTGGGCTTATGAGTTTTAGTTGAGGACTTTTTGGTAATTGGTTAAACGAAGAAAAAGGGGTTTAGGGGTATCATTTTTCTGCTATTGTAGAGAACATGATATCACCCCCTACAATCTCATTTTCTTTATCCCTTGTCTTGGCAACAATCATCAAAGGTAAGGTTTTGGGGGGGGGGGTTGTGATGGAATCTCATTTTGTGCTAGAAGGGTAAGTTGTGGAGGGGTTTGTGATTTATAAATAGAGGTAAAGATGAGTTGGTTTTATATAGATGAAGGTTTAGTAGGGGTTTAGAGTGTAATCCGAGTTTGAGTTTTTGAAGCTTAAAAATCTGAGTTCTTGTTGCTTTTAAGCTTTAAACCCCATTCCCAAATCGTCCTTAATCGTAGTTCATCTTCCCCTTGTAGAGAAACAAGTGGAGGACTCATCTTCAAGCTTGGGAAGGTGAAGGCTTGTGTGGAAGAGGAGCTCAGGATTTTTGTTGTTGTAGCTCAAGATTGGTACTCTCAACTCTTCTAATCATTACGCATATCATGGTAGGAAGCATTCATATAGTTGGTGTATGTGTGTGCTTGGTTGAGCTTGACATGCTTTAATGGTGAAATTCGTAGCTTTGTGTTAAAGGTTGAAAAATAATGTTAAAACACCTTAATCACTCTTAAAAACGAGTAAGAGGACTTTGGAATCGATTAGATTAAGTTTAGGGTCGAAACTCTAGAATTTCTAAATGCAGACCTGCACTTCGTGCAGAGGGTATCGATACTCGGGCAACCGGTATCGATACCCATGTGAGTATTTTTGGGTTGGCCGTGCAGGGGTATCAAACCATGGTTCAATACCGAGCCCTCTAGTAACTTTTTTGTATCGATACCTGTATCGAAACGGTCCCCTCTTTTTATTGACTTTTGAATTTGGTCAAACGATATCGATACTGGCATTGATACCCTTGTTTCGATACCCTCTTTGGATGGGCATCGATGTTGGGTGTTTCAATACCCCATATAAGGGTATCGATACCCCTATGCTTTTGGGCCAACTTTGAGTAGAGTTTTGGGGCTCGGTGATGTTAATAAAGGGTTCCTTTAATCTAAAAGTTGTGAAATGAATTACTGAGCTAAGATTAATGTTATAACCCTGAAAGACTACTTGAGATAATCTTAATAAACCATGTTGTGGTAAGATCCTAGGTGAATCGCTTGTGTGGTTCGAGTCTTTGTGTGTTGGAAATCTGGATATCCATAAGTGTTGCAACACGTCAAAGGCCATCTGATGTAACATTCCAGGTGATGATTTGACGACCATCCCGAATATAGGATCTCGATACTGGGTGGACGCGAGCCTCATTCGAAGATACTTGATGTAATATTCCGAGTATGGGATTTGAAGGATCCCGATATTGTATGGATATGGGTCTCAATCTCGGATGTAGGATCCCGATGCTGTATGGACGCAGGCCTCATCCTTGAGTATAGGATCCCGATACTGTGTGGACACGGACCATACTCGTAGTGTAGGATCCTAATGCTATGTGGACGCGGGCCTCACTACCATGTGTGATTTGTTGATTTGTATATGTTGTGTGTGATAATATACATCTCATTTTATGCCATGTGTTAGGCAAACATGCTAGACCATCATACCATGCACGAGATTTATATGCCATGTTTTACTGCTTTTGATATGCATGATGTTGGTCGAGTTCGGCGTATCTACTGAGCTTGTGTGGCTCAACGTTCGAAATGTGTTTTCGTGCGTAGGTTAGGTGAAGCCAGTTTCGTGGAGCACCATCAAGGTTTGGATTTCAATATTGACCATGTTGTCAGAGTACATTTATTAGATAATGGGCTAGTAATATGTTGAACCCTATTTATAATTTGTAACTCTGTTATTTTAATTTGGGTTGAATGTGTAACGACCCAGATTTTCTGTATCCGAGCATCGGTTTTACCCGTTGGGTTGGGCTCCAATTTTGGGCCCCGAGTTGTGAGG
Organism: Abelmoschus esculentus; assembly: GCA_035048815.1. Classification (NCBI taxonomy): domain Eukaryota; kingdom Viridiplantae; phylum Streptophyta; class Magnoliopsida; order Malvales; family Malvaceae; genus Abelmoschus; species Abelmoschus esculentus. The sequence continues at coordinate 5,784,678 of JAUCBN010000013.1, read as the reverse complement.
CTTTGGGTTGTTTTGGGCCTTTGTTTAGGTTGCCTTGAGCCCAAGGGGTAATAGAGGGACTTTTTGGTCCTTTCCTTTGTTTAGGACAAGGAGGAAGGGAGAGGCTTTGATTTTCTCTGCAAAAAATCCTTTTGGTGAAGTCATTACTCCTTCCTTCTTGTTTCATCTTTTTCTCTCATCCACCCCAAGAACAAAGGTAAGATCTTGAGAGTTTAGGGTTGAAATCCCGTTTTGGTGTAAGAGAGGAAATTGTAGGGTTGCTAGAGATCTTTTAAACAAGGTAAGAATAGATTGTTTTGGTGGAGGTAAGGTTTTAGTGGGGGTTTAAGGTTTAATCCGGGATTGAGGCTTTAGGAGTTTTCTTTGTGTTTTCTCGATGCTTTTAAGGGTTATAGATACCTTTTGGACGTGTCTAAGAGTTGGCTTAACTTCTCCCTTGTAGAGAAATAAATGGAGGACCCATCTTTAAGCTTGAGAAGGTGAAAACTTGTGTGGAAGAGGAGCTTGAGTTGTTGCTGTTGCTTGTCAAGGTTGGTACTCCCAACTCTTTCTTCATCATCCATCCATGGTAGAGTGCATAGCATATAGAGAAAACATGTATGTGTGTTTTCCTGCTTGGTTTGCTTGAAATGGGTCATTAATGGTGAAATTCGAGTTTATATGTTTAATGGTTGGAAATTGATGTTAAAACATCCTAAACACACTTAAAAATGAGTAAGAAAACTTTGGAGTCGTTTAGTTGAGGTTTGGGGGTAAAACTCCAGGATTTCTAAGTGTAGACCCGTCCTTAGTGTAGGGGGTATCGATACTCGGGCTACCGATATCGATACCCATTAGAGCATTTTGGCTTGTTGTTCAGGGGTATCGAACCTTGTTTCGATACCTAGGATTCCAAAAACTTTTTGTATCGATACCTGTATCAAAATGGGTTCTCCCCTCTTTGTTGACTTTTGAAGTTAGTCAACGGTATCGATACTGGTATCGATACCTATATGTTCGATACCCTCTTTGGGTGGGTATCGATACAGGGTGTTCCGATATCCTACTTAAGGGTATTGATACCCCTGTGTATTTTGGCTAAGTTGAGTAGAATTTAAGGGCTCGCTGATCTTAATAAATGAATACTTTAATCTGAAAGCTATGAAAGGAATTGTCGTACTAAGATTGATAATCATAACCCCAAAAGACTTAAGTAAGATAAAGATTAATATGTCTTGTTGTGATAGATCCTAGGCGGATCGTTATATGGTTGAGTCCTTTGTGTTGGAAATCCGGATATCCATAAGTGTTGCAACACGTCGAAGACCATCCGATGTAACATTCTGGATGATGATTTGATGATTATCCCGAGTGTAGGATCCCGATGCTGTGTGGATGAGGGACTCATTCAAAGATACTCGATGTGACATTCTGAGTATGAGATTTGGAGGATCCCGATGCTGTGTGGACACGAGCCTTAATCCCGGATGTAGGATCCCGATGCTTTGCGGACGCGGGCCTCACTACCTTGTGTGTTTTAATTGATTTGTATATGCTGTGTGCGATAATATACATCTCATTTATGCCATGTGTTAGGCAAGCATGCTAGACCATCATACCATGCATGTGATTTATATGCCATGCTTTACTGCTTTGATATGCATGATGTTGGCCGAGTTTGGCGTATCCACTGAGCTTGTGTGGCTCAGCATTCGAAATCTATTTTCGTGCGTAGGTTAGGTGAAGCGGGTTTCGTGGAGCACCATCAAGGTTTGGACTTTCAGCATCGACCGTGTTGACAAAGTACAGTTATTAGATGTAGTGGACTTAGTACTATGTTGAACCCTATATGTATTGTAACTCTGTTATTTTTATTGGGTTGGATGTTTTTTTAAATGGTTTGTAATATATTTTGGAGCTCCGATTTACTTTGAATTATTTTGGGTTTGTTTTAATTTAAGTGGACTTTGAAGTTAGTTTTGGACTTTACGTGATTTTTATTAGTGGACTTTTAAAGGAAATTTTTGAAATACGGGTTTCGAGTCGGAGGCCTAATGTGACATCCGGGTCGGGTGTTACATTTAATGGTATTAGAGCCCAGGTTGAGTCGGTTCTAGGAGTCCCCGGGGGAGTCTAGTGTGTTATATAGGTGTTAGACTAGTACTTGCCCACGAGTCGATATAGTACTTCTTTTAAAGCTGAAATTTCGATGGTGTAATCCTGTTTGTGGTGGTTGTGCAGAGGTTGCTAAGCATGCCTAGACGCGTGAGAGATCAGGAGGAGAGTCGGGGTTCTCGAGGAGGAGACTCCGACTATGAGTATGAACCCGATGAGGAGGTGCCATCGGATGACACAGTTGGTCAAGGGGCCAACTACTTTGCCCAGTTGAACCGTACTCTGCACAGGATAGTGAGAGCTATACCGAGGCCGTCTTCTACGCCTCGTGAGGCACCGGTTGAAATGGATGCAGAGACAGGGTACTGTTGACTTCTTTAGCACGGGACAGAATAATCCCGTACAGGCAGATCAGTGGTTGCACGACACAAGGTGGATCATAAGACAGATGAGGCTGAGGTCAAAGGATAAACTATTGTGTGTGTTGTCTCTTCTCAAGGGCAACGCAAAAGAGTGGTTGGAGACTGTTGAGCAGGGTTGGTATCCCCATCGTCCTAAGTGGGAGGATTTTCTTGAGGAGTTCGAGAGCAAGTATGTGGGCGAGACTAACATCGATACCCTGAGGGAACGGTTTACCCATCTGGTTCAGGGGAACCATTCAGTTTTCGCTTATGAGCAAGAGTTCCTTCTTGAGCCGATATGCCCCGAAACTTGTTGCTACCGAGAAGATGAGGTGTATGAGGTTCTTGAGAGGTATGAGGAAGGAAATTCAGACTTATCTTACTGCCAGACCACCTACAGTGTTTTCTGAGTTAACTGCCAGTGCTAAGTCCCTTGAACAGGTTTAGGGTTTGACCTATGGGTCGTCTATTGGTCAGGTATTCTCCGGTAGAGCTAGTCAGAGTCGTGTGGGTAACTCTCAGTCTCACTCTGGTAGGGGTAGGAACCGTTAGAACCAGAATAGAGGAGCATCGAACCAGAGTTTAAGGTCAGACCAGAGGTTAGAGTCAATGGGACGTAGGAGACGGTCTGTGTCTTCTTCTGTTGGGGGTCCCGAGAGTTTACAGAGGAGTGTCAGTGTTCAGGTTTGTAATCAGTATGGCCGGAACCATCAAGGACCGTTTTAGGGCAATGCTAGAGTTTGCTTTCAGTGTGGGTCTTCGGAGCACTTTGTGAGGGATTGCCCTGAGGTTGTGATGTCACCACCGGTTCAGGCTCAGAGGACTGTGTTTCAGGCTCAAAGGGATCGCGTGTTTTCACGTGGTGGAGCTAACCATGCATCAGGAGACACCTTTCAGTCCACTACTAGAGCACCCGCGAGACAGTATGCTGTGAGGGCACAAGAGGACTGTGTTGCTACCGACGTGATCGCAGGTACGTTCAGTTTATTTTCTGTACCTATAGTTGCTCTTGTGGACTCGGGGTCTACCCACTCGTATATCTGTATTGGGATATCTCAGTTGTGAGGGTTACCAGCGGAGGATCATGAGATAGGGGTTCGTGTGAGAAGCCCTTTGGGGTTGGATGTATTGGTGGATAAGGTGTATCGGAGGTGTCCGATCGAAGTACAAGGATCTATCTTCCCGGCCGATCTTATGGTCTTGCCGTTTCAGGAGTTCGACGCAATCCTAAGGATGGATTGGTTGTTCGAACATGATGTAAGTTTGGGGTGTAGAACTAAGAGTTTGAAGCTCAGAGTGGCTGATGGTTCTAAGCTTGTTGTGAGGGGTGAAAGAAACCCGTGCTTGCCAAATGTGGTGTCAGCGTTGACAGCTCAGAGGTTAATCCAACAGGGTTGTGAGGCTTTCTTAACTCACGTGGTAGATGTGAGTGTTGAGAGTCCGATGTTGGAGAGCTTGAGGATAGTTTGTGAGTATCCTGATGTGTTCTCGGAGGAGTTGCCTGGTTTACCTCCCGATCGTGAATTGGAGTTTCAGATAGAGGTGTTGCCTGGTACGACACCGGTGTCCATAGCACCATATCGTATGGCACCAGCGGAGATGAGAGAGTTAAAACAGCAGATCCAGGAGTTGCTTGAGAGAGGTTTTATCAGACCGAGTGTGTCACCGTGAGGAGCACCTATTTTGTTTGTTAAGAAGAAGGATGGTTCGATGAGGATGTGCATCGACTACTGTCAGCTCAATAAGGTCGCGATCAAGAATCGTTATCCTTTGGCTAAGATCGATGATCTCTTTGATCAGTTAAGGGGTGCCCGTGTGTTTTCTAAGATAGACTTGAGGTCAGGGTACTATCAGTTAAAGGTGGTGGATGAGAATGTCCAGAAGACCGCTTTTAGGACGCGGTACGAACACTATGAGTTTCTAGTGATGCCGTTTGGACTCACGAATGCACCCGCAGCTTTTATGGACTTGATGAATCGTATCTTTCAGCCGTATCTAGACCAGTTTGTAGTTGTGTTCATCGATGACATCTTGGTGTATTCACGCTCAGAGGAGGAGCATGATTATCACCTAAGAGTGGTTCTTCAGGTGTTGAGGGATAGGCGTTTGTACGCCAAGTTCAGTAAGTGCGAGTTTTGGTTGTCTGAGGTGGAGTTCCTTGGCTACATAGTTGTAGCGGATGGTATCCGAGTAGATCCCCAGAAGATACAAGCTGTGGTGGATTGGAAACCACTGAGGAATGTATCGGAAGTTCGTAGCTTTCTTGGACTTGTCGGATACTATAGGACGTTCGTTAAGGGTTTTTCGATCATAGCGGCGCCTTTGACCAAGTTGCTTCAGAAGGGAGTTTCGTTTGTGTGGAACGAGAGAAGACAACAGAGTTTTGAGCAGTTGGAAGCTTATCTGATAGAGGCACCGGTCTTGATGCAATCGGAACCGGGAAAGGATTATGTGGTGTTTAGTGATGCTTCCTTGAATGGGTTGGGTTGTATGCTCATGCAAGAGGGTAAGGCGGTTGCTTACGCCTCGAGACAATTAAAACCCTATGAGAGGAACTATCCTACACATGATCTTGAGCTTGCAGCAGTTATCTTCGCTTTGAAGATATAGAGACATTATCTCTATGGGGAGAAATGCTACATCTACACCGACCATAAGAGTTTGAAGCATCTGCTTACCTAGAAAGAGTTGAATCTGAGACAGCGGCGGTGGATAGAGTTGTTAAAGGACTATGACTGTGTCATAGAGTATCATCCGGGCAAGGCGAATGTAGTCGCCGATACTTTGAGTAGAAAGTCTATGTCGGACTTGAGAGCTTTGTTTACTCGGTTGAGGGTGACCGATGACAGAGGTCTTTGGGCTGAGTTGGTAGCTCAGTTAGATGCTGTTCAGAGAGGTGAATCGTCAAACTTTGAAGTACGAGATGACGGTTTCTTGTACTTTTAGGGTAGGTTGTGTGTTCCCGCCTTGGAGGATCTGAGGGATCGTATCTTAAGGGAAGCCCATCGTAGCCCATTTTTTGTTCATTCGGGTAGTAACAAGATGTATCAGGATCTTCGACCTTTCTTCTGGTGGCCGTGCATGAAAAGAGATGTGTCAGAGTTCGTGACAAGGTGTTTGGCATGTCAGTAAGTGAAAGCAGAACACCAGGTTCCTTCAGCCTATACATATTTCACAGTGAAAATGGGATCGTGTGACCATAGACTTTGTCACCGGATTACCGTTGACGTTGTGGAAACATGATGCTATATGGGTCATAATTGACCGGTTGACCAAGTCAACTCACTTCTTACCTATGAGGATGGACTTTAGTTTGGAAAAGTTGGCTCTGTTGTACATCAAGGAGATCGTGAGGTTGCATGGTGTACCCTCATCGATCATATCGGATAGGGATCCGAGGTTCACAGCGATGTTGTGGAGGTCTATCCATGAGGCTCTAGACACCAAGTTACACTTCAGTACAGCTTTTCATCCTCAGACCGATGGACAGTCTGAGAGAGTTATCCAGATCTTGGAGGATATGCTTCGGTGTTGTGCGGTAGACTTTGCTCGTAGTTGGGAGGAGCAGTTACTGTTGGTGGAGTTTGCTTACAACAACAGTTATTAGTCGAGCATCAGGATGACTCCTTTTGAGGCTTTGTACGGGCGCAGGTGTAGGACACCTTTGTGTTGGACAGAGCTCAATGAGAGGAAGATAGTGGGTTCGGAACTTGTTAAAGAAACTGAGGAGAAAGTTCATATCATCAAGGAGAGGTTACAAGCAGCTTTTGACAGAAAAAAGGCTTCTGCGTATAAGAAGCGTAAGCACATCGAGTATGAGCTTGGTGAGAAGGTGTTTCTCAAGGTATCTCCATGGAAGGGTATCATCCAGTTTGGCCGGAAGGGAAAGTTGAGCCCAAGGTATATCGGGCCATATGAGGTGCTTCAGAGGGTTGGACTGGTAGCTTATAGGTTAGTTCTACCTCCAGAGTTGGCACGTATACACGATGTGTTCCACGTGTCTATGTTGAGACGTTATCATTCTAATCTCTCACATGTGGTTCAGCTTGAGGAAATCGAAGTCAATACGGATTTGACTTACAAGGAAAAGGCTCATCGGAATCATGGACAGAGGAGTCAAGGAGCTTAGAAACAATTGCATACCCTTGGTAAAAGTGTTGTGGAGGAACCATAGGGTCGAAGAGGCCACGTGGGAGCCGGAGAAGGACATAAGAGTTCAGTACCCTCATCTCTTCCTGACAGGTAAATTTCGAGGACAAAATTTTCTTTTAGGAGAGGAGAATTATAACGACCTGAATTTTCCGTATCCGAGCATCGGTTTTACCCATTGGGTTGGGCTCCGATTTTGGGCCCCGAGTTGTGAGGCTTTGGGTTGTTTTGGGCCTTTGTTTGGGTTACCTTGAGCCCAAGGGGTGGTAGAGGGACTTTTTGGTCCTTTCCTTTGTTTAGGATAAGGGGAAAGGGAGAGGCTTTGATTTTCTCTGCAAAAAATCCTTTTGGTGAAGTCATTACTCCTTCCTTCTTGTTTCATCTTTTTCTCTCATCCACCCTAAGAACAAAGGTAAGATCTTGAGAGTTTAGGGTTGAAATCCTGTTTTGGTGCAAGAGAGGAAGTTGTAGGGTTGCTAGAGATCTTTTAAATAAGGTAAAAATAGATTGTTTTGGTGGAGGTAAGGTTTTAGTGGGGGTTTAAGGTTTTGGTGAGGCTTTCTTAACTCACGTGGTGGATGTGAGCGTTGAGAATCCGATGTTGGAGAACTTGAGGACAGTTTGTTAGTATCCTGATATGTTTCCAGAGGAGTTGCCTGGTTTACTTCCCGACCGTGAGTTGGAGTTCCGGATAGAGGTGTTACCAGGAACAACATCAGTGTCTATAGCACAGTATCGTATGGTACCAGCGGAGATGAGAGAGCTGAAACAGCAGATCCAGGAGTTGCTTGAGAGAGGTTTTATCAGGCTGATTGTGTCACCATAGGAAACATCGGTTCTGTTTGTTAAGAAGAAGGACAGATCGATGAGGATGTGTATCGACTACCGTCAGCTCAATAAAGTCACGATCAAGAATCGATATCTTTTGCTTAGGATCGATGATCTGTTTGATCAACTAAGAGGTGCCCATGTGTTTTCTAAGATAGATCTGGGGTCATGATACTATCAGTTGAAGGTGGTGGATGAGGATGTCCAGAAAACCGTTTTTAGGACGTGGTATGGACATTATTAGTTCCTAGTGATGCTGTTTGGGCTCACGAATGTACCTGCAGCTTCTATGGACTTGATGAACCGGATCTTTCATCCGTATCTAGATCAGTTTGTGGTTGTGTTCATCGATGACATCTTGGTGTATTCACCCTTAGAGGAGGAGCATGATTATCACCTAAGAGTGGTTCTTCAGGTGTTGAGGGATAGGCGTTTATACGCCAAATTTAGTAAGTGTGAGTTTTGGTTATCAGAGGTGGCGTTTCTTGACCATATAGTTGCAGCAGATTGAATCCGAGTAGATCCCGAGAAGATCCATGCTGTGGTGGAATAAAAACCAACGAGAAATGTATTGGAAGTCCGTAGCTTTCTTGGACTTACCAGATACTATAGGAGGTTCGTTAAAGGTTTTTCGATCTTGGCGACACCTTTGACCAAGTTGCTTCAGAAGGGAGTTCCGTTTGTGTAAAACGAGAGGAGACAATAGAGTTTTGAGCAGTTGAAAGCTTATCTGACAGAGGCACCGGTCTTGACACAACCGAAACCGGGAAAAGATTATGTAGTGTTTAGTGATGCTTCCTTGAATGAGTTAGAGTGTATGCTTATGCAAGAGGGTAAGGTGGTTGTTTACGCCTCGAGGCAGTTGAAATCTTATGAGAGGAACTATCCCACACATGATCTTAAGCTTGCAGCAGTTATCTTTGCTTTGAAGATATGGAGGCATTATCTCTACGGGGAGAAATGCTATATCTACGCCGACCACAAGAGTTTGAAGTACCTGCTTACCCAGAAGGAGTTGAATTTAAGATAACATCGGTGGATAGAGTTGTTAAAGGACTATGACTGTGTCATAGAGTATCATCCCGGTAAGGCGAACATGGTCGCTGATGCTTTGAGTAGGAAGTCCATGTCGGACTTGAGAGCCTTGCTTGCTCGGTTGAGGATGAACGATGATGGAGGTCTTTTGGCTGAGTTGCGCGTGGAGCCTACGCTTGTTCAGGAGATAAAAAGAGCTCAGGTGTTAGATGAGGAGTTGGTGGCTCATTTAGAGGCTGTTTAGAGAGGTGAGTCGTCAGACTTTAAAGTACGAGATGATGGTTTCTTATACTTTCAAGGTCGACTGTGTGTACCAGCTTTAGAGGATCTGAGAGATTGTATCTTGAAAGAAACTCACCGTAGTCCATTCTCAGTGCATCCGGGTAGTAACAAGATGTACTAAGATCTCCGTCCTTTCTTTTGGTGGTCGTGCATAAAAAGAGATGTGTCAGAGTTTGTGACAAGGTGTTTGACATGTCAGTAAATAAAGGCAGAACATCAGGTTCCTTTAGGGTTGCTTCAGCCTATCCAGATTCCACAATGGAAGTGAGATCGTGTAACCATGGACTTTGTCACTGGGTTACCGATGACGTTGAGGAAGCATGATGCTATATGGGTCATAGTTGACCGGTTGACCAAGTCGGCTCACTTTCTACCGGTAAGGATGGACTTTAGTTTAGAAAAGTTAGCTTAGTTGTACATCAAAGAGATCGTGAGGTTGCATGGTGTACCTTTATCGATCATATCGGATAGAGATCTGAGGTTCACAGCGAGGTTGTGAAGGTCTATCCACGAGGCTCTAGACACTAAGTTGCACTTTAGTACAGCTTTTCATCATCTGACTGATGGACAGTCTGAGAGAGTTATCCAGGTCTTGGAGGATATGCTTCGATGTTGTGCGATAGACTTTGCTCGTAGTTGGGAGTAGCAGTTACCGTTAGTAGAGTTTGCTTACAACAACAGTTATCAGTCGAGTATCAGGATGACTCCTTTTGAAGCTTTATACGGGCGTAAGTGTAGGACACCTTTGTGTTGGACAGAACTCAATGAGAGGAAGATTGTTGGTTCAAAGTTGGTTAAGGAAACCGAAGAGAAAGTTTAGATCATTAAGGAGAGGTTACAAGCGGCTTTTGACAGACAAAAAGCTTATGCGGACCTTATGGGGTTATTCACAGGGTGGGACCGGTAGCTTATCGGCTAGTTTTACCTCTAGAGTTAACACGTATACACGATGTGTTCCACGTATCTATGTTGAGACGTTATCGTTCCGATCCTTCGTATGTGGTTCAGATTGAGGAAATCGAAGTTAATATGGATTTAACTTACGAGGAAAGACCCATCGGGCTTGTGAATAGAGGAGTTAAAGAGCTTCGGAACAAGTGCATACCTTTGGTAAAGGTTTTGTGGAGGAATCACGGAATCGAAGAAGCAACGTGGGAATTAGAGAAGGATATGAGAGCTTAGTATCCTCATCTCTTCCTGATGAGTAAATTTCGAGGTCAAAATTTTCTTTAAAGAGGGGATAGTTGTAACGAACCGGATTTCCCGTATCCGAGTGTCAGGTTAACCCGTGGTGTTTGGGCTTTGGTTTTGGGCCTTGGGTTGTATAGTTGGGCTCTAGGCTTTGGGGCTTGATGGTTGTTGGGCTTATGAGTTTTAGTTGAGGACTTTTTGGTAATTGGTAAAATGAAGAAAAAGGGGATTAAGGGCATCATTTTTTTGCTATTGTAGAGAGCATGATATCACCCCCTACAATCTTATTTTCTTCATCCCTTGTCTTGGCAACAATCATCAAAGGTAAGGTTTTGGGGGGGGTTTGTGATGGAATCTCATTTTATGGTGGAAAGGTAAGTTGTAGAGGGATTTGTGATCTATAAATAGAGGTAAAAATGAGTTGGTTTGGTATAGATGAAGGTTTAGTGGGGGCTTAGGGTGTAATCTGAGTTTGAGTTTTGGAAGCTTAAAAATCTGAGTTCTTGCTGCTTTTAAGCTTTAAACCCCATCCCCAAACCGTCCTTAATCGTAGTTCATCTTCCCCTTATAGAGAAACAAGTGGAGGACCCATCTTTAAGCTTGGGAAGGTGAAGGCTTGTGTGGAAGAGGAGCTCGGGATTTTTGTTGTTGTAGCTCAAGGTTGGTACGCCAACTCTTCTAATCATTATGCATATCATGGTAGGAAGCATTCATATAGTTGGTGTATGTGTGTGCTTGGTTGAGCTTGACATGCTTTAATGGTGAAATTTGTAGCTTTGTGTTAAAGGGTTGAAAAATGATGTTAAAACACCCTAATCACTCTTAAAAACGAGTAGGAGGACTTTGGAATCGATTAGATTAAGTTTAGGGTCGGAACTCTAAAATTTCTATGTACAGACCTCCACTTCGTGCAAGGGGTATCGATACTCGATCAACTGGTATCGATACTCATGTGAGTATTTTGGGCTGGTCGTGTAGGGGTATCGAACCATGGTTCGATACCGAGCCCTTTAGTAACTTTTTGTATCGATACCTGTATCAAAACGGTCCCCCTTTTTGTTAACTTTTGAATTTGGTCAAACGGTATCGATACTGGCATCGATATCCTTGTTTCGATACCCTCTTTGTGTGGGCATCGATACTGGGTGTTTCGATACTCTATATAAGGGTATCGATACCCCTGTGCTTTTGGGCCAAGTTTGAGTAGAGCTTTGGAGCTCGGTGATGTTAATAAAAGGTTCCTTTAATCTAAAAGTTGTGAAACGAATTACTGAGCTAAGATTAATGTTATAACCCTGAAAGACTAATTGAGATAATCTTAATAAACCTTATTGTGGTAAGATCCTAGGTGGATGGCTTGTGTGGTTCGAGTCTTTGTGTGTTGGAAATCCGGATATCCATAAGTATTGCAACACGTCGAAGGTCATCCGATGTAACATTCCGGGTAATGATTTGACGACCATCCCGAATGTAGGATTCTGATGCTGTATGGACGCGGGCCTCATTCGAAGATACTCGATATGGTATTCCGAGTATGGGATTTGGAGGATCTCGATGCTGTATGGATGCAGGCCTCAATCCCGGATGTAGGATCTCGATGTTGTGTGGACGCGGGCCTCATCCTTGAGTATGTGATCCCGATGCTGTGTGGACGCGAGCCCTACTCGTAGTGTAGGATCCTGATGCTGTATGGACGTGAGCACTACTCGTACTGTAGGATCCCGATACTGTATAGACGTGGGCCTCACTACCATGTGTGATTTGTTGATTTGTATATGTTGTGTGTGATAATATACATCTCATTTTATGCCATGTGTTAGGAAAACATGCTAGACCATCATACCATGCACGATATTTATATGCCATGTTTTACTGCTTTTGATATGCATGATGTTGGTCAAGTTCGACGTATCCACTAAGCTTGTGTGGCTCAACGTTCGAAATGTGTTTTCGTACGTAGGTTAGGTGAAGCCAGTTCCGTGGAACACCATCAAGGTTTGGATTTCAGTATCGACCATGTTGTCAGAGTAAATATATTAGATAGTGGGCTACTACTATGTTGAACCCTATTTGTAATTTGTAACTTTGTTATTTTAATTTGGGTCAAATGTTTTAAATGGTCTGTAATATTTTGGAACTCCGATTTCTTTAAACTATTTTGGGCTTATGTTTAACTCGTTTTGGATTTTATGAATTACATTGGGCTTGGATTTTGTTTTATTTGTTGGATTTGGAAAGGAAATTTTGAAATATCGGTTTTGGGCCTCTGACCCAATGTGATATCCGAGTCGGGGTGTTACACTAAATTATTTATCATTTTCTATGTTTCGATGACACGTCGAATACGATACCAAAGTACACTATTGGCCAACATAATGTTACGTCAAAACACTGACCACTTAGTGTATCCGATGTATATGATTAAAATGTCATCGTTACTATAATTATCTCCCTATTAAAATTAATTGTTTAATTAAAGTGACTAACCCTAAAAGGCTCTAATTTAATTATCTAGGTGTTAATTGTGTAACTTCCTAAACAATAATGTTATATGAATTTAAATCACGCAAAGCAAACATATAAAATAAATACATAAATAAAGCAATACTAATTAAAAGAAATAATAACACAAACATAATTTCATAGTAAATAAATAGAATAATAATATAAAAAAAAGTTACACGAGAACAATTGAAAGATTTGCTTTTACCTTTCGCCTTCATTTCATTTCCATTTATATGGATTTGTTTTCCAATTTGGGGAAGCAAGGAATCTGCTCGACTTTGGTTACAGAGACACCAATATTTTCTAAGGCAAATGTAATTCCTCCGGTTGTTGTGAAGGCCATAGCCAAGCAAGGTCAAGTGGTTCTTGTCTTCCTTTTTAGTCCCAGTTATATTTTTGTAGATTCAAATTATAAGGAATATACATGGATGGAGATCATAGCTTCAATGGAGAAAAAAGTCTCTTAATAATGACATCTTAAATTATATATGAACCCCACGTTACCACCAATGGAAGAAGACAACATTCTTCCTTCAAGCAAAGCCCTCCCCTTCCTAAGATTAAAAGCCCCCGAAAAAAATCCACCGGGAGATCAGAGAGAGAGATCAAAAATCCCCCCCTTTATGCTTCCTTCGTGTTCTGCTTCTTATCCCCATCCATTGATAACCGACTAACTCCCATATCCATAACCTATTTTAACTTTCATTATCTTTATTATTTTATTCTATTATCTATTATTATTATTATTATTTATTAATTTATATTTTATATATATTATTTAATTATATGTATTTAGGTACAAGCTTGGACAAAATTTGGGTTCTACATCTTCAAATCTCAATCATGCGTTCCTTTTTTGGGTACAAGTTAATTAAACAAACAATCCCAAAATTAATATTATTTAATTAATTTACATCTTTAACAAAATATTATTATTTTTATTTATCTACGCTCATCATCACACGGTTATCATTTATTTCTTATCATAATTTTATCTTTTATTTTTTTGATTTTTTATTTTATATTTAAAAGTGATGTTCATTTAGTTATTTTTATTGATCTATCAGTAATTTATATCATTGATTTGATTTTTCCTTATTGATAAATATTCTCAATTATTCATGTAAGTTATGTTTAAGTTGTAAGAAAATCAATGGTTAATGTATCGTTGTTATTATGTTCATTTTTGTATTAATGTTGATTAGTCTACTTCAATTATACATTAAGACTGCCGCTCATATTAATTAAAAATATTATTACAAATAAAATCCCTATCAAAACGTTGGTTTGTTTTTTTATTTTCTTGTGTGTGGACGACTTTCTCCTATTGTCCCCTATAAAAACCACGCCATGATTGTTCTGTCTCACATGACCTGCAAACAAAACAAATGAGTGCAAACAAGGAAAAAAGTGTAGCAATTATATCACAGCAATCAAGCCTCGTCTAGTGTTGCATGTGTGGCGATTCTGGTCTAGCTCAAGAGCTATTACGATTCAAAGTTTGTCAATTCAGAGATCAACACAGGTCATTATATATCCCCACAATCAAGGTCTTTTTTTCTGGGGTTTTGTTTTCATCGATCAAAAACTGGTTTATTTAATGAGAAATATGATCTTATGTATGGTTTCTGGGTTTCTTTTATTGCAGATATTGCAGCAATCTGTATCCCAAAGCTGAGTCTTATGAAGCTTGCAATTGGTGTTTGGATCAAAAAATAGATTCAAAGCCTCAGAATTCTTCTACTTCTTCATCGTCGTGGAAAGACAACAACGAAGACGATGGTAAAAACAAGAGAAAGGGTGATTGTAACAATGGAGGTTCAAGCTTTAAAGGCTCCCAGAGGAACAAAATCTTGAACCTGCGATTCGTTAACAGACCAAAGTCGCCAGAGAAACGACCACCATGCACGACACGAAAGAGGATCATAAGCAGCGCTCGTTTGGAAGAGAAGCTTGGGACAAGAAAGTTGAAAAAGACATCGACTGGTGGGCACATTGTAACACCCGACCCGGATGTCACAGTGGGCCTCCGACCCAAAACCATATTTCAAAATTTTCTTTAAAAGTCTAATAATAAAAATCACGTAAGGTCCAAAACCAATTTCATAGTCCACTTAAATTAAAACAAACCCAAAATAATTCAAAGTAACTCGGAGCTCCAAAATATATTACAGACCATTTAAAAATATTTGACCCAATAAAAATAACAAAGTTATAACACATATAGGGTTCAACATAGTACTAAGCCCACTACATCTAATAAATATACTCTGTCAATACGGTCGATACTGAAAGTCCAAACCTTGATGGTATTCCACGAAACCCGCTTCACCTAACCTACGCACGAAAACAGATTTCGAACGCTGAGCCACACAAGCTCAGTAGATACGCCAAGCTCGGCCGACATCATGCATATCAAAGCAGTAAAGCATGGCATATAAATCACATGCATGGTATGATGGTCTAGCATGCTTGCCTATCACATGGCATAAATGAGATGTATATTATCGCACACAACATATACAAATCAATCAAAACACACAAGGTAGTGAGGCCCGCGTCCACACAACATCGGGATCCTCCAAATCCCATACTCAGAATATCACATCGAGTATCTTCGAATGAGGCCCGCGTCCACACAGCATCGGGATCCTACACTCGGGATAGTCGTCAAATCATCATCTGAAATATTACAACGGATGGCTTTCGACGTGTTGCAACACTTATGGATATCCGGATTTCCAACTCAAAGGACTATCTCGAGGATCTATCACAACAAGACATATTAATCCTTATCATACTTAAGTCTTCCAGGGTTATGATTATCAATCTTAGTTCGACAATTCATTTCATAGCTTTTAGATTAATGTATTTATTTATTAAGATCACCGAGCCCCAAAACTCTACTCAACTTAGCCAAAACACACAGGGGTATCGATACTCTTAAGTAGGGTATCGGAACACCCTGTATCGATACCCACCCAAAGAGGGTATCGAAACACATAGATATCGATACCAGTATCGATACCTCTTGACCAAAATCAAAGTCAACAAAAAGAAAGAACCTGTTTCGATACAGGTATCGATATAAAAAGTTTCTAGAATCCTAGGTATCGAAATAAGGTTCGATACCCCTGAACAATAAGTCAAAAATACTCTAATGAGTATCGATGCCGGTAGCCCGAGTATCGATACCCTTGCACTAATGACGGGTCTGCACTTAGAAACTCTAGAGTTTCACCCCCAAACTTCACCTAAGCGACTCCAAAGTTTTCGAACTCATTTCTAAGTGTGTTTAGGATGTTTTAACATCAATTTCCAACCTTTAAACACATAGACTCGGATTTCACCATTGATGACCCATTTTCAAGCAAATCAAGCAAGACAACACACATACATGTTTTCTCTATATGCTATGCACTCTACCATGGATGGATGATGAAGAAAGAGTTGGGAGTACCAAACTTGGCAAGCAACAACAATAAACTCGAGCTCCTTTTCCACACAAGCTTTCACCTTCCCAAGCTTGAAGATGGCACACAAGCCTCTTTCTCTACAAGAGAAAGATAAAGAATGGATTACTCACCTTGGGGTGATTCTAGAGCTTTAAAATACAAAAAAACTCAGATTTTAAGCTCTTAAAACCCAATCCCAAGCTCCCCCTAAAACCCTCACTTAAACCCTTCTCTCCACCAAACTAACACTTCTTTAGCTTAAAAGGTAGATCCTCAATAGCCCTAAAACTTCTTCTCCATCAAGAAAATGGGATTCTAACCCAAACTCAACAAGATCTTACCTTTACTCCTCCTTGGGCTCTAGATGAAGAAGATGAAAGAAAGGAAAAAAACCCTTGCTCTATGACTTCATCTCTGCAAAACAACACCCCCCAAACCCCCTCTAAACAACTTATTTTGGCATTTACCAAAATGCCCTCAACCCACATCTTAAACCCACACACAACCACTCCAAACCCAACAACTAGACCCAACTAGGCCCAAAACTAAAGCCCAAACTCTCGGGTCAACCCAACACACAAAACCGAGAATCCGGGTCGTTACACACATTACAAGACATGTTTTCAGAAACAAGGTACAAAGATACAAACTTTTGGATGAGGTTTCAAGCTAAAACATGCACATACACACATGTAGAAATGTTTATCTGGAAAATGAAACTACAGAGATTGTTTATGGATCTGTTTTCTTTTCTTTTCCCTCCTTCCAAACAGATATAATGTTTGTGTGATTTGAGAGTGAAAATGGATATATTTTACCATATGGTGCATTGTCAAATTATGACATTCAGTGCCAACTGGGTTGGAAGATACGAAAATCAGTCCGATATCATTTAAGTAAATTTTTAAATTTAAGATTTTGTATTTATAAAAACTCAATCATTAAATTTGGATGCACAACATAAATAAATCAAATTATTCATGATAACATTTTAAAAAATCAAAGATAAAAAATATGACATTCAATATCTAAACAATGGATTGGTCGGTTAAGATTGGGAAATAGAATAATTTCCCGGTAATTTTTATTGTGCTTCCATTGATATAACAGCTAAAATTAGCTCCACTAATAGAATAAATAACTTTTATCTAAAAATAATTAAATAAATAAACAATCGCTCACCAGGTTTTGTTCAACTCAAATCTTATCTAGTCTTCCAATACTGAAATACAGTACTATAGGCAAGTGACCTAGATGTAGTTGCAAGCTGAACAAATCAGTCTAATTTATTAGGTGAGTGATGATTCTAAATTCCAATATAAATACGATGCATCAGCCGTACATTTTGTTTTCGTATTTCTTTTCATATACAGTTGTTAATGGTGAGTTTGTTGTCAAACGTGCTGTGTCTGATGGTATGTTGATGGGATATTATAACAAAGATATTATCGTAGAGTGTGAGATGGTCCAATATTCTAACACACAGATCTCTTGGAAGCTTGTGTACAGGGATGTAAAAAGTTGATCCGATTTGAAAATCCGATTAAAATATGTTCGAGTTAGAATTTAGTTTGACCCGGAGATATAATGATCCGAACCCGATCTACATCCGACTATTGTTGACCCGAACCCGAATTGGACTTGTTACTGTAATAACCAAACTCGAACTGTATCTGACCGAGAATGACCCGAACTCGATTTCAATTTGTTACTGTCGACCCGAAACCCGACTTGCATCCAACTGAAACAAACCCGAACCCGAGTTTAACCTGGCAAATAACAGATATTACCCGACTGAATCGACTTGAGACCTGATTTTACCCTACTTGTTTTGAACTCGACTTGTTATTGACCTGAACTAATATTAACAAGACTTAATATTTACATGACATATAATTAAATATATTTATGATTTGATGAATTTAAAATATTGGTAAATATAATTAGACTTAAAAAATAAAATAGACATGATAATTAATTTAGGGATTAATATTTAAATTTAGTATGATATATTTAATTAATTTTTTTACTATTTTATTTAGTTTTAATGTATTTAATTTTAATTATAATTTAAAATTAATATTTTATTAAAAATATAAATTTAAATTAATATTTAATTAAATTAAATTAATTTATTTAACTTAAGATTAATTAAGCTAAATTAAAATATAAAAACATAAATTACAAACATAATTAAAAGAATTCAGAAATCAAATACAAATTTTTATTAAATTAATCTAAATTATGACTTAATTAAATTAAACCAAAATAATTGATAAAAAAGAGTGAAAAAACAAAATTTTGAAGGGAAATAAACCACTCATTTTTTAAGTTTAAGATTAATTTATTTTTAGTGTAAAAGTTTTGGAAGATATAAGTTACCCAAAATTTTGGAAGGAATTAGAAATAAGTTTTAATTATTATATAAAAAAGAAAAAAAAAAGTTACCCATATTTTCATATATAGTATCATTCTACATGGTATAAATTTTATATATAGAATATATTTTTTATATAATATAAATTTTATATTTTCATTTTTGAAATGTATTAAACCATACTGTATAGGTATAAATTATAATGTATTAAAGTATATTAAAATTAAATTTTTTTATCAAATTTAACTATTATTAATCTATAATTTTTATAATTTAATCCTTATAACTTTATTTTTATTTCAATTTGACTATTATTTATTTTTTAATTTAGTTTAGTGTTTTTAATAAGATGATATTTTATTTTATTAATGTTTATCATTTTTAATTTAAAACTTTATTTTTTTAGTCTAATGTTTTTTTCTTATTAATTTTTATTTTTTTTGTAATTTAGCTCAATTTTTAAGATATGAATCATTTGATTATATTTTTGTTTAGTTTAGTGCGTAATATTTATTTTTAATAGGATTCATGCTAGTTAAAGATGTTAGATATTAAATAATTAATTAAAAACAAATGATCAACCATTCAACCCAAAATCTATCGGTTATTTACTTAATTACTTATTTGTACTAAACTCAAACTTAATAATTTTAATTAATATGAATTTAAAACTCAAATTAATTCTACCTGAAATAAAATCGACTTGAAATGAACCCGACTTGAAATGAACCTACCAATTATCTGATTTTGACCCAAACCGTTTGAACCCGATCTGAAATAGACCTGACCTGAAATGGATCCGACCTGAAAAGGACCCGGTCTGAAATGGATCTGCACCCGACCCTAATCGAGTCAAAACATCAAATCAACCTTGAATGACATGTATCTGATTTTACCTGACCTGACAGTATCTGACCTGAAACCATCTATAACACCTGTGAAATCAAATTAGGGGAAAACCTAATTTAAGGAACCCTAATTTGTTGGTTTAAAACCCTGATTTATTTAGATTTAGAAATTTAAAATTAGGACAAGAGAGGAATATTTTTGAGAATATATATTTGAAAGGGACTAAAGCAAGTGCGTCTCCTCTTCTTCTCTCTCTCTTTTGTTTTTTGTTTGATGCATATTTCCCCTTTACCCTTGTATTGGTTTTCTTTCATATCTCTCACTCTACATATCGACAAGAAAGAGAAAACAATGAATTATATCATTCGAGTAACTGTTTTTATATCCCTACTTGTGTAGATTTGGATAAAGGTAATAAGAAGGCAGGGATTGTATACAGGAACAACACGAGCTTTAGGATCACCGGTTCATTAGCAGGAATGAAAAAAAATGAATAGGGGTCGTGTCTTTTTTAACATCGTTATTTTTTAAAAAATAGTTGGGCCTTAGGATGAGCCCAAGAAAGCATGGAAATAGATGGTTAACTATACCATGAGCCCATATATGGTTATCAAAGCCGAGCCATTTATCATAGAGCATGATGTTCTATTTTTCAAAATCTATTAGGAGCAAAATTTCTTTGTTTCTTTAGGTGAAAATTATATTAAAAAAAACATGTTTAGATATACAGTAACCTTAATTAAGTGTTTAAAAATGTTTACCAACCTTACGTATACTATAAACCATAAGTATTCCTATCCTTTACTACTATTTGTAGAACATCTTTTTAATTTAAACTCAAAGTTGTGAGAAAGCAAGAAAATGGTCTCCCAGCTTAGACAGCCTTCCCTTTTTCTCGTGTTGTCTCAATCTCTCTTTCCCTTGATTTATTTACTTCGCTCCACAGTCATTCCCACACTAGCTAGTAGGTAAGGACGTAAATGATTGAAAAGAATCTTCCGTTACTCACAACGGGGGAAACATTTGATAGTGAAAAATCAAACGGAACAACAGATACAAAGGGATGAATAAAAAGTTAAAAACTAGGTAGTAGGTAGTAGGTAGTAGGGACAGTGTAAGAGCAGGACCTCAGTGTCACTCCTGTCCGACGGTAATTAAAAAAGAAGAGTTACAGAGGTAAATTAAGTTAGAAAGGTAAACAGGGTTAAGTGGTGATTAATTAAGACAAGACTGAAGTCCAGGATTTGAGTCACCGAGGGGATAGGGTTGGTTGGGAATGAAGGTGAATCTCCAAACTAGATCACTTCGTTTATATTTCTTAGATTAACGTCATTATAATAAATTTATCGTACAACCACAATAAATTTAAGAAATATATATGAATTCTATCTAGGTTAACGATGTATTAGGGTAAAACATAATGGTGAGTATGTTTAGGGTTTTTTAAATTAGTATTTTGTTTTCTATAAAAAAGATAGCTTTGTTTAGAGTTAGAATATAAAAAAATTGACTTCTATTTGAGCAAAGAAAAAAAATATATCAAACTGTGTGATTTTTTTATTGCACCGAAAAGAAACAAACACAAATATTTCAGAAGATTAAAGGTATTTTTTTAATTTTTAGATTATTTTTAATTTTTTAAATACGATTATTTTTTACAAAATTTTTCATATATGATTAATTTTTTAATTTGAAAAGTAAATTATATTGTAATTATTTTAATTGAAAACTTTTTAAGTTTATTGATTAGTAATGTTTTAGGTTTTAAATTGCTTACAATTATAAAGAAAGAATAGCGAAATAAATATTAGAAAAATAACGTTTTTACAACTATTAAAATGACGAGAGTGATTGCCTCTCTTTACTCTCACATGCCTTCATCACTAATAATATGTGCCAATATTAACCTCGTCTCTAAAGATATATTTTAATATTATGAAAAATTAAATCATAAATTATTTTCGTCACGTAATCTATGATATCAATCAATCAAATGTATCAATTTTATTAATTTTTTATTTCATTATTTTTATCCATTTAATCTTCACTAATTTATTATAAATTAAATTTAAAAATATTTTTATCAAGTGAAGATTCACTTGATAAAAAAATAAGATAAAAAATTAATAAAATTAATACATTTAATTGATTAATCTCATAAATATCATAATAAAAATGACTCATAATATAATTTTTTAATATTACGACTTTAAACTTAAAATTAAACATATTTTCTGCTTAACATCCCCAAATCCCCCCTCAAAGATGTATATTAAGCTTATTGCAGCTTATTCTTCATGTACAAAATCAAAGTTTAAAACTATTTTTAATGTGATTTTAACCCTGTTTATAATGTATGACATGTGTCAATATTAACTTCGACTAAAGTTATGTTTTAGTATATTTTTAACCATTAAAATTGATGTTCAATCATAATATTAATATTATTAGTGTTCAAACTCGTAACTCTAAAAATAATAATCGTTATTGAGATTAAATGGTTAATGTTAATATTTTAATTAATTAACTAAAATATAATGATTTAAAAAAACCATCATGCATGATGTGTCGTAGATCGACCTCGATTTCGGTGATGATCGCTTGTCACGAAGTGGGTCCGATTCAAAGCCTGCCTTCCATTTGACAATTTGCTGTTGAAACGCCCAAGACAACTTAAGATAACATAACCATGACAACGTTTAGGTATTTGTAATAGTATTAAAATTGAATTCCAATTTATTTATTTATTTATTTTGATTCACTGCTTATTAATCTCTTTTTCTACAAATATACAGACAATATTTGATTTTGAAAGTAGTTAGCGGATGTCTATTTATTTTTTTAATTTTAGCATTTTAAAAAATATATCTAACAACACAAGGACCAAGCCATAAATATAATTTTATCATTATTTTGTTTGATAATTATTTATGTGCATCTGTTATCAAGGAAAGACAGAGGATTAGAGATTGAACTTGAAATTTAATATCAATTAAGGTTAAAATTATATTTATTTTAAGATATTACATATTTAATTAATTACACAATTTTAATAGATTAAATCAATATTCGTTGGTCATAAAAATATATCATAAAACGAGATATATCATAAATATAAAAAAAAACGCATCACAAATATAAAAATAAAACAAATAAAATATAAATTATCACGGTTTATAATTAGTATAAATAGAAAAGAAATATTTATAATTAAAAGAAAAGTGAAAAAAAACGGCTAGACTTTTTCTTGGACGAAAAATGAAGAGCAAGGGAGATCACTTGGTTGTTAAAGGAATATTTTTTAATATTATTGATCTATAGTTTGGTCCGATTCTTTGTATCTAGCTAATAATTTAATATGCCACGTAACTTTATTGTCGACGACTAGATTACAAGGATCATTTGTTTCGCTAACAAAGAGGTCATGTGTAGACAAGGTAAGAAAAAAAAATCAAGTTTAAAATTTTTAAGACAATCAAGTTTAATTTTTTATAATTTATTTTATAATTTTAATTTATTTTTTTAAATCAGATATGTTTATAAAATTTAAGTCGAGTTGATCGAATTTCAGTTCAAATTTAATTATAAACACTTATAATGTTATGCTATTAATTAATTTAAATTTGTAAAACTAAAATTTATTTTGATATAACAATTATGTATAAGGACTATTTTACAATAAATTTTTAAGTCCCTAAGTCAAACTTTTGTTTTCAAGTCAAACCAAGAACTTTGAAATAAATTTTTTAAGTGTTTTTACACGGCAGTATCGATACCCTTAGAACAGGTATCGATACCAACCTGGATTTTAAAGTATTGTTCTTGAGATCAAGAACAAGCATCGAAACATGGTTCGATACCTTTTCTTCACTGCCAACACTTGTTTCGAACCACGTCGTGGATTTTAATTAATTTAAAATCATTTAAAATTATGACTCCAGGTATCGATACCAGTATCGATACACCCTTTAATCCCCAACGGCTATTTTAGCATTAAATGAGTTGACCGTTGGTGGCAGTTAAGACTTTAAATGGTGGTTAGCCTGTTCCGAAACATGGTTCGATACCGACCTTTACAATTTCACAAAGGTATCGAAGCATGGTTCGATACCCCTTGTATTAAATGCACGACTCTTTTTACTTTGGTCTGTTTCGAAACAGGTTCTTCGTGTTTCGATACCGCCTGCTGTAGAGTGCATTTATGATGGGAAGATGAAGTTTCAACGGCCTTATTTACATTTCCAATAACCTCAACGGTTAGAAATCAATAAGAGGTATAAAATGAAGCATTTTCAACAGCATTAAGGACTATTGAACCTCAATCAACATCCAAGCACACAAAATCCAAGTCAAAGCACTTCATTGCATATTCTTGACTCTCAACTTGTGTACTTCATTTTGATTATTTGTAATTAAGTTTGGGGAGAGTGTTCTTGTATTTGAGGCTTATCAATCTTGTGAGAGTAACTTATTTGTCCATCTTTCTTTAATTTTAATCATGTGAGGTTGAATCAATTCTTGGGTAGAAGAATCGATTCGAATTGTAACGGTTATCCCTTGAACCGAGAAAAAGATCGAATTCCATTAGTGAATTGGTTTCAAAATCCTTAGTGGGAGCTAAGATAGTGGATGTAGAGCTTGTTCCGAAGCTTGAACCACTATAATTCCTTGTGTCCTTCATTTTCATATTTTTACCAAAATTTCTCCACCGAAAAATTTTAATTACCAATTCACCCCCTCTTGGTCATCTTTCAAGATCGATCAACTCAATAAAATTAAAATGATTTTTTTTGTAATTATATAATATATATTCATATGTGATGTGTGTATATATATAAGGAAAAAATTAAGATTATACTTTAATTTAAAATTAGATTCATTAATTATTAAAAATTAAATTATTTAATTTTTTATTTTATAACTTAAATTTAATTTTTAAATTAAATTTATAAAATTAAGAGTCAAATTAAAACGTATCAAATATTTAAATATTAAATTTAGTCAAATTGTTACTCTATGCATAAGGTCAGAAGATAAAATAACAGAAGTTTTATTATCAGAAACCAAGTTCCAGAAGGAAATGTACGGGTTCCTTCGAACAAAAACCTTAACAACCAGTAGTCGAAAGCTAAAACTGAAACAGTATGAGACTGTCTTTCATACGTTGACAGTAACAAGAATAAAACTTCACTTTGAATGTCGATGCAATACAATAAATATGCATGCATGTTGACATATAAAAAAAAGGGCATCAACATGGATGGAATGAAGTCGGATTCCACTATCCTGAAGAATAATCATTTCACTTTGAATGTATCAATAATGAAATAGCTAGTCCTTGGAGCCAAACACCCGAGTATTTATTTTTCTTTTATTTTTCAATTGCCAAGATAAGCAATAATTCTCAATTTTGTTTTCTTCCTTGTTTACCTTTACCATCCCCACATCTCTTAACAAAAATAGAAAAAGGAAGGAAACAAGAGTTTCAGGCCATCACCAATGACTAAAACATTGCAGAAAAGAAAAAGAAATTTTGAATTTACTGTAATAAAATAAAAATGAAAACTAATGCTATAATTAGAGTGTAATAAAGAAAAAGATAAGAATTGTGTTTGTTTGCTTACTTTGTTTCAAGAAAATGGAAAGCACATGAAAGGTGTTCGAGTAAGACACCCTTTTATTTGCAGGTTAGTAGAGACTTAGCCCAGCTAAGTCATGGCCACACTCTCTTCCCTTCTCTTATCTTCTAGTTTCTGATAAAAAAAAGAAACACAAGCTTTTTTCGATCCCAGAAAACAAAACCCTTTGTTTTAGTTGTTTAAGCTAGCTTGTTTGTATCGTTTATGGTGGATCTGATGTTGAATTAGGCTTAACTTTGTAGATCTTCTCTGTGTGGGCGGTGAAAGCTGAAGATACTGCATATATAGGAAATGGATTTTGAGGAACATGGAGAGTTAGAGGGAGAAATGGGTGTGCCCGTTTCACTTCCACCGGGATATGACTCACTCGGCAACTCGGAAACTGCTCAGTCGAAGATAGGACCCGTCAGCGGCGGCGGAGAAGGTGGGGCGGGTTCGGCAACGCCGAGAAAAGTGGGGTTCGGTATAAGGTACCGGGAGTGTCTCAAGAACCAGGCGGTGAATATCGGAGGACACGCGGTGGATGGCTGCGGCGAGTTCATAGCGGCGGGTGATGAAGGGACTCTTGATGCCTTGAAATGCGCAGCTTGTAACTGTCACAGAAACTTTCACCGTAAAGAAACTGAAGGTGAGGGCAGTAATATTTATAACCCTCACCACCACCATCAGCATCAGCACCCCCAATTTTCTCCTTTCTACAGGACGCCGCCACAGGCCGGGTATCTCCACCTGACGCCAACGCCACAACAAAGGCCTTTGGCCTTGCCAGCAGCGTCGGGAGGTGGTATTGCCGGTGGCTACAGCAGAGAAGATGAAGATGTTTCGAATCCCAGTAGCAGTGGCGGTGGAGGTGGCGGGTTAAAGAAGAGATTTAGAACAAAATTTACGCCGGAACAAAAGGATAAGATGCTCAGTTTCGCTGAAACACTCGGGTGGAGGATTCAAAAGCACGATGAAGCTGCAGTGGAGCAATTTTGTGAAGAAACCGGGGTGAAACGGCAAGTTCTTAAGGTCTGGATGCATAACAACAAGTACACTCTCGGTAAGAAACCTAATCTCCAACCCAAGGAAAATGCTTCAACAATGTTAGCACTGGAGAAGAACAAAAACATCGATCAGAGAAGCATACGATAATGGGAATTCGGTAGGGAATGAACTAGGGTTCGTACCTTTCATCTTTTTTCTTTCTTTAAAAATCTGATTTTGATTTTTATTCAGTTTCTGTTATTGTTATCGGCGGTGATCAGTGTCGGATGATGATAATCTGAAGCTTCAGATGAGTACATTGCTGCTAACTGTAGTTTTCTTTCTTATTTTAAGGCATCTATCGGCTCATTAAATTTCTTATTTCTCATTAATATTGTTGCATCAAAGCTACCCTTGGTTATGATGAACATGAACTGATTAAGGGTTTGTAAGTTCGTATCATGTGATCATAAATTCGTGATCAAAGAAACGATAGAGAGAGATTCTCAGTGAATTAAAACGTGTTTGGATTGCAAAGCTGGATTATTTTCTCTCACTTGAATTAATTTCTGTCAACAAATCCTCAAAATCACCATTAAGTACGAAATTAACAAATGAGTTGCGGGAGTTTTCAGTTTTGGTTATTGTAATCATCATTTCATGAGCTACACTAATTCAGTACTAATTGCCCATCTTCCATTACTAATCTCTCTTTAATCTCTTTGTTATGTATCATCTTAGTTTCCCATGACTTCACCTCGGATGCTTGATTCTTTTCTTTTTCGTTTCTGGTAAATAAGGAGAGAACAAGTGAGGAATGGTTATCACCATGGCAGAGAAAGCAGTCTTTGCCAGTTTTATTGCAGTGTTTCAGACATAATTCAGGCTTATTCTGACCACCCAATTAAGGTCCCATGGATGGGACGTTAAAAAAACTTTTTTACCATGTATTATTTACCTTCACCTATACATATATAAAAAAAATAATTACTAACAAATTAACACCATAAAACAGAAGGGAGTCTGAGGAGGAGAAGTAAGAATATAAATGTGTGTGCTGCGGGGAAGAAAGTGAACATGTCTGATGTTGGGGAAAGTCAGGTAGAGAGCAGATGGCATAGTGGAGAGTTGAAGCTGTCGGAAATAAAGAGTTTCAAAGAGGTTTTGAGTTTGGGGGTTCTCTTTTTGGTTGGTTTTATGCTGCTTCTGGGTTTGTCCCTGTTAAGGAACATGTGGGCTCTCTGTACTGAAACAAAAGTAAACTGTAACAACATTTTTTAATTGCACTGACATTACAGCTATCATCCTCTCTTTCTCTTCCTCTTGTATTCTTCTTCTTCTTCATCTTCTTCTTCAATCTTCAATCTTCAATCTTCAATCTTCACCTTCCATTCCACATCTTTATATATACATAATAAAATACCCATTTTTTTCAGTTATTGGTTTCATCCAATAATGATCCTATTTTTCCTTTTTTGAATGAATTCAGTCAGTACTATTAAATGCAAAGCACCAAGTTTGCAGCTTTTTGTCATAATATATCTTAATTCTTGGGACGAGTGGGTTTTATTTGCTTTTAAAACAACCAGGTGAAGTTGGGGAGTTCTAATAAAAGCCCTTTAAGTGGAGCCTAAAAAAAGTCATGTAATAAAGGTAATGGAGAACAGATTGTTACTCGGTTCCAATGTAAACCCTTTATTTTTTTTTATTTTTTTTATAAATAATGGTTATCCAATTTATTTTTATATATTTGAGGGAGTTCTAATAAAAGCCCCTTAAGTGGAGCCTAAAAAAAGTCATGTGATAAAGGCAATGGGGAACCGGTTGTTAGCCGGTTCCAATGTAAACCTTTTTTTTATAAATAATGGTTATCCAATTTATTTTTATATATTCGAATAAAAAATATATGAATAAAAATATTTATATAATAAATATTCGAATAAAAATATTCTTATAATAAATATTTGAATAAAGATGTTCGTATAATAAATATTCGAATAAAAATATTTGTATAATAAATATTCGAATAAAAATATTCAAACAATAAATATTTCAATAAATATATATACGAATAAAAATATTCAAATAAAAAATATACGAATAAAAATATCTGTATAATAAATATTCAAATAAAAGTATTCCTATAATAAATATTAGAATAAAAATATTCGAATAAAAATATTCGAATAAAAAATGTTTGAATAAAAATATTCGAATAAAAAATATTCGTATAATAAATATTCGAATAAAAATATTCGTATAATAAATATTGGAATAAAAATATTCAAATAAAAATATACAAATAAAAATAATCATAAAGTAAATATTCAAATAAAAATATTCAAATAAAAAATATTTGAATAAAAATATCCGTATAATAAATATTCGAATAAAAATATTCATATAATAAATATTAGAATAAAAATATTCGAATAAAAAATATGCAAATAAAAATATTCGTATAATAAATATTTGAGTAAAAATTTTTGAATAAAAATATTAGAATAAAAATATCTGTATAATAAATATTCGAATAAAAATATTCATATAATAAATATTGGAATAAAAATATTATAATAAAAAAATACAAATAAAAATATTCGTATAATAAATATTTGAATAAAAATTTTTGAATAAAAATATTCGAATAAAATATATTTGAATAAAAATATTCCTATAATAAATATTCAAATAAAAATATTCCTATAATAAATATTTGAATAAAAATATTCGAATAAAAAGTATACGAATAAAAATACTTGAATAAAAATATTTGAATAAAAAATATACGAATAAAAATACTCGAATAAAAATATTCGTATAATAAATAAAAATATTTGAATAAAAAATATACGAATAAATATTGTACACAATTCCTTATAAAGTATACACAATGACTTACAAAAACCGTAAGGAAAAAAGTATGTACACAATTCCTTACAACTTCTCACCATGAGCTAAAGGAGCCATCCAAAGGTAAGATTTTGTGTACATACACAATTTACTACGATTTTCGTAAGCCGTAGTGTATAATTTGTACGGAACTGTGTACAAACATAAATCCTTACCATTTTGGTGCCATATTGTGTATTCTTGTAGAAAATTGTGTATGTACACAAATCCTTACCCTTGGAAGCCTCCTTGAGCTCATGGTTTTGAAGTGGTAAAGATTTGTGTACATACCTTTTTTCTTATGGTTTTCGTAAGCCGTTGTGTATACTTTGTAAGGATTTGTGTACAAACACAAATCCTTACCGTTTTCGTGCCATATTGTGTATTCTTATAGGAAATTGTGTATGTACACAAATCCTTACCTTTGAAAACCTCCTTTAGCTCATGGTTTTGAAGTGGTAAGGATTTGTGTACATACCTTTTTTCTTACGGTTTTCGTAAGCCGTTGTGTGTACTTTGTAAGGATTTGTGTACAAACACAAATGCTTACCGTTTTCGTGCCATATTGTGTATTCTTGTAGGAAATTGTGCACGTACACAAATCCTTACCCTTGGAAGCCTCCTTTAGCTCATGGTTTTGAAGTCGTAAGGATTTGTGTATATACCTTTTTTATTACGGTTTTTGTAAGCCATTGTGCATACTTTGTAAGGATTTGTGTACAAACATAAATCCTTACCATTTTGGTGCCATATTGTGTATTCTTGTAGGAAATTGTGTATGTACACAAATCCTTACCCTTGGATGCCTCCTTTAGCTCATGATTTTGAAGTCGTAAGGATTTGTGTATATACCTTTTTTCTTACGGTTTTCGTAAGCCGTTGTGTATACTTTGTAAAGATTTGTGTACAAACACAAATCCTTACTGTTTTCGTGCCATATTGTGTATTCTTGTAGGAAATTATGCATGTACACAAATCCTTACCCTTGGAAGCCTCCTTTAGCTCATGGTTTTGAAGTCGTAAGGATTTGTGTACATACCTTTTTTCTTACGGTTTTCGTAAGCTGTTGTGCATACTTTGTAAGGATTTGTGTACAAACACAAATCCTTACCATTTTCGTACCATATTGTGTATTCTTGTAGGAAATTATGTATGTACACAAATCCTTACCTTTGGAAGCCTCCTTTAGCTCATGGTTTTGAAGTGGTAAGGATTTACGTACATACCTTTTTTCTTACGATTTTCGTAAGCCGTTGTGCATACTTTGTAAGGAATTGTGTACATACACAAATCCTTATTATTTTTGTGCAAATTTATGTATTCTCATAGTAATTTATGTATGTACACAAATCCTTACGTTTGTAACAATTTATGTATGTACCGTTTTTCTTACAGTTTTTGTAAGGATTTTGTGTACATACACAAATCCTTATTATTTTTATGTTAATTTATGTATATACCGTTTTTCTTACAGTGTTTGTAAGAAATTGTGTATATAATGTGACCGGGTAAACCGGTTAAGGTTTATTTTAGGCTTTTTTTAGGGGTTTTCTTCAAAACTACCCGGTGAAGTTTGACATAATGGGTTTTTCTATTTGCCCCGAACTTGATCATGTTTAACCTCTTTCTTAGAGAGTAACCCAAGGGATATTTTTTAATCACTTTTTGGAATCTTTCTATGAATGAAAAAGTGAGAATATATGGTCCCGGGTGGATGGAATGCATGGCCCATGATCTGGATGTAATCTGCCATAAAATTAGGTGTATGTTTCCCTCTAACAGGTTTGCCAGTTAAGATGAAGACAGACAGGCTGACCTGACCTGGCCTGGCCTTTAGCACTGGATACGACATCCACAACTCGGTCAGGCTTTGGACCTAATGATCTGTTCCAGCACATTTGGGCCAATGGAAGCACTACCTTCGACCTTATCAAACAAACTGGATCCTTTGTTACAATACACCGTAAGGAAAAAAGGAGATCATTTGACGCCCAGGTCATCAAATATTTTCTAAACCTGTGAACCCACAAACAATACAAAACCCGGTTATTAAGCCCACTAATCCAGAAATAACATGAACCCAAAACGAAGTATAGCCAGATGGACCGACCAAAGAGGCCAGAGGTATAGTTTCATGGAGGATTTCGGATTAGGTATAGTTTTAGTGTAGATATATGCTAAAAACATGAATATGGTATATCAAGTAGCAAACATATTCACCAACAAACTGATGTTTAAGAACCAAATGAATCATATCACAGACCACACTGACACTCAATAAAATGCAACATAAAACATGCCCAAGACCATGCTATATCTCCATTAGTACAAATATCTGACTCAATATATTTTATCCACATCAATCTAGTAAAGAAAATAACATTTTTGCGACATTGTGTTGATCTTGATAACAGCACATCAAGTGCTATGGGGCTGCAATGCACCTTGAAGGTTCTTAACAGCACTGTCATAGTGTACAAATCCCATGAACCAGAATTCATGGTTATCAACAGATATGATCTGTATGTATTTCTCGGCCGGGTTGGCTTTGCTAGCTGATGGATTCACTGCCCTCAGATGATGTAATGGAATAACCACCTACATGAACGAGTTGTGACGGACACAAAAACACATACTAAAGATTAGAACAACTTAAACAAAGACAGATACGGGCAATGGTATGCATTAAAAGAATAAGATGACCAAGAAGAAGCTAGCAAGAATTTTGAGAAATCTCTAACACGTAGGTCCTTATAAAACTGAAAAAGGGGAAAACAGAATCCTATAAATTTAATGGCTTGAATAGCCTTAGGTCATCTATTACAGGATGGCTTTTGACTGTTCTTTAGAATCATAAGAGCAATTAAGTTTATAAAACTCAGGATTTCGTGATCTATTTACAGTTTTCCAAACCAGATCCATCTCATATCAACATTCTACCTTTGAAATGCCAGTTGAAGTCCCTACTCCACTGCCAGTAGTGTTCAACTTCTTTAATAAGTATCACTACCAACTAAAATTTGCGCTACAAGAGAGAACAAGTCTAACAACAAGGTGATACTATTATGAAACAAGATGACCGCAGAATTTTGCGAATAATAACGCCAATGCAAAAAGACTCTAGGTTGTTCAAGAACAGTTCCACTAATCCACGTGGAATCATAAAGTATTGTGCATTATAATATTTTTTGAAACATGTAAAACAAGTGATGAAAAAATAATAATCCATGTCCTTGACATCCTAATGATCCTATGAAACTGTCAAAACCTAACAATTTTGTATCATAGCATCAGAAGGCAGCATTAACTTCATGGCTAATTGTTAGCCTACCATACACTAAACTGAACCCCAGCCCTTAGTTGCATACGCCAAAATTCGAACCAAAACAGTAATGCATTACATAAACCTGTTTACCTTATAATAGCTATATTGAGTCTGGTCACCAACTTGATATGCCAGTGGATTGTCGCTACAAAAACCAAGCTTTTCGGTCGACAGATATAGAACTCCAATAACAGGACCAGCCGAAGTAGACAAGTAGCAGGCATATGTCTTGAGAAGCTTTTCGTCGGGAATAGTCTCAAATGTTGTCCGAAAGATCTTCTCATAACCACCGTCCGCAATAACTTTGGTAGTCTGAGCAATTTTTCCTACAGCAGCATCAGCAAAACTCGGCCCAGTTTTCACTGCAACAATATAAGCGACAAACTTACGTACCCCAATTATCGGACTTCATATTATTATTCATTCAGTTGACAATATGTAATAAAAACAGTACAAAAATAGCAGTGGAGAAAGGGCAATTCTCAAAAGATTGAAATCATTACAGTGTTGCCACATGTTCTCAGCTATCTCTTTCGCCTTCTTAGTATCGTCCGCCGCTTTCTTTCCCCACTTCCCCAACACGTCTTTCACTGATTCCATCCTATCTGCTCGAAGAAGAAAAAAGGGCTTAAATTTAAATAGACTTAAAACTACATTCAAAATTCTAATTTGACATAAACTGAGGCGAGTGGGTTACTCTTGACGGAAGATGATTGAACTGGTGCCGGAGAAACGTAAGGATTTGACTCGGCAGGCATGGTGGTGGCAGCGCTGGTAGAGATCGGTGCCGGGTGTGGATTGGGATCCGATTGGGTACCCATAGAAACGCTGGTCCAATTTTCCGGCGGAGGAGAGACGTCCTTGGGGTCTAATTTCGGGTAGGGAGCGTAATCAGAAGAGACAGTCGGCGGTTGGTTTGACTCCGAGGATGAAGTTGACTGTTTTGTTTCCGGGATTTTCTCATGATCGGTCGGGGGCTGGTTCATCATTTCTTGTTGTTCGGATCAAATTCTTTTACTACTCCAACAACGAAAAAGCTAAATTCGGGAGAGGGATCAAGATTCAGAAATGAAAAGAAATCGTGAGGAAGACGTTCTTACAAGAGCTGTCGTTCTTCTTTCTTAATGTCCGAAGCTTTGCATATCAAGCGAACAGCTGGCACATGGTCACACCACATAATATAGGACAAACTATATGTTTAGTCATCTAATTTCCAATACGTTTCCATTTTAGTCAGATCTTCTTCCAAAATCCAAATTCCAATCTATAGGGAACTTCTTTTTTCGTATTCCATCCAAGATTTGAATTTCTTCTAGTTGTTTTATGTTTGCAGATTATGGTTGAGAGAGTTGGTTGGCTCTGCCTTGTAGCACCGAAGACTGTGATTCAGAGCATATATAATTCTAATTAAGATATATTAGAGATTTATTAATCGATTAATGTTAAAAATACTTATATTACTTTATATTATATAAATTAGATCTTAGTATTTATCTTAAAATATAAAAATTTATCTGCTTAATAAAAAAATATAACTACATTCTGTTAGTGTATATAAAACATTGAGCGGTTGGTTTGCGTATGTATGATTGGTTGCAACAATATCATACATCGCAATAGTAAAAAGGTAAATTATATAAATGATTACTAAATTTTTAAAATAATTTTATTTTAATCATTAAAATTTTAAAATTTGAGATATATTTGTTAAATTTTGGTTTAATTTTGTTTTAATCACTAAAATTTTAAAATATTTTCGATATGATCCCTCCCGTTAGAAGCTAATGATGCGACATATTAAATTTTTTAATAAAATAATAGATAAATTATATCGTTATTGATTATGATTAGTCTTTAAACTTATTTTAATTAATTAATAAATCAGATTATTCAACTTTTAATCTTATATTTTATTAATTAAATCAAATAATTGATTGATTAATTAATTGAAATATTTGATTTGAGTAATATTTTTTGGGTAAACTACTACGCTAGTCACTTTTGTTTAACCTCAGTACACTTTTAGTCACCGATTTTGAAAAACGACCAATAAGGTCTATCGTTTTCAGGGTGTAAAGTTTTGGTCACTCCAACGTTAAATGCCGTTAAATATTGACGAAAAGATGAATTGAAATAATAAAAAAATGATGAATTATTTAAATAGTCCTTAGACTATTATTATACTTTTGTTTTATCTTTAATTTGACCTAAAAATTTAAAACTTTATATTTTTATCATATTCTCAAAAAACTCTAACCCTATCCCATGGCTCTTATTTCAGAACAACTAATTCCTTTTCTATTAAGAAAAATGTGGATCTTCACCAGTAATCGTGTGGCCACATGATAGAACTTCCTAAATTCTTTTTTTGAGGGGATACATACAATTTTTGTTTTCTATAAGAATTCCCGTGTCTATGTTATATTATGCAATTGTTTTTGTTCATGTAGTAGCATTCTCCTTACACGCTACCCCTCTCTTCTTTGCAGGCAGTTGCATGGCTCGTGGCCATTTTAGTGTGTTGATCAACGAGTATCTTCTATTCGATTTCTTCTCCTCTGAAGTCACTGTGTAATATTCACAAGTATAATGTTTGTATTCACCGGAGGATATGTCGCGTTTATAATCTACCTGGTCTCTCGAGGTTTTACTTCATATGCTTGGCGTCGTTTTTAACCCTCAAAACAGACACAAAGAATCGAGTGATCTATCTTCCCCTTGTTAAGCCATCAGTCCAGCCATTTGGTTTAGTAACAATCTAGCTTTGCTTTCATATATGGATTTCTTTAGTTAAAAGCATATGGCTTTCTGGCTATGCATGTTTATACGGGTACAATAACATTATGTTGAAAACATTTGTAGGAACCAAAACTATGTAAACTTTTTTCCTATAATGGTGCTTAAATCAAATTCCAGCTGCAACATGTAATGCAATTGTTTTCCTGATGCGTTTGCTGGTTTTACATTCTTCTAGTTTGAAGTTTTTATTTTTCCTTTTTATTATTCGGGTCCTGCATGCAGGTTTGATCAAACCTTACACCAGATTTTGAATTACTGATCTTGAATTACTGAACCCTATGGTTTTGCTTCCACCAGATTTGATCTAAAAATGACAAGAGAAAGGCAAAGTATTTTACAAAGGGTTGATCATAAAACGAATTGTTTATAGATACAAGGTCAAAAACCAACAGAAATTGACACGATAAATCTCAAAGAGCTCAAAATCACAAGAGTTGAAAAAAAGGAGCTTCTTCAATTGCTTATTGAACCAGGAATCATGTGACCAATAACATGAAAAGATAAACTTCACTTCAAATGAAGTAGTTCTAAGCTCAAGGTTGAACGAGTGTGAAGAAAGAGCATTAATATTACAGGTTGAAGAGTTTTGGTAAAAGTCTTGACCAGGTTGAAGGGGATAAAGGTTAGAATTAAAGTTTTTTTTTGGAAAAGATGATAAAAATATAAGATTTTAAATTTTTTAGGATTAAATTAAAGATGAAACAAAAATATAATAATAGTTTAAGAACTATTTAGGTAATTTATCTTTTTTTATTATACCAAATCATATTTTCGTTAATATTTAACGTTGGAGTGACTAAAACTTTACACCCAAAAACGATAGTAACCTTACTGGTTATTTTTCAAAATCGGTGACTAAAAATATATTGAGGTAAACAAAAGTGACTAACACAGTAGTTTAACCATATTTTTTTACTTTATCTATTCGAGTAGCTATGGATGACGTACTTTATCCATTATTTTGTTCAGTAAAAAGAAAACTAATATTCTACATCGTTAGTTTCTAACGAGAGAGATAATACTGAACGTGTCATAAAATTTAATGACTGAAAAAAAATAAATTAAAATTTTAATAATTATATTATTAAAGTTAAAATTTTAACTATCAAAATAAAATTATCTTAAAATTGTGTGAACACTTATTATCTGTTTACCCAACAAAAAAAATATCGAATGCATCGGCCTAAGGACATGCCCATAATCAAGATACCTGTACAACTGAGGAGAAACATCAATTCTGTACATCAAAATTTTCCATCCTAAAACAATTACTTAGTTAACAGCATGGTTCTTGGAAGCCAAAAAGCTTTGCCAAGAGAGAACACTGATGTTCGAGTTAATCCACCATAGCATCGGTTGCAACCGTGGCAAGTTCATTTTAAGTCCCGAGTTCTAAAAACAGTGGAGATGATAATCACGTTAGCATTGTCAGCCAGATCAGAAGGCTCTACAGAGGTTGTTAGCTGTGAGATTAGATGAACACTGCTGCTCTATAGGTCCTGTGGGACTGCAAAGTCTGGTCCTCTTTGGTTCAGATATCCTCACATGGGAAATTGCAACAGCAAGCACATCCACCAGACCATTTTCATCTTGTTCCTCTGATTTGCTGCTAGAGGTGTGAGATGTTAAGACAGGTTGTGGACCCCGACTATGACAACCACCATTCATCCTAGTCATACTTAACTCAGATCCAGGCAAATGGGAAACTTGGGTGGAAGGTCCTACTTGATTTTTCGACTTCGATTTGATGGATAATGTCTTTAATAAGCGCTCAGTGTAGAATAATATCCATGGATGTCCTGAAGATGGACAGCTCAAATGTAAAGAAATGAAGTCTAAAGATTAAACTTTTAAGAGAACTGTAGGAGTAAGAAATAATTCAAGTCACAAGACAAAGTTACATGGTTTGCTGAAGAAAGCAAGGCTAATTTGCAATTTTCCACGAAAATGTATGCATCATTTGATTGTTCAACTACTTAAGAAAGAGTAAGTTAGAGCTTACTTAATACTTCATCAGCAGTTATTCTTGACGAGACATCCCTGGTCAGCATTCTAGCCAGCAGATCACGTGCTGGTTTGGATACAGATTCCCATATTCCCGAGTGAAAATCAAGCTTTACATTCTTGATGGCCTCAAATACGGCCTTCAAAGAGTCTCCTTGAAATGGAAGAAATCCAACCAAAAGCACATGTAGGAGCACACCGGCACTCCATATATCTACCTTCTCAGAATAATTTCCCAATAGAACCTCAGGCGCAACATAAGCCGGACTTCCAGCCAAACCAGACAAAGCCTGACCTGTAGTCACACAAAAGGTTTAGGCGCAGCTTAAAAGGAAACAAGCAAAAATGATCAAGGGAAATAAAACTAAAACAGTTAAAGGTTCACAATTTAGAACATGATAACTTTGAAAGTGAAAAAAAATATATTATGTTTGAATTGTAAATCGAGGATAATAACTGTAAGCCCCTGCAAATATATAGTTTCAATATCATTAGCAATTATGATTCACTAATGCGTCGTTTGATAGGCTAAAACAAGGCCACAGTCCCTCACATGCTCTGTGAGGGGTATTAACACTGCTTAGTTGCTAAACTTGATACCAATGGTTGTAGACAATTTTAATACTTGATTTTTTTTATTCAAGATAAATTTTAGCACCTTGAAATACATAATCTCCTTAATCCACTTCTTCAGCAGATTCTCTACATTCACCAACCAGGACACAGGTATAGAAAGGAAATACATCATATTCTAGCCAATAGCATCTTAGAATATCTTCATCAATAAACAAATAGGAATATTCCCTATTTCCCTTTAGGAAACTCTCGCTTCATTTATGCATGAGTGACTGGCTTTTTGCAATCTCAGGATAAATTGATAAAGATTGAGAAAATACAAACTTTACAACTCCATACATTGAATGTTGAGTTGCAAGATACTACGCAAAGCAGGAATTTAGAGGAATCAAACAAACAGAAAAGGAAAATATTCTTCAAAGTAGGTGTTAGATATTCACCACTGGAAATTCTCATGGCAAGACCAAAATCTGCC
Organism: Abelmoschus esculentus; assembly: GCA_035048815.1. NCBI lineage: Eukaryota > Viridiplantae > Streptophyta > Magnoliopsida > Malvales > Malvaceae > Abelmoschus > Abelmoschus esculentus. Next base: position 5,746,836 of record JAUCBN010000013.1, on the reverse strand, counting down.
AGCTTTATCTTTCCTGAAGTTGTGAGGAGAATATTCTCTGGCTTTATATCTCTATGCACAACTCCCATCTCATGACAGTACTTAATGATTGACATCACATCCTTAAAACTATTAGCAGCACGTTGCTCTGAAAACTGAGATTCTGCCATCTGGTCGATTAAACGACCTCCAGAGCACAATTCCATTACGAGATGAAAACAGTTGGGATCATCATACACTGCCTGCAAAGTCACAATCCCAGGATGACCAGATAAATGCTGCATTATCTCTACCTCTTTGTGAACTGTCTCCTCTCCCTTAATCAAAGTTTTACAAGCAAACTCCATCCCAGTACTCCTACACCTGCACAACCAAACTGAACCGAATTTCCCCTGCCCAATTGTATCACCTTTAACATAATCATCCTCAATCTTATTCTTCCCACAAATTCGTGTAATCACCTCAATGCAACCTATCTTCCTCTTAAGACCTCTTCCCAGAGGGACCAAAGATGACGCACCACAAGGCGGGGCAGTAGCAATGCCAGCAAGTCTAGCTTTAAATGAACCAACCGGAGGTGCATCCACATCTTCTTTGCACCTCTTTTTTATCCTCGCATAATCTTCTAATGAAAAATGAGACCTAATAATAGATGATCTCGAATCACAAGCCGAAGCAAAATTGTCAGTTACCTCCGGAGACACATCAGCTTCACTTCCTTTCCTTTTCTTTCTCATCAAGTCAAGTATCAATTCAATCAAAGTTATGAAAATTTAGAGCTTGGATGCATTTAAAGTTCCCAGAAATCACAGATAATAATGAAAATATCCAGATTTATCACTCAGTTTCGTTTGGTTTCCTTCCCTGTAAATAAAAATAAATAAATTATGGGTCAAAATCAGTTCAAAAACAAATGATAAACAGAAAAAGTAAAGGGAAAACAAAAGAAAATAACTTGATTCGCTAGGCCACAAACAGATGTGAGGTCCCAGTTAAGTTTAAGGTGTTAAAAACACATCTAGAACTGAAAAATGGAACATTTACTTGAACAAGGAAATAAAATTAAACGATAAACTGAATCAATCTTGTTTCCTTTTTTTCATAGATTCTCCTGGGGACCAGATAGGAACTAGATCAAAATCTTAACTTTACCATATCATCATTCAAAAAAGTGAATAAAATCAACTATGGAAAAAATATGAGTTCTGTGGCAAAGAACGAACCTTTAAACCCAATGAAAAATCGCCCAGATTGCAGTAAGTGTCGAGAAATAGTTACACAGACCGAAAAGGAATAAAAGTAATAGCGAAAATTTGGCAAGTAATTTCTGGGCAAAATCTGAGGATGGAATTATGGAGAAGCGAATCAGAAAACCTAGAAACGTCCGGGAAAGGGAGATTTGCAGGGTGATTTTATTTTTATATTATAACAGTAATAATATGCACTAAAGTATTCCCTTTTTGGGTAAATACAACTTTAGTACCTAACTTTGACATCTATATGCAATATGGTATTCACTTCTTTAGTGCAATTAGGTACCTAATTTTGGCATTTATATGCTATATGGTACCAAACTTTCTTTATAGTATAATTCGGTATCTAACTTTTTTAATAGTGTAATTAGGTATTCCAATTTTTTGGGTGCAATTAGATATTCAATTTTTATTTTTTTGGGGTATAATTATATACTCAATTATTTTTTTTTGGTGCAATTAAGTACCTAATATTTTTAAACTACACATAATTATGATTGGTTCATACTTATAATCTTAATGCCATTAGTTAAAGTGGTAATATGTGTCACTTATTCAAAAGTTATACTAAATTTGTGTATGAACATGTGCAAATTAAAAAAATTTGTTAGGTACTTAATTGCACCTACAAATAAAAGTTGGGTACTTAATTGTAATAAAAATATAGATAACTAATTTGGGTTCCGTATTATACATAAAGGCCAAAATTAGATATCTAATTGTAGAAAAAGTTAATTTATTAGTGCTTATTTTAATCTATTATTATTTATTATTATTATTATTATCCACCATGATTTGATCTCGGTATTTTTTTTTTCGTATTTACAATTACTTGAATAGACAACAGTGCCACTGTTCATTTTAAAAAATCACTTAACGAATATCGGCTATTATAGCACGTGTCACTAAAAGAGATCTATCTTCTAACCGTTTCTGCAAAGGACAAAACATACCAGGTTGTGTTTACTTTCTTTTGTATTATACAAGGTTAAAACTAAGTTTAAACGCTGATTTGAGTTTCAAACTGCACCAAATCAGGCATTAACCAAATGGAATAATAAACAATCTCTCTAGCCTCTAGCCTCTAGCCTCTAGCTGATTCTTCTTGACACAAAAATATACTACCAAAGTCCCTTCTCGCAACACATGACCAACAGTTGCACTCTGTTTCAACTATAATCTTCAAGCATACAACAACACGTCCTGCATACCACAGGGTTCGGCTATGAGCTTCCAGCAGTGTCTGAAAAAACAATTGCCTTGGTTGTTCCTCACTGTCCCGTTCTAATTGCTACTCCGTGTTCATTTAATTGGTATTTGTATTTTAAGAATGTTTATTTTCATTAGATTTGATGTTCTAATCTTAACATCTATTCCTATATGTAATGATAAATAATGATGTGAGGGAGAAGAAACTTGGGAATTTAGTGTTTGAATAGTTGTTACAAGGACTATGGCTAGACTCTAGAGGCAACTTATTATCTAACTAGCTGGGAAAATGAATTACGAGAAAGAAAGAAAACCTAATAACTCAAACCAAGGTGAGGTTGGTTTGCAGAGATGATGCTCTAAACACCAGTGTCGAGATTATTGGGGAGCTCAACCGATTTCATGTCGGTTTCGGGAGTTTCTTTCGTTTGCTTTTGCTTTCGCTTCCTGTTTTTCTGTAGTGACTTGATGTCGGAATAGAAGTAGGAAAGGAAACCCCAGAGTGAGAGAACAAGGGACAGACCCTTCTCTGCTTCAAACTTCTCACGGAAGAAGATGACTGCCAGAATCTCTAGAATTGGCAATTGAATGGCCGTCACCATTCCCGACAGCAGAGATGAAGCACAAAATACGATCCCTATTCCTCCCAGGAAATAACCCTGCCATAATATTGCACTACTTACGGCAACCACGTAATATTTCGTTTCTCCAAGATCGAATTCCCTTGCTTCGCTGCCGATTACCTGCCCTCCCCCAGAAAGAAAATCAATGTATCTGTTCTGTTCTATTTATCGTAGTTAGAGATTTACTAAAAGAATAACATTTAAGGCAAAAAACAAACCTTGAAATCATTGTTGATCAGCATGCCGATGGTGCAAAAAGCAGTAGCGAACACGCTTGTCACCAGCTGAATCTCCAACACAAGAGCGTACGTGATTTCTTGGTTTGCCTTCTGGTACATTAATTCCACCAAAGGCAATACCAATCCATACAAAGCCGATGCAGCTAAAGTCATTAAGAACCCTACAGTGTATTCCCTCTTCGATTCATTCTCCGCTTCGTCACCGCTCGTCGGTACTGCCAAGATACCCGCCCCTATTGTCAACAAAAACACGGCGTTTACGGAATAAGCGCTGAACTTTTGTTTCACCAAGAGGAAAGCGAACCCCGCGGTGAAAGCCAACTGCGAGGCGAGGATTAAATTGCAAGTAGAAACGGGAAGAAGTGACACTCCGTAGGCGTAAAAGTAGTTGTCAAGTCCCGTGAGGATTCCGATGATGGCGGATGCGATGAACACCGTCGGTTTCATATAGAAAAGCTTGTTTTCCGATGTGGGTTCGGTCGTCCTGGAACGGTACATGTAAGCACCAGCCATGATGAGTAGGTAGATGGGCCAAGCAGCGGTCTGGAGCCAACTGGAGAACCATATTCGTTTCCCTCCATGGACGAAATAGACGCGCGAAATAAGTGAACCGCCGCTGTTGCCTACCGTAAGGATGACGCAGTTTATCACTAGGAGAGCTGTTCTCATATTAGCATCTTCAGGTTTAGGTTCCTTCCCCTCCATTGATAAATGACACAGAAACAAAAAAAATGGTGTTTGAATTCTCTGTTTTGTATTTGGATATCTGCTGCCACCCCCACTTTGTAAAAGCACAGAATTTTAGAGGTTTTTAAGGAGGATATTTCTAAAATAAGCAACTTCACTTGAAGGGAAAACAAGGTCAAAAGAAAAACAGCCGTTAGATGAGAGAGAGATTTGAAATATTTGATCTGAGTCGTTGAATCTGAGAAAATAAAAAAAAAGAAAGAAAGAACAACCGATAGAATAGGATATCCGGTTATGGCCTATGAGTCTAGAGCATAGAGATATAAGGGGAAACAGGCTTTTTTCCCGGTATACCACCCTCCCAATATTTTGCACTCCAAACGCAAAAGATGGTTGGTTTTGACCAAAGTACGACATGGATAATTATTGTTAATGTTTTAGGCCACACAATATTGTTTCATCAACCTTTGGTACTTCCACCGGTCAAAATATGTTTCTTTCATTGCTTAATATTTTGTTGAGCCGCGTAACAGAATCAAAAACTCCAAGTGGACCATTTTTAATAAGCAGAATTAACGATGCGGGATGAACCGGAAGTCGAATTACGGTGTCCAACTATGCGCTAATCTAGAACCCACAAATGGTGTTATCGATTAATAGTATAGATTTGGAACATGAATAAGGGTGTAAAACTTCTCCTCTCGAGTAGATTTAAATATATATTTGCCCACGTATATAACTTGTATAAACTTTGGGAATTTACCGTATCCATAGTTGTTACAAGATGTCTGACTGAAGGCACTTTCTTAGATAAGTAGCTGCTACTAGGAAATGAATTCCCATGAAAGAAACTAATTAATTAAACCAAGTTGGAACTTGAAACTGAACGTGCTCGGTGATCACCGATTCTTTTAAACATTACTTTGGAGACGATTGGGCAACACAGACGACTGCATCTGGGTTTCGGGACCCTGTTTCTTTTTCTTCATTCGCTTCATGTCACCATAGAAGTAGGAAATGAAGCCCCAGAGCGAGAGAGCGAGGGCAACACCCTTCTCTGCCTCAAACTTCTCATGGTAGAAAACCACAGCCAGAATCTCAGTAACAGGTAGCAGAACCGTAATCATGACACCCGATAGCAGAGATGAAGCACAAAACACAATCCCTATTCCTCCCAAGAAGAAACACTGCCATATTATTGCACTACAAATCGCAACCATGTAATATTTGGCTTCTCCAAGCTCGAATTCCCTGGCCTCCCTTCCTATTACCTGTTCATTATAGTTAAAGAATGAAATGATTTGGCATGATCGACTTTATAAAAGTGCGTCAAAGTTGTATATATCCGTATGCTGAATAGAATTGAATTAGAACAAAAAACGAACCTTGAAATCATTGTTAAGCAGCATGCCGACGGTGCAAAAGCCAGTAGCAAACAAACACATCACCATCTGAAACTCCATCACTAGTGCGTAGCTGATTTCTTGATTGGCCTTCTTGTACGTTAATTCCACCAGAGGCAATATCAATCCGTACAAAGCCGATGCCGCTAAGGTCATTAAGAACCCTAAAATGTATTCCCTGTTCGATTCATTCTCCGGCCTGTCGCTGCTCGAATGCAAAGCCAAAACACCGGCCCCTATGGTCAACAAAAACACGGCGTTTATGGAATAAGCACTGAACTTTTGTTTCACCAAGAGGAAAGCAAACCCCGCGGTGAAAGCCAACTGGGAGGCAACGATTAAAGAAGAAGTCGAAACGGGAAGACGAGACAAGCCATAGGCGTAAAGGTAGTTGTCAAGTCCCGTGAGGATTCCGATGACAGCAGAGACGACGAACAACCACCGTTCCATATAGAAGAGTTTGTTTTCCGATGTGCGATCGGCCTTCCAGGAACGGTACACATAAGCACAAGCGACGAGGAGCAAGATGATGGGCCAACCGACTGTCTGTAGCCAGCTCGAGAACCATACTCGTTTCCCTCCATGGATGAAGTAGAGTCGCGCTATAAGTGGACCGCCGCAGTTGCCTACAGAAAGGATGATGCAGTTTATTACCAGTAGAGCTTTTCTCATGGTGGTATCATCGGTTTTAGCTTGGTTCACTTCCATCGATTAATTACACAGCAAAACAGTATGGTGTTTAAATTCTCTCTTTTTGTATTCTTGTATTTGGACTATGTGTAGATCAAACACAGGTTACTGGAGGCGAATTATATATATATCTGGAAAAATCCAAAGTAATTAAGGATGTGATCATCTTCCCATCATATATCTGCAGCTAGCCATTACTGACTAAGCAGTTTACCTTTCGTGAATCTAACCTCTAAATAAACAAATACTATATTTATAATTAAGACATACAGTTGACCTTTTTTCACTTTAAAATATGTTAAAAAACTGACTGGATGAACTTCAACTTTTCTTTCGCTAGGAAGTGCATTTAGAATGGTCATTATCAAGAAAGTCCCGTGATTTTAAGTATAGAATTATAGTTTTGATGTTACGCCTAACAAACATTCTAAAACTGATGGTCTTGCTTTGCTCAAAATCGAAAGCAGATTTGCGACCATTCGTTGTTGGGATATCATTAGTCGTAGGGACGGAACTAAAATTTGAGATTGAGGGAATAAAATATATATGTTTAAAAGTATGGGATAAATTTATAAAAAAAATTAAAATAATTATATAAAGAGACAAAAGTAAAAAAAAAATCGGAGATGGAGGAGATTTCCCCTCCCCACATGAGTGTAATTTCATCCCGTGTAGTTTGTAGCCCAGGAAAGTAATTTGATCTCAATTATTCAACTCTAATTTTGTTTTATTATTTTGTAGGGTTGATCTGTACTCGAAGATTAAGTAGGTTTCTAATTTTAGATTTAAAAATTACTTAAAATGGTTTTTAATTACGTATATTTTAGAGATCGTTGAGATATACTTTTACTCGTTTAAGATAATTATACAAGTGCTTGAAGTGGGTAATTGTATTTTTAAGTCAACTGTATGTCTGACATACTAGTTTAATTCAAGTTGATGGTGTGCTTAATGGATCTTTTAATTTTAAATTGTTGTTTGCAAAACGCATTAACTGTGCTAACTTTCTATTGGTAACATATTTTTTTCATCTATTTAAATTGGATCGCTCAATAATTGACTTTATTTTTAAAAAGTGAAATATTTTTCATTTATTTAAATGATATTTTATAAATTTAGAAGATATGTTTTCGTTAAAAAGAGAAAACAAAACATATACAATCTTCATCTTCTATAAATTTTTTTTATTAAACTAGATGTTATATTAATGTAAGAGTAAAAATCGAGTAAATTTAATTTATAGATTGTAATACGATTGGTTTTTAATATATCAGTAAATTATCATAAAAATAATATAATTATAGGAGACAGTCGATTTTCTCAAACTATATACTATATTTAATGAGTGAAATATAAAACGTCATATTATCATAATCATAGACAAAAAATTATACAAAAAAGCATACGAATTCGACAAATAGGTTATTATCTGATAAAATGGCTAAATAATTTATCTAACAATGTACTAATTAAATCATTTACAAAAATATCAATCAGAGTGGTTTAGGATTTTATATGTATATAAATCAAAAAACAATTTATTTATGATTCATAAGTTTATAATTAAGAATTAATTTATTATTAATATATGGGTCACGATCTTTAAATCAAATAATGTTAATTTTTTTAAGTATCATTTAATCCATACCATATTTTATATAGGTCTAATATTTTGTAACACCCCTATCCCGGTTTACGAGATATGGAGTGTTACACAAGCTTTTCAAGCAATGCAAGAATCCTAACAAATATCTATTATAATTCGCATCAAGCAACAAAAAAATTCCTAGGCCACCAATTTATTTAAACACATACCAACCAAGTTTAACTATACAAACAAGATCAAGTCTAGCATACATAATATCCATCATATTAACTTAGTTCAAAGAATGACCTTATCATAATTTTACATGCCAATAAATTTAACAAAAGATTTACATACCATCACAAGAACCAACATTTACATAATATCCAACAAAAGAATGATAAGTACTTGTTAGGTACTTAGTGAGGTAGTTCCTAGAACTAACCGGTTAAACATGTATTAAGCAAGTAACAAAGATATACAACAAATCATGCTCTCAATTTAAGCAAACAATATTAACATGCTCTCATTCAAGACTAATAAATATAGACATGCTTTCAATTCAGAGTTTACAAGGACTATCATGGTTTCAAATTAAACATATCATGCTTTTAATCAAGACATATATCATAGACATGCTTTCAATTTAAAGCAAACAAGATTTATCATGCTTTCAAGTCATATAAGCATAAACTTCAAGAGCAAGTAGCATGTTGGTATCAATGCAATATCATATATATTAGCCCATGCTAATTTTTAACTAGTCAAGTAGTATAACAAGAGGCATCAAATGCATATTCAAGTTATATAGTCTTTTTACTTATATTGATTCCTTGGTTTTTAGTTAGGACGAAGGTAATAGGATTACAAGTTGGTACACAAAGTACCTAGCAACTTGATGCATATAGCATCCAAGAAAGTGTCCATGACATTACAAGATGTACACGAGATACAAGTACACAAAGTACTATCAAGTCGATACACAAAGTATCTAGTAAGAGGGATGACTTACCATCCAAGACAAGTAGGTGACTTACCACCACTAAAGAGCTCAATACCCTAGGCATGCCTTTCTACCTAAGACCAACTAGCAATCAAGGACTTGTAGTTCTTTTATTGTAGTTCTTTCTTATTTTAAGTATCGAACATAACAAATTCATAAAGGCAATATGCATGTATGAATAGTTTACCATACGTACCTTGTAAAGTAGCATGTTATAACATGCTTTAACCTTTGAAATATATACAAACAATCATGCATTAAATCAATTCATACAAGCAAATATATCAATGTTCATGATATTTTTTTCATCCAAATTGACATGGCAATAAACAAGTTTCACAAACAATTTACTTCTACCTTCCATGATTTAGCCAAGTGATTAATTAGTCCGATTTCATGGCAATACAAACATAAAAGGGGTGGTTAGGACCTAGTTCCCCACCCTAAGTTAACCACACTCACAAAGACTCCAAGCTATCAAGGATTGAGTATGAAGATCCCTTTGTCCTTTCTTTTTTCAAGATCCAATTCCTTCTTGTTGGGACCGTCGGCACACTCCATGGCGCAGCGGAACAAAATTACGATGGTCTTTTCAGTGATTCATGTACGTTTAATCTGAAACCGAAAGGAAGAGATATGATGACTTATATTGGGTTCCTTGATAAGCAGCAAAAACAACAATTAGATTTGCGACAATCACGATCGTTTGACAATTCGAATCTTTAGCCTCTATGAATATCATCTCGGCCTCTACTCAGTTCACCCGGTTGATAGAGTCAAATCTCGAAAAACTATTTTTCATGATTCTAGGGTTTGTGAATTTAGAATTCTCTATCATGGCTGCTAGACCAAAGATCCTTTATATAGGTATAACCCTAGGTATAAGAGTTTGATTCCGAATTTGTTTATAAGAAATAATTACTTTAATTATTTCTTTAAATTTCAAAATCTATATTTAATTCGAATTTAAAAGGGATATAATTACTTTAATTATATCCTTTATTTAAAATTCGGGATTAAATATAATCTACTTATATTTATATATATTTTTGCTCATTTTCAACCATTGGGTGTGATCCTGCAGGCTCATTGTAACGTTAATAATAATATTAGAACAATTCTAATATTACAAACAATGAGTGACATCTAGCAATATATCATTATCATCCAAGTTACAAGAGATCATGATTCGATGTATCATGTCCGTGACCAACTATCTTAATGTATTATATCATTTTGTCCTTTTATATCTTTAATAGGCACAAGTCTTGGAATAGTCACACTTGTATAGCCTATTTTAATGTTTCTTGATATCTAGAGTGGACTACTTTTAATGAATAATTTGTGATATCTCAAATCAACATATTCAAGCATGATCATGAATTTCTAGTCTCACTCAATAAAGTGGCCTTTAATATATTTTCCTATTATGTAGGAAGGACAAATCCTATCTTGATCATTCACATCTCTCTACATACATTGTAATATGTCCAATGTCAGTTTTTATAGTGTAACTAATTACGAGACACGTTTAACTGCATCAAAACATAAAACAACATATGTTGAGATAGTAATAATCTCAAGTCTAAGGATCATACATATAGTTGTCATTATGAGCAATATCGTGACCGTCACATAATAATCCAAGATATATGCTCATAGTGGGTCAATCCAATATATTATTCTCTACTAATATATTCATGTATTAATTCTGACATCTCTATGTCAATGACAACTCATTGTCATCAATTAATCACATGTTAGTCTTAAGCGTATTATTATTGTCCATACCCATAATAATACTTGACTAAGGATCTTTCAATAATATACATATATTATTATATGGACTTTATTGTTTCTCAGTTTATGTTATATATTGACACATATATCTGAAAACAATAATGATAATGCCTTTATTCAATAAAATTGGTAAATAAAAGTATCCTTACAATCATCATATGATTGATCTTTGGGCATACTCTAACACTTCTCCTCCTCATGATCTCCTTTGTTCGATTCCTCTAATAACCATACACACATAACCATTCATTAGAATGCATTAAAACCATTTAATTTAAGTGTTCATATGCATAACAAATACAAGATTCACATTTGTCCTACACTAGACAATTTATCGACCCTTTACTAAAATTTCACATGTTTTAATCTGTACATCGAATTTTTGATTACTTTATACCATTGGAAAGATAATGATTCATTTATTTAACCATAATAATCTTGCATTTTATTACTAATTCATTTAATACAGTTTTTTACCTAAAGATAACCTTACTTGCATTTTCGGACTGCTTAGACACCTTATTTTGATTCGCTTTCAGATTTTTCTATGTAACTTCAAATCGAGTTCCGTTTTTTCCCAAGCCTTCTAGACATATGGAATATTAATACTACCAATTTTCATCTTAAAATTCTAACCATACTATTCACGGTGGCCGATTAAAGTTACTGTTCCAGAACAGAATGTTCTGAACAACTTGAGCCACCCTTTACAAATTGTCTTATAACTTTCTCTACATAACTCCGAATGAGGTTCCGTAAATTTTCACTTAAACTAGATACATGAGAGTATTTTAGTGTAAAATTTCAGTCCCTAATTCTTTCAAATCCGTCCTAGGGAATTTTCACAAAAGGGTTACCCGAAATTTTATTTCTATATAAATTTTGACTATCTTTTATTTCATGGGTTCAAATCTAATCCAAGCTTGTTTACAACTTTTCAGCACCTTAAACTTAAATTTAACATCATTTAAATCCTTTTTCTTCAGCAACTACTCTCATGCATATCTAATATCGGATCAATTGGTGTAATAACATTTTTAAATCCCAACTAACACAACAAGCATGCATAATTTGTTCTAACTTATGGTAGTACATATATCCAACCTTTTTAGCCATACATACATACATTATTATGATAGGACATCAACATTACCTTTCTATCAATGGGCATGCATCCTCATCTAAACCCTTGAACCAAAACAGCTCCCAACAAGCTCTCTCTTGCTTTCTAATTTTGATAATAGAGGTTTCAAAAGGAAGAATATGAAGTCAAGTAATTACCGTTCCTTTTTCTTTCGTAATTTTTTTTTTCTCTCTTGAAACTTCTTTTCTTTTTGGCTATGGAAGAGTGTCAAGGAAGAAGAAGAAGTATTGTCTTTCTTTTCTCTTTTTCACCAAGTGAATTTGTCGTTCAACCCCCCTCTCATTTCCTATTTTTCTTCTCTTTATTTATTTTAATTAATAGGATAAAAATCCATTATAATGGATCCAATTGGTCCATTTTAGCCACCTAGAATTTTCACTACCAAGTTTTTGGTTTAATCATCTAAATTGACCACTCCTATTTCTCCAATTACATGCAAACTTTCATACTTTATTTTTATTTCAATTGCATCCTTATTCTAACTCTATATTTCTTCTTTAGTTCAATTAAGTTCTAATTTGATTAATTAATATATCATATGATATTTTAATTCTTAATTACACATAATTCAACTAGTCTTTAACTTAAATGTAACATCCTCCTAAGCCGATTTTAGGGTGTTACATATTTAGAATAATCCCTCGATCTAATTTTCTTTATACATAACAATATGATTCGAACTCTTAAATTTATTTTAAAGGAAAGATCACAATAAATTTCTTATCATGGTCTTCATGCTTGTAGTTTTGAAGTTTTTAAATTTTCCAAACACAAACTGCCACTTTTTAAAAACTGAACCTCATCGAAAGAATCGATTCATTAACCGGTCGATTAGTTAAAGATATTATTTTATCTTATATAGAGTTTGAATCTCGATATGTATCTTATACGTATAATTATCTCTCATAATAACTGTTAATTCAATGCAATACAGCCAAGAGAATCTAAGAGCAGAGTTGATTTAAGCTTGTTAGAACTAGAGGTTTAGCAGGCCACTGGATTCTATTGGTAATTTAGTATACTCCATATACAATAATAAAAATTAAAGCCCAACGCAAAGGTACAGAACTTAAGTGGAGTTGAAGACACGCCACTGTATGATGTATCAACAATTGCGTGGGTGGTGGAAGAGGCAGCGTCTCTGCGGCATGAGGCGCGCTCTTAAAAGCCTAAACCTCCGATTGCTGCCTCATGGAAGAGGCAGAAGATCTCTGTCTGACGCCAAAAATGAGCATTATACACTATGATGAAGAATCACCTTTGATTCTTTCAAATTCAACACTTCCACTTCCACCAACCTTTGCTTGAAGACCCAAAATTGATAAAGCCTGGGTTGAATCTTTATCCGCCTTGCCATGTTCTCCATGACCATCCTAACTCAATCATTTTCCGGACACCTTGGTGTCGCAACCCCGCTGCCATTTCCATTGTCACCACTGTTATTATCTCCATCGCTTTTGGAATCTTGTTAACAACTCATAACCCACATTTAAACTTTTGTCCTCATCTCAAAATATCTCCTTTGATAGCAAAGCAGTATCAAATGTTAGGTGTTGACTTGCAACGTTCATGGGATTCTGGGATTGCTCTTGTTAATAACATCTCCCATCGCATTTTGAAATGTCAACTTTGTTGGAAAAACAGTGGTTTGTGGCCATCTTTGGTTCATATTTTGAACAAGTAAAGATAAGGTTTTGAATAAAGAAATAGTTGATTCCTATTCTACGCTGTGAGATCTTTACAACGGTAGCTCATACGCTCAATATCATTGAGTGGTGAATGAGAAATTGATGCTCAAAGTAGGAAGATCAAGAACAAAATAAGGAATGAAGAACCCCTTTATCCCACATTGGTAGGATAAATGATATGAGAGTTGTTTATATACAACCACCCATAATAAAGTCATTGAATGGCTTTAGATAACATTGTGCCTCACACGTAGATGGGTGCAAATCCAATTCTATTTGGTTTGGGGCACACTCGCATGACTTGGGTAACATGAATGTTTGGATTGGTTTGGCCTTTTCGAGGCTTGCAGATATTTTACCTGTTGTGCACATTTTTTCCTCATTTTATTTTTTAGAAATATCCAGAAAAAAAATGTTAATTCAAATTATTTTGAATTAATTAGCAGTTGACTGCTCTGGTTATTTAAAGAAGTAATTGTCAAATATGGTATTTAATTTAAATTAAAATACCGAATAAATGGTAATAATCTTTAATTTTTCGGATATTGGAAATAATTGGGATTTAATCCCGGATTTTTGGATTGATTGTCAATCCCGGATTTTTTCGGATTATAATTAAATCCCGGATTTTTCGGATTAAACATGAGTTGATTTTCTCTGTTTTAATCATCCAAAAATCAATTTCTCTCTCAGTTTTTCTCTCTCGGTGATAGGCAAAGATAAGAGCAGTTTGAGAACTCGGCAGAAGTGCTACTGTTCGGAGTTCTTACAGTTGTTGTATCTTGGGAGACTGACTGTCAAACAACTCGGCACCTTCGGAGTGGCTGCAAATCAGTCTCAAGGAAACTGCTGAACGCAAGCCTCAACTTCATCTGTTTTCAAATAAAAATCGGTTTGATCTTTATATTTTTAAAGTTTCATTTTCAGTTTTTTTTTTATTAACTACTGTTTAAATGGTAATAATCTTTAATAAAGTCATTGAATGGCTTTAGATAACATTGTGCCTCACACGTAGATGGGTGCAAATCCAATTCCATTTGGTTTGGGGCACACTCGCATGACTTGGGTAACATGAATGTTTGGATTGGTTTAGCCTTTTCGAGGCTTGCAGATATTTTACCTGTTGTGCACATTTTTTCCTCATTTTATTTTTTAGAAATATCCAGAAAAAAAATGTTAATTCAAATTATTTTGAATTAATTAGCAGTTGACTGCTCTGGTTATTTAAAGAAGTAATTGTCAAATATGGTATTTAATTTAAATTAAAATACCGAATAAATGGTAATAATCTTTAATTTTTCGGATATTGGAAATAATTGGGATTTAATCCCGGATTTTTGGATTGATTGTCAATCCCGGATTTTTTCGGATTATAATTAAATCCCGGATTTTTCGGATTAAACATGAGTTGATTTTCTCTGTTTTAATCATCCAAAAATCAATTTCTCTCTCAGTTTTTCTCTCTCGGTGATAGGCAAAGATAAGAGCAGTTTGAGAACTCGGCAGAAGTGCTACTGTTCGGAGTTCTTACAGTTGTTGTATCTTGGGAGACTGACTGTCAAACAACTCGGCACCTTCGGAGTGGCTGCAAATCAGTCTCAAGGAAACTGCTGAACGCAAGCCTCAACTTCATCTGTTTTCAAATAAAAATCGGTTTGATCTTTATATTTTTAAAGTTTCATTTTCAGTTTTTTTTTATTAACTACTGTTTAAATGGTAATAATCTTTAATTTTTTGGATATTAGAAATAATTGGGATTTAATCCCGGATTTTTGGATTGATTGTCAATCCCGGATTTTTTCGGATTATAATTAAATCCCGGATTTTTCGGATTAAACATGAGTTGATTTTCTCTGTTTTAATCATCCAAAAATCAATTTCTCTCTCAGTTTTTCTCTCTCGGTGATAGGCAAAGATAAGAGCAGTTTGAGAACTCGGCAGAAGTGCTACTGTTCGGAGTTCTTACAGTTGTTGTATCTTGGGAGACTGACTGTCAAACAACTCGGCACCTTCGGAGTGGCTGCAAATCAGTCTCAAGGAAACTGCTGAACGCAAGCCTCAACTTCATCTGTTTTCAAATAAAAATCGGTTTGATCTTTATATTTTTAAAGTTTCATTTTCAGTTTTTTTTTTTATTAACTACTGTTTAAATGGTAATAATCTTTAATAAAGTCATTGAATGGCTTTAGATAACATTGTGCCTCACACGTAGATGGGTGCAAATCCAATTCCATTTGGTTTGGGGCACACTCGCATGACTTGGGTAACATGAATGTTTGGATTGGTTTAGCCTTTTCGAGGCTTGCAGATATTTTACCTGTTGTGCACATTTTTTCCTCATTTTATTTTTTAGAAATATCCAGAAAAAAAATGTTAATTCAAATTATTTTGAATTAATTAGCAGTTGACTGCTCTGGTTATTTAAAGAAGTAATTGTCAAATATGGTATTTAATTTAAATTAAAATACCGAATAAATGGTAATAATCTTTAATTTTTCGGATATTGGAAATAATTGGGATTTAATCCCGGATTTTTGGATTGATTGTCAATCCCGGATTTTTTCGGATTATAATTAAATCCCGGATTTTTCGGATTAAACATGAGTTGATTTTCTCTGTTTTAATCATCCAAAAATCAATTTCTCTCTCAGTTTTTCTCTCTCGGTGATAGGCAAAGATAAGAGCAGTTTGAGAACTCGGCAGAAGTGCTACTGTTCGGAGTTCTTACAGTTGTTGTATCTTGGGAGACTGACTGTCAAACAACTCGGCACCTTCGGAGTGGCTGCAAATCAGTCTCAAGGAAACTGCTGAACGCAAGCCTCAACTTCATCTGTTTTCAAATAAAAATCGGTTTGATCTTTATATTTTTAAAGTTTCATTTTCAGTTTTTTTTTATTAACTACTGTTTAAATGGTAATAATCTTTAATTTTTTGGATATTAGAAATAATTGGGATTTAATCCCGGATTTTTGGATTGATTGTCAATCCCGGATTTTTTCGGATTATAATTAAATCCCGGATTTTTCGGATTAAACATGAGTTGATTTTCTCTGTTTTAATCATCCAAAAATCAATTTCTCTCTCAGTTTTTCTCTCTCGGTGATAGGCAAAGATAAGAGCAGTTTGAGAACTCGGCAGAAGTGCTACTGTTCGGAGTTCTTACAGTTGTTGTATCTTGGGAGACTGACTGTCAAACAACTCGGCACCTTCGGAGTGGCTGCAAATCAGTCTCAAGGAAACTGCTGAACGCAAGCCTCAACTTCATCTGTTTTCAAATAAAAATCGGTTTGATTTTTATATTTTTAAAGTTTCATTTTCAGTTTTGTTTTATTAACTACTGTTTTTTTTTTTATAATCGTTTAAGAAGGAAGATTGTATAACAAACTTGCGAAAATATAATGGCTGTTGAACCCAACTGGCAACCTTGCCTGCATAAACAAGTGGTTGCTATTGCTATTGTATTATTGGACCCGATCAGTACGTTGAATACCAATGATTAAGAAAAAAAAACATGTGATTATTGGCCTTTTGATCGAGAGATTTTTCCTACCCATTCCATGGTTTGTGACGACCCGTCATTGTTATGGACACAATTTCTTTTTTAAGATTCTGACAAGTCTGGCACAGTCAGCGAAATGTGATCCTCGTGTGTGAGGGAAGTTACAACGTTGCTTTTGGTCATGAAGACGAAATGGAAGGTGTGGTTTACCGTAAATCAACATAAAATGGACCGTCGGGACAATATTTATGGAGGACGACGATTCGAAGAGTCTCCACCACTAAATGGAGCCATGGGAACAATAATTGAAGTGACGGTCACTTCAACCGAATTTATACCTCATCTTTGGCGTGGCAGTTCAACAACAAAGAAAATAATTGTACTAGACAGATCTAAAATTTTTATAAGGATAGAGACATAAAATTTTATAATTAAAAAATATAATAATCAAATTATAAAAATTAAAATAGAGTAAAGCAAAGTGTACGAAACATATTTAATGAATTTTATGAGCAAAAATCTTTTGCCTTTTTTCCGTGTTTTTATTTGTGTCTCTTTTGTTATTTTATTAAAAAATTAAATTTTAAACCTTAACCCATATTTTTTATATCCTAAACCCTAAATCTTACCCCTAAAAAAATACACCCTACCCCTAATTCCCTATACCCTAACCTAAACCCTAACTTAAAACCCTAAATTTATACCTTAAACCCTCTAATTTGAAGTGGGACCATGAAAAAGGGTAGATAATTTGGACTCGAATTTTATGGTTGGTTTCATCAATCCTTAGCTGGTGTTTTAGAATCTAAAGATTAAGAGATTTTTCATCCACGTTTTATTATTTTGTTTTAAATTATAATTGTTTTTTATAACTTAAAATAAAATTATTTTATAATAAATATGTAATATATTAGATGTCATATCGTTTTATTATCACATGTATGTGTCTTGCTATCACCGTTAATTAAATTTTAATAATCTAATTAATATGATAGTCAATAATAAATAATTTGATAAAAGATATAAATAAAGCATAATAAGATAATAAAAATTATAACCATTAAGGTTATTTTTAAAAAAAAACATCTATTATAATTCATTTTATTAATTTATAATGAGTTCGTCTAATACGATTGTCTCTGCATAGATAAGAATCCAATTCAAAATCTGAAAATTACACTAATTACGAATATTTTACTTTAATCTTTGTACCCCGACAGAATATAATTTCATCTCCCATGTGTGTTTTATCCTATGTGTCTTGGTCGTTGAATGGAACTTAGCTATTGAAACATGTGGAATCTATGAGTGGTTTGAGAAATGTCTGGTCCAAAAAGCCATGTGAAATCTTAAAGCGACCCATTCGACCAAATTGTTGGTAATAATAAAGCTAGAAAGGATTAGATATCATAAATACAAAAATGAGCTAACAATAAAGCTAGAAATTAAATTGAGAAGGATAAAGTATAAAGCCTAAATAAATTAAAACTAAAAATATACATAAATAAATATTTTTATATACGTTTTAATGAAAAAAATTAAAGAAATCGTTTATTTTCGAAGGATAATAACTCAAATTCTAACGTTATAAATGAAATAAACTAAATTAAAAAATATCTCTTGAATTATTGAAAATTTTAACATGTTAATAAATAATTATTTTTTTATTCTTTGTACTTGTAATTTTAGCCTTTTTGATAATGTGAGTGTGAGGCTTTAAAATTATATATCATTAATAAAAAAATTTAAAATAAAATACAATTAATGATATAGTACAATTTTATAAAGTTGTGTCACCATGAGACTTGAAAACTCTAATTTGTGGACTAAATTTAAAAGAAGAAGAAAAGAAGAAGATCACAGGGATAATATTGGGAAATTAAAGATGATTTTTTTTAAAAAGGTAAAACTGTATGATTTTATTGAAAATTAGAAGATCACAAGTGAATAAAATTTGAATCGACTCAAAAAAATTAAATAATTTGATTAGAGACGAAAATACTCAACTCGCTTTGATTTGATTCGAGGCAAAAATAATCTTCTCGTTTTGATTCCACTTGAAATTTTATAAACTCAATTCGACTCGAAAAGTTTCAAATAAAATTCGAGTTATAAAATAGATATTTGAATAACTCAAAATTTTTAATAATTAAAAAATTTATTTTCAAATTCAAGATGAGTTTATCAATTTTTATGATATATATTGATATATCAATTTTTAGTTTAGAATTTAGAGTTTAAAGTTAAGGGTTATAGTTTGAGTTTAAGAAATTAGGGGTATGATGTATTTTTTAGTGCATAGAATTTAAGGTTTAAGATATAAAAAATTAGAATTAGGGTTTAAAATTTTAATTTTTAAATTTTTTAATAGAAAACATAAAAAATTATGACTAGAAGATAAAAGATTTTCATTCTCGAGTTACAACGTACTGATTAAACCTCAGTTTCCAAAACGTAAATGCTCTAAATAATGTAGGCTATTATATTGTATTAACTAGGGTGATAATGAGTCTGGACGGCTCGCGAGCTATTCGGGCTCGGCTCGCGAGCTATTCGGGCTCGGCTCGATCAAAACTCGGCTAGAGTGAGTTTGACTCGGGCTTGGGTTCGGCTCGGAATTTAAACGAGCCAAGTTGAGTTTATCCAAGCTCGGCTCGAAAAGTTCGTGAATAGGCTCGAAATAATTATATATAAACATACATACATATATATATTTATATATACATTAAAAATAATTTGTTTAGCAAAAAAAAAATTGAGAGTAAATCCACTAAAGATAACTTGAATATTATAAACTAAAACAAATTTACAAAATTACAAATAATAAATAAAAAATAAACTATAAATAAATAATAAAAATAATATAAAAAATTATCTATGTCGAGCCAAACCGAGTCGAGCCCGAGCCGAGCCTGACGAGCTTTGAGCCCGAGTCAAACCCAGTAATATTATTCTTGAACCGAGCTCGAGCCTGAAGTTCAGAGATCGACGAGCCTCGAGCCGAGTCCAAATATACATATTTTCAAGCCTAGCCGAACCTGGCCTGACTCGGGCTCGGCTCGGCTCGTTATCACCCCTAGTATTACCTCACCCCATATCGAATCTGAATAGAATTCCCGACCCAACCATCCCTCAGGATTCCAACCGAAAAATACCCAGACCTACTCAGGTCCCGGTTGTATGCTGCTGCTGCTGTCATCCCATGTTGTTCTTAATAAATACCTGAACCAAATCTATCCGGCAGATAACACTTGTGTTTGCCAACCTGTTGGCTTCACCGTTGTCCTCTCTACCAATCTTGTCATCACATAGGGATTCTAAGACAAAGAAAAAATATTTTACTACACAAAAATTAGAAACGAAAACAAAGTAACAGCAAATCTATAACCAGAAGCATAACTAAAGTTGAGCCAACAACACTTTTCATAGCAGAATTTGTTTATGTTTCCTAATAGATGTTGATCAACTTGAATCCAACAGATACCAAAGTCTATTTCAAATAACTTACGAAACTCGTTATACACGTTCTAAACAAATCCAAAACAAGAAAGGGTAGCCACAAATAAACTTTTAGGCATGGGAAACATGATGAAAATGAAATCCACTACCCAAGCTCACCATCAGGGCACAGACAGAGTTTCAACGTGGGTTAAAAGGATAAAATATAAATTATTTTTTTTAAATAATGTATATAAGAGGATTAATATAAAAAAATTATGACGCGAAGATAATTGACTCTCTCTACACCTTGCTTTGTCCCTGATTAAAAACTATAATTTAAGAGTGACTTATAAAAATTATGGTCATCCAAAAAATTTAAAATATTAAAAAAATTATAGAAATTGATCTTTTTCCTTTCTCCCAAAATCTCAAAAACCTAATTCTCTTAAAATCTCCCACTGCTGCAGATTTGTTTTTTCTTCTTCTTTGAGTGCCGACAGCGACACCAATCTTAATATTAGTTGCCGTCTGCCAGACTTTATCGTTTTCGTTTTTTATTAATAAATAATTCTGCTCTTGTGGCATGATCTACTCTACCTTTTGGTACATTTCTTCTGTCGTTTGACACGTTTTTTTCTTTTGTTTTGTTTTTTAAGGTTAGATCTGACGACGTCACGACTGATCGAGATGGCGCTTATTTGTTATCACGATGATCTTCCTTGCTTTGGACCCTCCGATTGAATATGGATACGCGTTTTGCGCTCGTGGATAGTTTATCGCGACGCTCAGTTTTAATCTGCGTTTCTCAGTGATCTTTCATAGATTAATCCCCTTTTGTGGTTCGTTTACTGATGCAATAAGAATTGTTCGTATCTATCTTTTCGATCAAATCTTTGGAGAAGTTTTAAACTTTTTCCATGTATGGTCCTTGTCTGATCTAGAGTGGCTAGTTTTAAGAAAATGTTCATTTTATATACTTAGTTTACAATGCTAATTGTAAGCCATTATTGTAATGTTGAGTATTTTTTTTTAATAAAATTAGTTTCATCTGTTCAAAAAATATTAAAAAATTAAAACAATGATAAAACTGTATTTTCATATCTTAAAATATATAATTTATCTAGAACAAATACTACTGTAATCATTATTAGCTTGTTCAAAAAACATATAGTAGTATAATTTATGTTATTATCTTTTAAATTTATTTTTAAATAATTCTTTTAATAAATAAGATTGACCGATTATGTCCTCGTTTTCCATATAAAATCTATGGGCGTAAATCGTCTGTCTCTTTTTTGTGTCTCCTTATATATATCTGTTTTAAATTAGAGGGTTTAGGGTGTAGGTTTAGAGTTTAAGGTTATAGGTTATGGTTAGAGTTTAAAGAATTAGGGGTACAATGTATTTTTAGGGTTTAAGATATAAAAAAATAAGTATTATAATTTAAAATTTAACTTTTTAAAATTTTTTAACAAAAAATATAAAATAAGATATAACAAGGAGACAAAAACTTTTATCCTCCGTTTGCGTCTCTAAATTCCTTTTTAAACCTAATTCCTTTTTAAACCTAATTTCAACTAAACCATGTGTATATCCCTTCCTCAATTTGCGTCTCTAAATTCCTTTTTAAACCTAATTTCAATTAAAGCAGGCGTATAAAATTAAAACAAGTCCTATAATTCAGATATAGTGGATCGTGCTGCACCACTTGTGGGACAACATGTATTGGTGGCTTCTTTTATCACACGATGAAAATGTTAGACAAACACCTCAATCAATGTTTCTCTTTAACCGAGGTAGATTTAAATGGTATGATTTTACCATGTTATTTTTTAAAATATTCAAAAATTTAAAAATAAAATATAAAATATAAACTGAATATCCAGTTTTATGTGTATCCAATTTAAATAAATCAAAATACGAATCGATAAAAAATACTCGAAATGAACACCCTTACTTAATATGTATATCTTTGTAATACTCGATCTAAATGAGTGAGTTCATTCATTAAATTTTGACTATTATAAGAGAGTAAAAATCCTTTGCCTCTCTAGTTTTTATCATGCATCCTTTTCCATTTCTTGTTAAAAATTTTAAAAAATAAAATTTTAAATTTTAATCTTTATTTCTTATATCTTAAATCTTACAAAATATATCATATCCTTAATTTCTTAAACCCTAATCATAACCTCTAACCTTAAATCTTAAACCTTTTAATTTAAAACGGACATAAAAAATACGAAAGAGGCGGACCATTTTTGTCAAACTCAATATCCACCGTGATCATCTCAAGTTCTATGACCCCTCCTACTTTACTTAGGAAAAGGGCCCATCCGACACAAGTTATGTGCACATGCACTTTGACATATCTATCGACACATTTATCACGTGTTATATTTGTCTCTAATATTAATATAAGTAAAAGTCGTAAAAAACTACAAATCAAATTTGTTTAAAAAATATATACATAAATCGTTATCAACATTTTTTCCTGGTCTATATAAGAAGCCAAATGGAAAGTAAGCAGAAAACAGACCTCAAACAACCTAGGCTTTCTAACTTGAGAAAAAAACATTGTAGGCTTCGATTTCTGGTCAAGTTCTAAAATGTTTTCTGTGAAAGAGCTAGTTGAATCGGTTCACCCCACTTCTGTTCCTTCCAGATATATCTTCAGGGATACAGATTCTGACCTTCATTGCATGCTCGTGCAATCAGAAACAGTCCCCATCATAGATTTCTCCCTGCTCACATCCCATGATCCTGATCAACGGTCAGAAATCATTACCAGACTCCGCACGGCATGCCTGGAATGGGGATTCTTCATGGTAATTACACGAATCAGTTTGGTGTTTTATGGAGTGTGTATAATCTCTTACTTACGTGTGGTGTGTGTTCTTACTAATTACTACGCAGGTAATAAACCATGGAGTGCCGGAGCTGTTGAGAGACGAAATGATAAGGGAAACTGAAAGTTTCTTCGATTTGAGAGGGGAGGAGAAGAGACAGTATGCTGGGAAGAAGCTGTTTGATCCCATAAGGTGTGGGACAAGTTTTAACCAGAATGTGGATAAGACTCTTCTTTGGAGGGATTATCTCAAGATCCACGTTCATCCCAATTTCAATGCTCCCGACAAGCCTTCTGGTTTCAGGTAAAGGCATCCGGTCCCACGAATTCTGCACCTTTGTTTTATTACCTTTGCCTAGCCGACTCATGAACCATGGCCCATGGGATGTTTTTGATTGGTTTTAACAGCAAGGTTTTACGAGAATACTGCCAAAAGACTCGAGAAATCGCCGGTGAACTGCTCAAAGGGATTTCGGAAAGCCTAGGACTGAAAGCGAGTTATATTAACGAGAAAATGAAAGTGGGATCCCCGGAGTCTCATCAGCTGATGGTTGCGAATATGTATCCGCCTTGCCCGCAACCAGATCTGGCCATGGGTCTACCCCCGCACTCGGATCACGGACTCCTCACAATCCTCATGCAAAATGGGATCGATGGCCTTCAAGTGATGCACAAGGGGAAGTGGGTTTCTATCAATCCCCTGCCAAACTCTTTTCTTGTCAACACCGGAGATCATATGGAGGTATTTTCTATGGTGTCCGATACAGTAGATTACTTGATTTAGCAAAGTAGTGTTTTCTTGCTGGTGGTCTAATAATGAAGCTCTCTTGGCTCTTGGACTGTCCATTCCAGATACTGACCAACGGGAAGTACAAAAGCGTGGTGCACCGAGCTGTGGTGAACAGCAAGGCCCCTAGGGTATCCATCGGAACAGCACATGGACCACCACTTGACGCCGTCATAAGCCCTGCACCGGAGCTGGTGACGGATGGCGTCGGCCAAGCGTATCTCGGTATCAAATATAAGAACTACTTGGAGCTACAACAAAGCAACACTCTCAGTGGGAAATCCTGCTTGGACCACCTCCGTCTTTCAGTATGATATTCTACGTATGGTTTCTGCTCACTATAATTCACCACTTTCACTTTACTTCGTGTGTCGTATTCCACTTCATTATAAAGGTAAGTAAAACTGTAAAACTGTACAAGGTTGTCTGAGATCCCTAATTGATTGGAGTCAAATCAATATATATAATCGTTACTCGTGATAATTATTGTTAATATGTAAGTTATATGAAGTAATATTATGTAAAAATAAATTATATTTTTATTCAAGTTCTAAATTTTATTCACTTATATGATATATGTTGGTTTTTTATTTGTAATATTTGATATAAATTCAATAATAATAAAATGTGTTGGGAAAGCATAAAGATAAGTGGACATCGATGAAGACAATCTTATCAGTAAATCCTCACAAACCTTCCTTTGGTAGCGTGATTCCACGCACCACCACTCACATCCCATCCTCCCCACCAGATCGGAGCACCAAATCGCCGCCATTATCTCCCTTTGCCTTGGATGAGAATCACACGCCAGTGCTGAGTGCACTCAGTTTCTGAGTTCATTAAACCGGTTCGAAGGTCGCGAGAAGAGAATATTTTCGTTGGTTGTTAACAGGAGAGCTGAGTCGTGGGATTCGGTGAAGGAAACCAAGGCAAGGCTTGTGTCGACGATAAAGAAAAAGAGACTGGGGAGAATCACGTTGGTGGTGAAATCACAACGGGGAAGAGTCCAGCGCGTCGGCCGGGGTTAGTTAGCCAGTTAGCATATGGGGTAACTGGCGAAACAAAAATCATTAAACATTTTCAAAGAAGAGCACTAAACATAATTCCCAAACAGATGATAGATAGTCGTAGGGAGAAAATTCTTATGCCTCGGTCTTTTATTTGTTTCATTTTAAGCATCCTTTCAAAATTTATTATAAAATTAAATTTTAAATCATAATCTTTATTTTTTATATCCGGAACCTTAAATTCCATACCAAAAAAATATGTCATACCCTTAATTCCTTAAACCTAACAAAAAAACCTTAAACTAAAATCCTAAACCCTAAACCTTATAATTTGAAATAGAGGCATAAATGAAGGTAGAGATGAGCGTTCGAACGAATCGAGTCGAGTTGAGCCAAAAAATTTCGAGTTATTCAAGTTGAGTCATCATATTTTACAATTTGAAATTTTTTTGAAAATTTTTCGAGTCGAGTCAATTTTAGCGAGTTCGAATCGATTCAATTTTATGTACAAATTTTAATTGTACTATTTATAATATTAAAGTATAGTTTGATTGCAATTTAAACGGTTTTATTTTTATATTTATATACATATTTCTTCATATTATTTTTCACATGCGTAAAAGAGATTTTGAATTATTATTATCAATAATCAAATATCTTAAGTATGAATATGTCTTTTTATTAAATTATGAGTTTTATTAAAAACTTTCTTTTTATCCGGGTAAAACTAAAATAAAACTAAAAAACAAAAATAAATAACATAATGTAAAAATACAAATAATTTTTTATTATATTAAACAAAAAATAAATTTGAAGTGATCAGGTTATAAAAAAATTAAAAGGCAAAAAGAAAAAAAGAAAAAGGGTCTGGAAATAAAATTACATGGGTTAAATATGTAATTAGTCTCTGTAATTACTAAAATTTTTGAATTATTCGATTTTCATTTTATAATTTGAACTTAATTTGAACTTAATTTAAAATTTTTTCGAGTTGATTCGAGTTTATGAAATTTCGTGTCAAGTTAAAACGAATCAAATTTTTTCGCCTCGATTCGAGTCGAAAAATTTATTTTTTTCAAGTCGAGTCGAATTTTAGTCACCCCTAAATAGAGGTATGTGAAGAAATATACGATTTGCACCCAATTGTATCATTATCTTTTCCATGATTTGAACAATGATATTAACAAGATTTGACTTTTGAGTGCACAATTATTTTAACATATTTTTTTGATGTCCCCATTCTTTTTCAAAACCAATCAAAGCATAGGACTGCAAAGTAAGGATAAACTCATGAAAGCGACCGATTGGTAAGTAATTCATAAAAGCGTCCGTCTGTGGAGATGAATAAGGAAACAATGCGAAACGTGCAACATGAACGTATTAAATATAACAAACATGGTGGATTTTTTAAAGAAAAAGTGTAAAGGGAGATTTCATCCCTACTAAATTAAAAATATAGAATAAATTAATAAATAAATTAACTTTTAAAAAATTAAATAACGGCAATTGTCTATTTCTACCCCCACTTACTTTCATCTCTACTAATAATCCAATGGACTTACTTAGTTTAAAGTTACCATCCTTTTCTTACAGGAATGAAGCGACCATTTTCTCCCACGCCCACTTTCCCTATAGGCTATAATAAACAAATAAAAGATGTTAAGGTTGGATTTTGTTGGAGTGGTTGAATATACTTTTCAGGTGTTTTCTTTGAAATGATTTAGTGGTATCACTACTTTCGTTATTAAAGAGATATCACATCGATAATTTATAGGAAGATTAATTATTAATTCCGTTATTTTTGTCACTATTAAATTAAATTTCTGTTAAATATCAATTAATGCTATGAATATTATCTATATGGATGTCTATCATAATAAGAACTCTATCATTAAAAATATTATCTTCATTAATTAGAGTTTAATATATTATGTACTGTTTATGTCTATAAATAGATGAGTTTATGAAGGCATTGTATACAAGTAAATATTGAGAATAATACAAATATCTCTTTATATATTCTCTTCGTTCTTTCATTCTTGTTTTATTTCTTCATTATTTTATTTATAACAGTTATTTATAAATTAATCAAAATTTATTAATAGTTTTTTTTATTAAATGTGTTGGTAGTAGTTAAGAACTTATACAGTGTAAATATTTTGGTTAATTATAGTGAAGAACAACTTATATAATTTTAACCGAATAATGAACATACAATGGATAAGGTAATTTTTTTTTTTTTGATATTTTCTAGAATAAATTAATTAATTTTGAGTGAAAATGAATATATCATATTGAATATTTAAATAAAATAAAATTTATTGATTAATCATGTGATTAAAAATATTTATTTTATCAAATTAAGTTTTAATATTTAATTTAAGAATATAATATTTATATTGAATATAAAATATTCAAAAAAAAAAAAAACAATTTGAAGGGGATTGGAACATTTCCCTACCACACTTGAACCCACTTCCCATTACAACCCAAAGTTAATGGCTCCGCCCATTTGTTTCATTCCACACAATGATTGTCAGTTTGGGCGGTTCAGCCCACTTCTTCTCCCACCTATCAAAATTAAGTATAATTAAATAAATTTTAAAATTAAATTATAAATTTATTTATATTTTAATTGGATATAATTATATTGTTTGATGAACGTAAACTTTACAGGAAATATAGTTAAAACATAAAAGTAACATCTTAAAGTGTTGAAAATATTATATATTAATTAATTAATTGATATTTATCTACTTAGCATCTTGAAAAAAAATTTCATCAAAATTGTTATAACTCTCAAATGAATATTTAATTTTATAATACGAACTAAATACGAAATAATTAATTTGAACCTATTGGAATATAATATTTGTAACTGGAGGCTTCCTGAAAATAAAATTTTAAAATACATCAAAAAAAATAGCCGGAACTTGTGATTGAAACAAAACTTGTCGGCAAAACTTATTCGGACCAAATATTGACAAGATTGAAACAAAAATTAAATGGGAGCACCTGGTTTCTTTTTCGTCGTCATGCGGAGGATGAGGTACTAAGGTTGTTGAAGATTGAGACGGTAGCCCCTGGTTTTTTCTCGGTTGCCGCGGTTTCGCTTGTGCACCGCCCCTGGTCCCCTCTGCCAAGAATCATGTGTTTGTGCATTGGCTCACCTCATTTTCCACTGTTGCAGTGGAAGGAGCCTGGAGCTTCATTTTGGAGTGTAGACGGCCTGAACTGTATCATCTACTTAAGCCCATCAGTACACTGGGCTAAAACAGACGAATCCTATAGAATTGATATCATCAAAAGGAAAGGGAAAAGTAAAAATAAATAGGACATCGGGTCATAAAAATAATGTTATACCATCAATAAAGTAGTGGTGGGTGGACTGGATCCTATATATAAACAAAATCATCAATCAAATAAAAGATTAAGGGTGGCATTAAAAAAATGTTGCATCTCAATATTTATACTACATTTAGTGGCATATAATAAAAGTATTTCTACAAAATTTATAAAAATATAATAAAGTTTATCTTATACACATGATAGATCAAATGGAATATATTTTTATCACTTTGTATCATAATATAGTGTATGTCGTCTGTCGTCCGTTTTAATTTTTTTTGTTAATATATATCTTATATATAAATGTAAAAGATTATAAAAAAATTATAGAAGGCAGGGTGTGAAACGTCACAAGGAGTGTATGTGAACATAACTGGATGAATTGTTTATGAATTGTTCGTATAACATTCGTTTATGTTTATTTATTAAGTTAAATAAACGAGCATGAATAAATATTTTATGTTCAGCTAATAAACAATGAACATGAACATAGGTGTGTTCGGCTCGTTTAAATTTATGAATAAACTCGTTTATTTCTTTTATAGGCTCGTTTATAACTGTATGACTCAATTCTAGAATTTGGGGATAGTTTTTAAAGTGAGTAAAATTGGTTGCCTCTTTGCAAACCTTTAATCAACTGAATGTTTATGAACATTAAACGGATATATTCGTAAACATATATAAATAATCATGTTTATGAACGCAAAACGAACTAATTGATGAACATGTTTGTGAACGTTAAACGAACCGAGTTTAAACGCACCAAAAGATAAACGAACAGAGCTCGAACATACCACCCAAAATTTAAACGAACACAAATAAAATTCAAACACTTTTTAAATAGATAAACGAATATAAATGTACCCTTATTCATCCAAAATCGATTCTTTTACTACCTTAGTGGCATTACTTGCGTGTGATGAAGCTAAAAACCTGTTAGATGAGAGTTAAATATTAAATAACAATATGCAATTAAATTATAGAGAGTCCTTTGGCAACTTGGTTCCTTGTGTTCAGAGAGATGTTGAGACCTACCAAATTATTAGAGAGAGGAAATAAATATTACGCAATTTGTATATTTTGAATTACCACATCGAACAATCATTCTCGTAAATAAACATTTGTTTGTCACACTTTAAAAAGAATGCCAGCTGCGTTTCTCTTAACTAAGGGTAAATTATATTGATCCTCATTATGTTATTGTCGTTTTTTATTTTAATCACTAAATTATTTTATTTTTATAAATTCAACATCAACTTTACGTTTCTCTCTCTTAATTTCACTGAATTTGAATTTTCACCGACTCTAAAAGTCCATTTTTCAATTTTCAAATAATTTAAATTTTATATTATATTTTAAATAAATATTAAAAATTTTAATTTTTAAAATGATTCAGTATTAATTTATAGAATACAAAATAGTTATATAATATTTTTTTAATTTCAAACGAATTGAAAACAATTATAGTCTGTTTTTTTTAATCATGAGTAAATTAAATATTAGTTTGATTATAAATATAAAAACAATATAATTTGATTCATTGGTTTGTTTGTTTGAGTAGTCTTAGGTTCAACCCATGCATCCATGATATTTTGAGTTGGTAACCCATTTCCATTTAATATTGTTCTGGTGTTAAAAATATTCCTTTGAAGAAAGAAACCATAAAGAATTATTGTCTTCTCCAAATTGATGTGGCTACCGACCTAGTTGTATATTGTGATTAAAATGTCGTCCGACAGTGTCAAACGCTACCCCCAGGTTGTTTCGAAGAGACAAAGATAGGGATGGACATTTTACTCGGCCCGATGGGTCAGATTTTTTGATGAAAAAATCGGATCTAGGTCAAGACGGACTGGGTGATTTTTAAAATAGTATCAGGTCGGATCGGGTTTAGATTTAAAGTATAAAAAATTTGACCCAATCCAAAATTAAATATATACTTTTTTTTATAATCTTTTAGGAATATTTATAATAATGGTCCTCTAGACAAGGACTTCACTTTGCTATTATAACAACATCCTTAAGAGCAAATAATTCTTTAAGCTCCCATTTCAAACATTCTTTAATCACAATATCCTAATAAAATTACCAATATTTCAATAAAAAAATAATAAAATTACCAAATATCATATATTTTGAAAAAAAAATAATATTTGGGATTTTGGGAAAGAGTGTGGATGGAGGAGAAGCATAGTCTCTGGTCTGGGATGAGATGAGATGATTGTAGCTAGGGTGGTATAGTTTATGAAGAAGAAGAAACTAAGCTTTTTTGCCTCTGGTTTACCATCGGCCTTTTGTCATCTTCCTCGGTTTAATGTCCATGTGTCCGACCGCATCATTGTATAATGAAGACCATACTCTTATCTGATTACCCAATTATGATATTATAAATAAAAAATTAGAGTAAAAATAAACTTGTGCGGTAATTAATCTGAATTAAGACTAATAAGCAGGTGAAGGTATAGTTGGTTATACCAAAAACATACTTTAAAAAATGATAAAAGGGGGAGTTAGTTTGGTGTTTTGGATGTGTAGTGCTCTGAGCTCTTCTTTCATTCTCTCATTCTGGGTGGAACACCTCTCTTTCTCTAGAAAACACAAACGTGTGTCCCTTTGGGATTGGCGTGCGTGAGAAACAGGGACAAGAAGTTACAAGGAGAATCTGCAAGCGTAATAAGGATCTGAGTTCTTGCAAAACATGGCATTAGAAGCAGTGGTGTACCCTCCAGATCGATTCACTTATGGTCTCAAAGAACAGTTTCTTGGAGGAGGAGCCTGGGGTTATGATTTTTGCGAAGATAAACTTCTTACCACAATTCTTGAAAGCAACTTAGACAAACAAGAGGATCATCATCTCCATGCAAATTGGGACTCCTCGTCTACTTCAGTTCTCCAGCAACATGCAAATGAGATATGGGATCCTTACTCTTCTTCACCCGAAGCTTGCACTGGCGACCAGTTTTCTCTCCCCGGCCACGCAGCTGCTGCTTTTCAAGCTCTGATGGAACACCCACCAGCTTACACTGCAAAGGAGACGACAAATACTAACGGCAGTAGACGAAAACGTCGTCGTACCAGGAGAAGCAAGAAGGAAGACGAAATAGAGACCCAGAGAATGACTCATATTGCCGTTGAACGGAATCGCCGGAAACAAATGAATGAGTACTTGGCTGCGATCCGAACTTTGATGCCACCTTCTTATGTTCAGAGGGTCAGTTTTTATCTCTCTTTTTCGCTTTTTGTTTGATAAGTTCAGTAATGATATAATTAACCATTAAACAAGTTTATATAACCCTAATCTACCACTTCGATTTGTAACATATTATTACAATTTTTTCTTGTGAACCTTAAAAGGCATTGTCTGAAAAGGTAAAGAAATTTCTGACTTCCTGAATCATGGAGACATATCAGTTTCAGGTCACAAAACTGATATATGCATTAACCTTTTTCAGAGTGATCAAGCTTCGATAATTGGCGGAGCGATTAATTTCGTGAAAGAATTAGAGCAGCTCTTGCAGGCCATGGTGGCTCATAAGAGGACCACTCAACAGCCAGATCACAACGGCAGCCTGTCACCCTTTGCCGAGTTTTTCACCTTTCCACAATTCTCAACTCGTGCGACGTCTCAGTCCAATAATTCACCGTCGCCCATGCCTGCTGCCGCTTCTGCCGAAAGCTTGGCGGATATCGAAGTGACCATGGTGGAGTCGCATGCCAACCTCAAGATACTCTCCAAAAAACGACCTAGGCAACTCTTGAAACTCGTTGCCGGGTTGCAAGGCCTGAGCCTCCCCATTCTCCACTTCAATGTCTCCACCGTCGATGAAATGGTTTTGTATTCAATTAGCGTCAAGGTAATTAATAAGAACAAAAGCATCCAATCACTTAACAAAATATTTCTCCAGTTTCATCACCATATCAAATTAAAATTTCCTTTTTTATCATTAATTTGGACAGGTTGAGGAAGGGTGCCATCTGAACACTGTAGATGAAATTGCAGCTGCTGTTAATCAAATGCTGCGCAGAATCCAAGAAGAAGCTGTTGTTAGCTGAGAGACATATAAAGGCTATGTTTTATGTCCTGCTGTAACTCATCAGGAAGGGACTCCATTGTTGTTTGTTATGTAATTTCTTGAAAGTCTGCAACTTTTAATATATTTCCTTCGAAGAACATACAGTGTAGCGAGTACAATATTTTCCCTAATGAAATTTGTCCTGCTAACGTAGGCATGGATAAATCAAAATAGATGTCTTGTTATTACTGTTTTGGTGTATGTCTACGTCTTATTATTACCACTGTAGTAAAGAAAAATAAAGTTGGCATAAAACTGTTCCCCATCAGCTACAGTGCAGAGAAATGAGTAGACAGAATCCTGTTACTTTGCGCCTCATAAAAATAAAAACATCAAATAATTAAGACAGAGACTCAGATCTTCCGGCCGAAAAAAAAATACTTCATCATGATGTTGCCTTCACAATCACAGTGCAATTCCACCTTTATATGAAACTTTTTCTTCCTTTTTTTCCTTTTTTTAAGTTAATCATTGATATTTAATTTATTAATTGATTAATTTATATCGAATTTTACATAGACAAATGATAGAGACGAGTTTTTTGACTTAATTTTCTCTTTTTATAATGTTATGATTCAAATATCTAACCTTATTTAAAAATTCAAATTTCAAACTCTTTTCTGCCTTTTCAATGTCCATTTTTTTCTTAAAAAATAATGTGTCTTATTAGTGCACCTAATGCTCATCAGTATGTTTATATTCTAAGGTTTCCTTGAACAATTATATAAAGAGTTTTAAGTGATGCATCCTTCGAAATATTTTTTTGAGTGTTCATCTCTTCACCATTTCTAGACACTTTTCTTAATCATTTTCGAACTGTTTTTTTATGAGTACCTTCCTCCATTATATTATAAAATTCTTGATTATTATCCCTTTGTCTCCTCTTTTGTGATAGATTTGTTTGATTGAGTGGAAAATATGTAAAGTAGATTCCTTTTTGCTGCCCATGGAGTGTTGCTTCTTCCATTTTTGTTTCTTCTATAATAATTAACACTCAATAGATTATTTTAATGTTTTTACGATCATGATCTGGAAACCATACCCACAAACAAATGCAATGGACAGAATGTTGAACTTGGCTTGTAGGACTTGCATGATATGAAAAAAATATATGAAGATTCATTAGACTTTTCCATCACTTTAGGGGAAATAAAAGGAAGATAGCCTAGATGTAGGTGGTAGACATTGAGAGTAGAAATCTCATGTCTTCTAATTGAGATACGATCAGAAAGTAAACAATTTACATCCAACTATATACACGTAACATCTTCATAGACATTTAATTTTATTAAACGAGGATAGATCCCAAAATATAATAAAGGTTCACACTTTAATAAACAAAACACTCAAATTCAAATATATACTTAATAAACAAAACTAGCATCATAAGATCATAAAAAGACTAAATAAAAAAAAGTAAAATCCTAATTCAAAAATTCGGAATAAAAAAAACACTAACATATCATTTGATTGACGATAAATCATAAATATTTTGTCCCACATTTTCCTACTTTGATCTCTTTATTAGTACGTGTTACAAGTGATGATTGGAGCAATGAAAATCACATTAATTATTATTTTCTCCCCAACTAAGCATGTCAGAGAAGGAATCGAGCATATTTCCCACATCATTTTTAATCAATAATATAAATTACAAATAACTTAATATTAAAAAGTTTATTATAAATATTGAGTTCATATTAATTATAAAAAAATGTACTACATTAAACGTCTTTAACGTGCGAAGTTAACTTAAATCATAGTTATAATTTCTTTTCAAAAGAAAAATATCATTACAATCATATATTATTAATTTAACTTAGATAAAAATATCTTAATCACAAATCATGTTGAATAAGTTTTTAATGTTTTTAATACCGTGTTTAAATTATCTATACATAACACACACAAATTACGTAAAAAATCATACGCTTAAGTATGTTTTTTTACTAATATAAAATGAGAGTATAAGCTAATCAATAATAATGATTTTTATATTCATCAGGTCTATCATTATAAAACGTTAATAAACTCGAAAACACCTACACATGTATTACGACTCAAAACAATAAATTTATCGACTTTAAATATGTTTTGAATATATATTTTATTCATTTTTTAATTTATAAATTGTCCTACAAATGTCCCAAACTCACCGCGATCCCGGTTATCCTCAAATATGTTTCTCTGAAGGAATGATTGCCACCCGAAATCATTGTACCTTTTGAATATACAATCATAACATCATCTTGAATAGAAACGACCACGACATTTTCCTCCAATCTTTTTTTTACTTTTCATTTCCACCATTGTAATAATTAAGAAATGAGACTAGCTGCTGAAAACATCATCATCATAAACATCCAAATTGTATTTGACCTACAGTTAGCTTCGACAGTAAAATTCGTCACTAAAAGCTGTATGATGTGACCGTTTCCCAATGAGGTTCCGTCGTGTAAATATTATCAACGACGAATATTGAAGTTGTAACAAATCAATGATTCAAATGAAAAGAATTATAAAAAATTATCCCATATCGAATAGAAAGATAGGGTTTGACTCCTTAGTTGTTGGTAATCGAAGGGTCAGTTGGCCTCGTGAATGTAAGAATATCAACATGCACGCACTGACCTTGGAAAAGGATCTTTTAGTGATGGAAGATTTGAGCAACAACCGCCACTGAAACTTTGAAGTCAAACTGAAAGACGATAACAACTCCATGGATCTGGAAGGAGATCTCCGCAAACAAGATCTTTCTAGGATCGAAAATGTTTTTGTTTTTGTTTTCAACTTATTAGGTTTGACCTTGGTGTTCTCTCGCCGTTGGCATTGCTTTGTTTGTATTGAAGTCCAGATGGCAGCAGTTTGGCTCATTGTTTTTGGTGTAAGCACTAGAAAATGACAGATTTGAATTCGACAAAACAGTATTTTTTTTATGTGTTGCGAATCTGAAGGGAATGATATATTAAAAGTAGAAGATGGTCGGTTGTTACTCTTTGAGACCGAACAATGACGGAGCTAGGATCGAATATTAAAAAGACCAATACTCTATTAAACCTTTAAATTTAAAATTTGGAAAGAAAAAAACTTTATTTTATTATTATTTAAATTAAAAAGAATTTTAAATTTAATTATACCAAAACTTTTTAAAAGGGGCAATAGCCTTCTTACGGACAACATGACTATTCCTAAACCAGAGGTGAAAGCTGGTTAAACAGACTCTAAAATTATAAATAAAATAAATTGAATTAAACCTTTTAATTAGTTTTTTTAATATTTAATTAAAATTAATTAATAAATTAAATATCGATATTATCGACCTGATTCAAGAAACATTGTAAGCATGCATCGTTGTTAGTTTTATCACTATGTTGGAAGTGAAAAGTTAAAGTAAATAGAGGAGATTACTTGAGGAACAAAATAATTAGGATTAGGGGTGGTAAATTGATCTAAAATTTAAAATTTGAATTAATTTTATTAGATTTGAGATTCAATATTAATTAGAATTTGATCCAAAGTTTGAAATAAACCAATTAAATTAAACAAGATCTATTTTTTAGTTGAAATTATATGGATCTAATTTAATTTTTAACCAAACCAATAGACCTGAATTAATTTTTAAATAAATTGAATGAACTCAAATCGAAGGTAAACCAAAATAAAAATATATATTAAAAGAAATAACAAAATATTTGATGCGAATTGCCGTATAACTCACCAAGAAATTAAATATATTAGTTTTACAAAGCTATATTTGGTTTTAAAGTTGATTTGACCTGAAAACTCAGTTAAAACATATTGATCTCATAGTAAATCAATTTTGACTCGACCCAAAATTAATCGATCTGCAAATACCTGTGCCAAAATCAACTGAAACGATACGGTCATATCTAACCGATATTCAATCTAATCCGAATTAAAATCGAACCAAACTATATTTGATCCGACCTAAATCAAAATCAAAATAATCAAAATTAAATTTTATCTGAATTAAATGATTTAATTTAAACCCGATTCGAATAACCGTTTATTACAAATTAGAATGATATTGTTCGAGGTAGGGGTGGGCAAAACTCGACTTGAAAAAACTGAATAACTCAACTCGATTCGAGGCAAAAATACTCAATTCGTTTTAACTTGACTCGAAATTTCATAAACTCGACTCGAAAAAATTTCAAATAAAGTTTGAGTTGTAAAATGAAAACTTGAATAACTCAAAATTTTTAATAATTAAATGAATAATTTTTAAGTTTAAGACGAATCTCTCAATTTTTATGATAGATATACATTTATATATAAAAATATAAAAAAATATTGTTACATATGAAAAAAAATTATACATGTATATCTTATATGATTAGAGAAAGTTATCTAAATTGGAATCAAATCATACTATAACATAATAAATAATTATAATCAAATATTTATAGGAACTCGAAAACTAGACTCGATTCGACTCGACTCGAATCGAAAAAATTTCAAATAAAGTTTGAGTTATAAAATATGACTCGTTAACTCGAATAACTCAAAATTTTTTGACTCGATTCGACTCGATCGAATACTCACCTCTTGTTCGAGGGAATACCTGCGATTAACGTGGATGATATGGTTGGGCTCAGATCATAACTCCAATTTCTGGCTGTAGAAACTGGGCTTACGACTTGAACTAAATGAAGCCTAAATCTGGTTTTGACTGCTCATAAAATCACTGTTTTGGGTAGACTACCTGGTTTCATCCAACCCATAAATTATCGTAGTAATAATCTCTTCTTCTGAACTTTGAAAAACAAGTGACGACCAAGAAATTATTGCTTTGCTGGATTAGAATATCCATTTTACATGCGATGATTGAATTTTACCCATTCAACTTAACAAAAACGAAAACCAGTTGATGTTGAACAACGTAGTGTGTTCTCGCATAGACATGAAGTTTATTCTTCTGAAACACAAACTTTCCCTTATCAATGCAGCATCACAAGGCTGCAGATTCCATGCATACAATTTCTCTGTTGTAACAAATATATAAAATGGTAAAAACATTTACAGAGGAAGAATGGGGTTCATGTTCCGGTAACGTTTGGATGAAGAGAAAAACCTTCCACCTCATGAGAATGATCTTTTCATTGGAACAAGGCTTAAATGAAGATATTGAGAAATGGAGGAATTCTTATTCCCCATTACCATAAAATCACTTGAGTTCACCCCGTCACCGGTTGAGCTGGTGCTTGAATCTTTGTTTTCAACATCCTCTTGAATTCCCAGAAACAAACTTGGAGCGGATGAAGAAGAATCCATGGAAGCGCACATTTTGCTTTGTGCTGTCTCGTTAGTCTCATCATCACAATCGATACCTTCCTTTGAAACCCTTTGGTCATTCAACTCTCTTTCGGTCCTGCTTTCATCAGGATCGATCCTTGCATTCTCAGAATTTTCCATCTGATTATCATCAATAACATCCACCACGTTAGTAGAATTTTGATCCTCTGAAATTTGAGTGTCACGCAAGGCATCAAGGACGATATGTGCTCGACACAAAGGACAATTAGTGTGAGCCCTCAGCCAAGTATCAATACACGAAATGTGAAACGCATGGTTGCATTTAGGCAACAACCTCACTGTCTCATCTTCTTGGAACTCATTCAAACACACTGAACATTCCGTCCCTTCGATCAATCCCTCACCCTTCTTGTACCTACAAACAGTGATGGAATTTATGATTGATTGTTGCAAGCCAACGGTTGTGATGAACCAAATAGGATGATCAACTCGATTCTCATCGAGAAGCTCTTGGTCCAAAGCATCAGTTTGAGTTCTTGATTGCTGGTTATTCCTCCAACAGCACCAACCAAAACATGACTTGAATACAACGACGTAGTAGGCAAGAAGAAGGATGAGACTGGCGAGCACGGAAATAAAGATGATCACGTAAGGAGTGATGTAATGGTTTTCAACCAGAGGAGGTGGAGGCGGTAGGTAATAGTAACCGGGGTAAGGGTAACAGTTGTAAGGGCAGGCATCAGGGTCACAAAAATCAGGGCAGTTTATGGTTTCGTTTGTTTCTGTTACGTCCGGAAAAAGCCTTCTGTTTTTCATTGCAATATGAAGATTGAAGAGATAATTGAAGAAAGAAGATGAAACGCCTGTAAACTTCAATTTTCTTTTTGTTTGAATTAGAAGAGAAGAAATGAAAAAAATCAAATAACATGTCTCTTTCAAGGTTTAGTAAAGACAGATTTACATATATGGAATAAGATGTGTTTGGTTGTATTAATTACCAATTTGTATTTTGCACAAGGACTAAAACCTCACTACTTACCCATACATTGAGATAAAGTTAAATTTTAGGTCTAGTTTGTTGAATTTAGTTTCTATCTTGTAGAATATAATAAAATTCAACAAATGGAAGCGAGGATTATAATAATATTGTCTTTCTTCCTAATCCAGACAGCAGCCAAGGAAGTCTATAATATAAAATCACGTCTTTTGTACCCTCTTCTACCCTGTCATTCCACGCCTCTTTACGAGAAACCCTCGCTGCAAATTCATCAACCAATTCTTTTCCAAGCTTTTAGTTTCAGAGTCTGAATTTATCTCTTTTCTTTTTCCTTCTTTTCTGTATAAACTTTAGACCCTTTTAAAGACATTAAGGAAGTTGTACTCTCAAAACTCAAAAGTTATGTCGAGCAGCTCAGGATTTAACCTTCCATGCAAGGTTCCCATGGGGTCCTGCAAATCTCAGCCTTCCGTTCTTTGTTTCAGTCATTTCTTGGTGATATCAAAGCACAAGGGAAAACATCAGATTCTAAGAAACTCCAAGTTTCGACCTGTGGGCATAGGTCTTAGATTGCAAAATACCGACAGAAATATGAACACGGTCTTCTGCAACAGTGGTGTTGAACCAGGACCTGTTGTCCCTTCTACTCCTACTCCTGGTCCTGGATCCTGGTTAGTGTTGTATATGTAGTACAAAGGGATAAAAGAAATTTTCTATTTCATTTCTCTTCAGTCTTCAATGAGGTTTAGTTTAGTGATTAGTCAGTCATGTCTAAATTTTCCAGGAAAGCTTGGATTCTGGGGATTCTGATGAGTATAATCCTGCCCATGTGGAGGGGTAACTGGCGGCCAGTGTTAAAACTCAAACGTCAGCACTGCCCCTCAATATCGTTAATAAGTTGTATGTATACCACTTGAGCTGAGCCTAACTTTAGATGTATTGTTTTGTAGAGGAAGCTGAAACTATAATAGACACGGTGGAAGCCGTGGCAGATATTGTGGAGAAAGTAGCGGAGCAAGTGGAGCAAGTGGCAGATGAGGTTGGCGATCGTTTACCAGAAGGCAAACTTAAGGATGCGCTTGAATTTGTTGAAGACTTGGCCGACGAAACAGGTGATGGTGCACGCATAGCCGGTGACTTCATTGACAAGGTCTTCTTTCTTGCTCGGCACTTAACCTTATCCTTGTTTCTTGTTCGGCACTTAGCACATGAAGATCGATACCACTTGCAAAAAATATAACCAAATCCAAGAAATTAAAGAACCGGAACACCAAATTCCTGACATGTATAATATAATATTACATCAAATGCTCCAAAAAGCTGACTTGGTCTGCGGTATAATATAGTCTACTAGCAATATGTTGATTATTTTAGTCTCACGATA
The DNA here is from genome assembly GCA_035048815.1 of Abelmoschus esculentus. Taxonomy (NCBI): domain Eukaryota; kingdom Viridiplantae; phylum Streptophyta; class Magnoliopsida; order Malvales; family Malvaceae; genus Abelmoschus; species Abelmoschus esculentus. The sequence goes on along the minus strand of JAUCBN010000013.1, from coordinate 5,706,875 downwards.
AACTTTTAACACAAATATATATATATATATATATATATATATATATATGTATGTATATACTGCAGGTAGAAAGCATGGTAGACCAAGTGGAAGAAAAGCTGGAATCTTTGATGAAACCAAGCACTGGTGATGAAGAAGGCAAAGAGAAAAAGGAAACATCCGAGGGTCATGCGTAGGCAAGACATGGGCGGCGATCTCATCACTTGCAATAATAAGTAGGATGAAGAGAGAGTTGTTGAACGAATCTTGTAATTTTTAAACGCTTAGTTTAATATTAATTTCATATAAATCTCTCAGTTAATTGATTACATTCTTTTAAGTTTTATGTCACTTTTGAACCAAAACAATATTGAATGAATTTTGTTCGGTGGTAGGACACTATGAGGGACAATAATTGAGCAGACTGCAAAGGAATTTTGTTAAGAAAAGGCTGCCTTTACCTACAAAAGATTCCTGCATTTTTTAATCATATGGAGTTAAAATATAAAAAAAATCCACATGAGAAAAACATGTCTCAAATGGTCAAATTAGCTGTCTATATCTTTGTGTCATTGAAAAGAAAGGATCGGCTGCCTTAAGATTTACTAATTTTTATTCAGCTATATAGCGATAGATTTATCAATTTTATATAAGTATTTAGTAGTATGATAAAGTATAGTTCATTTCAATTACTTGTTGCATAACGATGCAAATAGTTTATTTTTTTTATATCTTTATTTGTGTCTTTGTTTTAAATTAGAAAGTTTAGGATATAGGGTTTAGAGCTTTATGTTAAGGGTTATCGTTAGTGTTTAGAGAATTAGGGGTAATGTGTATTTTTAAGGTATAAATTTTAGGTTTTAGGATATAGAAAATAAGGGTTGGGATTTAAAATTTAATTTTTTTAAAAAATTTAACAAGAGGCATGAATGAAGGCATAATAAAGGAGTAAAAATCTTTTGTCTCTTCTATGTGTCTCCTTTTATGTATCCTTTATAAATTTACTAAAAAAATGAATTTTGAACCCTAACCCTTATTTTTAATATCCTAAACCCTAAATCCTAAACCCAAAAAAATACATGTTACCCCTAATTTCCTATACCCTAACTAAAATCCCTAAACTAAAACCCTAAACCTCTAATTTAAAGTGAAGTCATAAATAGAGGCACGAGAAAAGAGTAGATTATTTGCACCCATAATAAAGAGGTAGATGATTTCTACTCGTTGAATAAAAGTTAATTTTATAGTAGAAAAAAAGTATGTTGACCAATGACCACCATCGGATAATAATTTTTTTCGATTAGGGGTATGTGTAAAACATAATAAAAAATTTAATATATATTTCTTAAAAAAAGTTATTAATTATCTAAAGATCAATTATACTCATATTTTCTCTATTTTATATACATTTAAAACCCGAAATTATTTTAAGAATATAATATATCTATCTAATAAAAATTAAAAGAATCTATTTTTCTTACAAAATCTATACGACCCAAATAAAAGTAAACCCTTGACTATCCCAAATTAATCCAGGCCCAAATATAGAGAGAAGAAAAATATATTGCCGGGTCAACAGTGGAGGGATATATACTTGGGTCTTTGAAGTCCAGTGTAACGGCTACTCACATGAACCATCTAGTTTCAGTGGTTAGGGGAACGATTGTTATTCTTTGAGTTCACGGGTTTGAGCACCAATAATGCCAGCACAGTGATTAAATGATTGAGCGATCAAAAGTCAGTCAACTTCAAAATAAAACAATAAATTTTTTTACTATATTTATCTTCAAAATATGAAAAGTTAACATTTTTAATGATTCTTTTAACTTTTTAATGTTCGCAGTCTGATGATAATTAAACAGAGTTGAACTTGAACACTACTTTGAAACAAGCAGTCACTAAGGAAAGTTGAATGATACAACAGAGCAAATAGATTAATTGCTTGTATCTTGTAAATAAGGACTGTCTAGGCTTTCCCAGAAACCTTTCAGTAGCATGCTTTATGAACATTGGGTAAATGCTGACAACTGCTGCATTATTGTGCTTATATTGTAAACAGAATACATACTATCAAGACCGATTTCCCTCCTAACAGATTACAACTTCGGGGCTACAATCATGTAAGTATATTTGTTGACCTTTCACCATTAGAAGAGAATGATATGCTTTTAAGTCCATATCTTGTCTTCTGTTCTTTGTACATGTTTCATGCAATACATGACATGCCTGGTGTTTTTACCATTTTATAAATGTGTAGGGGATGAGATATCTAGCTGTTGGATTGCTTTCATGATTAAAAAATTTACACCCATTGCTTAGAATGAACTAGATTAGCTATATCACACCAGTTGATAATGAAAAACTCCTAAAATCTCAAAACAGTGAACCAAGAGGAATATAGCAAATGGAATTCCAACTGATTTTGAAAGTATACCAAATGATTAGGAAGAGAATGCAGATGGGTGTGATATAGGACCTGCCGCCCTGAGTCATCATTCTCCTGTTTCATGGTATTATATAAGGATTCCAATTTCAGAAAGTTTCCATCACAAAACTTCTCATTGTTCTTTATAACCCTGTTTTGCTTTGTTAATTATTCTGAAAAAACAATGGTGAGCTCAAGTGTGGGACTGGGAATGGCCTATCTTTTGCTAGTCTCGTGTATGGTGGTGCGAAGCTTGGCCAAAGATTACACCGTTGGTGATGCCTCTGACTGGACAACCAGAGTAGATTATAGCACGTGGACTAGTGGTAAGACCTTCAAAGTTGGTGATAACCTTGGTGAGTTGTAAAATCTAAACCCGAATCTTCAAATGAATATCACATTTGTTTGAGCAACATATTCAGATTGACATGTTTGAATTTGTTTGTTTGGTTAAATTCTAGTTTTCAATTACCCAAGTAGCCACACAGTGGATGAAGTGAGTTCAAGTGATTACAGTACGTGCACGGTGGGCAATGCCATCACAACAGATAACAGTGGAGCCACCACCGTTGCCCTCAAGAAGACCGGGACACACTACTTCATCTGTGGTGTAGTGGGACATTGTGCAAATGGCATGAAGCTTGCAGTTAAAGTGGAGTTGGGATTTTCACCCCCGTCTGATGAAAAACCATCGCCTGCCACACCATCTACTACAACTAAACCACCCTCGGATTCTTCATCATGGGGTGTCTCCCCATTAGTGGCTGTTGTCACAACGTGGGTTGCGTTGTTTCTTATGGTCATTTCATAATTGAGTTTCTGGGCCAAGAGTCTTGGGAACGGTCAGGATAGAGGCAGTGCTACTGATCTGATTTTTTTTATTAAAAAAATCTATTTTTATCTTGTTTGTATCGACTTTCATGGTATTAGCACTTTTCAAAAACAATGTTAAAAGGAACACAAGTTATGGTTCATTGTTGTATTGTGTTGAGTTTGTGGTTGAAATGAAATATGAACTTTTATTGTCCCTCCTTGGGGCTGTGATGAAATATCAACGACAACTTAGAATCTGCCAAAACAGAGGAATAACTGGCCAAGTAAAAGGTTGAGCCAAGGTACCTGCTAAATTATTTATTTTTTAAACTGTTTCGAGAACTTAAAGATTAACAAAGGTTGGCATACAATCATGTAAATACTATGGCGTCCTACATTCTTCTTACGAGCCAAGGTCCAAGCGAGGATCCATTTGGGGTCGGGTCAGCTCAGACTTACTTGGCTTCAAGAAGAATGGAAGAGTATGGAGATACAATGTAGGTGCTGCCAATTCCAGGAACTCCTTCGCCTACAAAATCATCCGGAGACGCAAGATTGGTGTCGACTTGCAGTAGTTTCAACATCCATTTCTAACCTCAGATTCAAGTTACCACCCATGAATAACACCAGCATGATCCAAAATCAAACATTAACAGCAAGCAGGCTATAGCTTTATAGGATTGAAATGACAGCTAGTAGAAATCAACCCTTTGTTGGAATATTATTGCTAAAGGAAATCTTCAATTTCATTGGAAATTCACTGGTATATCATGGATATCAATTTTTAGAGAAAACAAAGGTTGAAAAAGTGGAACATAAGACTAACCACACGGGACCAGTGCCTTGCCGGTGGTGCTGGAGGTATAGAAACTTTAACGAAGAAGTCATGAGCATTGAACGCTAGATAGACATCTCCACCATTTTTTTCATGAAGCCTGCAGAATAAATTAATTTACAACAGAACTGAATCCGAGATACATTGTTGCGTTGTTTAAGAAACAAATAGATCTGCACACATACACAATGGATCCCCCAAGAATATTTACAAACAAGGGACGAGTAAAGCGTTTGATAAAGCAAACGAAATTGCTATTTCTAAACACTATAATCAATTCAAGAAGCGAAATGTGCATATGCAAGAACTACAAATGCAACCACGTTATTCAAAGCACAAATGGTTATGGAAATAACAACCTATTGAGAGGCATGAAAATTTCTTACGTAAATGCAAGGAATTTGCTCTCAGGGTTGTCCCAGTTATCCTCATGCCATGTCACATCACCCTGCACAGATAAAGCACCTATTGAGCTTCAGAGTCGGAGAATGTAAAAGCACAATGAAGTTTCAGGAAGATGGGCATAAAGAAATGTACTGGTGAGAAAATTTTCATGACAGAATACTTGATGCTTTTTTCGATAGTGTATCACCTCGGAGAAAAACCTAAAGTAGTCACTCTTCCTTGCAGTCAATTGTTCCAACATAGAGAATACATCAAGCAATTACTATATGGATCAAAGTAAAAAAAATGATAAAAATTCACCTGCTATCACTGGAAATTATTAAGAGAGGTATCATGCCCGTAACTGTTGTTGTTCCCATATCGTGTATGCCCATATTCATCTCCCATTAGCATCATTGGGATTCCCTGAATATGATGCAATCGAAGATTACAACATTTTTTACAAGTTCAATTGTAGTATTGATGAGTACCTAAAAGACCTCAATTTTCATACTATTTTTCCACTCATTTATTGCTAATAAAGACAGAATTAAATGCAATAATAGATATTTCTGATTATTTTTCACATCTCAGCATCCAAATACTATTTTTATGAATTTATCCATTAATTGACATAAAACAGATATGTTTGATAGTTTTCTTTCTTAGACAGGAAATTAGATCATAAAAAGAGTCAAAGAAGAAAATAGATGCTGAATTGCAGATGAAGCATCCGCCATGACAGCGTTCTAAAGACTTCCGCGGCAGCATAAAAAGACGACAAGTGATGCTCAACAGGAAGAGAAAAAAATACCGAAAGACAAAGAGTAAAAGAAAGAAGACAACTCAGTTAGGAGGTCGAACCCAAGCCAAACCACGGGAAATGATATTTTAGGAAATAAGATTTATTTAATATAATTTAATTAGGAATTATATTTCTTTTCTGTTTAAAACTCTTTCCTTGTATGAAAAGTCAACTTAGGGCTTGACCTATATAAGACACTTAATAGGTTTATGTTAAAAGAGGGAGAAGTCCGTTTTCACACATAACATATCCTTAGCCGCCGACCACAATATGTTCTAAACTCCCTTTGAGGTTTAGATTGTCGTGGAGTAAATGAAGAGGAAGGTTACATTATTATTGATATTTATTAATACAAAACTTATTTCATAGTTTATTCTTTCTGGTATTTAACTTTCTTTGCATATGAGCTCGAGATGATAAGTATGTGAAGAAATATTCATTTGTCTAATATCGGGAGAGTTAGACTCATGAAACAAGAGAATACGGTCTTTGCTCAAGGACATTGACTAATCCGGTTAGAATTTCAGCGACTAACAAGACACTTATGAGGTTGTTATCTACCCTTGATTAACGCCAGGAGGTATCATCAAGACACGAGGATTTCAACCGTTCTCTTCGCTTAGGGATAAGAAAGAGACATATAAGGATGCTCTATCGAACTATGAAAAGTTGAATTATCGACAAGGCATAACCTCGCCTAGGCAGCTGCGACGACCCTTTGTACGATCCGCCGAGGCGGCAGTTCGACCCATTACATTAATAAGTGGATTAACAATATAACTGAATTCTCTTCTACAAAGTATTCAATCTAACCTCGTTCTTCTCATTATTATCTTTCTATAAATTAGTATAGTTTAGTTAATGTAATTAATCCAATCCAATTACTTGTGCTTTTAGTTTTCTTAAGTGCAGTTATAAGAAGTAGTAGAATCGACTCAGTCTTCGTGAGATCGATATCTTAATTATTAATATGACAAAGGTGAAATTTAACAAGAATTTCATTGCCTCCATCAAGTATAAAGCAAACCATTAAAATATAAGAGCAAACATCAATAGAGGTTATAGCCCTATTCAAAATAGAGTGTTTGAACAGTGTGTGCTTAACAAAGGGGGCAATTCTGGGATCTCTCCAGACTTCTTACTGATTATTAGCCTTTTGAAAAACACATGCCGCAGATAACACGAATAAACAAAAAGAATAAGAGTAAGAGAAAATCCGTAATAACATTACTTTAAAGAAAGGGTTAAACCTCCTTTAGAGGAAATTGAAAATATGTTGATGCTCATCGACTTCTTAACCCTCATCCCTACCCTTAATCATATGATGCACAAAATGACTGCCTGATATCTTTACCTGTGATATCATCAATGCCAAATGAAAGTTTTTCATTTGCCGGAGGCGCAGGGCTACAATACCAGCGTTGCCAGTTTCTCTTATCCAATAAAAACAGAAAAATGGACTTCAGGTGAAACAAATTTTAATAAAATGATACAACATTGAACATGTTCTCTTTACCGGAGACTAAACCATGAAAAAACTGAAATGAAAAGAAATAAGCTTGAAGTGTCTAAGATACCCCAAAATTAGAATTTATACATGCATAAACAAAGAATACAAAACAAATTTCAACAAAAAAGGAACTTTTTTTGCATACCTTCAAACCCACAATTCCAGCTAAAGTTTTCATTGCTTCCATCATTTCCACCTTCTCCATTGGCTTCATTGTGCTGTCAAAACAAACATTACGAGGAAATACTGCATTGGCCTCAATGAAACACAAACTTAAATTGATGTATTGAATAGTATATACCTTAAAATTGTATGAAACAAGATCACATACGGTGAAGCCATCATGCGCAATGACAAAATTAACATTATGGTAGGGCTTGCGTTTATTTTTCTTTAGAATGAGCCAAAAGTATGATTTACAACCATTAAAAGTGAAAGAAGTTGAAAAGCAAACCGGTGAAGCTAATGACATCTACATCGAGTAATGTTTACATATAAGAGTTCTAAAAATACATCTTCTTAAAATCAACACATATTCAAAGATACCAAATGACCAATACAAATACTACCACGATCATGTTATCACTAAATGCTAGTTTCAAATATAATACAACTAAAAAGTAATGTAATAACAATAACATCTTAAATAATAAAATTCTTAAAGAGCCTTATTTTTGTTTCACGCCAATGACTCAGAAAGATAAGATAGACCAATACCAAAATTTGCACCAACAACTTTAAAGATTGAAAAATAGACTAAAAATGTGCCCATGATACTGCTTACATTTCTAAATTTTTATTTGCAAAATCCAGCTTGGTAATCACCAATATCACCACATGAAAGATACTTACACAGTAGAGGTCGACAGATCCAGAGACACTAGTTGCAAATGCATCTTTCATACCAGTATCACCCTATATTAAGAAAAGTTCATAATTAGATACCAAATAGAGATCATTATATTCCAAAATAAAAGAACAGTTTGACACAAAAAGCCATAAAAAGATAATTTCAGCATCATGTAAAAATTAAATACTACAGAAGTTCTTATTAAGAGGGATGATCATTTTCCCCAAACTCAACAGGTTTCAACCCAACCCAATGAGGTCGGATTTTCTAAGTTCCGGTTATATTTGTTGGAAAAAACAGTGGTATATGGTTATCTTTGGAGCATATTTTGAACAAGTAAAGATAAGGTTTTGAATAAGGAAATGGTTGATTCCTATTCTACGTCGTGAGATCTTTACAACGGTAGCTCATACGCTCAATATCGTTGAGTGGTGAATGAGAAATTGATGCTCAAAGTAGGAAGGTCAAGAACAAAATAAGGAATGAAGAACCCCTTTATCCCACATTGGTTGGCTAAATTAGATGAAAGTTGTTTATTTACAACTACTCATAATGAAGTTATTGAATGACTCTATATAACATTGTGCCTTGCGTGCAAGGAAGGGTGTGAATTCAATTCCATTTAGGTTGGGGTGCACCCTCACAACGTGGGCAACGCAAATGTCTGGACCAATCGGGCCTTTTCGAGGCTTACATATATTTTACCCGTTGTGCATAATTTTTCCTTATTTTATTTTTTTTGAAAATATCTAGAAAAAAGAATGTTAATTCAAAATTACTTTGAATTAATTAGCAGTTGACTGCTCTAGTTATTTGGAGAAGTAATTGTCAAATATGGTATTTAAATTTGAATTAAAATACCGTATAAATGGCAATAATCTCTGATTTTCACGGATATTGAAAATAAACGTTGAAATATTCCTAATTGAATTTTAGTCCCGGATTTTCCGGATTGAAATTAAATCACAGATTTTCCGGATATTAAATTATGAAATTTCAGACCACTGTTTGCCCTAGAAATTCACTATATAAAGGAGTTGATTTCCTCCGTTTTCAATCATCGAAAACACGATTTCTCTCTCAGTTTTCTCTATCGGTGATAGGCAAAGATAAGAGCGGTTTGAGAACTCGGCAGAAGTGCTACTGTTCGGAGTTCTTTCAGTTGTTGTATCTTGGGAGACTGACTGCCAAACAACTCGGCACATTCGGAGTGGTTGCAAATCAGTCTTAAGGAAACTGCTGAACGCAGGCCTCAACTTCATCCATTTTTCAAACAAAATTCAGTTTGATTTTTATATTTCAAAGTTTCAATTTCGGTTTTGTTTTATTAACTATTCTCTCTTATAATCGTTTCAGAACGAAGATTGTATAACAATATTTTGTGAAGGATAATCTAGACGAGTTTAAGGTGAAAAATACCTTACCTAAGATAATAGTGTAGTTCCCCCTAAATAAAAAATAATTGCTATAATACTCTTCTCTATATTTTTCAGTTATGTCCTATTTTTATCGAATAAAAATAAGAATTTTTATATATTTGTATCGGGTCAGGTGTGGGTCGACCAAAAGCATTGCCCTAGCCGACCCATGACCATCTTTTACTCTTATAAAATGCTTATATAGATTTTGACATGAATTCCGAAGCATCAAGTAAAATCTTGTGCAGTGTAACCTTACTACCCCACACCTCCTCTCCCTTCCACCCCAACTCTCAGGTGAGGTACCTTTACCAAAAGGCAAATGGAGCAAAAAACACTAGGTTAAGTTTGCTTATCTTTTCTTATTTTTTATTTTTATTGGTACGTTCAACTGAACAAAAGGAAAGAAGATGCATATTTTTAAGAAGAGAAGATTAAATGGTTTTTATATAAATTTATATTGAAAACAGAATGGAGGGTTTGTAATCACCGTTTTTTGGTCCGGGGAGTCGCCAACATTCATTTCACGGTGCGATTGGAACACCAAAATCAAGGTCTGCGAACCAGAGTTGAGTCCGGGAGTCTGTTACGCGTAGGGAAGGATGAACACCCCTACAACGCCCGAAATCGACACCTATCGATTACAAAATATTTTATATGATCGAAAATATAAACTCAAAGTTAATTTCATGATCCCATAATTTTAATCTAAAAAATAAATAAAATAATATTAGAAAAATATTAAAGTGTACATAGATTGATAGTAAAAGGATAATAATAATAATAATAATAATAATAATAATAATAATAAAAATACTACTACTACTACTAATACATAATAATAATAATAAAAATAATAACACAAATAATGATAATAATACTAATAAAATATAATAATAATAATAATAATAATAAGACACATGATAATGCTCATAATAATAATAATATAGACAAAGTAACATATTAATAATAACAATAAGTGGCATAATAATAAAATAATAAAACATATAATAGTAATAATAATAAAAAATATATAATAATAATAATTATAGTAATAATACTAATAATAATTATAATATAGGGGTTAATCTGCAAAAAAACAAAGTTAGAAGATCAAAAGGAGTGAAATCAGTGACCAAATTGAGATCCGAAACAAACTGAACAATTGCAGGGTGAAGACGCTCAGAGTGCAGGGACCTAGGCCACAATTAACCCCTAATTTCGGGTAAACGCGCAAGTCGTGTTGCTGGACGGATCGGATCGGGGCTCCGTAGCCAAAACGACACCGTTTTGGGCCAAAAGGACCGACACCAAAACGATGTCGTTTCAATTTGATTATAAATGCTCTTTTTTTTTATTTGATCTTATTTGTTCCTCTTCTCTGAAGGAGAACTTCAAAGAATCAGAAGCTCCATCACTCTGGAGGCACGGTGGAGGGTCGTCGTCGTGGATCATCTCCGGCCGCCGCGCCGGCCGCCGGTAAAAAAGAAAGGTGTTTTTTGAAGCTTCTTCACATGGTGAATACAGATCTAGCCTTGAATTTTCGATTTGAAGTGCGTACAAGCGTAGATCTGAAAGTTAAGCTTCGAACTTTTTCTTACCCTTTTCTTTTTTTGTTATCGCTTTGGTTGCGGTATTTCTTCTCTTTATTTTCGCTTTGAATATGGTGATAATGTTCCGTTTGTGACTAGTCTTTGATTCGAAAGAGTGGCTTTTTTATTGATTTTTGCTTGATCCGTTATCACCGGTGTTACATCGACTGAAAAATGGGTATTTATACCCATACTTACATCATATAATATGGTGAAAATAATATGAATTTTATCTTATTTTAGATCTAAAACTTAGGATTAATCATGTATTTTCTTTTGCAGGTGGACGTGACCAAGGCGGTGGCATCAGACGACTGTCAGAGGAGGACGGTGACCGGCCAGGGGAGTAAATCAGAGGGCGCGTGGCGGCCACGCGCGATTCGAATCGCCGCACGTGGCGGCCACGCGCGGTGAGCTGGCAGGCACAATGGCGAGAGACGGCTGGAAGGAAGAGAAGGGGGCTAGGGTTTGTTATCAGATTAGGGTTAGATGTTTTGTTTGGGTATGGGCTTGTATCGGGCTCTGTTTAATGGGTATATTTGTGGGTTTTGTTTGTTTGTAAAAAATGGGTTATGACAGGGTTAATGTCTAAAGTTTGTAAGAGTGATCTAATTATTTGGTGCTTCACTTCGCGGTTTTCTTCATTTGCAACTCAGACCTCAATCAGGTTCATACTGCACTTTTAATGTTCATCAAAGAAAATTTAATATTGGGTAAAATGTAGACAACCAGTTCATCCTTCCCCTTTAACGTGCATCAAAGAAAATATTTGTTCCATTTGGTGATACCTTTATAAATCTTCTTACATTATCACGGTATTTCTCATTCCACTCATCCCACCTACAGAACAAAAAACTAGAAAGTGATGAGAGGAAATGTTCCTAGTGTTCTCAGAAAATAAAGACGAATGTTTGAAGTAGAAAGACATAGGTGAACATATCTGATCAGTTACACAATCATGCAATTAAGAGATAATCAGAGCAGATTTGAGACATGTAAAACTAAGAACTTCAAACGAATTCTAATAATTTTCAAAATTATGTATTCTACTCCGCGAAATTAAGTTGTAAAGTAAAAAAGAAATAAGTGATGTTATTTTATCAGACATCTATAATGGCCAAAAAATTAAAATATCTTACATAAAAACAAGAAAGTAGGGAACCAAACTTACATGTATTTTTCTTAAGGTTAAAAAATGTACAGAAATCAATCGTTGAGTTTTTTATAACTAGATTTATTGCTAACTAGGGATGTTAGTGTCACATGTTTTCAGCTAACAATGACAGCAACAACAAATTAAATATAATATTTAAAAATGGAATCATGAAAAAGAATTCTCATATAGTGTATGGTCTTTATGTGTTTTAAATGCTCAAGTTCCTTGAACAAACAGAACGAAGTAATATTTTTTAAAACAAAATACTTGTCCCAATTAGGAAAACATAATCCTGTTGTTCGAAGACAATACACATTTATAAAAGTAACAAAAATCAAATGTCTAACGTTATTGATTATTCTCCAGGAATACTTAAGTATGTTGACTGACTTAAATACAGATCATCCAATAGCAATTCAGCCGAGCAAATTCTGTTTTTCCTCGAGTTTAACTTTACTCAACTGCAGAACTCATTTGAATGCTAAGCCTGTTTAACCCCCATCAAACGAAAACACACACCTGCACTTATACCTCATCCTAATTCTAAATGTACATGAAACAATAATAAAACAAGATTAGTGATTTAACAAGCAACTCGACGTACAAAAAAGAAAACAAATCAGAACATGACATTAAAACAAACAAAAAAATGTTTAAAACCACTTTCAAAAAGAAGAAAATCTTATATCATTAGCAAAAAAAGCCATGTTCCTATAGGATTCGTATTCATACCAGTGTCTTAAGCTATCGAGTATGAGCTCCATGACAATAGGATGATTGCAGTTTAATGTATTCCCTAAAGAACAAAGACTTGCATCTTAAAGAACTTAAAATTATAAATCTTAAAATATAAATAAGGTAGATCACAAATTTAGCCTATTTTAAACTCTCAAAAGCATTTATTTCAGATGAATCCATTACTTCCCAACAATTAATTCAAAACACTATAAACATCAAAAAGAGAAGCTAGATGTAAAACTCAAGATGAATATCTAAACTTCAAAAGACATAGACTCAAGTGATCCACCAGATGTTAAAATATTCTTTTATCTTTATCACATAGAAGATATTCAAAAGACATAACCCTAGTAAGATTCTGCACCAAACTTTTGCAATAGACAAGATCTAGACTCTGCAGCATTACGATAATAGATCGGAAACAACATATGGGGTTGAAAGTTAAAAAAAAGCGAGTTTCTTTCAGAATTCCAGTGATGAAAGATGAGAAACATCTTTATAATTATCAAAGCAGAGAGAAATCATATCAATAGTTATGCCAAACCTGAAAAGAGAATATAAGATTTTAAGAAGCGAGTTACCAAACAAAACAATCTCAAAAGCAATCCCTATTTCTAACAAGAGATTAGCAATGAGTTGCTTCTATGAATTTGAAAGGGGATAAATTTTTAGGGAAGAAATTTGTAAGAATTAATTGTTGTATATCTGAAAAATGAATAATGGAATAGATTCCTCAGAAAGACGGCGGCAAAAGTTAAGTAGAAAACTCGAATTACCACATCCAGAGAAGTTTAGCAGTTGACCTTGGTTGTTTAAGTCCACCATGTAATAAACCTGCAAATTAATTAGTAGGATACGAAAACTGTGAGGAAAATATGTTACATTAATGAGGAACATGATTCCTGATGCTAGAGTTGTTGTCATTGGAGAAAAATTAGGAAAAAGAAGTCCACCTTGTTATCTATGACACGAAATGAAGTGGTATAAAGATGCTTATCATCAGCTTCGTTAGTGTGATTATAGATGACATCCAAGATCACCTATAAAAAAAAAACACAATAATATGCACCGGTCGTACTTTCAATGGAACAACAAGGAGAACCAACAATAAATTATGCATGCTACTAACCATTGCAAAAAAAAACATTACCTCAATTCCAGCCCCATGCAAGGCTTTAACCATTTCTTTGAACTCCAAAGAAGCACCAGCAGCTCCTCCTTCAGTAGCATAATGACTCATAGGAGCAAAGAAATTTATTGTTGAGTAACCCCATGTATTGATCTTAATTATTAAAAAAACAGAGGATTTTTAGTATTTTTATATTTTTCACAACAATTGAAGCACAAAGAACTATAACCGAACAACACAATCATCCATCATTCAACTAATTTATTTTTAAATTACACACTGAACAGAAAAGAGACATTCAACTGGCCTTTCAATATATATATATATATATATATTTGGTTATAAATTTTTAGATTTATTTTAGATTTTTTTATCACATGACATTTTTTGGTTGTGTCGTGTAATAATTTTTTACATTTTGCCAGGGGAAAAAGCAGTGAAGAAAGTAACAATGTAACATTAAATGTATTTTGAGACCAAAATATAAAAGATACATTTTGTCGCTAGAAGGGAAAAATGTGTTTGCTTATTGAATATTCTAGCTACCATGTGATCTCTGGGATTGGGTCGCCTTTGAAACTCAAATTCATCAAACTCGAAGAAAGGAAGCAACTCTACTGCATTGATTCCAAGTTCTAGAAGGTGTGGGATCTTTCAAAAAAATTCAACAAAGAAAGTGTCAGATAAATGTAGAATGTGAAAAAGAGTCCAACAATTTCCTTACAAACACAAATACATAATAAATACTCCGGAATAAGACTTTCACGCAGAAAAAATTAGTTAGTCTAACAAAAAAAATTCCTTTAGCATCTTGATTGTAATGTAGATAAGTGTAGTACATGAAAGTTCTCTAAAGATAACGACATAAATACCATTACTTCACTCTCCATAACCATTCCCATGCCTCTTAATGCATATTGTATATTTGTTAAGATTGTTGGGGACAACTTGAGTGCATAAAAAAGTTATTTTTCGTTTGGGGAAGAAAACATCAGATGTTACAAGCATTGCAAGTCTATCCTTCTAGGATGCCCCAACCCTTATGTCTATCTTAAACCAAAGCCTGTCTTTGTGTCATTGATACATATCCATAACATATTGTTCAATTCTCAATTATAACTCATAGAGTTAAGATTCAATTACATACATAAGCATGTCTTAAATATAATAAAATGTAAACTGAAAATACTAATACATCTTGTAATTAACACATTATTCTGAGAATAATTTTTTAGAATGTGATTGATCATAATTCAATACCTTCTCAATTAGACCGGCATAAGTGCCACATATATTTTGAACTAAGCAACTAGATTCGCCAGTGATAAATGCACGAACATTCATTTCATATATGACAAGATCTCTCTGCAATCAAGTGGCAAGTGTCATAAAAAATGATTCTAAATAAAGACAAAAGGCTTGAGAAGAACTTAATATCTGGTATAACTGGTATGGGACTCATGTACAAGATATAAAAGATAAATTTAATTAAGATTTGTATCAACAAAAGTTTCAAAACATGATAAAGAAATAACAAATGAGTAGACAATCAACCCAATACGAGAATTGGCTGCAGGCACAAAAACAAACTATCTTGCCCATACCTCAAGGATATTTGGTAGCTTGTAGTCGTCTTCCCAGTCAAAAGGCAAGCTATCAAAATCGTAAGTTTCAAGAAATTTTAATAACTTATGCTTTGGATCTCCAAAAGTTTGACGACCTTCTACTAGCTTTGCATAAGGATCTGTAAGAACATTGTTGTAATTAAATCAGTACCCTTGGTCCCAATTTTTAGGACCATCTATGCGATAGACATAGAGAACATTGCTCCGGGGCAAATCATACATTCGGAGTCATTTCAATGGTGCAACCAGAAATTATATTACATCATGGCAAGAAAATAAATTCTTGATTCAATTGTTCAGTGTATACATATTTAAGGCAATTAAATAAGAGATGTTTATTTCAATTCAGAAACAAAGAAATTTGTCATGGCCCTAGGAGAGGAACCAGACAAGCTAGGGATTTCAATCGAGCAAATTGAGGGAAAAGGGGAGATTGAAAGTCTGATGCAAGGTTATCCAGGGGAAGAGGCCTACGACACTGTTTCAGTTAAGGGAGTAAACGACCACGTTTAATCAAGGAGGCACGTGGGAACTTAATGAGAGCACGTGAAGACGAAGGCTCATGGGAGAAAAGCTACACCTGACCACAGACAATCCAGAAGGACAGGCAGTTAGACAGCTGGCACCAGAGAATGAATTCTGTTACAGGAATTTCTAAATAAGCATGGATGTAATGTTTTAGGTTTTTTATCTTTTGAATGAATATCTGAGTATTTCTTCTTCTCTGAAACCTATCAATCTTCTGCTTCTGTAATCCTTTCTGTTTTTTGAAGAGTGAATATAACAGTTGGTATCGAGAGCCAGGTTGTTTGGATCCAAAGTCACACTGGGAAGGCCAAAGAAAGCACAACAGATGGCTGATAATGTGGATCTGGCTGCAGTTCAACGACAGCTAGACGAGCTTAAAACTGATAAGGTGAGCTGGGAGAATAGAATGGAGAAGCTGGAGACCCGGATTGAAGATACCCAGGCTGATCTAAAGAAGCTCATTGGGTTGATAACCAAGGAAGTGGAGTCTGCAGAGCCTGTTACTCCCATCAAGAAAAACACTTCATCACCAAGTGACCTATCGAAGCAAGAGAGTAAGAGACCAGTCCAGGTAACCATATTAGATGAAAAAGAAAGATATTCTATGCGAATAGATGAACCTGGAATTTTGGCTGAAAAACCCTCAAAAGTTTTTGTTCCTAATGAAAAAAAGAGATTTGGAGAGACTTGGTCTAAGAAAGGGAATATATCCTTGTTACAAGAAGCTGAGAGTTCAGAAAACAACACTATGAACACTGGGTGGAGGTCTCTAAATTTGAAGCCTAAGATGGAATTGAGTGCCTTCGAAGGAGAAAATTCCAGAAGTTGGATAAGGAAATATGAAAAGTACTTTGCCATTTTTTCAATACCAGAGGAGGGCAAGGTGGAAATTGCAGCTATGTATCTCATTGGCAGAGCTGAGGTGTGGTTTGATGGATATATTATGCAGAAGAACAAGGTATCATCGCATGAGTTTGTGGCTGATTTGAGTCACAGATTTGAGGATAAGACCATGAATGATGTTATAGAGGAGTTTAACAAGCTGCAGCAAAAGGGGACAGTGGAAGAGTATCAGGAGAAGTTTGAAGAACTTAAACCTTATATGATTCAGTTGAATCCTAGTGCAGATGAAAGTTATTATGTGTCCAGTTTCATAAGTGGGCTGAAAGAGGAATTGAAGCACAAGGTTAAGGTACATGAACCAGTATCATTATCTGCTGCTTTTAGGCAAGCTAAATTATATGAACTAGCTATTGAGGTGGAAAACAGGAGGTTTAAATACCAGGCCAAGACTATAAGCATGACTCAAAATGTGAATGCAAAGTTGAGTAATTTACCTACAGTAGTGAAGAAGCAGAATGTGATGCAACCTTCCAACAGACAGGCATTGATTGAGTACAGAAGGAACCACAATTTGTGTTTCAAATGTGGAGAGAAGTTCAGTCCTGGTCACCAGTGCAGCAACAAACAGTTTAATGCTATGGAAGAGGAAGAGGAAGAGAACCAAGAAGGAGAAATAAGGGAGGAGGAAGAAGGAAATGAAATGGCAGAAGAGATGAAACAAGGAGAGGCAAATCTGGAAATATCTATGAATGCATTAACTGGAAATGTAGGTTATAATACCTTAAGAATTCCAGGGCTGGTTAAGGGCAAGATTATCAACATTCTGGTAGACAGTGGCAGCACCCACAGCTTTATAACACCAGTGTGGGCTAAGGAGGGCATGGAGATAGAACAGACTCAACCCTTGGCCATTACTGTTGCAAATGGAGAAAAGCTGTACAGTACTTCAAAAAGTAACCAGTTAATTTGGAAGATGCAGAGCCAACAATTTGAACATGATTTTAGAGTAATCAGTATGGGGGGCAGTGATATGGTGCTGGGAGTAGACTGGATGAGGAAGTTTAGTCCTATTTTACTAGACTTCAAGGAGATGACAATTAGCTTTGAGAAAGAAGGGAAAAAGATTGTGCTGCATGGAGGACAAAGACCAGCAGTTTTTAAGCTAATTTCAGAAAGAAAAATGCAAAAATTGAGAGAGAAGGATGCTGATTTACCAGGGGAACTGTATTTGCTCAGTTTGGAGAAAGGAAATGACAACATTCTAGAAGCACTTCTGCCAGTATTGCAAGAGTATAAAGGAGTTTTTGAAGAACCAAAGGGGATGCCACCAAGGAGATCCCATGACCATGCCATTAAACTGAAACCTGGGTCTACTCCTACCAATCTCAGACCCTACAGGTATCCTTATTTCCAGAAAACAGAGATAGAAAGGCAGATTAAAGACATGTTGGCAGTCTCTATAATTCAGACAAGTAGAAGCCCTTTTGCTTCCCCATGTTTGTTAGTAAAGAAAAAGGATGGATCATGGAGGATGTGTGTGGACTATAGACAATTAAATGAGGTGATCTTAGAGGCCAATTGATTTCATGGATGCATGATTCTCCTCAAGGTGGACATTCAGGTATGCAGGCCACCTATCATAGGATCAAGGCTTATTTTTATTGGAAGGGATTAAAAAAATGGTGAAAGGATACATTCAGAAATGTGAGGTCTTCCAGAGAACAAAAAGTGAACATGTGGCTTATCCTGGGTTATTACAACCTCTTCCTATTCCTAAGGAGGCTTGGGAATTTATAACCATGGATTTTGTGGAAGGGCTTCCCAATTCTGGCAAGCACAACTGTGTCCTAGTGGTGGTTGATAGGTACACTAAGTATGGGCATTTTATTCCTGTGTCTCATCCTTATACTGTGATGGATATTGCTAGACTCTACCTAGATAATATCTATAAGTTACATGGGCAACCAAAAATAGCACTATCTGACAGAGACAAAACTTTTACTAGTTTATTCTAGAAAGAATTATTGAAGCAAACAGGAACTACAGCAGTTTACAGTTCTGCCTATCATCCTGAATCAGATGGCCAGACTGAAAGGCTCAACTAGTGTTTAGAGCAATATTTGAGGAGTATGAGTTTTCTAAAGCCTAAAGATTGGTCAAAGTGGCTGCCATTAGCTGAGTGGTGGTATAATACAAATTACCACACGGCCATTGGACTTACACCATTTGAGGCATTGTATGGTTACAAACCTCCAATATTAGAGTGGAATCCTAATACTACGGTGAACAGTGTGCAAGTGGAATTAAAAGACAGAGAACAGATGCAAAAAACACTTAAAGAGCAACTGGAGAGGGCACAACAACGCATGAAACACTATGCAGACAAAAAGAGAAGTGAAAGGGAATTTCAAGTTGGAGATGATGTGTACCTGAAATTGCAACCCTACCGACAAACATCCTTGGCTGTGAGAAAGAACCTGAAATTAGCAGCAAGGTATTATGGTCCATACAAAGTGATTCAAAAGATTGGAACAGTAGCCTATAAATTGCATTTACCAGATCATGCTCGGATCCATCCAGTTTTTCATGTGAGCTTGCTTAAAAAGAAAGTGGGAGATGGAGTAGTTACCTCTATAGATCCTCCTGATGTGGACAATGAAGGACAGATGAAGATTTTTCCTGCAGCAATCTTAGACAAGAGAATGGTTAAACGACAGAACAAGGCAGTGACTCAGTTGCTCGTACAATGGTCAAACTTGGGAAGTGAGAATGCTACCTGGGAGGATTTCAGTGTCTTGAAGACTCAATTCCCTGATTTCGATCCTTGGGGACAAGAATCGACCAAAGGGTGTGGAATTGTCATGGCCCTAGGAGAGGAACCAGACAAGCTAGGGATTTCAATCGAGCAAATTGGGGGGAAAAGGGAGATTGGAAGTCTGATACAAGGTTATCCAGGGGAAGAGGCCTACGACACCGTTTCAGTTAAGGGAGTAAACGACCACATTTAATCAAGGAGGCACATGGGAACTTAATGAGAGCACGTGAAGACGAAGGCTCATGGGAGAAAAGCTACACCTGACCACAGACAATCCAGAAGGACAGGCAGTTAGACAGCTGGCACCAGAGAATGAATTCTGTTACAGGAATTTCTAAATAAGCATGCATGTAATGTTTTAGGTTTTTTATCTTCTGAATGAATATCTGAGTATTTCTTCTTCTCTGAAACCTATCAATCTTCTACTTCTGTAATCCTTTCTGTTTTTTGAAGAGTGAATATAACAAAATTGTTTCAAGAACCTTGATAGAAATATCACCTCAATGCATATGTGTCAAATATCTCCAGTTTTGTTGAGGCGAGGGTCCAAAGAAAATTCAACCATTCTAACATCCAGCTTATTGAGCTCCCCTGAGATCATTACCAAAACAATGAATCATTTATTGCCGAAAATATCAATAATATTTTAGAACAGCTCAACTTTCTTTCTCTAGTCTGACAAACACTACAAATATATATAGGAAAATAATAACTTTTATGCACATCACCTGGTAATAGACCAGAAAAGTTGAGTGAACAAAGAAACATTCCAATTCTTCATATAATTTTTCCCATGTTGGAGAAACAAGAAAAATCGGTTATCATAAATGAATTGTATAGTACAATAAAAAATACTAAAAAAAGGGGTCCACATTAGAGAATAATGAATTTAAATAAGTTCAAAAAAAAAGTCAATTAAGCAAAAACAAAATGAGAATAATAAATCAGGTTAAGTTATCCAAAAAACAAGAAAACAAATAATATAACTTATAAAGTGAAAGAGAATGTAGCGTAACTCTGGGAAGTGATAAGCAAAGTGTTACTGCAGTTGCATGCTGTGAAAATATGGTAAAATTGATCCCGCTATCAACCTTTGATGCACCTAATGGAAATGTTTGACCTGGAAAAATTTTAAAAGTTGAGGCAGTTTCAGTCATTTCAGGGACTCTTCCTGAAAATGTAAAGAATGAATATACAATGGTGTGGATTAAGCAAATATTGTTAAAATTCACATACTTCATCTTAAATCAGAATAGCAAGCATAATAAATTAAAGAGTGCAAATAAAAACAGTCACATGGAGTAAGTAAGGATTTTTGTAATTTACTTATGAAGATGTCATTTGGATACACAACATGCACCATAAATACAAGTTTACTTCCTAGTTCTTACACGAGCAGGAAAAAGAGTAAGGCCAACAACATATAATGTCCTAGATAAGTTGCACAATTCATTATTCAAATACAAACATAATGAAAGACTGACAATTTTAGGAGATTAAAATACCTCAAATACACGTTCTCGTGCCTGACCCCCATACACGTCTGCTGTCCTATTCTTGCTTAGCAATATACCCAAAAACTCAGTAATATTGCCCCCTTTTCTTTGTAATGCAATAGCAAAATTGGAAAGTTCATGGCATTATTATGAGCAGAGACATGCCTTACTTGAAAGTCGTCACTCGCTCGATACAATTCTACTCCACTTTAATCTAAAAAATCACTATCACAGGTCAATAAATTGCCCAAACTAAAAGCTAAAAAGCACATAAATAAGACATCCCATTTTAATATAAACCATTTTCACTAGGTATCCTCAGTAAGTTACCAAAACACAACACGAATTTCTCCCAATTCAGACATGATCGATCAACTTTTTCATATCAATGATCTTACAATAATTTAACGGTACATACAAATTGAACCCATCTTTTCAAAAAAGTGAATTAAGTTTTTTTTCTGTTTACCCACAAAATGCGAGATAGAAAGCGAAGAAAAAACGCACACCCCATTTGAAGAATGGAAGAAGCTCCAGAGGAAGAAAGGCCTGTATTTGGGGAAGCGATGAGAGGAAACTTGGTACATTTTGATTTGGATATAAAAGATGAGTGCAACATCTTTGCTTTTCCGTATTTCTATTCTATTTTTTTTCTTTGTTTATCTGTAACGAAAAGAACAAACATGGAATGGATGAGAAAATGGATACAAACTCCAGAACACAACTTCAAAAAGGATTCCAATATTCAAAAACAAACAGATAAAGAGTTAAGCATAGAAGAAGAAACAACTCGAAGTGAGTGCAACTTGTTTAATTCTCTCTGTTAAATGTTAAGCAACAACTATAATATCTACCGAGATCGAGGAGGGAAGACAGATTACTGAAGGATCCTGATTAACATTCGGAGAGAGAGATCAGTGATTATGGAAGCCCATTTTCTGGTCTGCCACGTGAACGGAAGCGCGAAGCTCTAAGGGAAGCTTTCATGTGACAGTTACACGTATTCCTTGTCTCTCTTTGCAAAAATACAATCAATCCTAAAATACCATGCCTTCATTCATTGAGATCATGAGGTTAAGGTCTGGTCAGCCGAAGCATATAGATGGGGAGATAGACACATACTCGACCCAAGGCCTAAATATACAATTTGCCTCTTGTTGTGCATGAAATTCACCATTGTTTCGAGGCACAATAACCATTTCTATATATTATAGTTTCAACTAGGGGTGTAAACGAGCCGAGTCGAGCTCGAGTAGTGCTGAGCTCGACTCGACTCTACACGCTAGAAAGCTAAGTTCGACTCGACTCGAAAACTCACGAGCTTGAAATTATTGAGCTCAAGCTCGAACTCGAGAAGCTCAAACTCGGAAAGCTCGAAAAGCTCGAATATAAAAAGTTGAACTCAAATATCATTAAAATTGATTTGAGTTTTGAACTATTAAACTCAACTAGAGCTCAAACTTAATTGGAGCTTAAACTCTAATATCAATAAAAGCTAATATAAAAATATATTTAAACTTGTTTTCAACCAAAAGGAAAAAAAAATGTTTTATAAGATAAAACGTTATTCTATTTATAAACTTATTCTCTCCTCCTTCCTTCATATTTGTGCAATATAGAATTACTATCTCTAGATCAACTATGGTTGTCTTTGTTTCATGCAAAAAGAGGGAATTGTATCAAGATTCCTCCAAACTTCTCCTCGTGTTCAATTTGAACACCATGTAAAATTTGAAGTATAAAACTCTTATTTAATACTAATCATTATTATTATTATTATTATTATTATTATTATTATTATTATTATTATTATTATTATTATTATTATTATTGTTATCATTATTATTAATTTTGAGTAGCTCGTGAGTTTTTCGAGTCGAGTATTAAGTAACTAGGCTCGGCTCGTTAAGAATTCGAGTTCATTCGAGTCGAGCTTTGACCGAGTCGAACTCGAGTAGCTCACGATCTGTCTCGTCTCATTTACGACCCTAGTTTCAAACTTTCAAGCATTGATTATGGTTGAGTTTTCCGGAGGAAATGTTGGGATCTAGGCATGTACTACTCAATGGTGAATTGGTGATTGTGCAAGATTTCTTGTTGTCTCGTCTTCTCTCGGTTGCTTGGTCCACAAGCATTAAATTGTGATACCCGACATGGCGTAATTTATAGTCCAGCAACTGGTCACACATTCACATGTATTTTATACAAACACCTTAATTTTAAGGTTTAAATGTTAAATATAGTGATTTTAAATTTAGAGATTGTTGATAGAATTTTGAGTTAATATTAAAAATTAGTGTTTATAGATTAAAATTTAAAATATAAATCTATAACCATATACTTGACCCTAAATTCTAACCCCTAATCTTAAATTTTAATTATAAACTCTAAACTTTAACCATTAATCTTGAATTTTAAATCTTTACGCTAAACCTAAATTTAAATCATTTATAAAAATAAAAAATTATATCACCGATATATAAGATAATAATTCTATATATATAACACAAATAAATGTTTATGCTTATCAAGTACAAAATGTCTCTTCTTGGGCCTTATGATACTTTGTTGCGTTGCAGTTTACCAAAGGAGGTATCCCTCATTGGGCCCCATGGAGAATGTTGTCAATCAAATCTCAAAAATAAGTGTGATTTTTTAAGGGTACACCCTAATAAAATTCACTCAATTATAGGTATAGTTACATTTAGTTATTTAATTATTAAAATTATATTTGGATCATTTTTTTATAAGTAAACTTGCATTTGAGTCACCCAATTATTAAAGGTTATATTTTGGTTAATCAATTATAAATAAGGTTATATTTGGATTACGTCTTCATTCTCACTATAAAAAAAATATTAATATATTTTTTAATATTCTAGTATGATTATATATAGTATATGTTTTTTAGTCTTAAACATTTAAAAAATACATACATATTGTATGAATAAATTGTTCGAACTCGAATCTTAAAAATAATAACGTTTTCTTTTTTACTGAGATTGCTAACGAGTTTGAATAATTATTTTAATATTTAATGTGTTTGTGTTAATATTTTTAATAAAAAAGATACTTATAAACCTTCTGTTTTTTCTTTCAGATGAATGTTAACCATAATTTAATCTTACAGTTAAATTATAATTCATATTCAACTTTAGATTATTAAGAGTAAAACAACGAATTATATACATAAAAAAAACAAGATCTTTATACACTTGAGACCGTAACATTATTTATTTCTTATCTTATATTAATAACATGTTAAATAGAGTAAACAAATATTTTATGAATTTTCATGCAAATAATTTCCCAAAATTTGAATAATGTCAAGGAAATAGCTTTATAATTTTTCATGTAATATTTAAATTTAATATTAAAAATCATTTTTAAAGAATTTTATATTTTCTAATAAAACATAATATTAAATAATATTATATCCTAAAATCTTATTTCGAAAAATAATTTCACATTCGCTGAACCAACCCACAAAAGATTGACAATAACCAACTCTTTCCTCTTGTGTTTCACGTCCGGTACATCGCGTCAAAGTGACATAACTTTGGCCGGTGGTGGTGCGTTGTTATAACCTTCGCAGTGTTGAATCTTTGACTCATAAAATAAAGTAGGAAAGATTGGTGGAAAAGGTGATGAACTATAAAGATTAAACTGATTTTTTTGTTGTTTGGATCAAAAGAAAATTTTTTAAAAAAAGAGGAAACTGTTGGTTTGGTTTTCTCTTTCTAGGACCAAAGCTTATGTTGCTTCTTTCTAGGGGTTCCAACACCCATATGGTTGCTTGCTCTTGCTTCTTTCTTTGCCTATTGTCTTAGCCATTATCAACACCAATCAATCAAAATCCTTGAAAACGATGGACCCAAACTTCCAGTTTGCACTTTATAATCTAATTGATCGGTGGGTTGCCAAAATATAGCAAGAACAGCATGCAGGAATTGCGAAACGCCATGGTTGTTTTCATTTGATTCCAAGTACAATAAAAATGAAGATTTGACACAGTACTTAGCAGAGAATGTGGAAAAAAGATGCCACAAGGCAACTTTTCCAGTTGTAAAGGCAAAATAAGTCATTTTTCTTCTCATTTTGGTATTCAAACCTTTGAAAAACATGCATTTGAAAGAAAAGTATGAACTCTGCCATGTTCATAACATCTTTTCATGCAATTATGCAGACCCTTTTGAAATATACTTTGGCAGCTACTCCTATATAATCATATACCATATGATTAGATTAGGTTAGATTAGATCAGATCAGATCAGATAGATTAGATTAGAGTGTATGAAGTCAGGCAAGATTCTGTGTGTCACTTTCTTCTCCATACTATCCTTTTGGACGCATCTAAGATATCAGAAATAAAGCATAAAGTAAAAGCAGCTGTCTCTCTCGCCTATAGGAAGACCTCGTCATATTTGTTCCAAAAAACCCTTTCTTTTTCTTTACCCTACCCGTGAACATATGACAGTATGGCACTAAATTATGGCAGAATCCCCCTTTTTTTCAACTCCTTATTTACCCTTTTAATTACCACGCTAAGCAATGCTTATCTTTTAGCCCCATTTTTATCTGCACCAGACCAGACTAAAAAGAATACCCCTTTTTATTGCAGGGGCTAAATGTCTTTGTGCCTTACACGAAACAAAAGCATGACATGGCCATCATTTTCCTTTCTACAATTAGAAACCATGAACAGTACTTGAAAGTTGTCTGTTAGCCACGGTTTCGAGACAACCCAATCCTACCCATATAGGCTATAGCTATCAGCTAAGCAAGCTCCTTTCAGAAGAATCCACTGATAAAACAAAGTTCCCAGAAAAACGCCATGTGAACAGATAAGACTTGTTGAATTTGATGGTTGAGTGATGTTCAATTTGAGATTTGGACCACCCAACTCCTCCATTGAAGCTGAAATTATAAAGTGGCATGTCTGTGTGCCCACAGAAAAAGTTGTTTATCCCATTGCTTCTTTTTGGCTTATAAATTGGATATCCTTAGAGTCAATATCATCTCTTGAGAATACATCCCCCACATTCTGTCTTTAAGTAACTTGTTCCAGCTTTAAGCTTTTTAAGACCCAAAAAATGTTATTTGGATGGAATCAAACCAAGAAGAACAGCCTTTTAATCTCCTAACCGCTGGATTTTTCATATATTGTTGTTGATTAGGGGTGAAGAGTTGTGTTAGGACACGGCTGTTCCAGAATGGGGATGTTGTTTCTTGACAAGTTGATCAAGATCAAGACCTACAAATGATGGTGGCTTTGAAAGAGATACAAAAGTAGGGACTCCTTTTAAGGAAACAAAATTGAGTTAAGAAACCATGAAAATTAGTGCAGCATCCGTACGACAGGAATTACAAAACCCAAATACAACGATAAGTTTTATGAGAGATCGGGTAAGATTAATTAATTAAATATATCTATTTAATTAATTTTTTATAAAATAAATCTTCACTTAGTAAAAATGTCATAAATATAATAAGAATTTATTTAATAAAAAATTAATTAAATAAATATATTTAATTAGTTGATTTTATAATTAATATGACGAGAATAATTTATAATATAATTTCTCCCGCTCGACACCTTTGAAGGAGGAGAGGGAGCGGCTCTAATCTCTTTAGGATGAACTAAACTTTCATGGCTTTTTAAGGAAAATAAGATTAAGAAGTCATCACCCTAATTATTATTACTATTTAATAAACGTACGTCTTCTTCTTCTTATCCACTTGATGTTTAGAACATTATATCCTATATTAGTGTAATTTAAATGATTTAAATTCTTTAATTTCTAGAAAAAGAAATATGTATGTGTGTACATGTCTAGGCTTGCTCATAAATTGGTGATAAGCTCTTTATTTGTGCCTACAGTTTTGGCTAAGAATGAGTTAAAAATGAACACCCATGTGCAGTTGGCTCATCATACAAGTTTAGAGCCGTTTATAGATTTTAAAGAAAGTTAAATTACACAGTTAGGTCATCCAACTTTCACAAATTTACATTTTGATCACTAAAAATATAAAGAATTGCAAATTACTCAGTGATGTTAAACATTGTTTGCATTTTAGCCATGTGTTTTATATTTTATTTTCATTCTAGTCATTCCTGTTAAAATTTTGTAAAGTTTTCTCATTTCAATCACTCACTTTAGACTTGTTAGCATGGGCGGACCAAGATTTAGGGTTGGGGGAAAAACATAAATGTTTAGAAGTAGGGAGTAAATTTATAAAAAAATAATTTTTAAAAGAATTTAAATAGGACAAAAATGAAAAAAAAATCTTTGGTGGTGGGGGACGATTGTCCCTCCCCACCCCTATATAACTTCGTCCCTGCTTGTTAGACAAATGTTTGATCTTTTTTACTATCTTGTGATAATATTCCCCAAGCAAACCAATAATCCCCAAGGAAACAAGGGTAGACAAAGTCTGTGAAAGTATTTTAATTATTGGGTGAAGAAAATATTTAAATTGTTTATTAGTGTAAAAGATCTAAGTGATTAAAATGAAAGTAAAGTCAAAGATAAAATGACTAAAACGTAAACAATGGAAATAAAATTGAACGCGAGTGACTAAAATTGAAAAAATAATCGAACTTGAGTGATTAAAATACAAATAATGTCCAACGGCAGTGACAAGTTTACATTTTATTTTTATTTTTAGTGATCATAATGAAAATTTGTAAAAGTTAATGACTAACTGTATAGTTTACCGTAAAATTAAAGTGGACCATAAGAACGAATGGAATTGATAATTTTTTCCTAAAAAAAGAATTGGCATTAAAAAAACAAAACAATAATTAGAAAAATACGAATTTTAGAAGAAAGATATTTTTTTCCTCATTTTCATGCCTCATTGCTAAAAAATATAATTTTAAACCATAAATTCTACGTTCTAAAAACTCTAAACCTTAAACATTAATCTTAATCTCTAAAATTAAAAAAATACAAGCATTTCGATTCCAAAATTCAAATCACTGCAATAGTTCACATTAGCTTAAAGTCTTTATATAACAGCTTCCAATGAAGCTGGTTCCTTTCAGACTCTAAATACTGTCGTTTAACTTGATTCAGAGGAGAGCTTTTTTATTTTTTATTTTTCTATCTTGAAACTTGATCCTTATAATTCTCCAGCAGACCAATGATTTTGCCTTCATTATTTTTTCCAAATACTTGAAGCTGAGAACGGAGAAGCATTAAAAGAAACCTGGGTCTCTCTCTTTTCTATAAACATCTTCTCAATTGTTGTCAGTTAAGCAGACCAAAAACAGAGTTCAGATCAGCTCAGGTTCTTGCTTTTTGGTCAAATCATGAAGCAGCCAAGTTGGACAGGTTCACAAGATGCTTTGAATTTCATCTTCCCACCAAAAGGTACAGGAAAAATTCAATCATTACTCAATATACTTTCATACATTGCTTTTTTGCTTCTTCTAAAATTGTGGGTTATACAGAGGAGATGAATTCGAAGAGGAAGGAAATTTACAGTAGGGAATTCCAGGCAATGTTAGATGATTTAGAGGAAGAAGATAGGCTGGAAGAAGTTGATCAAGCTAGTGAGAAGAAAAGGCGACTATCCATCACTCAAGTCAAGGCCTTGGAGAAGAACTTCGAGTTGGAAAACAAGTTAGACCCGGAGAGAAAGGTGAAACTAGCTGAAGAGTTGGGGCTTCGGACAAGGCAAGTTGCTATTTGGTTCCAAAACCGCCGTGCCCGTTGGAAGACCAAGCAGTTGGAGAAAGACTACGTTGTCCTTAAATCCAAGCATGATGCTCTCAAGCTTGATTACGACAAACTTGAACAGGAGAAACAAACCTTAGCTGCAGAGGTATAAATTATTCATTGAAATCCCATCTTTTCAACGAGTTAAAATTGATGAAATTTAATATGATATTTTGAATGTTATATTGCAGTTGATGGAACTGAAAGCTAAGCTTAAAGAAGAGAATTCAGAAAGCAGCAGCCAATCAATTAAAGAAGATTCTTCAAAATTTTCACATCAAATCAAAGACCATGGTTTCTGTGAAAACGATGATGATTCCAATGGACTTGTCAAAGAAGAAAAGAATGGAAATGCTCAATTGTTGATATCAACATCATCATCTTCTTCTTTACAGATCAATGGATATTACTCATCTTCGGATTCATCGAATCATCACTGGTTTTTACCATTCGATACGAGCACGATTCTGGGTAATATGTACCAACAGCAGTTGGTGAAGGTGGAAGAACAATGTGTGTTAACAGCTGAGGAACCTTATAATTTCCTCTCGGTTGATCAAGCTCCCACACTTCAATGGTACTTCACAGGGCAGTAAAATTAATGAAGTCACCAAAATCATAAAGCTGTTAAAGTTCTTGCTGAAGGAATAAATTAGCTAAAGTTTTGTAACTTAGGATTTCAGTAGTGTTTCCTATGATCATTAGTTTATGCTTCAACAAATGAACATTAGCAAAATTCTGCTGTAAAATTTATATAATATGATGACAGAAGCTAAACTCATAATATCCAATTGAATTCGAATCAAACTTTTCACTAATCAAAAGCTGGTTAGAAATTCAAGTGGCAGCTCCACAAAGGCCGGCCGGCCAACGTCCATATACGATGGTCCTACCAAGCAGCTCCTTTTTTCTTATTTTTGTGACCGCCGCTGATTTGACTTCAAAACCGGAAGCTCTTGAATATAGAAATTAAAAAAGATGTATCTTTTTTCAAAGTAATTGTGATAGTTAAAGCTGGCAATGTGGGGCATTGCTGCAATGCAAGATTTGAGTGACCAGCCAAAGCTGTATTCCATTTAAGAATGGCAAGAAGAAACCCAGCTCATAGGTATAGACAAAGGAGAAGCTCTGTAGTCCGAACTCTTTTAACTTTTGTTTTGCCCGTTTATGATGGGCGCGCCATCAGCCCATGTGGTTGGTAAAAAGTAGATACCGACCTAGAAGAGCTAACAATATTGAATGGCAAGAGTGTAACCAGAAAGCTATAGTGTTTTCCAAGGTCGAAGCTTAGGCGTAGAGGCACGGAGCAAGGGAGGAGAGAACTGAGCAGGGTGGTCTACTATTTTAATAATTTTAAAAGTATGTAAATTTAAATCCTTTATGACAAATATTACTTTTTTTCCTACAAATATTACTGGTTAGGTTCGGGTGTCTGTTTTCCAGTGTTGTAGTTTGTGTGGGAAAGAGACAGACCAGAAAAGGCAAAAGCTGCTGCGACTCTTGGCTCCTCCAAGTCGCTTTCATGTCAGAGATGGGTCCCATATGTTTTGACTATGGAATCTAGCAATAGCTTTTACCATGACGTTTGTGCCAATCCCCAGAACCCACCAAATCCTACACCCCCTGCTTTCTTCGTCTTCATTATCAATCGATTCAGTCCTTTAAAGCACGTTTCTACCAATTCTAGTCGCAGGTGCTTGAATTTGCTGTCCACAAATTGGCACCATTTGTCGTCGACATTATCTTTGTTAGTTGAATAATGAAGCATTAAGTAGGGCAAGTTTAACATTTGAGAAAGCGACTAAACGACTAGTAATTTGTTCCTATCTATATAAATATAAATCGCAAATTGAATCTTAATTCAGTTAATATTAGTATTATCGTAAAATCCAATGAATTTAGAAACGTGATATTACATTTAAGTGAATGTAGTTATTTAGAAATTTAAGATAAACACAGATTAAGAAATCTATAGAGATAGATATATACATATGAAGATATCTGCATCTATTGTTGATCTTGGGTAGCGGCTTCTGTTCCTGCAGCTCAAATCTTATGTTTCTCAATGCCTCAGAGACGTCAAAATGGCAGAGGCTGCTGAATCAGCTAAATAATAAGATGATGGATTGTTTAATCTTCTTGCCTTCATCGTCTAACGACTATCATGTCCCTAAACAAAATCAAACTATAGTCTGAACTTGTGGAAAATACCAATGTTACCTTTTTATCTAGATTTAGGATATATAGCTTCAATCCCACCCATGAATGGCCTTAATGGATCTGGAATGATAACAGACCCATCTTCTTGCTGAAAATTCTCCAGCAAACATACAAGCATCCTTGGAACTGCACATGCTGTTGCATTTAATGTATGGACAAATTTTGTTGCAGCTTGGTTTGTTTTACCCTTCTTAGAAGTTGTTGAGGCTGATTCCGATGGACGATAACGAATGCCAAGTCTGCGGCTTTGATAATCGGTGCAATTCGATGCACTTGATATCTGTTTGCAGAAATGTGTTACAGTTGTAACTAAGATTAAAAGATATTTCCTATCCCAAAAGGGGGGGGGGGGATCAAAGTATTTCAAAAAACTCAGACAAACAAAATTCTTTCATATTTAAGGGTTAGCATTTCCAAAGAAAAAGAAGTCAACAATGGAAAAAATGACAGAATTTAACTAGTTATACGTAGGCAAAAGGTTATTTTAATACCTCTCCATAGCGTTCCAAACCTGGCATCCATGCCTCCACATCAAATTTACGATAAGCTGAGCACCCAGGTCCCCTGTAGCCATATCCAAAGTTCTGCCACTAAAGCAAAGAATTTGTAACAAATAGCAGAATAAAACCAGTAGACTGTATCAAAGAATAGTGAGATTCAATACTTGTAATGCAATCCTAGAGATGAAAAGAGGTCTTCTTCAATTTTTAAGTTCCACATGGTAGATATCACTTTCTTCTTGTTTGCACAAAATAAACATTTCCACCTTGCTAAATTGGTGTACCCTATAAAGAGCCCTGGAAAACAAAACGCACGGGTTAAGTTTGTTGAGAACTTCCGACTTTTCAGTGATTAAAGTTCAGTCTTCACCATTAGTCAGGTACAGGGATTATTGTGAGACATGCTGAAATAAAAATGGAATATAAGATAGATAATCACCTTGTTGCTGTACCAGCAGCACGGACTCGGTATGGAAACAATGAGAAAAGGCCACATATTTTGTTGGTTATGAGGACTCAGCAACAATAGAGTCCATATGAATCCCTCCTACAGGAATCTCTGCAGTGCCGATGAGGCACTGGTCACTGTCCCCAATTCAAGAAGAATCCAAGCAATTGATACAGTACATGATCAAAATGATTCATTATGTTTGTCATCTGCTTTGAAGGTGATTTGTGCCAACTGATAGGCACTTGATATTTTATACAGCAAGTGCCACTTATTTTCTGGAAAACGGACTGCATCCAAAATACAAGCAAACCTGCGTATTTTCTCCCCGAGGTAATCAGTGGTGAGAAGCCCCTTTTCATGACTTCTGTCAGTGTCCAGTTGATGAGGGCCATTTCCAGCAGCACGGCTTCATTTCTCAGGTAATAAAATTTTGAACCACTTACCTATTCAACAAGATGAAAACCTCAGTATCTTTTTCATTTGGAAGTCAAAGATGCTTCAAGCAAACAATATATAGTCCCGTTTGATAAGAAGTAAATAATTTTTTTAATACAAATGAAAAACAAGTTTCAAGAGGCAACTCAGTTTTTTTTTCATGATTGTTTAATGGATAAACAAAACCACAGTAAAACAATTTAATTTACTAATTAAAACACTTAATAGTTAATACAACATATCAACAAATTACAGATGCTTTAATCCCGGACACCAAAAGGGAATACCTCAGCAGCAGCAGCAAAATCAATGAGATCTAGTTCCTTCCAACTTGAAGGTGATCCTTCTTACGGGGGCTGCCAACTTAAAACAAAACAAATTGAACATCAATGTTGTATGCAAACACCAGAAAAATAACACCTAACGACTAAAAACACAAGAAACCAATCAAAACAATATATACCATATTCCTCAACTTTGAACTATCTTCTCCTCCAATTGGAACATCCGAGTGAGTCATATTTGGTATACATTGAGCTTCAAGCTGAAGCTCGTCTCTTAGATTGATAAGGTCTTCTTCCAAAGTCGTAAGTCCTCCTTAAGATCCTTTCCTGACTCACAAAACCACAAAAGGAAAAAGAAAAAAAGAAGAAGAAGCAAAAGCAATTAGACCACTAAAAGGACACCAAGAAACAGCAAAATATTTGAGCAAATACCTTCTTCAACGAGCTTTTGACGTTCAGAAGGTTCTAATTTGCCTTTCATCTTGTTTACAACATTATTCCTTTCCCCTCAAAGCCCCTCTACTTCCTGCAATCTGTCACCAGTAATAAGCTAACTGATGTTTAAACAAAGGACCTCCCTTTCAATTTATAGGACTCATTTTGAAGATTAGTGAAGCAGAAAACGAACAAAGGGAATAACCTTTTGAAGATTCAACATTTTATCATAAAGTTCAAGCAGAAGCTCCAAATTTGCATTTGAATTCCTGTTCTTGATATTAACAGCAACATCTTCCCTATCATCCCTTATCCACTTGAAATATCACGGCTTCACAACTACAAAGAAAAATGTGAAAAATATCAACAATAGAATAATTTTTAAAAAGATTATTAATTCAATGCCATTACCTTTATTAGCAGAGATTTCACCTGCGGGAGCAGCAGCCACGGCCTGAGCTAAAAGCGATCCAATAAAAACATAAAAGAGAGGTGCTTACGGATGAGTGTGGCGGGAAAATAAAGCGAGGTTTAGGATTTTGGGAAGTGTCGGAAGATAAGGCGCGAGGATGAAGATGAGATTAGAGTCGTCGCCATTTTGAGGGATTGGATTGTCGTCCCGCTTAAACGACATTGTAACGCCATGCCTTTCGCCTCGGCACGTGGGAGGAGGGTACAAATTCAGGGGTTAGACCTATATCTTTATTCGTAGAACCAAACATATCTGAACACGTGTTCATCTATCTCGCGGAAAAGGATTCTATAAAACAGCGTCATTTCCGCTGCCAGTTTTTCCAGTTAGCGTGCTCAGAACGGCGTCGTAGAAGGATGTCGGCGCGACAAAGCGGAGGTTGTTGAGAAAAAGCAGGCGAGGTTCAACTCTGTGGACCAATAGGAAGCGAGTATCTCTCCGCGTTGATCCAGGAGACAATCTTAAATAGGGATCTTGGCCGTTCACGGAGGCTAAAAGAAACACAGCACAAAGAACTGTTAACCGTCCGATTTTGATTGTGTTACGTTTTCTTTTTTGGTCCAGATCCGTTGCCTATAAATACATCTACAATTTCTAATTATTCCCCCATTTAAGATTCTTGCCTTCAAGTTTCCGAGTCGTATAATAGGCTTTTCTGCCTTTCTCTGAAACTCCATCGCTTTTTCGTTTTCCGGAATTTTTTCTTTCTTCTTCTGAGGTAAGCGTAGTTTTAATTCCCAGGTTTTGCGACTTATTTTCTTGCAAGTTTTGTGAAACTTTAGAGATTTTTTTCTCTTTTTTTTAATCTTGATTTGACTTGATCAATATAGATGGCCCGTACGAAGCAAACTGCTCGTAAGTCTACCGGCGGCAAGGCTCCAAGGAAGCAGCTCGCCACCAAGGTTTTCTTCTGCTTTTTGTTATTTTACCCGACTTGATTTGTTCTTATTTTTGGTTTAAAATTCCTTTTATTAAAAACAAATAAACAATTGTCTTTCTCAGGCTGCTCGTAAGTCGGCACCAACGACGGGAGGCGTGAAGAAGCCTCACCGATATCGCCCTGGAACTGTGGCTCTACGGTTAGTCGTCGAATGACGTTTTTTTCCCGTCTCTCTTTTTTTCTTGTTTACATGAATTTGATTTATGAATTTCAATTTGAATCAGAGAAATCCGAAAGTACCAGAAAAGTACCGAACTTCTCATCAGGAAACTTCCTTTCCAAAGGCTTGTTCGTGAAATTGCCCAGGACTTTAAGGTAAGTAACATTGAAATTGAGTTGTCAAGTGAAGAACAAGGTTACTGTCGTGTTAATGTTTGATTTTTTACATTGTATCTTATTTTTTTGTCATGCAGACGGATCTGCGTTTCCAGAGCCATGCTGTGTTGGCGTTGCAAGAGGCAGCAGAAGCGTACCTGGTTGGATTGTTTGAAGATACCAATCTTTGTGCCATCCATGCTAAACGTGTGACCATCATGCCCAAGGACATTCAACTTGCCAGGAGGATTCGTGGTGAAAGGGCCTAATTAATTACCCTGCTTTGGCTGATAATGTTTTCTTAGGATAGCATTGAATTTGGGATGTACTCTTTTAATTCACTGGTTTTAAGCTAAATATAGTGTTTCTGTTTTGACTACTATGATTGACGAAAGTGATTAATTACCCTAAACCAAGAACGAAAGTGATTAGCTACACGCTAAAAGCTATAAAATCTACGTCCTGAAGAAACTTGGAGTGCCTGCTGATAAGCAGAGAACTTTGAGTACATCCTTGTGGACACTGTTTGAGACTCCCAAAAATGTTGTTCATTGAGAAGTTTGTGAATCGATACAAAGGGAAAACGAAAGTAATTGTTAGCTTAACAGGGTCCACAAATGGTAAATAAACCAATTCGTCAACATTGCAACATATGAAGATGGAATATAGCCTCAGAATCTGGAAGATATTATACTCATTCAAGTACATTAAATTGGGGCGGGAAGAATGGATTAATCAGAGCATAATCTCTTTCCCCCATTCAAGAAAATACATTTTCAATAAAATGATTTAGCGTTGGCAAGAGAATATTTCATTACAGCCTCTTGCACAGCCATAATCTCCGGTGTTAGGTTCTTTTCTTATTCTTCTTCATGTTAGGTTCTAACGAAAACCTCTGGATCAACTGACAATGGACGGTCAGAGATCCTAAGGACCTCCTTTGTAATTGAACAGAGTCGAAGCTTGAACCTCAACTTAAACTTGAACGAACATTGATTTTCATTAACTTATATGTACATATTCAATATATCGAAATGTCTGAGTTCAGCAAGATACTGAAGAATCAAACTCAAGTATTCACAAACCCATGTAGCATGAGTAGTTAGAAGCCATTTACTACAATATGCAACTTTGGTCTATTTTGGGGTTAAATAAAGTTGAACTCAGTGTTCGTTGATTGTGGTAGCTTTTAACTTTCTCACTGTAAAAGCAACTGAACTTAGAGATAGGGGCGGTTCAAAAATTTCGGGGGTCTTGTGCAATTTATTAAAATACGACCCTTAAAAATAATTGTCCATAACTTTTGCTAGTTATAAAATTGTAACCCTTAGAAGCAAAT
Organism: Abelmoschus esculentus; assembly: GCA_035048815.1. Taxonomy (NCBI): domain Eukaryota; kingdom Viridiplantae; phylum Streptophyta; class Magnoliopsida; order Malvales; family Malvaceae; genus Abelmoschus; species Abelmoschus esculentus. Next base: position 5,670,819 of record JAUCBN010000013.1, on the reverse strand, counting down.
GTCCTTTCTAGGGGACCATGTGCGATTATTTCTATTGTGTCTATCCAAAACTTCACTAGTTCTATAGAAGCAATAATAATAAGAATAATCAATAAGATTCTATAACTAATTATCGCATTTAAGAAATAATTATAACGTTTAAACAATTATAATGCATCTTTCTTAATTGCATTTTCAAAAGGCATAAAGATAATTTTAACCCTTAACGTTTACAGTTTTTGTCGTTTTGACCCTTATTCTTTTTTTGGGATAAATTTAGCCTTTAACCTATATCTTTTTGACAAATATCTTATTTTTTAACTATCTTGATGACTGGACCGTTAAAAATTTAACGATGATATATATGGAATATAATTTTAAATGATATGGAATATAACCTATCAAATATATATATATATATATATATGGAATATAATTTTATTCCAATATAAAATATAAAATAATTAACATTCAAATAAAATATTAAAAATTAATTAATTTTAAAATAAAAAATTATAAAACATTCTTAACCCTAACTACGATAGAATCAAAATCTCATCTTAAAAAATATAAACACAATTCGAATAAGATTTTGATTTTATCGTAGTTAGGGTTAAATATGTTTAATAATCTTATATTTTAGAATTAATTAATTTTTAATATTTATTTAAATTTTAATTATTTTATATTTTATATTGGAATAAAATTATATTATATATATATATATGCATTTGATAGGTTACATGTCATGTCACTTAAAATTATATTCCATATATATGTATCACCGTTAAATTTTTAACGGTCCAATCATCAATCTAGTTAAAAAGTAAGCTATTTGTCAAAAAGATATAGGTTAAGGGCTAAATTTATCCAAAAAAAGAATAAGGGCCAAAACGACAAAAACTATAAACGTTAAGGGTTAAAATTATCTTTATGCCTTTTCAAAATCTTTCAATGAATTTCGGAATTAACATCATCTAAAGAATATTTTATCAAAATTTTGGGGCCCCTCTTTTTTGGGGGCCCTGTGCGGTCGCTCCTATTGCGCATGTCCAGAACCCCACCGAAAAGAAGCCATACAATAACAATTAATGCGTGCATTAGATTATGATGAAGAGCAGTATATTATTGTTCTTAGGAGAAAACACTCACCCGTTCTCCAGGACACAATGCACGATAATACTTGGCAAACTTATCACACTCCGGACCATCTTCTCCTTTTGCGCCTACACAACTATATAAGACAAAAAGATAATGACAAGTCAAGAAGCATTGCTGGAAGAAACAAGCCTTTATACCACTATAAGATACAAAATAACTAGTAAGCATATTTTAACTAACCGATGGTACTCGATATATCGTGTGAAGCAATGCCTTGTTTGGTTTGTAGTTGGGAAGCGAAAATCTGCTGGGGCAGTCTCAAGCTGGATATCATAAAAGCAATATAACATGTAAAAATGAGTTCCCAATACACAAAGAACTCAAAGCAGTTCATAATAAATAAGTTCAGCGGGGTAACCGTTGTCTCTGGGGTTTCCTCAGCATCACCTGAGTTTTCCTCTGCAGCAGGTTTGCTACTTTCATCTGCATCAGCTGTAGCACCTTCACCACTGTCCCCAGCAGCAGGATTGGCTTCAGAGCTTTCTTCAGCAGCAGGAGGGGCCTCAGTGCTTCCCTCAACCGGAGCAGGAGCTTCCACTATTTTCTCAGTTTAATAAATAAACGAACATAAATGAATTTTCCGTTGAACCATTCATTGAACTTTGGTTCGTTTACGGCCTAATTAGGACTTCGGCCTTTTACTCCGGCAGTACATTTTTAGAAAGTAAATAAATAAAGTTAACGCAGCGTGAACCACGTGTCTACGATTTCTGTTTCGACTGATTCGGCTGTTGGGTCTCCCATCCTGGGCCGACTTTTATAACTTGTTAGTGTGTGATGGTCGCGTAAATTTTACTATATAAAAGTGGACGTAAGTAAAATTATCATTTTCAATAATCACGTTATCAAATATTGAAATTGGATGTTAAAATGAGGTGTTCAATTAAAAAAGTTATGTTTTTCTATAAGAAGTATTCAACTTAACTCATTTTGGTCGTCCATCACTGTCTCACTGTCCTCTGAAATCCATGTGAAGCAGTGTTTTGGTCATATAAAATTACAATCAGCACAGCCATCCATTATTATTTCATGGAATCATGACCACTTTTGTAACATCAAACTCCTGCTACAGATCTTATTTGTTGTTTTCTGACAATGTTTCTAAGGTTTACTACTCCCTGAGAAGAACAGATTAGGTCGGGTAGATGTCCTGTGCTAAAAAAATATCCTAGTTGTGATCACAATCACATAAAACCATGTTGCCAATTGAAAACAGAAACAGCAGCTTATCTTGTGTTATATTGTTCAAAAGAGATTAACAGATAAGATTAACAGATAAAATCATAAACATCAGAGATATAGCAAGAACAAATCTTACAGTTGTTCTTAGTACTAAAACGTTTAACAAATACCTAATCTTTAACTTTGTTCTCAACCCAATATTTGAACAAAAACAAAATATAACATGATTTGAACTTTCTGTCATTACAAGAGAAACGAAAAAGAAAAGAAAGGTTGTAAAGTCTGAGCAGGACGAACATTTCTTCTTTCTTTATCCGACCACTGGTAATTGAATAAAATTCCTCACCAACCTAACCATGTACAAAATATATCTAACCCCACAAATTTTTCATCTTTGGAGGCTTACCTGAACTTGAAAGTGATCAAAGGCTTCGCCATTTTGGGCTCGGCACTGGCACCGTTGGTGACAGCGGGAATACTAATTGACTCGAATTTGGAGAAAATAGCAAACTTGGGGAAAGTAAAGGGTATGGTGATCGTGGAGAGTTCAGGCAACCGAATGGTAGTGATGGTGACGGTGGATGTGACTGGTTTGTCCCCATTGATGATACCTGTGGCGGTTGTTGATGGTGCGGCTGTTGAGTGGGAGGCTGCTGTTGCTGCTGCTGCTGCTGCTGCTGTTGTTGAGCGCTTAAATTGTTCCAACGGGGTGAGATGAGTGGGACCAATGGTGGGAATCCTACGAATTGCTTTGGAATTGAATCAACAGTGGAGGGTATGGAGCTTTGAAAGTATCGCAAATAGGCGGAGACCGGCGATTCTGCAGCCGCGTGCACAGCTGGAAACGGGGGGAGCGGCGAAAGAGGCGCACCAGCCGATGGCCTTTGAATGAAGCTATTACCGATGGGACCGCTGATAGGAAGGGTAGGCTGAGAGCAATCGGGAGGATTCATGTTGGGGACGGCACAATTGATCCTGGGAGCTGCAGGGCGATTGCTAACGTGCGCCAACGGAGGAGGTCGGATCCTCTGGAGCCGTGAACTTTGCGGCTTTGGTTGGTGGATCGGTGGAGGGGCAGAGTGAGCCGGTGAACCGGTGAGTTTCTGTACGACATCCCTAAAATCATTCTTGTTGATATTGTAAACTGGTGGCTGGTGCTGCTGAGCCTGGAGACTGCTTTGGCTTGGATTCTGTGGATGAGTCTCGGAAGGTTGAGGTTGCTGCTGCTGCGGCGTATGGTCAAAGGAAGTCTTTTTGATGATAGTAGGAGTCGCGTTGGTGGATGGTTTGGAAATCTTGTAAGATAGCTGGTTGAGATGCTTAAGGTAACGATCTCGATTGTTCATATTGTTGACGTTGGGACCACTGGTGGCGGTGGCGGCTGCAGAAGAGTGAGAGTTTTGATCCATTTCAAAACAAAACAAAAAAGACCCAATCTTTCTCCCCACTGAAACTCCCCTCCTCTATCTCTACTGTATCAAGCTAGATCTATAGAAATCTAAAATTTTGATCGTCTTCCTCTTTATGGGTCGATGAGTACTGAAAACCCCAACATCTTCATTATCATTATTGTGACTAAAATATTTAAAAGCAATTGCCCAGACACAGAGAGAAGACAGTCAGAGAAGAAGTAAGAAAAGAAGGAATATGTCTGTGTCTCCTTGGTGCTGCTGTCTAATCTCTGTTTTCGAGGACAGAAAGAAAAAGAAGAAACTGAAGCTGTAACAAATACCTCTCTACTCTCTCCTCTTGACCATCTTTTATTCTTATCTATACCCTGATGCTGGACTGGAGTGGATTATAGTAGATTGTGCTTGCGGGCGTCGACCATGTTGTTTCTTGTCGTGACCGAGCTGTGTATGTAACCTCTCAAAGTACTGAGTCACCCACCCAGGCAATCTGTCAAAACGGCACTTGTCTTTGTATGCTCATTTTTCTTTCTTTCTTTTCTTAGTTTTGATTGGTTGTGGGTTTTGAATGGCTTCCCTCACTTATGTGGGGATTTTCCAACCAAGTAATAATTGTTCCCTTTCGGAACCAAAAGGACTCTGGTCAAAGCTCCGTTAAAGAGAATGTAAGTGAAACAGACCCAAAGATTGAATCCAAATTATGTGTCCTTAAAGAAAGGCTCGTCTCCCCCTGTCCTTACTCTCCAGTGTCATTAACCTTAAAATTCAAAATATGAAAAAATAATCCAGCCTTGTTTGGCCTCTGTTTTCTCATCTTTCTGCGCCATTCTTTACCCATCCTTGTATCAGAGTCAGCCAGTCAGGAGCCTGAGCCTTAAAATCTGTGATTTCTGCTCAAGTTAAAACTTATGAAGTGCCGGGGAAATTATCTACACTTGTATGGTGTTACATTTGGGGCGTCGTGAATTAATAACAATATATTATAGTTTTAGTAGAGTCTTTTCACCAAATGAATTCATAAAAAATGAGTATTAAATAATGGTGTAAATTTTAAGAAATGGAACTATTTAAGTCAAAAGTAAAAACACCCAATTCCCCTGGGCATCACTTGGAATTTGCATAAAAAAGACAAAAATATGTGAAAACAAATGATGATGCAGGGACGCTTTTTGAGAGAGAATCATACACCATAGCCTTTCTATTTTTCATAAGCTAAATTACTTAAATAAAAAAATATATTCTTAAATTTATCTTGTTAAAATTTTTAAATTAAATTTATTTATTTATTTATAATTATTAAATATTTATTATCACTAAAATTCTGATATTAAATATAAAGAAGTCATTACTCTTAAATTTTATTTGTTATTTTATGTTAATATCCGAATTTGAATTTAACTTTTTTTATTAGTGAGTTTTTTAAAATTCACAAATCAATAAAATAATTTATGATTTATCGCTCTTAATCACTTTTCTTATCGTCTAATAAAACTCATTTCTTAAAGGATAAGTCTACAATGTGCGTCGAACATTGCTGAACACCACTAACGATGAACATTGTTGAATACCATTAAACTAATTAATAAAGATTAAAGATCACAAGGACTCAATATATAATTAATGAATATTTAAAATAAAATTTCAATTAAATTATTTTCTATAAGGAAAATTACACGAATGGTCATTCAACTATTATTCATTTTTTGGGTTGGTCATCAAACTAATTTTTTAATCAAAATCATTGTTAACGTTTTATTTCATTATTATTTTGTTCATCAACTGTTAAATATTTAACAAAGATGTGACATGCCATGGTTTAATAATAATTTTAGTCCCTAAAATTATTATATTATATCAGATTAATTCTAATAGAATATTACTCATAAAATATTTGAACTAAACATTTTATTTTTGATTTAACACAATAATAAAAGGATAAATTAACTATATAATCACTAAATAATCATTTTATTTTTGATTTTATCTCTAATTTAACCCTCAAAATTTCTAAATTTTATATTTTCACCCTCTTTCTAAACTTATGATCCTTTTCTTTTGTAACTATTTTATATGATAAAATGACACCATGTAACTCAACTTTATTTGTTATTTTCAAAATTTTCTTTAACGGGAAAACATAAGAAAAGACATGCGTTGTATATGTATAATGAAAAATCTTTCTCCCCTAAAATTTTATGATGCTTGCTTGCTTGAGAGAACAAATAACAAATATTCAAAAACACCCAATTTTCATGAGTCAATATTTTTTACTTTCTCTTTTTCAAGTTAAATAATCCATTTTGAATCTTTCATTATATTTTTCTAGGATCTTTTCTCTATTTTTCATTCTCACTTGTATCACCAGCAGAGGCGACTGCACCGACAACAATGTTCCAAGAAATGAATTCTAAGGATAAACGTCTCAATAAACTTGGCTACAAGTAAAAACTGAGAAGAAAAATGGTTTTTCTTATTCTTTTTTTAAATCTCGATTTGATTTTGTTAATTGTAACAAAGAATAATCTATGTTTGTGATGTTTTGCAGAAGACTCTTGCAATTTCATTTTTCAACAATGATACTTCACTGGGATAACTCCTTTGTATGGTTCAAACCTACAATATGCAGGACCAGTTTTTTTTTTTTTTTGAGATTGGATGATTGTCTCTTTCTTCACTTGCTTCGTAGGAATTGCCATGGCTGAGATCTGTTCATATTTTTTTGTTTGTCACTTCTCCCTCTATTTATATTTTCATTAAAAAATTATAGTCTTTGATGGACCGAGCAGTACAAGACTACTGCTCCACTAAAATTACTTTGTATTTTTATTAATGTCAAGAGATAGTATAAGTGTTATATTATGATATGCATTGGTTTTTCTTTTTGATTACATGTATATGTTTCTGTGGGGAACATCTCTTACTTGAGGTGTATCAATTTTTTTCATTAGTGTTATATTACTCTCAATAGGTGGAAACACAACAACAATTATCACTTCAGTCATGTTTGTTATGAAAGACGTATTTGTAAGAGATTCATTTTCTTATTTGCAAAACTTAATTTGTATAGGTTAACATTTATAATAAAAGGAGAAATCTTTTTCATTATATTGTTTTTCTCCTGTTTTTTATTAAAAAATCTTTAAAAATATCAACTGCATAATGCAATTTATCGTATGAAACAGTTGCAGCAGCAGAAGAGGATAAGTTTAAGAAGATGGTGAAAATATAAAATTTTAAAAATTTAAGGGTAAATTAAAGATAAAATTAAAATAAAATAATTATTTAGTGATTATATAAGTAATTTATTCTTTTATTTTTGTGTTAAATCATCTTTCCATTAACCCTTAACGACTTGTAAAGTCGGAGTGACCATAGATTTACAGTCCGAAAACGTACGTGACTATATTTGATGAGTTATTTTTTATTTGGATTAATCTGATATAATGTAATAATTTTAAGGACTAAAATTATTATTAAACCAAATCATATCATAGTCTTCGTTAAATATTTAACAGTCGATGACCAAAATATAAGAAAATAAATTTTTAATGACGATTTTGATAAAAAAAATTAATTGTGTGACCAACACAAGAAAAGAGTGATAGTTGGGTGACCATCCATATAGTTTTCCCTGTAAAAAATAATTTAATTAAAATTTTATTTTAAATATTTATTTATTATATGTTGAGTCCTTAAAATTTTTAATCTTTATTAATTAGTTTAATGGTGTTCAACAATGTTCAACGTTAGTGATGTTCAGCGGTGTTCGACGCCCGTTGTAGAATTTTCCTTTCTTAAAATATTCTTTTTGCATCAATAATATTATCACTGTTTGAATATTGATAAAAAAATTGTCCGTCAACTTTATCAAAACATTAAATGAGAGATGATAAAAAAAATATCTAATATCTAATTATTTAAGCGTTTTAAAACTTTATTTTTAAAAATAGTTAGGCGACCTTAAAATAATTATAGACTCAATCTTTTAAAATATAATTCTATATTGTGTGCCACATTTTTTTTATAATAAGACACCAAAGTGGGATAACATGCTATACGAAAGAAAAGTTCAAGAGTCAAAATGAATAAAAAATAAGATGCTAAACTGATACTAAAATATAACTTCACATGCCATTTTAGTATCACTCTGTAATATTTTGCTTGTGTATTTGGATTAAAATTGATAAATTTAAAATAGTTTAAATATAAAATAAACACCTAGATTATATTTTTATAATAAATATTTAAAATATTTTTAATTAAAATAATTTTTTAAAATTTTATTTTAGATTAAATCAGGTTCCTAAAATTTTATTTTAATTTTTTTAAAGTTTACTGAAGCATTTATTTTCGTAAAAGAACTTAAAAAATATATTTCGACTAAAAAAATTATATATCTATTACAAAATAAAATTAATTTAATATACGGTGTTAGAATAAAGTTCAAGGCTTAATAAAGTGATTTCTCACAAGTTGTTCCCCTAATTTCCCATTTGTAAGAGAAATAAACTTCCAGGATTGTTGCTCGTTCCTACGGGGTAATTTGTGAAAGAAGGAGAATTTACTCACATTGTAACACCCCAAAATTAGGCCTAGAAGTTTAGAGGCCGGTCTAGAGGTCTAGTAGACCGGTTTTGTCGATTTAGCTTAGTTCGAGAATAAATATTTAAAAATTAGTTTTAAATCAAAATAAATTGTAAAAAAATGTTCTAAAATTCTTAGTTGACTTATATTTGACTTAGGTAAACTCAATTTCGAAAATTGACCCTTGAATCCCTAAGATTTTGAAATTAGTGACTATTTTGTAAAAATTGAAAACTTGAGGATAATTTTATAAACTAAGCCAAAACTTTGGATCTTTAAGGTAATATGATATAATCCTAATCCTAGTTGATCTAGGTTTTCCAAGAGCCTATATAAACAACCTAAAATCCCTTGTTTTAACCTAAGTAATCAAAATTAGAGAATTTTGATTAGAACCCCAAAATTTTACTTTTTAAATATATCTTTACTTTAAATTTTGTTTCTTCTTCTCTAAGGCAGCCTCTTCATCATCTTTTCAAGGTAAATATCCATTCTTTTAAAAAGAATTTCGTTGGTTTATTTTTATATATTTTCTTCTTTAAATTCTCTTTGTTTTTCTTCGGTTTTACTTGAAAAACTCTATTTTTGCATCAATCTTTAAACTCTACTCCAAGATTTCGGTTTTTTCCTTCCCAAGATATATTATTCATCATATTTTCAAGAGTAAACATCAATATTTTCAATAAAAATTCGTTTGATGAATTCTTGATATTTTTCTTCATCAAAATCTCGTCTTTTTCTACGGGTTTTCTAGTTTTTAAAACTTTGAAGGGGTGAGATTAATTTTGGAGTTGAGAATAATTAAAACCTCTGAAACCTAAAGTTCTTTAATGAATTTCCTAAGTTCTTGGCTTAATGAAACAATCTTTAAAGCCTTGAATTAATAAAATCGGTTTTCTTGATTAAAATTCCATTATTTTCTTGATTTTCGTTCAAGGATTTTTTATGGCTATTTTTGATGCCTAAATACATGAATCTTGAAGTGTTTATATTTAATTAAGATGAATTTTAAGTATCTAATCCTGTACCTAAAGTTTAGGGGGTGTTTGGAGAGTTTTTCGGTGAGTTTCAGTTAAGTTTTATGGTGTTTTTAGGGGGTGCCATGTATTGGTCCGACATGAGGGATGTTTGGGTGTATTTTAGTGCACTAAAACCTCTGATTTTGATTCTTGAATTAGGTCAAGAGATAGATGAACAAGTTTGAAGGAATTTGAAAAGTCGAATCGCGTTTTTGGGTGACTTGTCGAGCAAGTTTCGGTAAATCGATGAGTGGATTATGAGGGCTGTCAATTTGGCATCGTTTTAAATGTGTTTTCAAAGGTTTGGGGTGTAGGGAAGGTGTGAGAAACCTCTCTGTACTCGGAAGTAAGTTTTAAGTATTACTTTCTTAAAGGTTCCCATATTATGCCTTATTTTTACTATGTGTTTTAGTCATACTCGTGTTATACTTGTGCATATATGAATATGCATGTGTTTCAATGCTCATGATATGTTTTTACAAAGGTTTTATAATTATGATGCTCCCACGGTTTTGTTTTGAAAACATGAAAAAAGTAGTTTTACCAGTTTATGCATCTAATGCATGTGTTAGTGGGATGCATGTAGATTACGTATTGTTTTTAACTTAAAACTTGAGCATTAATTTTGTTTTGTGTTGGATATTAAGATGATGTTAGTAGGGATAATTCGATCGATCGATAGGATATTAGTGTACTATTATTTTATGAAAATTCGTATACGTGAGTAAACTCCTTAGTGATGCATTAGAGTTATTGCCTGAATTGTGATATATGTGTTGTATTATATTTAAGCGTAGCTTATCTTGGAAGCTAAAGTGGGAAACATGTTTGGATTTAATTCATTCGTGTGCATGAGATAAACTCGTGCGTGATATGAGTAGGTGATAGAGCCCTCATACGTGGTATGGTGACGGTTTAGTCCCATACGTGGCATGGTTTGGCATTTATACCTTTATGCGAGTTTTCATTTATCCCAACGATTAGAGGTAAGGCTAACTGGATCATTAATACCAACACGAGAAAACATAAGTGTAATATTTTTACTAATTTTATTGCGAACAAAATTTGCGAGTATTTGACATTGAGTTCAAACATTTTATAAGCCTTGCTAAGTGAAGCATGTAAGACTTGAGTTTTGTGGCTTAGCACCACGTGATGAAACACTTGCTGATTTTTACTATTAGTGGCAATGTTAGCTACGAGTGATTATTTTAATAGAGCATTACTTATTTTTTAAATTGATGAAATTGGTTTAATATGCACTACATTGCAAGGTGTTTTTATACTTGTTTTTATTCACTCACTAAGCTTATGCTTACCCTCTCATTTACCTTGCAATGCAAATTATTTATTGTAAAGATAGCGAAGAGAAGCAAGGATCTAGGTAACCGTCAAGTGAAAGCTCAAGTATGTCTTTATAACAATAGTGGTAGTGAGAGAGCAATGAGTATGGGTTACCATGTTAAGAATATTGTTATATTGATAAAACTTTTAATAGTCGTATCTTTATACATGCGTGATGTTTATCTATAATGATATTAGCTTTATGACTTTGACTTGAATTATTCATTGATATTCCGTTAGTTATAATATAGTTATTTTTAAGTTTGATTCTTGATATTCCTATGCGTGAATTTGAATGTTGTTGATAATAAAGCATGACTACTTATGAGTTGAATCTATGATGTTTATATTTAGGTAGGAATGCGTCTAGCTAATATGCCATGATATGTGCCTAAAGTATATTTAGGTGAATTTGTATATAGATGTCATGAAACCTTTGGAGGCTAGAAATAGTCCTTAAACTTTGAGCATACGATTAAAAGACTTGAAGATATTATTTTAAGTTGAAAATTTACGTACAAACATGTTATATACATAATTAAATATTGATAATGTTAATTTTACAATTAGGACATAAAATTTTAGAAATTACAATTAGGTCCTTATAACTTGTTCAATTAAATTAGGATTTGTTTTTCTTTAATTTTCGCTACAATTGAACTCGGTCCTTGCATGAACATGTAGGATTTAATTAAAGTATTTAGAAAAGATAAAAGGAAAATTTTAATTTTTTAGGATTGTTTATTGGGGCGAGTCTCTAGATTAGCCTCGGTATTTCCCGTATAGTTCGTTCGAGTCGGGTGATGTCTAGACCGAGTCGAGGAAGTTACATTTGGTGGTATCAGAACTTAAGTTTACAAAACCTTGTGGGATGATTTATTTGACGAGCACGGTGTTTATAATATGTTTCTTATGCATGGTGTTCTATGTTATTGTATGAGATACACGGTGTTTATAATATGTGATTGATTTGTGTTGCATCATAGTAAGTTAGGAACTTGTTTGACGAGCATAGTGTATGCAAGCATGATTAAATTTTAATATACTTGGATTTGTTCTATATGTAGTTGTTGATAAAGCATGATATGTTAAGGTGTTTACAAGCATGATTAATTTTGATATGCTTAGATGTTGCCATATGAATTATTGTTTGTAAGCATGATGAAATCTTGTTGTATCCTTATGACATTAGTTATATGTAAATGTGAACATGTCCGTGAGTTGCTTGATTGAGTGATATGTGACATAGACTACTGTTTTAACCATGTTTTAAGGATATTTTGCATGTGAAATTTATAAAAGTAAAACGTGTTTAGATTTTAAATGTTGCATACATTGCTGCCAGTTGATCTTAAAAATGATTTATGAGTTGAACATCTCATGAAATTTATGGACCACTTTTCCTAGAAAACGCCTTAATTTTCCTTTTAAAAGTACAAAACATGACACCCAAATGGACCATTTTGTTTTTCTCATGTTAAAATCTCCTTAAATTGAAATGAAATCAAGCTTATCTCCATACAAGATGCTTGTCATTTCACAATTCACATTATTATGAGAAAAGTATAAACTGGACTCGGTAATTTCTGGGGACCCTAATTCAAAGGGTTAAGCGAACCACACACAAGATTAAAATTTATGACATCAATGAATTAACAGTAATTATTCATTCAAGAAAGTGGTTAAGTAATGATTAACATACCCTTATGAAATCAAAGGGGCGAGTTTTGAGACCGCAATGAGCCTTGATGGTGTTTTCGTGCATAGGATCACTGACCCAATTAACAATTTGCCCGGAACTGCGGACTGCCCTAATTATATGAGGAAACTTCACTCTCATATTCTCAGCACCTATTCTTGTGATCACTGTAATCCTTCCAGGTTTGTTATGAGGGTTCAAAATCTCGATCAGCTTCACTAGCTCATTTGGATCCATCTTATCGCTCACCTGTAGCAAATATCCTACTTGTTAGTCATCTCATTTCCGCCAACTTAAAACAAAAAAAGAAAGAATGAGCATCATTAGACTTCGATGTTATACAACTTGAGTATTTGAAAACATTATACTTGGATGTTATTACCTTAATCCCAAGGGGATTAGCAACTCCTCTAAAAAACTCAACATGAGCACCATCCAATTGTCTTGTACAACTTAATATTAACATAATTAACAAATTTAATTAAAAATATATAAAATACATTTAAAGTCTAAATTCTCAATAAGCATTTTAAAATGAAGTAATAATTCACAAATTAATAATTATTATTTAGATTTATTTTTTAAATAAAATAATTTTATATTACTTCTTAAAAGAAAATTAAAAAAATTGACGAATTGCTCATGAACTTACCAAGTTGAATTAGACTTTATTCGACTCAATTCATTCAAGTCTTGAATTTAAATTTGAATTAAATTAATTTAAATTAAATATTTATTAAATTGTTAAGCACATTTAATTATGTGGATAGAGTAGTTTTTTAAAATCTAAGTATATCGATCTTAAAAAACGAGTTTTGATGATGTCTCTAAAAATATCTTTTCTCGACGTGAAAAACATTTTTGCTGTGTCGTTTTAAAAATTAATGTCTTTCACGTGAGGGTTTCGGTTTAAAAATGATTTTTGGAAAATTGGAGTCGCCATCGGAAAATGAGGTTTTGAAAAATTGAAGTCGTCATTTTTGTAGATCGGACATCGTAAAACCAGAGATTTTAAAAAATGAGGTTCGGGAGTTGGTTACGGATAGGAAAGGATTAACACCTCACACCGTCCAAAATTGGTACTTTATTAATTACCACTTCATTAATAATAAATTTTTCGGGATAATTTGACTAGAATTAATTTTTAATTAAATATGCGCAATTATTTTAAAGCACCTAAACTCGAAGATAAGCGTCCGAACCACTACCATCATATTGGTACTGACCTCGCTTACGACCAAATTTAGGGGCCCACATTAATTAATTAATATTTCATTCATGCAACTTAAACATAAAAAATAAATTAAATACACCACATGAATACATAAAAACATAAATATTAATCTAACAAATAAAATACTAATCTAAGGCATAAATAAATATACATAAATATTAAAACATAATTAATCTAAAATATAAATTAAAACATACATAAATTAAAATATAAAATCTAATAATAAACAACTACATTTCATTAAAAATATTCAAAATACAAAGATAAAAAGAAATATAAATTATAGCTAAAAATACGAACGGCTAACCCTGATGACCTCTCCACAAGATCTACCACGATCCCTCGAAATTTTTTAACTAGATTGAATCTTAAATATAAGACCCGATCGAACCACCCAAAATTTGGGGAGAGCTAAGCTCTCAAATTAGGATCATAGGGTACTACCCTCACCCAATTGGTTCTCTTTAAAAGGCTCCCTTTACCTCCTTTTATAGGCATTTAGAGAGAGGGAAGTGGGGTTTCTCATCAATATGAGATTTCAATCCCACATCAATTTTTCCTTTCATTTCCTTCTTTTTTTTCATTTTTTATTTTTTTTCTTTTTATTAATAATATGATTACTAAAATATTATTACAAATACTAAAATCCAATTAAAAATGAGTGATTAAAGTTGTCCCTTTTTGCTTGTTCTTGTGAAACAAGGACAAAGCAAAGATAAAAAGCACTCATTTTTAACCGATTCCTATGTCAGTGGTCTTAGAATGGTGTGTTTTTCTAAATCTCTCCACCTTTCTTGATCGAGTCTTAAAGCTCGTAAGTTCCTTCTGTATCAAACTTGCTCGCCTTCTGGTTTTGAAGCTGCAGGGCACTCCTATATATGACCATTCGCCTTGAGCAAATCTTGCAAAATAAAATCTCTTCCTATATAGAATTTTCATGTAACCCTCTAGACTTAACTTGAGGTTTACGGTAGGTTAAAATCATTATTTTAAGTTTTTAATGTCATGTAAACATATGAAGTAATTCAAAATAAAAATTTGTAAAACAAATATTAAGTAAATAATTTAAAAGTAATTATTCTTATTAAAAAATAGAGAAAAATGGATAAAACAGTTTTATGCATGAAGTTTAAAAACATCTTACATCCCTGATAATCCCAAGATAACTGAAATAAAAATGACTGTAAATAATCGTACTGAAACAATGTTATCCGGTAGAGATCTCCAAGTACCAACTCTTAGGGCTAGATATCTAAAAAAAATAAATTAAAAGAATGAGCTACAAAGCCCAGTGTGTCTCTAAAGTGCAGTCAAACATCACAATGTCACTCAATTCACATTCATAATTATAATCAAACTTTTCATGGTAAATAATCACAAATACTGATGAATGCAATGTCACAGAGAATGCAATCACATACTCCGAATGCAATCACATACTCCGAATGCCAAATATAGTGGTGGCTAAACCAACCGATCATTGTGGAGGTAGTTCCCCAGAACCCCTCACCCCTTATTTCACCAAAACGCTGTGTGGTAAAACCACCTTCCTCCGTACAAATCCACCCCATGCACATGCTATGCAAACAATGCCAATGATCTCATATGTCTCATCACACACAATTGTATAAAATATGAAACACACAGTTCAAATAATTTGATCTCAGTATCACATGTCATCTCAAGATCATAGTGTCATAGGTTATCTCAATATCACAATATCACAGGGTATCTCAAGATCACAGTATCATAGGGTACCTCAAGATCACAGGGTATCTCAAGATCACAATTTCACAATCAACATTTAATCACAAAACACAAATAATCTAGTATAAAAAGAGAACACACACATATATATTCATTTAAACACATGAAAACACATATATTTAACGTGAGAAAGGCACACACATTTAGCACAAAAAGAAAATACATATTTAGCACAAGAAGAGATAGGTCGAACCTAAAGAGTTAACATTAAAAACTTTACCCTCAAAACTAATTTAATTTATATTATTTTATAATAACTTTAAAATATTTAAATACTTAATAATTCGTTGAAACCCAAAATTAAAATTATAATTAAGAATTGATGACTTGAAAAGTGTTAAAATTCTCCAAATACATTATCTCAAAAATCATTAAAATAATATTATAGTTAGATGGTTCAAATAAAATATTCGAATGTAAGAAAAATAGTTATATATATTGAAATAACCATAATCCTCAAATACATCAAAGTTTCTAAAAATAATAATAATGACTAAAAGTTAGTTTTATATTAAATAATAAAATAACCAGATAAAATATGAGATTCTTTAGGTATTGAATTGCTTAAAGCCCACAGATTTGTAAGAGAAAACTAAGATGAAGTAACCTAAAGAACTTAACGTATCACAAAGAGGTATATAAAAACAAAAAAACATGATTTATAAAATTATTTCTCAAGAGTAATATTTTAGAAAAACAATGCAAAACAAGATGTACGCAAAACACAAATCATAACTACATACTTCAATCATAGTTTAATCCAAAATCATAATTTATCTTAAATCTCAATTTATCCGAAAATATAAATTCATAGGATTTAAAATCATAATTACTCACAAAAGTGTAGGATTTCAAAATCCGAAAGTTTTATATATTTCTAAATTCACAATATTAAACATGTCACAGAAAAATATATATTTTTTAGATAAACACATATAGCACTAGTAAGAGAACACACCTTAGACAAAACGACTCAAATTACTGAATAACATGGTTTTGAAATTGAACAGAAAAAGAGTAAGAACAAAGACTTTAGAGATTCTTGATGAAGAAAAATAATTTTATGGTTTTCTCTTAGATCATACTATGTATTTATATGAGAAAAAGTAAATGATTCCAATAGAATTAAAATTCTATCAATTCATATTATGAATATAAAAAATATAAAAATAAGGTTGTATAATTTTAAATGGACTTCTTTTATTTATCTGAGACTTTAAATAATATATAATATTAAACAAAGAGTTTTGATAAAACAATAATTAAAATAAAATAATATTTTAATAAAAAGATTGAATACAGAAAAACTATAAAAAATAATAATTAATCTTAATAAAAATAGAATTCAATTTAAAAGCAAATTAATTATCCAAAAGTCATCAAATTTCAAAACATCACTTTAAATTTTAATCTTTAAATTCACATTTAAAACTTTCAAAACTTTATAATCTTATCTCAATTTTTTTTCTCAAATTTATAAAATCAATTTAAAAACCTCAAGAAAAATTAGGGTTTCAAAATTTGGGAATCTAAAAACTAGGGTTTTTAATTAGGGATTTCAAACTTAGGTTTTTAATTTAGGAATAATTTTTGGGGTATTACATTTCATCTTTAGATCTTGAGCTGAGGTTTCTTCTGTATAAAACCTTCTACTTCATGACAGATCTTGCAAAATAAGGTTCCTCCTATATAGAACTCTTACTTTTGGATCCAGAGTTATGGCTTCTCCTACATAAAACATTTCACTCTAAATTCTCGAGTTGCGTGCCTCTCTTATATGAAGCTTCAATCTTAGAGACGAAAACGAAAATAAGGGTCCCTCCTATATAGAACTCCTCATTTCGGTGTTGTCGATTTCTCCTATATGAAACCATCGCGTCGTGGATGAACTTTTCCACTAGTAGCTCATTTTGTATAGAGCTTCGAGTTTTTTTTGTGTTTGATGTTGTGAGTTCTTTCTATATAGAACTGTTGTAAATCCTCTTTCTGTGAGACTTCGAACATGTCGGTACCTTCTGTATGGAACTTTCATCTCCAAGTCTTTCGGGACTCACGCTAAGTAGCTGCCAATGTTTTTCTATGAATCGGGACTCACGTCTATAGAGATTGCCAAAATCTGTTTCTTCGGAATTCACTCTGGGAAGGCTACCAATCATCTTCTGAGTTGAGATACGCCATGTGGCTGTTAATTTTCTTCAAACTTTCGGGACTCACGCCTACAAAAAGTTGTCAATCTTCTATTTGAATCTGCAAATGTATGGGTATATGGATTGCCCCAGTGTGTTGTTTCTTGTGACCGGTTGGTACTCATTGTCTGCCAAATTTCGTCTTGAGATATTTTCTCTTTTCTCTTCTTCTTCTTCTTCTCTTTTTTCTTTTTCTTTATCTTTGGGATAATGACCCAGTTTTATCCGTCTAGTCATCAAAAGGTCCATCAAATATGACGATCTGAAAGTCTGAAATGTTAGCCTCTTTGGTCAAATTTTCCTTTTTTTTTTCTTTCTGTTGGAAGTTGGTATTCAAATGAGCGTTTTGTGGAAGGTGCAAAGATGTGCAAAATCCTTGTTAGGGTCATCTTTCTCGACCATTATCTGTCTTTTCTGAATTGTCTATAAAAAGAATGATGTATGAATATTTTCATTATGCATGCGTGCATGATGTATGTTTGGGATGTACAGATGTAACCTATCTGTAGGTATGCAATGATGTACGAGCTTCTGTTAACTCTATTTTAAAAATTTGAGGTTTCAGTCCTCATTCGGTTGACCTGGTAAATTTTATTAACCAAATTCTGTCAGTCTTGATGACATCTTTGGTCATTTCTGATATGAGCCCAAATTCTGTCATTTTACGGACAATGATGTCTCACTCATATTCTTTCATTCTCGTTTGGATCGATATGAAGGTTACTCAGACATCTTCTTAACCTGACTTCATTTCTATACTCGTTGAGGTGCCTCAATGAAGGTTGACTCTCAATTTTCTTTAATTCTTGAAATCACTCATTTTTAACTGAAAATTTTAAATTTTTATTTTTTTTGCATTTTGAATAAGGGTCTATTATTAGAACATATTATGTGTCATATTTGTGCATTCTTATTGTGAGTGTCGTAAGTATATATTATATGTATGGTGTGAATTAATATTAGTATGTATTATATGTGTGTCACTTAATGTGTTATTTATGCATGTTTTTTATATGTGGTATTTGTGCATGTGTTTAATTTATATTTTTCTTGGTGTTATTTATATTTGTTATTTTATGTGACTAATATAAATATCTATTAGCAGTAGTATTTATGTTTTGGCCCAAAGAATTAAAATTAAAGAACCCATAAATAAATAATCAAACCCATTAGTCCAAATTAATTACAAGTCCAGATCCATTTTATTACAAGCCCAACATTTACATAGACCAAGATTTTGAAAATCCTAATTGTTAACCATCTTTTACTGCAGCCATCGGGCTCTCTGGACCATTTGATCAGAGACAAGATGAATGGCTAAGATTGAATTCGGGGAAACTTCTAGACTCCAGCACGTTCAAGCATGTGACCGCTCATCTTCCATGCGCCCAACCCTTGACTCTTCAACTACCGAGCACCTCCTCGGCTGTCACACCACCAGAAATTTTATTGATCGTCTCCTGCACCGCTACACGTCACCACCATGTTGCTGTCTGAAAAGCCTGCAGAAACAAAAGCAAACATTAAAGGAAAAGAGAGTATTGACAGAGATTAAAGGGTTTAAATCCCTTATCAGATTGAAGCAAAAAAAAAGATCCATTTTTTCTTGGTAACCAGAGAAACCATTGTAAACCCATCAAATATTGTAACAAAAAAACTTGAAGAAAATCGAAGTAAAAATTAGAGAGTTTCTTATGATAATTCATTCTCCATTTTCATATTTGTTTGCTTGCATCATTTAACAATAAAAAAGAGAATTTTTAGAGAACTCTCTTAAGTTAGCGGTGCTCTAACAATGGCGATGACCCTGACTCAGGTGAGCCTTATATGCGAAGAGCGAAACGGTAAATGGGTTTTCTTCTCGTTTTCTTTTGAGTTTTTTGGGATTCAGTTTGAGTCTTGAGTTTTTTTATCTCCTCTTCCGACGTTGATAGAAAATTCGATGATGGTTAGAGTGACCAAGACGGCCAAGACTTACCGAGGCTTTGATCCATAGACGGATCATCGTGAGAAGGAGACTTGGGGTTCTTCTCCTGGGCAAAAGAGAATTGTTTTGCTTTTCTATGAAACCTCTGAATATTTGAAAGGTTTCTAGAGTTTCTTTTTATTATTATTTGTTTAAAGAATGAAAATGGTTTTGTTCGACTGAACATATGGTTATGTGAATTTTTTTTATTTGTTTTTAGTTCAATCTCGCTTGAGCCCCTTCACTTTCTTCCTTCACATAAATGGTCCTTCCGTTTGGAAAAACCACCTTCCTGATCCTTCATTCTCTTGTAAAAATTTTAGTATGATACCAATTGCAGTTCTAAGTTTTAAAAATAATAAAATCGATCTTTTTTTCCTATCTATATAGGTCTTTTTATCACTTTATTTCCGTGCATATTATCACCTATTATGTACAGTATGATGGTTCGATGTTAATGAGTATACTCGAAAGCATCTGGGAACAATTGTAACCTTTGTTAGTCTATAATTTTAAATGTATCAGACTGTTACATAGGTCGTGCATAAGTAGACGACTAGCTTTCTTATTTTTAGTCGGTTATCATTTTGAAAATTAAAATAAAGGTACACTAACTCCTAAGCCGAAACTTATTAAATCTATAAGCTAATAACACTTTAGTCTGGCAGGGTTGTAAGTGACATGACCCATTCATGATTTTTACGTGAACATGTTCCATTGTTGCTAGCATTTCATTTATTTTATTTGCACATTCTACACTCATGTTGTCATCGTCTAGATTAAGTATCAAATGTGTTTTCTTGCCATTTTTTGTATTGTATTTTCATTATGTATTAAGATTGCATATCAGATTATTTATTTTTGTTAATGAGTCCCTAAATTTGATCGTAAACGAGGCCAACTCCAGTGTAGTGGTGGTGGTGGTGGTTTAGACGCTTACCTTTGGGTTTAGGTTCTTTAAAATAAATATGCACATTTAATTAAAAATTAATTTAATCGTTAAAATAGCCCAGAAAATTTAATATTAATGAAGCAGTAATTATTAAAGTACCAATTTTTGGACGGTGTGGGGGTGCTAATCATTCCTCATCTGTAACCGACTCCCGAACCCCAAACTCTTAAATCTCTGGTTTTATGGTTTTCGGTGCACCAAAACGGCCAGTGACGACTCAAATTTTACAAAATCATTATTTTAACCGAAAACTCCATGCGGAAGACATTAATTTTAAAACGATACAACAAAAATATTTTCCAATCATAAAAAATAAATATTTTTAGCAATACACCTTAATAGTGATTTTTTTACATCGCTACAGATGGCGACTCCGCTGGGGAATAATTTTTTTTTTCAAAACAAAAAAAGAGAGTCGAGCTTTTAAAATAATATCACCTCATTAATATTAAAGGTTCCAGGCTAAAATGATATTTAAATTAATTTAATTGAATTTGCGCTTTTATTTTTCCGCATTTAAAATTTACATCAAAACCCGTCCTTTTATGTGGGGGAAAAGGCTAATGCTTTCGTTGAGATATCGTTCTCCCGTGTAGGCCCTAGCCGAAGTACCTTCGGGGCTTCACTAAGTTATGCTTTCGTAAGGATATCGTTCCTTCGTGTAGGTATAAGCGAACGGGTCCCCCTGAATTGAACCCGATCAAAATGAGCCTATAATGAGTGATGATCGGGGGCCTTGCTACTTTTAGTAGAGGACTACTCGGACAATTCGGTTCCCTTTTAGCACCAACACTGCATGTAGAGAACTAGATTATCCACCCATTAAATCCATGTGGATCCCCTAGGTGAACTAGACGGGATATCTAGGATTGCTCTTCTCTGTTTAATTTTGCGCAAATTTATTTTTTATGTAATTTATTTTTGCGTCTATTTTTAACCGATACTAACCTGATTTGTTTTGCTTTTTATTTCCCTTTTTGCATGCACCATCGCATATCGCATATTTCATATTGCATTTTGCATCGAGGGTATTGATTCGAGTAGTTCATCCAACAAAGGAAACATTCACCATAGAAGAGAGGTATCTGAAAACCTCAACCCTAGTGTTAGAAACCAATCAGAGATACCAATTAAGGGATAAGATTCGACCAACAGACCCTTTTTATCAGACATCGGGTAGAGTACAACCGAAGAGCCTAAGGCAAGTCTACCGAGAACAGATAACCGTTAGACGTTTTATCCGAGTCTATAGTCGAATAACCATTGAATATTCCAAACCGATCCAAAGGATGTAATAGAAAATCTCAAAGAGCCTAACAACAAAAAGGTTTAACGAGTTGATATTACTTTACCATCCAAAGGACTAGTCAGAGTCAGATACAGAACACCGATCAGAAAAGGTAATTGACCAAATTTTCAAGCGCGTCAATGAAGAAACAATTTTTATCAGATTGCAAGAACAAGAGATCAGTACCTTACCGACCTATTTTACAAGGATCGAGATCACCATTCAAGATTATCATATATGATTTAGAATAAGAACAGAGCCACTATTAGGGACACCGACACTATAAGGTTGTTCAGGTTTTGGCTAAGACCATTGTTAGATAAATCTTAAACAAGCAACTTAAGGCCATAGAGAATAGGAATTAGGGATAATACTTGTGTATAAGATTAGTTTCCCTTAATATTATAATGGACCCTCTATTTCCCATGAAAGTAATCCAATAGGGTGGTTACCAGCAGGGTTCAATACTGATGCGTGTTAGATATGCGCAATTTTAGTGCAAGTGAACACGTCGCCAAGTAATAAAGTGATGAGTATCATCGATATCGTCTCCACAGGGATTGATATACTTAATATGCTTCCCTTAGACTTCTTGCTCTATAAAAGAAATAAAGTAAATACACAATTAATTGGATGGTGATTGAACTAAATAATAATAACTAAATAAAGATAGAAAAATAAGATAAAGAAGATGGTCAGGTTCCAGTTATGTTGTATAGTGGAATTGATTAACTTGTTCTTGTCCAATGCAATTGTACAATACTGCCTCGGAAGGACTGTAGATTACTGTCTCGATAGTGGTGTCACTCGTCTACCGCGACAATCTCTTGCTCTTGGGCAAGCTTTACCAAAGTTCGGCAAAGTGTCCTTTAATGATTTCGCTTATCTCTAAGTCGAAATACTGTTGATGAACAGTCCTTGATGATACCTCTCAGCGTGAATCAATTATAATCACCAACCAATTCCACATTTCTCTTAGCCGATGAAACTCTTAACCTATCTTTAGGCAGAGTTAGTGTTTCCTGATTGAAACACCGTACTTATCCCTTTCGTGAATCTAACTCTCTCGATATTAGATAAATGGATTACTCACAAACTTCTCTCTCGAGCTTGAATGCAAGAACAAGAAATGACAAAGAATAAGCAAACTTCGATATTTTATTGCATTAGAAACAAGAAACAAAGTTTGACTTCCTCACACTAATACTTTACAACCTTCACCTAAGCCTAAACAAAATTAGAACATAATGTAGAAAAGAAAAACTAAATCTAATTCTATATTCTAAGCTATGAATCTAATGTCTCTTCTTCCTTTGGACGGCTATGCCTTATATAGGCTTGGCCTAGGGCAAACCTTTCCTAAGTAGAATACAACTTGGAGTAGGGAACAAGTTATGTACATAAATCAAATATTTCCAAGTTTAATTCTTCTAGAAGGCTTTCCCGCGTGGCCTTGTCTTTGGGCTTTCTTCGTGTTGATCAGCTTCGATCCTTTGGGCTTCTTATCCAGCAACGTTTTTCTTATTTTTCTCCTCAGTTTGCCTTCCATATTGCTACTTGTCCTCTACTATCTCGGCTTTAGGTCCTGCCTCGGCCACAGTTTGTTGCCGCGGTAATGCTTCTTCCTGCACATATACAAAAATGCAATAAATTTTGCATTTTCTGTAAATAATATCTTTAAGAGCATAATCCCTAAATATATCATATTAAGTATATACATTGGTCCAAGTAGGTGTAGAATTGATGATTAATGCTCATGAAAAGTGTAGAAAGTGATAGTGAGTTGAGCACTTATCAAATACCTTTAACCTGCATACATTTTGCATCATTTGCATCCACATATGCATCATACATGCATTTAACTATTTTGACATCACCTAACTATGTGCATATTATGACAACACATTTTAAAACACTGGCCACACCGCATTATAATTTCACATACTACCGAAAGAAAAGAATGGAAGACCATGTGACCAATCTAGAAAGAGGTCAGAAACACTTAGATGATCGTCTTGAGGATATTGAACAAAGTGTCAGTGCACAGATTGCTCAGTCTCAAGAATCCATTTTATCCGAGCTTACGGTACTACTAGGCAAGAATCACGGGAAAGAAAAAATGAGAAATAAAGAGACCTCTGAGCCAGATGAAGATACCTCTCATCATATGCTTTAATCCGTCACGGCAGATGATGCAAACCCTGCTAGAGTATCCTCTAACCAACCAGTTCAGGTTCTCGGGAGCCAGCCTATAGATGTTAAAAGAATACGTTAAAAGAATACCACTAGGTTGAGCTGGTGTAGAGTCTACAATTAACAGAATACGTTAGACATCCTACTATACCACAATACTGAAAAATATACTAAACAGAATTAATTCGTTACTCAAGAGAAGGTCCCGAATGCGGATGAATCAGACCTCGTACAGGAGGAGGAGGCAACTGCTCGGGGTCGAAATCCTCATCACCTGAAGCAAACAGAAACTGATTCAGAAACTTTTATGGATAATTTCCAAATAACTGATCAAACTTAAAAACCCTAAAAATGATACTTTGGGTTCAAATTTCAAAAAACAGACAGTGCTATTGGACTCAGGACGTCGAAAAACATAAAGTGGGCCCGTGTTGAAAAAAGTCAACTACTGACGTCATCAATCAACGCCGACGTCAACAGCTGACGTCAACCGGGTTAGTAATCGGGTCAGAGATCGAGTCGGGTTCAGGTTTGGGTCGGATGGGTCGGTCGGGTCGGGTTCGGGTCGAACGGTTCTGGATCGGTTTCATTGCTGTTTGTTTTCTAGGAAAATTTGGGAATTTCCTAGATTTTTCGGGAAAATTTTCCAGATTTTCTCTCCATCCAACCAGGTCAAAAACGCATAAAAATCCCCCCTCTTGTTCGATTCAAGCCCTTAAAAATATTCGATTCAATTCTAAACACTTCTAAACACATCCCCCGACTGAAATCGAACCAAAAACACCTATAAACATAAGATTTGAATCAAATTAAAAATTCAAAACCCATCTTCATTTTCAAACTCAACCGACCCAACATTTACTTTCTTAAATCGAATACAACAACCACTCACAGGCTAAAACAGTCAAAACAAAACGGGAAAAAGAAAAAGATGATGGCTTACCAACTTACCAACACAACAACTGATGAAAAACGATGGCAACACCCACAAGAAACAAAAAAACAAAACAAAACTGGACGACAAAGGCTTTTTCCTAAGAGAACTATAGTCAGATTTAAACTTGAATCTCGTTCTAGTTGCTGGATTGAAACACTTAAATGGAGAAATAAATCTCCATTAACTCAGAATCGAAAGAAATCAAAGAGGAAGAAACGTTACATATGAAAAATGGTTTAAGTACTGAATAAGGGTTTGATCTTTTTGAATTCTTAGATTTTGAACCCAAATTTTTATAAATTTTCAATTTAGTCACCATTTTTCAGAATTTTTAATCCCCAAAAATTAGGGCTTCGTTTAGGGATTTTGACTTTGATTTGAGGATTTTGACTTTAAATTTTGGGTTATTACAACTCTCCCCCCCCTTACAGAAAATTTCGTCCTCAAAATTTACCTGGATCAAAGAGATGCGGATATTGGGCTTTGATGACAGACTTGGGCTCCCACGTAGCCTCATCAAGACCTCGGTTATGCCAGAGAACCTTAACCATCTTAATGGTTTTCCTCTGAAGAACTCTCTGGTCCTGAGCAATAATCTCTACGGGTTCCTCCTCATAACACAGATCAGGCCGAATCTCGAAATCCTCCACAGACAGAACATGAGACGGATCTGCTCGATAACGTCTCAGTACAGAAACATGGAACACATCATGGATTCACTTGAGTTCAGGTGGTAACTCAAGCTGATAAGCTATAGGTCAGATATGTCTGATAATCCGGTAAGGTCCAATATATCTAGGACTGAGTTTGGCCTTACGGACAAAATGTAGTACCTTCCTCCGCGGAGATACTTTCAGGAAAACCTCGTCACCAACCTCAAACTCAAGATCCTTACGTCTCAAATCCGCGTAAGATTTCTGTCTGTCAAATACGACTTTGAGCCGATCCCGAATCAATCTAACAGTCTCCTCAGCCTCATGTACAAGATCTGGACCCAGTAAACGGTGCTCAGTGAGCTCAGTCCATCCAATCGGGGTGCGACACTTACCCCCGTACAAAGCCTCATAAGGTGTCATCTTAATACTGGCCTGATAACTGTTGTTGTACGCAAACTCGGCTAAAGGTAGGAAATCCTCCCAGCTACCTTTGAAATCCAGTATACATCCTCTCAACATGTCCTCGAGGATCTGAATCACACGCTCAGATTGACCATCGGTCTGAGGGTAATAAGCAGTGTTGAAGTTCAATCGAGTACCCAGAGCAGTATGCAGAGATCCCTAGAACTTAGACGTAAATCTCGGATCCCGATCAGATATAATAGACAAAGAGGCACTCCATGTAGCCGGACAATCTCAGAGATGTATAATCAGGCCAACTTACTCAGAGGGTAAATGGTCTTAACAGGAATAAAATGAGCAGATTTGGTCAAACGATCAACGATGACCCAAACAGAATCTTTCTTTGACGGAGTCATAGGTAAACCACTGACAAAATCCATGGTCACACGCTCCCATTTCCACTGAAGAATCTCAATGTGCTGAAGAAGTCCAGATGATCGCTGATGCTCTGCTTTGACTTTCTGGCAAGTCAAGCATTTGGACACAAAACTGATCACGTCTCGCTTGAGACCTTTCCACCAGTACTTTTCTCGGAGATTCTTATACATCTTGTTACCACTAGGATGCATAGAATACGAACTATCATGAGCCTCTCGTAGAATAACCTGTTTTAGTTCAGAGTTCCTCGGAACATAGAGTTGACCCCGGAAGCACATAACTCTATCTTGGTTTAGAGAAAAATCCTGAGAGGTTCCCTCATGAATTTCCGCAATACGGTGAGCCAAGTACGGATCACTAGGCTGTTCAGCCTGAATCTCAGATATCAGATTAGGAACCACCCGAAGCTCTGCCAGTAGACTACCATCCTCTAACAGACTCATCTGAGCAAACAGAGCTCTTAGATCAGAAATGGCGTTGCGACTCAAAGCATCCGCAACGACATTAGCTTTACCATGATGATGTTCTATCTCACAGTCATAGTCTTTCAAAAGCTCTAACCAGCGATGCTGTCTCAGATTAAGTTCCTTCTGGGTGAGAAGGTACTTAAGACTCTTATGATCAATGAAAATATAACACTTCTCTCCATAGAGATAGTGTCTCCATATTTTCAGAGCAAAGATTACGGCTGCTAACTCTAGATCGTGGGTAGGGTAGTTACACTCATGCGGTTTCAATTGTCGAGACGCATAAGCCACTACCTTCCCATCCTACATCAGAACACATCCCAAACCAGTGTATGAGGCACCACTGTAAACAGTATAGAGTTTCCCCGACTCTGGCTGTATCAAAATTGGTGCTTGTGTCAGAACGGATTTCAGTTTCTCAAAACTCTACTGTTGAGCCTCAGACCAGGTAAACGGAACATCTTTCCTCAGAAGCTTAGTTAACGGAGCGGCTATAGAAGAAAAGTCCTCCACAAACCTCCGATAATAACCAGCTAATCCCAGAAAACTGCGAATCTCTACTACATTCTTGGGTTGTTGCCAGCACATAATAGCCTCAATTTTCTTCGGATCAACCTGAATACCCTTAGCTGATACCACGTGTCCTAGAAAAACAACCTCAGAAAGCCAGAACTCACATTTGCTAAACTTTGCATAGAACTGTTTCTCCCTCAGAGTCTATAAAATAATGCGGAGATGTCGTTCATGTTCCTCCTCAGACTTGGAGTAGACCAAAATGTCATCAATGAAAACTACCAAAAACTGATCCAGATAGGGTTGAAACACCCTATTCATCATGTCCATGAATGCTGCAGGGGCATTCGTAAGATCGAAGGGCATTACCAGAAACTCGTAGTGACCATAACGAGTTTGGAAAGCTGTCTTGGACACATCAGAATCCTTAACCTTGAGTTGGTAATAACCAGATCTCAGGTCTATCTTAGAGAAAACCGAAGCTCCTCGAAACTGATCAAACAGATCATCAATGCGGGAAAGGGGGTACTTGTTCTTGATGGTCAACTTGTTCAACTTCCGATAGTCAATACACAAGCCTAGAGAACCATCTTTCTTTTTAACAAACAGAACAGAGTCTCCCTACGGTGAAACACTGTGTCGTATGAAACCTCTATCCAGAAGTTCATTTAGCTGAATCTTAAGCTCTTTAAGCTCCTTCGAAGCCATCCGATATGGTGCCATAAATACTAGAGTAGTCCCCGGATATAACTTAATACCGAACTCCACCTCCTCACGCTTAGGGGGTACACCTGGTGGCTCTTCTGGAAAAACATTTGAAAATTCACACACCACTCGGATCTTATCCATTTCAGAATCAGATTACCTCCGGTCAAGGATGTAGGCAAGATAGGCTATACACCCCTTCTTGATCATCTTTTCAGCTTTCATGGCTGATATCAGATTGGACAGATAACCTCTACGCTCACCGATGAGAGTTACCTCTCGGCCATCAGAAGTTCTCAGAATTGCCCTCTTACGCTCACATTCCAGAGTAACTCGATAAGCAGATAACCAGTCCATCCCCAGAATCAAGTCAAAGTCCACAAATGGTAACTACATTAGATTAGCAGGAAAGATTTCCCCGTGAACCTCAAGGGGACAATCTCTGTAAACTTTGGTAATCTCCACCTGGTGGCCTACAGGACTAAAAACTGAGACGGAACTACCAGTATCTTCTACTGGAATTTTCAGATACCCCGCTATAGAACTAGAGACATATGAATGTGTTGACCCATTATCTAACAATGCGAAGAAAGGAACAATATGTACATAAAATGTACCAGCAATGACGTCTGGCTTATCCCGATCCTCCTGTCTCCTTGTAGCATAGACCATGCTAAGCTGAGATCCTCCTGATCTAGCAGCTCCTCTGAACTGACTGGGTCTGCCTCTACTACCAGTACCAGATGCGGCGGGTCTACCCTGTCCTCTACCCCTTGCCGGGGCCTGAACTGAAGCCTATGATTGTCCCAGAGCATAACCAGATTGTGGTACCACTAGACAGTCTCTGAGACGATGATCAAGAGAACCACATCGGAAGTAGGCTCCACTCCGCATGCGACACTCTCCGGAGTGCCATTTCTTACAGAAAGTACACTGAGGTACAACTCGGGTACTAGTGGATCCAGCTCCACTAGCAGCAGGGACAACTGATACTGCAGGTCTAGACCGTGTCAAACTTTGAGGCTCATACTCATCGCGGCCTCTCTTCCGGGACTGAAAACCCTGACTGTACTGAGCAAGTGCGGCAGGTTGTCGTCTACCTCTATCCTGACCTTGGGATTCTAGCTGAACCCTCAAGATCTCATTACTCTCGTCTGTCCTGGCACGCCGAGTGATCATCTTGTATTCCGTATCATGATGTGTGGCAACTGCAATCTTCAATGGTACCCGGAGTCCTTTCAGAAAGTGATCACACTTTTGCTTCTCAGTCGTCACAATACTAGGAGCATACTGAAGCAATCTCAGGAACTCTATCTCATAATCTTTAACAGACATGTCATTCTGCTACAGGTTCAGGAAGTCCTCTCGGCATTTAGCCAAGTACTCAGGTCCCACATACCGATCCTCAAAACTCTGTTTGAAGAATTCCCAGTTGATCTTTTTAGAAGCAATAACCTTTTCTTCTGCCTCCCACCAGTTCATGGCCTCTCCCTGTAGCAATGATATAGCTACCCTCAATTTCCTGTCAGAGGGGTATTCCATCTCGACGAACAGACGCTGAAGTTTCTTCAGCCAGTACTCTACATCGGCTGGGTCAGTACCGGTCTTGCCATCAAACATGGTCATCCCAGCAGCTAAAAGCTCATTAGATATGGGTTTCCTGAGACCTTCATTCTGTCGCAGATATCTGAGTAACTCCCTCTGTACGGTCACTGAGTCCAAACCGACAATCTCACTATCATCAGGCACATAAGGCCCCTCACTCTGGACCGGCTGATCAACCTCGGCTTGTTGAGTCTCGATCTGTATCTCGGGTTGATCCTCCCCTCCTAGATTCTGTGTTAGACTCTAGTCCTGTGGCAGGTCCACAGGAGGCGGAACATCACTAGAAGAGGCAACAGATCGACCTCGGCCACGGCCTCGGTCACGACCTCTATCGGTCGCTAAATGGGTACTTCGACGCGGTGGCATATTAGAATATCTACAGAAAGACAGACAGAATCCTACATTAGAATCGGTACTTGGATTATATTATTTAAAATATTTTAGATTTTTTTTAAAATACGAGTCAAAACAGAAATCCGGATTTTCAATTAATTTTTTGACAAAATATTTTCAGATCAAAAATCATTTCGGACTTCACAATCCATGGGTTGAACCGGGCTCTGATACCACTAAATGTAACCCCTAAAATTAACCTAATTACTTAGATTATAAGTTAGGTTTACAAACTGAAATCTTGTTTCGCAAGTTAAGATTTTATAAAATTAAAATTTTATTCGGATAAATTATTAAATAATTAATAATTTAAAATAAAAATTAAACATTTAAATAATAAAGTTCAACCCATAATTTCATAAACAATAAATGTTGCAAAACCCGATAAACATTTAATGTTCGTAATACAGAAATCATTATTCAAATATGATAAATAGTCTAAAATTCGAAAACTGAAAAACATACTATAAATCAGAACTGAAACAGGGTCCTCCAAGTACCGTACCGAGCCTAGGACTGAGATCTGTAATAAGAATCTGAGAGGGTGTAAGTTAGGGAGCCTAGTGTGTCTCTAGAACAGATAAAAGGAATAACAGAACAGAAATATGCAGAAGGTGCAGAGTATGCATGATATGCACCCATCTCCGAACACCACAGAATAGTAGGTCCCCAGACCACTCTAACATCATCACACCAACAGAAGTGGTATCTCGACCCGTAGGTGGAGCCACTGAACAGAAGTGATAAGTCACTAACTTCCCCGTACACATACAATCTACCAGATATCATGTTATATGCATATACAGAATCAGAATACATGTCTTAAAGTCTAACAAGAGGCAAGTATGACAGATATCAGAATCAGGAATGATATAAAAGAATGATGCATGATCATACGGTTTAACAGGAATCGAATATACAGAATAACAGAGTTAACAGGATGAACGGGAGAGAACACACCTGTAGCAGAAGACTCAATGATGAATCTGACGTCTACTGGACTTGGCTCTACCACTAGACTGAGCTGGTGTAGAGTCTACAATTAACAGAATACGTTAGACATCCTACTATGCCACAATACCGAAAAATATACTAAACAGAATTAATTCGTTACTCACGAGAAGGTCCCGAATGCGGATGAATCGGACCTCGTACAAGAGGAGGAGGAGGAGGCAACTGCTCGGGGTCAGAATCCTCTTTACCTGAAGCAAATAGAAACTGATTCAGAAACCTTTATAGATAATTTCCAGATAACTGATCGAACTTAAAACCCTCAAAAAGATACTTCGGGTACAAATTTCGAAAACGGACAGCGCTATTGGGCTCAGGATATCGAAAAACATAAAGTGGGTCTGGGTCGAAAAAAGTCAACTGCTGACATTAGCATTTGTCAACACTGACGTCAATAGTGACATCATCAGTCAACGCTGGCGTCAGCAGCTGACGTTAATAGTGACGTCAGCGATGACATCAGAGATGATGTCAGTCGGGTTGGTAATCGGGTCGGAGATCGGGTCAGTTTCGGGTTCGGGTCGGTAAGGTCGGTAAGGTTGGGTTCAGGTTCGGGTCGGACGGGTCTGGGTCGGTTTCGCTGTTTTTTGTTTCCCAGGAAAATCTGGGAATTTCCAGATTTTCTCTCCATCCAAATAGGTCAAAAACGCATAAAAATCCCCCCTCTTGTTCGATTCAAGCCCTTAAAAATATTCGATTCAATTCTAAATACTTCTAAACACATCCCCCGACTGAAATCGAACCAAAAACACCTATAAACATAAGATTTGAATCAAATTAAAAATTCAAAACCCATCTTCATTTTCAAACTCAACCGACCCAACATTTACTTTCTTAAATCGAATACAACAACCACTCACAGGCTAAAACAGTCGAAACAAAACAGGAAAAAGAAAAAGATGATGGCTTACCAACTTACCAACACAACAGCTGATGAAAAATGATGGCAACACCCATAAGAAACGAAAAAAAACAAAACTGGACGACAGAGGTTTTTTCCTAGGAGAACTATATTCAGATTTAAACTTGAATCCCGTTCTAGTTGCTGAATTAAAATACTTAAATGGAGAAATAAATCTCCATTAACTCAGAATCGAAAGAAATCAAAGAGGAAGAAATGTTACATATGAAAAATGGTTTAAGTATTGAATAAGAGTTTGATCTTTTTGAATTCTTACATTTTGACCCTAAATTTTTATAAATTTTCAATTTAGTCACCATTTTTCAGAATTATTAATCCCCAAAAATTAGGGCTTCGTTTAAGGATTTTGACTTTGATTTAGGGATTTTGACTTTAAATTTTGGGTTATTACACGATGAATGATATTCTCTAAAATGAGACAAGATCAAATTGATTAAAAATAAGGACCATGAAAACTATAAGAGGCAACAAGAAGCTAGGATTGATAAAAAGGGAAAAAAAGAGAAGAGAAATAAAATAAAATAAAATAAAATGAGGAAATTTGCATTAAATGTATTCCAATGTTCAGATCCTGGTAATAGGCATATCTGGATAAGAGTGCGGCAATCCTGGGGCACTCCGCTAAAGCTTCAGCTTTATGAGTAATGGTAATATTTTCAAATCATGACTATGCTGAATAATTTGGGTATTGTTGTTTGCTCCATCAGTATCCTCGAGACAAAGGACTGTGATGAGTTGATTTCCCCAAAGAAAGGTAATGAAAACATTTATACATCGATCAAAGATCTAGAATTGGTAAGACCATTTTGATCATTCAAGGACATCCAAACTAAATAAGATTTGTCTTCAGATTACACTTCCGCCCAAAGGTTAACCTTACTTCAAGGAACATTGAACTTTGAAGTGCTTGATCGACACCTAAACGAGGGAAGAATGAAACAGGGTGAGAAAGTGAGATAATGAGTGTCACGTAAAAAAGGTAGCCTCTAGGAAGAGGATTGTTCCTTTTGAAAGCTCGATAGTCTAGAAAAGATTATACATTTGTTTATATCCCCATAATAGTCGAGGATCCTTTAAATATGTTTTTCATTAGAGTTATTCTTTGCCAGATTGGGACAAATATGTCATTGCATTTAACATTCATAAGGGCAAACTTTTTCTCAAATAGTTTTACATCACACTTTGAAATCACATATATTTTTAAATCTTTCTTGCATCAGAAATACATGCAAAAAAATAATTAATTAAATTATTTTTCCAAGAATTGAAAAAAAAACTGAGAGTCGACCTCTATTGAGGTACCTCGACGAGTACAAAAATAAAATCATGACATAAAGACGTTCGATCAACCTTTAAATTGATCCATACGAGAAGACAAAGATTATGAGCGGGGTATCATTGTTCGCTAAATAACAGAATCAAAACTCAGATCCAAAATGACCAGAGATGTCATGAGGATTGATAGAGTTTAATTAACGAAGCTTACCTGGTCAACCGAAGGAGGATCGGGGCATCATATTTTTGAAACAGAGTTAACATAACATCCATGCATCATGTGTAGATAGGTTGTACCTCTGCATCCAGAACATACATTATGAACACATGCATAGCGAAAATGCTCGTTCATCATTCATTTTTTTAGATTGTCATACAGGAAAGACTGATAGTGGTTAAGAGGATTGTCTTAACATGGATTTCGTGCACATTTGCACCTTTCAACAAAAAGAAGAAAAAGAAGAAGAGAGATTAAGCCAGAGAGGTCAACATTTCAAATTTGCTGAATCAGACAGAAAGAACCGGTACAACACGAAAAAAGAAGAAAGAAAGAGAAGAAGAGAAAATAAAATAAAAAATATCTCAAGACGAAATTTGGCAGACAACGAGTGTGTCACCAATAACAAAGAGAAACTAAGTCTAGACGATCACAGAGATCGAGATACTAGGGCAATCCAGACACCTAGGTATTTTTAGAGAAAAATATTTGCAGCCATTTGGCGTAAGTCCCGAAAGACTAGGAGATGAAGGTCCCAAACAGAAGGAACCAACATGTTTGAAGTCTCACTACAAGCAAGTTTTTAACAGTTCTATACAGAAAGAAGTCGTATACATCGAACACAAAAGCTCATAGTTCTATGTGGAAAGAGCTACCTGATGCGTGCCATATATGTGTAATTTTAGTGTAACTGAACACGTCGTCAAGTAATAAAGTGATGAGTAATCAAATATCGTATCCATAGAGATTGATATACTTAATATGCTTCCTTTGATCTTCTTACTCTGTAAAAGAAAATAAAAATACAAGTAAATTGAGGTTGTGATTTGTCTAAATAAAATAATTAAAGATAACTAAATAAAGATGATATCAAATTGAGAAAGAGTGTAGAATCCAGTTGTGTTGTATAGTGGAATTGATTGATCTATTTCTGTCCAATGCAATTGCACTACACTGCCTCGGCAGTACTGCAAATTACTATCTCGGTAGTGATAGTGTTCTCTGCCACGACAATCTCTTGCTCTCGGGTAGATTTTACCAAAGTTCGACAAAGTATCCTTTTTTGGCTTCGTTTATCCCTAAGTCGAAACACTATTGATTGCTAGTCCTTGATAATACCTCCCGACGTTAATCAATTATAACCAACAACTAATCTCACACTTGTTTTAGCCGCTGAAACTCCAACCTATCCCTAGGTCGAGTTAGTATTTTCCAATCTAGTCAAATATTATACTTACTTCTTTCGTGAGTCTAACTCTCCCGAATCTAGACAAATAGATTACTTACAAAATTCTTTCCCGAGCTTGGATGCAAGAACAAAGAATGAAAAAGAGTAAGCAAACTTTGATATTTTATTGCATTGAAACAAGAACAAGATACAATCTCCTATCACTAATACTTAACAACTTTCACCTAAATCCAAGAAAACTTAGAACATGATGGGAAGAAGAAGAACAATGGTTCTTAGGGTGAACTCTCTCAATTCGGCTCTCATATTCCCTTGGACTGCTATGCCTTATATAGGTTTGGCCTAGGACAAACCTTTCCTAAGTAGAATACAACTTGGAGTAGGGAACAAGTCATATACATAGGTTAAATATTTCTAAGTTTAATTCTTCTAGAAGGCTTTCCCACGTGGCCTTGTCTTTGGGCTTTCCTTGTATTGTCCAGCTCCGATCCTTGGGCTTCTTGTCCAACAACGTTCTTCTCATTTTTCTCCTCAGTTTTCCTGCCATATTACTATTTGTCCTCTTCTGCCTCAACATCAGGTCATGCCTCGGCCACAGTTTGTTGTCGCGATAATATTTTTTCCTACACAACATAAAAATACAGTAAAGTACGCCTTTTTATAAATATGATATTTAATAACATCATACATAAATATATCATATTAAGTATATGCATTGGTCCAAGTAGGTGTAGAGTTGATGATAAATGCCCATGAAAAGTGTAGAAAGTGATAGTGAGTTGAGCACTTATCACACCCTCAAACTCGAACTATTTCTTGTCCTCAAGCAATATAAACCATCAATTTTTCAAACTCTATTCTTTTCTTGGTCATATGTTTTCATCTATTCTCCCCACCATAACTATGTCTATTCTTTAGACTTAACCTTTCGGTTACCTAATGGTGTACCTAGAAGACAAACTATAAGGTTTTGTGAGTGTGTGTGTTTTTGTGGACAAGTTTGATTAAAGGCCTTCTTAGATAAACTCTAAGTTCAAGACAAATAGACTTGGATTTAGTGTACTCTTCTTAAAATAACAATTTCTTGAGCTAATTTCGGGCACCTCAAGTATTGTGTTTTCTCCTTCTTATTTTCTTATTTCTTTTTCTATTCTTTTGAACATACTAGAGCCAATTTCAGGTACCTCTAGCATGTAGAAGAGTATTTCCTAGAGCCGGTTATAGGCACCTCTAGTCATTTTTCCAAAGATCTAAGTCTTTATAATCTAAGTTTATTAAAAGAAATCCTATAGCCAAACAAGTCTTAAAAGTGTTTTTAAGTCCAACTTTATGGTGAGCTTCTAAGTTTTTCTCCTTAAGTATCCTAGAATTAAGCCTTCAAAACAGAACCTAACTATGGTAAGGAGAAAGATTTCTATTGCCTTAAAGAATAAACTAAAACAATACTGATGATGGGTAGTACAAGAGTATGGACAACAATTTTAAGTAAAGTGGCGGATATAAGAAAAAATTTTATCACTAAAAATTCCCTTTTCATGGTGGGGTCGCGGTAGTGGATTGCCTCGGTAGCAGCTCTACACCCTCAAACTCAAACCAAGCATTGTCCTCAATGCTTAAATTAGGAGCAAGCAGTAAGCAACAAAATATAAGAAAAAAGAAAAGGCTATTATAAGAGAAAAATCATAAAAATTATCATAATTACTCTGAGGAGCTGTTGCTGGCAATTTTCTTTCTAGGCCTCCCTACCAACTCTTTTATTCTAGATCCTTGTGCTGGTGATTGTTGTGTTTTTGCCTATCAGTGAGGTTGAACTCGACTGGGTGGTGTCCTTTGCAATAGAGCATTGACTTCCTACCCTTCCTCGTCTTTGGCAACTTCTTCAGTGAGCATTAAGTTTGTCCCTCCTGTTTCGGCATCTGTTGCTTCTACCGTGACATGCTGGGTGGTAGGCTCGGTAGTGGACGAATTTTGGACTTAAGCATCAATTTTTACCAAGAGGCTGGCCATAGATCTCAATGGGAAGCTGAAAACTGCTTTTCTCTTTGAAATTCTTCGGCTGGTAGATGATGTTGCGGCAGTGTCTGCTGCCCTAGATGGGCCAGCAACGTCGAACGGTCTCTATGGTCCAGCAGGGAAGAATGGTATCGACCCTCCTAGGGCTGGGGTTGTTTCGGTGTAAGGTGCTGCTGTGACAAATATGTTGGGAGGAAAGTTCAAAAACTGCACTCATTGATTTGGGAAGTTGCTCATCATCTGTGCTAAGGCAGTGTTGAAGTCCCTCTGGTATTCCATGTACCGTTGTTGTCGAAGGTCCATGACTGCTATTTTCTGGAGAATCTCCCGGTAGGGTTCTGCTATAGCGTCCGGAGTGAGCAGCACCAGTTGTGGCTGCCGTGTATTGGTCCTTGGCAGAAGTCTCGGCAGTATAGGGCTGTGGTGTTTCCTGGACAGGTTCTGCCTGAGTAATTTGCATCACTTTGTGGCAAAAGTCTTCAGTCCATCCTTTCTTTTGGGTAGTGATTTCATCATTATCTTTTGTTGGTACACCTGCAGCGATACATAAACCAATGATCAAACATGGAAAATTTAAGGGCCCTCTTTCTTTCTTATCGCACTCGTATATTTCTCGTAGAATTATTTCTCCCACGTTGATGCTCCTTTTGTTGATGATAGATTGGATTAGAACCACCTTCTTCGATCTATCGTGCTATTATGTGATGTGGGGATGAGGCGTCTTTTGACAAATGTTATCCACATCTTTGCCTCGATCTTGAGGTTCTATCGAGCAATTGATTCTTTATGGGCTTCGGTCTCCCAATTCGTACCTTCGAAACAAATTTCATCCTTGATCAATTCGTAATCTTGGTTTGTTACCTCCTCCACGAATTCTGAGTGGATATCTCGTTCAGAGGTTAGGCCATAAAACTGGTTGATTGTCTCGGCATCAAGTCAGACTAGCATGCCTCAGCAGTGGACATAGAGTGAATCTTTGCTTGGCCAATGTGCGTAAAATTCTCTCACAATCGTGGAATTTGCTTGTTCGGGTTGTAGGAAAAAGAGTTGCCATTTTTTATACTTGATTTTGTCAAATAAGTAGTGTTCAATGCCGAAATTCTCCTCATCACTATGTTGGAACACTTGTTCCTCCCATAATTGCCTAGAGAGGAAGGATCTGTTGAAGCATTCTTCAACTGCGGCAGGGGCAAATCGGGTGTAAGTTGCCATGGATGAGCAGTGGAGACTTTTCTTGAAGGCTTTGAAGAGAATCTTAGAATGTTTCTAAAATTTGCGAGAAGGTTGTGAGTGGGCAGAGTATTATGAGAGCAGAATTAGCAAAATATTCTAAAGGAAACAAGAATGCAAGAGTGAATAGTTTAAGAAGAGACCAACGCTTATAATGGCCTCGGCAGTGTGACTATTTTAACTACTAGCCATTTAACTTTTATTGCTCGTTAGTATTAACTGTCGCGGCGGGAATCTCGGCAGATAGCCGTTATACTGTTTCTACCCGTTGGGACTATTGCAGCTTTTAATATTGTTTTCTGCTTCGGCAGAATTTCTACTGTGAACTATTTCTCTTTCAATCTTGTTTTTATTATCCTAAAAAAATTAAATAGACAAAATAAAAAAATTAATTAAAGAAAATAATAAACCTAAACTAAACTAATCCTAATATAATAAGAAAAGATAAGGGAAGAGATTATGTTATTGGTGGAGTGCATGTAAATGTATCTCTCAATCTACTTATCTCTTGTCGGCCTGGATTATGCTTTAAGTGTACTTATTCCCTTCTAGTACACGTCCATTCTCCTTGGATTCAGAATTGTATGTGTTTGGACACTGTGTTTCCCTCTTTTCTGCCTCTGCCTTTGGATTAATCTTCTTGCCAATTACTCTACCGAGCATTCTGCCAAGGCAGTGGTTGCTAGAGTAGGAATTCTTGATGCCTGAATCTGTGGTGTGGAGGGCTTTGCACTCTTCTTCATCATCATACCTTTTCACATTGTGGAAAGCATTGAATTTAACTTGCTGGTCATTGACCCTCATAGTTAAATCTATTTTTTCACGTCAATTAGTGTTCGTCCAATAGCAAGGAAAGGTCTCCCAAGGATGATCGGTGTATTCTCATCTGCTTCACAATCAAGGACAAGAAAATCAGCAAAAAAATATACTTGTCTACCCTTACCAATATGTCCTCGATCTTTTCTTCGGATTGTACGTATGATCGATCCGCATGTTGGAGCATCACAGTAGTAGGTTTTGCCCTTCCAATTCCAAGCTTTTGGAAGACATACTTGGGAATTAAATTGATGTTTGCTTCAAGGTTGCATGGGGCCTTACCTTCATAGTGGTTACCTATCGCACAAGGTATAGTAAAACATCCAGGATCCTTCAACTTTGATGGCATGCAGTTGTTTAGCATTGTCATACATCCTTCAATTGCTGCCACTGTTTCAAACTCACCAAGCCTCTTTCTTTTAGACACAATGTCTTTCAAGAATTTAGCATAGTTGGGCATCTGTTCAATTGCCTCAACAAAAGGGTAAATTGATGTGGACTTGCTTTAAAATGTCTAGAAATTTCTTAAATTAATGGTCCTGTTTTTGTTTTTTTAACATTTTTGGGAAACGTGGTGGTGGTCTCACCTCTTCTAGGGTCTCTTTGGTTTGGAATTTGATACCTGGAACCACTTTGTTTATTATTGTCCCGACAGCTTGCTGAGTGCTACCGAGCTCTCTCCTGGGGCAGTGTTCTCATGATCAGTTTGTTCAGTATCCAAGTCCTCCTCGTCTGATTCCTCTTGTATTGCTGGTGAGGCTTTGTTTGGTGAACTGCCTAATGTACTTCTTGTAGTGATTGCTTTGTATTGTTCCTGGTCCATTTCCTTAGCAACTTAAGTATTGCTAGGTAGTCCTCCTTGTGGTCTAGTATTCTGTCTTTGAGCAAATTGATAAACTTGGGTTTTCAGTGATTTAATTGCAGCCTCATCTTAGTTCTATTCATGAAGTCATCAGTTCTCTTCATAAAACTACTGTTCTCAGCCATGTATGATTCTGTTTTCATTATGAAGTCCTTAAGAGTATTATCTAATAAATTCATAGGTTGTTGCTGATGCATCTGCTACTGCGGCATTGACTACTGTAACTGTTGCTACGACAGTGAATTCTGATAACCTGAGGCTTGTGAGGTTCAAGGCATTATTAGGATTGCTTCATGAAAAATTTGGGTGTCTTTTCCATGCCGAATTGTATGTGTTGGACATCATATTATTGTTCCGGTTGTAGTTTCCCATATAAAACCAGATTCTTCATCTTGCATATACTCAGAAGAATTGATCGCTTTAACCTCATGAGTATTTTGTTGCAATTGCATATTCTGAACCATCTTGGTTAAAGAGGCCAATTGTGTTGC
Source organism: Abelmoschus esculentus (assembly GCA_035048815.1). NCBI lineage: Eukaryota > Viridiplantae > Streptophyta > Magnoliopsida > Malvales > Malvaceae > Abelmoschus > Abelmoschus esculentus. The sequence goes on along the minus strand of JAUCBN010000013.1, from coordinate 5,630,714 downwards.
CACCGAGTTGGTAGTTTCTAGCTCATTCACTTTGGCTTGGCGTCTCGCTCCTCCTCGCCTAGAAATAGGGAATTGAAAATCGTTCCTTGCGAGCTTGTTCAAAATCTCAATAGCTTCTTCCGGAGCTTTGTCAAGGAGTGTTCTATTTACCGAAGCATCTAACATCATCCTTGTTGGGGCATTAATGGCATTGTAGAACATGGTTACTTGTGTCCACAAGGGGAATCCATGTAATGGACACTTGTTCAGTAACTCTCTGTAACACTCCCATGCCTCGTACATAGGTTTGTCATCAGCCTGTTGAAAAGAAGTAATTTCATTATGGATTCGATCATATAAGTTGGTATGATTAAAACGAGTAATAAATTCTCGACAAAGTTTACTCTAAGATCCTATAGATCCTACCGGAATGCTATTTAACCAGGTCTTGGCCCTATCCCTCAGTGAATAGGGAAAAGTTTTAATCTCAGGATATCTTCATGGACTCCTTGAATTTTGAATGAGTTGCAAACTTCCATGAAGGACTTGAGATGTTTCCTGGAATCCTTAGTAGATCCACTAAACTATCTAATAGTATTAAGCATATTGAACATCACAGGTTTGAGTTCAAAGTGGGTTGCTTCTATTTCTGGTGTAACAACTCCAGTGTTCAATCTATTCAGATCTTTCACTAGAAAATCTCTAACAGTTAACTGTCGTGGCAGTGGTTGCGGCAGTGGTTGCTGTGGAAGGCCTTCATTACTGACAGGTAAGTTCTGATTTCCTTGATTTACTGTCATGTCTCCTTTGATCTGTCTTCTCAACCCTTGATAGGTTCGTTCGATTTCTGGATCAATATCGTACAATGGATTGCTTGGGTTTGCCCTGGTCATACACCAAAACTAAACCAAGTAAAATAAAAATTAAAAATAAAATAATTAAAAACAAGAAAATAAAGAAAACAAAATTTAGTTGTCAATCCCCGACAATGACGCCAAAAACTTGATGCGTGTTATATATGCGCAATTTTAGTGCAAGTGAACACGTCGTCAAGTAATAAAGTGATAAGTAATCAGATATCTTCTCCACAGGGATTGGTATACTTATTATGCTTCCTTTGATCTTCTTGCTCTGTAAAAGAAAATAAAAACACAAGTAAATTGAGGTTGTGATTTGTCTAAATAAAATAATTAAAGATAACTAAATAAAGAGGAGATCAAATTGAGAAAGATGATAGGATCCAGTTGTATCGTATAGTGGAATTGATTGATCTATTTCTGTCCAATGCAATTGTACTACACTGCCTCGGCAGTACTACAGATTACTGTCTCGGCAGTGATAGTGTTCTCTGCCACAACAATCCCTTACTTTGGGGCAGATTTTACCAAAGTTCGACAAAGTATCCTTTTATAGCTTCACTTATCCCTAAGTCGAAACACTGTTGATGGCTAGTCCTCGATGATACCTCCCGACGTTAATCAATTATAACCAACAACCAATCCCACACTTCTCTTAGCCGCTGAAACTCCAACCTATCCCTAGGCCGAGTTAGTATTTTCCAATCAAGTCAAATACCATACTTACTCCTTTCGTGAGTCTAACACTCCCAACTCTAGACAAATAGATTACTTACAAACTTCTCTCCCGAACTTGGATGTAAGAACAAATAATGGCAAAGAGTAAGCAAACTTTGATATTTTATTGCATTGAAACAAGAATAATATACAATCTCCTCTCACTAATACTTAACAAATTTCACCTAAACCCTAAGAGAACTTAGAACATGATGGGAAGAATAATAATAATGGTTCCTAGGGTGAACTCTCTCAATTCGGCTCTCCTATTCCCTTAGACGGCTATGCCTTATATAGGCTTGGCCTAGGGCAAACCTTTCCTAAGTAGAATACAACTTGGAGTAGGAAACAAGTCATGTACATAGGTTAAATATTTCCAAGTTTAATTCTTTTAGAAGGCTTTCCCGCGTGGCCTTGTCTTTGGGCTTTCCTTGTGTTATCCAGCTTCGATCCTTGGGCTTCTTGTCCAGCAACGTTCTCCTTATTTTTCTCCTCAATTTACCTGCCATATTGCTATTTGTCCTCTGCTTCCTCAGCATCAGGTCATGCCTCGGCCACAGTTTGCTGCTGCGGTAATACTTTTTCCTGCATAACATAAAAATGCAGTAAAGTACGTTTTTTCTATAAATATGATCTTTAACACCATCATCCCTAAATATATCATATTAAGTATATGCATTAGTCCAAGTAGGTGTAGAATTGATGATAAATGTCCATGAAAAGTGTAGAAAGTGATAGTGAGTTGAGTATTTATCACTACCAATGGAAAAGTTCATCCACAATGCGACGGTTTCATATAAAAAGAACCGACAACACTAAATATGAGGAGTTCTATATAGGAGGGACCCCGTTTTGATTTTAGTCTCTGTGATTGAAGCTTCATATGGGAGAGGCACGCAACTCAAGACTTTAGAGTGAAATGTTTCATATAGGAGAAACCCTAACTCCAGATCTAGAAGTAAGAGTTCTATGTAGGAAGGACCTTATTTTCCAAGATCAATCACGACACGAAAGGTTTTATATAGGAAAGACTGACAACATGGAAGATCTAGAGTTTCATAGAGGAGGAACCCTTATCTTCTTCATTGTCTCTGAGTCAAAAGTTTGATATAGGAGGGCATGTAACTCGAGGCTTCAGAGAGAAGGTTTTATACCGAAGAAACCTCAACTCAGGATCTAAAAATATAAGTTCTATATAGGAAGAAATTTTATTTCGCAAGATCTGCTCAAAAAGTGAAAGGTCATATACCGAAGTGACTTGTAGCTTCAAACCCGAAGGCAAACAAGTTCTATCAGAAGGGACTTACGAGCCAAGAGACTCAGTCGAGGAAGGTGGAGAGTTTCAGAAAAACACACCATTCTAAGACCGCCGACAAGGAAGTCGGTTAAAAATGAGTGCTTATGGTCTTTGTTCTATTCTTGTTCCACAAGAACAAAAAAAGAAGGGAAACTGTAATCACTCATTTTTAACTGAAAATTTTAAATCTTTAATTTTTTTTGCATTTTGAATAAGAGTCTATTATTAGCACATATTATGTGTCATATTTGTGCATTCTTATTGTGAGTGTTGTAAGTATATATTATATGTATGGTGTGAATTAATATTAGTATGTATATTATGTATGTGTCACTTAATGTGTTATTTATACATGTTTTTTATATATAGTATTTGTACATGTGTTTAATTTATATTCTTCTTGTGTGTTATTTATATTTGTTATTTTATGTGACTAATGTAAATATTTATTACTATTAGTGTTTATGTTCTGGACCAAAGAATTAAAATTAAAAAACTCATAAATAAATAATTAAACCCATCAGTCCAAATTAATTACAAGTCCAAAACCATTTTATTACAAGCCCAATATTTACATGGTCCAGGATTTTGAAAAATCCTAATTTTTAACCGTCTTTTACTGAAGCTATCGGGCTCTCTGGACCATTTATTTGGACTTGTAGACTCCGGGAAAACTTCTAGACTCCCAGCACGTTCAAGCACACGACCGCTCGTCTTCCACGCGCCCAACCCTTGACTATTCGACAACCAAGCGCCTCCTCGTCTGCCACGCCACCAGAAATTTTGTCGATCGTCGCCTGCACCGTTGCACGTCACCACCATGTTGTCGTTTGAAAAGCCTGCAAAAACAAAAGCAAACATTAAATCCTTGACCCAAAACAAGAATATAGCAGGTCTTAAGAAAGAAAAAAACAGCGACCAAAAGAAGAAATAAAGAGAGTATTGACAGAGATTAGAGGGTTTAAATCCCTTATCAGATTAAAGCAAAAAAAGAGATACATTTTTTCTTGGTAACCAGAGAAACCATTGTAAACCTGTCAAATATTATAACCAAAAAAACTTGAGAAAAATCAAAGTAAAAATTAGAGAGTTTCTTATGGTAATCCATTCTCCATTTTCATATTTGTTTGTTTGCATCATTTAAAAATAAAAAAAAGAGTTTTTAGAGAACTCCCTTAAGTTAGCGGTGCTCTGACGCTGGCGATGACCCTGACTCAGGTGAGCCTTATATGCGAAGAGCGAAACGGTAAAAGGGTTTTCTTCTCGTTTTCTTTTGAGTTTTTTGGGATTCAGTTTGAGTCTTGAGTTTTTTTGTCTCTTCTTCTGACATCGATAGAAAAGCCGATGATGGTTAGAGTGGCCAAGACGGTCAAGACTCACCGAGGATTTGATCCATGGACAGATCATCGTGAGAAAGAGACTTGGGGTTCTTCTCCTAGGCAAAAGGGAATTGTTCTGCTTTTCTGGGAAACCTCTGAATATTTGAAAGGTTTCTAGAGTTTCTTTTTATTATTATTTTTTTAAAGAATGTAAATGGTTTTGTTTGACAGAACATATGGTTATGTGAATTTTTTTTATTTGTTTTTAGTTCAATCTCGCCTGAGCCCCTCCACTTTCTTCCTTCACATAAATGGTCCTTCCGTTTGGAAAAATCACCTTCCTGGTCCTTCGTTCTCTTGTCAAAATTTTAGTATAATCCCAATTACTGTTCTAAGTTTTTTGAAAAATTAAAATCGATCTTGTTTTCCTTTCTATATAGGTCTTTTTATCACTTTATTTTCGTACATATTATCACCTATTATGTACAGCATGATGGTTCGATGTTAATGACTATACTCGAAAGCATCTGGTAACAATTGTAACCTTTGTTAGTCTATAAATTTAAATGTATCAGACTGTTACATAGGTCGTGCATAAGTAGACGACTAGCTTTCTTCTTTTTAGTCAGTTCTCATTTTGAAAATTAAAATAAGGGTACACTAACTCCTAAGCCAAAACTTATTAAATCTATAAGCTAATAACACTTTATCTGGCAGGGTTGTAAGTGGCATGACCCATTCATGATTTGCACATGAACATGTTCCATTGTTGCTAGCATTTCATTTATTTTATTTGCACATTCTACACTCATTTTGTTAGCGTCTAGATTAAGTATCAGATATGTTTTCTTGTCATTGTTTGTATTATATTTTTATTATGTATTAAGATTGCATATCAGATTATTTTTTTTTTAATACGGGTCCTAAATTCGGTCGTAAGCAAGGCCAACTCCAGTGTAGTGGTGGTGGTTCGGACGCTTACCTTCGGGTTTAAGTACTTTAAAATAAATGCACACATTTAATTAAAAATTAATTCGATCATTAAATTAGCCCAGAATATTTAATATTAATGAGGTAGTAATTATTAAAGTACCAATTTTTGGACGGTGTGGGGTGCTAATCCTTCCCCATCTGTAACCGACTCCCGAACCTCAAACTCTTAAATCTCTAGTTTTATAGTTTCCGGTCTACTAAAACGGTCGGTGGTGACTCCAATTTTATAAAATCTTTATTTTAACCAAAAACCCCACGTGGAAGACATTAATAGTGATTTTTTTACATCGCTATAATTCTTAAGAAAGATTTTTATTTGTATGTATTTTAAATGCAAGAAAGATTTAAAAAATGTGTGTGATTTCACATTATGTTGCAAAACAATTTAAGAAAAAGTTTACCCCTATAAATGTCAAATGCAATGACATATTTGCCCCAATCTGGCAAATCTCAACTCTAATGAAGAGTATATTCAAAGGATCCTCGACTATCACGAGGATATACACAAATGTTTTGTCTCTTCTAGACCATCAGGCTTTCAAAAGGAACAATCCATTTCCTAGAGACTACACCTTTTTCATTTGGCTCTCATTTTCTCACTCTTTCATCCTGCCCCATACTTCCCTCATTTATGTGTCAATCAGGCACTTCGAAGTTCGACGTTTCTTGAAGCAAGGTTAACCTTTGGGCGAAAGTCTGATCTAAAGACAATCTCATTTAGTTTGGATGTCCCTGAATGATCAAAATGGTCATTGAAAGTTTGTAAGACCTGGATTGATGACAGGTATAAAAGTATTTGTATATTTATGATCTGTGTACTTCTAATATTCTTTTTTTTTTCTTTTTTTCTTTTTTTTACCAAAAATGAAAATCTTCATGCCGACTTATTTCATATGTGCTTCAATATTTTTTTTTGTGTAAATTTGTAAGATCCTGAGGTATCTAGAATGATATTCTTTACTCATCTTTGCCTTATTCTTTCTAGTTGAATTCTTGATTCTGAATTGCTTGGTCCAGATATGAAGTGTGTACAACACTATTTCCTTCATATTTGTATTTCCTCTTTCAAGTTTGTGGGTGCGTCACCAGATTGAGGTGTTTCCGATTATTCACTGCTTGAACTCGATCGTTTTTGTGCAGTTTGTTGATATTTCTTTGATTCGATCGCCTTTCTATGATCTCGTTATGTTGTAATCTTCAAAAATCCTCTTTTACTTGATTCGGGATCATTTTGACCTTCCGATTGTCAATCTATTTTTTCTTTTTTTTCTCTTTCTCTTTTTCTTTTTCTTTTTCTTTTTCTTTTTTTCCTTTTTTTGTATTAATGTATGTCTTAGCTTCTGACTATTTCCTGTTGATAGTCTTTCGATTTAAGTATCTGATTTGTTTGATCTTGCCCCCTCTTCTAGTGAGATAAGAGAATGTCATTCGTCGTCCCATTCGAGAAAGTCCTAAGAAAGTCTTCAGGGGGTATAGATTTAAGGCCGACTCTCGCCTCAAGGATCTTGATCAACAAGTACCTGAGAATGTCATTTTCCTAAAAAAGGGAGATGCCCATTGTCTATTCGTATTGTTCCTCTATTGGCTTTAGCAGAGCAACGAAGATTTTCATTTGTACTATCCCCAAAATATTCAGTTTCTTCTAAATATACAAAACTTTAGGGTCAGTCTTTGAGTTCAGGGCAAAAATGCTACCACATTTGAAACTTTCAAGACCAAGTGTATAATGATATGTATATGTATGTTAAAAAATATTTGTTATATGTACATAGAATAATAAGGGCAACTCCTAAAAACGAATGAAATATTCAAAGAATTAAAGAGTGAAAAAAATAAATTACAACAAATATGCAAGAAACTTTCGGTTTGATGTTTAACTGAGAAGTTAGAACCTCATTAAACCTATCTTTGTTATCAGTTTTCAAACCTCAAGCCACCGGCTTGGATTAGACTTTGGACCTCATTCTTAGGGCTCTACAATTCTCGGTCGTATGCTCTCTGCTTCCCACGTGGTAGTCATAGGGGGTTTTCGATTTGGACTAGACAAGAGTCAATAGCTCTTGATGAGAATCGAGGACAACTCGGTATATGCCAAAGGAAACTAAGCATTGATGTTCTGTGTGACGTCTTCGATACGGGAGTCCAACATTTTTCCCTTTCTTTAGGTCAGCTATACAGTCTTTCATTTGCTTCCACTAGTATCGAGTGAGATGGGAATGCATGTGTGATGCAGATGCCAATACAAATGATGCATACAGTTAAAATGATGTCAAAATAGTCAAAAGCATGTGTGATGCAGATCTGGATGCAAATGATGCAAAATGTATGCAAAAGAAGGTATTGATCCCTGTTGATAATCACCCTACTAGATTACTTTCATGTGAAATAAATGGTCCATTACAATATTGGGAAAACTAGTTTTATACATAAGTACTAGTCCTAATTCTTATCGTATCTATAGCCCTAAACTGCTCGCTTGACCTGGAAATCTTTGTTACATCATGGGTTCCGTAAAAAAAGCTTCGATCTCCGCGGTTGACTCGGTCTTATTTTTTATTACCCTTCTGAACTTCGATCATCGAGGTTTTCTAACAATGGTCTTGGTCAAATATTATCTGAGCAACCTTACCATGTTGGTATTGCTGACAATAGCTTATTTCCGTTGATTCTACTTCCAAAATTTTGAACTATTCTTGGTAATCTTGAATAGTGACCTTGAACCTTGTACAATAAATCGATAAGGTATTGATCTCTTGTTCTTTTCTTCATTGATGCGCTTGAAAAATGGTCAATTACCTTTTCTATTTGACGCTTTGTATTTGACCCTGACTTGAACTATTGATGGCAAAATGGTATTGGCTCTACATCTTGAATAACCCATTCTGTGGTTAAGCTCTCGTAGCTTTCTGTTACATCCATATGCCCTCTCAAAAACCCGGGTTGTCATTCGGTTGTAGACTCAGGAAAAATTCATGACGGTTACCTATTCTTAACAGACTGATGCCTGATTCTGACTCGACCTTTAGAAAGGAAGATGATATCGGTTTTGTATTTCTGATTTCCCATTGATCAAACTTTGGTTTTCTATTACATCATTCATGTTCGCTTTGAATCCTAGACTGACATTCTGATATAGACCTGAATAAATGCATGGTCATTACCTTGTCGTTTGATAGACTGTTGTATGGACTCTTCGGTTGTCCTCCTATCGGTTTCTGATAAAAGAAGTCTGACAGATTATGATCGTGCCAAATCTCCTTCCTTAATTGGTATCTTTGATCGTTTTCTAACACTAAGGTTGAAATTTTCAAATACCTCTCTTCCATGGTGAAAGTTTCCTATGTAGGATGAACCACTCGAATTAATAATCTAGATGCAATGCAAAATGTGATGATGTATGCAAAAAGGGAAATAAAAACATAAAGAAATCAAGTTAGTATTAGATAAAAACAATAAACGCAAAAATAAGTTTCAGAGAATTAAATTTACGTAAAAGTAAACAGAGAAGAACAATCCTAGATTTCCTATCTAGTTCACTTAGGGTATCCACATGTCTCTAATAGGGTAGGTAGTCTAGTTCTCTATATGCAGTGTTGGCGCTAAAAAGGACTGGAATTATCCGAGTTGTCCTCTATTAAGAGTAGCAAGGCCACCGATCATCACCTATTATAGGCTCATTTTGACCGAGTTCAATTTAGAGGAACTCGTTCGCTTATGCCTACACAAAGGAACGATATCCTTACGAAAACATAAGGTAGTGAAGCCCCGAAGGTACTTCGGCTAGGGCCTACACAGGAGAACGATATCTCCATGAAAGCATTAGCCTTTTCCCCCACTTAAAAGGATGGGTTTATATGTAAATTTTAAATGCGGAAAAATAAAAGCACAAATTTAATTGAGTATTAACTTGATCGTCACTTTAGCCCAAAATTTTTAATATTAGTATAGCGGTAATCATTTGAAAGCTTGACTCACTTTTTGTTTTCAAAAAAACAAAATTAGTCCCTAGCGGAGTCGCCATCTGTAGCGATCTTAAAAAACGAGTTTCGATGATGTCGCTAAAAATATCATTTCTCGACGTGAAAAACATTTTCGATGTTTCATTTTAAAAATTAATGTATTCCACGTGAGGGTTTCGGTTTAAAAATGATTTTTGGAAAATTGGAGTCATCACCGGCTGTTTTGGTAGACTGGACATCGTAAAATCAGAGATTTTAAAAAATGGGATTCGGGAGTCGGTTTCGGATAGGGAAGGATTAGCACCCCACACCGTCCAAAATTGATACTTTATTAATTACCGCCTCATTAATATTAAATTTTCTAGGCTAATTTGACTATCGAAATATTTTTTAATTAAATGTGCGCAATTATTTTAAAGCGCTTAAACCCGTAGATAAACGTCCGAACCATTACCACCATATTTGTACTGATCTCGCTTTCCGACCAAATTTAGGAGTCCGCATTAATTAATTAATATTTCATTCATGCAACTTAAACATAACAAATAAATTAAATATACCAACTGAATACATAAAAACATAAATATTAATCTAACAAATAAAATACTAATCTAAGACATAAATAAATATACATAAATATTAAAACATAATTAATCTAAAACATAAATTAAAAACATACATAAATTAAAATATAAAATCTAATAATAAACAACTACATTTCATTAAAAATATTCAAAATACAAAAATAAAAAGAAATAGAAATTATACCTAAAAATACGAACGGCTAACCCCGATAAACTCTAGATCGAGATCTACCACGACCCCTCCAAAATTTTTAACTATATCGAATCTTAAAAATAAGACTCAATCGAATCACCCAAAATTTGGGGAGAGCTAAGCTCTCAAATTAAGATTATAGGGTACTACCCTCACCCAATTGGTTCCTTTAAAAGGCTCCCCTTAACTCCTTTTATAGGCATTTGGAGAGAGGAAAATAGGGTTTCTCATCAATGTGGGATTCTAATCCCACATCAACTTTTCCTTTCCTTTTCTTCTTTTTCTTTCTTTTTTCATTTTTTCTCTTTTTTTTCTCTTTTTATTAATAATATGATTATTAAAATATTACTATAAATATTAAAATTCGATTAAAAATGAGTGATTATACCACATTTTGAGGATGATTTTATTATCCAAACGATTAGCATTCTAATGATAATTTTATTTAATATATTATAATTAACGGGAAATAATTAATATATTTTTATTCTTATAAATGACGTTTTAGAAAAGAAAGTTGGTACATTAAATTTGTTTAGTTCTTTGACCTAGTCGGTCCAGATTATGATGCTTTATTTGAATATAACTAGTCAAAAAATGTGACTGCAGAGATTTATTTTCTTATATGTTAATAAGAATCTTTATCTTCATGGCAAACGTTTTTCTTATCTTTGTGACACGTTTCTTATTTTTATTTTTGTTATTTATTTTATATGTCCTTGTAGCATGATTTAGCATACCCTAACAGTCGATTATTGCAGAGATTTTAATCGGTGCTAGTTTCTGATTACGATTTTGTCGGTGGTCATTGATGGTTAGATCCCCACTCAGTTGACGGTTGTGTACCGATATAATCAGTCCTGGGTAGCGGAATATTCTGTCTGATTGTTTGGATTGCTCACCACTCCTTATTCACCCGTTATGTGTCTCGACTGGACAGAGACAAGAAGATTCAGGAAGCTTTTGGATTTTGATGGTATACTTATCTCTATAGAAAATATTTTACTTTTCTTTATTTTTGGGTTTTTCTGAATTCATTGTAATTGTAATATTTTCTATGGATTTAATAAAAATTCAGTGGCAATTATAAAAAAAAATGTGACTGTCAAAATAAAGTTAGTTAAGTTAATAATTCTGTGTAAAATTATCCCAAAAAATAATTTCTGTAAAATGAAAAGAAGTAAAATATTATGAGTTAATTATTTTAATATTGATGATAATCTTTAAAGTAAATAATTAAAATTTTAATTAATATTATTTTTAAAATTATAAGTTTAAAATTTATTGGGAGATTTTTTTTCCTTAAATAAAATTGTTTAAAAAGAACTATTTCAACCATTATTATCAGCCATTTTAGTCAAAATTAAAACATCATCTTTTATAGAACCGTAAACCACACGTGCTTTGCAGTTTTTATTTTTTTGATATACGCGACAGATTTTTAAAATTACAAATAAATTAAAATTATTGTTTTTTTAATTTAGCCTTTTTTTCGAATAAAATATTTTATTTTTTATTTTTAAATAATTGACGAGAATATCAATTTTATTGCTGCTATAACCATTGATATTTTTTTATTTTTTTTTAGTTTTTTTATATATTTTTTCGTCTTAATCAATCGTTTGTATATATTTATTTATTAAAATTAGATTTAATGGTGTTTAAACTAATTAAGATAACACTCTTTTGAGGATCTTGTTTATCTTTTGTTTTAAATACAAATTCACAATCATTATTTTTGTTTGCGATTGTTTTATAGTAATGATCATATTATCAATGTGTTTTATTATTATAATATATATTTACTAATGTTATTTGTTGTTAGATTTTACCTTTTATTGTTGAACTTTAATGATATTAGTATTTTTTGTTTCAAGTCTTTGAGTTAGATTTTTTATTTTTCTCTTCATATGATTCTGTTTATGATCCAGATATATTATTTTTTATATTTTAAAAATATATTTGATTCAAATTGTTATGAATATTATCTATATGGATGTCTATCATAATAAGAACTCTATCATTAGAAATATTATCTTCATTAATTAGAGTTTAATACATTATGTACTGTTTATGCCTATAAATAGATAGTTTGTGAAGGCATTGTATACAAGTCAATATTGAGAATAATACAAATCTCTCTATATATATATTCTTTTTGTTCTTTCATTCTTGTTCTTTATTCTTGTTTTATTTCTTCATTATTTTATTTATAACACGTTATCAGCACGAGACTCTAACCAACGGAGGCGTTTGTCGTTAGAATCTTGAAGGAGTTATTAACAAGAATTTGTTACTAGCATAAATCAAAGATAAGTTCTTCTCCCTCAATTATATTTTAATTATCGGTTATTTTTCTCTCTTGATCTTTGATTTGATTTTTAATTTATTAAAAATTTTTGGTTGTTTAGTGTTTGTGTAGAGATAAAATGACTCAAATACCGTGGTTCTTATTGACAATTCCCAAAAAAGATTTTAACAAGATATTGGTAACTAATTTACCATATAGTAAAAAGTTTGGTATGTTTTACTTATTTAATTTGATATTTTTGTCTTTATTATAACCAATATTTGTTTATTTTATTATTATGATAAAAGTTTATGTTTTAATCATGTTCTAAGTATTACATAATATTAGAGCAAATATTAAACCTTTAATTAGTATGTTCTTTATTATGTTGGTTTAATCCGAGTATATTGGTTGGACATCCCGTTTTGCGAGGTTACTGGTCTTAAAGGAGGTTCTTTTTAAAGGATCTTTTGGACTGGTTTAACAATGTCGCGTATAAGGATTAAATTTTTGTTCCTTATTGTATATATATTTGTTGATCAATTACTATTTAATAGTATGAATATTATAAAGTTTATATTTGCTTGAAAGCAGTATTATTTTATGTCGAAAAAACTCGACTATAAACTTCTCCCAAGTTCAAGTTACGAAAATCGTCTTGATCAAAGAATTTTTATGGGAGGCATTCCCTGAACTGAATGCAAACATGATGATTATTCCATGGGATTATTTGATTTATGTCATTCTTTAAAGTGAATGCAAGCATGATATTTATTCCATGCGATTATTGAATTTGTTTCATTCCTTGAAGTGAATGTAAACGTGATAATTCACTATATGGTTAGTGAATAAAACTCAATTATGTGCAAGAGTATCAGTGATGAGGATATGTTAGAAAAACATACTCCACTTTTCAGACATTAATATCGTCTTACAGACACAATATCATACAAGGGTTTTAAATACCTATTATTCTTTGCTCCATTCCCTGAAGTGAATATGATATTTTATAGCGGAAAGAATAAATGCCACATTAGTAATTGTGATCATAATTGAGATCATAAAATACACATGGATAAAATGATTATTTTGAGAATGCTTATATCCATAAGAAGTGGAATTATAAAGATGACAAGAATGATAGAGATCATATCAAAATCTTTATGTTATCAATGCGATGGTATAAACCATTAATCTCGTACTTGTCAAACACCGAAGTATTATGGACTTTATACATAATCATGAATGATAAATTAAAGAAAATATAAACAATTTTTTTTGGCGAAAACAATAGCGTTATTGATCCAACTCAATTGGATATTGATAATTTTTTTCATAACCCTTGAAGGGAATAATTCGCTATTTATTTCCTTTATAAATTCTAAAAGGAATAATTGATCTTTATTTTATTTTGTTTAATGTTAATTTATTTATTTATGCTAATTTACTTTTATTTATTATTTATTTATGTTAACTTACTTTATATATTATTTATTTATCTTTTATGTTAATTTTTCCTTTAAAAGAATATGATTACTTCCAGAATAAAATATGCAATAATTTATGGCGACTTATGCTTAGCAGACAATGCAAGTTTTCATGCAATATTTACGTATAAGAAATATTTTCTCATTTAAATAATAGGGAAATATGAGTACTATATCTCAAAGTACTGAAATATCAATGCTTCGGAAGATCTTTTGAGAGTTTATCTTTGATAGATAACTGATTTGATATAATGTGCTATATTTAATATTTTGTCATTTCCTGAAGTGAATGGTACAAAGCACATATTTTTCATTCCCCGAAGTGAATGAAATAAAGCATATATTAAAAAGTGCATGGTTATGCATATTTTCCCATTTTAAATTCAAGGGAATAATGTGAGTACTATATCCGGAAGTACCAATATCACAGAAGGCTCCGACTAAGCAAATATATTATTGTCAAATAGAACTTTATTTCATTTTTACAATGCATTATGCTCGTCAAAGTCGCAAAGAGACTTATTGAATTTTAAAGATATTTGTAGAAATATATTGAGAATATCTATCAAAGGGATGTTGATTATCTCAATGTTACGAGTATAACTCAAGGCAATAAAATTTTTTTGACAAAATTACATGTATTGTCATCCATATTGTACTATATAAGAATTAGTACAAATTGAAGCTCGTGCTATTGTAAACTAGATGTTTACTGATAATTTTATTTGGCATGACTGGTTAGACCATCCCGGTTCAATTATGATGCGAAAATTTACTGAAACTTTTATGTGATCATTTATTGAAGAACTAAGATTTTCTTCATGGTAATATTTCACGTGATACTTGCTATGGAAGCAACTTGATTATTCAATCATCAACATCTAAGATAGAGTGCTATTAATTTTCTGGAACGGATACAAGGTGATATATATGAGCTCATACATATTTCTTAAAGACCATCTAGATATTTTATGATTTTTATCGATGCATCGACTAGATGGTTATATGTATCCTTATTATTAACCCGCAACTTGATGTTTGCGAGGCTACTTGCTCAGTTAATAAAATTACGAACACATTTTCCAGATTATTTTATAAAGATAATCAGTCTTGATAATGTTAATGACATGTAATTTTATATGTAGTATCACAAATTCGCATCAAGCCAACAAATTATCATAAGTTCTCCCTATTACAAATGGTTTTTATTCAAGAACCAAATATTTTTCATCTTAGATTTTTTGTGTGCGATATATGTTCTAATTGCTCTACCACAACGTACAAAGATGAGTTTTATTAGGAATATGTATCGGATTTAAATATCTTGAGCTTCTGATAAGGAATTTATTTACAACCTGATTTATTAGCTATCATTTTAATGAGTCAATTTATCCAACATTAGGGGGAGAAAATAAATAGCTGGGGAAAGAAATAAGTTGGAATGAATTATCATTTTCTCTTTTTGATCCACGTGTTACACAATGTGAACTATAAGTTCAATGGATAATTCATTTAGCAAATCAGTTGCCAGATGATTTCTATAACCCTAAAAGAGTGACTAAGTCACGTATACCATCTATGAATGCTCTGATAAAATTTGATATCATGGAATGACAAACTCTAGTTGCTAATGAGTCTAACTTACGCTTGAAGCGTAATAGACAAGTAAGTTCCAAAGAAATCCTAGAAAAAGAAAAGGAGTTATATTTTATGATGGTCTAATCGAGGAATCAATGATTATAAAACTCTCTAAAAGAGATTAAATGGTCTCCAACAGAGACATTGACATGACTCAGGTACCTGATAATAAAGAGATTTCAATATATTATGTCATGTTTATTATAAGTGGAACTAAAATTAAATCGACGTCGTTTATATATTTGCATGCAATATAGCACTAGAGATTTTATTTGATGATGTGGATCATGAATCATTATCAATTGGGCAATGTAAACAAAGAAATGATTGGCCAACATGAAAGAGACAATTGAGGCGAAACTAAAATCTTTTTTGAAAAGAGAAGTATTTGGGCCTATAGCCCGTACATTGAAATTTGTAAAACTCGTGGATATAAACGAGCTTTTGTGAGAAAGAGAAATCAAAAGGGGAAATCATGAGATATAAGCTCATTTGGTTGCACAAGGATTCTCACAAAGACATAAAATTGATTATGAGGAAAATATATTCCTCGGTGGTGGATGCAACTACTTTTAGATTTTAATCAGTCTAGCAATAAATAAAATTACTCGATTTTTACCTAATGAATATTGTTACATCATATTTGAATGGGTCTCTTGACAATAATATTTATATGAAACTTTCGGAAAGATTTAGATTGCCATAAGCAATTCATTCAAGTTATCGAAAACATTAGTCAACCATATTGAATATATATTTTATGGATTGAAACAATTTAGGCATATTTGATATAATCGCCTCATTGAATACTTATTTAGTATGATGCTATATGAATTATTTAATTTCCTCCGAGCATTTTTTATTAAGAGATTTAGCTCTGAATTTTTATTGTGGTGTATGTCTATGATTTGAATATCATTGAGACTCGTGAAGTGATCTCCTCAAATCCTTATGCATCAATCAACATGCAGAAAAGATATTTAAAGAGACTTCACATGCATAACGCATATTTATTGATCACCCTTATGGTTGCTAAGTCTCTTAATGTAAATGATCTACCTCAATATTTGAGGATAGTATTTAATATTAAATTATGTAGATTCAAAAATATTATGTGATATTGTCATGAGGGGGAGTAAATACGCGTTGCACTCTTTTTCCCTTAACCAAGGTTTTGTCTCAATGGGTTTTCTTGGTAAGGTTTTTAATGAGGCAACATGTTATGTGTATCAAAAATGTGTATACTCTTTTTCCTTCACTTAGATTTTTTTCCTACAGGGTTTTTATCTTAGTAAAGTTTTAACGAGGCACATTATCTTCATAGACATCCAAGGGGGAATGTTATGAATATTATCTATATGTATGTCTATCATAATAAGAATTCTATCATTAGAAATATTATCATAATTAGAGTTTAATACATTATGTACTGCTTATGCCTATAAATAGATGAGTTTGTGAAGACATTGTATATAAGTCAATATTGAGAATAATACAAATATCTCTTTTTATATCTTCTCTTTGTTCTTTCATTCTTGTTCTTTATTCTTGTTTTATTTCTTTATTATTTTATTTATGACACAAATTTATTTATATAAATTATAAATTTTTATTATATTTTTAAAAAATATTTTAATAAAATTAATATACTCATATTAAAAAAACTAAAACAACTAAAATAGACACTGTCATCCAAACACTATAACAAACATCTAAAACATGTCTTTGAATTATAGGCTGAATTATTAATACTCTAGTTTTTTTATTTGCTCCAAATGTAAGATCATGACATTTGATTTATGGGTTTAAAATTATTTAAAAATATATTTTATTAAAATATCTTTATTATGATTTTTTAAACAAATTTAATCGTCATTAAACAGAAAATTATTGACACGAAAAATCATAAAATTTCATTCGTTAAAATCAATCTAAATTTTAGTTTAACATATTATTAATCTAATAGATTTATTAAATAAAATTTCGAAAAATTCATTGGTTCCTGAGAATATTGAACTTTTGGACTATGTTGTTTTGGGTGGTTAATAAAGAGAAATAGTATTTTTATTTTTTGGTTTTCAATTTTTGTGGATAATGTTTTTATCCGTATCAAATTATATAAAAATGAGTTATTTTAATGGGATATTGCCCTCCATAAAAATAATTAAAGAAATAAAAAAATGTATATTTAAGATTTTACTATAAAATGTACGGTGTTAAGAACATAAGGTCACTTCCTCTTAGCTTTACTTCTTAAAATATATTATCACATACAGTGTTGCAACATGTGAATAAGACTTAAAAGGGTAAGATAATATTTTTTGAAGGGATAACGTCAAGAGGAGGTAGCGTTATTCTCTATAAAATTTCTAAAATACCCTAATATAAATTCATCCCCTTATTCCCCTTATTATCTATGGATAGAGATGGGTACGGGTCGGTCGGGTCGGATTTTCGACCCACCCGCATCCGACCTGGAAAAACATACCCTCCACCCTTCACCCGACTCGAATTTAGGGTGAAAAAAATCTGACCCGATCCGACCTAATTTTTAAACTTTAAAATTCAACCCGACCCGAATCATTAAAAAATTAAATTTCAGGGACTTAATTGTAAAAAATAAAATTTAGAGATCTAATTGTAAATAAAGTAAATTTTCAGTGACCTAATTATAAAAAAAATTAATTTTAGTGACTTAATTATAAAAAATATATTTAAAGAGGGATTATAATTGAAAATATCCCTAAAATATATATAAAAAAAATACACTATTAGTCACAGGTTAGATCGGATCGGATTTTTCCACCCTAAACCCAAACTCGACCAACCCGAAATTACTCTTGAAAAAAACCCGACCCGACCTAAACCCAAATTTTCTTTTAAAAAATTCAACCCGTTTAAACCAGATCAGATCGGAACCCGTCGGGTTCGAGTTTCATGATCATCCCTATCTATTGAGGGCAATATCCCACTAAAATTCCTCTAAAATTGTCTGTTTGTTAGGGGAATAAGGTATGTTAATGTTGGGACCAATTTCGTATGTAAGACTGCGCCTGTTTTGAGTTAAAAAGAAATCTATTCACTAGATATTTTTATTAACAGATTTAAATAGTTAAAAATCTAAAAATAATTTAAATACTGATTAGTTAAAAAAATCGTTTACGACCGATAACTCCAATAATGGGTAACACAAACGTTTTGTAAGCGGGAGGGTGGGGGGACAGAGCGAGAGGAGAACCGCACAAAAAGCCTAAATGAAATTGACGAGCCGGACGGCCCATTTGAAATTCAGAACAATTTTCTTGTGCAGTGGGAGGCAGGCTGGCGTTAGTTGCCACAAACATCCAATCTCGGGCATTGCTCTCAAGTGGTTCATCTTATGAGCAGAGTTACTGTATACAAACGCATGGTGTTTTAGATGATTAGAAAAAATAAAAAGATACAACTAAGTTCACATGGAAGCATAAGAAATATTTTGATAGAAGAAACACAGGATTTCAAATTACATGATAAGCATTTTATGATGTATTGAACTGGGAATGGAAGAAAATGAAAGAACCTAGGGAGATGGAGGCCATCCCAACAATCCTGCATCTTCACCGTTCCCTTCGTAGAATCTTAGCTCGAGTTCATCGAATCTCCCATTCTCATGCCACATTTCGTCGTAGATGTCGTAATCATCGTAGTCGTCCATTTCAAAATCCCAACACAAATAATCGGAATTGTCGGAGTAGTCGGAGCAATCATCATCCCATTCATCCATTTCATAGTAGTCCATGACATAGGGTCCCAAGACCTTCAATTTCGGAAAAATTTCCTTCATGACCTGATTATCGAGTTTAACATTCCAGCAACCTCTTAAGTCCAAAAATTCAAGCTGGGGACAGCCATAAAGGATGTTCATAACACTCCCTGTGCTGATAAGATGGTACGCCATCTCCAGGTGCTTGAGCCTAGGCATGGAAGCAGCTATGGCATTTGCCTCATCGTCCTGTGAGAGCTTGCCTGCTGCATCCAGTGGGTGCATGTTGCGGCACAGGGTGACAAGCAGTTTACAATGCTTTCCAATGGCCTCTAAAGCAAGGGCACTGATTTTGCTACAATAGCTCAAATCCAAAACAGTGATTGTGGACAGCCTCCCAGCAGTTCGTTCAACTATTGAATCACTCATTTCGCTTCTTCGCAGTCGCAAATCCTGAAGGGCACCAGCACTTGCAGAAAACCAGGAACAAACAGAAAAAAAAAATGGTAAATTTAGTGTCACTTAAAAGTGTCCATTCAACAATGCTCACTTATTGGAAAAGGAAAGTGTAATCCCCTATGTTCCTTGAAACATAACAAGTCTCATTGGGAATCTTATCACATACTTACTTCTCTGTGATGAAGGAGAAAATGGAATCATTGTGGAGGCCTGAAACACACAACTTGCGGAGAGATCCTGTGCTTCGTGTGATGAGCATTCGAAGCATCTGGTCGATATGGCCGGGCTGACATCGATTGCTCCACTCTTCAATGTCAACCTCCTGCCAACAATAGGGACCTGAGACAGCCTTTCTCCATGATTTGCAGACACTGGGAATGACTGTTAGTACCTCTTGTAGGGACAAGTTGTTGAAGATCAACCCAAGTGCATCAGGAATTAGTTCATCCCAGTTTCGAAACTCGCCTTGCTCTTCCATCTGTTCTTCATTCAGGAAAAGGGTGTCAAAAGGGAAACACGGTAAGCAAGGTGTTTAAAGATTGGATATGCTTAAGATACCCTCATTTGAAGGAAGAACCCCAACACAAAGAAGAAATAAGTGTAACTGAAAGTAGAAAACTGCACTCACCACGCAAGGAAAGAGGTGATTATTGTATAATAGAAGACAACAATGAAACCAATTTATAGATCCAATTCCAAAAATTACAGAGGAAAAAAAAACACAAGTGAACTTGATGCAAAAATTCATGTCACATGTGAAAGAGAGGAGCAATCAAACAAAGTACAGTAACACCTTGTCTGAAGGAGTTAAAACTTAAAACTGATATTCTTAACTGGTTAGTAAAAAAACAGAGTAAAATAAACCGAAAAAATGGACTTAAGATCTAAAAGAAACAACTCAGAAATGACCTTTCACTTTCGTACTGGGAAACAGCCTGAACATGACAAACAAATACGTATTCAGAAACATAAAAATCAAAAGAAATAAGAAAAACCTAAGATGGGTTACCTTCACTTTTGTTGCAATTTGGATCGTTCGAAAGAATCTCAGTACATCAGCCTGAAACACCGGGAAAAAAGTAAAGAAAACAACAAAAAACAAGTCTATCTACCCACCTAACCAAGGACATCAACTGCAACCCCTCACAGAAGAATAAAGAGAAACCAATAGTAGAAACAAGGACTAACAAAACAGGGCAAAGAAGAAATATAACACATACAACATATGTGGTTAAAAACAGAGGATAGAAGGGATATAAGCATATGATCTCTACATTACATAAAAATATACAGTCTTGAGTGACAGAAGAAATGACTGAAGGAGGCGTGGAGGGTTAGCTTTTAGTGCGAAAATGGGTTTGTTAATGACAGGTTTGGAATAATAAAGTCATCGATTTCATGCCCTGTATTAATGTCTTTTTGAAGTGAAAGTGAAAGGTAAATATTTGACAATGACTGAAGGCTGAAAGCACATTTTTGTGTGCGTTTTAAGGAAGAACAGCGATTGGGGAATGGTGGGAAAACCGACACCAACTGGTTTTAGAGGGAAAGCCTGTTAATGGTTTCATCATAAAGTCTGATCTTTGATTGACCAAATGGCTAATGGCTATGAATTTTCAAAGCTTCTGGTTCCAAGGCATATTTGTATTGGAATTCTGAGTTTTCCTTGACTTTCTTTGACAAATCTTTCAAAGCATGAACAATAGCAGAAAATAAAAGCATTTAAATTCTTGTTAAATCTTACTTAGAGAAGAGAATAAGAGAGTTGGTTCCACCTGACAAGTCCACATCTACCACCGCCCCAGTTTACACATGCACGATTTAAGTCTCTCTCGCCATGCAACCTTACAATGGAATACAGGTGGGCCGGTGGGTGGCCTCTGCCTTAGCACATCTCTATTTGAACCAATAAAATAAAATTTCAGACATTTAATTTAAAAATATGTATTAAATTAAACCTTAAAAGATTAAAAAAATAAATATTAAATTAAATTTAAATGTCTAAATATATATACAACTCCTGTACTTTAAAAAATCTGTCTGTCTAACTGTTTTATCTCACCTAATACTTTGTTTTTTTCTCAGATACTATTAAGTGTAATATAGGTTGTGTGAGTGTGTAGTGATGAGTACAGTTTGTATAATGTGTTGCACCATTCACCCTTTGGTGCTGATTAGTTATAGTGACGGTTAGGATTTGTTAGTGCCGTTATACTCACTTTTTCAGATCATTATTTTGTATAAATATATTGGTCTTCTAACTAACCAACACCAAAGGGTGAATGATGCAGCACATTATACAAGTTATACACATCATCACACACTCACACAACCTATATTACACTTAATAGATACCTAACCGATGCTCGATTCAAAGCATTTTACACGAAGTTCTAAGAATTAATGTCTGGGAGCTTTCATGGATTATATGTCAGCACACAACGGTAGTGATCCTGTTGAAAAGAACATTTATTTCATGGTATATATATACTAAATAAACTAAAGGGTAAATTATCTTAATGACCGTTTTAACTATGAGTGATTATAATTTAATATTAATCTATTAATTACGAAGTGTGTCTTAATTTTAATTTATTTTTTTATTATTTAGAGGTCCATCATTATAATTGAAGTGGAAAGACCTCTCCCTAGTTCCCCTTACCTTCCTTTCCATCTGAGTAGGAGTCTCGGGCTGTTGAAATGTAGGAGTCTGGGGCTGTTGGATTCAGTCTGTCATACATGCATCTTTGTAAGCCCATATGTTTAACAATTAATAATAATAACAGTCCATCACAATTTAAAATCCAATATAATACATCATCTCAACCTTAAAATTAACTAAAACCCAAGCCCGGTTATAACCATGAAACCCTAACCTATCTTGTTCCCTTGCGCAGCTACAACAGGACCGTTAAATCAAATTTGATCTAACGGTCACGATGAAGGAAGAATAACTTTTCAGTTTCTCTAACGCGCCCACGTGCTGGCGCTTCGCCTCCTTCATGCGCGCGGCTGTTCGAATGTCTCGTGGTTCCTTCGCCTTCTTCGGTTGCCACGTCGTCAGCATTAGTGGTCCTTTTTTTCTTTGACAGCCACGTCTGATGGTCCCCTCTAATCCAGTCGTATATGCACCAAAGAAAAATAAAAGTAATGTTAGCGTCGTACTGTTCTTCAGAACTTATACATCCATTACAAATCGACAGAAATACGAAAAAACATCAGAGGTCAATTTGAATCAAGCCAAACCGTATAAATCAAAGACGATAGATTAGGGATAAGCATGCTTTATTTTTCTCTAATCCATGTAATCAAAGAGGGGCTATAAAAATAACAGAACCCTAAGTTGTAAAGGCATTCGGAAACTCAGAAATCAATACAAAAAAATACCTCAAGGTATTCGAAAAATTTCCGATCTACTTTCTTTTGCATGCATCGAATCGCCAAAAAATAGGTTAAGGGTTCGATCCTTACCTTTCTAAGAGAGTCGACAACCTTTGCTCCTTTTCGATCATCAATAACAAACACAGAGGCCTTTTGGTCTTCAGTGGTGAGCCGACAAAGAAAAGGGTTTTCTCGGTTGCTAAGTTGGACAAAAAAGGATCCGCTCTTGGTTTTTTTAATTTTTTTGATTGGTGTAATGTAACGACTCGAATTCTCGGTTTAGTATGTCGGGTTAACCCGTTGTGTTGGGCCTCGGGTTTAGGCTCAGGTTTGTGTGGTTTGGGCATTGTTGGGCCATAGGCTTGTTGGGCTTGAGTGGTTTGGGCCTTAAGAGTTTTAAGATGGGGGCATTTTTGTAAATGCCTAAATGGGATGAAGGGAGTGGAAGGAGGTTTTATTTCTCCTGCAAAGATGATATCATCTCCTTCTTCCTTTTTCTTCCCATCTTCATATCCCTTGGTTACAAGAAGACTTAGTTAAAGGTAAGATCTTTAAGAGCTATGTTTGGAATCTCGTTTTTATGGTAGAGGAGATGTTATAGGACTGTTGTGGATCTACAAAACAAGATAAAGATGAGTGGGTTTGATGGGGATAGAGGTTTAAGAGGGGTTTTGGGTTGAGTTCGGGAATAGGTTTTTGGAGAGCTTAAATCTCTGTTCTTTTAGTGTTTTAAGCTCCTAAAATCTTCCCCGATATGAGTTTAACCCGTTTTTCATCTTCTCTTGTAGAGAAAGAGGCTTGTGAGCCATCAACTAGCTTTGGAGGGGGAAAAGCTTGAGGAAGGGAGGGGAGCTCGTTTTGCTATTGTTTTTGCTTGAGGTTGGTACTCCTAACTCTTCTAATTATTTTGCATATCATGGTAGAAGCATTCATATAGGTTTGGTGCATGTGTGTGCTTGGTTTGAGCTTGGTATGTGTTAATGGTGGAATCCGTTTTAATGTGACTAAGGGTTGGGAATTGGTGTTAAAACACTCTAAACATCATAAAAATTGAGTAGGAACACTTTAGGATCGACTAGATTAAGTTTGGGGTTGAAAATCTAGAAATTTTAAGTGTAGAACCGTCCCTAGTATAGGGGGTATCGATACTCGGGCTACCGGTATCGATACCCATGAGTATAATTTTGGCTTGTTGCCTAGGGGTATCGAACCATGCTTCGATACCGAGGGCTCCAGTAGATTTTTGGTATCGAACCATGTTTTGATACGAGTCTCCCCTTTTCTGTTGACTTTTGAGGTTGGTCAACGGTATCGAACCATGCTTCGATACCGAGGGTCATAGTAACGTTTTGGTATCGAACTATATTTCGAAACAGTCCTCCCTTCTTCTGTTGACTTTGACTTTGGGTAGGTGGTATCGATACTAGTATCGATACCCCTGTGTAATTTGGTTAAGTTTGAATAGAGTTTTGGGCTCGGTGATCTTAATAAATAATTACTCTAATCTAAAAGCTATGAAATGAAGTGTCAAACTAAGATTGATAATCATAACCCCGAAAGACTTAAGTATAATAAGAATTAATATGTCTTGTTTTGATAGGTCCTAGGTGGATCGTTTGTGTGGTTTGAGTCCTTTGTGTTGGAAATTCGGATATCCATAAGTGTTGCAACACGTTGAAAGCTATCCGATATAACATGCCAGGTGATGATTGAAGACTTTTATTCCGAGTATTGGGCGACCTCACTCGACGATGTTCGATGTAACATTCTGAGCATAGGGTTGGTTGGGCGGCTTCCACCCTTTTTCTGAATGTTGGGCGGCCTCGTTCGAAGATGTCCGATGTAACATTCCGGGCATAGGATTTGAGGGCGGCCTCAATCCTGAGTGTAGGATCCCGATGCTGTGTGGACGCGGGCCTCGCTCTTGTGCGTTGACTTATATGCTTGTATATGCTGTGTGCGATAGTATACATTCATTTATGCCATGTGTAGGCAAGCATGCTAGACCTTCATGCCATGCATGTGATTTATATGCCATGCTTTACTGCTTTGGTATGCATGATGTTGGCCGAGTTTGGCGTATCCACTGAGCTTGTGTGGCTCAGCGTTCGAAATCTGTTTTCGTACGTAGGTTAGGTGGAGCGGGACTCGTGGAGCACCATCAAGGTTTGGATTTTTAGCATCGACCGTGTTGTCAGAGTACAATTATTAGATGTAGTGGGCTTAGTACTATGTTGAACCCTATATGTATTGTAACTCTGTTATTTTATTTGGGTCGAATGTTTTTAAAATGGTCTGTAATATATTTTGGAGCTCCGATTTACTTTGAATTTTTTTTTGGGCTTGTTTTTATTTAATTGGACTATGAAATTGGTTTTGGACTTTACGTGATTTTATTTATCGGACTTTTAAAAGAAATTTTGAAATATGGGTTTTGGGCCGGAGGCCCATTGTGACCTCCGGGTTGGGTGTTACATTTAGTGGTATCAGAGCCCAGGTTGAGTCGGTTCTAGGAGTCCTCGGGGGAGTCTAGTGTGTCATATAGGTGTTAGACTAGTACTTGCCCACGAGTCGATATAGTAATTCTTTTAAAGCTAAAATTTCGATGGTGTAATCCCGTTTATGGTTGTTGTGCAGCATGCCTAGGCGCGTGAGAGATCAGGAGGAGAGTCGAGGTTCTCGAGGAGGAGACTCCGACTATGAGTATGAACCCGATGAGGAGGTGTCATCGGATGATGCAGTTGGTCAAGGAGCCAACTACTTTGCTCAGTTGAATCGTACGCTACGCAGGATAGTGAGAGCTATACCGAGGCCGTCTTCTACACCTCGAGAGGCACCGTTTGAGAGGGTGCGGAGGCAGGGTGCGGTTGAATTCTTTAGTACGGGATAGGATAATCCCGTACAGGCGGATCAGTGGTTGCACGACACAAGGTGGATCATGAGACAGATGCGACTAAGGTCAGAGGATAAGCTATCGTGTGTGTTGTCTCTTCTTAGGGGCAACGCAAGAGAGTGGTGGGAGACTGTTGATTAGGGTTGGTATTCTCATCGTCCCAAGTGGGAGGACTTTCTTGAGGAGTTCGAGAGCAAGTATGTGGGTGAGACTCACATAGACACCCTGAGAGAGCAGTTTACCCATCTGGTTCAGGGAAATCGTTCGGTTTTCGCTTATGAGCAGGAGTTCCTTCAGTTGAGCCGTTATGCCCCGGAGCTTGTTGCTACCGAGAAGATGAGATACAAGAGGTTCTTGAGAGGTCTGAGGAAGGAGATCCAGACTTATCTTACTGCTAGACCACCTACAGTGTTTTCTGAGTTAGCGGCCAGTGCTAAATCGTTGGAGCAGGTTCAGGGTTTGACCTATGGGACGTCTGTTGGCCAGGGAGTCTCTGTTGGAGCCAGTCAGAGTCGTGCGTGTAACTCTCAATCCCACTCGGGTAGGAGTAAGAACCGTTGGAACCAGAACAAAGGAGCATCGAATTAGAGTTCGAGGTCAGATCAGAGGTCAGAGTCTGCGGGACGTAGGAGGCAGTCTGTGCCTTCTTCTGCTGGGGGTCCAGAGAGTTTACAGAGGAGTGTCAGTGTTAGTGTTCAGGCTTGCAAGCGTTGTGGTCGGAGCCATCGAGGAGAGTGTTGGGGCAATGCCAGAGCTTGTTTTCAGTGTGGGTCCCCGGATCACCTTGTTAGAGATTGTTCTGAGGTTGTGACGTTCCCTCCCGGTCAGGCTCAGAGGACTGTGTTTCAGGCTCAGAGGGGCCGTGGGTTTTCGCGTGGTGGAGCTAGCCATGCATCAGGAGGCACCTTTCAGTCCACCGCTAGAGCACCTGCGAGACAGTATGCTGTGAGGGCACAGGAGGACTGTGCTGCTACCGATGTGATCTCAGGTACGTTCAGTTTGTTTTCTGTACTTATATTTGCTCTTGTAGACTCGGGGTCTACACACTCGTATATCCGTAGTGGGTTATCACAGCAGTGGGGGTTACCAGCGGAGGATCTTGAGATAGGGGTCCGTATGACAAGCCCTTTGGGGTTGGATGTGTTGGTGGATAAAGTGTATCGGAGGTGTCCGATCGAGGTGCAAGGATCTATCTTCCCGACCGATCTTGTGATCTTGGCGTTTCAGGAGTTCGATGCAATCCTAGGGATGGATTGGTTGTTTGAACACGATGCTAGTTTGGGGTGCAGATCCAAGAGTTTGAAGCTCAGAGTGGTAGATAGTTCTAAGCTTATTGTGAGAGGTAAAAGAAACCCGTGTTTACCGAATATGGTGTCGGCGTTGACAGCTCAGAGGTTGATCCAGCAAGGTTGTGAGGCTTTCTTAGCTCACGTGGTGGATGTGAGTGTTGGCAGCCCAGCTTTAGAGAACTTAAGGACAGTCTGCGAGTATCCCGACGTTTTCCCAGAGGAGTTACCTGGTTTGCCTCCCGATCGTGAGTTGGAGTTCCTAATAGAGGTGTTACCTGGTATGGCATCGGTGTCCATAGCACCTTACCGTATGGCACCGACAAAGATGAGAGAGTTAAAATAGCAGATCCAAGAGTTGAATCTGAGACAGCGCCGATGGATAGAGTTGTTAAAGGACTATGACTGTGTCATAGAGTATCATCCGGGCAAGGCGAATGTGGTCGTTGATGCTTTGAGTAGGAAGTCCATGTCAGACTTGAGAGCTTTGTTTGCTCGGTTGAGGATGACCGATGATTGAGGTCTTTTAGCTGAGTTGCGTGTGGAGCCCATGCTTGTTCAGGAGATAAAGAGGGCACAGGTGTTAGACGAGGAGTTGGTAGCACAGTTAGAGGCTGTTTAGAGGGGTGAGTCGTCAGACTTTGAGGTACGAGATGGTGGGTTCTTGTACTTTCAGGGTCGGTTGTGTGTTCCCGCCTTGGAGGATCTGAGAGATCGTATCTTGAGGGAAGCTCACCGTAGTCCATTTTCTGTTCATCCGGGTAGCAACAAGATGTATCAGGATCTTGGTCTTTTCTTTTGGTGGCCGTGCATGAAGAGAGATGTGTCAGAGTTTGTGACAAGGTGTTTGGCATGTCAGCAGGTGAAAGTGGAACATCAGGTTCCTTCAGGTTTGCTTCAGCCTATCCAGATTCCACAGTGGAAGTGGGATCGTGTGACTATGGATTTGTTATCGGGTTACCGATGACGTTGAGGAAGCACGATGCTATATGGGTAATAGTTGACAGGTTGACAAAGTTAGGTCACTTCTTATCCGTAAGGATGGACTTCAGCTTGGAAAAGTTGGCTCAGTTATACATTAAAGAGATCGTGAGGTTGCATGGTGTACCTTCATCGATCATATCGGATAGGGATTCGAGGTTCACAGCGAGGTTATGGAGGTCTATCCACGAGGCTTTAGACACCAAGTTGCACTTCAGTACAACTTTTCATCCTCAGACCGACGGACAGTCTGAGAGAGTTATCCAGATCTTGGAGGATATGCTTCGGTGTTGTGCGGTAGACTTTGCTCGTAGTTGGGATGATCTGGGCCTTGTACGGGCGCAGGTGTAGGACACCTTTGTGTTGGACAGAGCTCAGTGAGAGGAAGATAGTGGGTTCGGAACTCGTTAAGGAAACAGAAGAGAAGGTCCAGATCATCAAGGAGAGGTTACAGGCGGCTTTTGACAGATAGAAGACTTATGCGGATAAGAAGCGTAAGCACATCGAGTATGAGCTTGGTGAGAAAGTGTTTCTCAAGGTATCTCCATGGAAGGGTATCATCCGGTTTGGTCGGAAAGGAAAGTTGAGCCCAAGGTATATCGGGCCATATGAGGTGCTTCAGAGGATTGGACCGGTAGCTTATCAACTAGCTTTGCCTCCGGAGTTGGCACATATACACGATGTGTTCCACGTGTTTATGTTGAGACGTTACCGTTCCGATCCCTCACATGTGGTTCAGCTTGAGTAAATCGAAGTTAATATGGATTTGACTTACGAGGACAGACCCATCGAAATCGTGGATAGAGGAGTCATGGAGCTCAGGAATAAGAGTATACCTTTGGTAAAAGTGTTGTGGAGGAACCATGGGATCGAAGAGGCCACGTGGGAGCCGGAGAAGGACATGAGAGCTCAGTACCCTCATCTCTTGCTGACAGGTAAATTTCGAGGACGAAATTTTCTTTAAGGAGGGGAGAGTTGTAACGACCCGAATTCTTGGTTTAGTGTGTCGGGTTAACCCGTTGTGTTGGGTCTCGGGTTTAGGCTCGGGTTTGTGTGGTTTGGGCCTTGTTGGGCCATAGGCTTGTGTCGCGACCTCTTTTAAAAAACGCGATTTTTAGGGTGAAAAAAAAGTGTTCGACGATTGATTTTGAAAAATATTAATTTTATTAATCTCGAAAAACCCAAATTTTAGGAAAACATAATTTAATTTTGAAAAAGGTTGACTTGGAGTCGCCATCGGCCACTTAGGTAGGCCAGACACCATAAAAAATAAACCAGAGATTCGTTTAAAAAACATTGGGTTCAGGAGTCGGTTACGTGAAAGGACGACCCTTACAAACGCTCAAAATTGGTACCTTTAAAAAAAACATTACGTGGCATTGACATTTTGAAGAAAGATATTAATTTAATTTTTCATTGTTAAATGAACATTATTTGAATTTTGGATATCCTTTTGATTTAGAAGTTACACCACTTTTAAACTTGAGTTGATCGAGACATCCTCTAGATAGGAAACCTCACCCAAATTTAAAAGAATGTAACTTCCGCCTCAAAAGGCTAAAGCAAAATGCATGATTATTTTTTTATCTTGTTCATTTTAAGTTCTAATCCTAGAAAAGGCTCCATTACTTAAGTTTTTAAAACCTAAGTTACTAACGTTTACTAGTTATTTACCTATCCATTTTTAATTCTAAACCTAAGTTTTCATCAAAATTCTAAGTTTTTAATAACACATGAATTCGATGCCAAGGTACACTCTCTAAGTTAGCATCATAGTGCGTCAAAACACCAACCTCTTTAGTGTATCCGAGACATAAGATTCACATGTTATGTTACTAGATTTTCTCCCTAATTAAATTAATTAATTTAAGTGACTAGTCCTAGAAAAGGCACTAAATTAATTAACCTAAGTTTATTAGGTGACCTTCCTAAAATATACCATGCAAAACATAAAATAAAGTGTACACAAGATAAAGAAACTTCATCACTTTTATTAGAAACAATGGTGTACATAATATTACATCAAAAATTCCATCTCATGAGTACAAAAGGGACTTAAATTAAAAAAAAAAAGATCAAAAGGGACTCTAGAATAAACCTTGAAAGATCGATTAGATTTAATTAAGTGTGAAATTAAATTTTAAAGTTTTAGAAATTTTTAATTAAATTAATTAATCAAATTTTCCTTAACTTCAAATTTTAATTAAAACCTAATTGAAATCTAATTTGGTGAATTTTAAGTTCAAAAGATTTAATGTTGGATTAAACTTAAATAAGTTGATTTTTAAATCTTAACTTAGAAATTTTAGATTAATTAAAAGTCGTTAATCAAAATAATTTCTAACCTTTTAAGAATCTAATTTTAACTTAATTAAAGTTTAATTGGTGAGATTTAGGGTTAACTAGACTTAAATTAGTTTTAAATCTTACTTTTAGAAAATTAATTAAAATTAATTAATTAAAATTATCTTCCAATTTTTTAAGAATTAAAGGCCTAATAAAAGTCTAAGTTGGGTGAATGTATTAAGGCTTAAGGCTAACTAGACCTAATTAAAGGGTTTAATTTTTAAACTTTAGAAATTAATTAAAATTAATTAAAATAATTAATTAAAATTATTTTCTAATTTTTAAAAATTTTAAAAACCTAATTGAAGTCTAATTTGAGGAGTGTTTTAAAGTTTAGGGCAAAACTAGGCCTAAGTTGGATTAATTCTAAAACTTAATTTTTAAAAATTAATTAAAATTAATTAAGATAATTAATTAAAATTATTTCCTAAATTAAAGAATTAAATTAAACATATTTTTAAGTCTAATTTTGAAGTCTTAGGGGTCAAATTAATTTATATTAGATTTTAAATAGGTTAAATTAATTTTTAAGTCTTTTTAAAGCTTAACTAAGTTCTAATTTAGGACCTAATTAATTTTTAAAGTCTTAAAATTAATTTTTTACTCTAATTAAATCTAAAAATAAATTAAATTAAGTCTTAAGGGTTTAATCTAGGGTCTAAAGGACCTAATTGGATGAATTCTAAAGTCCTAGGGCCCTAATTGAAGTTTTGGGGACCTAATTGAATGAGTATTAAAGTTCTAGGGACTAAAATAAGGATTCAGGGACAGATTGAAATACATCTCAAACCTAGGGGGACCTAAAGGGGAAATATACCTTATCCGTCTAAAAACACGCGGATCCGGGTTAAACCCGGATCCGGCCCGCGCACCTGGCCCACCTGAAACGGTGCCGTTTCAAAGGAGAACAAAAGCCCCTGGTCCGAGTTGGCTCGGTCATTTGGACCGAGACCAACTCGGTCTGACTCAGGATTAATAAAATCCTCTGCACCAAACACTCAACAACCCAGAAAAACAAACAAAACGGATCAAAGCAAGGCCCTTTTTAAGGGTGTTCTTCATGTTCTTGGAAGAACATGAAGAACACCAAGAACAGGGCATGAAGCCGTCGCCTGCTCCGCCGTATGATTCGAAGCGCCACCGTGGGGCGTCGTTCCGGTAAGTTCTCCGGCCACCGAGTCGACACCTCCGATCGACCTCCCGACATCGTTTCCGACGCCGGAGAGGGTTTCCGACGCCGGTGGGCCATCCGGTGACCCTAAAACCCCCTAAAAACAGCTAAAAACCTCGGATTCAAACCCTACAACCGATTTAAACTAACCTTAAACCCCTAAAAACAAACGGCTACCCTCCTAAACCAAACCAAAACCCAGATTTAAGCATCAAAACAAAAAGAAACTGATTCAAAGGCTTACCGCAAGGTTTGATTCCTCCTCACTGCTACTGCCGAAGATCTCTAATCGATTAAAGCTCCAAAATCCGATTGAAACCAAAGCCTTCAGTCCGATCACCTCCAATTTCCCCGTCCCCTAACATGGTTCGAATGAATCCCTTTTAAAGGGATTCAAGTTAGAATCCAAGTTCAACCTAAACTCTCCCTCTCAACCTAATCTAAACCAACCGGAAAATCCAACCAAATCCCCTAACAATCCGGCAGCAAACCCCACGACCCAAAGGTTTCTGTTTTTCGATTTTTTAGTTTTTATTTTTATTTTTTTGATTTTTTAATATTTTAATATTAATATTATATTATTTCTACTATTAATTATTATATTAATTATATATTATTATTATTTAATATTTTCGTGTTGACAGCTGCCCCTCTTTGCTCAATGCTGCGGAGCAGGAGATGGGCAAAGACTGAAAAACACGAAAACTGTAAACCTTAAAGCTTGAGGTTATTCTTCTCACTCAGAAATTCCTCAAACTTAACATCATGCCCGGAGGACTTAATGATGACCCGAAGGATTTAACATCATGCTCGGAGGACTTACTGATGACCTGGAAGATTTAGGATCGTATTGCCTCCTTGATTGTGCTAACGATATCATCACTCCCGAGGGTGATGGCCCGGAGGACTTAACATCATGCCCGGAGGACTTAATGATGACTCGGAGAATTTAGGATCGTATTGCCTCCTAGATTTTACAAACGATATCATCACTCCCGAAGGTGATGGCCCGGAGGACTTAACATCATGCCTGGAGGACTTATTGATGACCCGGAGGATTTAACATCATGCCCGGAGGACTTACTGATGACCCGGAGGATTTAACATCAAAAAGGTTTCCATTCTCCGTATGCACGAATGGATATGCAGGTTCTATTCTCCGAATGCTCGAATAGATAAGCAGGTTTAAAAAGGGTTCCATTCTCCGTATGCACGAATGGATATGCAGATTCTATTCTCCGAGTGCTCGAATAGATAAACAGGTTCAAAAAGGGTTCTATTCTCCGTATGCACGAATGGATATACAGGTTCTATTCTCCGAATGCTCGAATAGATAAGCAGGTTCAAAAAGGGTTTCATTCTCCGTATGCACGAATGGATATGCAGGTTCTATTCTCCGAATGCTCGAATAGATAAGCAGGTTCAAAAAGGGTTCCATTCTCCATATGCACGAATGGATATGCAGGTTCTATTCTCCGAGTGCTCGAATAGATAAGCAGGTTCAAAAAGGGTTCCATTCTCCGTATGCACGGATGGATATGCAGGTTCTAAAATGTCTTTTCTCGAATTTCTTTCCTCTGAAATCTTTTCTCGTCCTGATCTGGATTGCTTTGTTGCTCTGTAAATTCCTGTTAAAATTAAAGACAAAGATATCTTGAATGCATGAGTTAGCATGTTTTACCATGTGGATGCCTAACCCTATGATGCATGAGTATGGCCTTGAAAGGCAAGTATTATCAGTCAGTTTGCCACTCTAAAGGGGTTGATCGACTCTTCTCCTTCTTTTCTGCATTCGAGGTTTTTTGTTTCACATAGCGAGGATAAAGCTTCCTCTTTAAAAAGCTATTCTGAGGCGTTCTTTCAAGACAAAGTTCATCTAAAATTCGGAACATGTTTGTACTCCGTTATTTTAATCCGGAGAAACAAATCTTACCTATAATCTTGAAACATAATAATGCCAAAAGATCTTCTGTATTAATTCATTCATGTTAATTTATTAGCATGATACTTTGGGCAAAATTAAAGGCTCAAATGAAGGGAATGAGTATTTTTATTAAAGCTTCTCATAGATTCAACATAACAAACAAGGCAAAACATTTCAAAGGGAAAATAAAGGAACAAAATACAAGTTCCCAAACGCTCATCACATGCGTTCATCCAGGCCTTATCCCGAGATATAGATTCAAAAATGAGCTATTCGTCTAGCTATCTTTCAAATGAGGATCCAACTTTGCAAACGTGAAGATCCTTCCATATTTCTTGGTAACTGAGAAGCACGAATCATTGGATGCCTATTTTATTCATCTGGGCCGCCATTCCTGGTTTTCGACCCAAACCCTCCGTTGGTATCGAGACGCCCTTTACGGGTTTTCATCTCGACCCCTCCTTTCTTTTAGTCATCCTTTTTCGTGAAGCGCCCTTTTGGGTTTTCGCTTCATTTTCTTTTTCCTTTCTCTTTATCTTTCTTTTTCTTTTTTTCCCTTTTTTTATCTCTTTTTGCTTTTCCTTCAGGCGTAGTATCTCTTAACTGAATCAGAATTTACTGGTTTGCCTAACTCTTGTCCATCCATTTCAGTCAGGATTAGTGCGCCTCCGCAGAATTTACTGGTTTGCCTAACTCTTGTCCATCCACTCTGCATCACTTAGCTTTACCTCTGATAATACCCGAAGAGATGGGATTTCAACTTCAAGAGGTAATACGGCCTCAGTACCGTATACTAGGGAGTATGGTGTTACCCCGGTAGATGTTGTGAACGAATTCCAATATGCAAATAAGGCAAAAGGAAGCCTTTCATGCCAATCTTTGTAAGTTTCAGTCATCTTGGATATGATCCTCTTAATGTTCTTGTTTGCTGCCTCAACGGCTCCATTCATCTTTGGCCGGTATGCTATTGAGTTGTGATGAATTATTTTAAACTGCTCAAGGTTTCTGCTATCAATCTATTGTTGAAATTGGTAGCATTATTCGTGATGATTCGCTCTGGTAGACCACACCGACAAATAATCTCTTTCTTCAAGAACTTGCAAACTGTTGTTCTTGTGATGTTAGCATAGGAGACAGCTTCTATCCATTTAGTGAAGTAATCGATGGCCACTAATATAAAGCGATGCCCATTTGAGGCCTTGGGGTGAATCTGCCCAATTACATCTAATACCCAAACAACAAAAGGCCAAGGCGAATTCATTGTATGTAACGGCATTGGCAGAGAGTTAATTTTATCTGCATAGATCTGGCATTTATGACACTTTTTGGCATATTCTATGCAATCCTCCTCCATAGTAAACTAGTAATATCCGTATCTCATTATTTTCTGTGCCATCGAGAGACCATTGGCATGCGTTCCTTAAATTCCGTCATGCTCCTCTTCCAAGATACTTCTTGCCTCACTGGCATTGACACATCTTAACAATACTTGATCTCTGCTCTTTCTGTACAAGACGTCACCATCCAGTACGTATGCAGCAGCCATTCTTCTGATTGTTCTCTTTTCAACGTCGTTAGCTCCAGATGGGTAAGCTTGGAACTTGACGTATTGCAGAATGTCAAAATACCAAGGACTGCCATCCTCTTCCTCCAAGTTGCCGCAATGAGCATATGTTTCATAGCTCTGCATCCGTATTAACATCATATCCTCTGGTCTGTTTGCTTGGAAAACTGAGGCTAGTGTAGCTAAAGCATCTGCCATTTGGTTGTCTTCTCTAGGAAGGTAAACGAATGTTATCTCGTCAAATTCTTCAATTAATTTTAGTATCAACTTTCGATATTCTACCAACTTCGTGTCTTTGGTTTCCCATTCCCCACGTAGTTGATAAATAATTAAAGCTAAATCCCCGTATACCTTCAAGGCTTTTATTTTTCGTTCTATGGCAGCCTTCAATCCCATGACACATGCTTCGTATTCGGCTATATTATTAGTGCACAAGAATTCCAACTTGCTCGTGAGAGGGTAATGTACACCATCCGGAGATATCAGCACAACTCCGATTCCCCTTCCGAGGGCATTGACTTCCCCATCGAAATATAATTTCCATTTTTCTGTTTTTTTATTTTCTTTGACAGAAATATTCATCACATCGTCGTCCAGAAAATCGAAGTTTAGAGGCTCATAATCATCCGAGGCTCTACTCGCATGAAAGTCCGCTATGGCACTTCCCTTGATTGCTTTCTGACTGACATATACTATGTCAAATTCGGACAACAACATTTGCCATCGGGCTAACCTCTCAGTCAACGCGGGTGCTTCCATTAGAAACTTCAAAGGGTCGAGTTTCGAGATCAACCACGTGGTGTGGTATAGCAAATATTGCCTGAGCCGATGAGTAACCCAAACGAGTGCACAACACATCTTTTGGATAAATGGGTACCGTGCCTCGCATTCGGTGAATTTCCTACTCAGGTAGTAAATTGCTCTTTCCTTCTTCCCACTATCATCATGTTGCCCCGTTATGCATCCCATGGAATTCTCGAACACCGTTAGGTAAAGAATTAATGGTCTCCCAGGAACTGGTGCCACCAATATTGGCGCATTGGACAAATATTGTTTGATTTTATCCAAAGCTTCCTGACATTCATCATTCCATTCACCTGGTTCTTCCGAAGCAATTTAAAAACGGGATCACACCTGTCGGTTAACTGAGAGATGAACCGAGACACATAGTTTAATCTCCCAAGGAATCCTCGAACCTCCTTATGTGTTTTTGGAGGTGGCAAACTCTGAATTACCTTGACCTTATCAGGATCAATTTCGATGCCCCTTTGACTGACAACGAAACCAAGTAGCTTGTCGGATGTAACCCCGAACGTACATTCATTAGGGTTAAGCTTCAGTTGATACTTTCGTAGCCTTTGGAACAATTTTTTCAAATCCTGCACATGTCCATCTTCTGTCTGGGACTTAGCTATCATATCGTCCACATAAACTTCGATTTCTTTGTGAATCATGTCATGAAAGAGTGTCACCATAGCTCTCTGATATGTGGCCCTGGCGTTTTTCAATCCAAAAGGCATGACTTTATAGCAGAACATGCCCCAGAGTATGGTAAAAGTCATCTTCTCTATGTCTTCCGGATTCATCTTGATCTGATTGTAACCCGAGAAACCATCCATGAAGGAGAACCATGAATGCCCCGAGGTATTATCCACTAGGACATCGATATGAGGTAGGGGGGAATTTTTTTTCGGGCTCGTCCTGTTCAAATCCCTATAATCCACACACATCCGAACCTTCCCATCCTTCTTCGGTACTGGGACTATGTTTGCTACCCATTCTGGGTATGCTGACACTTGTAGGAAACCTGCATCAATCTGCTTCTGAATCTCTTCCTTAATCTTCAATAACATCTCAGGTCTCAACCGTCTGAGTTTCTGTTGTATAGGCTTGCAATCTGGTCTGATAGGCAATTTATGGACCACGATGTCAGTATTTAAGCCCGACATATCTTGATAGGACCATGCGAAGACATCCTTGAATTCTCGCAATAAGTCTATCAACTTCTGTTTTGCCCCTGGAGGGAAAGCTGCACCGATCATAACTTCCTTTTTCTCTTCTTCTGTACCCAGATTCAGAGTTTCTATTTCTTCTTTGAGGGGCATGATTTGTTTATCCTCCTGCTCCACCAACCTTAACAATTCTTCAGGAATCTCGTAGTCTGCATTGTCTTCACACTCATTGATTTCCGTTAGACAAGAGATCCTTATCAAATCTATTTCGGGTTTAGGCCCGGAATCATACATG
The DNA here is from genome assembly GCA_035048815.1 of Abelmoschus esculentus. Lineage (NCBI taxonomy): Eukaryota > Viridiplantae > Streptophyta > Magnoliopsida > Malvales > Malvaceae > Abelmoschus > Abelmoschus esculentus. Next base: position 5,593,407 of record JAUCBN010000013.1, on the reverse strand, counting down.
TGATCATTGTTCAGAAACCTGTAAAGAAGAATTTGTATAGTTGGATGGGAATAATAGATGAATAAGGATGAAATGAATGAAGCGAATGAAGGAAAAGAAAAATGTTTGCCATTGTTGAAAGGGAAAGAGCATCTTTATTTGCTAAATGAAAAACATGAAAAAGCCCTTTACAGAAAAATCCCCTACACTTGCGGGCAAAAGTATAGGGTGGTTTATGGCATTACTCTGTTTTATAAACTACAGGTGAATCCTCTATAGTCCAGTTGTTCAGAGTCTCGCCCGGGAGGCACGGACGAATTTTATCCAGCAGATTCATCCTTGATCCTTCAGAAATTCCTCCTACCATTAATCCCTCAAATGCTTCCCCAAAAATTTCCTCTTCTTGCAATCTGATGGCTTCCAAGCGATTCTTCTCCGCCTGTTCTGTGACATTCACATACCCGTGGGAGATGAAGTCGATTTTTGTGCTCAAAGATGTCAGCTTCTTGGCTGTGATTCTTCCATGTTTGTTCCCATATGCCTCGATTGAGAAGCCTAACCCAGCTCGCCCTTTCTTCATGACCACAGGCTTTGGGCGTAGATTCCCCTGCAACTTTCTTCCTAGTCCTCTCCCGGCTTTGGCTCCCTTGCCGAGGGTCTGTTTGACGGTCATCTCTGTACAATTTGACAGCTTTAGACAGGGGAATGTCGCACCTTCAGCGACGAATGCAGCATTGATAAATTCTAGGGCCCGGAAAGAACATTCTAATGCTTGTTCATTTGCTTGCACATATGGCGTATCCGTAGAGACGGTTGCAATGATGTCCTCCTCCGCCCCAACACATACGAGCTTGCCATCCACTACAAATTTCAGCTTCTGGTGTAGTGATGACGGTACCGCCCCAACAGAATGAATCCAAGGTCGGTCGAGCAAACAATTGTAAGTGGGCTTAATGTCCATTACAACAAAATCTATGTTGTATACGGATGGCCCAATCAGTAATGGGACTTCAATCCTTCCCAACACATCCCTTGTGGTCCCATCGAAGGCTCTGACCACATTCTGATAACTCTTCATGTGTGCGACATCAATAGGCAACCTTTGCAGAGTTTCCATGGGTAACACGTTCAAAGCTGAACCGTTGTCGATTAGAACTCCCGGCACCACATGACCCTTGCAGTGGGTCGTGATGTTTAAGGCTTTGATAGACCCCAATCCTCCATCAGGGATCTCATCATCGGTGAATGTTATGTAGTTGTCTGCGGTGATGTGATTAACGATTCGGTCCAATTTATTCACCGATATTTCCTTCGAGACAAAAGTTTGATTTAACACTTTCAAAAGGGCGTCATGGTGCCCCTCCGAGCTTAGCAGTAAGTCGAGGATAGAGATTCTAGCGGGCTGTTTCTTCAACTGCTCCACTATACTATACTCACTGTGCTTCAGAAAATGCAAAAACTCATGCGCTTGCTCCTCGGTGACAGGTTCATTCACCTTCGGAGTTGGATCTGTGAAGATCTTCTTCTTCTCTGCAAGCTTTGTTTGATCCTCTTCCTGAGCCGGTGAGTAACATCTCCCGCTCCTCGTGAAATGACCAACTTCATTCACTGGTTCCTCTCTCTCAACAGTTCCTGATTTCTCTGATTGTACCTCCTCGACAGCCTTTGAACCACTCGGCCCGGCCACACTCACGGTGTAATTCCACGGGACCCTTCGCGTATCCTTAAACGGGAAGGGTACCGGAGGGGTAATTACACTGTTGTTATCCATCATTCTTTGTAACGAGGACTTGAAGTCATCACACTGTTGGATTGTATGCCCGCGCTCTTGGTGGAATTCGCAATATGGGCCTTCCTCAGTAGATTCCTTCACTTGCATCCCTTGACAGATGAGCCCGTTATCAAACAGCTGTTGAAAAACCCACTTTAAGGGTGATCGGATTTCTGCCACCCTCATTTTAACCTGTCTCGCTTGATCCTCTTCGATTGCGTTCACACCCCGTCCGTCATGATTCGGGAGTGGGTTTATTGAGACACTGGGTTCATCAAATTTCAAAACCCCAGCATTTATCATATTCTGGACGATCCTCTTGAAGGCTGTGCAATTCTCGATGCTATGCCCATGAACGTTAGAATGATATACACTGGGCCTTCGAGTCATACCAGTGTGGGTAGGGGGTTTGAGCGGAACGATAACGTATGGGCGAACCATATCAGCATCGTGTAGCTGAGTGTGCAACTCAGCATACGTGATTGGGATTGGTGAGAAATTTGGCTTTTCCCACCTTGAGTCTTTCTTGTTCGGGCCCTGGGAGCCTCCTGCTCCTGTCTTTGGTTTGGAAATTGTCACATTTTTTGGGGGTTCATACACAACAACGTTGTTTACCTCGTTGTCTTTTTTCTTGGAATTCTTCTTTGAGCTATCAGACCCTTCAATTCTCCCACTTTTGATAGCTGCCTCCACCAACTCTCCGGTGGCAACTATTTGAGAGAAACTCTACATGGATGTGCTTATGAAGAGACGTTCATACATCGCCCCCTTCAATGTTTCTATAAACATATGAGTCATCTCCCGCTCGATTAACGGAGGCTGCACCTGAGAGGCTAGATCTCTCCACCTGTGGGCATACTGTTAGAATATTTCGTTGGACTTTTGCCCCATTTGCTGTAACATGACTCTGGTGGGCCCCATCTCTGTCACATGCTTGTAATTCTCTATAAATACGTGATAAAGGTCCTTCCAGGATTTTATACTCTCCCGAATGAGTTGTGTGTACCATCGGATAGCAGAACCCGTCAGACTATCCTGAAAGCAATGGATAAGCAGCTTCTCATCCTTGCTGAAACGACCATCTTTCGACAATACATCGTCATGTGGGCACTTAGGCACGACGTCTCGTCGTACTTTTCGAAGTCGGGCATTTTGAATTTTGGTGGCAGGACCAAATCAGAGACCAGGCTGAGCTCGAACGCATCGGTGCTTTTATCCACCGACCCTTGGACTTGAATTTGCTGGATCTTGGCTTTGAGAGCCTTGAAGTGATCAACATACTTCTTCTCCATTTCTTGTCGCATCTTCTCCACTTCGTTCATAAAGTTGAGATCCTGGATTTCATCAGTATTCGGAGAAAACTCTTCAAATTCCACGGGGTGACTCGTGGATGTCCCTACTGCATTGAACTGTACTCTCCCCGGGACTGAATATACTTTCGGTTGCCCCTTAGTTGTCGTCTCTACCTGCCTTTCAGCTTCATCTCCCATTTCCATCGACGCTTTACCTCTTTCATCTTGCTTCATACCCAAAAGAGCGGTTATCTGACTGATAATATCTGTCTGAATCTTAGCGAAGCCATCTTTCATGCCAGTTTTTATCGCATCTAAGCGATTTGCGAATATGGCCTGATGATCCTCTAATCTTTGTAGTCTCTCTTCCATTGCTAGTCACTTGGTGCGCGAACGCGTTGAATACGTGTATATTATGTTTGCTATTTTTAAAATTCACTGCCATAAAACCTTTGTTATTAAACTTTATTTTTAATTAATAATAATGCACATGATGTATGAATGCATGAATACATGAATGCAAGCGGGTATTAAATTCAAAAAACAATCTCTTAAAAACATTCGTTTGTGGAAAAAGGATTCACTACAACTTTAAAGATAACTACAGAAAACTGTTGGCCCTAATCCCTAAGTTGGTCAATTCATTAAGTATGCAAACGATGGCTGCTCCATGTATTTCCCCGACGTTTGGTTGGTCCAGAAGAGTTTTCGCTTCTCCTGATAATATCTGTACATATGATGAGATAGTTCTGACTCGTCCCTTGAAGTTGACTAACTCGCTGTTCTGACTCTGGACTGTACGTTGTGCTGCCTCATACTTAGCCTTCCATGCTTCTTCGGCATTCTGACTCAGAGCTCCCTCGAAGTCGGCTAACTTTTCTCGCAACTCTTGTACTTGGCCCTCGAGTGAGATAATCTTTTGCTGAAGTTCCTCCTTCTCTTCTTCCATTTTGACCTTATCTTCGTTGTGATACTTATTAGCCACCAGTTCTTCTAACTGTGTTACTTGGGCTGTCAACTCGTGAATTGTCGCTCGGTCTTTGTCTGATGTCTTCTTGACTTTGGAGCTTACTTCTTTCGCTTCAGATATTTCTTTTCGTAGAGCTTCTTATACTCTTCCTTTTCCTTTAAAGCCTTGTTCAAACGGTCAGAACTGTCCCCGACACTTTCCTTTTTCCTTTTATGCCCCCCGGACATTGGTATTGCTTGCGCTTCCCTCAACTCTTGACGTAGCTTCTCGATCTGAATTGCCATATCCTTTTCTCTCCTTTCATGGGTTTGTACTTGGTACTTCGCAAGGTTCAACTCCTGTGTGAGCTTGTAGATCTTCTTATCTCGCCTTTGAGAATCCAAGTCCCGGTCCTCCTTGAGTTTTTCTAAAGCTGACGGTGCCTCTAGGGTTACCTTGCTTGAAGACGGTCCCTCATCCCTCGGTACTCCTTGGAAGACTCCGTCATTCTCCCTTCGTTCTCTCCACTCATCGTATCGGGCCATGATCTCAAACTCTCTATAGGGCTGAATCCTCCTAGGTGAGTCCCAAGTCTTCACAATCTGGGCTAACTTAGATCTGTATCCCTCACTCTGGTGTGAAAAACTGAAACTGGCCATCCCCGCTGTGGCTGGAATAAACTGTCTCGAATCGAATTGCCTTGAGACTAATAGAGGGCAGTAAGTCGTTCCACCCCATATACCTGCTAATGGGATCCAATCACAGTCTCTGCATCGATACCGGAAAGTCGACCCTCTATTCAACCAACAGGCCTTCCAGACGATATCCAAGTCTGTCAAATTTCGGAAAAGCTCACTCCACTGGGCTTCGGTCTTCTTCTCCACAATACAACTCTTTAAATGCTCCTCGATAGGTGAGTAGGTAGTCCTGAACCTTAGGGCGCTGTACGGAGAGTTCCAACGGTGGCCTCTGAACCAAACCTCTAAAAGCTGCGTACATCCCCAAAATCTTCCTTCATCGGCCCTCTTACACGCGGTAAGTGATCGATAAGTCTCGGCTAGTATGGCTGGCATCGGATTTACTCCCTTGGGTAACTTCTCGAACAAACCGACCGTGGATGGTTCTATGTGCTCGGGAGTTCTAGGAAATAGCACTAACCCATATATGCAAAGGGTGTACGACCTTCTTGCTTTAGTGGGCTCCTCGCTGCTCGAAGCTATCAAATCCTTAAAGACCTTCCAGCTCACTCTCTGTCTCTCTTTGTTTGGGTCCTCGTGACCCGTTACTTTCCGGTCCCAAAACTCTTTATCCTTACCAGTGATTTGCATCAGCTTCTTCTTAAAGCCCGAAGTGCTGTTTGACTTGACATAGATCCTATCATTCTTAATCATTAGACAGTTGATCAGAACCTCGTACTCCTCTAGTGTGGGTGTCATGTCTACCTTCCCGAAGGTGAAACAGTTGTAGGCTGGATTCCAAAATTGCACCATCGCCCTCATTAAGTACCTATCAATGGGAACCTTCGCTAACAAGGCAATATCCCCAAATTCCTTCTTAAACTGACCCTTCATGTCGTCACTCCATTGTTCCCATACCTCTTGGACCTCGGAGAGACAAGGACTTTGATTAGTACTCATTCTGACATACTCGTTTAGTGTAGAGATACTCCCTATCGGCAAACTGTCACCTTTCTCGTGCTGAACTGATTCAGACCAAGTCCAGACTTCTGTGTTATCTTCGCCTATAATGATCCCTTCTGACATTATTGGACACTTCTAACTTTATTGTTTTCCAAATTAATACCCATGCAAATATGCCAAATAAAAATAAATGCATAAAGGGATAAATAAAAACAAAAAAAAAAGAAAAGTGTTAGTAAAATACGAAGATAAAACAAAAAGAAAGTGCTGAAAAAAAAACAGAATACAAATAAAGCCAACAAAAAAAACAGGATAAAATGCGTAAAATAACCATAGAGCATACTAAATTGCATAAAAATAACCAGAGAGTATGCTAAAATACGCAAAATAACCAGAGAGCATGTTAACAGAGAAATCCTAAGTTCGGCGGCATTTCGGCAGCATACCGCCTTATCTTATGGTTCCTGTCTGGCTCTAGAGGGGGTCGGTTTCTACTCTATATGCAGGTTTTTGGTCTAGACACTGGGTTCCCGAACTGTCGTTACCGTCTACTACGACGATAAGACATCGATTCGGTGGTATATGTCCCTTACAACGGAGGTGAAGACCCCACGATGCGTAAGGTTAGTATACCGGAAGCAGATAGAAATCCGAAACTTAGAGCTGGAAAGCATCACGTCGGATAATATCTAACTCCCACTTAAGGGTAAAAGCTCGGGTCGAGAGCTTATGCATGAATGACAAGATAAAAGTAAAAAGTTATCCTCATTCAAATAATGTTCACTTAACAATAGAAAATTAAATTAATATCTAACTCCAAAATACCAAAACGCCACGTAAAGTTTGAAAACAATTAGGCCTGACTCACAAAAAAATAATTTTTACGTCCCCAGCGGAGTCGCCAAGCTGTCGCGACCTCTTTTAAAAAATGCGATTTTTAGGGTGAAAAAAAAGTGTTCGACGATTGATTTTGAAAAATATGAATTTTATTAATCTCGAAAAACCCAAATTTTAGGAAAACATAATTTAATTTTGAAAAAGGTTGACTTGGAGTCGTCACCGGCCACTTAGGTAGGCCAGACACCATAAAAAATAAACCAGAGATTCGTTTAAAAAACATTGGGTTCGGGAGTCGGTTATGTGAAAGGACGACCCTTACAAACACCCAAAATTGGTACCTTTAAAAAAACATTATGTGGCATTGACATTTTGAAGAAAGATATTAATTTAATTTTTCATTGTTAAATGAACATTATTTGAATTTTGGATATCCTTTTGATTTAGAAGTTACACCACTTTTAAACTTGAGTTGATCGAGACGTCTTCTAGATAGGAAACCTCACCCAAATTTAAAAGAATGTAACTTCCGCCTCAAAAGGCTAAAGCAAAATGCATGATTATTTTTTTATCTTGTTCATTTTAAGTTCTAATCCTAGAAAAGGCTTCATTACTTAAGTTTTTAAAACCTAAGTTACTAACGTTTACTAGTTATTTCCCTATCCATTTTTAATTCTAAACCTAAGTTTTCATCAAAATTCTAAGTTTTTAATAACACATGAATTCGATGCCAAGGTACACTCTCTAGGTTAGCATCATAGTGCGTCAAAACACCAACCTCTTTAGTGTATCCGAGACATAAGATTCACATGTTATGTTACTAGATTTTCTCCCTAATTAAATTAATTAATTTAAGTGACTAGTCCTAGAAAAGGCACTAAATTAATTAACCTAAGTTTATTAGGTGACCTTCCTAAAATATGCCATGCAAAACATAAAATAAAGTGTACACAAGATAAAGGAACTTCATCACTTTTATTAGAAACAATGGTGTACATAATATTACATCAAAAATTCCATCTCATGAGTACAAAAGGGACTTAAATTGAAAAAAAGAGATCAAAAGGGACTCGAGAACAAACCTTGAAAGATCGATTAGATTTAATTAAGTGTGAAATTAAATTTTAAAGTTTTAGAAATTTTTAATTAAATTAATTAATCAAATTTTCCTTAACTTCAAATTTTAATTAAGACCTAATTTAAATCTAACTTGGTGAATTTTAAGTTCAAAAGATTTAATGTTGGATTAAACTTAATTAAGTTGATTTTTAAATCTTAACTTAGAAATTTTAGATTAATTAAAAGTCGTTAATCAAAATAATTTCTAACCTTTTAAGAATCTAATTTTAACTTAATTAAAGTTTAACTGGTGAGATTTAGGGTTAACTAGACTTAAATTAGTTTTAAATCTTACTTTTAGAAAATTAATTAAAATTAATTAAATTAAAATTATCTTCCAATTTTTTAAGAATTAACCGCCTGCTCCGTCGTATGATCCGAAGCGCCACCGTGGGGCGTCGCTCCGGTGAGTTCTTCGGCCACCGAGTCGAGACCTCCGATCGACCTCCCGACGTTGTTTCCGACGCCGGAGAGGGTTTCCGACACCGGTGGGCCGTCTGGTGACCCTAAACCCCCTAAAAATAGCTAAAAACCTCGGATTCAAACCCTACAACCGATTTAAACTAACCCTAAACCCTTAAAAACAAACGGCTACCCTCCTAAACCAAACCAAAACCCAGATTTAAGCACCAAAACAAAAAGAAACTGATTCAAAGGCTTACCGCAAGGTTCGATTCCTCCTCACTGCTACTGCCGAAGATCTCTAATCGATTAAAGCTCCAAAATCCGATTGAAACCAAAGCCTTCAGTCCGATCACCTCCAATTTCCCCGTCCCCTAACATGGTTCGAATGAATCCCTTTTAAAGGGATTCAAGTTAGAATCCAAGTTCAACCTAAACTCTCCCTCTCAACCTAATCTAAACCAACCGGAAAATCAAACCAAATCCCCTAACAATCCGGCAGCAAACCCCACGACCCAAAGGTTTCTGTTTTTCGATTTTTTAGTTTTTATTTTTATTTTTTTTGATTTTTTAATATTTTAATATTAATATTATATTATTTATATTATTAATTATTATATTAATTATATATTATTATTATTTAATATTTTTGTGTTGACAGTTGCCTCTCTTTGCTCAATGCTGCGGAGCAGGAGATGGGCAAAGACTAAAAAACACGAAAATTGTAAACCTTAAAGCTTGAGGTTATTCTTCTCACTCAAAAATTCCTCAAACCTAACATCATGCCCGGAGGATTTAACATCATGCCCGGAGGACTTACTGATGACCCGGAGGATTTAGGATCGTATTGTCTCCTTGATTGTGCAAACGATATCATCACTCCCGAGGGTGATGGCCCGGAGGACTTAACATCATGCCCGGAGAACTTAATGATGATCCGGAGGATTTAGGATCGTATTGCCTCCTAGATTGTGCAAACGATATCATCACTCTCGAAGGTGATGGCCCGGAGGACTTAACATCATGCCCGAAGGACTTACTGATGACTTGGAGGATTTAACATCATGCCCGAAGGACTTACTGATGACCCGGACGATTTAACATCAAAAAGGGTTCCATTCTCCGTATGCACGAATGGATATGCAGGTTTTATTCTCCGAATGCTCGAATAGATAAGCAGGTTCTATTCTTCGAGTGCTCGAATAGATAAGCAGGTTTAAAAAGGGTTCCATTCTCCATATGCACGAATGGATATGCAGGTTCTATTCTCCGAATGCTCGAATAGATAAGCAGGTTCAAAAAGGGTTCCATTCTCCGTATGCATGAATGGATATGCAGGTTCTATTCTCCGAGTGCTCGAATAGATAAGCAGGTTCAAAAAGGGTTCCATTCTCCGTATGCACGAATGGATATGCAGGTTCTGAAATGTCTTTTCTCGAATTTCTTTCCTCTGAAATCTTTTCTTGTCCTGATCTGGATTGCTTTGTTGATCTGTAAATTCCTGTTAAAATTAACGACAAAGATATCCTGAATGCATGAGTTAGCATGTTTTACCATGTGGATGCCTAACCTTATGATGCATGAGTATGGCCTTGAAAGGCAAGTATTATCAGTCAGTTTGCCACTCTAAAGGGGCTGATCGACTCTTCTCCTTCTTTTCTGCATTCGAGGATTTTTGTTTCACATAGCGAGGATAAAGCTTCCTCTTTAAAAAGCTATTCTGAGGCGTTCTTTCAAGACAAATTTCGTCTAAAAATCGGAACATGTTTGTACTCCATTATTTTAATCCGGTGAACAAATCTTACCTATAATCTTGAAACATAATAATGCCAAAAGATCTTCTGTATTAATTCATTCATGTTAATTTATTAGCATGATGCTTTGGGCAAAATTGAAGGCTCAAATGAAGGGAATGAGTATTTTTATTAAAGCTTCTCATAGATTCAACATAACAAACAAGGCAAAACAATTCAAAGGGAAAAGAAAAGAACAAAATGCAAGTTCCCAAACGCTCATCACATGCGTTCATCCAGGCCTTATCCCGAGATATAGATTCAAAAATGAGCTACTCGTCTAGCTATCTTTCAAATGAGGATCCAACTTTGTAAACGTGAAGATCCTTCCATATTTCTTGGTAACTGAGAAGCACGAATCATTGGATGCCTATTTTATTCATCTGGGCCGCCATTCCTGGTTTTCGACCCAAACCCTCCGTTGGTATCGAGACGCCCTTTATGGGTTTTCATCTCGACCCCTCATTTCTTTTAGTCATCCTTTTTCGTGAAGCGCCTTTTCGGGTTTTCGCTTCATTTTCTTTTTCCTTTCTCTTTTTCTTTCTTTTTCTTTTTTTTTATCTCTTTTTTCTTTTCCTTCAGGCGAAGTATCTCTTAACTGAATCAGAATTTACTGGTTTGCCTAGCTCTTGTCCATCCATTTCAGTCAAGATTAGTGCGCCTCCGGAGAAGGCCTTTTTGACAACGTAAGGCCCTTCCCAATTCGGTATCCATTTTCCCTGAAAATCTCGGTGTATGGGCAAGATCTTTTTCAGCACTAGATCCCCTTCTCGGAATACTCGTGGTCGAACTTTCTTGTCGTAAGCCCAGATCAGCCGTTTCTGATACATTTGGCTGTGGCAGATAGCTTTCAACCGCTTTTCTTCGATTAGATTCAACTGATCCAAACGGAACTGTATCCACTCTGCATCACTTAGATTTACCTCTGATAATACCCGAAGAGATGGGATTTCAACTTCAAGAGGTAATACGGCCTTAGTACCGTATACTAGGGAGTATGGTGTTGCCCCGGTAGATGTTCTGATCGAAGTCCGATATGTAAATAAGGCAAAAGGAAGCCTTTCATGCCAATCTTTTTAAGTTTCAGTCATCTTGGATATGATCCTCTTAATGTTCTTGTTTGCTGCCTCAACGGCTTCATTCATCTTTGGCCGGTATGCTACTGAGTTGTGTTGAATTATTTTAAACTGCTCACAGGTTTCTGCTATCAATCTATTGTTGAAATTGATAGCATTATCCGTGATGATTCCCTCTGGTAGACCATACCGACAAATAATATCTTTCTTCAAGAACTTGCAAACTGTTGTTCTTGTGATGTTAGCATAAGAGACATCTTCTATCCATTTAGTGAAGTAATCGATGGCCACTAATATAAAGCGATGCCCATTTGAGTCCTTGGGGTGAATCTGCCCAATTACATCTAATCCCCAAACAGAAAAAGGCCAAGGCGAATTCATTGTATATAACGGCATTGGCGGAGAGTTAATTTTATCTGCATAGATCTGGCATTTATAACACTTTTTGGCATATTCTATGCAATCCTCCTCCATAGTAGACCAGTAATATCTGTATCTTATTATTTTCCGTGCCATCGAGAGATCATTGGCATGCGTTCCGCAAATTCCGTCATGCACCTCTTCCAAGATACATCTTGCCTCACTGGTATTGACACATCTTAACAATACTTGATCTCTGCTCTTTCTGTACAAGACGTCACCATCCAGTACGTATGCAGCAGCCATTCTTCTGATTGTTCTCTTTTCAACGTTGTTAGATCCAGATGGGTAAGCTTGGAACTTGACGTATTGCAGAATGTCAAAATACCAAGGACTGCCATCCTCTTCCTCCAAGTTGCCGCAATGAGCTTATGCTTCATAGCTCTGCATCCGGATTAACATCATATCCTCCAGTCTGTTTGCTTGGAAAACTGAGGCCAGTGTAGCTAAAGCATCTGCCATTTGGTTGTCTTCTCTAGGAAGGTAAACGAATGTTATCTCGTCAAATTCTTCAATTAATTCTAGTATCAACTTTCGATATTCTACCAACTTCGTGTCTTTGGTATCCCATTCCCCACGTAGTTGATAAATAACTAAAGCTGAATCCCCGTATACATTCAAGGATTTTATTTTTCGTTCTATGGCAGCCTTCAATCCCATGACACATGCTTCGTATTCGGCCATATTATTAGTGCACAAGAATTCCAACTTGCTCGTGAGAGGGTAATGTACACCATCCGGAGATATCAGCACAGCTCCGATTCCCCTTACGAGGGCATTGACTGCCCCATCGAAATATAATTTCCATTTTTCTGTTTCTTTATTTTCTTCGACAGAAATAGTCATCATATCCTCGTTCGGAAAATCGAAGTTTAGAGGCTCATAATCATCCGAGGCTCTACTCGCAAGAAAGTCCACTATGGCACTTCCCTTGATTGCTTTCTGGCTGACATATACTATGTCAAATTCGGACAACAACATTTGCCATCGGGCTAACCTCCCAGTCAACGCGGGTGCTTCCATTAGAAACTTCAAAGGGTCGAGTTTCGAGATCAACCACGTGGTATGGTATAGCAAATATTGTCTGAGCCGACGAGTAACCCAAACGAGTGCACAATACATCTTTTGGATAAATGGGTACCGTGCCTCGCATTCGGCGAATTTCCTACTCAGGTAGTAAATTGCTCTTTCCTTCTTCCCACTATCATCATGTTGCCCCAGTACGCATCCCATAGAATTCTCGAAGACCGTCAGGTAAAGAATTAATGGTCTCCCAGGAACTGGTGCCACCAATATTGGCGCGTTGGACAAATATTGTTTGATTTTGTCCCACGCTTCCTGACATTCATCATTTCATTCACCTGGGTTGTTCTTCCGAAGCAATTTAAAAACGGGATCACACCTGTCGGTTAACTGAGAGATGAACCGAGACACATAGTTTAATCTCCCAAGGAAACCTCGAACCTCTTTCTGTGATTTTGGAGGTGGCAAACTCTGAATTGCCTTGACCTTATCAGGATCGATTTCGATTCCCCTTTGACTGACAATGAAACCAAGTAGTTTGCCGGATGTAACCCCGAACATACATTTATTAGGGTTAAGCTTCAGCTGATACTTTCGTAGCCTTTGGAACAACTTTTTCAAATCCTGCACATGTCCATCTTCTGTTTGGGACTTAGCTATCATATCGTCCACATAAATTTGATTTCTTTGTGCATCATGTCATGAAAGAGTGTCACCATAGCTCTCTGATATGTGGCCCCGGCGTTTTTCAATCTAAAAGGCATGACTTTATAGCAGAACATGCCCCAGAGTATGGTAAAAGTCGTCTTCTCTATGTCTTCCGGATTCATCTTGATCTGATTGTAACCCGAGAAACCATCCATGAAGGAGAACCATGAATGCCCCGAGGTATTATCCACTAGGACATCGATATGAGGTAGAGGGAAATTGTCTTTCAGGCTCGTCCTGTTCAAATCCCTATAATCCACACACATCCGAACCTTCCCATCCTTCTTCGGTACTGGGACTATATTTGCTACCCATTCTGGGTATGCTGACACTTGTAGGAAACCTGCATCAATCTGCTTCTGAACCTCTTCCTTAATCTTCAATAACATCTCAGGTCTCAACCGTCTGAGCTTCTGTTGTATAGGCTTGCAATCTAGTCTGATGGGCAATTTATGGACCACGATGTCGGTATTTAAGCCCGGCATATCTTGATAGGACCATGCGAAGACATCCTTGAATTCTCGCAATAAGTCTACCAACTTCTGTTTTGCCCCTGGCGGGAAAGCTACACCGATCATAACTTCCTTTTTCTATTCTTCTGTACCCAGATTCAGAGTTTCTATTTCTTCTTTGAGGGGCATGATTTGCTTATCCTCCTGCTTCACCAACCTTAACAATTCTTCAGCAATCTCGTAGTCTTCATTGTCTTCACACTCATTGATTTCCGTTAGACAAGAGATCCTTTTCAAATCTATTTCGGGTTTAGGCCCGGAATCATACATGTGATCATTGTTCAGAAACCTGCAAAGAAGAATTTGTATAGTTGGATGGGAATAATAGATGAATAAGGATGAAATGAATGAAGCGAATGAAGGAAAAGAAAAATGTTTGCCATTGTTGAAAGGGAAAGAGCATCTTTATTTGCTAAATAAAAAACATGAAAAAGCCCTTTACAGAAAAATCCCCTACACTTGCGGGCAAAAGTATAGGATGGTTTATGGCATTACTCTGTTTTATAAACTACAGGTAAATCCTCTATAGTCCAGTTGTTCAGAGTCTCGCCCGGGAGGCACGAACGAATTTTATCCAGCAGATTCATCCTTGATCCTTCAGAAATTCCTCCTACCATTAATCCCTCAAATGCTTCCCCAAAAATTTCCTCTTCTTGCAATCTGATGGCTTCCAAGCGATTCTTCTCCGCCTGTTCAGTGACATTCACATACCCGTGGGAGATGAAGTCGATTTCTGTGCTCAAAGATGTCGGCTTCTTGGCTGTGATTCTTCCATGTTTGTTCCCATATGCCTCGATTGAGAAGCCTAACCCAGCTCGCCCTTTCTTCATGACCACAGGCTTTGGGCGTAGATTCCCCTGCAACTTTCTTCCTAGTCCTCTCCCGGCTTTGGCTCCCTTGCCGAGGGTCTGTTTGACGGTCATCTCGGTACAACTTGACAGCTTTGGACAGGGGAATGTCGCACTTTCAGCGACGAATGCAGCATTGATAAATTCTAGGGCCCGGAAAGAACATTCTAATGCTTGTTCATTTGCTTGCACATATGGCGTATCCGTAGAGACGAATGCAATGATGTCCTCCTCCGCCCCAACACATACGAGCTTGCCATCCACTACAAATTTCAACTTCTGGTGTAGTGATGACGGCACTGCCCCGGCAGAATGAATCCAAGGTCGGCCGAGCAAACAATTGTAAGTGGGCTTAATGTCCATTACAACAAAATCTATGTTGTATACGGATGGCCCAATCAGTAATGGGACTTCAATCCTTCCCAACACATCCCTTGTGGTCCCATCGAAGGCTCTGACCACATTCTGATAACTCTTCATGTGTGCGACATCAATAGGCAACCTTTGCAGAGTTTCCATGGGTAACACGTTCAAAGCTGAACCGTTGTCGATTAGAACTCCCGGCACCACATGACCCTTGTAGTGGGTCGTGATGTTTAAGGCTTTGATAGAACCCATTCCTCCATCAGGGATCTCATCATCGGTGAACGTTATGTAGTTGTCTGCGGTGATGTGATTAACGATTCGGTCCAATTTGTTCACCGATATGTCCTTCGGGACAAAAGTTTGATTTAACACTTTCAAAAGAGCGTCACAATGCCCCTCCGAGCTTAGCAGTAAGTCGAGGATAGAGATTCTAGCGGGCTGTTTCTTCAACTGCTCCACTATACTATACTCACTGTGCTTCAGAAAACGCAAAAACTCATGCGCTTGCTCCTCGGTGACAGGTTCATTCACCTTCGGAGTTGGATCTGTGAAGACCTTCTTCTTCTCCGCAAGCTTTGTTTGATCCTCTTCCTGAGCCGGTGAGTAACATCTCCCGCTCCTCGTGAAATGACCCACTTCATTCACTGGTTCCTCTCTCTCAGCAGTTCCTGATTTCTCTAATTATACCTCCTCGACGGCCTTTGAACCACTCGGCCCGGCCACACTCGCAGTGTAATTCCACGGGACCCTTCGCGTATCCTTAAACGGGAAGGGTGTCGGAGGGGTAATTACTATGCGAGGAGCACTTGCTGACCCGGCTGGGTTGTTGCCCCTTGGTCGGGCTGAGATGACTAGCGGCCTGCTCGCACTGTATCTTGGCCCGGTATCCTCTGACGTACATACGTCTATCATTTTCCGCCCACCTTCCTTAGTAAAGAATTTCACCTCTTTGTTATCCATCATTCTTTGTAACGAGGCCTTGAAGTCATCACACTGCTGGATTGTATGCCCGCGCTCTTGGTGGAATTCGCAATATGGGCCTTCCTCAGTAGATTCCTTCACTTGCATCCCTTGATAGATGAGCCCGTTATCAAACAGCTGTTGAAAAACCCACTTTAAGGGTGATCGGATTTCTGCCACACTCATTTTAACCTATCTCGCTTGATCCACTTCGATTGCGTTCACACCCCTTTCGCCATGATTCGGGAGTGGGTTTGTTGAGACACTGGGTTCATCAAATTTCAAAACCCTGGCATTTATCATATTCTGGACGATCCTCATGAAGGTTGTGCAATTCTCGATGCTTTGCCCATGAACGTTAGAATGATACACACTGGGCCTTCGAGTCATACCAGTGTGGGTAGGGGGTTTGAGCGGAACGATAACGTATGGGCAAACCATATCAGCATCGTGTAGCTGAGTGTACAACTCAACATACGTGATTGAGATTGGTGAGAAATTTGGCTTTTCCCACCTTGAGTCTTTCTTGTTCGGGCCCTGGGAGCCTCTTGCTCCTGTCTTTGGTTTGAAAATTGTCACATTTTTCGGGGGTTCATACATCACAGCGTTGTTTACCTCGTTGTCTTTCTTCTTGGAATTCTTCTTTGAGCTATCAGACCCTTCGATTCTCCCACTTTTGATAGCTGCCTCCACCAACTCTCCGGTGGCAACTATTTGAGAGAAACTCTGCATGGATGTGCTTATGAAGAGACGTTCATACATCGGCCCCTGCAATGTTTCTGTAAACATATGAGTCATCTCCCGCTCGATTAACTGAGGCTGCACCTAAGAGGCCAGATCTCTCCACCTATGGGCATACTGTCGGAATGTTTCGTTGGACTTTTGTCCCATTTGCTGTAACATGACTCTGGTGGGCCCCATCTCTGTCACATGCTTGTAATTCTCCATAAATGCGTGATAAAGGTCCTTCCAGGATTTTATACTCTCCCGACTGAGTTGTGTGTACCATCGGATAGCAGAACCCGTCAGACTATCCTGAAAGCAATGGATAAGCAGCTTCTCATCCTTGCTGAAAGCGGCCATCTTTCGACAATACATCGTCATGTGGGCGCTTGGGCACGATTTCTCGTCGTACTTTTCAAAGTCGGGCATTTTGAATTTTGGCGGCAGGACCAAATCAGAGACCAGGCTGAGCTCGAACGCATCAGTGCTTTTATCCACCGACCCTTGGACTTGAATTTGTTAGACCTTGGCTTCGAGAGCCTTGAAGTGATCAGCATACTTCTTCTCCATTTCTTTTCGCATCTTCTCCACTTCGTTCATAAAGTTGAGATCTGGGATTTCATCAGTATTCGGAGAAAACTCTTCAACTTCCACGGGGTGACTCGTGGATGTCCCTACTGCATTGAACTGTACTCTCCCCGGGACTGAATGTACTTCCGGTTGCCCCCTAGTTATCGTTTCTACCTGCCCTTCAGCTTTATCTCCCATTTCCATCGACGCTTTACCTCTTTCATCTTGCTTCGTACCCAAAAGAGCGGTTATCTGACTGATAATATCTGTCTAAATCTTAGCGAAGCCATCTTTCATGCCAGTTTCTATCGTATCTAAGCGATTTGCGAATATGGCCTGATGATCCTCTAATCTTTGTAGTCTCTCTTCCATTGCTAGTCTCTTGGTGCGCGAACGCGTTGAATACGTGTATAGTATGTTTGCTATTTTTAAAATTCACTGCCATAAAACCTTTTTTATTAAACTTTATTTTTAATTAATAATAATACACATGATGTATGAATGCATGAATGCATGAATGCATGAATGCAAGCGGGTATTAAATTCAAAAAACAATCTCTTAATAACATTCGTTTGTGCAAAAAGGATTCATTACAACTTTAAAGATAACTACAGAAAAATGTTGGCCCTAATCCCTAAGTTGGTCAATTCATTAAGTATGCAAACGATGGCTGCTCCATGTATTTCCCCGACGTTTGGTTGGTCCAGAAGAGTTGTCGTTTCTCCTGATAATATCTGTACATATGATGCGATAGTTCTGACTCGTCCCTTGAAGTTGACTAACTCGCTGTTCTGACTCTGGACTGTACGTTGTGTTGCCTCATACTTAGCCTTTCATGCTTCTCCGGCATTCTGAATCAGAGCTCCCTCGAAGTCGGCTAACTTTTCTCGCAACTCTTGTACTTGGCCCTCGAGTGAGATAATCTTTTGTTGAAGTTCCTCCTTCTCTTCTTCCATTTTGACCTTATCTTCGTTGTGATACTTAGCCACCAGTTCTTCTAACTGCGTTACTTGGGCTGTCAACTCGTGGATTGTCGCTCGATCTTTGTCTGATGTCTTCTTGGCTTTGGAGCTTACTTCTTTCGCTTCACGATATTTCTTTTCGTAGAGCTTATTGTACTCCTCCTTTTCCTTTAAAGCCTTTTTCAAACGGTCAGAACTGTCCCCGACACTTTCCCTTTTCCTTTTATGCCCCCCAGACATTGGTATTGCTTGCGCTTCCCTCAACTCTTGACGTAGCTTCTCGATCTGAATTGCCATATCCTTTTTTCTCCTCTCATGGGTTTGTACTTGGTACTTCACAAGGTTCAACTCTTGTGTGAGCTCGTAGATCTTCTTATCTCTCCTCTGAGAATCCAAGTCCCGGTCTTCCTTGAGTTTTTCTAAAGCTGACGGTGCCTCTAGGGTTACCTTGCTTGAAGACGGTCCCTCATCCCTCGGTACTCCTCGGAAGACTCCATCATTCTCCCTTCGTTCTCTCCACTCGTCGTATCGGGCCATGATCTCAAACTCTCTATAGGGCTGAACCCTCCTAGGTGAGTCCCAAGTCTTCACAATCTGGGCTAACTTAGATCTGTATCCCTCACTCTGGTGTGAAAAACTAAAACTGGCCATCCCCGCTGTGGCTGGAATAAACTGTCTCGAACCGAATTGCCTTGAGACTAATAGAGGGAAGTAAGTCGTTCCACCCTATATACCTGCTAATGGGATCCAATCGCAGTCTCTGCATCGATACCGGAAAGTCGACCCTCTATTCAACCAACAGGCCTTCCAGACGATATTCAAGTCTGTCAAATTTCAGAAAAGCTCACTCCACTGGGCTTCAATCTTCTTCTCCACAATACAACTCTTTAAATGCTCCTCGATAGGTGAGTAGGTAGTCCAGAACCTTAGGGCGCTGTACGGAGAGTTCCAACGGTGGCCTCTGAACCAAACCTCTAAAAGCTACGCACATCCTCAAAATCTTCCTTCACCGACCCTCTTACACGTGGTGAGTGATCGATAAGTCTCGGCTAGTATGGCTGGCACCGGATTTACTCCCTTGGATAACTTCTCGAACAAACCGACCGTGGATGGGTCTAGGTGCTCGGGAGTTCTAGGAAATAGCACTAACCCATATATACAAAGGGTGTACAACCTTCTTGCTTTAGTGGGCTCCTCGCTGCTCGAAGCTATCAAATCCTTAAAGACCTTCCAGCTCACTCTCTGTCTCTCTTCGCTTGGGTCCTCGTGACCCGTTACTTTCCGGTCCCAAAACTCTTTATCCTTACCAGTGATTTGCATCAGCTTCTTCTTAAAGCCCGAAGTGCTGTTTGGCTTGACATAGATCCTATCATTCTTAATCATTGGACAGTTGATCAGAACCTCGTACTCCTCTAGTGTGGGTGTCATGTCTACCTTCCCAAAGGTGAAATAGTTGTAGGATGGATTCCAAAATTACACCATCGCCCTCATTAAGTGCCTATCAATGGGAACCTTCACTAACAAGGCAATATCCCCAAATTCCTTCTTAAACTGACCCTTCATGTCGTCACTCCATTGTTCCCATACCTCTTGGACCTCGGAGAGACAAGGACTCTGATTGGTACTCATTCTGACATACTCGTTTAGTGTAGAGATACTCCCTATCGGCAAACTGTCACCTTTCTCGTGCTGAACTGATTTGGACCAAGTCCAGACTTCTGTGTTATCTTCGCCTATAATAATCCCCTCTGACATTATTGGACACTTCTAACTTTATTGTTTTCCAAATTAATACCCATGCAAATATGCCAAATAAAAATAAATGCATAAAGGGACAAAGAAAAACAAAAAAAGAAAAGTGTTAGTAAAATACGAAGATGAAACAAAAAGAAAGTGCTGAAAAAAAAACAGAATGCAAATAAAGCCAACAAAAAAAACAGGATAAAATGCGTAAAATAACCATAGAGCATGCTAAATTGCATAAAAATAACCAGAGAGCATGCTAAAATACGCAAAATAACCAGAGAGCATGTTAACAGAGAAATCCTAAGTTCGGCGGCATTTCAGCAGCATACCGTCTTATCTTATGGTTCCTGTCTGGCTCTAGAGGGGGTCGGTTTCTACTCTATATGCAGGTTTTTGGTCTAGACACTGGGTTCCCGAACTGTCGTTACCGTCTACTACGACGATAAGACATCGATTCGGTGGTATAGGTCCCTTACACCGGAGGTGAAGACCCCACGATGCGTAAGGTTAGTATACCAGAAGTAGATAAAAATCCGAAACTCGGAGCTGGAAAGTATCACGTCGGATAATATCTAACTCCCACTTAAGGATAAAAGCTCGGGTCGAGAGCTTATGCATGAATGACAAGATAAAAGTAAAAAGTTATCCTCATTCAAATAATGTTCACTTAACAATAGAAAATTAAATTAATATCTAACTCCAAAATACCAAAACGCCACGTAAAGTTTGAAAACAATTAGGTCTGACTCACAAAAAAATAATTTTTAAGTCCCCAGCGGAGTCGCCAAGCTGTCGCGACCTCTTTTAAAAAATGCGATTTTTAGGGTGAAAAAAAAGTGTTCGACGATTCATTTTGAAAAATATGAATTTTATTAATCTCGAAAAACCCAAATTTTAGGAAAACATAATTTAATTTTGATAAAGGTTGACTTGGAGTCGCCACCGGCCACTTAGGTAGGCCAAACACCATAAAAAATAAACCAGAGATTCGTTTAAAAAACATTGGGTTCGGGAGTCGGTTACGTGAAAGGACGACCCTTACAAACGCCCAAAATTGGTACCTCTAAAAAAAATATTACGTGACATTGACATTTTGAAGAAAGATATTAATTTAATTTTTCATTGTTAAATGAACATTATTTGAATTTTGGATATCCTTTTGATTTAGAAGTTACACCACTTTTAAACTTGAGTTGATCGAGACGTCCTCTAGATAGGAAACTTCACCCAAATTTAAAAGAATGTAAGTTCCGCCTCAAAAGGCTAAAGCAAAATGCATGATTATTTTTTTATCTTGTTCATTTTAAGTTCTAATCCTAGAAAAGGCTCCATTACTTAAGTTTTTAAAACCTAAGTTACTAACATTTACTAGTTATTTACCTATTCATTTTTAATTCTAAACCTAAGTTTTCATCAAAATTCTAAGTTTTTAATAACACATGAATTCGATGCCAAGGTACACTCTCTAGGTTAGCATCATAGTGCGTCAAAACACCAACCTCTTTAGTGTATCCGAGACATAAGATTCACATGTTATGTTACTAGATTTTCTCCCTAATTAAATTAATTAATTTAAGTGACTAGTCCTAGAAAAGGCACTAAATTAATTAACCTAAGTTTATTAGGTGACCTTCCTAAAATATGCCATGCAAAACATAAAATAAAGTGTACACAAGATAAAGGAACTTCATCACTTTTATTAAAAACAATGGTGTACATAATATTACATCAAAAATTCCATCTCATGAGTACAAAAGGGACTTAAATTGAAAAAAAGAGATCAAAAGGGACTCGAGAACAAACCTTGAAAGATCGATTAGATTTAATTAAGTGTGAAATTAAATTTTAAAGTTTTAGAAATTTTTAATTAAAATTAATTAATCAAATTTTCCTTAACTTCAAATTTTAATTAAAACCTAATTTAAATCTAACTTGGTGAATTTTAAGTTCAAAAGATTTAATGTTGGATTAAACTTAATTAAGTTGATTTTTAAATCTTAAATTAGAAATTTTAGATTAATTAAAAGTCGTTAATCAAAATAATTTCTAACCTTTTAAGAATCTAATTTTAACTTAATTAAAGTTTAATTGGTGAGATTTAGGGTTAACTAGACTTAAATTAGTTTTAAATCTTACTTTTAGAAAATTAATTAAAATTAATTAAATTAAAATTATCTTCCAATTTTTTAAGAATTAAAGGCCTAATAAAAGTCTAAGTTGGGTGAATGTTTTAAGGCTTAAGGCTAACTAGACCTAATTAAAGGGTTTAATTTTTAAACTTTAGAAATTAATTAAAATTAATTAAAATAATTAATTAAAATTATTTTCTAATTTTTAAGAATTTTAAAAACCTAATTGAAGTCTAATTTGGGGAGTGTTTTAAAGTTTAGGGCAAAACTAGGCCTAAGTTGGATTAATTCTAAAACTTCATTTTTAAAAATTAATTAAAATTAATTAAGATAATTAATTAAAATTATTTCCTAAACTAAAGAATTAAATTAAACCTATTTTTTAAGTCTAATTTTGAAGTCTTAGGGGTCAAATTAATTTATATTAGATTTTAAATAGGTTAAATTAATTTTTAAGTCTTCTTAAAGCTTAACTAAGTTCTAATTTATGACCTAATTAATTTTTAAAGTCTTAAAATTAATATTTTACTCTAATTAAATCTAAAAACAAATTAAATTAAGTCTTAAGGGTTTAATCTAGGGTCTAAAGGACCTAATTGGATGAATTCTAAAGTCCTAGGGCCCTAATTGAAGTTTTGGGGACCTAATTGAATGAGTATTAAAGTTCTAGGGACTAAAATAAGGATTCAGGGACCGGATTGAAATACATCTCAAACCTAGGGGGACCTAAAGG
Source organism: Abelmoschus esculentus (assembly GCA_035048815.1). Lineage (NCBI taxonomy): Eukaryota > Viridiplantae > Streptophyta > Magnoliopsida > Malvales > Malvaceae > Abelmoschus > Abelmoschus esculentus. Next base: position 5,570,848 of record JAUCBN010000013.1, on the reverse strand, counting down.
GGAAATATACCTTATCCGTTTAAAAACGCGCGGATCCAGGTTAAACTCGGATCTGGCCCGCGCATCCGGCCCACCTGAAACGATGCCGTTTCAAAGGAGAACAAAAGCCCCTGGTCCGAGTTGGCTCGGTCATTTGGACCGAGCCTAACTCGGTCTGACTCAGGATTAATAAAATCCTCTGCACCAAACACTCAACAACACAGAAAAACAAACAAAACGGATCAAAGAAAGGCCATTTTTAAGGGTGTTCTTCATGTTCTTGGAAGAACATGAAGAACACCAAGAACAGGGCATGAAGCCGCCGCCTGCTCCGCCGTATGATCCGAAGAGCCATCGTGGGGCGTCGCTCCGGTGAGTTCTCTGGCCACCGAGTCGAGACCTCCGATCGACCTCCCGACGTCATTTCCGATGCCGGAGAGGGTTTTCGACGCCGGTGGGCCGTTTGGTGACCCTAAAACCCCCTAAAAACAGTTAAAAACCTCGGATTCAAACCCTACAACCGATTTAAACTAACCCTAAATACCTAAAAACAAATGGCTACCCTTTTAAACCAAACCAAAACCCAGATTTAAGCATCAAAACAAAAAGAAACTGATTCAAAGGCATACCGCAAGGTTCGATTCCTCCTCACTGCTACTGCCGAAGATCTCTAATCGATTAAAGCTCCAAAATCCGATTGAAACCAAAGCCTTCAGTTTGATCACCTCCAATTTCCCCGTCCCCTAACATGGTTCGAATGAATCCCTTTTAAAGGGATTCAAGTTAGAATCCAAGTTCAACATAAACTCTCCCTCTCAACCTAATCTAAACCAACTGGAAAATCCAACCAAATCCCCTAACAATCGGGCAGCAAACCCCACGACCAAGAGGTTTCTGTTTTTCGATTTTTTAGTTTTTATTTTTTTTTGATTTTTTAATATTTTAATATTAATATTATATTATTTATATTATTAATTATTATATTAATTATATATTGTAAAACTAAAATTGATTTTGATATAACAAATAAATGTAAGGACTAATTTTGAAATAATTTTTTGGTCCTTAAGTCAAAGCTTGATCTCTAAGTCAAAACCAAGAACTTTAAAATACTCTTACAAGTCCTTTTCACACGAGGGTATCGATACCATGAGGATAGGTATCGATACACCTGGGAATTTTTCAAGGCTTATTCTTGAGATCAAGAACAGGTATCGAAACAAGGTTCGATAACAAAACTTTCTGCCAACCCATGTTTCGATACCAGTATCGAAACATCTTGGTTAATTTTCAAATTATTTTTTAATTTTAAAATATGACTCCTGGTATCGATACAGGTATCGATACACCCTTAATCTCCAACGGCTATTTTCAAGATTCAAATAAGTCGACCGTTGGTGTTAGTTAATTTTTAAATGATGGTTAGCCTGTATCGAAACAAGGTTTGATACCAGGCATCATAGAAAGTTTTTGTATCGAAACAGGTATCGATACACCCCCTATTAAATGCACAACGGCTCTTTCTTTTCTTGGCTTGTTTCGAAACAGGTACTCCGTGTTTTGATACCACCTGCTTCAGAGTGCATTTATGATGGAAAGATGAAGCTCCAACGTCCATATTTACTTTCCCAACAACTTCAACGGTTAGAAATTAATGAGAAGGTATAAAAAGAAGTATTTTCAAAAGCATACACAGAGAATTGAACATCAAGCAACATTCAAGCTCACAAATCCAACTAAAAGCACTTCATTGAATACTTTGTCCTCCCAACTTGTATTTTTCACTTTGATCTGTTGTAAACTAAGTTTGGGGAGAGTTTGTTTGTATCAAGGGCTATTATTTCTTGTGAGAGAATCTTTTTAGCCAATTTAAAACTTCTTGTAAACCTTGTGAGTGTTAAAATCAATTTTAGGGAGAAAATTGATTTGTTTGTAAAGGTTATCCCTTGAACCTAGAAAAAGGCTGAATTCAATAGTGAATTGTTTTCAAAATCCTTAGTGGGAGCTAAGGTAGTGGATGTAGAGCTTGTTCGAAGCTTGAACCACTATAATTCTTTGTGTTCTTCAAATTTTCGATTTTTACCGAATCTCTCCTATAAATTTTTAATATCCAATTTACCCCCCTCTTGGCCATTATCCAATACCAATCAACTCAACAATTGGTATCAGAGCTATATCTTTGAAGGGATTCACCTCCACCAAAGAAGATCCAAGGGTTGTTGATCATCTCCACAACAAAAATCAAATGGCCTCCATCTCCGGTTCGTGGAACGAGTCTCACTCCATCACCAAGCCACCCTTCTTCAATGGGGACAACTATCCTTATTGGAAGAATAGGATGAGGTTATTCATCAACTCCAATGACTATGTCCTTTGGGATATAATTGAAGATGGACCCTCTATCCCTATGAAGCAAGAAGGAGATCGGAAAGTGCCTAAGAAGAGGAACGAGATGACCGATGAAGAAAGAAGGAGAATGTCCACTAAGATAAAGCTCTTCACATTCTCTTTTGTTTTCTAGGCCCCGACATCTACTCCAAGATGTCTTCATGCACAAGTGCCAAAGAAGTTTGGGACTCCTTGGAGACAACTTATGAGAGCACCAATGATGTGAAGGAAACAAAGATTGGTCTTCTCAACCTAAACTATGAAAACTTCAAGATGGAGCCGGATGAAGACATCACCAAAATGTTCGATAGATTTTTCGTGATTTTCAATGGTGTCAAAGGCTTTGGTGAGATCATTCCGGAAGAGAAGCTCGTGAGGAAACTTATCTACTCTCTTCCCGAGTCTTGGGATAGCAAAAGGACGGCTATCATTGAAGCGAAGGACTTGAAGACTCTAAAGCTAGATGCTCTTGTGGGATCCCTTCTTACCCATGAGATCATGAAGAAAGGAAGAGAAAAAGAGAAAAAGAAAGAAGAGGTAAAGATAGAGAAGAGGGAAGTAGAGAAAAAGAAGCAAGGGATTGCTCTTAAAGCTTCATTGTCACAAGAAGAAGTGGACACTAGTGAAGAAGAAGAGCTAGAGGAATTGGCCATGGTGGCCAAAAGATTCACAAGGCTTATGAGGGCAAATAGAAATCGAAGATTCCAACGAAAGAGGGATTTCAAAGCAAAGATCAAAGAAGAAGAGAAAGATCAAATCATTTGCTATGAATGCAAGAAGCCCGATCACATTAGGACAGATTGCCCACTATACAAAAAGAAGGGTTTTGAGAAGAAGAAGAAACACATAGCTCATGTTGCCACTTGGAGTGATGAGGAGTCATCATCCGATGAGGACAATGAAGTGGCCAACTTGTGTCTCATGGCTCTTGATGAGCCTAAGGTAACCCTTGAACCATCTTGTAATGATTTATCTTATGATGAACTTTATGATGCTTATGATGAATTACAAGATGTGTATGATGAGTGGTTTTGAAGTTCAAAGAATCGATTTTAAAAAGCAAGAAAACCATTTCCGATTTAGAAATGAAAAATGATTCTTTGACAAAAACAATTTTGGATTTGGAAGAAAAGGTTGTTGATTTAAATGATGATTTGAAATTTTTTCAAAAAGAAAATGTTGATTTAAACAACCTTGTTTCAAGCTTGAGTAAAAATCACCACAAGGTGGTGAATGAGCTTAAAGAACAAATTAAAGTGGTTGGGAGTTCAACTTTTGAAAAATGAAGCTCCTCAAAACCCAACCATGTCAAAAGAAATTTTCAAAACCACAAACAAAAAGGTTTTCAAAGGCATTTTAGACATAGAAAAATTAGGAGTGTTTGGGTTCCTAAGGAACTCATTGGTTCTAATAATATGAATGCCATTGCCTCTTGGATTCCTAAGGGAACCAAGCTTTTAGGGACTAACTCTCATGGACCCAAAATGATTTGGGTACCAAAAGTGAAAAACTAATTTTTTTTTGTAGGTTGAGCATTGCTTCAAGGCCAAAGCTTCAAGTCAAAACATGTGGTACCTTGATAGTGGATGCTCAAGGCATATGACCGGAGACAAGGGACGATTTAAGGAGTTAGAGCTCAAAAAGGGTGGAGTAGTGACATTTGTTGACAACTCCAAAGGCCAAATTGAGGGTATAGGCTCTATTGGTAATCAGTCCTCTATTCTCATTGAAAATGTCTTACTTGTTAATGGTCTTAAGCATAATTTGTTAAGCATTAGTCAATTGTGTGATAAAGGTTTCTATGTTTCTTTTGATAAAAATGGTTGTAAAATTATTGACATAGAATCCAATAGAACAATGCTCATACGTCATCGCATAGGAAATATTTACATGGTGCGTCTAGATGACATAAACATATCTCATGCATGCTTAGTTTCTAGTGATGAAAATGATGAATGGTTATGGCATAGGAAACTTGGTCATGCTAGCATAAGTGTTTTAGAGAAACTTGCCTCCCAAAATCTAGTTAGAGGTTTACCTAAACTCAAATTTTCTTTGGATAAAATTTGTGATGCATGTGCTAAGGGTAAACAAAAGAGAGTTTCTTTTAAGTCCATTAATGATGTTTCAACTAGTAGAGTGTTACAATTGATCCATATGGATCTTTTTGGACCTATTAAGACTACTAGCTTGGGTGGAAAATCATATGCTTTTGTTATTGTTGATGATTACTCTAGATATACTTGGGTTCTATTTTTAAGTTCTAAAGATGAGGCCTTAGAAAATTTCATCACATTTTCAAAAATTTCTCAAAATGATCTTGATCAAAAAATTTCTCATATTAGAAGTGATCATGGAACCGAATTTCAAAATTTAGGTTTTGAAAATTTTTGTAATAAAAATGGTATTAGCCACAATTTTTCGGCTCCTCGCACTCCTCAACAAAATGGGGTAGTTGAGAGGAAAAATAGAACTTTAGAGGAAATAGCTAGAACCATGCTTTGTGAAAACAATTTACCTAAGTATTTTTGGGCGGAAGCCACAAACACTTCTTGTTACATCATAAATCGAGTAATGATTAGGCCTATTTTAAAGAAAACTCCTTATGAGATTTTAAAATCCAAAAAGCCTAACATTAGCTATTTTCACCCTTTTGGGTGCAAGTGTTTTGTTTTGAACAATGGAAAAGACAATTTAGGTAAATTTGATGCAAAAAGTGATGAAGCTATTTTCATTGGTTATTCTTTAAATTCTAAGGCTTATAGAGTTTTCAACAAAAGAACCTTAGTTGTAGAGGAATCTATACATGTGGTTTTCGATGATAACCTCCTTCCTAGGAAGGATTCTTGTGATGATGATGATGATGATGATGTAGGAATCATTGAAACCATTGATGATGGACAAGCATCAAAGGTGGATGGAATTCCAAGCAATGAGGAAGCACAAGATCCTCCAATAGAAGCTTTGGGAAATGTAAAGCTTGAAGAAAGGGAAGTGAGCTACCCAAGGGAGTTCAACTATGTCAAAAGTGGTGAAATCTTGGGTGATCCATCCAAGGGGGTAACTACTCGTTCTTCTCTTAGATTAATGAATCATATTGCTTTTATCTCATGCATAGAACCTAAAAATATCAAAGAAGCATTAAGTGATGATTATTGGATTTTGGCTATGCAAGAGGAATTAAATTAATTTGAGAGAAGTAATGTATGGACATTAGTTAATAGGCCTAGTAATAAGTCTACTATAGGAACTAAATGGGTCTTTAGAAACAAACTAGATGAGAGTGGTAACATTGTAAGAAATAAAGCTAGATTAGTAGCTCAAGGTTACACTCAAGAGGAGGGAATAGATTTCGATGAAACCTATGCACCCGTAGCTAGAATGGAAGCCATTAGGATGCTACTTGCATTTGCATGTTATCATGATTTCAAGCTTTTTCAAATGGATGTCAAAAGTGCTTTCTTAAATGGTTTTATAAATGAAGAAGTGTATGTTGAACAACCACCGGGTTTTGAGGACTCAAAATTTCCAAACCATGTTTTTAAATTAACAAAAGCTTTATACAGTTTGAAACAAGCTCCTAGAGCTTGGTATGAAAGGCTTTCAACCTTTCTAATTGAAAAAGGTTTTGAAAAAGGGAAGGTGGACACTACACTTTTTATAAAAAGGTTTAAAAATAACATCTTAGTAGTTCAAATTTATGTTGATGATATTATTTTTGGATCTACTAATGAATGTTATTGTCAAGAATTTTCTAAGCTAATGCAAGGTGAATTCGAGATAAGCATGATGGGGGAGCTCTCATTCTTCTTGGGACTCAAAATCAAGCAAAGGAAGGATGGCACATTCATCAATCAAGCAAAATACATCAAGGATATGCTCAAGAAGTTTGGCTTGGAAAATGTGAAACCTCAAGCCACACCAATGAGCTCATCTACTAAGCTTGACAAGGATGAAGGAGGTAAGTGTGTTGATTCTAAATTATATAGATCAATGATAGGTTCTTTGCTTTACCTTACCGCAAGTAGACCGGATATTATGTTTAGTGTTTGCTTGTGTGTTATGTTTCAAGCTAGTCCTAGAGAATCACACCTTATAGCCATTAAGAGAATTTTTAGGTACCTTAGAGATACACATTGTTTAGGTCTTTGGTATCCTTATTCTTTTGATCTTCATGCCTATTCGGATACGGATTATGGAGGTTGTAAGATAGATAGGAAAAGTACTTCCGGAACTTGTCAATTCCTAGGTAGTATGCTCATATCTTGATTCTCTAAGAAACAAAATAGTGTAGCTCTATCTACCACCGAGGCAGAGTACATTTCCCTAGGAAGTTGTTGTGCACAAGTGCTATGGATGAAGCAACAACTCTTAGATTATGGCATTAAGGTAGACACCATACCTCTTAAGTGTGATAATACTAGTGCCATATGTCTTACCAAAAACCCCATTCAACACTCTAGAACCAAACACATAGAAATTAGACATCATTTCATTAGAGATCATGTGTCTAAAAATGATGTTGTTTTAGAGTTTGTTGACACCTTAAATCAATTAGCGGACATCTTTACTAAACCTTTGGATAAGGAGCGTTTTTGGACCATTAGGAGAGAGTTAGGTCTAACTAGCCTATCTTGACTTGCTAAGTGTAATTTTTTTTTGTGCTTATTTTTGCTTGAATCTTGAATTAAATCATGCTTATGATGATCTTGTATCTTGATGACTCCATGCATGTTGCTAGGGGGAGTATGAACTTTTTCATGCATAATAAACATGTCATTACATCATATGCATGCTTCTAGGGGCTTTAGAGACTCATTTCTAATACTTTTAGTAGCCAAAATGCAAAGCAAAGGTCGAAGGTATCGATACAGCTAACCCCTGTTTCGATACCTATTCATCAGCCCATCTGGGTTTATGTTAAGAAGAACAAGCATCGATGCTTGCATCGATACCTCTGTTTCGATACCAGCTTCGAAACAGGGTGTTTCGATACCAGTATCGATACACGAGGACGGAAGCTGTTTAAAACACTCTAAACCTATTTTTAATCTCATTAAAACACTTCCAAATTTAAAACCCAAAACCCTAGCCGGCCTCCCTTTAAAATCTCATCAATTTCGCCTCTCTTAACAAGATTTCTTCAAGATTTCTTTGAGGGTTTTTGATCTACGCATCAAAGACTTCATCATATCAACAAACGGTGCTTCATAATCGCAAAATTCATCCTAATCTACACTCAAGGTATATTATCAAACTAAGATTGATAATCATAACCCCGAAAGACTTAAGTATAATAAGAATTAATATGTCTTGTTTTGATAGGTCCTAGGTGGATCGTTTGTGTGGTTTGAATCCTTTGTGTTGGAAATTCGGATATCCATAAGTGTTGCAACACGTTGAAGGCCATCCGATGTAACATGCCGGGTGATGATTGAAGACTTTTATTCCGAGTGTTGGGCGGCCTCACTCGAAGATGTTCGATGTAACATTCCGAGCATAGGGTTGGTTGGGCGGCCTCCACCCTTTTTCCGAATGTTGGGCGGCGTTGTTCGAAGATGTCCGATGTAACATTCCGGGCATAGGATTTGAGGGCGGCCTCAATCCTGGGTGTAGGATCCCGATGCTGTGTGGACGCGGGCCTCGCACTTGTGCGTTGACTTATATGCTTGTATATGCTGTGTGCGATAGTATATATTCATTTGTGCCATGTGTAGGCAAGCATGCTAGACCTTCATGCCATGCATGTGATTTATATGCCATGCTTTACTGCTTTGTTATGCATGATGTTGGCCGAGTTTGGCGTATCCACTGAGCTTGTGTGGCTCAGCGTTCGGTCATTTGGACCAAGCCCAACTCGGCCTGACTCAGGATTAATAAAATCCTCTGCACCAAACACTCAACAACCTAGAAAAACAAACAAAACGGATCAAAGGAAGGCCCTTTTTAAGGGTGTTCTTCATGTTCTTGGAAGAACATAAAGAACACCAAGAACAGGGCATGAAGCCGCCGCCTGCTCCGTTGTATGATCTGAAGCGCCACCGTGGGGCGTCGCTCTGGTGAGTTCTCCAGCCACCGAGTCGAGACCTCCAATTGACCTCCCGTCGTCGTTTCCGACGTCGGAGAGGGTTTCCGATGTCGGTGGGCCGTCCGGTGACCCTAAAACCCCCTAAAAATAGCTAAAAACCTTGGATTCAAACCCTACAACAGATTTAAACTAACCTTAAACCCCTAAAAACAAACAACTACCCTCCTAAACCAAACCAAAACCCAGATTTAAGCATCAAAACAAAAAGAAACTGATTCAAAGGCTTACCGCAAGGTTCGATTCCTCCTCACTACTACTACCGAAGATCTCGAATCGATTAAAGCTCCAAAATCCGATTGAAACCAAAGCCTTCAATCCGATCACCTCCAATTTCCCCGTCCCCTAACATGGTTCGAATGAATCCCTTTTAAAGGGATTCAAGTTAGAATTCAAGTTCAACCTAAACTCTCCCTCTCAACCTAATCTAAACCAACCGGAAAATCCAACCAAATCCCCTAACAATCCGGCAGCAAACCCCACGACCCAAAGGTTTCTGTTTTTCGATTTTTTAGTTTTTATTTCTTTTTTGATTTTTTAATATTTTAATATTAATATTATATTATTTATATTATTAATTATTATATTAATTATATATTATTATTATTATTTAATATTTTCGTATTGACAGTTATCCCTCTTTGCTCAATGCTGAGGAGCAGAAAATGGGCAAAGACTGAAAAACACGAAAACTGTAAACCTTAAAGCTTGAGGTTATTCTTCTCACTCAGAAATTCCTCAAACTTAACATCATGCCCAGAGGACTTACTGATGACCCGGAGGATTTACTGATGACCCGGAGGATTTAGGATTGTATTGCCTCCTTGATTGTGCAAACGATATCATCACTCCCGAGGGTGATCGCCCGGAGGACTTAACATCATGCCCGGAGGACTTAATGATGACCCGAAGGATTTAGGATCGTATTGCCTCCTAGATTGTGCAAACGGTATCATCACTCCCGAAGGTGATGGCCCGGAGGACTTAACATCATGCCCGGAGGACTTAACATCATTCCCGGAGGACTTACTGATGACCCGGAGGATTTAACATCATGCCCGGAGGACTTACTGATGACCCGGAGGATTTAACATCAAAAAGGTTTCCATTCTCCGTATGCACGAATGGATATACAGGTTCTATTCTCCGAATGCTCGAATAGATAAGCAGGTTCAAAAAGGGTTCCATTCTCCGTATGCACGAATGGATATGCAGGTTCTATTCTCCGAGTGCTCGAATAGATAAGCAGGTTCAAAAAGGGTTTCATTCTCCGTATGCACGAATGGATATGCAGGTTCTATTCTCCGAATGCTCGAATAGATAAGCAGGTTCAAAAAGGGTTTCATTCTCCGTATGCACGAATGGATATGCAGGTTCTATTCTCCGAATGCTCGAATAGATAAGCAGGTTCAAAAAGGGTTTCATTCTCCGTATGCACGAATGGATATGCAGGTTCTATTCTCCGAGTGCTCGAATAGATAAGCAAGTTCAAAAAGGGTTTCATTCTCCGTATGCACGAATGGATATGCAGGTTCTGAAATGTCTTTTCTCGAATTTCTTTCCTCTGAAATCTTTTCTTGTCCTGATCTGGATTGCTTTGTTGATCTGTAAATTCCTGTTAAAATTAATGACAAAGATATCTTGAATGCATGAGTTAGCATGTTTTACCATGTGGATGCCTAACCCTATGATGCATGAGTATGGCCATGTTTTACCATGGGGAATGAGTATTTGAGAGAAACTCTGCATGGATGTGCTTATGAAGAGACGTTCATACATCAGCCCCTTCAATGTTTCTATAACCATATGAGTCATCTCCCACTCGATTAACGGAGGCTGCACCTAAGAGGCCAGATCTCTCCACCTATGGGCATACTGTCGGAATGTTTCGTTGGACTTTTGCCCCATTTGCTGTAACATGACTCTGGTGGGCCCCATCTCTGTCACATGCTTGTAATTCTCTATAAATGCGTGATAAAGGTCCTTCCAGGATTTTATACTCTCCCGACTGAGTTGTGTGTACCATCGGATAGCAGAACCCGTCAGACTATCCTGAAAACAATGGATAAGCAGCTTCTCATCCTTGCTGAAAGCGGTCATCTTTCGACAATACATCGTCATGTGGGCGCTTGGGCACGATGTCCCGTCGTACTTTTCGAAGTCGGGCATTTTAAATTTTGGGGGCAGGACCAAATCAGAGACCAGGCTGAGCTCGAACGCATCGGTGCTTTTATCCACCGACCCTTGGACTTGAATTTGTTGGATCTTGGCTTCGAGAGCCTTGAAGTGATCAGCATACTTCTTCTCCATTTCTTGTCGCATCTTCTCCACTCCGTTCATAAAGTTGAGATCTGGGATTTCATCAGTATTCGGAGAAAACTCTTCAACTTCCACGGGGTGACTCGTGGATGTCCCTACTGCATTGAACTTTACTATCCTCGGGACTGAATGTACTTCCGGTTGCCCCCTAGTTGTCGTTTCTACCTGCCCTTCAGCTTCATCTCCCATTTCCATCGACGCTTTACCTCTTTCATCTTGCTTCATACCCAAAAGAGCGGTTATCTGACTGATAATATCTGTCTGAATCTTAGCGAAGCCATCTTTCATGCCAGTTTCTATCGCATCTAAGCGATTTGCGAATATGGCCTGATGATCCTCTAATCTTTGTAGTCTCTCTTCCATTGCTAGTCTCTTGGTGCGCGAACGCGTTGAATACGTGTATAGTATGTTTGCTATTTTTAAAATTCACTACCATAAGACCTTTGTTATTAAACTTTATTTTTAATTAATAATAATTCACATGATGTATGAATGCATGAATGCAAGCGGGTATTAAATTCAAAAAACAATCTCTTAAAAACATCCGTTTGTGCAAAAAGGATTCACTACAACTTTAAAGATAACTACAGAAAACTGTTGGCCCTAATCCCTAAGTTGGTCAATTCATTAAGTATGCAAATGATGGCTGCTCCATGTATTTCCCCGACATTTAGTTGGTCCAGAAGAGTTGTCGCTTCTCCTGATAATATCTGTACATATGATGCGATAGTTCTGACTCGTCCCTTGAAGTTGACTAACTCGATGTTCTGACTCTGGACTGTACGTTGTGCTGCCTCATACTTAGCCTTCCATGCTTCTCCGGCATTCTGACTCAGAGCTCCCTCGAAGTCGGCTAACTTTTCTCGCAACTCTTGTACTTGGCCCTCGAGTGAGATAATCTTTTGTTGAAGTTCCTCCTTCTCTTCTTCCATTTTGACCTTATCTTCGTTGTGATACTTAGCCACCAGTTCTTCTAACTGCGTTACTTGGGCTGTCAACTCGTGGATTGTCGCTCGGTCTTTGTCTGATGTCTTCTTGGATTTGGAGCTTACTTCTTTCGCTTCACAATATTTCTTTTCGTAGAGCTTCTTGTACTCCTCTTTTTCCTTTAAAGCCTTGTTCAAACGGTCATAACTGTCCCCGACACTTTCCCTTTTCCTTTTATGCCCCCCGGACATTGGTATTGCTTGGGCTTCCCTCAACTCTTGACGTAGCTTCTCGATCTGAATTGCCATATCTTTTTCTCTCCTCTCATGGGTTTGTACTTGGTACTTCACAAGGTTCAACTCTTGTGTGAGCTCGTAGATCTTCTTATCTCTCCTCTGAGAATCCAAGTCCCGGTCCTCCTTGAGTTTTTCTAAAGCTGGTGGTGCCTCTAGGGTTACCTTGCTTGAAGACGGTCCCTCATCCCTCGGTACTCCTCGGAAGACTCCATTATTCTCCCTTCGTTCTCTCCACTCGTCGTATCAGGCCATGATCTCAAACTCTCTATAGGGTTGAACCCTCCTAGGTGAGTCCCAAGTCTTCACAATCTGGGCTAACATAGATCTGTATCCCTCACTCTGGTGTGAAAAACTAAAACTGGCCATCCCCGTTGTGGCTGGAATAAACTGTCTCGAACCGAATTGCCTTGAGACTAATAGAGGGCAGTAAGCCGTTCCACCCCATATACCTGCTAATGGGATCCAATCACAGTCTCTGCATCGATACCGGAAAGTCGACCCTCTATTCAACCAACAGGCCTTCTAGACGATATCCAAGTCTGTCAAATTTCGGAAAAGCTCACTCCACTGGGCTTCAGTCTTCTTCTTCACAATACAACTCTTTAAATGCTCCTCGATAGGTGAGTAGGTAGTCCTGAACCTTAGGGCGCTGTACGGAGAGTTCCAACGGTGGCCTCTGAACCAAACCTCTAAAAGCTGCGCACATCCCCAAAATCTTCCTTCACCGGCCCTCTTACACGTGGTGAGTGATCGATAAGTCTCGGCTAGTATGGCTGGCACCGGATTTACTCCCTTGGATAACTTCTCGAACAAACCGACCGTGGATGGGTCTATGTGCTCGGGAGTTCTAGGAAATAGCACTAACCCATATATGCAAAAGACGTACAACCTTCTTGCTTTAGTGGGCTCCTCGCTGCTCGAAGCTATCAAATCCTTAAAGACCTTCCAGCTCACTCTCTGTCTCTCTTCGCTTGGGTCCTCGTGACCCGTTACTTGCTGGTCTCAAAACTCTTTATCCTTACCAGTGATTTGCATCAGCTTCTTCTTAAAGCCCGAAGTGTTGTTTGGCTTGACATAGATCCTATCATTCTTAATCATTGGACAGTTGATCAGAACCTCGTAATCCTCTAGTGTGGGTGTCATGTCTACCTTCCCGAAGGTGAAACAGTTGTAGGCTGGATTCCAAAATTGCACCATCGCCCTCATTAAGTGTCTATCAATGGGAACCTTCGCTAACAAGGCAATATCCCCAAATTCCTTCTTAAACTGACCCTTCATGTCGTCACTCCATTGTTCCCATACCTCTTGGACCTCGTAGAGACAAGGACTCTGATTGGTACTCATTCTGACATACCCGTTTAGTGTAGAGATACTCCCTATCGGCAAACTGTCACCTTTCTCGTGCTGAACTGATTCGGACCAAGTCCAGACTTCTATGTTATCTTCGCCTATAATGATCCCTTCTGACATTATTGGACACTTCTAACTTTATTGTTTTCCAAATTAATACTCATGCAAATATGCCAAATAAAAATAAATGCATAAAGGGACAAAGAAAAACAAAAAAAAGAAAAGTGTTAGTAAAATACGAAGATGAAACAAAAAGAAAGTGCTGAAAAAAAAACAGAATGCAAATAAAGCCAACAAAAAAAACAGGATAAAATGCGTAAAATAACCATAGAGCATGCTAAATTGCATAAAAATAACCAGAGAGCATGCTAAAATACGCAAAATAACCAGAGAGCATGTTAACAGAGAAATCCTAAGTTTGGCGGCATTTCGGCAGCATACCGTCTTATCTTATGGTTCCTGTCTGGCTCTAGAGGGGGTCGGTTTCTACTCTATATGCAGGTTTTTGGTCTAGACACTGGGTTCTCGAACTGTCGTTACCGTCTACTACGACGATAAGACATCGATTCGGTGGTATAGGTCCCTTACAACGGAGGTGAAGACCCCACGATGCGTAAGGTTAGTATACCGGAAGCAGATAAAAATCCGAAACTCAGAGCTGGAAAGCATCACGTCAGATAATATCTAACTCCCACTTAAGGGTAAAAGCTCGGGTCGAGAGCTTATGCATGAATGAAAAGATAAATGTAAAAAGTTATCCTCATTCAAATAATGTTCACTTAACAATAGAAAATTAAATTAATATCTAACTCCAAAATACCAAAACGCCACGTAAAGTTTGAAAACAATTAGGCCTGACTCACAAAAAAATTAATTTTTAAGTCCCCAGCGGAGTCGCCAAGCTGTCGCGACCTCTTTTAAAAAATGCGATTTTTAGGGTGAAAAAAAAATGTTCGACGATTGATTTTGAAAAATATGAATTTTATTAATCTCGAAAAACCCAAATTTTAGGAAAACATAATTTAATTTTGAAAAAGGTTGACTTGGAGTCGCCACCGGCCACTTAGGTAGGCCAGACATCATAAAAAATAAACCAGAGATTCGTTTAAAAAACATTGGGTTCGGGAGTCGGTTACGTGAAAGGACGACCCTTACAAACGCCCAAAATTGGTACCTTTAAAAAAACATTACGTGGCATTGACATTTTGAAGAAAGATATTAATTTAATTTTTCATTGTTAAATGAATATTATTTGAATTTTGGATATCCTTTTGATTTAGAAGTTACACCACTTTTAAACTTGAGTTGATCGAGACGTCCTCTAGATAGGAAACCTCACCCAAATTTAAAAGAATATAACTTCCGCCTCAAAAGGCTAAAGCAAAATGCATGATTATTTTTTTATCTTGTTCATTTTAAGTTCTAATCCTAGAAAAGGCTCCATTACTTAAGTTTTTAAAACCTAAGTTACTAACGTTTACTAGTTATTTACCTATTCATTTTTAATTCTAAACCTAAGTTTTCATCAAAATTCTAAGTTTTTAATAACACATGAATTCGATGCCAAGGTACACTCTCTAGGTTAGCATCATAGTGCGTCAAAACACCAACCTCTTTAGTGTATCCGAGACATAAGATTCACATGTTATGTTACTAGATTTTCTCCCTAATTAAATTAATTAATTTAAGTGACTAGTCCTAGAAAAGGCACTAAATTAATTAACCTAAGTTTATTAGGTGACCTTCCTAAAATATGCCATGCAAAACATAAAATAAAGTGTACACAAGATAAAGGAACTTCATCACTTTTATTAGAAACAATGGTGTACATAATATTACATCAAAAATTCCATCTCATGAGTACAAAAGGGACTTAAATTGAAAAAACGAGATCAAAAGGGACTCGAGAACAAACCTTTAAAGATCGATTAGATTTAATTAAGTGTGAAATTAAATTTTAAAGTTTTAGAAATTTTTAATTAAATTAATTAATCAAATTTTCCTTAACTTCAAATTTTAATTAAAACCTAATTTAAATCTAACTTGGTGAATTTTAAGTTCAAAAGATTTAATGTTAGATTAAACTTAATTAAGTTGATTTTTAAATCTTAACTTAGAAATTTTAGATTAATTAAAAGTCGTTAATCAAAATAATTTCTAACCTTTTAAGAATCTAATTTTAACTTAATTAAAGTTTAATTGGTGAGATTTAGGGTTAACTAGACTTAAATTAGTTTTAAATCTTACTTTTAGAAAATTAATTAAAATTAATTAAATTAAAATTATCTTCCAATTTTTTAAGAATTAAAGGCCTAATAAAAGTCTAAGTTGGGTGAATGTTTTAAGGCTTAAGGCTAACTAGACCTAATTAAAGGTTTTAATTTCTAAACTTTAGAAATTAATTAAAATTAATTAAAATAATTAATTAAAATTATTTTTTAATTTTTAAGAATTTTAAAAACCTAATTGAAGTCTAATTTGGGGAGTGTTTTAAAGTTTAGGGCAAAACTAGGCCTAAGTTGGATTAATTCTAAAACTTAATTTTTAAAAATTAATTAAAATTAATTAAGATAATTAATTAAAATTATTTCCTAAATTAAAGAAATTAAATTAAACCTATTTTTTAAGTCTAATTTTGAAGTCTTAGGGGTCAAATTAATTTATATTAGATTTTAAATAGGTTAAATTAATTTTTAAGTCTTCTTAAAGCTTAACTAAGTTCTAATTTAGGACCTAATTAATTTTTAAAGTCTTAAAATTAATTTTTTACTCTAATTAAATCTAAAAATAAATTAAATTAAGTCTTAAGGGTTTAATCTAGGGTCTAAAGGACCTAATTGGATGAATTCTAAAGTCCTAGGGCCCTAATTGAAGTTTTAGGGACCTAATTGAATGAGTATTAAAGTTCTAGGGACTAAAATAAGGATTCAGGGACTGGATTGAAATACATATCAAACCTAGGGGGACCTAAAGGGGAAATATACCTTATCCGTTTAAAAACGCGTGGATCCGGGTTAAACCCGGATTCGGCCCGCGCACCCGGCCCACCTGAAACGATGCCGTTTCAAAGGAGAACAAAAGCCTCTGGTCCGAATTGGCTCGGTCATTTGGACCGAGCCCAACTCGGTCTGACTCAGGATTAATAAAATCCTCTGCACCAAACACTCAACAACCTAGAAGAACAAACAAAACGGATCAAAGCAAGGCCCTTTTTAAGGGTGTTCTTCATGTTCTTCCAAGAACATGAAGAACACCAAGAACAGGGCATGAAGCCGCCGCCTGCTCTGCCGTATGATCCGAAGCGCCTCCGTGGGGCGTCGCTCCGGTGAGTTCTCCGGCCACTGAGTCGAGACCTCTGATCGACCTCTCGACGTCGTTTCTGACACCGGAGAGGGTTTCTGACGCCGGTGGGCCGTCTGGTGACCCTAAAACCTCTAAAAACAGCTAAAAACCTCGGATTCAAACCCTACAACCGATTTAAAGTAACCCTAAATCCCTAAAAACAAACGGCTACCCTCCTAAACCAAACCAAAACCCAGATTTAAGCATCAAAACAAAAAGAAATTGATTCAAAGGCTTACCGCAAGGTTCGATTCCTCATTGCTACTGCCGAAGATCTCTAATCGATTAAAGCTCCAAAATCCGATTGAAACCAAAGCCTTCAGTCCGATCACCTCCAATTTCCCCGTCCCCTAACATGGTTCGAATGAATCCCTTCTAAATGGATTCAAGTTAGAATCCAAGTTCAACATAAACTCTCCCTCTCAACCTAATCTAAACCAACCGGAAAATCCAACAAAATCCCCTAACAATCCGGCAGCAAACCCCACGACCCAAAGGTTTCTGTTTTTCGATTTTTTAGTTTTGATTTTTTTTTGATTTTTTAATATTTTAATATTAATATTATATTATTTATATTATTAATTATTATATTAATTATATATTATTATTATTATTTAATATTTTCGTGTTGACAGCTTGTTAGGCTTGAGTGGTTTGGGCCTTAAGAGTTTTAAGATGTGGGCATTTTTGTAAATGCCTAAATGGGATGAAGAGAGTGGAAGGAGGTTTTATTTCTCCTGCAGAGATGATATCATCTCCTTCTTCCTTTTTCTTCTCATCTTCATATTCCTTGGTTGCAAGAAGACTTAGTTAAAGGTAAGATCTTTAAGAGCTATGTTTGGAATCTCGTTTTTATGGTAGAGGAGATATTATAGGACTCTTGTGGATCTACAAAACAAGGTAAAGATGAGTGGGTTTGATGGGGATGGAGGTTTAAGAGGGGTTTTGGGTTGAGTTCGGGAATAGGTTTTTGGAGAGCTTAAATCTCTGTTCTTTTAGTGTTTTAAGCTCCTAAAATCTTCCCCGATATGAGTTTAACCCGTTTTTCATCTTCTCTTGTAGAGAAAGAGGCTTGTGAGCCATCAACTAGCTTTGGAGGGGGAAAAGCTTGAGGAAGGGAGGGGAGCTCGTTTTGCTATTGTTTTTGCTTGAGGTTGGTACTCCTAACTCTTCTAATTATTTTGCATATCATGGTAGAAGCATTCATATAGGTTTGGTGCATGTGTGTGCTTGGTTTGAGCTTGGTATGTGTTAATGGTGGAATCCGTTTTAATGTGACTAAGGGTTGGGAATTGGTGTTAAAACACTCTAAACATCATAAAAATTGAGTAGGAACACTTTAGGATCGACTAGATTAAGTTTGGGGTTGAAAATCTAGAAATTTTAAGTGTAGAACCGTCCCTAGTATAGGGGGTATCGATACTCGGGCTACCGGTATCGATACCCATGAGTATAATTTTGGCTTGTTGCCTAGGGGTATCGAACCATGCTTCGATACCGAGGGCTCCAGTAGCTTTTTGGTATCGAACCATGTTTTGATACGAGTCTCCCCTTTTCTGTTGACTTTTGAGGTTGGTCAACGGTATCGAAGCATGGTTCGATACCGAGGGTCATAGTAACGTTTTGGTATCGAACTATATTTCGAAACAGTCCTCCCTTCTTCTGTTGACTTTGACTTTGGGTAGGTGGTATCGATACTAGTATCGATACCCCTGTGTAATTTGGTTAAGTTTGAATAGAGTTTTGGGCTCGGTGATCTTAATAAATAATTACTCTAATCTAAAAGCTATGAAATGAAGTGTCAAACTAAGATTGATAATCATAACCCCGAAAGACTTAAGTATAATAAGAATTAATATGTCTTGTTTTGATAGGTCCTAGGTGGATCGTTTGTGTGGTTTGAGTCCTTTGTGTTGGAAATTCGGATATCCATAAGTGTTGCAACACGTTGAAAGCTATCCGATATAACATGCCAAGTGATGATTGAAGACTTTTATTCCGAGTATTGGGCGACCTCACTCGACGATGTTCGATGTAACATTCTGAGCATAGGGTTGGTTGGGCGGCTTCCACCCTTTTTCTGAATGTTGGGCGGCCTCGTTCGAAGATGTCCGATGTAACATTCCGGGCATAGGATTTGAGGGCGGCCTCAATCCTGAGTGTAGGATCCCGATGCTGTGTGGACGCGGGCCTCGCTCTTGTGCGTTGACTTATATGCTTGTATATGCTGTGTGCGATAGTATACATTCATTTATGCCATGTGTAGGCAAGCATGCTAGACCTTCATGCCATGCATGTGATTTATATGCCATGCTTTACTGCTTTGGTATGCATGATGTTGGCCGAGTTTGGCGTATCCACTGAGCTTGTGTGGCTCAGCGTTCGAAATCTGTTTTCGTACGTAGGTTAGGTGGAGCGGGACTCGTGGAGCACCATCAAGGTTTGGATTTTTAGCATCGACCGTGTTGTCAGAGTACAATTATTAGATGTAGTGGGCTTAGTACTATGTTGAACCCTATATGTATTGTAACTCTGTTATTTTATTTGGGTCGAATGTTTTTAAAATGGTCTGTAATATATTTTGGAGCTCCGATTTACTTTGAATTTTTTTTTGGGCTTGTTTTTATTTAATTGGACTATGAAATTGGTTTTGGACTTTACGTGATTTTATTTATCGGACTTTTAAAAGAAATTTTGAAATATGGGTTTTGGGCCGGAGGCCCATTGTGACCTCCGGGTTGGGTGTTACATTTAGTGGTATCAGAGCCCAGGTTGAGTCGGTTCTAGGAGTCCTCGGGGGAGTCTAGTGTGTCATATAGGTGTTAGACTAGTACTTGCCCACGAGTCGATATAGTAATTCTTTTAAAGCTAAAATTTCGATGGTGTAATCCCGTTTATGGTTGTTGTGCAGCATGCCTAGGCGCGTGAGAGATCAGGAGGAGAGCCGAGGTTCTCGAGGAGGAGACTCCGACTATGAGTATGAACCCGATGAGGAGGTGTCATCGGATGATGCAGTTGGTCAAGGAGCCAACTACTTTGCTCAGTTGAATCGTACGCTACGCAGGATAGTGAGAGCTATACCGAGGCCGTCTTCTACACCTCGAGAGGCACCGTTTGAGAGGGTGCGGAGGCAGGGTGCGGTTGAATTCTTTAGTACGGGATAGGATAATCCCGTACAGGCGGATCAGTGGTTGCACGACACAAGGTGGATCATGAGACAGATGCGACTAAGGTCAGAGGATAAGCTATCGTGTGTGTTGTCTCTTCTTAGGGGCAACGCAAGAGAGTGGTGGGAGACTGTTGATTAGGGTTGGTATTCTCATCGTCCCAAGTGGGAGGACTTTCTTGAGGAGTTCGAGAGCAAGTATGTGGGTGAGACTCACATAGACACCCTGAGAGAGCAGTTTACCCATCTGGTTCAGGGAAATCGTTCGGTTTTCGCTTATGAGCAGGAGTTCCTTCAGTTGAGCCGTTATGCCCCGGAGCTTGTTGCTACCGAGAAGATGAGATACAAGAGGTTCTTGAGAGGTCTGAGGAAGGAGATCCAGACTTATCTTACTGCTAGACCACCTACAGTGTTTTCTGAGTTAGCGGCCAGTGCTAAATCGTTGGAGCAGGTTCAGGGTTTGACCTATGGGACGTCTGTTGGCCAGGGAGTCTCTGTTGGAGCCAGTCAGAGTCGTGCGTGTAACTCTCAATCCCACTCGGGTAGGAGTAAGAACCGTTGGAACCAGAACAAAGGAGCATCGAATTAGAGTTCGAGGTCAGATCAGAGGTCAGAGTCTGCGGGACGTAGGAGGCAGTCTGTGCCTTCTTCTGCTGGGGGTCCAGAGAGTTTACAGAGGAGTGTCAGTGTTAGTGTTCAGGCTTGCAAGCGTTGTGGTCGGAGCCATCGAGGAGAGTGTTGGGGCAATGCCAGAGCTTGTTTTCAGTGTGGGTCCCCGGATCACCTTGTTAGAGATTGTTCTGAGGTTGTGACGTCCCGTCCCGGTCAGGCTCAGAGGACTGTGTTTCAGGCTCAGAGGGGCCGTGGGTTTTCGCGTGGTGGAGCTAGCCATGCATCAGGAGGCACCTTTCAGTCCACCGCTAGAGCACCTGCGAGACAGTATGCTGTGAGGGCACAGGAGGACTGTGCTGCTACCGATGTGATCTCAGGTACGTTCAGTTTGTTTTCTGTACTTATATTTGCTCTTGTAGACTCGGGGTCTACACACTCGTATATCCGTAGTGGGTTATCACAGCAGTGGGGGTTACCAGCGGAGGATCTTGAGATAGGGGTCCGTATGACAAGCCCTTTGGGGTTGGATGTGTTGGTGGATAAAGTGTATCGGAGGTGTCCGATCGAGGTGCAAGGATCTATCTTCCCGACCGATCTTATGATCTTGGCGTTTCAGGAGTTCGATGCAATCCTAGGGATGGATTGGTTGTTTGAACACGATGCTAGTTTGGGGTGCAGATCCAAGAGTTTGAAGCTCAGAGTGGTAGATAGTTCTAAGCTTATTGTGAGAGGTAAAAGAAACCCGTGTTTACCGAATATGGTGTCGGCGTTGACAGCTCAGAGGTTGATCCAGCAAGGTTGTGAGGCTTTCTTAGCTCACGTGGTGGATGTGAGTGTTGGCAGCCCAGCTTTAGAGAACTTAAGGACAGTCTGCGAGTATCCCGACGTTTTCCCAGAGGAGTTACCTGGTTTGCCTCCCGATCGTGAGTTGGAGTTCCTAATAGAGGTGTTACCTGGTATGGCATCGGTGTCCATAGCACCTTACCGTATGGCACCGACAAAGATGAGAGAGTTAAAATAGCAGATCCAAGAGTTGAATCTGAGACAGCGCCGATGGATAGAGTTGTTAAAGGACTATGACTGTGTCATAGAGTATCATCCGGGCAAGGCGAATGTGGTCGTTGATGCTTTGAGTAGGAAGTCCATGTCAGACTTGAGAGCTTTGTTTGCTCGGTTGAGGATGACCGATGATTGAGGTCTTTTAGCTGAGTTGCGTGTGGAGCCCATGCTTGTTCAGGAGATAAAGAGGGCACAGGTGTTAGACGAGGAGTTGGTAGCACAGTTAGAGGCTGTTTAGAGGGGTGAGTCGTCAGACTTTGAGGTACGAGATGGTGGGTTCTTGTACTTTCAGGGTCGGTTGTGTGTTCCCGCCTTGGAGGATCTGAGAGATCGTATCTTGAGGGAAGCTCACCGTAGTCCATTTTCTGTTCATCCGGGTAGCAACAAGATGTATCAGGATCTTGGTCTTTTCTTTTGGTGGCCGTGCATGAAGAGAGATGTGTCAGAGTTTGTGACAAGGTGTTTGGCATGTCAGCAGGTGAAAGTGGAACATCAGGTTCCTTCAGGTTTGCTTCAGCCTATCCAGATTCCACAGTGGAAGTGGGATCGTGTGACTATGGATTTGTTATCGGGTTACCGATGACGTTGAGGAAGCACGATGCTATATGGGTAATAGTTGACAGGTTGACAAAGTTAGGTCACTTCTTATCCGTAAGGATGGACTTCAGCTTGGAAAAGTTGGCTCAGTTATACATTAAAGAGATCGTGAGGTTGCATGGTGTACCTTCATCGATCATATCGGATAGGGATTCGAGGTTCACAGCGAGGTTATGGAGGTCTATCCACGAGGCTTTAGACACCAAGTTGCACTTCAGTACAACTTTTCATCCTCAGACCGACGGACAGTCTGAGAGAGTTATCCAGATCTTGGAGGATATGCTTCGGTGTTGTGCGGTAGACTTTGCTCGTAGTTGGGATGATCTGGGCCTTGTACGGGCGCAGGTGTAGGACACCTTTGTGTTGGACAGAGCTCAGTGAGAGGAAGATAGTGGGTTCGGAACTCGTTAAGGAAACAGAAGAGAAGGTCCAGATCATCAAGGAGAGGTTACAGGCGGCTTTTGACAGATAGAAGACTTATGCGGATAAGAAGCGTAAGCACATCGAGTATGAGCTTGGTGAGAAAGTGTTTCTCAAGGTATCTTCATGGAAGGGTATCATCCGGTTTGGTCGGAAAGGAAAGTTGAGCCCAAGGTATATCGGGCCATATGAGGTGCTTCAGAGGATTGGACCGGTAGCTTATCAACTAGCTTTGCCTCCGGAGTTGGCACATATACACGATGTGTTCCACGTGTTTATGTTGAGACGTTACCGTTCCGATCCCTCACATGTGGTTCAGCTTGAGTAAATCGAAGTTAATATGGATTTGACTTACGAGGAAAGACCCATCGAAATCGTGGATAGAGGAGTCATGGAGCTCAGGAATAAGAGTATACCTTTGGTAAAAGTGTTGTGGAGGAACCATGGGATCGAAGAGGCCACGTGGGAGCCGGAGAAGGACATGAGAGCTCAGTACCCTCATCTCTTGCTGACAGGTAAATTTCGAGGACGAAATTTTCTTTAAGGAGGGGAGAGTTGTAACGACCCGAATTCTTGGTTTAGTGTGTCGGGTTAACCCGTTGTGTTGGGTCTCGGGTTTAGGCTCGGGTTTGTGTGGTTTGGGCCTTGTTGGGCCATAGGCTTGTGTCGCGACCTCTTTTAAAAAACGCGATTTTTAGGGTGAAAAAAAAGTGTTCGACGATTGATTTTGAAAAATATTAATTTTATTAATCTCGAAAAACCCAAATTTTAGGAAAACATAATTTAATTTTGAAAAAGGTTGACTTGGAGTCGCCATCGGCCACTTAGGTAGTCCAGACACCATAAAAAATAAACCAGAGATTCGTTTAAAAAACATTGGGTTCAGGAGTCGGTTACGTGAAAGGACGACCCTTACAAACGCTCAAAATTGGTACCTTTAAAAAAAACATTACGTGGCATTGACATTTTGAAGAAAGATATTAATTTAATTTTTCATTGTTAAATGAACATTATTTGAATTTTGGATATCCTTTTGATTTAGAAGTTACACCACTTTTAAACTTGAGTTGATCGAGACATCCTCTAGATAGGAAACCTCACCCAAATTTAAAAGAATGTAAGTTCCGCCTCAAAAGGCTAAAGCAAAATGCATGATTATTTTTTTATCTTGTTCATTTTAAGTTCTAATCCTAGAAAAGGCTCCATTACTTAAGTTTTTAAAACCTAAGTTACTAACGTTTACTACTTATTTACCTATCCATTTTTAATTCTAAACCTAAGTTTTCATCAAAATTCTAAGTTTTTAATAACACATGAATTCGATGCCAAGGTACACTCTCTAAGTTAGCATCATAGTGCGTCAAAACACCAACCTCTTTAGTGTATCCGAGACATAAGATTCACATGTTATGTTACTAGATTTTCTCCCTAATTAAATTAATTAATTTAAGTGACTAGTCCTAGAAAAGGCACTAAATTAATTAACCTAAGTTTATTAGGTGACCTTCCTAAAATATACCATGCAAAACATAAAATAAAGTGTACACAAGATAAAGAAACTTCATCACTTTTATTAGAAACAATGGTGTACATAATATTACATCAAAAATTCCATCTCATGAGTACAAAAGGGACTTAAATTAAAAAAAAAAGATCAAAAGGGACTCGAGAATAAACCTTGAAAGATCGATTAGATTTAATTAAGTGTGAAATTAAATTTTAAAGTTTTAGAAATTTTTAATTAAATTAATTAATCAAATTTTCCTTAACTTCAAATTTTAATTAAAACCTAATTGAAATCTAATTTGGTGAATTTTAAGTTCAAAAGATTTAATGTTGGATTAAACTTAAATAAGTTGATTTTTAAATCTTAACTTAGAAATTTTAGATTAATTAAAAGTCGTTAATCAAAATAATTTCTAACCTTTTAAGAATCTAATTTTAACTTAATTAAAGTTTAATTGGTGAGATTTAGGGTTAACTAGACTTAAATTAGTTTTAAATCTTACTTTTAGAAAATTAATTAAAATTAATTAATTAAAATTATCTTCCAATTTTTTAAGAATTAAAGGCCTAATAAAAGTCTAAGTTGGGTGAATGTATTAAGGCTTAAGGCTAACTAGACCTAATTAAAGGGTTTAATTTTTAAACTTTAGAAATTAATTAAAATTAATTAAAATAATTAATTAAAATTATTTTCTAATTTTTAAAAATTTTAAAAACCTAATTGAAGTCTAATTTGAGGAGTGTTTTAAAGTTTAGGGCAAAACTAGGCCTAAGTTGGATTAATTCTAAAACTTAATTTTTAAAAATTAATTAAAATTAATTAAGATAATTAATTAAAATTATTTCCTAAATTAAAAAATTAAATTAAACATATTTTTAAGTCTAATTTTGAAGTCTTAGGGGTCAAATTAATTTATATTAGATTTTAAATAGGTTAAATTAATTTTTAAGTCTTTTTAAAGCTTAACTAAGTTCTAATTTAGGACCTAATTAATTTTTAAAGTCTTAAAATTAATTTTTTACTCTAATTAAATCTAAAAATAAATTAAATTAAGTCTTAAGGGTTTAATCTAGGGTCTAAAGGACCTAATTGGATGAATTCTAAAGTCCTAGGGCCCTAATTGAAGTTTTGGGGACCTAATTGAATGAGTATTAAAGTTCTAGGGACTAAAATAAGGATTCAGGGACAGATTGAAATACATCTCAAACCTAGGGGGACCTAAAGGGGAAATATACCTTATCCGTCTAAAAACACGCGGATCCGGGTTAAACCCGGATCCGGCCCGCGCACCTGGCCCACCTGAAACGGTGCCGTTTCAAAGGAGAACAAAAGCCCCTGGTCCAAGTTGGCTCGGTCATTTGGACCGAGACCAACTCGGTCTGACTCAGGATTAATAAAATCCTCTGCACCAAACACTCAACAACCCAGAAAAACAAACAAAACGGATCAAAGCAAGGCCCTTTTTAAGGGTGTTCTTCATGTTCTTGGAAGAACATGAAGAACACCAAGAACAGGGCATGAAGCCGTCGCCTGCTCCGCCGTATGATTCGAAGCGCCACCGTGGGGCGTCGTTCCGGTAAGTTCTCCGGCCACCGAGTCGACACCTCCGATCGACCTCCCGACATCGTTTCCGACGCCGGAGAGGGTTTCCGACGCCGGTGGGCCGTCCGGTGACCCTAAAACCCCCTAAAAACAGCTAAAAACCTCGGATTCAAACCCTACAACCGATTTAAACTAACCTTAAACCCCTAAAAACAAACGGCTACCCTCCTAAACCAAACCAAAACCCAGATTTAAGCATCAAAACAAAAAGAAACTGATTCAAAGGCTTACCGCAAGGTTTGATTCCTCCTCACTGCTACTGCCGAAGATCTCTAATCGATTAAAGCTCCAAAATCCGATTGAAACCAAAGCCTTCAGTCCGATCACCTCCAATTTCCCCATCCCCTAACATGGTTCGAATGAATCCCTTTTAAAGGGATTCAAGTTAGAATCCAAGTTCAACCTAAACTCTCCCTCTCAACCTAATCTAAACCAACCGGAAAATCCAACCAAATCCCCTAACAATCCGGCAGCAAACCCCACGACCCAAAGGTTTCTGTTTTTCGATTTTTTAGTTTTTATTTTTATTTTTTTGATTTTTTAATATTTTAATATTAATATTATATTATTTCTACTATTAATTATTATATTAATTATATATTATTATTATTTAATATTTTCGTGTTGACAGCTGCCCCTCTTTGCTCAATGCTGCGGAGCAGGAGATGGGCAAAGACTGAAAAACACGAAAACTGTAAACCTTAAAGCTTGAGGTTATTCTTCTCACTCAGAAATTCCTCAAACTTAACATCATGCCCGGAGGACTTAATGATGACCCGAAGGATTTAACATCATGCTCGGAGGACTTACTGATGACCCGGAAGATTTAGGATCGTATTGCCTCCTTGATTGTGCTAACGATATCATCACTCCCGAGGGTGATGGCCCGGAGGACTTAACATCATGCCCGGAGGACTTAATGATGACTCGGAGAATTTAGGATCGTATTGCCTCCTAGATTTTACAAACGATATCATCACTCCCGAAGGTGATGGCCCGGAGGACTTAACATCATGCCTGGAGGACTTATTGATGACCCGGAGGATTTAACATCATGCCCGGAGGACTTACTGATGACCCGGAGGATTTAACATCAAAAAGGTTTCCATTCTCCGTATGCACGAATGGATATGCAGGTTCTATTCTCCGAATGCTCGAATAGATAAGCAGGTTTAAAAAGGGTTCCATTCTCCGTATGCACGAATGGATATGCAGATTCTATTCTCCGAGTGCTCGAATAGATAAGCAGGTTCAAAAAGGGTTCTATTCTCCGTATGCACGAATGGATATACAGGTTCTATTCTCCGAATGCTCGAATAGATAAGCAGGTTCAAAAAGGGTTTCATTCTCCGTATGCACGAATGGATATGCAGGTTCTATTCTCCGAATGCTCGAATAGATAAGCAGGTTCAAAAAGGGTTCCATTCTCCGTATGCACGAATGGATATGCAGGTTCTATTCTCCGAGTGCTCGAATAGATAAGCAGGTTCAAAAAGGGTTCCATTCTCCGTATGCACAGATGGATATGCAGGTTCTAAAATGTCTTTTCTCGAATTTCTTTCCTCTGAAATCTTTTCTCGTCCTGATCTGGATTGCTTTGTTGCTCTGTAAATTCCTGTTAAAATTAAAGACAAAGATATCTTGAATGCATGAGTTAGCATGTTTTACCATGTGGATGCCTAACCCTATGATGCATGAGTATGGCCTTGAAAGGCAAGTATTATCAGTCAGTTTGCCACTCTAAAGGGGTTGATCGACTCTTCTCCTTCTTTTCTGCATTCGAGGTTTTTTGTTTCACATAGCGAGGATAAAGCTTCCTCTTTAAAAAACTATTCTGAGGCGTTCTTTCAAGACAAAGTTCATCTAAAATTCGGAACATGTTTGTACTCCGTTATTTTAATCCGGAGAAACAAATCTTACCTATAATCTTGAAACATAATAATGCCAAAAGATCTTCTGTATTAATTCATTCATGTTAATTTATTAGCATGATACTTTGGGCAAAATTAAAGGCTCAAATGAAGGGAATGAGTATTTTTATTAAAGCTTCTCATAGATTCAACATAACAAACAAGGCAAAACATTTCAAAGGGAAAATAAAGGAACAAAATACAAGTTCCCAAACGCTCATCACATGCGTTCATCCAGGCCTTATCCCGAGATATAGATTCAAAAATGAGCTACTCGTCTAGCTATCTTTCAAATGAGGATCCAACTTTGTAAACGTGAAGATCCTTCCATATTTCTTGGTAACTGAGAAGCACGAATCATTGGATGCCTATTTTATTCATCTGGGCCGCCATTCCTGGTTTTCGACCCAAACCCTCCGTTGGTATCGAGACGCCCTTTACGGGTTTTCATCTCGACCCCTCCTTTCTTTTAGTCATCCTTTTTCGTGAAGCGCCCTTTTGGGTTTTCGCTTCATTTTCTTTTTCCTTTCTCTTTATCTTTCTTTTTCTTTTTTTCCCTTTTTTATCTCTTTTTGCTTTTCCTTCAGGCGTAGTATCTCTTAACTGAATCAGAATTTACTGGTTTGCCTAACTCTTGTCCATCCATTTCAGTCAAGATTAGTGCGCCTCCGCAGAATTTACTGGTTTGCCTAACTCTTCTCCATCCACTCTGCATCACTTAGCTTTACCTCTGATAATACCCGAAGAGATGGGATTTCAACTTCAAGAGGTAATACGGCCTCAGTACCGTATACTAGGGAGTATGGTGTTACCCCGGTAGATGTTGTGAACGAATTCCAATATGCAAATAAGGCAAAAGGAAGCCTTTCATGCCAATCTTTGTAAGTTTCAGTCATCTTGGATATGATCCTCTTAATGTTCTTGTTTGCTGCCTCAACGGCTCCATTCATCTTTGGCCGGTATGCTATTGAGTTGTGATGAATTATTTTAAACTGCTCAAGGTTTCTGCTATCAATCTATTGTTGAAATTGGTAGCATTATTCGTGATGATTCGCTCTGGTAGACCACACCGACAAATAATCTCTTTCTTCAAGAACTTGCAAACTGTTGTTCTTGTGATGTTAGCATAGGAGACAGCTTCTATCCATTTAGTGAAGTAATCGATGGCCACTAATATAAAGCGATGCCCATTTGAGGCCTTGGGGTGAATCTGCCCAATTACATCTAATACCCAAACAACAAAAGGCCAAGGCGAATTCATTGTATGTAACGGCATTGGCAGAGAGTTAATTTTATCTGCATAGATCTGGCATTTATGACACTTTTTGGCATATTCTATGCAATCCTCCTCCATAGTAAACTAGTAATATCCGTATCTCATTATTTTCTGTGCCATCGAGAGACCATTGGCATGCGTTCCTTAAATTCCGTCATGCTCCTCTTCCAAGATACTTCTTGCCTCACTGGCATTGACACATCTTAACAATACTTGATCTCTGCTCTTTCTGTACAAGACGTCACCATCCAGTACGTATGCAGCAGCCATTCTTCTGATTGTTCTCTTTTCAACGTCGTTAGCTCCAGATGGGTAAGCTTGGAACTTGACGTATTGCAGAATGTCAAAATACCAAGGACTGCCATCCTCTTCCTCCAAGTTGCCGCAATGAGCATATGTTTCATAGCTCTGCATCCGTATTAACATCATATCCTCCGGTCTGTTTGCTTGGAAAACTGAGGCTAGTGTAGCTAAAGCATCTGCCATTTGGTTGTCTTCTCTAGGAAGGTAAACGAATGTTATCTCGTCAAATTCTTCAATTAATTTTAGTATCAACTTTCGATATTCTACCAACTTCGTGTCTTTGGTTTCCCATTCCCCACGTAGTTGATAAATAATTAAAGCTAAATCCCCATATACCTTCAAGGCTTTTATTTTTCGTTCTATGGCAGCCTTCAATCCCATGACACATGCTTCGTATTCGGCTATATTATTAGTGCACAAGAATTCCAACTTGCTCGTGAGAGGGTAATGTACACCATCCGGAGATATCAGCACAACTCCGATTCCCCTTCCGAGGGCATTGACTTCCCCATCGAAATATAATTTCCATTTTTCTGTTTTTTTATTTTCTTTGACAGAAATATTCATCACATCGTCGTCCAGAAAATCGAAGTTTAGAGGCTCATAATCATCCGAGGCTCTACTCGCATGAAAGTCCGCTATGGCACTTCCCTTGATTGCTTTCTGACTGACATATACTATGTCAAATTCGGACAACATTTGCCATCGGGCTAACCTCTCAGTCAACGCGGGTGCTTCCATTAGAAACTTCAAAGGGTCGAGTTTCGAGATCAACCACGTGGTGTGGTATAGCAAATATTGCCTGAGCCGATGAGTAACCCAAACGAGTGCACAACACATCTTTTGGATAAATGGGTACCGTGCCTCGCATTCGGTGAATTTCCTACTCAGGTAGTAAATTGCTCTTTCCTTCTTCCCACTATCATCATGTTGCCCCGTTATGCATCCCATGGAATTCTCGAACACCGTTAGGTAAAGAATTAATGGTCTCCCAGGAACTGGTGCCACCAATATTGGCGCATTGGACAAATATTGTTTGATTTTATCCAAAGCTTCCTGACATTCATCATTCCATTCACCTGGTTCTTCCGAAGCAATTTAAAAACGGGATCACACCTGTCGGTTAACTGAGAGATGAACCGAGACACATAGTTTAATCTCCCAAGGAATCCTCGAACCTCCTTCTGTGTTTTTGGAGGTAGCAAACTCTGAATTACCTTGACCTTATCAGGATCAATTTCGATGCCCCTTTGACTGACAACGAAACCAAGTAGCTTGTCGGATGTAACCCCGAACGTACATTCATTAGGGTTAAGCTTCAGTTGATACTTTCGTAGCCTTTGGAACAATTTTTTCAAATCCTGCACATGTCCATCTTCTGTCTGGGACTTAGCTATCATATCGTCCACATAAACTTCGATTTCTTTGTGAATCATGTCATGAAAGAGTGTCACCATAGCTCTCTGATATGTGGCCCTGACGTTTTTCAATCCAAAAGGCATGACTTTATAGCAGAACATGCCCCAGAGTATGGTAAAAGTCGTCTTCTCTATGTCTTCCGGATTCATCTTGATCTGATTGTAACCCGAGAAACCATCCATGAAGGAGAACCATGAATGCCCCGAGGTATTATCCACTAGGACATCGATATGAGGTAGGGGGAAATTTTTTTTCGGGCTCGTCCTGTTCAAATCCCTATAATCCACACACATCCGAACCTTCTCATCCTTCTTCGGTACTGGGACTATGTTTGCTACCCATTCTGGGTATGCTGACACTTGTAGGAAACCTGCATCAATCTGCTTCTGAATCTCTTCCTTAATCTTCAATAACATCTCAGGTCTCAACCGTCTGAGTTTCTGTTGTATAGGCTTGCAATCTGGTCTGATAGGCAATTTATGGACCACGATGTCAGTATTTAAGCCCGACATATCTTGATAGGACCATGCGAAGACATCCTTGAATTCTCGCAATAAGTCTATCAACTTCTGTTTTGCCCCTGGAGGGAAAGCTGCACCGATCATAACTTCCTTTTTCTCTTCTTCTGTACCCAGATTCAGAGTTTCTATTTCTTCTTTGAGGGGCATGATTTGTTTATCCTCCTGCTCCACCAACCTTAACAATTCTTCAGGAATCTCGTAGTCTGCATTGTCTTCACACTCATTGATTTCCGTTAGACAAGAGATCCTTTTCAAATCTATTTCGGGTTTAGGCCCAGAATCATACATGTGATCATTGTTCAGAAACCTGTAAAGAAGAATTTGTATAGTTGGATGGGAATAATAGATGAATAAGGATGAAATGAATGAAGCGAATGAAGGAAAAGAAAAATGTTTGCCATTGTTGAAAGGGAAAGAGCATCTTTATTTGCTAAATGAAAAACATGAAAAAGCCCTTTACAGAAAAATCCCCTACACTTGCGGGCAAAAGTATAGGGTGGTTTATGGCATTACTCTGTTTTATAAACTACAGGTGAATCCTCTATAGTCCAGTTGTTCAGAGTCTCGCCCGGGAGGCACGGACGAATTTTATCCAGCAGATTCATCCTTGATCCTTCAGAAATTCCTCCTACCATTAATCCCTCAAATGCTTCCCCAAAAATTTCCTCTTCTTGCAATCTGATGGCTTCCAAGCGATTCTTCTCCGCCTGTTCTGTGACATTCACATACCCGTGGGAGATGAAGTCGATTTTTCTGCTCAAAGATGTTAGCTTCTTGGCTGTGATTCTTCCATGTTTGTTCCCATATGCCTCGATTGAGAAGCCTAACCCAGCTCGCCCTTTCTTCATGACCACAGGCTTTGGGCGTAGATTCCCCTGCAACTTTCTTCCTAGTCCTCTCCCGGCTTTGGCTCCCTTGCCGAGGGTCTGTTTGACGGTCATCTCTGTACAATTTGACAGCTTTAGACAGGGGAATGTCGCACCTTCAGCGACGAATGCAGCATTGATAAATTCTAGGGCCCGGAAAGAACATTCTAATGCTTGTTCATTTGCTTGCACATATGGCGTATCCGTAGAGACGGATGCAATGATGTCCTCCTCCGCCCCAACACATACGAGCTTGCCATCCACTACAAATTTCAGCTTCTGGTGTAGTGATGACGGTACCGCCCCAACAGAATGAATCCAAGGTCGGTCGAGCAAACAATTGTAAGTGGGCTTAATGTCCATTACAACAAAATCTATGTTGTATACGGATGGCCCAATCAGTAATGGGACTTCAATCCTTCCCAACACATCCCTTGTGGTCCCATCGAAGGCTCTGACCACATTCTGATAACTCTTCATGTGTGCGACATCAATAGGCAACCTTTGCAGAGTTTCCATGGGTAACACGTTCAAAGCTGAACCGTTGTCGATTAGAACTCCCGGCACCACATGACCCTTGCAGTGGGTCGTGATGTTTAAGGCTTTGATAGACCCCAATCCTCCATCAGGGATCTCATCATCGGTGAATGTTATGTAGTTGTCTGCGGTGATGTGATTAACGATTCGGTCCAATTTATTCATCGATATTTCCTTCGAGACAAAAGTTTGATTTAACACTTTCAAAAGGGCGTCATGGTGCCCCTCCGAGCTTAGCAGTAAGTCGAGGATAGAGATTCTAGCGGGCTGTTTCTTCAACTGCTCCACTATACTATACTCACTGTGCTTCAGAAAATGCAAAAACTCATGCGCTTGCTCCTCGGTGACAGGTTCATTCACCTTCGGAGTTGGATCTGTGAAGATCTTCTTCTTCTCCGCAAGCTTTGTTTGATCCTCTTCCTGAGCCGGTGAGTAACATCTCCCGCTCCTCGTGAAATGACCAACTTCATTCACTGGTTCCTCTCTCTCAGCAGTTCCTGATTTCTCTGATTGTACCTCCTCGACAGCCTTTGAACCACTCGGCCCGGCCACACTCACGGTGTAATTCCACGGGACCCTTCGCGTATCCTTAAACGGGAAGGGTACCGGAGGGGTAATTACACTGTTGTTATCCATCATTCTTTGTAACGAGGACTTGAAGTCATCACACTGTTGGATTGTATGCCCGCGCTCTTGGTGGAATTCGCAATATGGGCCTTCCTCAGTAGATTCCTTCACTTGCATCCCTTGACAGATGAGCCCGTTATCAAACAGCTGTTGAAAAACCCACTTTAAGGGTGATCGGATTTCTGCCACCCTCATTTTAACCTGTCTCGCTTGATCCTCTTCGATTGCGTTCACACCCCGTCCGTCATGATTCGGGAGTGGGTTTATTGAGACACTGGGTTCATCAAATTTCAAAACCCCAGCATTTATCATATTCTGGACGATCCTCTTGAAGGCTGTGCAATTCTCGATGCTATGCCCATGAACGTTAGAATGATATACACTGGGCCTTCGAGTCATACCAGTGTGGGTAGGGGGTTTGAGCGGAACGATAACGTATGGGCGAACCATATCAGCATCGTGTAGCTGAGTGTGCAACTCAGCATACGTGATTGGGATTGGTGAGAAATTTGGCTTTTCCCACCTTGAGTCTTTCTTGTTCGGGCCCTTGGAGCCTCCTGCTCCTGTCTTTGGTTTGGAAATTGTCACATTTTTCGGGGGTTCATACACAACAACGTTGTTTACCTCGTTGTCTTTTTTCTTGGAATTCTTCTTTGAGCTATCAGACCCTTCAATTATCCCACTTTTGATAGCTGCCTCCACCAACTCTCCGGTGGCAACTATTTGAGAGAAACTCTACATGGATGTGCTTATGAAGAGACGTTCATACATCGCCCCCTTCAATGTTTCTATAAACATATGAGTCATCTCCCGCTCGATTAACGGAGGCTGCACCTGAGAGGCTAGATCTCTCCACCTATGGGCATACTGTTAGAATATTTCGTTGGACTTTTGCCCCATTTGCTGTAACATGACTCTGGTGGGCCCCATCTCTGTCACATGCTTGTAATTCTCTATAAATACGTGATAAAGGTCCTTCCAGGATTTTATACTCTCCCGAATGAGTTGTGTGTACCATCGGATAGCAGAACCCGTCAGACTATCCTGAAAGCAATGGATAAGCAGCTTCTCATCCTTGCTGAAACGACCATCTTTCGACAATACATCGTCATGTGGGCACTTAGGCACGACGTCTCGTCGTACTTTTCGAAGTCGGGCATTTTGAATTTTGGTGGCAGGACCAAATTAGAGACCAGGCTGAGCTCGAACGCATCGGTGCTTTTATCCACCGACCCTTGGACTTGAATTTGCTGGATCTTGGCTTTGAGAGCCTTGAAGTGATCAACATACTTCTTCTCCATTTCTTGTCGCATCTTCTCCACTTCGTTCATAAAGTTGAGATCCTGGATTTCATCAGTATTCGGAGAAAACTCTTCAAATTCCACGGGGTGACTCGTGGATGTCCCTACTGCATTGAACTGTACTCTCCCCGGGACTGAATATACTTTCGGTTGCCCCTTAGTTGTCGTCTCTACCTGCCTTTCAGCTTCATCTCCCATTTCCATCGACGCTTTACCTCTTTCATCTTGCTTCGTACCCAAAAGAGCGGTTATCTGACTGATAATATCTGTCTGAATCTTAGCGAAGCCATCTTTCATGCCAGTTTTTATCGCATCTAAGCGATTTGCGAATATGGCCTGATGATCCTCTAATCTTTGTAGTCTCTCTTCCATTGCTAGTCACTTGGTGCGCGAACGCGTTGAATACGTGTATATTATGTTTGCTATTTTTAAAATTCACTGCCATAAGACCTTTGTTATTAAACTTTATTTTTAATTAATAATAATGCACATGATGTATGAATGCATGAATACATGAATGCAAGCGGGTATTAAATTCAAAAAACAATCTCTTAAAAACATTCGTTTGTGGAAAAAGGATTCACTACAACTTTAAAGATAACTACAGAAAACTGTTGGCCCTAATCCCTAAGTTGGTCAATTCATTAAGTATGCAAACGATGGCTGCTCCATGTATTTCCCCGACGTTTGGTTGGTCCAGAAGAGTTTTCGCTTCTCCTGATAATATCTGTACATATGATGAGATAGTTCTGACTCGTCCCTTGAAGTTGACTAACTCGCTGTTCTGACTCTGGACTGTACGTTGTGCTGCCTCATACTTAGCCTTCCATGCTTCTTCGGCATTCTGACTCAGAGCTCCCTCGAAGTCGGCTAACTTTTCTCGCAACTCTTGTACTTGGCCCTCGAGTGAGATAATCTTTTGCTGAAGTTCCTCCTTCTCTTCTTCCATTTTGACCTTATCTTCGTTGTGATACTTATTAGCCACCAGTTCTTCTAACTGTGTTACTTGGGCTGTCAACTCGTGAATTGTCGCTCGGTCTTTGTCTGATGTCTTCTTGACTTTGGAGCTTACTTCTTTCGCTTCAGATATTTCTTTTCGTAGAGCTTCTTATACTCTTCCTTTTCCTTTAAAGCCTTGTTCAAACGGTCAGAACTGTCCCCGACACTTTCCCTTTTCCTTTTATGCCCCCCGGACATTGGTATTGCTTGCGCTTCCCTCAACTCTTGACGTAGCTTCTTGATCTGAATTGCCATATCCTTTTCTCTCCTTTCATGGGTTTGTACTTGGTACTTCGCAAGGTTCAACTCCTGTGTGAGCTTGTAGATCTTCTTATCTCGCCTTTGAGAATCCAAGTCCCGGTCCTCCTTGAGTTTTTCTAAAGCTGACGGTGCCTCTAGGGTTACCTTGCTTGAAGACGGTCCCTCATCCCTCGGTACTCCTTGGAAGACTCAGTCATTCTCCCTTCGTTCTCTCCACTCATCGTATCGGGCCATGATCTCAAACTCTCTATAGGGCTGAATCCTCCTAGGTGAGTCCCAAGTCTTCACAATCTGGGCTAACTTAGATCTGTATCCCTCACTCTGGTGTGAAAAACTGAAACTGGCCATCCCCGCTGTGGCTGGAATAAACTGTCTCGAATCGAATTGCCTTGAGACTAATAGAGGGCAGTAAGTCGTTCCACCCCATATACCTGCTAATGGGATCCAATCACAGTCTCTGCATCGATACCGGAAAGTCGACCCTCTATTCAACCAACAGGCCTTCCAGACGATATCCAAGTCTGTCAAATTTCGGAAAAGCTCACTCCACTGGGCTTCAGTCTTCTTCTCCACAATACAACTCTTTAAATGCTCCTCGATAGGTGAGTAGGTAGTCCTGAACCTTAGGGCGCTGTACGGAGAGTTCCAACGGTGGCCTCTGAACCAAACCTCTAAAAGCTGCGTACATCCCCAAAATCTTCCTTCATCGGCCCTCTTACACGCGGTAAGTGATCGATAAGTCTCGGCTAGTATGGCTGGCATCGGATTTACTCCCTTGGGTAACTTCTCGAACAAACCGACCGTGGATGGTTCTATGTGCTCGGGAGTTCTAGGAAATAGCACTAACCCATATATGCAAAGGGTGTACGACCTTCTTGCTTTAGTGGGCTCCTCGCTGCTCGAAGCTATCAAATCCTTAAAGACCTTCCAGCTCACTCTCTGTCTCTCTTTGTTTGGGTCCTCGTGACCCGTTACTTTCCGGTCCCAAAACTCTTTATCCTTACCAGTGATTTGCATCAGCTTCTTCTTAAAGCCCGAAGTGCTGTTTGACTTGACATAGATCCTATCATTCTTAATCATTAGACAGTTGATCAGAACCTCGTACTCCTCTAGTGTGGGTGTCATGTCTACCTTCCCAAAGGTGAAACAGTTGTAGGCTGGATTCCAAAATTGCACCATCGCCCTCATTAAGTACCTATCAATGGGAACCTTCGCTAACAAGGCAATATCCCCAAATTCCTTCTTAAACTGACCCTTCATGTCGTCACTCCATTGTTCCCATACCTCTTGGACCTCGGAGAGACAAGGACTTTGATTAGTACTCATTCTGACATACTCGTTTAGTGTAGAGATACTCCCTATCGGCAAACTGTCACCTTTCTCGTGCTGAACTGATTCAGACCAAGTCCAGACTTCTGTGTTATCTTCGCCTATAATGATCCCTTCTGACATTATTGGACACTTCTAACTTTATTGTTTTCCAAATTAATACCCATGCAAATATGCCAAATAAAAATAAATGCATAAAGGGATAAATAAAAACAAAAAAAAAGAAAAGTGTTAGTAAAATACGAAGATAAAACAAAAAGAAAGTGCTGAAAAAAAAAACAGAATACAAATAAAGCCAACAAAAAAAACAGGATAAAATGCGTAAAATAACCATAGAGCATACTAAATTGCATAAAAATAACCAGAGAGTATGCTAAAATACGCAAAATAACCAGAGAGCATGTTAACAGAGAAATCCTAAGTTCGGCGGCATTTCGGCAGCATACCGCCTTATCTTATGGTTCCTGTCTTGCTCTAGAGGGGGTCGGTTTCTACTCTATATGCAGGTTTTTGGTCTAGACACTGGGTTCCCGAACTGTCGTTACCGTCTACTACGACGATAAGACATCGATTCGGTGGTATATGTCCCTTACAACGGAGGTGAAGACCCCACGATGCGTAAGGTTAGTATACCGGAAGCAGATAGAAATCCGAAACTTAGAGCTGGAAAGCATCACGTCGGATAATATCTAACTCCCACTTAAGGGTAAAAGCTCGGGTCGAGAGCTTATGCATGAATGACAAGATAAAAGTAAAAAGTTATCCTCATTCAAATAATGTTCACTTAACAATAGAAAATTAAATTAATATCTAACTCCAAAATACCAAAACGCCACGTAAAGTTTGAAAACAATTAGGCCTGACTCACAAAAAAATAATTTTTACGTCCCCAGCGGAGTGGCCAAGCTGTCGCGACCTCTTTTAAAAAATGCGATTTTTAGGGTGAAAAAAGTGTTCGACGATTGATTTTGAAAAATATGAATTTTATTAATCTCGAAAAACCCAAATTTTAGGAAAACATAATTTAATTTTGAAAAAGGTTGACTTGGAGTCGTCACCGGCCACTTAGGTAGGCCAGACACCATAAAAAATAAACCAGAGATTCGTTTAAAAAACATTGGGTTCGGGAGTCGGTTATGTGAAAGGACGACCCTTACAAACACCCAAAATTGGTACCTTTAAAAAAACATTACGTGGCATTGACATTTTGAAGAAAGATATTAATTTAATTTTTCATTGTTAAATGAACATTATTTGAATTTTGGATATCCTTTTGATTTAGAAGTTACACCACTTTTAAACTTGAGTTGATCGAGACGTCTTCTAGATAGGAAACCTCACCCAAATTTAAAAGAATGTAACTTCCGCCTCAAAAGGCTAAAGCAAAATGCATGATTATTTTTTTATCTTGTTCATTTTAAGTTCTAATCCTAGAAAAGGCTTCATTACTTAAGTTTTTAAAACCTAAGTTACTAACGTTTACTAGTTATTTCCCTATCCATTTTTAATTCTAAACCTAAGTTTTCATCAAAATTCTAAGTTTTTAATAACACATGAATTCGATGCCAAGGTACACTCTCTAGGTTAGCATCATAGTGCGTCAAAACACCAACCTCTTTAGTGTATCCGAGACATAAGATTCACATGTTATGTTACTAGATTTTCTCCCTAATTAAATTAATTAATTTAAGTGACTAGTCCTAGAAAAGGCACTAAATTAATTAACCTAAGTTTATTAGGTGACCTTCCTAAAATATGCCATGCAAAACATAAAATAAAGTGTACACAAGATAAAGGAACTTCATCACTTTTATTAGAAACAATGGTGTACATAATATTACATCAAAAATTCCATCTCATGAGTACAAAAGGGACTTAAATTGAAAAAAAGAGATCAAAAGGGACTCGAGAACAAACCTTGAAAGATCGATTAGATTTAATTAAGTGTGAAATTAAATTTTAAAGTTTTAGAAATTTTTAATTAAATTAATTAATCAAATTTTCCTTAACTTCAAATTTTAATTAAGACCTAATTTAAATCTAACTTGGTGAATTTTAAGTTCAAAAGATTTAATGTTGGATTAAACTTAATTAAGTTGATTTTTAAATCTTAACTTAGAAATTTTAGATTAATTAAAAGTCGTTAATCAAAATAATTTCTAACCTTTTAAGAATCTAATTTTAACTTAATTAAAGTTTAACTGGTGAGATTTAGGGTTAACTAGACTTAAATTAGTTTTAAATCTTACTTTTAGAAAATTAATTAAAATTAATTAAATTAAAATTATCTTCCAATTTTTTAAGAATTAACCGCCTGCTCCGTCGTATGATCCGAAGCGCCACCGTGGGGCGTCGCTCCGGTGAGTTCTCCGGCCACCGAGTCGAGACCTCCGATCGACCTCCCGACGTTGTTTCCGACGCCGGAGAGGGTTTCCGACACCGGTGGGCCGTCTGGTGACCCTAAACCCCCTAAAAATAGCTAAAAACCTCGGATTCAAACCCTACAACCGATTTAAACTAACCCTAAACCCTTAAAAACAAACGGCTACCCTCCTAAACCAAACCAAAACCCAGATTTAAGCACCAAAACAAAAAGAAACTGATTCAAAGGCTTACCGCAAGGTTCGATTCCTCCTCACTGCTACTGCCGAAGATCTCTAATCGTTTAAAGCTCCAAAATCCGATTGAAACCAAAGCCTTCAGTCCGATCACCTCCAATTTCCCCGTCCCCTAACATGGTTCGAATGAATCCCTTTTAAAGGGATTCAAGTTAGAATCCAAGTTCAACCTAAACTCTCCCTCTCAACCTAATCTAAACCAACCGGAAAATCAAACCAAATCCCCTAACAATCGGGCAGCAAACCCCACGACCCAAAGGTTTCTATTTTTCGATTTTTTAGTTTTTATTTTTATTTTTTTTGATTTTTTAATATTTTAATATTAATATTATATTATTTATATTATTAATTATTATATTAATTATATATTATTATTATTTAATATTTTTGTGTTGACAGTTGCCCCTCTTTGCTCAATGCTGCGGAGCAGGAGATGGGCAAAGACTGAAAAACACGAAAATTGTAAACCTTAAAGCTTGAGGTTATTCTTCTCACTCAAAAATTCCTCAAACCTAACATCATGCCCGGAGGATTTAACATCATGCCCGGAGGACTTACTGATGACCCGGAGGATTTAGGATCGTATTGTCTCCTTGATTGTGCAAACGATATCATCACTCCCGAGGGTGATGGCCCGGAGGACTTAACATCATGCCCGGAGAACTTAATGATGATCCGGAGGATTTAGGATCGTATTGCCTCCTAGATTGTGCAAACGATATCATCACTCTCGAAGGTGATGGCCCGGAGGACTTAACATCATGCCCGGAGGACTTACTGATGACTTGGAGGATTTAACATCATGCCCGAAGGACTTACTGATGACCCGGACGATTTAACATCAAAAAGGGTTCCATTCTCCGTATGCACGAATGGATATGCAGGTTTTATTCTCCGAATGCTCGAATAGATAAGCAGGTTCTATTCTTCGAGTGCTCGAATAGATAAGCAGGTTTAAAAAGGGTTCCATTCTCCATATGCACGAATGGATATGCAGGTTCTATTCTCCGAATGCTCGAATAGATAAGCAGGTTCAAAAAGGGTTCCATTCTCCGTATGCATGAATGGATATGCAGGTTCTATTCTCCGAGTGCTCGAATAGATAAGCAGGTTCAAAAAGGGTTCCATTCTCCGTATGCACGAATGGATATGCAGGTTCTGAAATGTCTTTTCTCGAATTTCTTTCCTCTGAAATCTTTTCTTGTCCTGATCTGGATTGCTTTGTTGATCTGTAAATTCTTGTTAAAATTAACGACAAAGATATCCTGAATGCATGAGTTAGCATGTTTTACCATGTGGATGCCTAACCTTATGATGCATGAGTATGGCCTTGAAAGGCAAGTATTATCAGTCAGTTTGCCACTCTAAAGGGGCTGATCGACTCTTCTCCTTCTTTTCTGCATTCGAGGATTTTTGTTTCACATAGCGAGGATAAAGCTTCCTCTTTAAAAAGCTATTCTGAGGCGTTCTTTCAAGACAAATTTCGTCTAAAAATCGGAACATGTTTGTACTCCATTATTTTAATCCGGTGAACAAATCTTACCTATAATCTTGAAACATAATAATGCCAAAAGATCTTCTGTATTAATTCATTCATGTTAATTTATTAGCATGATGCTTTGGGCAAAATTGAAGGCTCAAATGAAGGGAATGAGTATTTTTATTAAAGCTTCTCATAGATTCAACATAACAAACAAGGCAAAACAATTCAAAGGGAAAAGAAAGGAACAAAATGCAAGTTCCCAAATGCTCATCACATGCGTTCATCCAGGCCTTATCCCGAGATATAGATTCAAAAATGAGCTACTCGTCTAGCTATCTTTCAAATGAGGATCCAACTTTGTAAACGTGAAGATCCTTCCATATTTCTTGGTAACTGAGAAGCACGAATCATTGGATGCCTATTTTATTCATCTGGGCCGCCATTCCTGGTTTTCGACCCAAACCCTCCGTTGGTATCGAGACGCCCTTTACGGGTTTTCATCTCGACCCCTCATTTCTTTTAGTCATCCTTTTTCGTGAAGCGCCTTTTCGGGTTTTCGCTTCATTTTCTTTTTCCTTTCTCTTTTTCTTTCTTTTTCTTTTTTTTTATCTCTTTTTTCTTTTCCTTCAGGCGAAGTATCTCTTAACTGAATCAGAATTTACTGGTTTGCCTAGCTCTTGTCCATCCATTTCAGTCAAGATTAGTGCGCCTCCGGAGAAGGCCTTTTTGACAACGTAAGGCCCTTCCCAATTCGGTATCCATTTTCCTTGAAAATCTCGGTGTATGGGCAAGATCTTTTTCAGCACTAGATCCCCTTCTCGGAATACTCGTGGTCGAACTTTCTTGTCGTAAGCCCAGATCAGCCGTTTCTGATACATTTGGCTGTGGCAGATAGCTTTCAACCGCTTTTCTTCGATTAGATTCAACTGATCCAAACGGAACTGTATCCACTCTGCATCACTTAGATTTACCTCTGATAATACCCGAAGAGATGGGATTTCAACTTCAAGAGGTAATACGGCCTTAGTACCGTATACTAGGGAGTATGGTGTTGCCCCGGTAGATGTTCTGATCGAAGTCCGATATGTAAATAAGGCAAAAGGAAGCCTTTCATGCCAATCTTTTTAAGTTTCAGTCATCTTGGATATGATCCTCTTAATGTTCTTGTTTGCTGCCTCAACGGCTTCATTCATCTTTGGCCGGTATGCTACTGAGTTGTGATGAATTATTTTAAACTGCTCACAGGTTTCTGCTATCAATCTATTGTTGAAATTGATAGCATTATCCGTGATGATTCCCTCTGGTAGACCATACCGACAAATAATATCTTTCTTCAAGAACTTGCAAACTGTTGTTCTTGTGATGTTAGCATAAGAGACATCTTCTATCCATTTAGTGAAGTAATCGATGGCCACTAATATAAAGCGATGCCCATTTGAGGCCTTGGGGTGAATCTGCCCAATTACATCTAATCCCCAAACAGAAAAAGGCCAAGGCGAATTCATTGTATATAACGGCATTGGCGGAGAGTTAATTTTATCTGCATAGATCTGGCATTTATGACACTTTTTGGCATATTCTATGCAATCCTCCTCCATAGTAGACCAGTAATATCTGTATCTTATTATTTTCCGTGCCATCGAGAGATCATTGGCATGCGTTCCGCAAATTCCGTCATGCACCTCTTCCAAGATACATCTTGCCTCACTGGTATTGACACATCTTAACAATACTTGATCTCTGCTCTTTCTGTACAAGACGTCACCATCCAGTACGTATGCAGCAGCCATTCTTCTGATTGTTCTCTTTTCAACGTTGTTAGATCCAGATGGGTAAGCTTGGAACTTGACGTATTGCAGAATGTCAAAATACCAAGGACTGCCATCCTCTTCCTCCAAGTTGCCGCAATGAGCATATGCTTCATAGCTCTGCATCCGGATTAACATCATATCCTCCAGTCTGTTTGCTTGGAAAACTGAGGCCAGTGTAGCTAAAGCATCTGCCATTTGGTTGTCTTCTCTAGGAAGGTAAACGAATGTTATCTCGTCAAATTCTTCAATTAATTCTAGTATCAACTTTCGATATTCTACCAACTTCGTGTCTTTGGTTTCCCATTCCCCACGTAGTTGATAAATAACTAAAGCTGAATCCCCGTATACCTTCAAGGATTTTATTTTTCGTTCTATGGCAGCCTTCAATCCCATGACACATGCTTCGTATTCGGCCATATTATTAGTGCACAAGAATTCCAACTTGCTCGTGAGAGGGTAATGTACACCATCCGGAGATATCAGCACAGCTCCGATTCCCCTTACGGGGGCATTGACTGCCCCATCGAAATATAATTTCCATTTTTCTGTTTCTTTATTTTCTTCAACAGAAATAGTCATCATATCCTCGTTCGGAAAATCGAAGTTTAGAGGCTC
Organism: Abelmoschus esculentus; assembly: GCA_035048815.1. NCBI lineage: Eukaryota > Viridiplantae > Streptophyta > Magnoliopsida > Malvales > Malvaceae > Abelmoschus > Abelmoschus esculentus. Next base: position 5,527,323 of record JAUCBN010000013.1, on the reverse strand, counting down.
ATAATCATCCGAGGCTCTACTCGCAAGAAAGTCCACTATGGCACTTCCCTTGATTGCTTTCTGGCTGACATATACTATGTCAAATTCGGACAACAACATTTGCCATCGGGCCTCCCAGTCAACGCGGGTGCTTCCATTAGAAACTTCAAAGGGTCGAGTTTCGAGATCAACCACGTGGTATGGTATAGCAAATATTGTCTGAGCCGACGAGTAACCCAAACGAGTGCACAATACATCTTTTGGATAAATGGGTACCGTGCCTCGCATTCGGCGAATTTCCTACTCAGGTAGTAAATTGCTCTTTCCTTCTTCCCACTATCATCATGTTGCCCCAGTACGCATCCCATAGAATTCTCGAAGACCGTCAGGTAAAGAATTAATGGTCTCCCAGGAACTGGTGCCACCAATATTGGCGCGTTGGACAAATATTGTTTGATTTTGTCCCACGCTTCCTGACATTCATCATTTCATTCACCTGGGTTGTTCTTCCGAAGCAATTTAAAAACGGGATCACACCTGTCGGTTAACTGAGAGATGAACCGAGACACATAGTTTAATCTCCCAAGGAAACCTCGAACCTCTTTCTGTGTTTTTGGAGGTGGCAAACTCTGAATTGCCTTGACCTTATCAGGATCGATTTCGATTCCCCTTTGACTGACAATGAAACCAAGTAGTTTGCCGGATGTAACCCCGAACATACATTTATTAGGGTTAAGCTTCAGCTGATACTTTCGTAGCCTTTGGAACAACTTTTTCAAATCCTGCACATGTCCATCTTCTGTTTGGGACTTAGCTATCATATCGTCCACATAAATTTGATTTCTTTGTGCATCATGTCATGAAAGAGTGTCACCATAGCTCTCTGATATGTGGCCCCGGCGTTTTTCAACCCAAAAGGCATGACTTTATAGCAGAACATGCCCCAGAGTATGGTAAAAGTCGTCTTCTCTATGTCTTCCGGATTCATCTTGATCTGATTGTAACCCGAGAAACCATCCATGAAGGAGAACCATGAATGCCCCGAGGTATTATCCACTAGGACATCGATATGAGGTAGAGGGAAATTGTCTTTCAGGCTCGTCCTGTTCAAATCCCTATAATCCACACACATCCGAACCTTCCCATCCTTCTTCGGTACTGGGACTATGTTTGCTACCCATTCTGGGTATGCTGACACTTGTAGGAAACCTGCATCAATCTGCTTCTGAACCTCTTCCTTAATCTTCAATAACATCTCAGGTCTCAACCGTCTGAGCTTCTGTTGTATAGGCTTGCAATCTAGTCTGATGGGCAATTTATGGACCACGATGTCGGTATTTAAGCCCGGCATATCTTGATAGGACCATGCGAAGACATCCTTGAATTCTCGCAATAAGTCTACCAACTTCTGTTTTGCCCCTGGCGGGAAAGCTACACCGATCATAACTTCCTTTTTCTATTCTTCTGTACCCAGATTCAGAGTTTCTATTTCTTCTTTGAGGGGCATGATTTGCTTATCCTCCTGCTTCACCAACCTTAACAATTCTTCAGCAATCTCGTAGTCTTCATTGTCTTCACACTCATTGATTTCCGTTAGACAAGAGATCCTTTTCAAATCTATTTCGGGTTTAGGCCCGGAATCATACATGTGATCATTGTTCAGAAACCTGCAAAGAAGAATTTGTATAGTTGGATGGGAATAATAGATGAATAAGGATGAAATGAATGAAGCGAATGAAGGAAAAGAAAAATGTTTGCCATTGTTGAAAGGGAAAGAGCATCTTTATTTGCTAAATAAAAAACATGAAAAAGCCCTTTACAGAAAAATCCCCTACACTTGCGGGCAAAAGTATAGGATGGTTTATGGCATTACTCTGTTTTATAAACTACAGGTAAATCCTCTATAGTCCAGTTGTTCAGAGTCTCGCCCGGGAGGCACGAACGAATTTTATCCAGCAGATTCATCCTTGATCCTTCAGAAATTCCTCCTACCATTAATCCCTCAAATGCTTCCCCAAAAATTTCCTCTTCTTGCAATCTGATGGCTTCCAAGCGATTCTTCTCCGCCTGTTCAGTGACATTCACATACCCGTGGGAGATGAAGTCGATTTCTGTGCTCAAAGATGTTGGCTTCTTGGCTGTGATTCTTCCATGTTTGTTCCCATATGCCTCGATTGAGAAGCCTAACCCAGCTCGCCCTTTCTTCATGACCACAGGCTTTGGGCGTAGATTCCCCTGCAACTTTCTTCCTAGTCCTCTCCCGGCTTTGGCTCCCTTGCCGAGGGTCTGTTTGACGGTCATCTCGGTACAACTTGACAGCTTTGGACAGGGGAATGTCGCACTTTCAGCGACGAATGCAGCATTGATAAATTCTAGGGCCCGGAAAGAACATTCTAATGCTTGTTCATTTGCTTGCACATATGGCGTATCCGTAGAGACGGATGCAATGATGTCCTCCTCCGCCCCAACACATACGAGCTTGCCATCCACTACAAATTTCAACTTCTGGTGTAGTGATGACGGCACTGCCCCGGCAGAATGAATCCAAGGTCGGCCGAGCAAACAATTGTAAGTGGGCTTAATGTCCATTACAACAAAATCTATGTTGTATACGGATGGCCCAATCAGTAATGGGACTTCAATCCTTCCCAACACATCCCTTGTGGTCCCATCGAAGGCTCTGACCACATTCTGATAACTCTTCATGTGTGCAACATCAATAGGCAACCTTTGCAGAGTTTCCATGGGTAACACGTTCAAAGCTGAACCGTTGTCGATTAGAACTCCCGGCACCACATGACCCTTGCAGTGGGTCGTGATGTTTAAGGCTTTGATAGAACCCATTCCTCCATCAGGGATCTCATCATCGGTGAACGTTATGTAGTTGTCTACGGTGATGTGATTAACGATTCGGTCCAATTTGTTCACCGATATGTCCTTCGGGACAAAAGTTTGATTTAACACTTTCAAAAGAGCGTCACAATGCCCCTCCGAGCTTAGCAGTAAGTCGAGGATAGAGATTCTAGCGGGTTGTTTCTTCAACTGCTCCACTATACTATACTCACTGTGCTTCAGAAAACGCAAAAACTCATGCGCTTGCTCCTCGGTGACAGGTTCATTCACCTTCGGAGTTGGATCTGTGAAGACCTTCTTCTTCTCCGCAAGCTTTGTTTGATCCTCTTCCTGAGCCGGTGAGTAACATCTCCCGCTCCTCGTGAAATGACCCACTTCATTCACTGGTTCCTCTCTCTCAGCAGTTCCTGATTTCTCTAATTATACCTCCTCGACGGCCTTTGAACCACTCGGCCCGGCCACACTCGCAGTGTAATTCCACGGGACCCTTCGCGTATCCTTAAACGGGAAGGGTGTCGGAGGGGTAATTACTATGCGAGGAGCACTTGCTGACCCGGCTGGGTTGTTGCCCCTTGGTCGGGCTGAGATGACTAGCGGCCTGCTCGCACTGTATCTTGGCCCGGTATCCTCTGACGTACATACGTCTATCATTTTCCGCCCACCTTCCTTAGTAAAGAATTTCACCTCTTTGTTATCCATCATTCTTTGTAACGAGGCCTTGAAGTCATCACACTGCTGGATTGTATGCCCGCGCTCTTGGTGGAATTCGCAATATGGGCCTTCCTCAGTAGATTCCTTCACTTGCATCCCTTGATAGATGAGCCCGTTATCAAACAGCTGTTGAAAAACCCACTTTAAGGGTGATCGGATTTCTGCCACACTCATTTTAACCTATCTCGCTTGATCCACTTCGATTGCGTTCACACCCCTTCCGCCATGATTCGGGAGTGGGTTTGTTGAGACACTGGGTTCATCAAATTTCAAAACCCTGGCATTTATCATATTCTGAACGATCCTCATGAAGGCTGTGCAATTCTCGATGCTTTGCCCATGAACGTTAGAATGATACACACTGGGCCTTCGAGTCATACCAGTGTGGGTAGGGGGTTTGAGCGGAACGATAACGTATGGGCAAACCATATCAGCATCGTGTAGCTGAGTGTACAACTCAGCATACGTGATTGGGATTGGTGAGAAATTTGGCTTTTCCCACCTTGAGTCTTTCTTGTTCGGGCCCTGGGAGCCTCTTGCTCCTGTCTTTGGTTTGAAAATTGTCACATTTTTCGGGGGTTCATACATCACAGCGTTGTTTACCTCGTTGTCTTTCTTCTTGGAATTCTTCTTTGAGCTATCAGACCCTTCGATTCTCCCACTTTTGATAGCTGCCTCCACCAACTCTCCGGTGGCAACTATTTGAGAGAAACTCTGCATGGATGTGCTTATGAAGAGACGTTCATACATCGGCCCCTGCAATGTTTCTATAAACATATGAGTCATCTCCCGCTCGATTAACTGAGGCTGCACCTAAGAGGCCAGATCTCTCCACCTATGGGCATACTGTCGGAATGTTTCGTTGGACTTTTGTCCCATTTGCTGTAACATGACTCTGGTGGGCCCCATCTCTGTCACATGCTTGTAATTCTCCATAAATGCGTGATAAAGGTCCTTCCAGGATTTTATACTCTCCCGACTGAGTTGTGTGTACCATCGGATAGCAGAACCCGTCAGACTATCCTGAAAGCAATGGATAAGCAGCTTCTCATCCTTGCTGAAAGCGGCCATCTTTCGACAATACATCGTCATGTGGGCGCTTGGGCACGATTTCTCGTCGTACTTTTCAAAGTCGGGCATTTTGAATTTTGGCGGCAGGACCAAATCAGAGACCAGGCTGAGCTCGAACGCATCAGTGCTTTTATCCACCGACCCTTGGACTTGAATTTGTTAGACCTTGTCTTCGAGAGCCTTGAAGTGATCAGCATACTTCTTCTCCATTTCTTTTCGCATCTTCTCCACTTCGTTCATAAAGTTGAGATCTGGGATTTCATCAGTATTCGGAGAAAACTCTTCAACTTCCACGGGGTGACTCGTGGATGTCCCTACTGCATTGAACTGTACTCTCCCCGGGACTGAATGTACTTCCGGTTGCCCCCTAGTTATCGTTTCTACCTGCCCTTCAGCTTTATCTCCCATTTCCATCGACGCTTTACCTCTTTCATCTTGCTTCGTACCCAAAAGAGCGGTTATCTGACTGATAATATCTGTCTGAATCTTAGCGAAGCCATCTTTCATGCCAGTTTCTATCGTATCTAAGCGATTTGCGAATATGGCCTGATGATCCTCTAATCTTTGTAGTCTCTCTTCCATTGCTAGTCTCTTGGTGCGCGAACGCGTTGAATACGTGTATAGTATGTTTGCTATTTTTAAAATTCACTGCCATAAAACCTTTTTTATTAAACTTTATTTTTAATTAATAATAATACACATGATGTATGAATGCATGAATGCATGAATGCAAGCGGGTATTAAATTCAAAAAACAATCTCTTAAAAACATTCGTTTGTGCAAAAAGGATTCACTACAACTTTAAAGATAACTACAGAAAAATGTTGGCCCTAATCCCTAAGTTGGTCAATTCATTAAGTATGCAAACGATGGCTGCTCCATGTATTTCCCCGACGTTTGGTTGGTCCAGAAGAGTTGTCGTTTCTCCTGATAATATCTGTACATATGATGCGATAGTTCTGACTCGTCCCTTGAAGTTGACTAACTCGCTGTTCTGACTCTGGACTGTACGTTGTGTTGCCTCATACTTAGCCTTTCATGCTTCTCCGGCATTCTGAATCAGAGCTCCCTCGAAGTCGGCTAACTTTTCTCGCAACTCTTGTACTTGGCCCTCGAGTGAGATAATCTTTTGTTGAAGTTCCTCCTTCTCTTCTTCCATTTTGACCTTATCTTCGTTGTGATACTTAGCCACCAGTTCTTCTAACTGCGTTACTTGGGCTGTCAACTCGTGGATTGTCGCTCGATCTTTGTCTGATGTCTTCTTGGCTTTGGAGCTTACTTCTTTCGCTTCACGATATTTCTTTTCGTAGAGCTTATTGTACTCCTCCTTTTCCTTTAAAGCCTTTTTCAAACGGTCAGAACTGTCCCCGACACTTTCCCTTTTCCTTTTATGCCCCCCAGACATTGGTATTGCTTGCGCTTCCCTCAACTCTTGACGTAGCTTCTCGATCTGAATTGCCATATCCTTTTTTCTCCTCTCATGGGTTTGTACTTGGTACTTCACAAGGTTCAACTCTTGTGTGAGCTCGTAGATCTTCTTATCTCTCCTCTGAGAATCCAAGTCCCGGTCTTCCTTGAGTTTTTCTAAAGCTGACGGTGCCTCTAGGGTTACCTTGCTTGAAGACGGTCCCTCATCCCTCGGTACTCCTCGGAAGACTCCATCATTCTCCCTTCGTTCTCTCCACTCGTCGTATCGGGCCATGATCTCAAACTCTCTATAGGGCTGAACCCTCCTAGGTGAGTCCCAAGTCTTCACAATCTGGGCTAACTTAGATCTGTATCCCTCACTCTGGTGTGAAAAACTAAAACTGGCCATCCCCGCTGTGGCTGGAATAAACTGTCTCGAACCGAATTGCCTTGAGACTAATAGAGGGAAGTAAGTCGTTCCACCCTATATACCTGCTAATGGGATCCAATCGCAGTCTCTGCATCGATACCGGAAAGTCGACCCTCTATTCAACCAACAGGCCTTCCAGACGATATTCAAGTCTGTCAAATTTCAGAAAAGCTCACTCCACTGGGCTTCAATCTTCTTCTCCACAATACAACTCTTTAAATGCTCCTCGATAGGTGAGTAGGTAGTCCAGAACCTTAGGGCGCTGTACGGAGAGTTCCAACGGTGGCCTCTGAACCAAACCTCTAAAAGCTACGCACATCCCCAAAATCTTCCTTCACCGACCCTCTTACACGTGGTGAGTGATCGATAAGTCTCGGCTAGTATGGCTGGCACCGGATTTACTCCCTTGGATAACTTCTCGAACAAACCGACCGTGGATGGGTCTATGTGCTCGGGAGTTCTAGGAAATAGCACTAACCCATATATACAAAGGGTGTACAACCTTCTTGCTTTAGTGGGCTCCTCGCTGCTCGAAGCTATCAAATCCTTAAAGACCTTCCAGCTCACTCTCTGTCTCTCTTCGCTTGGGTCCTCGTGACCCGTTACTTTCCGGTCCCAAAACTCTTTATCCTTACCAGTGATTTGCATCAGCTTCTTCTTAAAGCCCGAAGTGCTGTTTGGCTTGACATAGATCCTATCATTCTTAATCATTGGACAGTTGATCAGAACCTCGTACTCCTCTAGTGTGGGTGTCATGTCTACCTTCCCAAAGGTGAAATAGTTGTAGGATGGATTCCAAAATTACACCATCGCCCTCATTAAGTGCCTATCAATGGGAACCTTCGCTAACAAGGCAATATCCCCAAATTCCTTCTTAAACTGACCCTTCATGTCGTCACTCCATTGTTCCCATACCTCTTGGACCTCGGAGAGACAAGGACTCTGATTGGTACTCATTCTGACATACTCGTTTAGTGTAGAGATACTCCCTATCGGCAAACTGTCACCTTTCTCGTGCTGAACTGATTTGGACCAAGTCCAGACTTCTGTGTTATCTTCGCCTATAATAATCCCCTCTGACATTATTGGACACTTCTAACTTTATTGTTTTCCAAATTAATACCCATGCAAATATGCCAAATAAAAATAAATGCATAAAGGGACAAAGAAAAACAAAAAAAGAAAAGTGTTAGTAAAATACGAAGATGAAACAAAAAGAAAGTGCTGAAAAAAAAACAGAATGCAAATAAAGCCAACAAAAAAAACAGGATAAAATGCGTAAAATAACCATAGAGCATGCTAAATTGCATAAAAATAACCAGAGAGCATGCTAAAATACGCAAAATAACCAGAGAGCATGTTAACAGAGAAATCCTAAGTTCGGCGGCATTTCAGCAGCATACCGTCTTATCTTATGGTTCCTGTCTGGCTCTAGAGGGGGTCGGTTTCTACTCTATATGCAGGTTTTTGGTCTAGACACTGGGTTCCCGAACTGTCGTTACCGTCTACTACGACGATAAGACATCGATTCGGTGGTATAGGTCCCTTACACCGGAGGTGAAGACCCCACGATGCGTAAGGTTAGTATACCAGAAGTAGATAAAAATCCGAAACTCGGAGCTGGAAAGCATCACGTCGGATAATATCTAACTCCCACTTAAGGATAAAAGCTCGGGTCGAGAGCTTATGCATGAATGACAAGATAAAAGTAAAAAGTTATCCTCATTCAAATAATGTTCACTTAACAATAGAAAATTAAATTAATATCTAACTCCAAAATACCAAAACGCCACGTAAAGTTTGAAAACAATTAGGTCTGACTCACAAAAAAATAATTTTTAAGTCCCCAGCGGAGTCGCCAAGCTGTCGCGACCTCTTTTAAAAAACGCGATTTTTAGGGTGAAAAAAAAGTGTTCGACGATTGATTTTGAAAAATATGAATTTTATTAATCTCGAAAAACCCAAATTTTAGGAAAACATAATTTAATTTTGATAAAGGTTGACTTGGAGTCGCCACCGGCCACTTAGGTAGGCCAAACACCATAAAAAATAAACCAGAGATTCGTTTAAAAAACATTGGGTTCGGGAGTCGGTTACGTGAAAGGACGACCCTTACAAACGCCCAAAATTGGTACCTCTAAAAAAAATATTACGTGACATTGACATTTTGAAGAAAGATATTAATTTAATTTTTCATTGTTAAATGAACATTATTTGAATTTTGGATATCCTTTTGATTTAGAAGTTACACCACTTTTAAACTTGAGTTGATCGAGACGTCCTCTAGATAGGAAACTTCACCCAAATTTAAAAGAATGTAAGTTCCGCCTCAAAAGGCTAAAGCAAAATGCATGATTATTTTTTTATCTTGTTCATTTTAAGTTCTAATCCTAGAAAAGGCTCCATTACTTAGGTTTTTAAAACCTAAGTTACTAACATTTACTAGTTATTTACCTATTCATTTTTAATTCTAAACCTAAGTTTTCATCAAAATTCTAAGTTTTTAATAACACATGAATTCGATGCCAAGGTACACTCTCTAGGTTAGCATCATAGTGCGTCAAAACACCAACCTCTTTAGTGTATCCGAGACATAAGATTCACATGTTATGTTACTAGATTTTCTCCCTAATTAAATTAATTAATTTAAGTGACTAGTCCTAGAAAAGGCACTAAATTAATTAACCTAAGTTTATTAGGTGACCTTCCTAAAATATGCCATGCAAAACATAAAATAAAGTGTACACAAGATAAAGGAACTTCATCACTTTTATTAAAAACAATGGTGTACATAATATTACATCAAAAATTCCATCTCATGAGTACAAAAGGGACTTAAATTGAAAAAAAGAGATCAAAAGGGACTCGAGAACAAACCTTGAAAGATCGATTAGATTTAATTAAGTGTGAAATTAAATTTTAAAGTTTTAGAAATTTTTAATTAAAATTAATTAATCAAATTTTCCTTAACTTCAAATTTTAATTAAAACCTAATTTAAATCTAACTTGGTGAATTTTAAGTTCAAAAGATTTAATGTTGGATTAAACTTAATTAAGTTGATTTTTAAATCTTAAATTAGAAATTTTAGATTAATTAAAAGTCGTTAATCAAAATAATTTCTAACCTTTTAAGAATCTAATTTTAACTTAATTAAAGTTTAATTGGTGAGATTTAGGGTTAACTAGACTTAAATTAGTTTTAAATCTTACTTTTAGAAAATTAATTAAAATTAATTAAATTAAAATTATCTTCCAATTTTTTAAGAATTAAAGGCCTAATAAAAGTCTAAGTTGGGTGAATGTTTTAGGGCTTAAGGCTAACTAGACCTAATTAAAGGGTTTAATTTTTAAACTTTAGAAATTAATTAAAATTAATTAAAATAATTAATTAAAATTATTTTCTAATTTTTAAGAATTTTAAAAACCTAATTGAAGTCTAATTTGGGGAGTGTTTTAAAGTTTAGGGCAAAACTAGGCCTAAGTTGGATTAATTCTAAAACTTCATTTTTAAAAATTAATTAAAATTAATTAAGATAATTAATTAAAATTATTTCCTAAACTAAAGAATTAAATTAAACCTATTTTTTAAGTCTAATTTTGAAGTCTTAGGGGTCAAATTAATTTATATTAGATTTTAAATAGGTTAAATTAATTTTTAAGTCTTCTTAAAGCTTAACTAAGTTCTAATTTATGACCTAATTAATTTTTAAAGTCTTAAAATTAATATTTTACTCTAATTAAATCTAAAAATAAATTAAATTAAGTCTTAAGGGTTTAATCTAGGGTCTAAAGGACCTAATTGGATGAATTCTAAAGTCCTAGGGCCCTAATTGAAGTTTTGGGGACCTAATTGAATGAGTATTAAAGTTCTAGGGACTAAAATAAGGATTCAGGGACCGGATTGAAATACATCTCAAACCTAGGGGGACCTAAAGGGGAAATATACCTTATCCGTTTAAAAACGCGCGGATCCAGGTTAAACTCGGATCTGGCCCGCGCATCCGGCCCACCTGAAACGATGCCGTTTCAAAGGAGAACAAAAGCCCCTGGTCCGAGTTGGCTCGGTCATTTGGACCGAGCCTAACTCGGTCTGACTCAGGATTAATAAAATCCTCTGCACCAAACACTCAACAACACAGAAAAACAAACAAAACGGATCAAAGAAAGGCCATTTTTAAGGGTGTTCTTCATGTTCTTGGAAGAACATGAAGAACACCAAGAACAGGGCATGAAGCCGCCGCCTGCTCCGCCGTATGATCCGAAGAGCCATCGTGGGGCGTCGCTCCGGTGAGTTCTCTGGCCACCGAGTCGAGACCTCCGATCGACCTCCCGACGTCATTTCCGATGCCGGAGAGGGTTTTCGACGCCGGTGGGCCGTTTGGTGACCCTAAAAACCCCTAAAAACAGTTAAAAACCTCGGATTCAAACCCTACAACCGATTTAAACTAACCCTAAATACCTAAAAACAAATGGCTACCCTTTTAAACCAAACCAAAACCCAGATTTAAGCATCAAAACAAAAAGAAACTGATTCAAAGGCATACCGCAAGGTTCGATTCCTCCTCACTGCTACTGCCGAAGATCTCTAATCGATTAAAGCTCCAAAATCCGATTGAAACCAAAGCCTTCAGTTTGATCACCTCCAATTTCCCCGTCCCCTAACATGGTTCGAATGAATCCCTTTTAAAGGGATTCAAGTTAGAATCCAAGTTCAACATAAACTCTCCCTCTCAACCTAATCTAAACCAACTGGAAAATCCAACCAAATCCCCTAACAATCGGGCAGCAAACCCCACGACCAAGAGGTTTCTGTTTTTCGATTTTTTAGTTTTTATTTTTTTTTTGATTTTTTAATATTTTAATATTAATATTATATTATTTATATTATTAATTATTATATTAATTATATATTGTAAAACTAAAATTGATTTTGATATAACAAATAAATGTAAGGACTAATTTTGAAATAATTTTTTGGTCCTTAAGTCAAAGCTTGATCTCTAAGTCAAAACCAAGAACTTTAAAATACTCTTACAAGTCCTTTTCACACGAGGGTATCGATACCATGAGGATAGGTATCGATACACCTGGGAATTTTTCAAGGCTTATTCTTGAGATCAAGAACAGGTATCGAAACAAGGTTCGATAACAAAACTTTCTGCCAACCCATGTTTCGATACCAGTATCGAAACATCTTGGTTAATTTTCAAATTATTTTTTAATTTTAAAATATGACTCCTGGTATCGATACAGGTATCGATACACCCTTAATCTCCAACGGCTATTTTCAAGATTCAAATAAGTCGACCGTTGGTGTTAGTTAATTTTTAAATGATGGTTAGCCTGTATCGAAACAAGGTTTGATACCAGGCATCATAGAAAGTTTTTGTATCGAAACAGGTATCGATACACCCCCTATTAAATGCACAACGGCTCTTTCTTTTCTTGGCTTGTTTCGAAACAGGTACCCCGTGTTTTGATACCACCTGCTTCAGAGTGCATTTATGATGGAAAGATGAAGCTCCAACGTCCATATTTACTTTCCCAACAACTTCAACGGTTAGAAATTAATGAGAAGGTATAAAAAGAAGTATTTTCAAAAGCATACACAGAGAATTGAACATCAAGCAACATTCAAGCTCACAAATCCAACTAAAAGCACTTCATTGAATACTTTGTCCTCCCAACTTGTATTTTTCACTTTGATCTGTTGTAAACTAAGTTTGGGGAGAGTTTGTTTGTATCAAGGGCTATTATTTCTTGTGAGAGAATCTTTTTAGCCAATTTAAAACTTCTTGTAAACCTTGTGAGTGTTAAAATCAATTTTAGGGAGAAAATTGATTTGTTTGTAAAGGTTATCCCTTGAACCTAGAAAAAGGCTGAATTCAATAGTGAATTGTTTTCAAAATCCTTAGTGGGAGCTAAGGTAGTGGATGTAGAGCTTGTTCGAAGCTTGAACCACTATAATTCTTTGTGTTCTTCAAATTTTCGATTTTTACCGAATCTCTCCTATAAATTTTTAATATCCAATTTACCCCCCTCTTGGCCATTATCCAATACCAATCAACTCAACAATTGGTATCAGAGCTATATCTTTGAAGGGATTCACCTCCACCAAAGAAGATCCAAGGGTTGTTGATCATCTCCACAACAAAAATCAAATGGCCTCCATCTCCGGTTCGTGGAACGAGTCTCACTCCATCACCAAGCCACCCTTCTTCAATGGGGACAACTATCCTTATTGGAAGAATAGGATGAGGTTATTCATCAACTCCAATGACTATGTCCTTTGGGATATAATTGAAGATGGACCCTCTATCCCTATGAAGCAAGAAGGAGATCGGAAAGTGCCTAAGAAGAGGAACGAGATGACCGATGAAGAAAGAAGGAGAATGTCCACTAAGATAAAGCTCTTCACATTCTCTTTTGTTTTCTAGGCCCCGACATCTACTCCAAGATGTCTTCATGCACAAGTGCCAAAGAAGTTTGGGACTCCTTGGAGACAACTTATGAGAGCACCAATGATGTGAAGGAAACAAAGATTGGTCTTCTCAACCTAAACTATGAAAACTTCAAGATGGAGCCGGATGAAGACATCACCAAAATGTTCGATAGATTTTTCGTGATTTTCAATGGTGTCAAAGGCTTTGGTGAGATCATTCCGGAAGAGAAGCTCGTGAGGAAACTTATCTACTCTCTTCCCGAGTCTTGGGATAGCAAAAGGACGGCTATCATTGAAGCGAAGGACTTGAAGACTCTAAAGCTAGATGCTCTTGTGGGATCCCTTCTTACCCATGAGATCATGAAGAAAGGAAGAGAAAAAGAGAAAAAGAAAGAAGAGGTAAAGATAGAGAAGAGGGAAGTAGAGAAAAAGAAGCAAGGGATTGCTCTTAAAGCTTCATTGTCACAAGAAGAAGTGGACACTAGTGAAGAAGAAGAGCTAGAGGAATTGGCCATGGTGGCCAAAAGATTCACAAGGCTTATGAGGGCAAATAGAAATCGAAGATTCCAACGAAAGAGGGATTTCAAAGCAAAGAGCAAAGAAGAAGAGAAAGATCAAATCATTTGCTATGAATGCAAGAAGCCCGATCACATTAGGACAGATTGCCCACTATACAAAAAGAAGGGTTTTGAGAAGAAGAAGAAACACATAGCTCATGTTGCCACTTGGAGTGATGAGGAGTCATCATCCGATGAGGACAATGAAGTGGCCAACTTGTGTCTCATGGCTCTTGATGAGCCTAAGGTAACCCTTGAACCATCTTGTAATGATTTATCTTATGATGAACTTTATGATGCTTATGATGAATTACAAGATGTGTATGATGAGTGGTTTTGAAGTTCAAAGAATCGATTTTAAAAAGCAAGAAAACCATTTCCGATTTAGAAATGAAAAATGATTCTTTGACAAAAACAATTTTGGATTTGGAAGAAAAGGTTGTTGATTTAAATGATGATTTGAAATTTTTTCAAAAAGAAAATGTTGATTTAAACAACCTTGTTTCAAGCTTGAGTAAAAATCACCACAAGGTGGTGAATGAGCTTAAAGAACAAATTAAAGTGGTTGGGAGTTCAACTTTTGAAAAATGAAGCTCCTCAAAACCCAACCATGTCAAAAGAAATTTTCAAAACCACAAACAAAAAGGTTTTCAAAGGCATTTTAGACATAGAAAAATTAGGAGTGTTTGGGTTCCTAAGGAACTCATTGGTTCTAATAATATGAATGCCATTGCCTCTTGGATTCCTAAGGGAACCAAGCTTTTAGGGACTAACTCTCATGGACCCAAAATGATTTGGGTACCAAAAGTGAAAAACTAATTTTTTTTTGTAGGTTGAGCATTGCTTCAAGGCCAAAGCTTCAAGTCAAAACATGTGGTACCTTGATAGTGGATGCTCAAGGCATATGACCGGAGACAAGGGACGATTTAAGGAGTTAGAGCTCAAAAAGGGTGGAGTAGTGACATTTGTTGACAACTCCAAAGGCCAAATTGAGGGTATAGGCTCTATTGGTAATCAGTCCTCTATTCTCATTGAAAATGTCTTACTTGTTAATGGTCTTAAGCATAATTTGTTAAGCATTAGTCAATTGTGTGATAAAGGTTTCTATGTTTCTTTTGATAAAAATGGTTGTAAAATTATTGACATAGAATCCAATAGAACAATGCTCATACGTCATCGCATAGGAAATATTTACATGGTGCGTCTAGATGACATAAACATATCTCATGCATGCTTAGTTTCTAGTGATGAAAATGATGAATGGTTATGGCATAGGAAACTTGGTCATGCTAGCATAAGTGTTTTAGAGAAACTTGCCTCCCAAAATCTAGTTAGAGGTTTACCTAAACTCAAATTTTCTTTGGATAAAATTTGTGATGCATGTGCTAAGGGTAAACAAAAGAGAGTTTCTTTTAAGTCCATTAATGATGTTTCAACTAGTAGAGTGTTACAATTGATCCATATGGATCTTTTTGGACCTATTAAGACTACTAGCTTGGGTGGAAAATCATATGCTTTTGTTATTGTTGATGATTACTCTAGATATACTTGGGTTCTATTTTTAAGTTCTAAAGATGAGGCCTTAGAAAATTTCATCACATTTTCAAAAATTTCTCAAAATGATCTTGATCAAAAAATTTCTCATATTAGAAGTGATCATGGAACCGAATTTCAAAATTTAGGTTTTGAAAATTTTTGTAATAAAAATGGTATTAGCCACAATTTTTCGGCTCCTCGCACTCCTCAACAAAATGGGGTAGTTGAGAGGAAAAATAGAACTTTAGAGGAAATAGCTAGAACCATGCTTTGTGAAAACAATTTACCTAAGTATTTTTGGGCGGAAGCCACAAACACTTCTTGTTACATCATAAATCGAGTAATGATTAGGCCTATTTTAAAGAAAACTCCTTATGAGATTTTAAAATCCAAAAAGCCTAACATTAGCTATTTTCACCCTTTTGGGTGCAAGTGTTTTGTTTTGAACAATGGAAAAGACAATTTAGGTAAATTTGATGCAAAAAGTGATGAAGCTATTTTCATTGGTTATTCTTTAAATTCTAAGGCTTATAGAGTTTTCAACAAAAGAACCTTAGTTGTAGAGGAATCTATACATGTGGTTTTCGATGATAACCTCCTTCCTAGGAAGGATTCTTGTGATGATGATGATGATGATGATGTAGGAATCATTGAAACCATTGATGATGGACAAGCATCAAAGGTGGATGGAATTCCAAGCAATGAGGAAGCACAAGATCCTCCAATAGAAGCTTTGGGAAATGTAAAGCTTGAAGAAAGGGAAGTGAGCTACCCAAGGGAGTTCAACTATGTCAAAAGTGGTGAAATCTTGGGTGATCCATCCAAGGGGGTAACTACTCGTTCTTCTCTTAGATTAATGAATCATATTGCTTTTATCTCATGCATAGAACCTAAAAATATCAAAGAAGCATTAAGTGATGATTATTGGATTTTGGCTATGCAAGAGGAATTAAATTAATTTGAGAGAAGTAATGTATGGACATTAGTTAATAGGCCTAGTAATAAGTCTACTATAGGAACTAAATGGGTCTTTAGAAACAAACTAGATGAGAGTGGTAACATTGTAAGAAATAAAGCTAGATTAGTAGCTCAAGGTTACACTCAAGAGGAGGGAATAGATTTCGATGAAACCTATGCACCCGTAGCTAGAATGGAAGCCATTAGGATGCTACTTGCATTTGCATGTTATCATGATTTCAAGCTTTTTCAAATGGATGTCAAAAGTGCTTTCTTAAATGGTTTTATAAATGAAGAAGTGTATGTTGAACAACCACCGGGTTTTGAGGACTCAAAATTTCCAAACCATGTTTTTAAATTAACAAAAGCTTTATACAGTTTGAAACAAGCTCCTAGAGCTTGGTATGAAAGGCTTTCAACCTTTCTAATTGAAAAAGGTTTTGAAAAAGGGAAGGTGGACACTACACTTTTTATAAAAAGGTTTAAAAATAACATCTTAGTAGTTCAAATTTATGTTGATGATATTATTTTTGGATCTACTAATGAATGTTATTGTCAAGAATTTTCTAAGCTAATGCAAGGTGAATTCGAGATAAGCATGATGGGGGAGCTCTCATTCTTCTTGGGACTCAAAATCAAGCAAAGGAAGGATGGCACATTCATCAATCAAGCAAAATACATCAAGGATATGCTCAAGAAGTTTGGCTTGGAAAATGTGAAACCTCAAGCCACACCAATGAGCTCATCTACTAAGCTTGACAAGGATGAAGGAGGTAAGTGTGTTGATTCTAAATTATATAGATCAATGATAGGTTCTTTGCTTTACCTTACCGCAAGTAGACCGGATATTATGTTTAGTGTTTGCTTGTGTGTTATGTTTCAAGCTAGTCCTAGAGAATCACACCTTATAGCCATTAAGAGAATTTTTAGGTACCTTAGAGATACACATTGTTTAGGTCTTTGGTATCCTTATTCTTTTGATCTTCATGCCTATTCGGATACGGATTATGGAGGTTGTAAGATAGATAGGAAAAGTACTTCCGGAACTTGTCAATTCCTAGGTAGTATGCTCATATCTTGATTCTCTAAGAAACAAAATAGTGTAGCTCTATCTACCACCGAGGCAGAGTACATTTCCCTAGGAAGTTGTTGTGCACAAGTGCTATGGATGAAGCAACAACTCTTAGATTATGGTATTAAGGTAGACACCATACCTCTTAAGTGTGATAATACTAGTGCCATATGTCTTACCAAAAACCCCATTCAACACTCTAGAACCAAACACATAGAAATTAGACATCATTTCATTAGAGATCATGTGTCTAAAAATGATGTTGTTTTAGAGTTTGTTGACACCTTAAATCAATTAGCGGACATCTTTACTAAACCTTTGGATAAGGAGCGTTTTTGGACCATTAGGAGAGAGTTAGGTCTAACTAGCCTATCTTGACTTGCTAAGTGTAATTTTTTTTTTGTGCTTATTTTTGCTTGAATCTTGAATTAAATCATGCTTATGATGATCTTGTATCTTGATGACTCCATGCATGTTGCTAGGGGGAGTATGAACTTTTTCATGCATAATAAACATGTCATTACATCATATGCATGCTTCTAGGGGCTTTAGAGACTCATTTCTAATACTTTTAGTAGCCAAAATGCAAAGCAAAGGTCGAAGGTATCGATACAGCTAACCCCTGTTTCGATACCTATTCATCAGCCCATCTGGGTTTATGTTAAGAAGAACAAGCATCGATGCTTGCATCGATACCTCTGTTTCGATACCAGCTTCGAAACAGGGTGTTTCGATACCAGTATCGATACACGAGGACGGAAGCTGTTTAAAACACTCTAAACCTATTTTTAATCTCATTAAAACACTTCCAAATTTAAAACCCAAAACCCTAGCCGGCCTCCCTTTAAAATCTCATCAATTTCGCCTCTCTTAACAAGATTTCTTCAAGATTTCTTTGAGGGTTTTTGATCTACGCATCAAAGACTTCATCATATCAACAAACGGTGCTTCATAATCGCAAAATTCATCCTAATCTACACTCAAGGTATATTATCAAACTAAGATTGATAATCATAACCTCGAAAGACTTAAGTATAATAAGAATTAATATGTCTTGTTTTGATAGGTCCTAGGTGGATCGTTTGTGTGGTTTGAGTCCTTTGTGTTGGAAATTCGGATATCCATAAGTGTTGCAACACGTTGAAGGCCATCCGATGTAACATGCCGGGTGATGATTGAAGACTTTTATTCCGAGTGTTGGGCGGCCTCACTCGAAGATGTTCGATGTAACATTCCGAGCATAGGGTTGGTTGGGCGGCCTCCACCCTTTTTCCGAATGTTGGGCGGCGTTGTTCGAAGATGTCCGATGTAACATTCCGGGCATAGGATTTGAGGGCGGCCTCAATCCTGGGTGTAGGATCCCGATGCTGTGTGGACGCGGGCCTCGCACTTGTGCGTTGACTTATATGCTTGTATATGCTGTGTGCGATAGTATATATTCATTTGTGCCATGTGTAGGCAAGCATGCTAGACCTTCATGCCATGCATGTGATTTATATGCCATGCTTTACTGCTTTGTTATGCATGATGTTGGCCGAGTTTGGCGTATCCACTGAGCTTGTGTGGCTCAGCGTTCGGTCATTTGGACCAAGCCCAACTCGGCCTGACTCAGGATTAATAAAATCCTCTGCACCAAACACTCAACAACCTAGAAAAACAAACAAAACGGATCAAAGGAAGGCCCTTTTTAAGGGTGTTCTTCATGTTCTTGGAAGAACATAAAGAACACCAAGAACAGGGCATGAAGCCGCCGCCTGCTCCGTTGTATGATCCGAAGCGCCACCGTGGGGCGTCGCTCTGGTGAGTTCTCCAGCCACCGAGTCGAGACCTCCAATTGACCTCCCGTCGTCGTTTCCGACGTCGGAGAGGGTTTCCGATGTCGGTGGGCCGTCCGGTGACCCTAAAACCCCCTAAAAATAGCTAAAAACCTTGGATTCAAACCCTACAACAGATTTAAACTAACCTTAAACCCCTAAAAACAAACAGCTACCCTCCTAAACCAAACCAAAACCCAGATTTAAGCATCAAAACAAAAAGAAACTGATTCAAAGGCTTACCGCAAGGTTCGATTCCTCCTCACTACTACTACCGAAGATCTCGAATCGATTAAAGCTCCAAAATCCGATTGAAACCAAAGCCTTCAATCCGATCACCTCCAATTTCCCCGTCCCCTAACATGGTTCGAATGAATCCCTTTTAAAGGGATTCAAGTTAGAATTCAAGTTCAACCTAAACTCTCCCTCTCAACCTAATCTAAACCAACCGGAAAATCCAACCAAATCCCCTAACAATCCGGCAGCAAACCCCACGACCCAAAGGTTTCTGTTTTTCGATTTTTTAGTTTTTATTTCTTTTTTGATTTTTTAATATTTTAATATTAATATTATATTATTTATATTATTAATTATTATATTAATTATATATTATTATTATTATTTAATATTTTCGTATTGACAATTATCCCTCTTTGCTCAATGCTGAGGAGCAGAAAATGGGCAAAGACTGAAAAACACGAAAACTGTAAACCTTAAAGCTTGAGGTTATTCTTCTCACTCAGAAATTCCTCAAACTTAACATCATGCCCAGAGGACTTACTGATGACCCGGAGGATTTAGGATTGTATTGCCTCCTTGATTGTGCAAACGATATCATCACTCCCGAGGGTGATCGCCCGGAGGACTTAACATCATGCCCGGAGGACTTAATGATGACCCGAAGGATTTAGGATCGTATTGCCTCCTAGATTGTGCAAACGGTATCATCACTCCCGAAGGTGATGGCCCGGAGGACTTAACATCATGCCCGGAGGACTTAACATCATTCCCGGAGGACTTACTGATGACCCGGAGGATTTAACATCATGCCCGGAGGACTTACTGATGACCCGGAGGATTTAACATCAAAAAGGTTTCCATTCTCCGTATGCACGAATGGATATACAGGTTCTATTCTCCGAATGCTCGAATAGATAAGCAGGTTCAAAAAGGGTTCCATTCTCCGTATGCACGAATGGATATGCAGGTTCTATTCTCCGAGTGCTCGAATAGATAAGCAGGTTCAAAAAGGGTTTCATTCTCCGTATGCACGAATGGATATGCAGGTTCTATTCTCCGAATGCTCGAATAGATAAGCAGGTTCAAAAAGGGTTTCATTCTCCGTATGCACGAATGGATATGTAGGTTCTATTCTCCGAATGCTCGAATAGATAAGCAGGTTCAAAAAGGGTTTCATTCTCCGTATGCACGAATGGATATGCAGGTTCTATTCTCCGAGTGCTCGAATAGATAAGCAAGTTCAAAAAGGGTTTCATTCTCCGTATGCACGAATGGATATGCAGGTTCTGAAATGTCTTTTCTCGAATTTCTTTCCTCTGAAATCTTTTCTTGTCCTGATCTGGATTGCTTTGTTGATCTGTAAATTCCTGTTAAAATTAACGACAAAGATATCTTGAATGCATGAGTTAGCATGTTTTACCATGTGGATGCCTAACCCTATGATGCATGAGTATGGCCATGTTTTACCATGGGGAATGAGTATTTGAGAGAAACTCTGCATGGATGTGCTTATGAAGAGACGTTCATACATCAGCCCCTTCAATGTTTCTATAACCATATGAGTCATCTCCCACTCGATTAACGGAGGCTGCACCTAAGAGGCCAGATCTCTCCACCTATGGGCATACTGTCGGAATGTTTCGTTGGACTTTTGCCCCATTTGCTGTAACATGACTCTGGTGGGCCCCATCTCTGTCACATGCTTGTAATTCTCTATAAATGCGTGATAAAGGTCCTTCCAGGATTTTATACTCTCCCGACTGAGTTGTGTGTACCATCGGATAGCAGAACCCGTCAGACTATCCTGAAAGCAATGGATAAGCAGCTTCTCATCCTTGCTGAAAGCGGTCATCTTTCGACAATACATCGTCATGTGGGCGCTTGGGCACGATGTCCCGTCGTACTTTTCGAAGTCGGGCATTTTAAATTTTGGGGGCAGGACCAAATCAGAGACCAGGCTGAGCTCGAACGCATCGGTGCTTTTATCCACCGACCCTTGGACTTGAATTTGTTGGATCTTGGCTTCGAGAGCCTTGAAGTGATCAGCATACTTCTTCTCCATTTCTTGTCGCATCTTCTCCACTCCGTTCATAAAGTTGAGATCTGGGATTTCATCAGTATTCGGAGAAAACTCTTCAACTTCCACGGGGTGACTCGTGGATGTCCCTACTGCATTGAACTTTACTATCCTCGGGACTGAATGTACTTCCGGTTGCCCCCTAGTTGTCGTTTCTACCTGCCCTTCAGCTTCATCTCCCATTTCCATCGACGCTTTACCTCTTTCATCTTGCTTCATACCCAAAAGAGCGGTTATCTGACTGATAATATCTGTCTGAATCTTAGCGAAGCCATCTTTCATGCCAGTTTCTATCGCATCTAAGCGATTTGCGAATATGGCCTGATGATCCTCTAATCTTTGTAGTCTCTCTTCCATTGCTAGTCTCTTGGTGCGCGAACGCGTTGAATACGTGTATAGTATGTTTGCTATTTTTAAAATTCACTACCATAAGACCTTTGTTATTAAACTTTATTTTTAATTAATAATAATTCACATGATGTATGAATGCATGAATGCAAGCGGGTATTAAATTCAAAAAACAATCTCTTAAAAACATCCGTTTGTGCAAAAAGGATTCACTACAACTTTAAAGATAACTACAGAAAACTGTTGGCCCTAATCCCTAAGTTGGTCAATTCATTAAGTATGCAAATGATGGCTGCTCCATGTATTTCCCCGACATTTAGTTGGTCCAGAAGAGTTGTCGCTTCTCCTGATAATATCTGTACATATGATGCGATAGTTCTGACTCGTCCCTTGAAGTTGACTAACTCGATGTTCTGACTCTGGACTGTACGTTGTGCTGCCTCATACTTAGCCTTCCATGCTTCTCCGGCATTCTGACTCAGAGCTCCCTCGAAGTCGGCTAACTTTTCTCGCAACTCTTGTACTTGGCCCTCGAGTGAGATAATCTTTTGTTGAAGTTCCTCCTTCTCTTCTTCCATTTTGACCTTATCTTCATTGTGATACTTAGCCACCAGTTCTTCTAACTGCGTTACTTGGGCTGTCAACTCGTGGATTGTCGCTCGGTCTTTGTCTGATGTCTTCTTGGATTTGGAGCTTACTTCTTTCGCTTCACAATATTTCTTTTCGTAGAGCTTCTTGTACTCCTCTTTTTCCTTTAAAGCCTTGTTCAAACGGTCATAACTGTCCCCGACACTTTCCCTTTTCCTTTTATGCCCCCCGGACATTGGTATTGCTTGGGCTTCCCTCAACTCTTGACGTAGCTTCTCGATCTGAATTGCCATATCCTTTTCTCTCCTCTCATGGGTTTGTACTTGGTACTTCACAAGGTTCAACTCTTGTGTGAGCTCGTAGATCTTCTTATCTCTCCTCTGAGAATCCAAGTCCCGGTCCTCCTTGAGTTTTTCTAAAGCTGGTGGTGCCTCTAGGGTTACCTTGCTTGAAGACGGTCCCTCATCCCTCGGTACTCCTCGGAAGACTCCATTATTCTCCCTTCGTTCTCTCCACTCGTCGTATCAGGCCATGATCTCAAACTCTCTATAGGGTTGAACCCTCCTAGGTGAGTCCCAAGTCTTCACAATCTGGGCTAACATAGATCTGTATCCCTCACTCTGGTGTGAAAAACTAAAACTGGCCATCCCCGCTGTGGCTGGAATAAACTGTCTCGAACCGAATTGCCTTGAGACTAATAGAGGGCAGTAAGCCGTTCCACCCCATATACCTGCTAATGGGATCCAATCGCAGTCTCTGCATCGATACCGGAAAGTCGACCCTCTATTCAACCAACAGGCCTTCTAGACGATATCCAAGTCTGTCAAATTTCGGAAAAGCTCACTCCACTAGGCTTCAGTCTTCTTCTTCACAATACAACTCTTTAAATGCTCCTCGATAGGTGAGTAGGTAGTCCTGAACCTTAGGGCGCTGTACGGAGAGTTCCAACGGTGGCCTCTGAACCAAACCTCTAAAAGCTGCGCACATCCCCAAAATCTTCCTTCACCGGCCCTCTTACACGTGGTGAGTGATCGATAAGTCTCGGCTAGTATGGCTGGCACCGGATTTACTCCCTTGGATAACTTCTCGAACAAACCGACCGTGGATGGGTCTATGTGCTCGGGAGTTCTAGGAAATAGCACTAACCCATATATGCAAAAGACGTACAACCTTCTTGCTTTAGTGGGCTCCTCGCTGCTCGAAGCTATCAAATCCTTAAAGACCTTCCAGCTCACTCTCTGTCTCTCTTCGCTTGGGTCCTCGTGACCCGTTACTTGCTGGTCTCAAAACTCTTTATCCTTACCAGTGATTTGCATCAGCTTCTTCTTAAAGCCCGAAGTGTTGTTTGGCTTGACATAGATCCTATCATTCTTAATCATTGGACAGTTGATCAGAACCTCGTAATCCTCTAGTGTGGGTGTCATGTCTACCTTCCCGAAGGTGAAACAGTTGTAGGCTGGATTCCAAAATTGCACCATCGCCCTCATTAAGTGTCTATCAATGGGAACCTTCGCTAACAAGGCAATATCCCCAAATTCCTTCTTAAACTGACCCTTCATGTCGTCACTCCATTGTTCCCATACCTCTTGGACCTCGTAGAGACAAGGACTCTGATTGGTACTCATTCTGACATACCCGTTTAGTGTAGAGATACTCCCTATCGGCAAACTGTCACCTTTCTCGTGCTGAACTGATTCGGACCAAGTCCAGACTTCTATGTTATCTTCGCCTATAATGATCCCTTCTGACATTATTGGACACTTCTAACTTTATTGTTTTCCAAATTAATACTCATGCAAATATGCCAAATAAAAATAAATGCATAAAGGGACAAAGAAAAACAAAAAAAGAAAAGTGTTAGTAAAATACGAAGATGAAACAAAAAGAAAGTGCTGAAAAAAAAACAGAATGCAAATAAAGCCAACAAAAAAAACAGGATAAAATGCGTAAAATAACCATAGAGCATGCTAAATTGCATAAAAATAACCAGAGAGCATGCTAAAATACGCAAAATAACCAGAGAGCATGTTAACAGAGAAATCCTAAGTTTGGCGGCATTTCGGCAGCATACCGTCTTATCTTATGGTTCCTGTCTGGCTCTAGAGGGGGTCGGTTTCTACTCTATATGCAGGTTTTTGGTCTAGACACTGGGTTCTCGAACTGTCGTTACCGTCTACTACGACGATAAGACATCGATTCGGTGGTATAGGTCCCTTACAACGGAGGTGAAGACCCCACGATGCGTAAGGTTAGTATACCGGAAGCAGATAAAAATCCGAAACTCAGAGATGGAAAGCATCACGTCAGATAATATCTAACTCCCACTTAAGGGTAAAAGCTCGGGTCGAGAGCTTATGCATGAATAAAAAGATAAATGTAAAAAGTTATCCTCATTCAAATAATGTTCACTTAACAATAGAAAATTAAATTAATATCTAACTCCAAAATACCAAAACGCCACGTAAAGTTTGAAAACAATTAGGCCTGACTCACAAAAAAATTAATTTTTAAGTCCCCAGCGGAGTCGCCAAGCTGTCGCGACCTCTTTTAAAAAATGCGATTTTTAGGGTGAAAAAAAATGTTCGACGATTGATTTTGAAAAATATGAATTTTATTAATCTCGAAAAACCCAAATTTTAGGAAAACATAATTTAATTTTGAAAAAGGTTGACTTGGAGTCGCCACCGGCCACTTAGGTAGGCCAGACATCATAAAAAATAAACCAGAGATTCGTTTAAAAAACATTGGGTTCGGGAGTCGGTTACGTGAAAGGACGACCCTTACAAACGCCCAAAATTGGTACCTTTAAAAAAACATTACGTGGCATTGACATTTTGAAGAAAGATATTAATTTAATTTTTCATTGTTAAATGAATATTATTTGAATTTTGGATATCCTTTCGATTTAGAAGTTACACCACTTTTAAACTTGAGTTGATCGAGACGTCCTCTAGATAAGAAACCTCACCCAAATTTAAAAGAATATAACTTCCGCCTCAAAAGGCTAAAGCAAAATGCATGATTATTTTTTTATCTTGTTCATTTTAAGTTCTAATCCTAGAAAAGGCTCCATTACTTAAGTTTTTAAAACCTAAGTTACTAACGTTTACTAGTTATTTACCTATTCATTTTTAATTCTAAACCTAAGTTTTCATCAAAATTCTAAGTTTTTAATAACACATGAATTCGATGCCAAGGTACACTCTCTAGGTTAGCATCATAGTGCGTCAAAACACCAACCTCTTTAGTGTATCCGAGACATAAGATTCACATGTTATGTTACTAGATTTTCTCCCTAATTAAATTAATTAATTTAAGTGACTAGTCCTAGAAAAGGCACTAAATTAATTAACCTAAGTTTATTAGGTGACCTTCCTAAAATATGCCATGCAAAACATAAAATAAAGTGTACACAAGATAAAGGAACTTCATCACTTTTATTAGAAACAATGGTGTACATAATATTACATCAAAAATTCCATCTCATGAGTACAAAAGAGACTTAAATTGAAAAAACGAGATCAAAAGGGACTCGAGAACAAACCTTTAAAGATCGATTAGATTTAATTAAGTGTGAAATTAAATTTTAAAGTTTTAGAAATTTTTAATTAAATTAATTAATCAAATTTTCCTTAACTTCAAATTTTAATTAAAACCTAATTTAAATCTAACTTGGTGAATTTTAAGTTCAAAAGATTTAATGTTAGATTAAACTTAATTAAGTTGATTTTTAAATCTTAACTTAGAAATTTTAGATTAATTAAAAGTCGTTAATCAAAATAATTTCTAACCTTTTAAGAATCTAATTTTAACTTAATTAAAGTTTAATTGGTGAGATTTAGGGTTAACTAGACTTAAATTAGTTTTAAATCTTACTTTTAGAAAATTAATTAAAATTAATTAAATTAAAATTATCTTCCAATTTTTTAAGAATTAAAGGCCTAATAAAAGTCTAAGTTGGGTGAATGTTTTAAGGCTTAAGGCTAACTAGACCTAATTAAAGGTTTTAATTTCTAAACTTTAGAAATTAATTAAAATTAATTAAAATAATTAATTAAAATTATTTTTTAATTTTTAAGAATTTTAAAAACCTAATTGAAGTCTAATTTGGGGAGTGTTTTAAAGTTTAGGGCAAAACTAGGCCTAAGTTGGATTAATTCTAAAACTTAATTTTTAAAAATTAATTAAAATTATTTAAGATAATTAATTAAAATTATTTCCTAAATTAAAGAAATTAAATTAAACCTATTTTTTAAGTCTAATTTTGAAGTCTTAGGGGTCAAATTAATTTATATTAGATTTTAAATAGGTTAAATTAATTTTTAAGTCTTCTTAAAGCTTAACTAAGTTCTAATTTAGGACCTAATTAATTTTTAAAGTCTTAAAATTAATTTTTTACTCTAATTAAATCTAAAAATAAATTAAATTAAGTCTTAAGGGTTTAATCTAGGGTCTAAAGGACCTAATTGGATGAATTCTAAAGTCCTAGGGCCCTAATTGAAGTTTTAGGGACCTAATTGAATGAGTATTAAAGTTCTAGGGACTAAAATAAGGATTCAGGGACTGGATTGAAATACATATCAAACCTAGGGGGACCTAAAGGGGAAATATACCTTATCCGTTTAAAAACGCGTGGATCCGGGTTAAACCCGGATTCGGCCCGCGCACCCGGCCCACTTGAAACGATGCCGTTTCAAAGGAGAACAAAAGCCTCTGGTCCGAATTGGCTCGGTCATTTGGACCGAGCCCAACTCGGTCTGACTCAGGATTAATAAAATCCTCTGCACCAAACACTCAACAACCTAGAAGAACAAACAAAACGGATCAAAGCAAGGCCCTTTTTAAGGGTGTTCTTCATGTTCTTCCAAGAACATGAAGAACACCAAGAACAGGGCATGAAGCCGCCGCCTGCTCTGCCGTATGATCCGAAGCGCCTCCGTGGGGCGTCGCTCCGGTGAGTTCTCCGGCCACTGAGTCGAGACCTCTGATCGACCTCTCGACGTCGTTTCTGACACCGGAGAGGGTTTCTGATGCCGGTGGGCCGTCTGGTGACCCTAAAACCTCTAAAAACAGCTAAAAACCTCGGATTCAAACCCTACAACCGATTTAAAGTAACCCTAAATCCCTAAAAACAAACGGCTACCCTCCTAAACCAAACCAAAACCCAGATTTAAGCATCAAAACAAAAAGAAATTGATTCAAAGGCTTACCGCAAGGTTCGATTCCTCATTGCTACTGCCGAAGATCTCTAATCGATTAAAGCTCCAAAATCCGATTGAAACCAAAGCCTTCAGTCCGATCACCTCCAATTTCCCCGTCCCCTAACATGGTTCGAATGAATCCCTTCTAAATGGATTCAAGTTAGAATCCAAGTTCAACATAAACTCTCCCTCTCAACCTAATCTAAACCAACCGGAAAATCCAACAAAATCCCCTAACAATCCGGCAGCAAACCCCACGACCCAAAGGTTTCTGTTTTTCGATTTTTTAGTTTTGATTTTTTTTTGATTTTTTAATATTTTAATATTAATATTATATTATTTATATTATTAATTATTATATTAATTATATATTATTATTATTATTTAATATTTTCGTGTTGACAGCTTGTTAGGCTTGAGTGGTTTGGGCCTTAAGAGTTTTAAGATGTGGGCATTTTTGTAAATGCCTAAATGGGATGAAGAGAGTGGAAGGAGGTTTTATTTCTCCTGCAGAGATGATATCATCTCCTTCTTCCTTTTTCTTCTCATCTTCATATTCCTTGGTTGCAAGAAGACTTAGTTAAAGGTAAGATCTTTAAGAGCTATGTTTGGAATCTCGTTTTTATGGTAGAGGAGATATTATAGGACTCTTGTGGATCTACAAAACAAGGTAAAGATGAGTGGGTTTGATGGGGATGGAGGTTTAAGAGGGGTTTTGGGTTGAGTTCGGGAATAGGTTTTTGGAGAGCTTAAATCTCTGTTCTTTTAGTGTTTTAAGCTCCTAAAATCTTCCCCGATATGAGTTTAACCCGTTTTTCATCTTCTCTTGTAGAGAAAGAGGCTTGTGAGCCATCAACTAGCTTTGGAGGGGGAAAAGCTTGAGGAAGGGAGGGGAGCTCGTTTTGCTATTGTTTTTGCTTGAGGTTGGTACTCCTAACTCTTCTAATTATTTTGCATATCATGGTAGAAGCATTCATATAGGTTTGGTGCATGTGTGTGCTTGGTTTGAGCTTGGTATGTGTTAATGGTGGAATCCGTTTTAATGTGACTAAGGGTTGGGAATTGGTGTTAAAACACTCTAAACATCATAAAAATTGAGTAGGAACACTTTAGGATCGACTAGATTAAGTTTGGGGTTGAAAATCTAGAAATTTTAAGTGTAGAACCGTCCCTAGTATAGGGGGTATCGATACTCGGGCTACCGGTATCGATACCCATGAGTATAATTTTGGCTTGTTGCCTAGGGGTATCGAACCATGCTTCGATACCGAGGGCTCCAGTAGCTTTTTGGTATCGAACCATGTTTTGATACGAGTCTCCCCTTTTCTGTTGACTTTTGAGGTTGGTCAACGGTATCGAAGCATGGTTCGATACCGAGGGTCATAGTAACGTTTTGGTATCGAACTATATTTCGAAACAGTCCTCCCTTCTTCTGTTGACTTTGACTTTGGGTAGGTGGTATCGATACTAGTATCGATACCCCTGTGTAATTTGGTTAAGTTTGAATAGAGTTTTGGGCTCGGTGATCTTAATAAATAATTACTCTAATCTAAAAGCTATGAAATGAAGTGTCAAACTAAGATTGATAATCATAACCCCGAAAGACTTAAGTATAATAAGAATTAATATGTCTTGTTTTGATAGGTCCTAGGTGGATCGTTTGTGTGGTTTGAGTCCTTTGTGTTGGAAATTCGGATATCCATAAGTGTTGCAACACGTTGAAAGCTATCCGATATAACATGCCAAGTGATGATTGAAGACTTTTATTCCGAGTATTGGGCGACCTCACTCGACGATGTTCGATGTAACATTCTGAGCATAGGGTTGGTTGGGCGGCTTCCACCCTTTTTCTGAATGTTGGGCGGCCTCGTTCGAAGATGTCCGATGTAACATTCCGGGCATAGGATTTGAGGGCGGCCTCAATCCTGAGTGTAGGATCCCGATGCTGTGTGGACGCGGGCCTCGCTCTTGTGCGTTGACTTATATGCTTGTATATGCTGTGTGCGATAGTATACATTCATTTATGCCATGTGTAGGCAAGCATGCTAGACCTTCATGCCATGCATGTGATTTATATGCCATGCTTTACTGCTTTGGTATGCATGATGTTGGCCGAGTTTGGCGTATCCACTGAGCTTGTGTGGCTCAGCGTTCGAAATCTGTTTTCGTACGTAGGTTAGGTGGAGCGGGACTCGTGGAGCACCATCAAGGTTTGGATTTTTAACATCGACCGTGTTGTCAGAGTACAATTATTAGATGTAGTGGGCTTAGTACTATGTTGAACCCTATATGTATTGTAACTCTGTTATTTTATTTGGGTCGAATGTTTTTAAAATGGTCTGTAATATATTTTGGAGCTCCGATTTACTTTGAATTTTTTTTTGGGCTTGTTTTTATTTAATTGGACTATGAAATTGGTTTTGGACTTTACGTGATTTTATTTATCGGACTTTTAAAAGAAATTTTGAAATATGGGTTTTGGGCCGGAGGCCCATTGTGACCTCCGGGTTGGGTGTTACATTTAGTGGTATCAGAGCCCAGGTTGAGTCGGTTCTAGGAGTCCTCAGGGGAGTCTAGTGTGTCATATAGGTGTTAGACTAGTACTTGCCCACGAGTCGATATAGTAATTCTTTTAAAGCTAAAATTTCGATGGTGTAATCCCGTTTATGGTTGTTGTGCAGCATGCCTAGGCGCGTGAGAGATCAGGAGGAGAGCCGAGGTTCTCGAGGAGGAGACTCCGACTATGAGTATGAACCCGATGAGGAGGTGTCATCGGATGATGCAGTTGGTCAAGGAGCCAACTACTTTGCTCAGTTGAATCGTACGCTACGCAGGATAGTGAGAGCTATACCGAGGCCGTCTTCTACACCTCGAGAGGCACCGTTTGAGAGGGTGCGGAGGCAGGGTGCGGTTGAATTCTTTAGTACGGGATAGGATAATCCCGTACAGGCGGATCAGTGGTTGCACGACACAAGGTGGATCATGAGACAGATGCGACTAAGGTCAGAGGATAAGCTATCGTGTGTGTTGTCTCTTCTTAGGGGCAACGCAAGAGAGTGGTGGGAGACTGTTGATTAGGGTTGGTATTCTCATCGTCCCAAGTGGGAGGACTTTCTTGAGGAGTTCGAGAGCAAGTATGTGGGTGAGACTCACATAGACACCCTGAGAGAGCAGTTTACCCATCTGGTTCAGGGAAATCGTTCGGTTTTCGCTTATGAGCAGAAGTTCCTTCAGTTGAGCCGTTATGCCCCGGAGCTTGTTGCTACCGAGAAGATGAGATACAAGAGGTTCTTGAGAGGTCTGAGGAAGGAGATCCAGACTTATCTTACTGCTAGACCACCTACAGTGTTTTCTGAGTTAGCGGCCAGTGCTAAATCGTTGGAGCAGGTTCAGGGTTTGACCTATGGGACGTCTGTTGGCCAGGGAGTCTCTGTTGGAGCCAGTCAGAGTCGTGCGTGTAACTCTCAATCCCACTCGGGTAGGAGTAAGAACCGTTGGAACCAGAACAAAGGAGCATCGAATTAGAGTTCGAGGTCAGATCAGAGGTCAGAGTCTGCGGGACGTAGGAGGCAGTCTGTGCCTTCTTCTGCTGGGGGTCCAGAGAGTTTACAGAGGAGTGTCAGTGTTAGTGTTCAGGCTTGCAAGCGTTGTGGTCGGAGCCATCGAGGAGAGTGTTGGGGCAATGCCAGAGCTTGTTTTCAGTGTGGGTCCCCGGATCACCTTGTTAGAGATTGTTCTGAGGTTGTGACGTCCCCTCCCGGTCAGGCTCAGAGGACTGTGTTTCAGGCTCAGAGGGGCCGTGGGTTTTCGCGTGGTGGAGCTAGCCATGCATCAGGAGGCACCTTTCAGTCCACCGCTAGAGCACCTGCGAGACAGTATGCTGTGAGGGCACAGGAGGACTGTGCTGCTACCGATGTGATCTCAGGTACGTTCAGTTTGTTTTCTGTACTTATATTTGCTCTTGTAGACTCGGGGTCTACACACTCGTATATCCGTAGTGGGTTATCACAGCAGTGGGGGTTACCAGCGGAGGATCTTGAGATAGGGGTCCGTATGACAAGCCCTTTGGGGTTGGATGTGTTGGTGGATAAAGTGTATCGGAGGTGTCCGATCGAGGTGCAAGGATCTATCTTCCCGACCGATCTTATGATCTTGGCGTTTCAGGAGTTCGATGCAATCCTAGGGATGGATTGGTTGTTTGAACACGATGCTAGTTTGGGGTGCAGATCCAAGAGTTTGAAGCTCAGAGTGGTAGATAGTTCTAAGCTTATTGTGAGAGGTAAAAGAAACCCGTGTTTACCGAATATGGTGTCGGCGTTGACAGCTCAGAGGTTGATCCAGCAAGGTTGTGAGGCTTTCTTAGCTCACGTGGTGGATGTGAGTGTTGGCAGCCCAGCTTTAGAGAACTTAAGGACAGTCTGCGAGTATCCCGACGTTTTCCCAGAGGAGTTACCTGGTTTGCCTCCCGATCGTGAGTTGGAGTTCCTAATAGAGGTGTTACCTGGTATGGCATCGGTGTCCATAGCACCTTACCGTATGGCACCGACAAAGATGAGAGAGTTAAAATAGCAGATCCAAGAGTTGAATCTGAGACAGCGCCGATGGATAGAGTTGTTAAAGGACTATGACTGTGTCATAGAGTATCATCCGGGCAAGGCAAATGTGGTCGTTGATGCTTTGAGTAGGAAGTCCATGTCAGACTTGAGAGCTTTGTTTGCTCGGTTGAGGATGACCGATGATTGAGGTCTTTTAGCTGAGTTGCGTGTGGAGCCCATGCTTGTTCAGGAGATAAAGAGGGCACAGGTGTTAGACGAGGAGTTGGTAGCACAGTTAGAGGCTGTTTAGAGGGGTGAGTCGTCAGACTTTGAGGTACGAGATGGTGGGTTCTTGTACTTTCAGGGTCGGTTGTGTGTTCCCGCCTTGGAGGATCTGAGAGATCGTATCTTGAGGGAAGCTCACCGTAGTCCATTTTCTGTTCATCCGGGTAGCAACAAGATGTATCAGGATCTTGGTCTTTTCTTTTGGTGGCCGTGCATGAAGAGAGATGTGTCAGAGTTTGTGACAAGGTGTTTGGCATGTCAGCAGGTGAAAGTGGAACATCAGGTTCCTTCAGGTTTGCTTCAGCCTATCCAGATTCCACAGTGGAAGTGGGATCGTGTGACTATGGATTTGTTATCGGGTTACCGATGACGTTGAGGAAGCACGATGCTATATGGGTAATAGTTGACAGGTTGACAAAGTTAGGTCACTTCTTATCCGTAAGGATGGACTTCAGCTTGGAAAAGTTGGCTCAGTTATACATTAAAGAGATCGTGAGGTTGCATGGTGTACCTTCATCGATCATATCGGATAGGGATTCGAGGTTCACAGCGAGGTTATGGAGGTCTATCCACGAGGCTTTAGACACCAAGTTGCACTTCAGTACAACTTTTCATCCTCAGACCGACGGACAGTCTGAGAGAGTTATCCAGATCTTGGAGGATATGCTTCGGTGTTGTGCGGTAGACTTTGCTCGTAGTTGGGATGATCTGGGCCTTGTACGGGCGCAGGTGTAGGACACCTTTGTGTTGGACAGAGCTCAGTGAGAGGAAGATAGTGGGTTCGGAACTCGTTAAGGAAACAGAAGAGAAGGTCCAGATCATCAAGGAGAGGTTACAGGCGGCTTTTGACAGATAGAAGACTTATGCGGACAAGAAGCGTAAGCACATCGAGTATGAGCTTGGTGAGAAAGTGTTTCTCAAGGTATCTCCATGGAAGGGTATCATCCGGTTTGGTCGGAAAGGAAAGTTGAGCCCAAGGTATATCGGGCCATATGAGGTGCTTCAGAGGATTGGACCGGTAGCTTATCAACTAGCTTTGCCTCCGGAGTTGGCACATATACACGATGTGTTCCACGTGTTTATGTTGAGACGTTACCGTTCCGATCCCTCACATGTGGTTCAGCTTGAGTAAATCGAAGTTAATATGGATTTGACTTACGAGGAAAGACCCATCGAAATCGTGGATAGAGGAGTCATGGAGCTCAGGAATAAGAGTATACCTTTGGTAAAAGTGTTGTGGAGGAACCATGGGATCGAAGAGGCCACGTGGGAGCCGGAGAAGGACATGAGAGCTCAGTACCCTCATCTCTTGCTGACAGGTAAATTTCGAGGACGAAATTTTCTTTAAGGAGGGGAGAGTTGTAACGACCCGAATTCTTGGTTTAGTGTGTCGGGTTAACCCGTTGTGTTGGGTCTCGGGTTTAGGCTCGGGTTTGTGTGGTTTGGGCCTTGTTGGGCCATAGGCTTGTGTCGCGACCTCTTTTAAAAAACGCGATTTTTAGGGTGAAAAAAAAGTGTTCGACGATTGATTTTGAAAAATATTAATTTTATTAATCTCGAAAAACCCAAATTTTAGGAAAACATAATTTAATTTTGAAAAAGGTTGACTTGGAGTCGCCATCGGCCACTTAGGTAGTCCAGACACCATAAAAAATAAACCAGAGATTCGTTTAAAAAACATTGGGTTCAGGAGTCGGTTACGTGAAAGGACGACCCTTACAAACGCTCAAAATTGGTACCTTTAAAAAAAACATTACGTGGCATTGACATTTTGAAGAAAGATATTAATTTAATTTTTCATTGTTAAATGAACATTATTTGAATTTTGGATATCCTTTTGATTTAGAAGTTACACCACTTTTAAACTTGAGTTGATCGAGACATCCTCTAGATAGGAAACCTCACCCAAATTTAAAAGAATGTAACTTCCGCCTCAAAAGGCTAAAGCAAAATGCATGATTATTTTTTTATCTTGTTCATTTTAAGTTCTAATCCTAGAAAAGGCTCCATTACTTAAGTTTTTAAAACCTAAGTTACTAACGTTTACTAGTTATTTACCTATCCATTTTTAATTCTAAACCTAAGTTTTCATCAAAATTCTAAGTTTTTAATAACACATGAATTCGATGCCAAGGTACACTCTCTAAGTTAGCATCATAGTGCGTCAAAACACCAACCTCTTTAGTGTATCCGAGACATAAGATTCACATGTTATGTTACTAGATTTTCTCCCTAATTAAATTAATTAATTTAAGTGACTAGTCCTAGAAAAGGCACTAAATTAATTAACCTAAGTTTATTAGGTGACCTTCCTAAAATATACCATGCAAAACATAAAATAAAGTGTACACAAGATAAAGAAACTTCATCACTTTTATTAGAAACAATGGTGTACATAATATTACATCAAAAATTCCATCTCATGAGTACAAAAGGGACTTAAATTAAAAAAAAAAGATCAAAAGGGACTCGAGAATAAACCTTGAAAGATCGATTAGATTTAATTAAGTGTGAAATTAAATTTTAAAGTTTTAGAAATTTTTAATTAAATTAATTAATCAAATTTTCCTTAACTTCAAATTTTAATTAAAACCTAATTGAAATCTAATTTGGTGAATTTTAAGTTCAAAAGATTTAATGTTGGATTAAACTTAAATAAGTTGATTTTTAAATCTTAACTTAGAAATTTTAGATTAATTAAAAGTCGTTAATCAAAATAATTTCTAACCTTTTAAGAATCTAATTTTAACTTAATTAAAGTTTAATTGGTGAGATTTAGGGTTAACTAGACTTAAATTAGTTTTAAATCTTACTTTTAGAAAATTAATTAAAATTAATTAATTAAAATTATCTTCCAATTTTTTAAGAATTAAAGGCCTAATAAAAGTCTAAGTTGGGTGAATGTATTAAGGCTTAAGGCTAACTAGACCTAATTAAAGGGTTTAATTTTTAAACTTTAGAAATTAATTAAAATTAATTAAAATAATTAATTAAAATTATTTTCTAATTTTTAAAAATTTTAAAAACCTAATTGAAGTCTAATTTGAGGAGTGTTTTAAAGTTTAGGGCAAAACTAGGCCTAAGTTGGATTAATTCTAAAACTTAATTTTTAAAAATTAATTAAAATTAATTAAGATAATTAATTAAAATTATTTCCTAAATTAAAGAATTAAATTAAACATATTTTTAAGTCTAATTTTGAAGTCTTAGGGGTCAAATTAATTTATATTAGATTTTAAATAGGTTAAATTAATTTTTAAGTCTTTTTAAAGCTTAACTAAGTTCTAATTTAGGACCTAATTAATTTTTAAAGTCTTAAAATTAATTTTTTACTCTAATTAAATCTAAAAATAAATTAAATTAAGTCTTAAGGGTTTAATCTAGGGTCTAAAGGACCTAATTGGATGAATTCTAAAGTCCTAGGGCCCTAATTGAAGTTTTGGGGACCTAATTGAATGAGTATTAAAGTTCTAGGGACTAAAATAAGGATTCAGGGACAGATTGAAATACATCTCAAACCTAGGGGGACCTAAAGGGGAAATATACCTTATCCGTCTAAAAACACGCGGATCCGGGTTAAACCCGGATCCGGCCCGCGCACCTGGCCCACCTGAAACGGTGCCGTTTCAAAGGAGAACAAAAGCCCCTGGTCCGAGTTGGCTCGGTCATTTGGACCGAGACCAACTCGGTCTGACTCAGGATTAATAAAATCCTCTGCACCAAACACTCAACAACCCAGAAAAACAAACAAAACGGATCAAAGCAAGGCCCTTTTTAAAGGTGTTCTTCATGTTCTTGGAAGAACATGAAGAACACCAAGAACAGGGCATGAAGCCGTCGCCTGCTCCGCCGTATGATTCGAAGCGCCACCGTGGGGCGTCGTTCCGGTAAGTTCTCCGGCCACCGAGTCGACACCTCCGATCGACCTCCCGACATCGTTTCCGACGCCGGAGAGGGTTTCCGACGCCGGTGGGCCGTCCGGTGACCCTAAAACCCCCTAAATACAGCTAAAAACCTCGGATTCAAACCCTACAACCGATTTAAACTAACCTTAAACCCCTAAAAACAAACGGCTACCCTCCTAAACCAAACCAAAACCCAGATTTAAGCATCAAAACAAAAAGAAACTGATTCAAAGGCTTACCGCAAGGTTTGATTCCTCCTCACTGCTACTGCCGAAGATCTCTAATCGATTAAAGCTCCAAAATCCGATTGAAACCAAAGCCTTCAGTCCGATCACCTCCAATTTCCCCGTCCCCTAACATGGTTCGAATGAATCCCTTTTAAAGGGATTCAAGTTAGAATCCAAGTTCAACCTAAACTCTCCCTCTCAACCTAATCTAAACCAACCGGAAAATCCAACCAAATCCCCTAACAATCCGGCAGCAAACCCCACGACCCAAAGGTTTCTGTTTTTCGATTTTTTAGTTTTTATTTTTATTTTTTTGATTTTTTAATATTTTAATATTAATATTATATTATTTCTACTATTAATTATTATATTAATTATATATTATTATTATTTAATATTTTCGTGTTGACAGCTGCCCCTCTTTGCTCAATGCTGCGGAGCAGGAGATGGGCAAAGACTGAAAAACACGAAAACTGTAAACCTTAAAGCTTGAGGTTATTCTTCTCACTCAGAAATTCCTCAAACTTAACATCATGCCCGGAGGACTTAATGATGACCCGAAGGATTTAACATCATGCTCGGAGGACTTACTGATGACCCGGAAGATTTAGGATCGTATTGCCTCCTTGATTGTGCTAACGATATCATCACTCCCGAGGGTGATGGCCCGGAGGACTTAACATCATGCCCGGAGGACTTAATGATGACTCGGAGAATTTAGGATCGTATTGCCTCCTAGATTTTACAAACGATATCATCACTCCCGAAGGTGATGGCCCGGAGGACTTAACATCATGCCTGGAGGACTTATTGATGACCCGGAGGATTTAACATCATGCCCGGAGGACTTACTGATGACCCGGAGGATTTAACATCAAAAAGGTTTCCATTCTCCGTATGCACGAATGAATATGCAGGTTCTATTCTCCGAATGCTCGAATAGATAAGCAGGTTTAAAAAGGGTTCCATTCTCCGTATGCACGAATGGATATGCAGATTCTATTCTCCGAGTGCTCGAATAGATAAGCAGGTTCAAAAAGGGTTCTATTCTCCGTATGCACGAATGGATATACAGGTTCTATTCTCCGAATGCTCGAATAGATAAGCAGGTTCAAAAAGGGTTTCATTCTCCGTATGCACGAATGGATATGCAGGTTCTATTCTCCGAATGCTCGAATAGATAAGCAGGTTCAAAAAGGGTTCCATTCTCCGTATGCACGAATGGATATGCAGGTTCTATTCTCCGAGTGCTCGAATAGATAAGCAGGTTCAAAAAGGGTTCCATTCTCCGTATGCACGGATAGATATGCAGGTTCTAAAATGTCTTTTCTCGAATTTCTTTCCTCTGAAATCTTTTCTCGTCCTGATCTGGATTGCTTTGTTGCTCTGTAAATTCCTGTTAAAATTAAAGACAAAGATATCTTGAATGCATGAGTTAGCATGTTTTACCATGTGGATGCCTAACCCTATGATGCATGAGTATGGCCTTGAAAGGCAAGTATTATCAGTCAGTTTGCCACTCTAAAGGGGTTGATCGACTCTTCTCCTTCTTTTCTGCATTTGAGGTTTTTTGTTTCACATAGCGAGGATAAAGCTTCCTCTTTAAAAAGCTATTCTGAGGCGTTCTTTCAAGACAAAGTTCATCTAAAATTCGGAACATGTTTGTACTCCGTTATTTTAATCCGGAGAAACAAATCTTACCTATAATCTTGAAACATAATAATGCCAAAAGATCTTCTGTATTAATTCATTCATGTTAATTTATTAGCATGATACTTTGGGCAAAATTAAAGGCTCAAATGAAGGGAATGAGTATTTTTATTAAAGCTTCTCATAGATTCAACATAACAAACAAGGCAAAACATTTCAAAGGGAAAATAAAGGAACAAAATACAAGTTCCCAAACGCTCATCACATGCGTTCATCCAGGCCTTATCCCGAGATATAGATTCAAAAATGAGCTACTCGTCTAGCTATCTTTCAAATGAGGATCCAACTTTGCAAACGTGAAGATCCTTCCATATTTCTTGGTAACTGAGAAGCACGAATCATTGGATGCCTATTTTATTCATCTGGGCCGCCATTCCTGGTTTTCGACCCAAACCCTCCGTTGGTATCGAGACGCCCTTTACGGGTTTTCATCTCGACCCCTCCTTTCTTTTAGTCATCCTTTTTCGTGAAGCGCCCTTTTGGGTTTTCGCTTCATTTTCTTTTTCCTTTCTCTTTCTCTTTCTTTTTCTTTTTTTCCCTTTTTTTATCTCTTTTTGCTTTTCCTTCAGGCGTAGTATCTCTTAACTGAATCAGAATTTACTGGTTTGCCTAACTCTTGTCCATCCATTTCAGTCAAGATTAGTGCGCCTCCGCAGAATTTACTGGTTTGCCTAACTCTTGTCCATCCACTCTGCATCACTTAGCTTTACCTCTGATAATACCCGAAGAGATGGGATTTCAACTTCAAGAGGTAATACGGCCTCAGTACCGTATACTAGGGAGTATGGTGTTACCCCGGTAGATGTTGTGAACGAATTCCAATATGCAAATAAGGCAAAAGGAAGCCTTTCATGCCAATCTTTGTAAGTTTCAGTCATCTTGGATATGATCCTCTTAATGTTCTTGTTTGCTGCCTCAACGGCTCCATTCATCTTTGGCCGGTATGCTATTGAGTTGTGATGAATTATTTTAAACTGCTCAAGGTTTCTGCTATCAATCTATTGTTGAAATTGGTAGCATTATTCGTGATGATTCGCTCTAGTAGACCACACCGACAAATAATCTCTTTCTTCAAGAACTTGCAAACTGTTGTTCTTGTGATGTTAGCATAGGAGACAGCTTCTATCCATTTAGTGAAGTAATCGATGGCCACTAATATAAAGCGATGCCCATTTGAGGCCTTGGGGTGAATCTGCCCAATTACATCTAATACCCAAACAACAAAAGGCCAAGGCGAATTCATTGTATGTAACGGCATTGGCAGAGAGTTAATTTTATCTGCATAGATCTGGCATTTATGACACTTTTTGGCATATTCTATGCAATCCTCCTCCATAGTAAACTAGTAATATCCGTATCTCATTATTTTCTGTGCCATCGAGAGACCATTGGCATGCGTTCCTTAAATTCCGTCATGCTCCTCTTCCAAGATACTTCTTGCCTCACTGGCATTGACACATCTTAACAATACTTGATCTCTGCTCTTTCTGTACAAGACGTCACCATCCAGTACGTATGCAGCAGCCATTCTTCTGATTGTTCTCTTTTCAACGTCGTTAGCTCCAGATGGGTAAGCTTGGAACTTGACGTATTGCAGAATGTCAAAATACCAAGGACTGCCATCCTCTTCCTCCAAGTTGCCGCAATGAGCATATGTTTCATAGCTCTGCATCCGTATTAACATCATATCCTCCGGTCTGTTTGCTTGGAAAACTGAGGCTAGTGTAGCTAAAGCATCTGCCATTTGGTTGTCTTCTCTAGGAAGGTAAACGAATGTTATCTCGTCAAATTCTTCAATTAATTTTAGTATCAACTTTCGATATTCTACCAACTTCGTGTCTTTGGTTTCCCATTCCCCACGTAGTTGATAAATAATTAAAGCTAAATCCCCGTATACCTTCAAGGCTTTTATTTTTCGTTCTATGGCAACCTTCAATCCCATGACACATGCTTCGTATTCGGCTATATTATTAGTGCACAAGAATTCCAACTTGCTCGTGAGAGGGTAATGTACACCATCCGGAGATATCAGCACAACTCCGATTCCCCTTCCGAGGGCATTGACTTCCCCATCGAAATATAATTTCCATTTTTCTGTTTTTTTATTTTCTTTGACAGAAATATTCATCACATCGTCGTCCAGAAAATCGAAGTTTAGAGGCTCATAATCATCCGAGGCTCTACTCGCATGAAAGTCCGCTATGGCACTTCCCTTGATTGCTTTCTGACTGACATATACTATGTCAAATTCGGACAACAACATTTGCCATCGGGCTAACCTCTCAGTCAACGCGGGTGCTTCCATTAGAAACTTCAAAGGGTCGAGTTTCGAGATCAACCACGTGGTGTGGTATAGCAAATATTGCCTGAGCCGATGAGTAACCCAAACGAGTGCACAACACATCTTTTGGATAAATGGGTACCGTGCCTCGCATTCGGTGAATTTCCTACTCAGGTAGTAAATTGCTCTTTCCTTCTTCCCACTATCATCATGTTGCCCCGTTATGCATCCCATGGAATTCTCGAACACCGTTAGGTAAAGAATTAATGGTCTCCCAGGAACTGGTGCCACCAATATTGGCGCATTGGACAAATATTGTTTGATTTTATCCAAAGCTTCCTGACATTCATCATTCCATTCACCTAGTTCTTCCGAAGCAATTTAAAAACGGGATCACACCTGTCGGTTAACTGAGAGATGAACCGAGACACATAGTTTAATCTCCCAAGGAATCCTCGAACCTTCTTCTGTGTTTTTGGAGGTGGCAAACTCTGAATTACCTTGACCTTATCAGGATCAATTTCGATGCCCCTTTGACTGACAACGAAACCAAGTAGCTTGTCAGATGTAACCCCGAACGTACATTCATTAGGGTTAAGCTTCAGTTGATACTTTCGTAGCCTTTGGAACAATTTTTTCAAATCCTGCACATGTCCATCTTCTGTCTGGGACTTAGCTATCATATCGTCCACATAAACTTCGATTTCTTTGTGAATCATGTCATGAAAGAGTGTCACCATAGCTCTCTGATATGTGGCCCTGGCGTTTTTCAATCCAAAAGGCATGACTTTATAGCAGAACATGCCCCAGAGTATGGTAAAAGTCGTCTTCTCTATGTCTTCCGGATTCATCTTGATCTGATTGTAACCCGAGAAACCATCCATGAAGGAGAACCATGAATGCCCCGAGGTATTATCCACTAGGACATCGATATGAGGTAGGGGGGAATTTTTTTTCGGGCTCGTCCTGTTCAAATCCCTATAATCCACACACATCCGAACCTTCCCATCCTTCTTCGGTACTGGGACTATGTTTGCTACCCATTCTGGGTATGCTGACACTTGTAGGAAACCTGCATCAATCTGCTTCTGAATCTCTTCCTTAATCTTCAATAACATCTCAGGTCTCAACCGTCTAAGTTTCTGTTGTATAGGCTTGCAATCTGGTCTGATAGGCAATTTATGGACCACGATGTCAGTATTTAAGCCCGACATATCTTGATAGGACCATGCGAAGACATCCTTGAATTCTCGCAATAAGTCTATCAACTTCTGTTTTGCCCCTGGAGGGAAAGCTGCACCGATCATAACTTCCTTTTTCTCTTCTTCTGTACCCAGATTCAGAGTTTCTATTTCTTCTTTGAGGGGCATGATTTGTTTATCCTCCTGCTCCACCAACCTTAACAATTCTTCAGGAATCTCGTAGTCTGCATTGTCTTCACACTCATTGATTTCCGTTAGACAAGAGATCCTTTTCAAATCTATTTCGGGTTTAGGCCCGGAATCATACATGTGATCATTGTTCAGAAACCTGTAAAGAAGAATTTGTATAGTTGGATGGGAATAATAGATGAATAAGGATGAAATGAATGAAGCGAATGAAGGAAAAGAAAAATGTTTGCCATTGTTAAAAGGGAAAGAGCATCTTTATTTGCTAAATGAAAAACATGAAAAAGCCCTTTACAGAAAAATCCCCTACACTTGCGGGCAAAAGTATAGGGTGGTTTATGGCATTACTCTGTTTTATAAACTACAGGTGAATCCTCTATAGTCCAGTTGTTCAGAGTCTCGCCCGGGAGGCACGGACGAATTTTATCCAGCAGATTCATCCTTGATCCTTCAGAAATTCCTCCTACCATTAATCCCTCAAATGCTTCCCCAAAAATTTCCTCTTCTTGCAATCTGATGGCTTCCAAGCGATTCTTCTCCGCCTGTTCTGTGACATTCACATACCCGTGGGAGATGAAGTCGATTTTTGTGCTCAAAGATGTCAGCTTCTTGGCTGTGATTCTTCCATGTTTGTTCCCATATGCCTCGATTGAGAAGCCTAACCCAGCTCGCCCTTTCTTCATGACCACAGGCTTTGGGCGTAGATTCCCCTGCAACTTTCTTCCTAGTCCTCTCCCGGCTTTGGCTCCCTTGCCGAGGGTCTGTTTGACGGTCATCTCTGTACAATTTGACAGCTTTAGACAGGGGAATGTCGCACCTTCAGCGACGAATGCAGCATTGATAAATTCTAGGGCCCGGAAAGAACATTCTAATGCTTGTTCATTTGCTTGCACATATGGCGTATCCGTAGAGACGGATGCAATGATGTCCTCCTCCGCCCCAACACATACGAGCTTGCCATCCACTACAAATTTCAGCTTCTGGTGTAGTGATGACGGTACCGCCCCAACAGAATGAATCCAAGTTCGGTCGAGCAAACAATTGTAAGTGGGCTTAATGTCCATTACAACAAAATCTATGTTGTATACGGATGGCCCAATCAGTAATGGGACTTCAATCCTTCCCAACACATCCCTTGTGGTCCCATCGAAGGCTCTGACCACATTCTGATAACTCTTCATGTGTGCGACATCAATAGGCAACCTTTGCAGAGTTTCCATGGGTAACACGTTCAAAGCTGAACCGTTGTCGATTAGAACTCCCGGCACCACATGACCCTTGCAGTGGGTCGTGATGTTTAAGGCTTTGATAGACCCCAATCCTCCATCAGGGATCTCATCATCGGTGAATGTTATGTAGTTGTCTGCGGTGATGTGATTAACGATTCGGTCCAATTTATTCACCGATATTTCCTTCGAGACAAAAGTTTGATTTAACACTTTCAAAAGGG
Organism: Abelmoschus esculentus; assembly: GCA_035048815.1. NCBI lineage: Eukaryota > Viridiplantae > Streptophyta > Magnoliopsida > Malvales > Malvaceae > Abelmoschus > Abelmoschus esculentus. The sequence goes on along the minus strand of JAUCBN010000013.1, from coordinate 5,484,259 downwards.
CGTCATGGTGCCCCTCCGAGCTTAGCAGTAAGTCGAGGATAGAGATTCTAGCGGGCTGTTTCTTCAACTGCTCCACTATACTATACTCACTGTGCTTCAGAAAATGCAAAAACTCATGCGCTTGCTCCTCGGTGACAGGTTCATTCACCTTCGGAGTTGGATCTGTGAAGATCTTCTTCTTCTCCGCAAGCTTTGTTTGATCCTCTTCCTGAGCCGGTGAGTAACATCTCCCGCTCCTCGTGAAATGACCAACTTCATTCACTGGTTCCTCTCTCTCAGCAGTTCCTGATTTCTCTGATTGTACCTCCTCGACAGCCTTTGAACCACTCGGCCCGGCCACACTCACGGTGTAATTCCACGGGACAATTCGCGTATCCTTAAACGGGAAGGGTACCGGAGGGGTAATTACACTGTTGTTATCCATCATTCTTTGTAACGAGGACTTGAAGTCATCACACTGTTGGATTGTATGCCCGCGCTCTTGGTGGAATTCGCAATATGGGCCTTCCTCAGTAGATTCCTTCACTTGCATCCCTTGACAGATGAGCCCGTTATCAAACAGCTGTTGAAAAACCCACTTTAAGGGTGATCGGATTTCTGCCACCCTCATTTTAACCTGTCTCGCTTGATCCTCTTCGATTGCGTTCACACCCCGTCCGTCATGATTCGGGAGTGGGTTTATTGAGACACTGGGTTCATCAAATTTCAAAACCCCAGCATTTATCATATTCTGGACGATCCTCTTGAAGGCTGTGCAATTCTCGATGCTATGCCCATGAACGTTAGAATGATATACACTGGGCCTTCGAGTCATACCAGTGTGGGTAGGGGGTTTGAGCGGAACGATAACGTATGGGCGAACCATATCAGCATCGTGTAGCTGAGTGTGCAACTCAGCATACGTGATTGGGATTGGTGAGAAATTTGGCTTTTCCCACCTTGAGTCTTTCTTGTTCGGGCCCTTGGAGCCTCCTGCTCCTGTCTTTGGTTTGGAAATTGTCACATTTTTCGGGGGCTCATACACAACAACGTTATTTACCTCGTTGTCTTTTTTCTTGGAATTCTTCTTTGAGCTATCAGACCCTTCAATTCTCCCACTTTTGATAGCTGCCTCCACCAACTCTCCGGTGGCAACTATTTGAGAGAAACTCTACATGGATGTGCTTATGAAGAGACGTTCATACATCGCCCCCTTCAATGTTTCTATAAACATATGAGTCATCTCCCGCTCGATTAACGGAGGCTGCACCTGAGAGGCTAGATCTCTCCACCTATGGGCATACTGTTAGAATATTTCGTTGGACTTTTGCCCCATTTGCTGTAACATGACTCTGGTGGGCCCCATCTCTGTCACATGCTTGTAATTCTCTATAAATACGTGATAAAGGTCCTTCCAGGATTTTATACTCTCCCGAATGAGTTGTGTGTACCATCGGATAGCAGAACCCGTCAGACTATCCTGAAAGCAATGGATAAGCAGCTTCTCATCCTTGCTGAAACGACCATCTTTCGACAATACATCGTCATGTGGGCACTTAGGCACGACGTCTCGTCGTACTTTTCGAAGTCGGGCATTTTGAATTTTGGTGGCAGGACCAAATCAGAGACCAGGCTGAGCTCGAACGCATCGGTGCTTTTATCCACCGACCCTTGGACTTGAATTTGCTGGATCTTGGCTTTGAGAGCCTTGAAGTGATCAACATACTTCTTCTCCATTTCTTGTCGCATCTTCTCCACTTCGTTCATAAAGTTGAGATCCTGGATTTCATCAGTATTCGGAGAAAACTCTTCAAATTCCACGGGGTGACTCGTGGATGTCCCTACTGCATTGAACTGTACTCTCCCCGGGACTGAATATACTTTCGGTTGCCCCTTAGTTGTCGTCTCTACCTGCCTTTCAGCTTCATCTCCCATTTCCATCGACGCTTTACCTCTTTCATCTTGCTTCGTACCCAAAAGAGCGGTTATCTGACTGATAATATCTGTCTGAATCTTAGCGAAGCCATCTTTCATGCCAGTTTTTATCGCATCTAAGCGATTTGCGAATATGGCCTGATGATCCTCTAATCTTTGTAGTCTCTCTTCCATTGCTAGTCACTTGGTGCGCGAACGCGTTGAATACGTGTATATTATGTTTGCTATTTTTAAAATTCACTGCCATAAAACCTTTGTTATTAAACTTTATTTTTAATTAATAATAATGCACATGATGTATGAATGCATGAATACATGAATGCAAGCGGGTATTAAATTCAAAAAACAATCTCTTAAAAACATTCGTTTGTGGAAAAAGGATTCACTACAACTTTAAAGATAACTACAGAAAAATGTTGGCCCTAATCCCTAAGTTGGTCAATTCATTAAGTATGCAAACGATGGCTGCTCCATGTATTTCCCCGACGTTTGGTTGGTCCAGAAGAGTTTTCGCTTCTCCTGATAATATCTGTACATATGATGAGATAGTTCTGACTCGTCCCTTGAAGTTGACTAACTCGCTGTTCTGACTCTGGACTGTACGTTGTGCTGCCTCATACTTAGCCTTCCATGCTTCTTCGGCATTCTGACTCAGAGCTCCCTCGAAGTCGGCTAACTTTTCTCGCAACTCTTGTACTTGGCCCTCGAGTGAGATAATCTTTTGCTGAAGTTCCTCCTTCTCTTCTTCCATTTTGACCTTATCTTCGTTGTGATACTTATTAGCCACCAGTTCTTCTAACTGTGTTACTTGGGCTGTCAACTCGTGAATTGTCGCTCGGTCTTTGTCTGATGTCTTCTTGACTTTGGAGCTTACTTCTTTCGCTTCAGATATTTCTTTTCGTAGAGCTTCTTATACTCTTCCTTTTCCTTTAAAGCCTTGTTCAAACGGTCAGAACTGTCCCCGACACTTTCCCTTTTCCTTTTATGCCCCCCGGACATTGGTATTGCTTGCGCTTCCCTCAACTCTTGACGTAGCTTCTCGATCTGAATTGCCATATCCTTTTCTCTCCTTTCATGGGTTTGTACTTGGTACTTCGCCCGTTCAACTCCTGTGTGAGCTTGTAGATCTTCTTATCTCGCCTTTGAGAATCCAAGTCCCGGTCCTCCTTGAGTTTTTCTAAAGCTGACGGTGCCTCTAGGGTTACCTTGCTTGAAGACGGTCCCTCATCCCTCGGTACTCCTTGGAAGACTCCGTCATTCTCCCTTCGTTCTCTCCACTCATCGTATCGGGCCATGATCTCAAACTCTCTATAGGGCTGAATCCTCCTAGGTGAGTCCCAAGTCTTCACAATCTGGGCTAACTTAGATCTGTATCCCTCACTCTGGTGTGAAAAACTGAAACTGGCCATCCCCGCTGTGGCTGGAATAAACTGTCTCGAATCGAATTGCCTTGAGACTAATAGAGGGCAGTAAGTCGTTCCACCCCATATACCTGCTAATGGGATCCAATCACAGTCTCTGCATCGATACCGGAAAGTCGACCCTCTATTCAACCAACAGGCCTTCCAGACGATATCCAAGTCTGTCAAATTTCGGAAAAGCTCACTCCACTGGGCTTCAGTCTTCTTCTCCACAATACAACTCTTTAAATGCTCCTCGATAGGTGAGTAGGTAGTCCTGAACCTTAGGGCGCTGTACGGAGAGTTCCAACGGTGGCCTCTGAACCAAACCTCTAAAAGCTGCGTACATCCCCAAAATCTTCCTTCATCGGCCCTCTTACACGCGGTAAGTGATCGATAAGTCTCGGCTAGTATGGCTGGCATCGGATTTACTCCCTTGGGTAACTTCTCGAACAAACCGACCGTGGATGGTTCTATGTGCTCGGGAGTTCTAGGAAATAGCACTAACCCATATATACAAAGGGTGTACGACCTTCTTGCTTTAGTGGGCTCCTCGCTGCTCGAAGCTATCAAATCCTTAAAGACCTTCCAGCTCACTCTCTGTCTCTCTTTGTTTGGGTCCTCGTGACCCGTTACTTTCCGGTCCCAAAACTCTTTATCCTTACCAGTGATTTGCATCAGCTTCTTCTTAAAGCCCGAAGTGCTGTTTGACTTGACATAGATCCTATCATTCTTAATCATTAGACAGTTGATCAGAACCTCGTACTCCTCTAGTGTGGGTGTCATGTCTACCTTCCCGAAGGTGAAACAGTTGTAGGATGGATTCCAAAATTGCACCATCGCCCTCATTAAGTACCTATCAATGGGAACCTTCGCTAACAAGGCAATATCCCCAAATTCCTTCTTAAACTGACCCTTCATGTCGTCACTCCATTGTTCCCATACCTCTTGGACCTCGGAGAGACAAGGACTTTGATTAGTACTCATTCTGACATACTCGTTTAGTGTAGAGATACTCCCTATCGGCAAACTGTCACCTTTCTCGTGCTGAACTGATTCAGACCAAGTCCAGACTTCTGTGTTATCTTCGCCTATAATGATCCCTTCTGACATTATTGGACACTTCTAACTTTATTGTTTTCCAAATTAATACCCATGCAAATATGCCAAATAAAAATAAATGCATAAAGGGATAAATAAAAACAAAAAAAAAGAAAAGTGTTAGTAAAATACGAAGATAAAACAAAAAGAAAGTGCTGAAAAAAAAAACAGAATACAAATAAAGCCAACAAAAAAAACAGGATAAAATGCGTAAAATAACCATAGAGCATACTAAATTGCATAAAAATAACCAGAGAGTATGCTAAAATACGCAAAATAACCAGAGAGCATGTTAACAGAGAAATCCTAAGTTCGGCGGCATTTAGGCAGCATACCGCCTTATCTTATGGTTCCTGTCTTGCTCTAGAGGGGGTCGGTTTCTACTCTATATGCAGGTTTTTGGTCTAGACACTGGGTTCCCGAACTGTCGTTACCGTCTACTACGACGATAAGACATCGATTCGGTGGTATATGTCCCTTACAACGGAGGTGAAGACCCCACGATGCGTAAGGTTAGTATACCGGAAGCAGATAGAAATCCGAAACTTAGAGCTGGAAAGCATCACGTCGGATAATATCTAACTCCCACTTAAGGGTAAAAGCTCGGGTCGAGAGCTTATGCATGAATGACAAGATAAAAGTAAAAAGTTATCCTCATTCAAATAATGTTCACTTAACAATAGAAAATTAAATTAATATCTAACTCCAAAATACCAAAACGCCACGTAAAGTTTGAAAACAATTAGGCCTGACTCACAAAAAAATAATTTTTACGTCCCCAGCGGAGTCGCCAAGCTGTCGCGACCTCTTTTAAAAAATGCGATTTTTAGGGTGAAAAAAAAGTGTTCGACGATTGATTTTGAAAAATATGAATTTTATTAATCTCGAAAAACCCAAATTTTAGGAAAACATAATTTAATTTTGAAAAAGGTTGACTTGGAGTCGTCACCGGCCACTTAGGTAGGCCAGACACCATAAAAAATAAACCAGAGATTCGTTTAAAAAACATTGGGTTCGGGAGTCGGTTATGTGAAAGGACGACCCTTACAAACACCCAAAATTGGTACCTTTAAAAAAACATTACGTGGCATTGACATTTTGAAGAAAGATATTAATTTAATTTTTCATTGTTAAATGAACATTATTTGAATTTTGGATATCCTTTTGATTTAGAAGTTACACCACTTTTAAACTTGAGTTGATCGAGACGTCTTCTAGATAGGAAACCTCACCCAAATTTAAAAGAATGTAACTTCCGCCTCAAAAGGCTAAAGCAAAATGCATGATTATTTTTTTATCTTGTTCATTTTAAGTTCTAATCCTAGAAAAGGCTTCATTACTTAAGTTTTTAAAACCTAAGTTACTAACGTTTACTAGTTATTTCCCTATCCATTTTTAATTCTAAACCTAAGTTTTCATCAAAATTCTAAGTTTTTAATAACACATGAATTCGATGCCAAGGTACACTCTCTAGGTTAGCATCATAGTGCGTCAAAACACCAACCTCTTTAGTGTATCCGAGACATAAGATTCACATGTTATGTTACTAGATTTTCTCCCTAATTAAATTAATTAATTTAAGTGACTAGTCCTAGAAAAGGCACTAAATTAATTAACCTAAGTTTATTAGGTGACCTTCCTAAAATATGCCATGCAAAACATAAAATAAAGTGTACACAAGATAAAGGAACTTCATCACTTTTATTAGAAACAATGGTGTACATAATATTACATCAAAAATTCCATCTCATGAGTACAAAAGGGACTTAAATTGAAAAAAAGAGATCAAAAGGGACTCGAGAACAAACCTTGAAAGATCGATTAGATTTAATTAAGTGTGAAATTAAATTTTAAAGTTTTAGAAATTTTTAATTAAATTAATTAATCAAATTTTCCTTAACTTCAAATTTTAATTAAGACCTAATTTAAATCTAACTTGGTGAATTTTAAGTTCAAAAGATTTAATGTTGGATTAAACTTAATTAAGTTGATTTTTAAATCTTAACTTAGAAATTTTAGATTAATTAAAAGTCGTTAATCAAAATAATTTCTAACCTTTTAAGAATCTAATTTTAACTTAATTAAAGTTTAACTGGTGAGATTTAGGGTTAACTAGACTTAAATTAGTTTTAAATCTTACTTTTAGAAAATTAATTAAAATTAATTAAATTAAAATTATCTTCCAATTTTTTAAGAATTAACCGCCTGCTCCGTCGTATGATCCGAAGCGCCACCGTGGGGCGTCGCTCCGGTGAGTTCTCCGGCCACCGAGTCGAGACCTCCGATCGACCTCCCGACGTTGTTTCCGACGCCGGAGAGGGTTTCCGACACCGGTGGGCCGTCTGGTGACCCTAAACCCCCTAAAAATAGCTAAAAACCTCGGATTCAAACCCTACAACCGATTTAAACTAACCCTAAACCCTTAAAAACAAACGGCTACCCTCCTAAACCAAACCAAAACCCAGATTTAAGCACCAAAACAAAAAGAAACTGATTCAAAGGCTTACCGCAAGGTTCGATTCCTCCTCACTGCTACTGCCGAAGATCTCTAATCGATTAAAGCTCCAAAATCCGATTGAAACCAAAGCCTTCAGTCCGATCACCTCCAATTTCCCCGTCCCCTAACATGGTTCGAATGAATCCCTTTTAAAGGGATTCAAGTTAGAATCCAAGTTCAACCTAAACTCTCCCTCTCAACCTAATCTAAACCAACCGGAAAATCAAACCAAATCCCCTAACAATCCGGCAGCAAACCCCACGACCCAAAGGTTTCTATTTTTCGATTTTTTAGTTTTTATTTTTATTTTTTTTGATTTTTTAATATTTTAATATTAATATTATATTATTTATATTATTAATTATTATATTAATTATATATTATTATTATTTAATATTTTTGTGTTGACAGTTGCCCCTCTTTGCTCAATGCTGCGGAGCAGGAGATGGGCAAAGACTGAAAAACACGAAAATTGTAAACCTTAAAGCTTGAGGTTATTCTTCTCACTCAAAAATTCCTCAAACCTAACATCATGCCCGGAGGATTTAACATCATGCCCGGAGGACTTACTGATGACCCGGAGGATTTAGGATCGTATTGTCTCCTTGATTGTGCAAACGATATCATCACTCCCGAGGGTGATGGCCCGGAGGACTTAACATCATGCCCGGAGAACTTAATGATGATCCGGAGGATTTAGGATCGTATTGCCTCCTAGATTGTGCAAACGATATCATCACTCTCGAAGGTGATGGCCCGGAGGACTTAACATCATGCCCGGAGGACTTACTGATGACTTGGAGGATTTAACATCATGCCCGAAGGACTTACTGATGACCCGGACGATTTAACATCAAAAAGGGTTCCATTCTCCGTATGCACGAATGGATATGCAGGTTTTATTCTCCGAATGCTCGAATAGATAAGCAGGTTCTATTCTTCGAGTGCTCGAATAGATAAGCAGGTTTAAAAAGGGTTCCATTCTCCATATGCACGAATGGATATGCAGGTTCTATTCTCCGAATGCTCGAATAGATAAGCAGGTTCAAAAAGGGTTCCATTCTCCGTATGCATGAATGAATATGCAGGTTCTATTCTCCGAGTGCTCGAATAGATAAGCAGGTTCAAAAAGGGTTCCATTCTCCGTATGCACGAATGGATATGCAGGTTCTGAAATGTTTTTTCTCGAATTTCTTTCCTCTGAAATCTTTTCTTGTCCTGATCTGGATTGCTTTGTTGATCTGTAAATTCCTGTTAAAATTAACGACAAAGATATCCTGAATGCATGAGTTAGCATGTTTTACCATGTGGATGCCTAACCTTATGATGCATGAGTATGGCCTTGAAAGGCAAGTATTATCAGTCAGTTTGCCACTCTAAAGGGGCTGATCGACTCTTCTCCTTCTTTTCTGCATTCGAGGATTTTTGTTTCACATAGCGAGGATAAAGCTTCCTCTTTAAAAAGCTATTCTGAGGCGTTCTTTCAAGACAAATTTCGTCTAAAAATCGGAACATGTTTGTACTCCATTATTTTAATCCGGTGAACAAATCTTACCTATAATCTTGAAACATAATAATGCCAAAAGATCTTCTGTATTAATTCATTCATGTTAATTTATTAGCATGATGCTTTGGGCAAAATTGAAGGCTCAAATGAAGGGAATGAGTATTTTTATTAAAGCTTCTCATAGATTCAACATAACAAACAAGGCAAAACAATTCAAAGGGAAAAGAAAGGAACAAAATGCAAGTTCCCAAATGCTCATCACATGCGTTCATCCAGGCCTTATCCCGAGATATAGATTCAAAAATGAGCTACTCGTCTAGCTATCTTTCAAATGAGGATCCAACTTTGTAAACGTGAAGATCCTTCCATATTTCTTGGTAACTGAGAAGCACGAATCATTGGATGCCTATTTTATTCATCTGGGCCGCCATTCCTGGTTTTCGACCCAAACCCTCCGTTGGTATCGAGACGCCCTTTACGGGTTTTCATCTCGACCCCTCATTTCTTTTAGTCATCCTTTTTCGTGAAGCGCCTTTTCGGGTTTTCGCTTCATTTTCTTTTTCCTTTCTCTTTTTCTTTCTTTTTCTTTTTTTTTATCTCTTTTTTCTTTTCCTTCAAGCGAAGTATCTCTTAACTGAATCAGAATTTACTGGTTTGCCTAGCTCTTGTCCATCCATTTCAGTCAAGATTAGTGCGCCTCCGGAGAAGGCCTTTTTGACAACGTAAGGCCCTTCCCAATTCGGTATCCATTTTCCCTGAAAATCTCGGTGTATGGGCAAGATCTTTTTCAGCACTAGATCCCCTTCTCGGAATACTCGTGGTCGAACTTTCTTGTCGTAAGCCCAGATCAGCCGTTTCTGATACATTTGGCTGTGGCAGATAGCTTTCAACCGCTTTTCTTCGATTAGATTCAACTGATCCAAACGGAACTGTATCCACTCTGCATCACTTAGATTTACCTCTGATAATACCCGAAGAGATGGGATTTCAACTTCAAGAGGTAATACGGCCTTAGTACCGTATACTAGGGAGTATGGTGTTGCCCCGGTAGATGTTCTGATCGAAGTCCGATATGTAAATAAGGAAAAAGGAAGCCTTTCATGCCAATCTTTTTAAGTTTCAGTCATCTTGGATATGATCCTCTTAATGTTCTTGTTTGCTGCCTCAACGGCTTCATTCATCTTTGGCCGGTATGCTACTGAGTTGTGATGAATTATTTTAAACTGCTCACAGGTTTCTGCTATCAATCTATTGTTGAAATTGATAGCATTATCCGTGATGATTCCCTCTGGTAGACCATACCGAAAAATAATATCTTTCTTCAAGAACTTGCAAACTGTTGTTCTTGTGATGTTAGCATAAGAGACATCTTCTATCCATTTAGTGAAGTAATCGATGGCCACTAATATAAAGCGATGCCCATTTGAGGCCTTGGGGTGAATCTGCCCAATTACATCTAATCCCCAAACAGAAAAAGGCCAAGGCGAATTCATTGTATATAACGGCATTGGCGGAGAGTTAATTTTATCTGCATAGATCTGGCATTTATGACACTTTTTGGCATATTCTATGCAATCCTCCTCCATAGTAGACCAGTAATATCTGTATCTTATTATTTTCCGTGCCATCGAGAGATCATTGGCATGCGTTCCGCAAATTCCGTCATGCACCTCTTCCAAGATACATCTTGCCTCACTGGTATTGACACATCTTAACAATACTTGATCTCTGCTCTTTCTGTACAAGACGTCACCATCCAGTACGTATGCAGCAGCCATTCTTCTGATTGTTCTCTTTTCAACGTTGTTAGATCCAGATGGGTAAGCTTGGAACTTGACGTATTGCAGAATGTCAAAATACCAAGGACTGCCATCCTCTTCCTCCAAGTTGCCGCAATGAGCATATGCTTCATAGCTCTGCATCCGGATTAACATCATATCCTCCAGTCTGTTTGCTTGGAAAACTGAGGTCAGTGTAGCTAAAGCATCTGCCATTTGGTTGTCTTCTCTAGGAAGGTAAACGAATGTTATCTCGTCAAATTCTTCAATTAATTCTAGTATCAACTTTCGATATTCTACCAACTTCGTGTCTTTGGTATCCCATTCCCCACGTAGTTGATAAATAACTAAAGCTGAATCCCCGTATACCTTCAAGGATTTTATTTTTCGTTCTATGGCAGCCTTCAATCCCATGACACATGCTTCGTATTCGGCCATATTATTAGTGCACAAGAATTCTAACTTGCTCGTGAGAGGGTAATGTACACCATCCGGAGATATCAGCACAGCTCCGATTCCCCTTACGAGGGCATTGACTGCCCCATCGAAATATAATTTCCATTTTTCTGTTTCTTTATTTTCTTCGACAGAAATAGTCATCATATCCTCGTTCGGAAAATCGAAGTTTAGAGGCTCATAATCATCCGAGGCTCTACTCGCTAGAAAGTCCACTATGGCACTTCCCTTGATTGCTTTCTGGCTGACATATACTATGTCAAATTCGGACAACAACATTTGCCATCGGGCTAACCTCCCAGTCAACGCGGGTGCTTCCATTAGAAACTTCAAAGGGTCGAGTTTCGAGATCAACCACGTGGTATGGTATAGCAAATATTGTCTGAGCCGACGAGTAACCCAAACGAGTGCACAATACATCTTTTGGATAAATGGGTACCGTGCCTCGCATTCGGCGAATTTCCTACTCAGGTAGTAAATTGCTCTTTCCTTCTTCCCACTATCATCATGTTGCCCCAGTACGCATCCCATAGAATTCTCGAAGACCGTCAGGTAAAGAATTAATGGTCTCCCAGGAACTGGTGCCACCAATATTAGCGCGTTGGACAAATATTGTTTGATTTTGTCCCACGCTTCCTGACATTCATCATTTCATTCACCTGGGTTGTTCTTCCGAAGCAATTTAAAAACGGGATCACACCTGTCGGTTAACTGAGAGATGAACCGAGACACATAGTTTAATCTCCCAAGGAAACCTCGAACCTCTTTCTGTGTTTTTGGAGGTGGCAAACTCTGAATTGCCTTGACCTTATCAGGATCGATTTCGATTCCCCTTTGACTGACAATGAAACCAAGTAGTTTGCCGGATGTAACCCCGAACATACATTTATTAGGGTTAAGCTTCAGCTGATACTTTCGTAGCCTTTGGAACAACTTTTTCAAATCCTGCACATGTCCATCTTCTGTTTGGGACTTAGCTATCATATCGTCCACATAAATTTGATTTCTTTGTGCATCATGTCATGAAAGAGTGTCACCATAGCTCTCTGATATGTGGCCCCGGCGTTTTTCAACCCAAAAGGCATGACTTTATAGCAGAACATGCCCCAGAGTATGGTAAAAGTCGTCTTCTCTATGTCTTCCGGATTCATCTTGATCTGATTGTAACCCGAGAAACCATCCATGAAGGAGAACCATGAATGCCCCGAGGTATTATCCACTAGGACATCGATATGAGGTAGAGGGAAATTGTCTTTCAGGCTCGTCCTGTTCAAATCCCTATAATCCACACACATCCGAACCTTCCCATCCTTCTTCGGTACTGGGACTATGTTTGCTACCCATTCTGGGTATGCTGACACTTGTAGGAAACTTGCATCAATCTGCTTCTGAACCTCTTCCTTAATCTTCAATAACATCTCAGGTCTCAACCGTCTGAGCTTCTGTTGTATAGGCTTGCAATCTAGTCTGATGGGCAATTTATGGACCACGATGTCGGTATTTAAGCCCGGCATATCTTGATAGGACCATGCGAAGACATCCTTGAATTCTCGCAATAAGTCTACCAACTTCTGTTTTGCCCCTGGCGGGAAAGCTACACCGATCATAACTTCCTTTTTCTATTCTTCTGTACCCAGATTCAGAGTTTCTATTTCTTCTTTGAGGGGCATGATTTGCTTATCCTCCTGCTTCACCAACCTTAACAATTCTTCAGCAATCTCGTAGTCTTCATTGTCTTCACACTCATTGATTTCCGTTAGACAAGAGATCCTTTTCAAATCTATTTCGGGTTTAGGCCCGGAATCATACATGTGATCATTGTTCAGAAACCTGCAAAGAAGAATTTGTATAGTTGGATGGGAATAATAGATGAATAAGGATGAAATGAATGAAGCGAATGAAGGAAAAGAAAAATGTTTGCCATTGTTGAAAGGGAAAGAGCATCTTTATTTGCTAAATAAAAAACATGAAAAAGCCCTTTACAGAAAAATCCCCTACACTTGCGGGCAAAAGTATAGGATGGTTTATGGCATTACTCTGTTTTATAAACTACAGGTAAATCCTCTATAGTCCAGTTGTTCAGAGTCTCGCCCGGGAGGCACGAACGAATTTTATCCAGCAGATTCATCCTTGATCCTTCAGAAATTCCTCCTACCATTAATCCCTCAAATGCTTCCCCAAAAATTTCCTCTTCTTGCAATCTGATGGCTTCCAAGCGATTCTTCTCCGCCTGTTCAGTGACATTCACATACCCGTGGGAGATGAAGTCGATTTCTGTGCTCAAAGATGTCGGCTTCTTGGCTGTGATTCTTCCATGTTTGTTCCCATATGCCTCGATTGAGAAGCCTAACCCAGCTCGCCCTTTCTTCATGACCACAGGCTTTGGGCGTAGATTCCCCTGCAACTTTCTTCCTAGTCCTCTCCCGGCTTTGGCTCCCTTGCCGAGGGTCTGTTTGACGGTCATCTCGGTACAACTTGACAGCTTTGGACAGGGGAATGTCGCACTTTCAGCGACGAATGCAGCATTGATAAATTCTAGGGCCCAGAAAGAACATTCTAATGCTTGTTCATTTGCTTGCACATATGGCGTATCCGTAGAGACGGATGCAATGATGTCCTCCTCCGCCCCAACACATACGAGCTTGCCATCCACTACAAATTTCAACTTCTGGTGTAGTGATGACGGCACTGCCCCGGCAGAATGAATCCAAGGTCGGCCGAGCAAACAATTGTAAGTGGGCTTAATGTCCATTACAACAAAATCTATGTTGTATACGGATGGCCCAATCAGTAATGGGACTTCAATCCTTCCCAACACATCCCTTGTGGTCCCATCGAAGGCTCTGACCACATTCTGATAACTCTTCATGTGTGCAACATCAATAGGCAACCTTTGCAGAGTTTCCATGGGTAACACGTTCAAAGCTGAACCGTTGTCGATTAGAACTCCCGGCACCACATGACCCTTGCAGTGGGTCGTGATGTTTAAGGCTTTGATAGAACCCATTCCTCCATCAGGGATCTCATCATCGGTGAACGTTATGTAGTTGTCTGCGGTGATGTGATTAACGATTCGGTCCAATTTGTTCACCGATATGTCCTTCGGGACAAAAGTTTGATTTAACACTTTCAAAAGAGCGTCACAATGCCCCTCCGAGCTTAGCAGTAAGTCGAGGATAGAGATTCTAGCGGGCTGTTTCTTCAACTGCTCCACTATACTATACTCACTGTGCTTCAGAAAACGCAAAAACTCATGCGCTTGCTCCTCGGTGACAGGTTCATTCACCTTCGGAGTTGGATCTGTAAAGACCTTCTTCTTCTCCGCAAGCTTTGTTTGATCCTCTTCCTGAGCCGGTGAGTAACATCTCCCGCTCCTCGTGAAATGACCCACTTCATTCACTGGTTCCTCTCTCTCAGCAGTTCCTGATTTCTCTAATTATACCTCCTCGACGGCCTTTGAACCACTCGGCCCGGCCACACTCGCAGTGTAATTCCACGGGACCCTTCGCGTATCCTTAAACGGGAAGGGTGTCGGAGGGGTAATTACTATGCGAGGAGCACTTGCTGACCCGGCTGGGTTGTTGCCCCTTGGTCGGGCTGAGATGACTAGCGGCCTGCTCGCACTGTATCTTGGCCCGGTATCCTCTGACGTACATACGTCTATCATTTTCCGCCCACCTTCCTTAGTAAAGAATTTCACCTCTTTGTTATCCATCATTCTTTGTAACGAGGCCTTGAAGTCATCACACTGCTGGATTGTCTGCCCGCGCTCTTGGTGGAATTCGCAATATGGGCCTTCCTCAGTAGATTCCCTCACTTGCATCCCTTGATAGATGAGCCCGTTATCAAACAGCTGTTGAAAAACCCACTTTAAGGGTGATCGGATTTCTGCCACACTCATTTTAACCTATCTCGCTTGATCCACTTCGATTGCGTTCACACCCCTTCCGCCATGATTCGGGAGTGGGTTTGTTGAGACACTGGGTTCATCAAATTTCAAAACCCTGGCATTTATCATATTCTGGACGATCCTCATGAAGGCTGTGCAATTCTCGATGCTTTGCCCATGAACGTTAGAATGATACACACTGGGCCTTCGAGTCATACCAGTGTGGGTAGGGGGTTTGAGCGGAACGATAACGTATGGGCAAACCATATCAGCATCGTGTAGCTGAGTGTACAACTCAGCATACGTGATTGGGATTGGTGAGAAATTTGGCTTTTCCCACCTTGAGTCTTTCTTGTTCGGGCCCTGGGAGCCTCTTGCTCCTGTCTTTGGTTTGAAAATTGTCACATTTTTCGGGGGTTCATACATCACAGCGTTGTTTACCTCGTTGTCTTTCTTCTTGGAATTCTTCTTTGAGCTATCAGACCCTTCGATTCTCCCACTTTTGATAGCTGCCTCCACCAACTCTCCGGTGGCAACTATTTGAGAGAAACTCTGCATAGATGTGCTTATGAAGAGACGTTCATACATCGGCCCCTGCAATGTTTCTATAAACATATGAGTCATCTCCCGCTCGATTAACTGAGGCTGCACCTAAGAGGCCAGATCTCTCCACCTATGGGCATACTGTCGGAATGTTTCGTTGGACTTTTGTCCCATTTGCTGTAACATGACTCTGGTGGGCCCCATCTCTGTCACATGCTTGTAATTCTCCATAAATGCGTGATAAAGGTCCTTCCAGGATTTTATACTCTCCCGACTGAGTTGTGTGTACCATCGGATAGCAGAACCCGTCAGACTATCCTGAAAGCAATGGATAAGCAGCTTCTCATCCTTGCTGAAAGCGGCCATCTTTCGACAATACATCGTCATGTGGGCGCTTGGGCACGATTTCTCGTCGTACTTTTCAAAGTCGGGCATTTTGAATTTTGGCGGCAGGACCAAATCAGAGACCAGGCTGAGCTCGAACGCATCAGTGCTTTTATCCACCGACCCTTGGACTTGAATTTGTTAGACCTTGTCTTCGAGAGCCTTGAAGTGATCAGCATACTTCTTCTCCATTTCTTTTCGCATCTTCTCCACTTCGTTCATAAAGTTGAGATCTGGGATTTCATCAGTATTCGGAGAAAACTCTTCAACTTCCACGGGGTGACTCGTGGATGTCCCTACTGCATTGAACTGTACTCTCCCCGGGACTGAATGTACTTCCGGTTGCCCCCTAGTTATCGTTTCTACCTGCCCTTCAGCTTTATCTCCCATTTCCATCGACGCTTTACCTCTTTCATCTTGCTTCGTACCCAAAAGAGCGGTTATCTGACTGATAATATCTGTCTGAATCTTAGCGAAGCCATCTTTCATGCCAGTTTCTATCGTATCTAAGCGATTTGCGAATATGGCCTGATGATCCTCTAATCTTTGTAGTCTCTCTTCCATTGCTAGTCTCTTGGTGCGCGAACGCGTTGAATACGTGTATAGTATGTTTGCTATTTTTAAAATTCACTGCCATAAAACCTTTTTTATTAAACTTTATTTTTAATTAATAATAATACACATGATGTATGAATGCATGAATGCATGAATGCAAGCGGGTATTAAATTCAAAAAACAATCTCTTAAAAACATTCGTTTGTGCAAAAAGGATTCACTACAACTTTAAAGATAACTACAGAAAAATGTTGGCCCTAATCCCTAAGTTGGTCAATTCATTAAGTATGCAAACGATGGCTGCTCCATGTATTTCCCCGACGTTTGGTTGGTCCAGAAGAGTTGTCGTTTCTCCTGATAATATCTGTACATATGATGCGATAGTTCTGACTCGTCCCTTGAAGTTGACTAACTCGCTGTTCTGACTCTGGACTGTACGTTGTGTTGCCTCATACTTAGCCTTTCATGCTTCTCCGGCATTCTGAATCAGAGCTCCCTCGAAGTCGGCTAACTTTTCTCGCAACTCTTGTACTTGGCCCTCGAGTGAGATAATCTTTTGTTGAAGTTCCTCCTTCTCTTCTTCCATTTTGACCTTATCTTCGTTGTGATACTTAGCCACCAGTTCTTCTAACTGCGTTACTTGGGCTGTCAACTCGTGGATTGTCGCTCGATCTTTGTCTGATGTCTTCTTGGCTTTGGAGCTTACTTCTTTCGCTTCACGATATTTCTTTTCGTAGAGCTTATTGTACTCCTCCTTTTCCTTTAAAGCCTTTTTCAAACGGTCAGAACTGTCCCCGACACTTTCCCTTTTCCTTTTATGCCCCCCGGACATTGGTATTGCTTGCGCTTCCCTCAACTCTTGACGTAGCTTCTCGATCTGAATTGCCATATCCTTTTCTCTCCTCTCATGGGTTTGTACTTGGTACTTCACAAGGTTCAACTCTTGTGTGAGCTCGTAGATCTTCTTATCTCTCCTCTGAGAATCCAAGTCCCGGTCTTCCTTGAGTTTTTCTAAAGCTGACGGTGCCTCTAGGGTTACCTTGCTTGAAGACGGTCCCTCATCCCTCGGTACTCCTCGGAAGACTCCATCATTCTCCCTTCGTTCTCTCCACTCGTCGTATCGGGCCATGATCTCAAACTCTCTATAGGGCTGAACCCTCCTAGGTGAGTCCCAAGTCTTCACAATCTGGGCTAACTTAGATCTGTATCCCTCACTCTGGTGTGAAAAACTAAAACTGGCCATCCCCGCTGTGGCTGGAATAAACTGTCTCGAACCGAATTGCCTTGAGACTAATAGAGGGAAGTAAGTCGTTCCACCCTATATACCTGCTAATGGGATCCAATCGCAGTCTCTGCATCGATACCGGAAAGTCGACCCTCTATTCAACCAACAGGCCTTCCAGACGATATTCAAGTCTGTCAAATTTCAGAAAAGCTCACTCCACTGGGCTTCAATCTTCTTCTCCACAATACAACTCTTTAAATGCTCCTCGATAGGTGAGTAGGTAGTCCAGAACCTTAGGGCGCTGTACGGAGAGTTCCAACGGTGGCCTCTGAACCAAACCTCTAAAAGCTACGCACATCCCCAAAATCTTCCTTCACCGACCCTCTTACACGTGGTGAGTGATCGATAAGTCTCGGCTAGTATGGCTGGCACCGGATTTACTCCCTTGGATAACTTCTCGAACAAACCGACCGTGGATGGGTCTATGTGCTCGGGAGTTCTAGGAAATAGCACTAACCCATATATACAAAGGGTGTACAACCTTCTTGCTTTAGTGGGCTCCTCGCTGCTCGAAGCTATCAAATCCTTAAAGACCTTCCAGCTCACTCTCTGTCTCTCTTCGCTTGGGTCCTCGTGACCCGTTACTTTCCGGTCCCAAAACTCTTTATCCTTACCAGTGATTTGCATCAGCTTCTTCTTAAAGCCCGAAGTGCTGTTTGGCTTGACATAGATCCTATCATTCTTAATCATTGGACAGTTGATCAGAACCTCGTACTCCTCTAGTGTGGGTGTCATGTCTACCTTCCCAAAGGTGAAATAGTTGTAGGATGGATTCCAAAATTACACCATCGCCCTCATTAAGTGCCTATCAATGGGAACCTTCGCTAACAAGGCAATATCCCCAAATTCCTTCTTAAACTGACCCTTCATGTCGTCACTCCATTGTTCCCATACCTCTTGGACCTCGGAGAGACAAGGACTCTGATTGGTACTCATTCTGACATACTCGTTTAGTGTAGAGATACTCCCTATCGGCAAACTGTCACCTTTCTCGTGCTGAACTGATTTGGACCAAGTCCAGACTTCTGTGTTATCTTCGCCTATAATAATCCCCTCTGACATTATTGGACACTTCTAACTTTATTGTTTTCCAAATTAATACTCATGCAAATATGCCAAATAAAAATAAATGCATAAAGGGACAAAGAAAAACAAAAAAAGAAAAGTGTTAGTAAAATACGAAGATGAAACAAAAAGAAAGTGCTGAAAAAAAAACAGAATGCAAATAAAGCCAACAAAAAAAACAGGATAAAATGCGTAAAATAACCATAGAGCATGCTAAATTGCATAAAAATAACCAGAGAGCATGCTAAAATACGCAAAATAACCAGAGAGCATGTTAACAGAGAAATCCTAAGTTCGGCGGCATTTCAGCAGCATACCGTCTTATCTTATGGTTCCTGTCTGGCTCTAGAGGGGGTCGGTTTCTACTCTATATGCAGGTTTTTGGTCTAGACACTGGGTTCCCGAACTGTCGTTACCGTCTACTACGACGATAAGACATCGATTCGGTGGTATAGGTCCCTTACACCGGAGGTGAAGACCCCACGATGCGTAAGGTTAGTATACCAGAAGTAGATAAAAATCCGAAACTCGGAGCTGGAAAGTATCACGTCGGATAATATCTAACTCCCACTTAAGGATAAAAGCTCGGGTCGAGAGCTTATGCATGAATGACAAGATAAAAGTAAAAAGTTATCCTCATTCAAATAATGTTCACTTAACAATAGAAAATTAAATTAATATCTAACTCCAAAATACCAAAACGCCACGTAAAGTTTGAAAACAATTAGGTCTGACTCACAAAAAAATAATTTTTAAGTCCCCAGCGGAGTCGCCAAGCTGTCGCGACCTCTTTTAAAAAACGCGATTTTTAGGGTGAAAAAAAAGTGTTCGACGATTGATTTTGAAAAATATGAATTTTATTAATCTCGAAAAACCCAAATTTTAGGAAAACATAATTTAATTTTGATAAAGGTTGACTTGGAGTCGCCACCGGCCACTTAGGTAGGCCAAACACCATAAAAAATAAACCAGAGATTCGTTTAAAAAACATTGGGTTCGGGAGTCGGTTACGTGAAAGGACGACCCTTACAAACGCCCAAAATTGGTACCTCTAAAAAAAATATTACGTGACATTGACATTTTGAAGAAAGATATTAATTTAATTTTTCATTGTTAAATGAATATTATTTGAATTTTGGATATCCTTTTGATTTAGAAGTTACACCACTTTTAAACTTGAGTTGATCGAGACGTCCTCTAGATAGGAAACTTCACCCAAATTTAAAAGAATGTAAGTTCCGCCTCAAAAGGCTAAAGCAAAATGCATGATTATTTTTTTATCTTGTTCATTTTAAGTTCTAATCCTAGAAAAGGCTCCATTACTTAAGTTTTTAAAACCTAAGTTACTAACATTTACTAGTTATTTACCTATTCATTTTTAATTCTAAACCTAAGTTTTCATCAAAATTCTAAGTTTTTAATAACACATGAATTCGATGCCAAGGTACACTCTCTAGGTTAGCATCATAGTGCGTCAAAACACCAACCTCTTTAGTGTATCCGAGACATAAGATTCACATGTTATGTTACTAGATTTTCTCCCTAATTAAATTAATTAATTTAAGTGACTAGTCCTAGAAAAGGCACTAAATTAATTAACCTAAGTTTATTAGGTGACCTTCCTAAAATATGCCATGCAAAACATAAAATAAAGTGTACACAAGATAAAGGAACTTCATCACTTTTATTAAAAACAATGGTGTACATAATATTACATCAAAAATTCCATCTCATGAGTACAAAAGGGACTTAAATTGAAAAAAAGAGATCAAAAGGGACTCGAGAACAAACCTTGAAAGATCGATTAGATTTAATTAAGTGTGAAATTAAATTTTAAAGTTTTAGAAATTTTTAATTAAAATTAATTAATCAAATTTTCCTTAACTTCAAATTTTAATTAAAACCTAATTTAAATCTAACTTGGTGAATTTTAAGTTCAAAAGATTTAATGTTGGATTAAACTTAATTAAGTTGATTTTTAAATCTTAAATTAGAAATTTTAGATTAATTAAAAGTCGTTAATCAAAATAATTTCTAACCTTTTAAGAATCTAATTTTAACTTAATTAAAGTTTAATTGGTGAGATTTAGGGTTAACTAGACTTAAATTAGTTTTAAATCTTACTTTTAGAAAATTAATTAAAATTAATTAAATTAAAATTATCTTCCAATTTTTTAAGAATTAAAGGCCTAATAAAAGTCTAAGTTGGGTGAATGTTTTAAGGCTTAAGGCTAACTAGACCTAATTAAAGGGTTTAATTTTTAAACTTTAGAAATTAATTAAAATTAATTAAAATAATTAATTAAAATTATTTTCTAATTTTTAAGAATTTTAAAAACCTAATTGAAGTCTAATTTGGGGAGTGTTTTAAAGTTTAGGGCAAAACTAGGCCTAAGTTGGATTAATTCTAAAACTTCATTTTTAAAAATTAATTAAAATTAATTAAGATAATTAATTAAAATTATTTCCTAAACTAAAGAATTAAATTAAACCTATTTTTTAAGTCTAATTTTGAAGTCTTAGGGGTCAAATTAATTTATATTAGATTTTAAATAGGTTAAATTAATTTTTAAGTCTTCTTAAAGCTTAACTAAGTTCTAATTTATGACCTAATTAATTTTTAAAGTCTTAAAATTAATATTTTACTCTAATTAAATCTAAAAATAAATTAAATTAAGTCTTAAGGGTTTAATCTAGGGTCTAAAGGACCTAATTGGATGAATTCTAAAGTCCTAGGGCCCTAATTGAAGTTTTGGGGACCTAATTGAATGAGTATTAAAGTTCTAGGGACTAAAATAAGGATTCAGGGACCGGATTGAAATACATCTCAAACCTAGGGGGACCTAAAGGGGAAATATACCTTATCCGTTTAAAAACGCGCGGATCCAGGTTAAACTCGGATCTGGCCCGCGCATCCGGCCCACCTGAAATGATGCCGTTTCAAAGGAGAACAAAAGCCCCTGGTCCGAGTTGGCTCGGTCATTTGGACCGAGCCTAACTCGGTCTGACTCAGGATTAATAAAATCCTCTGCACCAAACACTCAACAACACAGAAAAACAAACAAAACGGATCAAAGAAAGGCCATTTTTAAGGGTGTTCTTCATGTTCTTCCAAGAACATGAAGAACACCAAGAACAGGGCATGAAGCCGCCGCCTGCTCCGCCGTATGATCCGAAGAGCCATCGTGGGGCGTCGCTCCGGTGAGTTCTCTGGCCACCGAGTCGAGACCTCCGATCGACCTCCCGACGTCATTTCCGATGCCGGAGAGGGTTTTCGACGCCGGTGGGCCGTTTGGTGACCCTAAAAACCCCTAAAAACAGTTAAAAACCTCGGATTCAAACCCTACAACCGATTTAAACTAACCCTAAATACCTAAAAACAAATGGCTACCCTTTTAAACCAAACCAAAACCCAGATTTAAGCATCAAAACAAAAAGAAACTGATTCAAAGGCATACCGCAAGGTTCGATTCCTCCTCACTGCTACTGCCGAAGATCTCTAATCGATTAAAGCTCCAAAATCCGATTGAAACCAAAGCCTTCAGTTTGATCACCTCCAATTTCCCCGTCCCCTAACATGGTTCGAATGAATCCCTTTTAAAGGGATTCAAGTTAGAATCCAAGTTCAACATAAACTCTCCCTCTCAACCTAATCTAAACCAACTGGAAAATCCAACCAAATCCCCTAACAATCGGGCAGCAAACCCCACGACCAAGAGGTTTCTGTTTTTCGATTTTTTAGTTTTTATTTTTTTTTGATTTTTTAATATTTTAATATTAATATTATATTATTTATATTATTAATTATTATATTAATTATATATTGTAAAACTAAAATTGATTTTGATATAACAAATAAATGTAAGGACTAATTTTGAAATAATTTTTTGGTCCTTAAGTCAAAGCTTGATCTCTAAGTCAAAACCAAGAACTTTAAAATACTCTTACAAGTCCTTTTCACACGAGGGTATCGATACCATGAGGATAGGTATCGATACACCTGGGAATTTTTCAAGGCTTATTCTTGAGATCAAGAACAGGTATCGAAACAAGGTTCGATAACAAAACTTTCTGCCAACCCATGTTTCGATACCAGTATCGAAACATCTTGGTTAATTTTCAAATTATTTTTTAATTTTAAAATATGACTCCTGGTATCGATACAGGTATCGATACACCCTTAATCTCCAACGGCTATTTTCAAGATTCAAATAAGTCGACCGTTGGTGTTAGTTAATTTTTAAATGATGGTTAGCCTGTATCGAAACAAGGTTTGATAACAGGCATCATAGAAAGTTTTTGTATCGAAACAGGTATCGATACACCCCCTATTAAATGCACAACGGCTCTTTCTTTTCTTGGCTTGTTTCGAAACAGGTACCCCGTGTTTTGATACCACCTGCTTCAGAGTGCATTTATGATGGAAAGATGAAGCTCCAACGTCCATATTTACTTTCCCAACAACTTCAACGGTTAGAAATTAATGAGAAGGTATAAAAAGAAGTATTTTCAAAAGCATACACAGAGAATTGAACATCAAGCAACATTCAAGCTCACAAATCCAACTAAAAGCACTTCATTGAATACTTTGTCCTCCCAACTTGTATTTTTCACTTTGATCTGTTGTAAACTAAGTTTGGGGAGAGTTTGTTTGTATCAAGGGCTATTATTTCTTGTGAGAGAATCTTTTTAGCCAATTTAAAACTTCTTGTAAACCTTGTGAGTGTTAAAATCAATTTTAGGGAGAAAATTAATTTGTTTGTAGAGGTTATCCCTTGAACCTAGAAAAAGGCTGAATTCAATAGTGAATTGTTTTCAAAATCCTTAGTGGGAGCTAAGGTAGTGGATGTAGAGCTTGTTCGAAGCTTGAACCACTATAATTCTTTGTGTTCTTCAAATTTTCGATTTTTACCGAATCTCTCCTATAAATTTTTAATATCCAATTTACCCCCCTCTTGGCCATTATCCAATACCAATCAACTCAACAATTGGTATCAGAGCTATATCTTTGAAGGGATTCACCTCCACCAAAGAAGATCCAAGGGTTGTTGATCATCTCCACAACAAAAATCAAATGGCCTCCATCTCCGGTTCGTGGAACGAGTCTCACTCCATCACCAAGCCACCCTTCTTCAATGGGGACAACTATCCTTATTGGAAGAATAGGATGAGGTTATTCATCAACTCCAATGACTATGTCCTTTGGGATATAATTGAAGATGGACCCTCTATCCCTATGAAGCAAGAAGGAGATCGGAAAGTGCCTAAGAAGAGGAACGAGATGACCGATGAAGAAAGAAGGAGAATGTCCACTAAGATAAAGCTCTTCACATTCTCTTTTGTTTTCTAGGCCCCGACATCTACTCCAAGATGTCTTCATGCACAAGTGCCAAAGAAGTTTGGGACTCCTTGGAGACAACTTATGAGAGCACCAATGATGTGAAGGAAACAAAGATTGGTCTTCTCAACCTAAACTATGAAAACTTCAAGATGGAGCCGGATGAAGACATCACCAAAATGTTCGATAGATTTTTCGTGATTTTCAATGGTGTCAAAGGCTTTGGTGAGATCATTCCGGAAGAGAAGCTCGTGAGGAAACTTATCTACTCTCTTCCCGAGTCTTGGGATAGCAAAAGGACGGCTATCATTGAAGCGAAGGACTTGAAGACTCTAAAGCTAGATGCTCTTGTGGGATCCCTTCTTACCCATGAGATCATGAAGAAAGGAAGAGAAAAAGAGAAAAAGAAAGAAGAGGTAAAGATAGAGAAGAGGGAAGTAGAGAAAAAGAAGCAAGGGATTGCTCTTAAAGCTTCATTGTCACAAGAAGAAGTGGACACTAGTGAAGAAGAAGAGCTAGAGGAATTGGCCATGGTGGCCAAAAGATTCACAAGGCTTATGAGGGCAAATAGAAATCGAAGATTCCAACGAAAGAGGGATTTCAAAGCAAAGAGCAAAGAAGAAGAGAAAGATCAAATCATTTGCTATGAATGCAAGAAGCCCAATCACATTAGGACAGATTGCCCACTATACAAAAAGAAGGGTTTTGAGAAGAAGAAGAAACACAAAGCTCATGTTGCCACTTGGAGTGATGAGGAGTCATCATCCGATGAGGACAATGAAGTGGCCAACTTGTGTCTCGTGGCTCTTGATGAGCCTAAGGTAACCCTTGAACCATCTTGTAATGATTTATCTTATGATGAACTTTATGATGCTTATGATGAATTACAAGATGTGTATGATGAGTGGTTTTGAAGTTCAAAGAATCGATTTTAAAAAGCAAGAAAACCATTTCCGATTTAGAAATGAAAAATGATTCTTTGACAAAAACAATTTTGGATTTGGAAGAAAAGGTTGTTGATTTAAATGATGATTTGAAATTTTTTCAAAAAGAAAATGTTGATTTAAACAACCTTGTTTCAAGCTTGAGTAAAAATCACCACAAGGTGGTGAATGAGCTTAAAGAACAAATTAAAGTGGTTGGGAGTTCAACTTTTGAAAAATGAAGCTCCTCAAAACCCAACCATGTCAAAAGAAATTTTCAAAACCACAAACAAAAAGGTTTTCAAAGGCATTTTAGACATAGAAAAATTAGGAGTGTTTGGGTTCCTAAGGAACTCATTGGTTCTAATAATATGAATGCCATTGCCTCTTGGATTCCTAAGGGAACCAAGCTTTTAGGGACTAACTCTCATGGACCCAAAATGATTTGGGTACCAAAAGTGAAAAACTAATTTTTTTTGTAGGTTGAGCATTGCTTCAAGGCCAAAGCTTCAAGTCAAAACATGTGGTACCTTGATAGTGGATGCTCAAGGCATATGACCGGAGACAAGGGACGATTTAAGGAGTTAGAGCTCAAAAAGGGTGGAGTAGTGACATTTGTTGACAACTCCAAAGGCCAAATTGAGGGTATAGGCTCTATTGGTAATCAGTCCTCTATTCTCATTGAAAATGTCTTACTTGTTAATGGTCTTAAGCATAATTTGTTAAGCATTAGTCAATTGTGTGATAAAGGTTTCTATGTTTCTTTTGATAAAAATGGTTGTAAAATTATTGACATAGAATCCAATAGAACAATGCTCATACGTCATCGCATAGGAAATATTTACATGGTGCGTCTAGATGACATAAACATATCTCATGCATGCTTAGTTTCTAGTGATGAAAATGATGAATGGTTATGGCATAGGAAACTTGGTCATGCTAGCATAAGTGTTTTAGAGAAACTTGCCTCCCAAAATCTAGTTAGAGGTTTACCTAAACTCAAATTTTCTTTGGATAAAATTTGTGATGCATGTGCTAAGGGTAAACAAAAGAGAGTTTCTTTTAAGTCCATTAATGATGTTTCAACTAGTAGAGTGTTACAATTGATCCATATGGATCTTTTTGGACCTATTAAGACTACTAGCTTGGGTGGAAAATCATATGCTTTTGTTATTGTTGATGATTACTCTAGATATACTTGGGTTCTATTTTTAAGTTCTAAAGATGAGGCCTTAGAAAATTTCATCACATTTTCAAAAATTTCTCAAAATGATCTTGATCAAAAAATTTCTCATATTAGAAGTGATCATGGAACCGAATTTCAAAATTTAGGTTTTGAAAATTTTTGTAATAAAAATGGTATTAGCCACAATTTTTCGGCTCCTCGCACTCCTCAACAAAATGGGGTAGTTGAGAGGAAAAATAGAACTTTAGAGGAAATAGCTAGAACCATGCTTTGTGAAAACAATTTACCTAAGTATTTTTGGGCGGAAGCCACAAACACTTCTTGTTACATCATAAATCGAGTAATGATTAGGCCTATTTTAAAGAAAACTCCTTATGAGATTTTAAAATCCAAAAAGCCTAACATTAGCTATTTTCACCCTTTTGGTTGCAAGTGTTTTGTTTTGAACAATGGAAAAGACAATTTAGGTAAATTTGATGCAAAAAGTGATGAAGCTATTTTCATTGGTTATTCTTTAAATTCTAAGGCTTATAGAGTTTTCAACAAAAGAACCTTAGTTGTAGAGGAATCTATACATGTGGTTTTCGATGATAACCTCCTTCCTAGGAAGGATTCTTGTGATGATGATGATGATGATGTAGGAATCATTGAAACCATTGATGATGGACAAGCATCAAAGGTGGATGGAATTCCAAGCAATGAGGAAGCACAAGATCCTCCAATAGAAGCTTTGGGAAATGTAAAGCTTGAAGAAAGGGAAGTGAGCTACCCAAGGGAGTTCAACTATGTCAAAAGTGGTGAAATCTTGGGTGATCCATCCAAGGGGGTAACTACTCGTTCTTCTCTTAGATTAATGAATCATATTGCTTTTATCTCATGCATAGAACCTAAAAATATCAAAGAAGCATTAAGTGATGATTATTGGATTTTGGCTATGCAAGAGGAATTAAATTAATTTGAGAGAAGTAATGTATGGACATTAGTTAATAGGCCTAGTAATAAGTCTACTATAGGAACTAAATGGGTCTTTAGAAACAAACTAGATGAGAGTGGTAACATTGTAAGAAATAAAGCTAGATTAGTAGCTCAAGGTTACACTCAAGAGGAGGGAATAGATTTCGATGAAACCTATACACCCGTAGCTAGAATGGAAGCCATTAGGATGCTACTTGCATTTGCATGTTATCATGATTTCAAGCTTTTTCAAATGGATGTCAAAAGTGCTTTCTTAAATGGTTTTATAAATGAAGAAGTGTATGTTGAACAACCACCGGGTTTTGAGGACTCAAAATTTCCAAACCATGTTTTTAAATTAACAAAAGCTTTATACAGTTTGAAACAAGCTCCTAGAGCTTGGTATGAAAGGCTTTCAACCTTTCTAATTGAAAAAGGTTTTGAAAAAGGGAAGGTGGACACTACACTTTTTATAAAAAGGTTTAAAAATAACATCTTAGTAGTTCAAATTTATGTTGATGATATTATTTTTGGATCTACTAATGAATGTTATTGTCAAGAATTTTCTAAGCTAATGCAAGGTGAATTCGAGATAAGCATGATGGGGGAGCTCTCATTCTTCTTGGGACTCAAAATCAAGCAAAGGAAGGATGGCACATTCATCAATCAAGCAAAATACATCAAGGATATGCTCAAGAAGTTTGGCTTGGAAAATGTGAAACCTCAAGCCACACCAATGAGCTCATCTACTAAGCTTGACAAGGATGAAGGAGGTAAGTGTGTTGATTCTAAATTATATAGATCAATGATAGGTTCTTTGCTTTACCTTACCGCAAGTAGACCGGATATTATGTTTAGTGTTTGCTTGTGTGTTATGTTTCAAGCTAGTCCTAGAGAATCACACCTTATAGCCATTAAGAGAATTTTTAGGTACCTTAGAGATACACATTGTTTAGGTCTTTGGTATCCTTATTCTTTTGATCTTCATGCCTATTCGGATACGGATTATGGAGGTTGTAAGATAGATAGGAAAAGTACTTCCGGAACTTGTCAATTCCTAGGTAGTATGCTCATATCTTGATTCTCTAAGAAACAAAATAGTGTAGCTCTATCTACCACCGAGGCAGAGTACATTTCCCTAGGAAGTTGTTGTGCACAAGTGCTATGGATGAAGCAACAACTCTTAGATTATGGCATTAAGGTAGACACCATACCTCTTAAGTGTGATAATACTAGTGCCATATGTCTTACCAAAAACCCCATTCAACACTCTAGAACCAAACACATAGAAATTAGACATCATTTCATTAGAGATCATGTGTCTAAAAATGATGTTGTTTTAGAGTTTGTTGACACCTTAAATCAATTAGCGGACATCTTTACTAAACCTTTGGATAAGGAGCGTTTTTGGACCATTAGGAGAGAGTTAGGTCTAACTAGCCTATCATGACTTGCTAAGTGTAATTTTTTTTTTGTGCTTATTTTTGCTTGAATCTTGAATTAAATCATGCTTATGATGATCTTGTATCTTGATGACTCCATGCATGTTGCTAGGGGGAGTATGAACTTTTTCATGCATAATAAACATGTCATTACATCATATGCATGCTTCTAGGGGCTTTAGAGACTCATTTCTAATACTTTTAGTAGCCAAAATGCAAAGCAAAGGTCGAAGGTATCGATACAGCTAACCCCTGTTTCGATACCTATTCATCAGCCCATCTGGGTTTATGTTAAGAAGAACAAGCATCGATGCTTGCATCGATACCTCTGTTTCGATACCAGCTTCGAAACAGGGTGTTTCGATACCAGTATCGATACACGAGGACGGAAGCTGTTTAAAACACTCTAAACCTATTTTTAATCTCATTAAAACACTTCCAAATTTAAAACCCAAAACCCTAGCCGGCCTCCCTTTAAAATCTCATCAATTTCGCCTCTCTTAACAAGATTTCTTCAAGATTTCTTTGAGGGTTTTTGATCTACGCATCAAAGACTTCATCATATCAACAAACGGTGCTTCATAATCGCAAAATTCATCCTAATCTACACTCAAGGTATATTATCAAACTAAGATTGATAATCATAACCCCGAAAGACTTAAGTATAATAAGAATTAATATGTCTTGTTTTGATAGGTCCTAGGTGGATCGTTTGTGTGGTTTGAGTCCTTTGTGTTGGAAATTCGGATATCCATAAGTGTTGCAACACGTTGAAGGCCATCCGATGTAACATGCCGGGTGATGATTGAAGACTTTTATTCCGAGTGTTGGGCGGCCTCACTCGAAGATGTTCGATGTAACATTCCGAGCATAGGGTTGGTTGGGCGGCCTCCACCCTTTTTCCGAATGTTGGGCGGCGTTGTTCGAAGATGTCCGATGTAACATTCCGGGCATAGGATTTGAGGGCGGCCTCAATCCTGGGTGTAGGATCCCGATGCTGTGTGGACGCGGGCCTCGCACTTGTGCGTTGACTTATATGCTTGTATATGCTGTGTGCGATAGTATATATTCATTTGTGCCATGTGTAGGCAAGCATGCTAGACCTTCATGCCATGCATGTGATTTATATGCCATGCTTTACTGCTTTTTTATGCATGATGTTGGCCGAGTTTGGCGTATCCACTGAGCTTGTGTGGCTCAGCGTTCGGTCATTTGGACCAAGCCCAACTCGGCCTGACTCAGGATTAATAAAATCCTCTGCACCAAACACTCAACAACCTAGAAAAACAAACAAAACGGATCAAAGGAAGGCCCTTTTTAAGGGTGTTCTTCATGTTCTTGGAAGAACATAAAGAACACCAAGAACAGGGCATGAAGCCGCCGCCTGCTCCGTTGTATGATCCGAAGCGCCACCGTGGGGCGTCGCTCTGGTGAGTTCTCCAGCCACCGAGTCGAGACCTCCAATTGACCTCCCGTCGTCGTTTCCGACGTCGGAGAGGGTTTCCGATGTCGGTGGGCCGTCCGGTGACCCTAAAACCCCCTAAAAATAGCTAAAAACCTTGGATTCAAACCCTACAACAGATTTAAACTAACCTTAAACCCCTAAAAACAAACAGCTACCCTCCTAAACCAAACCAAAACCCAGATTTAAGCATCAAAACAAAAAGAAACTGATTCAAAGGCTTACCGCAAGGTTCGATTCCTCCTCACTACTACTACCGAAGATCTCGAATCGATTAAAGCTCCAAAATCCGATTGAAACCAAAGCCTTCAATCCGATCACCTCCAATTTCCCCGTCCCCTAACATGGTTCGAATGAATCCCTTTTAAAGGGATTCAAGTTAGAATTCAAGTTCAACCTAAACTCTCCCTCTCAACCTAATCTAAACCAACCGGAAAATCCAACCAAATCCCCTAACAATCCGGCAGCAAACCCCACGACCCAAAGGTTTCTGTTTTTCGATTTTTTAGTTTTTATTTCTTTTTTGATTTTTTAATATTTTAATATTAATATTATATTATTTATATTATTAATTATTATATTAATTATATATTATTATTATTATTTAATATTTTCGTATTGACAGTTATCCCTCTTTGCTCAATGCTGAGGAGCAGAAAATGGGCAAAGACTGAAAAACACGAAAACTGTAAACCTTAAAGCTTGAGGTTATTCTTCTCACTCAGAAATTCCTCAAACTTAACATCATGCCCAGAGGACTTACTGATGACCCGGAGGATTTACTGATGACCCGGAGGATTTAGGATTGTATTGCCTCCTTGATTGTGCAAACGATATCATCACTCCCGAGGGTGATCGCCCGGAGGACTTAACATCATGCCCGGAGGACTTAATGATGACCCGAAGGATTTAGGATCGTATTGCCTCCTAGATTGTGCAAACGGTATCATCACTCCCGAAGGTGATGGCCCGGAGGACTTAACATCATGCCCGGAGGACTTAACATCATTCCCGGAGGACTTACTGATGACCCGGAGGATTTAACATCATGCCCGGAGGACTTACTGATGACCCGGAGGATTTAACATCAAAAAGGTTTCCATTCTCCGTATGCACGAATGGATATACAGGTTCTATTCTCCGAATGCTCGAATAGATAAGCAGGTTCAAAAAGGGTTCCATTCTCCGTATGCACGAATGGATATGCAGGTTCTATTCTCCGAGTGCTCGAATAGATAAGCAGGTTCAAAAAGGGTTTCATTCTCCGTATGCACGAATGGATATGCAGGTTCTATTCTCCGAATGCTCGAATAGATAAGCAGGTTCAAAAAGGGTTTCATTCTCCGTATGCACGAATGGATATGCAGGTTCTATTCTCCGAATGCTCGAATAGATAAGCAGGTTCAAAAAGGGTTTCATTCTCCGTATGCACGAATGGATATGCAAGTTCTATTCTCCGAGTGCTCGAATAGATAAGCAAGTTCAAAAAGGGTTTCATTCTCCGTATGCACGAATGGATATGCAGGTTCTGAAATGCCTTTTCTCGAATTTCTTTCCTCTGAAATCTTTTCTTGTCCTGATCTGGATTGCTTTGTTGATCTGTAAATTCCTGTTAAAATTAACGACAAAGATATCTTGAATGCATGAGTTAGCATGTTTTACCATGTGGATGCCTAACCCTATGATGCATGAGTATGGCCATGTTTTACCATGGGGAATGAGTATTTGAGAGAAACTCTGCATGGATGTGCTTATGAAGAGACGTTCATACATCAGCCCCTTCAATGTTTCTATAACCATATGAGTCATCTCCCACTCGATTAACGGAGGCTGCACCTAAGAGGCCAGATCTCTCCACCTATGGGCATACTGTCGGAATGTTTCGTTGGACTTTTGCCCCATTTGCTGTAACATGACTCTGGTGGGCCCCATCTCTGTCACATGCTTGTAATTCTCTATAAATGCGTGATAAAGGTCCTTCCAGGATTTTATACTCTCCCGACTGAGTTGTGTGTACCATCGGATAGCAGAACCCGTCAGACTATCCTGAAAGCAATGGATAAGCAGCTTCTCATCCTTGCTGAAAGCGGTCATCTTTCGACAATACATCGTCATGTGGGCGCTTGGGCACGATGTCCCGTCGTACTTTTCGAAGTCGGGCATTTTAAATTTTGGGGGCAGGACCAAATCAGAGACCAGGCTGAGCTCGAACGCATCGGTGCTTTTATCCACCGACCCTTGGACTTGAATTTGTTGGATCTTGGCTTCGAGAGCCTTGAAGTGATCAGCATACTTCTTCTCCATTTCTTGTCGCATCTTCTCCACTCCGTTCATAAAGTTGAGATCTGGGATTTCATCAGTATTCGGAGAAAACTCTTCAACTTCCACGGGGTGACTCGTGGATGTCCCTACTGCATTGAACTTTACTATCCTCGGGACTGAATGTACTTCCGGTTGCCCCCTAGTTGTCGTTTCTACCTGCCCTTCAGCTTCATCTCCCATTTCCATCGACGCTTTACCTCTTTCATCTTGCTTCATACCCAAAAGAGCGGTTATCTGACTGATAATATCTGTCTGAATCTTAGCGAAGCCATCTTTCATGCCAGTTTCTATCGCATCTAAGCGATTTGCGAATATGGCCTGATGATCCTCTAATCTTTGTAGTCTCTCTTCCATTGCTAGTCTCTTGGTGCGCGAACGCGTTGAATACGTGTATAGTATGTTTGCTATTTTTAAAATTCACTACCATAAGACCTTTGTTATTAAACTTTATTTTTAATTAATAATAATTCACATGATGTATGAATGCATGAATGCAAGCGGGTATTAAATTCAAAAAACAATCTCTTAAAAACATCCGTTTGTGCAAAAAGGATTCACTACAACTTTAAAGATAACTACAGAAAACTGTTGGCCCTAATCCCTAAGTTGGTCAATTCATTAAGTATGCAAATGATGGCTGCTCCATGTATTTCCCCGACATTTAGTTGGTCCAGAAGAGTTGTCGCTTCTCCTGATAATATCTGTACATATGATGCGATAGTTCTGACTCGTCCCTTGAAGTTGACTAACTCGATGTTCTGACTCTGGACTGTACGTTGTGCTGCCTCATACTTAGCCTTCCATGCTTCTCCGGCATTCTGACTCAGAGCTCCCTCGAAGTCGGCTAACTTTTCTCGCAACTCTTGTACTTGGCCCTCGAGTGAGATAATCTTTTGTTGAAGTTCCTCCTTCTCTTCTTCCATTTTGACCTTATCTTCGTTGTGATACTTAGCCACCAGTTCTTCTAACTGCGTTACTTGGGCTGTCAACTCGTGGATTGTCGCTCGGTCTTTGTCTGATGTCTTCTTGGATTTGGAGCTTACTTCTTTCGCTTCACAATATTTCTTTTCGTAGAGCTTCTTGTACTCCTCTTTTTCCTTTAAAGCCTTGTTCAAACGGTCATAACTGTCCCCGACACTTTCCCTTTTCCTTTTATGCCCCCCGGACATTGGTATTGCTTGGGCTTCCCTCAACTCTTGACGTAGCTTCTCGATCTGAATTGCCATATCCTTTTCTCTCCTCTCATGGGTTTGTACTTGGTACTTCACAAGGTTCAACTCTTGTGTGAGCTCGTAGATCTTCTTATCTCTCCTCTGAGAATCCAAGTCCCGGTCCTCCTTGAGTTTTTCTAAAGCTGGTGGTGCCTCTAGGGTTACCTTGCTTGAAGACGGTCCCTCATCCCTCGGTACTCCTCGGAAGACTCCATTATTCTCCCTTCGTTCTCTCCACTCGTCGTATCAGGCCATGATCTCAAACTCTCTATAGGGTTGAACCCTCCTAGGTGAGTCCCAAGTCTTCACAATCTGGGCTAACATAGATCTGTATCCCTCACTCTGGTGTGAAAAACTAAAACTGGCCATCCCCGCTGTGGCTGGAATAAACTGTCTCGAACCGAATTGCCTTGAGACTAATAGAGGGCAGTAAGCCGTTCCACCCCATATACCTGCTAATGGGATCCAATCGCAGTCTCTGCATCGATACCGGAAAGTCGACCCTCTATTCAACCAACAGGCCTTCTAGACGATATCCAAGTCTGTCAAATTTCGGAAAAGCTCACTCCACTAGGCTTCAGTCTTCTTCTTCACAATACAACTCTTTAAATGCTCCTCGATAGGTGAGTAGGTAGTCCTGAACCTTAGGGCGCTGTACGGAGAGTTCCAACGGTGGCCTCTGAACCAAACCTCTAAAAGCTGCGCACATCCCCAAAATCTTCCTTCACCGGCCCTCTTACACGTGGTGAGTGATCGATAAGTCTCGGCTAGTATGGCTGGCACCGAATTTACTCCCTTGGATAACTTCTCGAACAAACCGACCGTGGATGGGTCTATGTGCTCGGGAGTTCTAGGAAATAGCACTAACCCATATATGCAAAAGACGTACAACCTTCTTGCTTTAGTGGGCTCCTCGCTGCTCGAAGCTATCAAATCCTTAAAGACCTTCCAGCTCACTCTCTGTCTCTCTTCGCTTGGGTCCTCGTGACCCGTTACTTGCTGGTCTCAAAACTCTTTATCCTTACCAGTGATTTGCATCAGCTTCTTCTTAAAGCCCGAAGTGTTGTTTGGCTTGACATAGATCCTATCATTCTTAATCATTGGACAGTTGATCAGAACCTCGTAATCCTCTAGTGTGGGTGTCATGTCTACCTTCCCGAAGGTGAAACAGTTGTAGGCTGGATTCCAAAATTGCACCATCGCCCTCATTAAGTGTCTATCAATGGGAACCTTCGCTAACAAGGCAATATCCCCAAATTCCTTCTTAAACTGACCCTTCATGTCGTCACTCCATTGTTCCCATACCTCTTGGACCTCGTAGAGACAAGGACTCTGATTGGTACTCATTCTGACATACCCGTTTAGTGTAGAGATACTCCCTATCGGCAAACTGTCACCTTTCTCGTGCTGAACTGATTCGGACCAAGTCCAGACTTCTATGTTATCTTCGCCTATAATGATCCCTTCTGACATTATTGGACACTTCTAACTTTATTGTTTTCCAAATTAATACTCATGCAAATATGCCAAATAAAAATAAATGCATAAAGGGACAAAGAAAAACAAAAAAAGAAAAGTGTTAGTAAAATACGAAGATGAAACAAAAAGAAAGTGCTGAAAAAAAAACAGAATGCAAATAAAGCCAACAAAAAAAACAGGATAAAATGCGTAAAATAACCATAGAGCATGCTAAATTGCATAAAAATAACCAGAGAGCATGCTAAAATACGCAAAATAACCAGAGAGCATGTTAACAGAGAAATCCTAAGTTTGGCGGCATTTCGGCAGCATACCGTCTTATCTTATGGTTCCTGTCTGGCTCTAGAGGGGGTCGGTTTCTACTCTATATGCAGGTTTTTGGTCTAGACACTGGGTTCTCGAACTGTCGTTACCGTCTACTACGACGATAAGACATCGATTCGGTGGTATAGGTCCCTTACAACGGAGGTGAAGACCCCACGATGCGTAAGGTTAGTATACCGGAAGCAGATAAAAATCCGAAACTCAGAGATGGAAAGCATCACGTCAGATAATATCTAACTCCCACTTAAGGGTAAAAGCTCGGGTCGAGAGCTTATGCATGAATGAAAAGATAAATGTAAAAAGTTATCCTCATTCAAATAATGTTCACTTAACAATAGAAAATTAAATTAATATCTAACTCCAAAATACCAAAACGCCACGTAAAGTTTGAAAACAATTAGGCCTGACTCACAAAAAAATTAATTTTTAAGTCCCCAGCGGAGTCGCCAAGCTGTCGCGACCTCTTTTAAAAAATGCGATTTTTAGGGTGAAAAAAAAATGTTCGACGATTGATTTTGAAAAATATGAATTTTATTAATCTCGAAAAACCCAAATTTTAGGAAAACATAATTTAATTTTGAAAAAGGTTGACTTGGAGTCGCCACCGGCCACTTAGGTAGGCCAGACATCATAAAAAATAAACCAGAGATTCGTTTAAAAAACATTGGGTTCGGGAGTCGGTTACGTGAAAGGACGACCCTTACAAACGCCCAAAATTGGTACCTTTAAAAAAACATTACGTGGCATTGACATTTTGAAGAAAGATATTAATTTAATTTTTCATTGTTAAATGAATATTATTTGAATTTTGGATATCCTTTTGATTTAGAAGTTACACCACTTTTAAACTTGAGTTGATCGAGACGTCCTCTAGATAGGAAACCTCACCCAAATTTAAAAGAATATAACTTCCGCCTCAAAAGGCTAAAGCAAAATGCATGATTATTTTTTTATCTTGTTCATTTTAAGTTCTAATCCTAGAAAAGGCTCCATTACTTAAGTTTTTAAAACCTAAGTTACTAACGTTTACTAGTTATTTACCTATTCATTTTTAATTCTAAACCTAAGTTTTCATCAAAATTCTAAGTTTTTAATAACACATGAATTCGATGCCAAGGTACACTCTCTAGGTTAGCATCATAGTGCGTCAAAACACCAACCTCTTTAGTGTATCCGAGACATAAGATTCACATGTTATGTTACTAGATTTTCTCCCTAATTAAATTAATTAATTTAAGTGACTAGTCCTAGAAAAGGCACTAAATTAATTAACCTAAGTTTATTAGGTGACCTTCCTAAAATATGCCATGCAAAACATAAAATAAAGTGTACACAAGATAAAGGAACTTCATCACTTTTATTAGAAACAATGGTGTACATAATATTACATCAAAAATTCCATCTCATGAGTACAAAAGGGACTTAAATTGAAAAAAAGAGATCAAAAGGGACTCGAGAACAAACCTTGAAAGATCGATTAGATTTAATTAAGTGTGAAATTAAATTTTAAAGTTTTAGAAATTTTTAATTAAATTAATTAATCAAATTTTCCTTAACTTCAAATTTTAATTAAAACCTAATTTAAATCTAACTTGGTGAATTTTAAGTTCAAAAGATTTAATGTTAGATTAAACTTAATTAAGTTGATTTTTAAATCTTAACTTAGAAATTTTAGATTAATTAAAAGTCGTTAATCAAAATAATTTCTAACCTTTTAAGAATCTAATTTTAACTTAATTAAAGTTTAATTGGTGAGATTTAGGGTTAACTAGACTTAAATTAGTTTTAAATCTTACTTTTAGAAAATTAATTAAAATTAATTAAATTAAAATTATCTTCCAATTTTTTAAGAATTAAAGGCCTAATAAAAGTCTAAGTTGGGTGAATGTTTTAAGGCTTAAGGCTAACTAGACCTAATTAAAGGTTTTAATTTCTAAACTTTAGAAATTAATTAAAATTAATTAAAATAATTAATTAAAATTATTTTTTAATTTTTAAGAATTTTAAAAACCTAATTGAAGTCTAATTTGGGGAGTGTTTTAAAGTTTAGGGCAAAACTAGGCCTAAGTTGGATTAATTCTAAAACTTAATTTTTAAAAATTAATTAAAATTAATTAAGATAATTAATTAAAATTATTTCCTAAATTAAAGAAATTAAATTAAACCTATTTTTTAAGTCTAATTTTGAAGTCTTAGGGGTCAAATTAATTTATATTAGATTTTAAATAGGTTAAATTAATTTTTAAGTCTTCTTAAAGCTTAACTAAGTTCTAATTTAGGACCTAATTAATTTTTAAAGTCTTAAAATTAATTTTTTACTCTAATTAAATCTAAAAATAAATTAAATTAAGTCTTAAGGGTTTAATCTAGGGTCTAAAGGACCTAATTGGATGAATTCTAAAGTCCTAGGGCCCTAATTGAAGTTTTAGGGACCTAATTGAATGAGTATTAAAGTTCTAGGGACTAAAATAAGGATTCAGGGACTGGATTGAAATACATATCAAACCTAGGGGGACCTAAAGGGGAAATATACCTTATCCGTTTAAAAACGCGTGGATCCGGGTTAAACCCGGATTCGGCCCGCGCACCCGGCCCACCTGAAACGATGCCGTTTCAAAGGAGAACAAAAGCCTCTGGTCCGAATTGGCTCGGTCATTTGGACCGAGCCCAACTCGGTCTGACTCAGGATTAATAAAATCCTCTGCACCAAACACTCAACAACCTAGAAAAACAAACAAAACGGATCAAAGCAAGGCCCTTTTTAAGGGTGTTCTTCATGTTCTTCCAAGAACATGAAGAACACCAAGAACAGGGCATGAAGCCGCCGCCTGCTCTGCCGTATGATCCGAAGCGCCTCCGTGGGGCGTCGCTCCGGTGAGTTCTCCGGCCACTGAGTCGAGACCTCTGATCGACCTCTCGACGTCGTTTCTGACACCGGAGAGGGTTTCTGACGCCGGTGGGCCGTCTGGTGACCCTAAAACCTCTAAAAACAGCTAAAAACCTCGGATTCAAACCCTACAACCGATTTAAAGTAACCCTAAATCCCTAAAAACAAACGGCTACCCTCCTAAACCAAACCAAAACCCAGATTTAAGCATCAAAACAAAAAGAAATTGATTCAAAGGCTTACCGCAAGGTTCGATTCCTCATTGCTACTGCCGAAGATCTCTAATCGATTAAAGCTCCAAAATCCGATTGAAACCAAAGCCTTCAGTCCGATCACCTCCAATTTCCCCGTCCCCTAACATGGTTCGAATGAATCCCTTCTAAATGGATTCAAGTTAGAATCCAAGTTCAACATAAACTCTCCCTCTCAACCTAATCTAAACCAACCGGAAAATCCAACAAAATCCCCTAACAATCCGGCAGCAAACCCCACGACCCAAAGGTTTCTGTTTTTCGATTTTTTAGTTTTGATTTTTTTTTGATTTTTTAATATTTTAATATTAATATTATATTATTTATATTATTAATTATTATATTAATTATATATTATTATTATTATTTAATATTTTCGTGTTGACAGCTTGTTAGGCTTGAGTGGTTTGGGCCTTAAGAGTTTTAAGATGTGGGCATTTTTGTAAATGCCTAAATGGGATGAAGAGAGTGGAAGGAGGTTTTATTTCTCCTGCAGAGATGATATCATCTCCTTCTTCCTTTTTCTTCTCATCTTCATATTCCTTGGTTGCAAGAAGACTTAGTTAAAGGTAAGATCTTTAAGAGCTATGTTTGGAATCTCGTTTTTATGGTAGAGGAGATATTATAGGACTCTTGTGGATCTACAAAACAAGGTAAAGATGAGTGGGTTTGATGGGGATGGAGGTTTAAGAGGGGTTTTGGGTTGAGTTCGGGAATAGGTTTTTGGAGAGCTTAAATCTCTGTTCTTTTAGTGTTTTAAGCTCCTAAAATCTTCCCCGATATGAGTTTAACCCGTTTTTCATCTTCTCTTGTAGAGAAAGAGGCTTGTGAGCCATCAACTAGCTTTGGAGGGGGAAAAGCTTGAGGAAGGGAGGGGATCTCGTTTTGCTGTTGTTTTTGCTTGAGGTTGGTACTCCCAACTCTTCTAATTATTTTGTATATCATGGTAGAAGCATTCATATAGGTTTGGTGCATGTGTGTGCTTGGTTTGAGCTTGGTATGTGTTAATGGTGGAATCCGTTTTAATGTGACTAAGGGTTGGGAATTGGTGTTAAAACACTCTAAATATCATAAAAATTGAGTAGGAACACTTTAGGATCGACTAGATTAAGTTTAGGGTTGAAAATCTAGAAATTTTAAGTGTAGAACCGTCCCTAGTATAGGGGGTATTGATACTCGGGCTACCGGTATCGATACCCATGAGTATAATTTTGGCTTGTTGCCTAGGGGTATCGAACCATACTTCGATACCGAGGGCTCCAGTAGCTTTTTGGTATCGAACCATGTTTTGATACGGGTCTCCCCTTTTCTGTTGACTTTTGAGGTTGGTCAACGGTATCGAACCATGCTTCGATACCGAGGGTCACAGTAACGTTTTGGTATCGAACCATGTTTCGAAACAGTCCTCCCTTCTTCTATTGACTTTGACTTTGGGCAGGTGGTATCGATACTGGTATCGATACCCCTGTGTAATTTGGTTAAGTTTGAATAGAGTTTTGGGCTCGGTGATCTTAATAAATAATTACTCTAATCTAAAAGCTATGAAATAAAGTGTCAAACTAAGATTGATAATCATAACCCCGAAAGACTTAAGTATAATAAGAATTAATATGTCTTATTTTGATAGGTCCTAGGTGGATCGTTTGCGTGGTTTGAGTCCTTTGTGTTGGAAATTCCGATATCCATAAGTGTTGCAACACGTTGAAGGCCATCCGATGTAACATACCGGGTGATGATTGAAGACTTTTATTCCGAGTGTTGGGCGGCCTCACTCGAAGATGTTCGATGTAACATTCCGAGTATAGGGTTGGTTGGGCAGCCTCCACCCTTTTTCCGAACGTTGGGCGGCCTCGTTCGAAGATGTTTGATGTAACATTCCGGGCATAGGATTTGAGGGCGGCCTCAATCCTGAGTGTAGGATCCCGATGCTGTGTGGACGCGGGCCTCGCTCTTGTGCGTTAACTTATATGCTTATATATGCTGTGTGCGATAGTATACATTCATTTATGTCATGTGTAGGCAAGCATGCTAGACCTTCATGCCATGCATGTGATTTATATGTCATGCTTTACTGCTTTGGTATGCATGATGTTGGCCGAGTTTGGCGTATCCACTGAGCTTGTGTGGCTCAGCGTTCGAAATCTGTTTTCGTGCGTAGGTTAGGTGGAGCGGGACTCGTGGAGCACCATCAAGGTTTGGACTTTCAGCATTGACCGTGTTGTCAAAGTACAGTTATTAGATGTAGTGGGCTTAGTACTATGTTGAACCCTATATGTATTGTAACTCTGTTATTTTATTTGGGTCGAATGTTTTTAAAATGGTCTGTAATATATTTTGGAGCTCCGATTTACTTTGAATTTTTTTGGGGCTTATTTTTATTTAATTGGACTATGAAATTGGTTTTGGACTTTACGTGATTTTATTTATCGGACTTTTAAAAAAATTTTGAAATATGGGTTTTGGGCCGGAGGCCCATTGTGACATCCGGGTCGAGTGTTACATGTAGATCTTTCAAAAAGAAAGTTTTTTTAGTCGATTTTGAAAATGAGAAGAAAAAAGGGTGTTCATTGTTTTTGGTTTTGGAAACGAGTGAAAAAAATGTCTTTTTTACTTTACCGACCACCGTGAGTGGTGGACGGATTCTGAAAAGTGCGGAAGTTTTTTGGGAAAGTGATGAACACCATGATTGTGTTCATCTGGTTCCAGAGAGAAAAGGGTGATGTTTATCTATTTTCGGGTGAAACAAATAAGGAAAGGGGTTGGGATTAAATTCTTTTTATCTTTTATAGTCATTTAAAAACTGAAAACGGTTTAATAGCATCATAACTCCCTCCGTGTAATGTAAATCTTTTTCTAGGCTCTTACAAATTTTCAAAGCTTTCTATTTTGATCTGGATCTAACCTTAATCTGTTATTTTTGAAACGGTTTTATTAATTTAGAGTCCCTCCGCATTTTTACTTAATCTTTTATGCCTTTCCACATCTTTGAAATACCCTCTATGGCCCCTATAATTTTATTTCAGATTAGAATCGGGTCACCTTTTTAAAATAAATCCCTTTTCTCTTTGATTTTAAACCTAAAATTTCTATTTCTTTTCAATCTAGTCCCTTTTCGAATTAACATTAGTTTTTATTTTGACCTCAGTTTTTTTTTTCCTTTCACTTTGGTCATTTTTCAGAAACGTTTTTCTCTTTTAAAAATCTTATACATATTTCATTGGTCTTCTATATAGTTCATTTTTATTGTGCATACATCTCCATTTCTTAATATTTGTTTCATTTACTTGTTTATGACATTCATGTATATATGATTTCTATTTGTGTTATGCTTCCATGCATATTTTTATTTTATGGTTTATTATTGTTGTTAGTTTGTCATGGCTACAATATTTGTACATATTTAAGTGTATGTGTGTTTTACCATATTTTGTTAATAGATATTTTGAGAGGCTATGTTGCTTTAATGTTCGTTAATAATACATGACTAGTTTTTGGTGCTTTGGTTAGTTATATGCTTAATTTACCTTGTCTCATATATTGTCATATTATCATGTTCCCTATTTTGTTTAAACATCATGCTATTGGAGTTGGTTTATTCTTTTGTATGTCATTTTAAAATGTATATACCTTTGTTACTTGCTTTTTTTTAACAGATGTGTTATCTAATATAGTACCATTTTTATATGCTCATTTACTTAAGCGTTATTTATTTATTTTAAGTATGAATCTAATATTTGTTTTTATTTCCTATTTTATATTTTTCATACGTATTCTTTGTTTCTTTTCTTTACATGCATGTTCACTTTATATTATGCGGTTTTTAAAAATTTACGGCACACTATAGATTTTCATATGTAGAATAAATTATGTGTATTGTATCCTCATACAATATGGATTTTTATATAGTCATAAAAGTATATTTTTAACATATGTGTTATCTAATTGATATTATGTATACTTTCTCATGCATCACATTCTTAGTATAGAGTATCCATTATATTAAGGTTTTTCTTGTTCGCTCCATGTATTGTTTTAGGGCTTTGTCTTGTTGTTTTTTATGTTTAATATGTTTCTCATGTATATATATTTTTTACTTTGTTGTATTTATTTTATTAAGAGTTTTATT
This sequence comes from Abelmoschus esculentus, assembly GCA_035048815.1. NCBI lineage: Eukaryota > Viridiplantae > Streptophyta > Magnoliopsida > Malvales > Malvaceae > Abelmoschus > Abelmoschus esculentus. The sequence goes on along the minus strand of JAUCBN010000013.1, from coordinate 5,441,980 downwards.
ATCGTACGAATCAAATTTACATCCACCACATTAATTAATGAATTTAATAATAACGTCTTTATTCGGTCATAACGGGTCCGTCTTCCAATGTATTAGTGGTGGTGTGAGTGTTTACCTTCGAATAAAGACACGGTGAAATTAAAATAAACCCAAATTTATAATTAAATGTCAACTTAATTGCCACTTTAATTTGAAAAGTTTAATATTAAATAAGCGGTAAATATTTTTAAGGTACCAATTTTAGGCGGTTTGAAAATGCTAACCCCATTTTTAACCGTAACCGACTCCCGAACCCTTGTCTTTTTAAAATCTCTAGTTTTACGGTGTTCGATCTATCAAAATGATCGATGGTGACTCCCTTTGTTTTTAAATAGTTTTTCAATTATTTTAAAAATTATCTTTCAACCATTTTTAATTTGTTTTACCATGTGAAATTCATTTCTTAAATCTCTCCAATTATTCTCCTAATTTTCTCCTAATTATCCCTAAACCCCCAAAGTTTCCAATTTTCAATTCAATCCTTTTTAAACCCTAATTTTTTTAATTCTTTTCCCAAATTCTAAATCCCTAATTTCTTAATTTTTAATTTTAATTCTCGATTTCTCCAAAATTTTCAACTTTCTCTTTTAACTAAAACACCTAATTTTAAAAGCCTTTTTTAAATCCTTAATCTTTTAAAACCCTAATTTTAACCTAATTTTCAAAATTTTCCTTTTCAAATCAAAATTTTCTTTTTCAACTAACATTTTAATTTAATCCCTAATTTTTTAAGTTTGACCTAGTTTTACCACTAATAAATTTTATTTCCAAATTCGATTTTCAAAAGGGGTCGCTGCAGGTATACATGGGAGTGGGGTCGTACGACTGCAAACAACATTCGGGAATGGCTCGGTCAAGGTGTAGCTAATTCTTCATGGTGGGACTTATTTCCAGGATTCCACGTGAACCATTTGTCTCGAATCACTGCCTAGTTCTCTTGCAGTCTAGTTTTGAATTTTTTCCGGTGAATCGAGTTTGGCATTTTCAAGTCGAAGCTTGGTGGTTATTGCCTGTTGGAGCAGTCTTGTGAAGAGGAAGTTCGCACTTGTGGGAAGCTTCCACGGGTACGGTACCAGATAAATCAAAGACTGTTATTAGCCTTGGTCTTGAGCGTTGGTTTTAGAAAATTAAAAGGGAGAAAAAACTCACTGTTGTTGTCCTCCAAAAGAAACTTAATTTTCTTAGCAATCAACCTGTTTCAGACGGTATACTAGGAGAGCTACTGGAAACTAAAATATCTTTGAATGTTGAGTTGGTTTCAAACGGTATAAAGTGATCTAAACAATTTTTTATTTACCTGTCTAAATAGATTTGCCACATAGTTTAGTGACCAATAGGGTAGTTTAACCTTTTATGTAATATTTGAAAGTGAAACCTTTGTCTAAATAGATTTAACATTTGAAACAACTTGGGTCAAATCTATGGTTTACGTGAACTTTGGCAGGATCACAGTCTTGACACCTGGTCAGCTGACTGAACTTGCTTTGGTGTTACTATTGGCTAATAGAAACAGATCATTTTTACAGGGCTCTTTTGATGAAGAAAAAATCCACCAGGAGGGAGAAAAAGGCAGAGCGATGAAGGGAAAATCTTTGAAGTGGCAGAAGAGGCCACCCACCAACCACCCCAGTGGATCATCTTATAAAACCAGAAGCAAATCATAAACCAAGTTTTGCTCTCTCTATTAGATTAAAGACAAAGCAAAACTTCTATACATATGTTTTGTACTTTATAATTTCTAACCAAAAATAATTTCAAAAGATGTTGAAGCTAAATTGTTTTCTTTTTTATTAAGGGAATGTGCTTCTCTTCTTTCCGTTCAAAATTCATACAGTGTAGTTCTGTAAAGGATGTTAAAACTCTTAATGAATGAATCACTTGAGAGAAAAATAGAAGACGGGAAAAAAATCAGCATAAGGCAGTTGATTAGTCCTCCCATAGGCTATAGTAGTAAGTTGATGCAGTAGTACTCACCTATGGCTAAATTGTTGAGAATATGAGAGTGAAATAAGGTGATGACTGATGAGAAGAACATAAAAAATTTATCAAAGATTGTACAGTTTGAAGTTTGAACATTTTAGCAGGGATGATGAGTTCTTCCCTTTCAGGTTTTTGGACTTTCCGAAGTGATGGCCCCAGCTTCTGTTTCTGTGGAGGGAGACTGCTGAGTTTGAGAATCTAAAACCAAAACCAGTAACAAAATTTATGATGAACATACATATTTACAAGTGAAAACAGAAAACTAATGATGGAGATGCAAGAGTCTAGTATGTATATTTCTTTGGTTAGAGAAATAATGCCCAAGCATGTGATGTTTCACTGAGAAACATGGGCTCTCTGCCTGCTGGCTTCCATGCTAAGTCTTTGTACATCACATTTGGAAAACCAACATCTCTCAGCATAAAAAATTATGAAAACCCGGTCAATCCAATTGATGCAATTCAGATGTAGGAACATGAGAAATGGTTAAAACAGTGGGCAGTTAATAACATGGTTAGTGGGGCTCTCCATATTCAAACCATCATCCCCAATGCTGAAAGCACATGCAGACACATTTGTTTACACTATACTCCTCTGTCATGATTTTCAATTTGACCCATCATTCGGATCATGCCAATAACCACACAGCTCATTCACATGTTCGAGGTTACCCATGTGGCCCCATGCTACACTAAAACCCTAATGGAGTACTATATATTACTGTGTCAGAATGTGTATGTGTGAATCAGAGGGAGGTGGCAGAAAAATTACCACTACCACTTACCAAGAATGAATACCAAAGTCATATCAGCATTTGGCACAGGTGCATTCTTTTACACACAAGAAATGAATTTGAAACCCCAACATGCCTCATTATCATCATCATATATGTGAAGCCTAAAGTGTGCTGGTTGGTAAAAAATTAAAAGGGATAGAGTGCGACACGAATTATTTACCTGCAGAAGAGGGAAAGGGTTGTCTGGCGAGATGAAAGGGTGGGGGAGGATAGTTGGAGAAGGACCCCTCCATTTGTGTAGGATAGTAAAGATAGGACAGCCCGGAGACACGTTGAGCCTGGGGTGAAGAAAATGTTCCCCTGGGAGCTTGCAAAGAGTAGCCAAAATGATATGGTGACCCCATTGTTGTAGATGAGGATCCATACAATTGATGATAGTATTGTGCCTGCTGAATTTGTTGATTATACAGAGCCTGCATTGCCATTCAATAACATTCCTTACCCAACATTGTTGGCTGAACTACTTGCTTTATATCGAACAACTTATATATTAATGCTGTTAACTTTCATCTGAATTATGTTACAAAATACGAATCGACAGAGAAATAGGTTTCTTCGCTTACTTGGTGGTACCCGTATTCAGGACTGTAAGTTGGGAACCTGGAAATATGAAATTCATCAAATAAAATAGTAGAAATATGAGCGAATGACTAAAAAGTTAAATAACAACAATTGGAAGCAACACTGATATATAGAAGGAATTAACTCAACATCTGTTCTGATATATACCGAAAATTAACTCAAGGCATCGATTTAATGAAGTTTTATTCGCCGGTGTCCGTACGCGTGTATGTTTTCGTATTCTATAAACAATATACTATGTATTTTAATTGACTTTTTCCCTAAAATTTATGCAGCTAGCAGTTCTTAAACATATGGTTAGATGTCTGCATGAATCATGATCTCAGATGATAAGTGAAAGGTATCCCAAGCCCAACTGGTATCAAAAAATATGAGCACAGTGCATCAGGTAAACGTAACAAGGTATCCCTAACATCTCTATGTTACTTTTACACTTGATTTTCATGCTTTTAACCATTTTATATTTGAAGTTAATATTTTTTACGCTTTGCATTTTAAACTGCTAGAAAACCCCAAATTAAAAGTTCAAAGAGAGAATGAAGACGCTGATAAAAGTTTAAGCTGAAGTAGAGAAATTAGTCTTTTTTGCATTGGAACTTTAAGTAAATGAATCACTATGACCTTATTTTATTTATTTATAATATTTTTGTTTTTACTCTGTGCTAGCAAATAGAAAGGGCACAATACAGAACATGGTAATAGCAGGCTAAAAATAAAAGATGTCCCTTTTATGACTTAAATATATATATGGGACCACTTTGAATTTTATATATAATATATTTAGGCATTACAAAGCATAAACATTATATCTTATAAATTATCAGTTTTCATTCATAAAAAATATTTTAATTTAAATATAAAATTAAAAAATAAATTACTTAAAAATAAATTTAAAATAATAATTAGTTATACGTTAAAATGATTTTTTTAACATTATATCTTCAGAATTTGATTAAATGTACAAGGGAAATATGATCTTCCATCACAAGGACCGTAAATTCAATGTAAAGATCGTAAACATCTGATACAAATTTAATCATTATTTATAAATATAATTTTTAAATTAATAGATGATAAATATAAAAACGACCACCTATACTATTTTATGTTTAGCTAAAACAACGCCTCTATCATTTTTTGAATACTCGATGTTAGGCCAGTATGTGACAGGTACAGTGTATCATTGACTGCATTGGTATTGTAATTTGTAAGGTTCCCATTCTTTTTACCTTGTTTTTTTTATTCTACTGGCGACAATTTTATAGTCAAATGCATGATTATTATACTATATACAGTCTGATAAGCCAACAGCATCGCATAATGTAATTATTCTAACACTAAAAAACCAGGTTAAAAATTTTAATGGCATGCAGGTATGATGAACCAGTTCCTCTAACAAGAGAATGGAACAACCATTAGCTTGATTTGATTGGAAACAACTAGGGAGGGATTGCTCACCCGTATGGAGGATACATGACGGGTGGTAGCGACGGAGGTGGTGGTGGAGGCACTGCTGCTGCAACTCCACTATACGACGGTGTGCCTTGTTGTGCAACTCCCTGAAAAGGACTGCTACCTTGATTTCTTCCTGCATTAAAATACAACATATCCATTTCAGTATTGTCGCCGTCTGTTTTTTCCTTTACTCTCAATAAATGAATTAATGAGGAAAACTGGAAAAGTGCAGCTGATATCAAAGAGTATGAGGACCTCGTGGCGGTGAAGGTCTAGGCCTTCCAAATGATGCAATGTTACAATTTGCTCTTCTTCCGCCGATCACAGGATTTGGTTCAACACAAGCACTCCGAGCTGACTCGGGATCTCGGAAAGTAACCTACACAAATTGTAGTGATATTAACATATTGGATAAGAAACTAAGCCGTTAACACAGTAATATACATACATATATAAGAACTTACAAAGCCATATCCTTTAGATTTGCCGGTGTTTTTATCGGTGATGATAACAGCTTCAAGAATCTCTCCGAACTGCTCAAAATACCTACGCATTTCCTCGGTCAGGGTCTCCCAAGCTAGTCCTCCGACAAACACTTTGGTAAACGTTGTGTCCCCAAAAGACGATCGATAATGTGGATAAGCCATCGCATTTAAACAAACAAAGCAACAAACGGGTAACTTTCCTTTTGCATGAAATCTCTCTTTATGGATGGATCACATTATTACAGTTGACAAGAACGGATCAGAAAGCTGAATCTTATGCAATCCCACCTCATTCCCCTCGCTTGGTCCTCTACTGTGCTTGTCTCTATACGCACTCCCCAGTTTTTGTGAGTATGTTTTCACCACAAAGGAATCATTGAAGAGGGTCAGAGAATGAGATGAAGCCTTGTTTATGATGTTACAGAAGTTGTTGCCGGTTGTTATTATTTGATGAGTTGGTTAATAAAAGAGAAAGCCAGAAAGGGAAAAGAAGAAAACAATAGTTTAAAGACAGAGAGACCCGACAGCTGCAAACATTATTTTGCTGTCTTTTAATATATTGAGAGAGGGGTAGGGGCTTGGCTTCGTGATATCGAATGACAGCTGAGCCTGCGTGACTGCACGCACTTGACCATATCTTCACTGTCGCTGCGTTAACATACTCTCCTAAACCCCCTCCAATCCTCCATCAGTAATGGTGTTTTTTTCTGGTTTATGTTTTCCATGTGCTGTCTTTTTCAAGTCTTCACCTCAAAAATTGAACTTCATTGTTTATCTATGATTATAAAAGAAACACACAGATAATTTATCTAATACCAATAATACTAAGAATTATGATTTACATACAGACAGTATTGAATGTGATTGGTGTGTCTTGTCTTGAACAACATTACATTAGTGAATTGTTTTTCGAGGGGAAATAAATAATAAAATAAAAAACCACTAATAATAAAAAAATAATTGCAGGCCCTACCTCCATTATAATATATTGTATGCATTAACAAACCAGGCTTGTATAAGCCGAAAGAACATTTACAAATCAAACAATCCATCATTGAAAGAACTATTTACAAAGTTAATATAAACTCGATTCAAATATACAAACATATACAAAAATTATAATATTATATTTCAATATTTTTTCTCTTGCTCTTCGGCCTTTTCTTGTTCATAAAACTAAGTTTTTTTAGTTCGATAAGTGCTTGCAACAAAACTATATCCTTGCATATTCCCACATGAATCCATGTTCCATAGCCGCTCTAACCACAAGCTGTTATATACAAAAAGCCAACTTCCCACCAATACTATATATTATCAAAGAATATAACAGTTGGTTGCGTACAAAAATAGCTAGCCAGTGAACGGCGATGAAAAATGATTTGCCAGCGAGGGAGTCGTTGGGCGGGTGCGTGCGTTTGGGAAAACAAAATCATTACTCATTCCCTCTTTTAATTTGGTCAATCATATTATATAAACAAAGCTAGAAAAAGTCAGGGTTTAACAGACTAAAGCCACTCTTAATTATATGTATTGTATATTGGTGATGGATGACCATTATATTGTCTCCGAGTGCCAGCGAAAAGCACGAAGTCTCGGCCTTTTCCCCTGGAAGGATTCTTCTACACTTCCCGATTGGAAATGCATGTTTGTCATGTACTTTGTTGTAAAGCCAGGCATTGTTTAAAACACACTCCATCTTGCTTTTTATTGTAAACAAGATCCTTTATTTTTTTACGTGGAATTTATCTAAACTAGCTTGTTGGCAGTACCAGCGTTAGAGACGATGAGACAGATATAAGCAAACTATGTAGTGTTTTTTTTTTCTTATATTTGAAGTTTAATGCATTTTTTACGTACGAAGTTATATTTATTTTCTAATTTTTCTTTTAAATTATTTTTGGTTTGTTGTACCTTTAAATTTTAGGTAGTTGCTTTGTCCCATTCTACTACTATTGTTGTTAAAAAATTGTCAATCACATCTCACCAAATCATTTTCTCATTGATAAAGTTAATCTACACAATTTTATTTAAAAAATAAATTACATGTAAAGTCTGTCAAAAAATTTTATTTAATTTAGTCACTCTAAAAGTTTATTTTTACCTAAAATTTAAATCTAAAATCATGAACTATAAACTATAAACCTCAAAATCTTAGCACTAAAACTCAAAACTCTAAATATATAATTCTAAACTCTAAATACTAAATTATTAACCATAAAACTCAAAACCTTTAATGTGAAACCCGAGCCATAAACTTGTAATCCAAAAACTCAAAATTCTATAAACTAAAAATCATAAAATCTAAAATTAAAATCCTAAATTCCTAATTTAAAGTTTTAGTGGTTATGTATGATTTAAGTTTAAAGTTTAAATTTTGTATTTTAAGGTTATTTTTTTAATATTTTGGGTTTAAGTTTAGAGTTTAAGGTTTTATGTTAAGGGTTTTTGATTTTATGGTTAATGTTTTACAGGGTTTGTATTTAGGGTTTCTAATTATAGGATTTTATATTTATGGTTTTAAGATTTTATGGATATCAATTTTTAAGATTTTGTGTTTTAGGGTTTTAATTTTATGACTTTATATCTTGGGGTTTTGAGTTTAGATTTAGGATTTTACCTTAAAATTTTAGGGTTTTAGAATTTTATGGTATATGATTTAGGATTTAGGGTTTTATGATTTATGATTCTTGGAGATTTTAAATGTAACGTTTAGGGTTTTAAAATTTTTAAAAAATTTATTTAAGATTTATAATTAATTTCTGATAAAAATAAACTTTTGAGTGATTAAATTAATTTAGTTAATGAGGAGATGACACGACATTAGACAAGATATAATTGATTAATAATTTTTAATGATAGTTATAATAAAATAAAATAAAAACGTAAAATTTAAAAAGTGTAATAAATTTTAAAAAAAAAATTAAAAAAATATATACGTATAGTTTATGAGATAAAAATTGAATTAAGGCTCTCTTTTCTGAAAACTGTACAAGTCCGTGAACTGTCTGTCTGGTTGTTTTCTCCACATGGTGGTCGTATCATTCTTTGAGAACAATGAGTTGGACTTCATCTACTTTATTTTATTGTTATTTATTATGTCTTTCTAGTCCCATGGTTTTCATGGTCTTGATTTCCATCCCATCAGTCGAAGCAAAATCAATAGCTATTTCGCAAATAATCTTTCCTCAAAACTCTGCACACCTCCAACACTACGGCACGACCATATAACAGTAACATCGAATTCGAAATCTCCCCTTTCTGACCCGGTGATGAACAGCTGTTTCTGCATCATCTGAAACCCAAAATCTATTTCTTCTGTCACTTCCTTTTTGGGTATTTTCAGCAAATATCTTTTTGACCAACTTCAGTGTATGGTAGCTCTTAAATTATATAGACCATAAATAATTGGAAAGGGAAAGTTTTTGAGATCAGCAACAATATGTTTTTTATTGCAGCTGATCTTAGAACAGATCTTTGAGCTAGTGTCTTAAAGTAACATCCTATATCCATGGACGGGGCCCAAGCTATGTGTGAAAAAATCAGAGGAGTAGGGTTACAAGATCTTTGCCTTATAGGTGACCAATCTGTAGACATTGTCTCCGAAGACATAGAGAAGTTGTTTAGTAGATGTTCTATTGCAAGATTTATACAATGCCATGTGATGTCTGTGACTCTGAGATTTAGGTTTGAAGGTATAGGCATTCAATACACCTATAATATTACTAGGCATTCAAAGACCTAAATGGAGAGACTCAAAGTGGAAACCCTAAACGACATACTCATGGGTTAAATAATGGGGTCACCTATGGGTAGAAATCATCTACCTTATTTTCATACTTTTTTCATATTTTAGTTTTAAATTAAAGGTTTAAGGTTTAAGGTTTAAAGTTAGAGGTTATAGTTAAGGTTTAGAGAATTAAGGGTAATATGTATTTTTAAGGTTTAAGGTTTAAGGTTTAAGATATAAAAATAAGGATTAATGTTAAAAATTTAATTTTTTAATTTTTTTTAAAATACATAAAAAGTACCGCAAAAAGACAAATGATTTTTATCCCGACGAAGTAAACATAACATTTGAAAACATAATAATAGTTTACTAAGAATATCGACGATAAATGTTTTAATTTAAAAATATATAAAAAAAATCTAATTACTCATTATTTATTAAAATTAAAAAGACACCAAAAAAGTTACCATTTAATTTCACAGTGAAATCTTTTCTACTGATTGCCTGGACAAAGGAAAATATTCTGTTACTCTCATATGGACAGATGTTAAGGTTTTGGTTGGGCTTTATGTGAATAAATAAATTGGTTTCTTTATAGTATTTGGGCAACTTTGTACGAAATATCGGCTTGGACTGGGCCTAAATTGGGCTTTTAATCACATATTAGTCATTAAGGAAACTGCTCATTAAATACTACTAGTGCGTTGTCAATATGAAAACAACATTTCACGTTCTTTTTAAAAGGATAATCCCCTTTTTAGATCCTTTATTCTTTCAATTTTGTGCTGGAATAATCACTTTATACTTTCAATGTTAACCGCATCAAATCATGATTAAAACGTGCTGAAATTTTGACATAATATGGAGTAATTGATTAAAAAATTGTACACGTTTTACACCCGATAACTATAGAAAATATTAAACTAATATGCTGGCTTCACGCAACTCTAACGTATTGGGGTGGTGGCGCAGTTGGCTAGCGCGTAGGTCTCATAGCTTCTGAGTTATCCTGAGGTCGAGAGTTCGAGCCTCTCTCACCCCATAGCTTTTTCTTTTCATTTTTAGGCAATATTGTCTCCCTCGTCATGCTTACGCTAGTCCTCGTCATGCTTACGCTAGTCCTCGTCATGCGTGCCTAAACTATGCTCCCTGGTTGGATGGGCTTATTTATCCTTTGATGTTTCTTCGGCTGAATTGGGATCAGACACCAACCCATAAGGCACTTTGCAATGCTGTTCTGTCTGTTTCAATGTGGACCCACCTAAGTTGCCATCTCATATTTGTGTTACTAAAATGTCTACTTTAGAATCGGTTTATCAAGTGGAATCTAACTTCTAAAATTATGTAATGTTCAGATTCATCTCTTTATTTTTTTATCTTTTCAATTATAACATATAACCTCTTTTAATTATGTATTGTCTCTAAATTTAGGGGCAAAGGGTTAAGGTTTGGCAAGCTGTTGTTGGTCCAAATGGAAATGTCATAATCATGATACAAACCAGCAGGCTTTGAGTGGCGCTAGTTCAATAAATACACTGAATCGGGGTAACTCATTTCATCTCATTGGTTAATATCTTCTGCTCCTTGTGCGTGGATGAGAAGGGTAATTTCTTAATAATGGTGGTCAGCCTATCAGGGGAGCTATATGGAGAGCTCTCGGTCACCACTCACATGCCAAAATCACAGAGATTACAAGAAATAGGAGACATGAAAATTATGACTCACACATTTTGAAACATGTCATATGAAGTGGGGATTAGCCTTAATGCTAATCATAGAAATAGGCTGACAATTTCTTAAAATTGATATATCATAGTGTGTATGGTCTACGATTTTTAAAAGTATTATTATATTAGATCACGACGTTTACTTTTTATTATTGTCTTATTTTTTTATTTCAGGTAAATAATAGAATATCTATAGAAACATAAAATTTAAACATATAATTCTATAGAGATGTAAAAACAAGTAGTTAGATGGTTTTTAGATTGAGTTTTATTAAATCAGATTAATTTGATATTTTAATTATATTTTGGTTGGGTCAATTTGATATTTTGATTCGAATTGAGTCGATGTGTATCAATTTCGTATAGAGTACATATCAGGATTGAGTGTAATTTAATTTCAGATCTAGTTGAAATAATTTATGTTCAAATTAATTAATTGACGGATTAATTCAAACTTAAATAAATTTTAAATTCAATTTAATTCATATCGAATTAATTTTGAATAAAATTAATTCAAACTTTAAATTTAAATTTAATATAAATAATTCAATTGCAAACACAATCCCACCTATTATCCTTTCCTTGTTCTGGTTGATGTTTTGGTCGTCGTCCTAATGATATCCGATTTCCCACTAAGTTTGTGGAGTCTGGTCTGTCCTTTTCATCGACTTTGTCTGTGTGTGAGTGCCTACTGCCAAGTTCTATAGAAGTCAGAAACTATGAACTATTGGGCTAATAAGACACTCAGAATACAACTAAAGAAGACTACAATTGTTTAATTAGCATTAGAGTCATCCCAATAATTTATTCACCAGGTCTATGACCTAAAAACGTATCTACTTTGTTATGATTTTAATTATTTATAACATTAATTAAAATAAGTACAATTAGCTTCAACCTTATTTTAAGGGAAAAATCATTTATAGCCAAATCATATGGAGTAATAAAAACTCGCACTTTAATATAGTGGTTGAGTGTGAGGTGTTTGATTATATTAACTAATTCGAATATTAAATTTAAAAAATATATTAAATAAACTCGTTCATTACCCTATCTATAAATTCAATGGATGGCTCCCTGAATTTGGACCAACATTTTAAATCATTTAACATGAAAAAACTTTGTTAACAAATAAAAATTATATTCATTCTTCACTGATAAGAAAAGGTTTACAACACTGTTATTTATACACAGGTAAAGACCTTGAAAACTATCAACTAACTTCAGAAGCTAACTAACAGAATGCAAACTAATCAGTTACTCAACACTCCCCCTCAAGTTGGTGGCTGAAAGATGTTTTTCAGTCCCAACTTGGAAGTCAAGTATTGATGTTGTTGTGCCAAGAGCCTTAGTCATCAAATTTGTCAGTTGCTCTTTTGACCTTACATACTCTGCATGTATCACTCCTTGAATTTTTTCTCTAACAAAGTGACAGTCTATCTCGTTATGTTTTGTTCTTTCATAAAAGACGGGGTTAGCTGCAATTTGCAGCGCTGCTTTACTGTCACAAAACAATTGAGCTGTTTGAAGTTTTGAACAACCCAATTTTGCTAACAAGCCTCTTAACCATACCATTTCAGATGTTGTTACTGTCATGCTTCTATACTCTGCTTAAGCGGAGGACCTTGCAACTATGTTTTGTTTCTTTGACTTCCACGAGATTAAGGATTCTCCCAATTTGATACAATAACCTGTGACCGACCTTCTTGTCATCGGACATGATGCTCAATCCGAATCACAATATGCTATCAATTGACACTTACTTGCAGCATCTAACAAGATTCTTTGTCCTGGATTTCTTTTGATATATCTAATTACTCTGAGTGCAGCATCAAGATGAGATTTCTTTGGTTGATGCATGAATTGACTTAAATGATTAACAACATAAGTAATGGTTGGTCTTGTATGTATAAAGTAAATCAATTTACCAATTAATCTCTGATATGCTGACTTTTCTGGCAACAATTCATCACTAACCTCTTTGTTGCTCAAAGACTCATCATAACTTGTTAAGGTGAGTTTCTGATTTTGTTCCAGTGGCGTTAAAGCAGATTTGGCTCCACCCAAGCCTGAATCTTGAATCAATTCTAGAGCATACTTTTGTTGATTCACTATGATACCAGCTTTAGACCTCAATATCTACAAGCCTAAAGAAAACTTCAACTCACCAAGATCTTTCATTTTAAAATTCTTGTTCAAGATTTCTTTAAGTTTTTTAACCAAGCATTCATCATTTTCTGTAATAAGCAAGTCATCTACATATATCAAAATTATAGCTATGCTAGATCCTTTCCTTTTGATGAACATTGAATAGTCATTTTTACTTTGACTATAACCAGCATTGAGAAGTTCTTCTGTGAGCTTCAAATTTCATTGTCTTGAGGCTTGCTTAAGTCCATACAACGATTTTTGCAGCCTGCAGACCTTAGACTTTCCCTGACTGCAAAAACCTTTGGGTAAAGACATATATACTTCTTCCTTCAAATCACCTTGGAGGAAAGCATTATAGACTATTCGAACTGTAATCATCTTGGCCACAAGAGAGAAAGTTTCAAAATAATCAATACCCTCTTGTTGAGTAAAGCCCTTAGCAACAAGCCAAGCTTTAAATCGTTCAATATCTTTATTGGCCTTGAACTTGATCCGAAACACTCATTTGCACCCAATGGGAACCTTACCAGGAGTTCAACCACAGACCATGTGTTATTAGATTTCAAGGTAGAAATCTCCTCTTTCATGGCTTGAATCCAAAGGGGATTTTGAGTTGCTTGGTGATAAGCTTTAGGTTCAACAAGAGGCCTGGTGGAAGAAAGAAAACTTTAAGTATGAGAGGGTAAATGAGCATATGAAATAGATGAAGAAATAGAATGCAAACCTGATTGAGAAACTGGTAGGAAAAAAGATTGGTAAGACTGCACATAGTCATGTAACCAAGATGATTTCTGAGGTACACGAGATGATTTCCTAGCTGGAACCGAAGGATTTGCTACAATGGGAGAAGAAGTTTCTATTATATATGAAGTAGAAGGTTCTGGTGGATGAAAGGTTTCTACGGGAGCAAAAGTTTCTGCTGGAACAGAAGATTCTGTTGAAGGTGAAAGTTTTGTTTCAACAAAAGATTCAATTATAGGTGATGTAGTTTGTAATGGATCAGGTATGGCAGAAGAGTGAAGTTGGTGATGAATCAAAACCAGAAAGAGAAGATCTACTTGTTGACTCGACAGAAATATTATCATTAGAAATAGAAGGTGATATGATCAAAAAATCAGAGTCACTAACAGTAGGTGGTGAAGGAAATAGAGAAGCAACAGAATTTTTAAAACTTATGAAAAGAAAAATATGTTCATGAAATTTTACATCTCTATTGACCAAAAAAGTTTTAAAAACGAGAGAAAAAAGAATATATCCTTTTTGTGTGAGAGAGTAGCCCATGAAAATTGAAGGAATTGCTCGTGGTGAAAATTTATCTTTAAATGGAACTTGAGTGGCATAACATAAGCAACCAAAAACACGTAAATGATTTAAATTAGGTGGTTTTAGATGAAGCATTTCATAAGGACTTTTCCAATTTAAAACATATGTTGAAAGCCTATTAATGATGTAGCAAGCAGTGGAAACACATTCACCCCAAAACTTTAGAGGTACATTTGATTGAAATTTAAGAGCCCTAGCCACTTCAAGAAGATGCTTATGTTTTCGTTCAACAATCCTATTTTGTTGGGGTGTATGAACACACGAACTTTAATGCAAAATACTAAGAGAAGAAAATAATGTAGAGCAATTAGAGTTAAAAAATTCAATTTCATTATCAGAACGAACAATGTGAACAGAAGCAGAAAATTGAGTTTGTATTAGAGTAAAAAAATTCTTAAGGAATAAAACAATATCACTTTTGAGTTGTAACAAGTAGATCCAAGTCATACTTGTATGATCATCAACAATGGTTAAAAAAACGATGACCATTGTGAGTTGAAACACGATAAGGGCCCCAAAGGTCAAGGTGAATTAATTCAAATGGCTTAGATGCACGAGAAAAACTAGAAGGAAAAAAAGACCTTGACTGCTTTGCAAGGGGACAAATGGTACAAGGACTAATGAAATTTAAAGAAACATTGTTAAAGAAAGGAAGTTTACACAGTTTAGTAGAAGGAGCATGACCAAATCGAGCATGCCAAATGTTATTATTATTATTAGAAGCGAATGAGACATTACAAGTGGAATTATATTGAGGATCAAAGGAACTAGAATTAAAAGAAGTACAATGAAAGATAGTACCATTCGAAACTATCGAGGTGAACAAGTAAAGACTATGTGCTTGTTTACCAATCTCCAGTATCCTTCTAGTGGAGAGTTCTTGTAACAGACAAATATCAGGAAAAAAATAAACACTACATTTTAATTTCTTTGTTAACCGAGAAACAAACAAAAGATTATGAGTAAAAACTGGAACATAAAAAACATTGGTGATTAAATGGGAAGGATCAAGGTGAAATGAACTGATATGAGATATAGATATAGTTTGACCATCAGGTAAATAGACAGACCTTGGATTTGATGCACATGATATAAGAAAGATTAACCATGGAAGGAAGATAACATATGATCTGTGGCTCATGTATCAAGAATCCACTGAATGTCCTTCTTGGTAACAAGTGAGCAAGAACATGTACCTGCTATGTTAGCTGCTGGATCCATCGAAGGATTAAGAAGACCAAGAAGTTGCTGATACTGCTTAAGTGTAAAAGATGAAACTGCACTGACAGGCAGATCACCAGAGCTGCAAGATAAAATTACCGAAGAAGAATTAACCACCAAAGAAACAGATGGCCCTCGTTTCTTGGTGAACTTGAAGTTAGCAGGAAAGTCATTTAAACGATAGCAATCCTCGCGTTTGTGTAATCACAAGTACCAGTAAACCGGCGTCTCTCGGGCGCAGTAAAGTAAAGAGCAGTGGCATCACTGACAGGAGAAATGCCAGAAAGATGAAGCTGTTGAGACTCTTTCTGATTTATCATATAATAGGCTTGATTGGCAGTAGGAAGAGGCTTCATAAGTAGAATCTGACTTCGAATTGCAGAGTATGTTTCGTTAAGCCCCATTAAAAATTGAAAGAGATGTTGCTATGCTAAATGGAAAGAATTGGTTTGAGAAACCTCACACTCACAAGAGATAATTGGTACAAGAGAATTGAACTCATCCCAAAGAAGTTTGAGACGAGAAAAATAAGATGAAACAGGGGAATCACCTTGAGAGATCATTGAAATTTCACGATGCAAGAAATAAACCCTAGCACCATCACCTTTGTCAAATTGCTCCTTAAGATCCATCCAAACATGGGTAGCGCTGGAGGCAAAAACAATTCCGGCAGATAAATCACGGTTGAAGGTGTTGAGAATCCAAGAAAGGACGAACACATTGCATCGCTCTCACTGTGGATGTAAAGCTTCATCATAGGTTGCTTTTTTACAATCGCCATCGACAAAACCAAACTTGTTCTTCGCAAGAAGAGCAATCCTCATAGATCGGCTCCAAAGATTATAATTCTCAGGACAACAAGCTGATGAGACACCAAAAGACTCCCAGAAAAAGTGGGTGATTGAAATCAATTTCAGTTGAGGCAGTCGGTGGAGCCATTGGAAGAAAGAGGAAGGGAAGGGCAAAAACAAAATAAGCCCAAAAGCACGTGAAGAATTTTAGTGGCTAACTGATACCATGTTAACAAATGAAAATTGTATTCACTCTTCACTGACAAGAAAAGATTTACGACATTGTTATTTATACACAGGTAAAGACCTTGGAAACTATCAACTAACTTCAGAAGCTAACTAACAGAATGCAAACTAATCAGTTACTCAACAAACTTAACTTTTTAAATATTGTGATGTATCAAATAACAAGATAATATAAGTCAATAAGTTATCGTAACATGTTAAAAGACTTAAATTTAAATTATACCATTATCATCTTACTTATTAATTAACCCAGCAAGTGATCCTTAAACTGTATCCCATATGTCCCTAAAAACGTGTCATTACGATTCTCCTCCATGGTTATAAAATAAATACATCTCAAGCCAACTAAAAAAGAAAAAGGAATATTTAACTGTTTCCTACGCGTCAATGCTTTGATTTGTGTGCAACACTTGGAAAATAAATTATTGGCAATGGCTCATGGACCACGGTGGTACTGAATATTTCACACACGAAAATCAAACAACGCCTAATTCGGGGATATGATTATAGAGAAAGGGATCGGTCTTATTTTAGGGTCAAAGCAGTGGGTTTACCATTTCTTGTGAAAAGGATCACCGACGTCGTTTTACGAAGAACGTAGTTCACTTGGATTGACTTTTATTATTATTATTTTTATTATTGACTTTTAAAATATCTATTTTAATAACGAAAAACAATATTAAATAATTATTTAATAATAAAAACTAAGATTTATCTAATATAAAATATAATTTAAATATCTATCTAATAAAAAATATTTGAAGTAATCCTACTAATCTTAAGAATGTATCTAATCTCTTTATGAGTTTTGACTCTCGTGTAACCGTATCCGGCACCTCCATAACTGACATGTCAGTTTTTTTTTATCTCACCGACAAATGAACGCGGCAGTCCGGGACCCACAGTTTGTTCTCCGACCTTTTTCTTCAAGGGGGAAAAAGGGTCAACATGTGAATGCTGAAAATCTATAGTCTTTGTCGTCTATTTGCATGTGAGCGTAATTCATTGCTGTTTTACTCTTACGGCTAAGAACTCTCCAAACTCCACAGTGAAATCTAAAGACTAATTCACATGACTCTTTGGGTGTCTTAATGATACTCGCCTTTATTGCATTTTGTATCAATTTTCATGAATGCCGCCATCACAATAACCTATGGGCTATGTCTACGGGAGCAGATAACTATAGTCGGGAAAATTTATTAGGTAAATCTTATTCAGCACGTTATTTATAATTTTAGATAATCAGGATTATAATTAGTAGATGAATAGTTATTTAAAGATAAATGGTTTTGATTGTTTAGATTAGAGTGGGTAAGACCGGGTAATCGATCAATTTGAATAGAACTGGTCACGGTCACGGCAACAATCGGTTCCTAAAATTTGAAACCAAACCTAGTCCCGGTTATATCAGGTCTTAAATTTTAAGAACCGGTCCCGTTATTGGTGGGTACCAGTTCCAATACCGGGTACCCGTCAATTAGTTTATTCTTAAAAAAATTAAGCAATTGATGAAAAAATTCAACCACCTATAATAATATTAAATAATAAAATTAGAATATTGTAGAATTAAAAATTAAAGTTTTAAAACTAGTTATACCTAGTAGATTCATACATAAATATAAAGTTTAATAAGAAAAATAAACAAAAAAAATCAATATTGGATATTTGGTATTGGTCCCGGTCCTACTAGGTACCCATCGGTACCTGATTAAAAAATCAAGATCCAGTTTCGATCCCGAAACTAGGACCTAAATTTTAGATTCAGTCTCGGTCTTAGCGGAACCAATACCAGATAAAAATCTACCAAATTTTATAGGATCTGAGATTAAAATCGAGTAATCAAATTTCTTGCCATCCCTAATTTAAACTATAGATGACGTGTTCACCTAATACTCTCTCATGTAGTTGAACTCGAAATAAAAAAAATGTTCATTAACGGTTGAAAGCTGAAACATATTATTAAATTAATTTAAATATTATAAAGTGATATATACATATTATAAGTAATAATAATTTCAATTAAATTTTAAATTTTTTATAATAATTTAATATGTTTAGTGAGATTTTTATATTTTCAAATTTTAATGATTAAAAATATATAGTTTTTTAATTTTTAAAATATACATCTAATTAATTTTTATTTATCTTTATTCAACGAGAATTTAGTTTAAATTATAAACGATGTATCTACTTTACTATTTAATGATTATAATATTTAATCAATAAGATTAGGAAATCACAGTATAGTGTTTATTTATTTATATATTTTAATTTTTATATTATACATAATATTAATATTTAATGCACTTAGTTGTACTTTAAGGGAATTAAAATCTTCACAATTAACCATCAAACACTAACATCTAAATATAAGCTCAAAAACTTAAAAACTAATCTTAAATCTTTAAATCTGTCACTGAGCTCAAAAAATACATTATTTATAAAAAATATATTTTCTTATTGTTAGTACATTAAATTAGGGATGGAGGATGGACTTACGAGTGTAATCGCACCCTTTAAAAATTTTAAAAATTTTAAAAATTTTATATTATTTTATAATTTTTATTAATAATTTAGTTTTATACCTCTTAAATTTTTATAATTTTATCCTCTTAAATTTTTAATATATTTTCTTAATAATTTACCTCCTTATAAAAAAACTATAAATCCTTCCCAATAAATCATTATCTTTATACAGACAGACAAAATTGTTTAATTAAACTCTTTTAAAATAAAAAATGTTTCCGCATTAAAAACATTAAACCCTATACTATTCATTATTAGAAAAAGTCCAAATGAACCGACCTTCAGGATTTTTAATATGTAATTTTTTTCGCCAATTAAAATATAAATTTCCGAGTAGGATTTGTCGCTGTCTAGTTTTTCCGGCACGGGTCAAATATTATGTCCCAATAAATACCAAGATATAGATCTTAATTCGCTAGCGTACTGTCGGTTTTATAACAGCTTTGGATCCAAAATTTACATTAATTACCCATAAATTGTGCCGAAACCACAAACATAATAAGAGTTATATTTATAATTCTGTGACCATCTCCCTTAATAATACATCATATAATAAATTAATATATAGTTTTTTGATAATATTATTGAATTTAAACAAAATATATAAAAAATATAATTTTAAATTAATATAGAGAATAATTAGAAATCTATTAAATAATGAATAATTTTATAAATAATTTAAAAACTATGTGATAAATATTATCTTCGGTAGGGGGCGAGATATCATTTACAAATTTAATTAAATTTTATATTTTTATAAAATAAAAAAAAGCATAAAGATAATTTTAACCCTTAACGTTTATAATTTTATCGTTTTGATCATTATTTTTTGATAAATTTAGCCCTTAACCTATATATTTCTGATAAATAGCTTATTTTTTAACTACCGTGATAACTGGACCATTAAAAATCTAACAATGGTGACATATCATATGCATATGATAATATATTTTAAATAACATGACATTTAATCTATCAAATACATATAGATATGAAATATAATTTTATTCTAATATAAATATAAAACAATTAAAATTTAAATAAAATATTAAAAAAATGAATTAATTCTAAAATAAAATGTTATTAAATATTTTCAACCTTACCTACGATAGAATCAAAATCTTATCTTAAAAAATTAATTAATTAATTAGGGTTGAGAATGTTTAGTAAACTTTTATTTTAGAATTAGTTATTTTTTAATATTTTATTTGAATTTTAATTGTTTTATATTTTATATTAGAATAAAATTATATTTCATATATATATATATGTATTTAATAGGTTAGATGTCATGTCATTTAAAATATATTATTATATGTATATGATATGTCACCATCGTTAAATTTTTAACGGTCCAGTTATCATGATGGTTAAAAAATAAGCTATTTGTCAAAAATATATAGGTTAAAGGCTAAATTTATCCAAAAAAAAAATAAAAGTTAAAATTATAAATATTATAAACATTAAATGTTAAAATTATCTTTATGCCAATAAAAAAATATATCTTATTTTCTGCATGAGACATTATTATTACCCAATTTTATATTTTTTGATATTTACCATATTTAACAGAAAAATTAGGTTCTATTTGATAAACTAAATTATGTTAAAAAATAAATATAAAAAACTATATATTAAATTTAAGTTGATTAGAAAAATCAACTTAATATAAATATATATAATACCTAATATAGTTAACTAAATGTGTTAAATATCGATTTAAACAAAAAAAAAAATACATAATTAAAACTATTAATTTTCAATAAATTAAAATTTCTATAGAGCAGCAACATTTGGGAATTAAATATGTCGTTTCTATGTTTCATTTTGCAACTCATTTGAGCCTAAATTTACCATCACATGTAAAAAATTGCGTAAACAGTAACAATAAACTCAGTAAATTTTACTACAATAGATTAGATTTAAAAAATATATGTTTATAGATTTTGTTTTCAGGAAAAATAGGGGAATATTAGATATCCCAGTTGAACTTTTATCGTTGTTGAAGTATTCTAAGGTTCTGAATTTGCCAGTAAATATTTGAAGTTGATCGGTAAAACAAGTTTTACTGCAAAACTATCGGGGCGAGAGTCGCTTACAATAAAAATTTTTAATTAAATCATGCGATTAATTTATATTTAATCGGTTTTGAAATTTAAATAATTTTTTTTACATAAATCCCCTTTTCCTTTTTCTATTTGAATGATTACTACTCTACTATAAAAGGGATTAGTTTTTTCCCCAGCTTTTCACGAGCTCTGTCTCGATTGGATCCTTGAGAAAAATCGCGTGCATTTCTTACAGTATCAAAGTGGGAGCTCGCAAATCGCATTAAAGAAAATAAGGGAAAGGATTTTCTACTTTAAAGGAAAGGAGAATTTTCTTCTTAAATCTCCGTTTGTTGAAATTTAGCTGATTTTGCGCTTTTCCCCCATTTCTAACTCTGCTCTCACAAACAAGGTACCTGTTTTTGTTTCCTTCTGAGTGTCTTCTATCAGTTCAAATTTGTTTGATTGCTATGAATATGATTTCCGATTTTCAAATATTTGATCCAGCTTGAGTTTTGCTCATTTGATTATGGGTTTTCATTAGATTATAGTATCAGGTAGTAAAGATAAGCTGATTTTAATGAAAAAGATGTGATTTTGAATATGAATGAGCTTACTCTTTATTACTTTCAGGTGGCGGCACTCACAGCTTTTTTTGTATGGAAATGTATTTACTTAATTTTCTTCCTTTCGAGGTTTAAATTTTGATTTTCTAAGAGTTTCACGGTTGTCCTTTTAAGATTAAATTGTACTGGTTAGCTTGTTTAGGAGAGTGATTTGAGTGGGTATTTTTTTTATTCTTGGTTTCAACATTAATTTCACCAAGTTATTTCTTGAAACTCCGACCCTTTTTTTCCTATCTGGCTTACTGTTGGGATTTCAGGTTAGTAAAATGCCATGGCCTCTGCATCGGGGTGTATCTGGTATACGGGTCTCAGGCAACAATAATGATTTTTGGGATTCCCAAGTGAAGGATAAATCAGAAAAGGTTATTGTCACTGAGAATGGTTTTGCATCTGATCCCTTCAGTGTTGGGTCTCCAAGAAGCCGGCATAGGTTAACAATGCTGTGTTTAAAGTTAAGTTTAGTTGTGATTGTGATTCTTGCACTTACCGGATCATTTTGGTGGGCGGTCTCCATTTCAACATCATCTAGAGGTCATATATTTCGTGGTTATAGGAGACTTCAAGAGCAGCTTGTTTCTGATTTGTGGGATATAGGGGAGCTTTCTCTTCGTCCGTCAAGGTTGAAAGAAATGGAATTTTGTCCTGAAGAGTCTGAGAATTATATTCCTTGCTTTAATGTTTCAGAGAATCTTGCTTTAGGTTATTCTGATGGTAATGAGTACGATCGATTATGTGGGCATGGGTTAGGGCAAAGTTGTTTAGTTCTTCCACCTGTGAACTATAAAATTCCTCTGAGGTGGCCAACTGGAAGAGATGTCATTTGGGTTGCAAATGTTAAAATTACTGGTCAAGAGGTATTTTCCTCTGGCAGTTTCACCAAGAGGTGGGTGGACGTTTCTCTTGTTGGATAAATTTTGGGTCTAATTGATTTCATCTACCTCCCTTTCCCCCCGGACCCATTTTATTCCTTATAAATGTTTTTCTTCAACTCTTTGCTTTGTGTTATTTCAGAATGATGATGCTGGAGGAAGAGCAAATTTCTTTCCGTTCAGCATCACTCATGTTTGATGGTGTGGAAGATTATTCTCACCAGATTGCTGAAATGATTGGACTGAGAAATGAATCTAACTTCATACAAGCTGGGGTAAACTGAACTTTTCCATGGAAAGTACATTTTGAGCTCCTAG
Source organism: Abelmoschus esculentus (assembly GCA_035048815.1). Classification (NCBI taxonomy): domain Eukaryota; kingdom Viridiplantae; phylum Streptophyta; class Magnoliopsida; order Malvales; family Malvaceae; genus Abelmoschus; species Abelmoschus esculentus. The sequence continues at coordinate 5,419,070 of JAUCBN010000013.1, read as the reverse complement.
TGTTCCATTCTTTATGATTTTTCCCCTTTGTCTATTTTATTCTAGTTAGATTATTTCTGTTTAATCTTCATGGTTGGTCTACTTTTTGAAGTTATTATCACCTCTTACTTGAGTCATTGTTAATGATACTTTTTTGCTTGCTCATGCAACTTTCTGAAATATGAGCCTGAATTAGCTTAAAACCTTCTTAACCAAACGCAGTTAATGTTTCTTTTTCCAATACCTAAACTGAATTTAAGGCTACTATTGCAGATAAGAATCATCTTGGATATAGGATGTGGTTATGGTAGCTTTGGAGCTCATCTCTTTTCCAAACAGCTCTTAACCATGTGTATTGCAAACTACGAACCATCAGGAAGCCAAGTTCAACTCACTCTCGAAAGGGGCCTTCCTGCAATGATTGGTTCTTTTAATTCAAAACAATTGCCATATCCATCTCTTTCATTTGATATGCTGCATTGTGCACGTTGCGGTATTGACTGGGATAAAAAAGGTATCAACTAATGGTTTGAACTTTGCTAGTGTAGAATTTGCTTCTTTCCCCATCAATTCATCCTCCAATTATCCTAATATGTTATAATTTTTTTATGTAAATAGAATCAGTTTGTGTTGGGACATAGACATAGGGCTATAAGCATTAGTGTCAGACAGAAAAAGGCTTGGTTAAATATTCTGTATATTAAAGTTCCCTAATGACTGTTTCAGTAAGATGCATTTGTTTGCAGTTAATACATGCTAATTGATGGATAAATTAACTGTATATACAAATTTTTGAATTCGTTCTCATGAATTGTCTCTGAAAGTGAATTCTGTCAATACTTTTTGTGAGTTTAAGCTGGTTATAATGAAACTTTTATTTCAAAATGTGTTCTACAGATGGTATTTTCTTGATTGAAGCTGATAGAGTTCTAAAGCCCGGTGGATACTTTGTGTGGACTTCACCTCTTACCAACGTTCACGCTTTTCTTCGTAATAAAGAGATGCAGAATAGGTGGAACTTTGTTCGTGATTTTGCAGAAAATATCTGCTGGGAGTTGATATCTCAGCAAGATGAAACTGTTGTCTGGAAAAAGACCAATAAAAAGAGTTGTTACAATTCCCGGTAAGACATTTTCTTAAAGTCATTGTATATTTTGATTATATGAATCCAGAAATCCTTATTACTCAACTGTACTTTTTGATCTTGATATTGTTATTATTTATACATTTGTCCAGGAAGCCTGATTTTGGTCTTTCTATATGTATCAAAGGAGAAGATGTGGAATCTCCATATTATCGACCTCTTCAAAACTGTATAGGTGGAACAAGTAGCCGCCGATGGGTTCCTATTGAGGAGAGGGTAACATGGCCTTCTAGGTCTAATTTGAACAAGAATGAACTAGCACTATATGGTAATTTGATGTTTCAAGGTTATGTTAGAAGTAGATTCCATCTAGCAATGATGACAAAGAATTCTGACTGCCACCTTGATTTATTCGTTTTATCAGGTTTACACCCAGAAGAACTCAATGAGGACACTGCACACTATAAAACAATTGTTCGTAATTATTGGTCTCTTCTGTCACCCCTGATATTCTCAGATCATCCAAAGAGACCTGGTGATGAGGATCCTTCTCCACCTTATAACATGGTCAGGAATGTGCTAGACATGAATGCTCGTTATGGTGGTTTTAATGCCGCATTACTGGAAGCAGGGAAGTCTGCGTGGGTCATGAACGTAGTCCCAACTAGTGGATCGAACTACCTTCCCCTTATTCTTGACAGGGGTTATATTGGTGTATTACACAATTGGTGATTCTCTCCTCTATCTTTATATGAAGCTTGCTATAAGCCGTCATATAGTTTGGCCTCTTCAGTATTCTGCTTTTAGCTCTGAGAGTAAACTAAAATAAAATGCAACGAATGAAGAATGCATTTATATATTAAGACTTGAAGCAAACTCGCTTGACGCCTTGACCATAACTATTTTGCTTAAAGTTTGGTGTCTAATAATCTATTTGCATCATTTTCAGGTGTGAAGCATTTCCTACATATCCTAGAACTTATGATATGGTGCATGCGGAAGGACTTCTATCCCTTGAGACCAGTCAACATCCCAGGTGCACCATGCTTGATCTTTTCACAGAGATTGACAGATTGGTTCGTCCAGAGGTACTAAACCAAAGCTATCATTTTATTTAATCAGGCTAGCTTTAGTTCCCTTTGTGGTTACCTCCTACCATTTGTCAATTCCTGATCAGTGACTCAAGTTTAATGCTTAATGTGTTATTCGTGCCAAACACTTCTCTTGTCATTACAATCAATAATCTACACAAACACACAAGTAAAGGGAAAAAAATAAGCAAGCACTTATTTATCCGGTCTTTCTCCGTAACTGTTGTTAATTTAACAACTTTCGTTGCTAGATTTTCAGGGTTGATATTACATTGCTCTTGTAGAATTTGAATGCCTGTAGGAATTCATGTGTCTGTGACAATAATTGCATGAAAGTTTAAATTTGATATAAATTAAGAGATGGAACGACCAGAGGATCGCTTCTTCTATGAATACCACTTAAAGTAGCATGTATTCATCAGTTTCATTTTAATTCTCTATCATGTTCTTGTACTTAATTAATTATACTTCGGAAGAGGATCTCATCATAGTTAGGGATACATTTTGGTTTTATATTTAATAAAAGAAAACAGTGTTTGACGTGTTCTAGAAAAATGACCCACATTTTTGTACCATGCAAACAGCTATGCATATGTTAAATTCTATAAACTCTGAATGGACCTTCCCAATGCTACCGATGTATTCTGCCATGTTTTAAAGCATTCATTGGTTGATGCAGGGTTGGGTGATAATTCACGATACGGCTCCTCTGATCAATAAAGCTCGGGCTCTAACCGTGCAGTTGAAGTGGGATGCGAGAGTCATAGAAATCGAAAGCAACAGTGATGAGAGACTTCTTATCTGTCAGAAACCTTTCTTTAAGAGGCAAGCCACAAGCTAAGAACATTTTCTAGAGAGACACCGGAGTCTTGGTATTCAAATTCATTTTTTGCATTTTGAACAGAAGGAAGAAAGCAGCAAACTATAGTCGATGAACCCTAAAACCGCAAGGCATACATATGATCTGTAATTAATCATATCGGAGATGCCATTGTAAGTGAGAAAGCATAGATTAGGTTTACAATTCTCATATCTTTGTCTCATTTTTACAATACAATCACATGATTTAAGGTTTCGAACAAGGTTTACAGATTAAGCTTGTAGCTGTGCAGCATAGAGAAAAAAAAAGAGATACACAAAGAATTGGTTGTAAGTGCATTTATGATGAAAGTTCATAATTCATGTTATGGTTTTCTACCAAATCAACATATAGCCTGGTGTTATTGATCAGACTAGAGGAAAACATTATGCACTTTTTAAAAATGATGGCTATAAAAGAGTGTAACACGTAATGTTTGTTACAATCTATTAATTAAGTGACTCAATTATAATTTTTTAAAATTGAATGACCCATTACAAACTTACTATTAAATGAGGGGACTGAATGTATTTTACCCAAACCACTATATGGTATCCAAGGATCTGACGTAGTCATCGCAAAAAAATTGTGGATTCGCAATCAATGGTGGTTCCTCCCGGTCAACATCACTACTCGCCATGTGATCACAGTCATAGTCAATCAACGATCAATATTTCTCCTAAATCCCCACATGCACCGATTGATTGAATCCTCATCCGCACCCAATCATTTTCATTTCCCAAGGGTTTTTCCGACTTTTTGTTCAAAACTTCTCTCTCATAGAACTCAATCCGGACCGTCGATTTACGCTCCCCATCAAACTACATCCAACGGCCAGATAACAAAGTATGTCATTCCTTAAAAAGTAGTTTCCCTTCATTTCCTGCGTCTCTTACAAACCGCAAAATCTAAAAGATCGAAGACTCGGAGACAAAGAACGAAGCGATGGAGAAGGAAAGAGAGCAACAAGTTTACTTGGCAAAACTCGCCGAACAAGCTGAAAGATATGACGGTAAATATTTCGGTGGATCTCTCTATTTATTCGCGAGTTTTTTTTTTCTTGTTTATTCTGTATTTCCTTATTTTTCTTTGATTCGATTGATAGTCTTATTTTGTTTCCTTTTGTCTTTGTTACTTGATTTCTAGTTTGATCTGTAGTTTAGGGAACAGCAGAAGCTTTGGTTCTGATTTGATGATAATATACTGAAAATAGCCAAATAGGTGATGAAGTTGAGATTTGAGAGTGAAAGCAAAGTATTTCGAGTTTCTTTTGTTACATTTTAAAAGAGAAAAAATGTTGCAGGAGATGGATACCGGCTTATCTAGGCATAACGAAGTCCGATTTGATAAATCAGCTGCTAGTACTTTTAACTAATTAAAGTTATAAAACAGAAATGAAATGCTTGTTTTCTTACTTTTGAATAAACAAAAGCCATACTAGACGCGCACATTTTCATAGAAGAGATATTGAAGCTTTGCCTTTTATAAAGAAAAAAAAATCTGTGAGACTCCTTTTCTAATTTTCAAAACTCCAGCTCATTCAGAATATTTTTGAATCGTTAAACATCTTATTTATTTCAGAGATGGTTGAGGCAATGAAGAGTGTTGCTAGGTTGGATGTTGAGCTGACCGTCGAGGAGAGGAATCTATTATCTGTGGGATATAAGAATGTGATTGGAGCGAGAAGGGCATCTTGGAGGATATTGTCTTCTATTGAACAGAAGGAGGATGCCAAGGGTAATGAACAAAATGTGAAGAGGATAAAGGAGTACAGACAGAGGGTTGAAGATGAGCTTGCAAAGATATGCAATGATATACTCTCAGTCATTGATAAGCACCTCATTCCATCTTCCTCGACAGGGGAATCAACTGTTTTCTATCAGAAAATGTGATCATCTTACTTGCCTTTATGTTTTTATGGGAGGTGCAAGTGTGTGATCATCTTACTTGCTTTTTCTTTAACAGGAAAGGAGATTATTTTCGTTATTTGGCGGAATTTAAGGCAGGAGATGATCGTAAAGAAGTTGCTGATCAGTCTCTTAAGGCTTATGAGGTGTGTGAAACTCACCTCACAACAAAATAAAATTCCTTGTTTTGCTCTCTTTTTTGCATCTCATCAGCCCGCTTATCCTATTTTGATTTTGCACCTCAATTTGGGCAGTATTTAGTGTTATTTATATTGTAGGCTGCCACCGTCACTGCAAGCTCAGATTTGCCTCCAACTCACCCAATTAGACTTGGCTTGGCATTGAACTTCTCTGTTTTCTACTATGAGATATTAAATTCTCCCGAGAGGTTAGAAATTAGAATGCATCTCTCTCTCTCTCTCTTACTTGCATGCCAACATGTAGTCTTCTTGAAAATTTGTTCACTTGGGAGAATGATGCCAATGCTAATATTTCCTTTCATTGTGTGGTAGTTTCAGAAATAGTTTCCTTGGTAACCATTGTTTGCTGTATACTTATTTAGTAATTGTAGATGAAGTACAAAGCTGTGATACAAGTTCCACTTTACCAGCTGGTGTTTTTCTAATGTGATACAATAACTGAGCAGGGCTTGTCATCTGGCTAAACAAGCATTTGACGAGGCTATTGCGGAGCTTGATAGTCTGAATGAAGAGTCTTACAAGGATAGCACCCTTATTATGCAGCTTCTCAGGGACAATCTCACCTTATGGACCTCAGATCTGCCAGAGGAAGGAGGTAAATGCTGTGTGTGCATGTCTGTGATTAATTAGGGAATATAATATATATGTATGACAACATTATGTTTGCTATGGTTTACTTATTATCTGACTGAGTTTTATGTATTTATTGATTTTTTTCTAGAAGCATCATCTACTAAATACTAATCACCTTCTCTGATCATACCAGCAATTTCAGTTTTACAACTGCCTCATAATTTCATTGTTGCAATTGTTATTTGATATTCCAGGTGAGCAATCAAAAGCGGATGAAGCTCAAGCAGAGGTAAGAAAATTTTAAATTGTGAACAAATTTAAAGTTGGATCATTGTTCAGCTGGTGACTTCTATCTCTGGTTTTAGATGTTCATGGTGGTGCATATCTTGATTGTTTTATCCCCGTTTCTATTTTTGCTTTTAAGAAATTAACTTTTTTCTTGTTCTGTATTTTGGCAGAGTTAATTGGATGAAAGAGTAGTCTTTTAAGACCGGGCTTGTCAAGGTAGGGAAGGGGCTTGCTTCTTTAGTGACCTGTTTTCAGATCGTGGTTGGTACCAAGATTTGTGAACTATGGATTGGTTTGGTTGTTCATCAGATGCTTTTGAGCTGTTGTTATTCTGTGTTCTCTTCTGTTTAAACATAATTGAATCTGTTTTGTTAGTCTTATGACCGGCTGTCTTATGTTATTCAATTTTTTTTTTGTTTACAATGTTTTCCCATCACTTTCCAACTGATCTGCGCACTACACTCTCATTCTTCAGTTTATTGTTGGGATTTGGTCATAAACTTGGCTTAAATGTTCAATTTGTTTGAGAAGTTCACTAAATAAGGGGACTGATATATGTGGAGCAGCAGGGTTCGATTTTGTGCTTGAACCTTTTGCAAAATTGATGAACTATAAAATCATAGGCCTTTGATTGAACCTGATAGGTAATTGGAAGTTGCGACACTAAGATAATCCTCTGTGTGGCCATTAAATTGTTTGCAAATGGTGGACTTGGAAACAAAAAATAATACATAAAACCTCAGTGGTCTGCTCTTAGGTTTCAAGTTTGTCTTTTCTCTGCTCCATTGCAAGATAAATTATGGTCTTCATTGTTGGAAATGGGAGATGGAGGAGCCTGCAAATCAGCTAGAAATGATTTCAAATGCCTGTAATACTCCTTGGGCTTCTCTACGATGAAAGCATGTCCCGCGTCCTTGATGACAACGAGGTGAGCATTATCCCCCAGGTGCCTACATATTTTTTTTAAACAATGCCTCGATCAGTCGAAAGCCAGAAGGAAAAGTAAAACATTTTCAAGTAATTTGATTTCCAAAGATACTAACCTTTTTAACCTGTGACCCAACTCCAATGGGAATATTTGATCATTTTCTCCCCATAAAATCAACGTGGGCTGAAAAATAGTAGAACCACCAAAGTTGAATCAAACTCTGTCTAGAAAAGGTAATCAAATGGTTAGGAATTAAGATAAACCTGAGAGATTTTGGGAATGTTTGAAAAATTCCGATCTTTGGGTATTGCTCGGATCAGCTCTTTCTTCTCTTCGGTATACTCAGTACACATAACCTGCCCGTGTGAGTGCCCTTCATCAAACGACAAACACAAAGAGAGAGATAACTCTAAACGAAATGCTGACATGTTGAGACACCCAACTGGTTACTAACAGATATGAGGAATTTGTTCTGATTCCAGAGACTAAAATTGTTGTTGGTTCACTTACGTCAATGAAATCTGTTAGCAGACAAGAAGGCACCAAACTCTTTGGAGGCGGCTTGAACAGAGAAAAACCCAGTAGTTCCCTGAGCTTCTCTGGCGTTTGAGGGACCAAAATCCGTGCAGCTTCCTCCAAATCCGATACCCTGAAAACCCCTTCCTTCAGATCTTTCTCTTCCATGCAGACCCCAGCGCAGCATATCACCACTCTCTCAACAGACTCACCGAACTGCGCTGCTAAACTGTACCCAACAAACCCACCATAGCTGAGGCCTACCAGGCTGAGTTTCCTCACCGAGTTGGCTTCCATAACTCGCATCACACACTGAGCTTGGAATGCGTCGGAGCGTTCAGGCCGAGTCGTGTAGGAGTCTCCGAAGAAGAGTAGGTCCGGTACGAAGATGTTGAAGAAAGGGATGAACTTCCTAATGAAGTCACCCCATTGCCACATAGCGTTAACCCCCAGTCCGTGGATAAGTAGGAGGTTAGGCTTGGAGTCTTTGAGGTTCTTGGGGACCCAACAGTGCATGATGGTGCCATCTTGGAGGTCCGTGGTGGTGGATCGAAGCCCTGCTTTGATGAAAGATGATCTGTAGCACCGGGTTCTGGCTGTGGTTAAACTGAAACACCTTGTCATTTTTTCTCTCTCAAGGAGCCATAGAATCATACCACATAAACCATTCCCAAGGGAGTGAAATGATTGTTCTGTAATCACTTCATGTGATGTGTAAGGTGAGGGTTAAAGACATGCAAATGTAATCTGACCAACCAAAGTGATTGGAGTTATTTTCTTCTGGCAACTTCATTTATTTATTCTTCATTTAGGTTTCTCTCTCTCTCTCTCTCTCTTTTCCCTTTCAATCTCTCTCTTCTTCTGGAATTTACTGCTACAGCCTATAGGTGGGAGTATGGCACTGTGGATCACATCACGTGTGCCTGATAAGATTGAATAAAATAGAATTTGTGCGAAAGGAATAAACAAATGGCGCTGTCGGGACCATGTGTTTTCATTTTTATAAACATCACTCAATTTTCTAGGAGTTAATTTTTTGGGGGGACGTAAATCACTTGGCATTAAACAAAATAAAGAGAGATAAACATAAAAATCAAACACAAAAGACCGAAAAAAACTATCGGAAATGATGAAATAGGGAAGGGAGAATAGATCAAAGTTCAGTGTTCGGTTCATGATCTGTAGTCATCTGTATAACCTGACCCTGCTTGAAAGAACTGCACATATATCCGCCGCTGCTCGGCAGCAATCAACAAAACATCTTCATATTTTTCAAGTATTGTGGGCTCTGCGTCAACGGCGTCGCCACTTGCCACCGTCATAACACACGTTTTTTTTACTTCGGGACTGCTCAGATTGGTAAGCTAAGCAAAGGGTTTGATTTAGAATCTTTTTTTTTAATTATTTCTGTATAATACTTTCAATAAAAGAAGCTAGCCATACTAAATTGAACTTGTCCATATACTAGATTTTACAATAAAAGAAGTACTGCCCCAGCTTGCTTGAGTATACTTGTTTTACTGGTGTTTTTGTTTTAAAGAATGGAAAAAAGCAAATAGATGGCACAAAAATATGAATTGCAATACAATCATTTCTTATACAGTTAAAAGTAAATACATAAACACAGTTTTATTTGTGGACTGCAAGCTTCTATATTCTACGCCATGTCTCGCTTCACAATCTTATAGAACAAACAAAATACTATACAGGAGGACTATGTAATATGGTACAACAGGGAGAAATATAGCACTTACATCAGCACAGACATATCAAACTTAAGTTTCAGACAAACAGGAGGTCAACTGCTGATCAAGTTAGAATGTCGATAACGGATGTGGAAGACAGCACCATCATCCCACAAGATTGACAATCCTTTCATTCTCTGTGTACAAGATTTCGGTTTTCGGAAATGTTTATCTGTTTACCTGTTAGAAAGGATTAAAATGAGTAGCATTTTAGTCATGGTTATGCTTCAACGATGCTTTTGTTTCACTAATGATCAGTTTCATTAGTAAGAAAAGTTTTCAAATGAAGCATCTTCATTTTCTTCAGTAATTAAAACGAAGGAGCTCGGGTTCGAATATTTTTTCCCAAACCATGTGCAGAAAATGAGAGATAACATATGGACAACCCTGGGAAAATGAATCAAATGTTCTTACCCGGTTTGAGATAAACGCCTCCAATTTACTATTTGGTGAGACTGTGGATGCCTCGGTAAATAAGATGAGCTTGCACCGATACCGTTTTCGTCACCAGTAAACTGCTCTGAATAACTAGAAGCTGGAGGAGACCAAACTGGTACAACTCCTCCATCCCTTTCTCTCCTTCTAGTGCTAGTAGATGAATCTGCCGTGGAATCTTCAGCATTTCCCACCCCCATTGGGAGATTAAATTGCAGAAAAGTGTTGTTCTGAACTTGACGTTGAATTCCTTGGTTTAATGTGTCTCTTTGTAGTTCTTGATGTATATTAACGTTTCTTGGAACTTCTGCTCTGCTATCTTCTGCTGAAGTTCTCAGATCCGAAGAAGTTTCTTCATGAACGCCTCTCACGAAAGAAGAAGTCATGCTAGGAACCATCTGATCTTCGTATCGTCCAGTTGTAGCTGGAGCATTGTTCCTTGCAGATTCAACGTTTTCCTCCATTTGTATGTCTTGAGGGAAGGCAAATGGTGTGGGTTCAGTAGAGTCTCCAAGGCCTTCCTCAGTTCCATTCTCAATTGCCGCTCTTGAAGCTGCTTCTAGCTGCCACATCTCCAAAAGTGCTTCTTGCAACCTATCTTTTGCAGCATCTATTCCTACAATCGGCAAAGGATAGTTTGATCCGAGCTCGATTCCAGCAGCTTGGAGTACAGATTCAGGAGCATTCCATGGATGGTGAATCCAATCTGTTGGCAATCTTGCAAGTTCAGGAAGCCACCTTCGGACATATTCTCCTTGTGGGTCAAATTTGTAGCCCTCAAACTGTCAAAAAATTTAACTGGATAAGAGAACTGGTTCTGTATATCATCCAAGACAATTGGATACATAACAACAATCCATGTAATAATTAATAAATTTCAATCGCGCTTGCATTATATGACCGACGAATTTCTCATACTTTTGGTAAACAAATACCACAATGAAACTGAATAAGAGGGACTGAAGGAGACAAACATTTACAAATTGATGCATGCAATTATACTTGAGATTAAAAAAAGTTATATCACTATGATTAGTTTAAAGCCAAGTAGCAAGGACAATCTGCAACACAGCTAACAAGAATTTCAGCCAAACCTGTGGATTATCTATACGGTCAAACTCTCGACCGTCTGGAAGAGTACCAGATATATACTGCCAACCGAGAGCATCACTCTCTAAATCTGCATCTAGAAGGGTGTCCCAAAAATACTTCATACCCCATCTCCATGGAAGCTGCAGAACTTTTACAAAGAAACTAGAAACTACAACTCTTATCCGGTCATGTAGCCAGCCAGTGGCCCACAACTCTCTCATTCCAGCATCCACTAGTGGATAACCAGTTCTACCTTGTCTCCATGCCTTAAAATAGCTCTCATCCACTACCCAAGGGAAAAACTTAAGATGCCCAAGAAGAGGTCTTTCATGGCTGTAAGGATGGTTAAAGCTCATGTATCTTGAATATTCCCTCAGACCAATCGACTTGAGAAACAAGTTAACACTCTCCTCACCAGCTTTGTTCCTTTCATTGGCCCATAGAACCTGCTTGATGCGGACTAGGTGAAAGACTTTTCTCACACTCACCTCCCCAAAGTGCAAGTGGGGAGAAAGAAATGAGGTGGTCGCACTATCAGCCTTTCTTCTGTTCTTAGAGTACTCAAGCAGAGGTCCATTGATGAATGTGGTCAAAGCCTTATCAGCATTGCTCCAACCAGGTGACCATGCTCGAGCTAAAAGTGCATTGCTTCCCTTCTCCAATTCATCTTCAAACACCAATTGATCCAGATGACAATTCGTCACGTCACCTAAAACAGAGAGACACAATAAAAATGTACTAGTTGAACAAGGGTGTTAATCATTCCAATTCTTATATTGTTGAAGTTCAAAGAGTAATAGAGAATTGATAAGTCAAAGACATAATTAAATGGATACCAAGTACCAACCTGAAACGATTCTCTTAGGAGGAAGAAGTGGAGCCTCAGGGTCATAGGGCATGCTAAGGCATTTGTCCCAGAAAGCATCAAATGTAGTGAAAGGGCGTCCTTGAGCATCATTTACATCCCAGGGTTCATAAAGTAAATCTGCATTGAAAGATCGAACTTCTACACCATGGGCTGTTAATACCTCCTTTGCCCGATGATCCCTCACCAGTGATATGGGATCTGAAAAAAAGTAGTAAATTTCCACATAAATGTTAATCATGGAGCCTTCTCCTTTCCTTTCCTAATCCCCTATCATGGGAAAAAAATAAATAAAGAACCGACTAGACAAATTTGTTTAATCAGTTAACGGTGTTCATTCTTTAAGTGATTAATGAATAACAAGAATCAATCAAATCTCCATGTAGAACCCAACACACGCACACACACAAAAAAATACTAAATAAATAAACAAACTTTTGACATTAATTCACAACGACCAGTGACAGACAAGCAAACTAAGATTAAAAGAATATATATATACTTTCCTTTTTGTCAGTCCAAGAAAGAGGGGGATAGGAAATGAAAAGAAAAGAAAACTAACCATACAAGTGATTGAAGAAGAGCTGAGTAGCACCAGTAGATTTAACAATCTCGAGAAGAGAAGAAATACTATCAGAGGATCTCTTAGTGATGAGACAGGTGCCTAGGCTCCTCAAAGAAGAGTCAAGGTGAGCCAAACTTTGCTTAAGCCACCACCTCGACACCCTTCCAGGTTGATAATGGCCTTCTTCTTCAGGCGCCCATACAAAAACTGCAACAACAGCACCGGCTCTGACACCAGCTGCAAGTGCCGGGTTATCTTCAACCCTGAGATCCCTCCTGAACCAAACTATGCTACAAGCTCCACCTGCCATATCTCCCCAAAGTTCATCAAATCTAAAACTTGCAAAAACAAAACCCACCTTTTATCTTTCCTCAACTATGTACCATGGCCAGGAAAATCCTTGCTGTCCAATTAAAAATCTTTATCTTTCCAGTTCTTTTCAAAAAGAAGGAGCTTTTAGTCTTACTATTAACAGTTGGAGGAAGAAAAAAAAAAGTGCATGTGATTGCAATAAGTGGGAGAGATAGCTTTGGCACTTATCTTTTACTTCTCTACTTGCCCATTTTATTCGGTGTTTACTATATGTTTTTCTCTCTGGTTTATGGTTTTAATTTGTAAATTTATACTGTAATACCCTTTCAGGACCGATCTGGTCGGATCGAGAGAGATGAATTTGGATCGTGAGTGAAGATAATTGGTTGGTTAATGGGGAGTGGGGATATATCAAAAAGATAGACAATTTGCAGCCACAACTTCTGGTGTTTTTTCCTATAGATTTTTATTTTCATCTTTATCCTTTACAACAAAACAAAATCCACCCACCTCTATACTTCCTTCCCTGATCATCTTTCTTCGATGAAAATGAAAAGATAGGCTGTATTTTTCATCCTATTTTTTTCCAATTTAATTGATATAATAGTAGAAATTATTATGTTTTTTAAGTCTAAATAAATATAATTACAAGGTGATATCTTTTTTTAAGTTAAAATATATATTTTATTTATTGAAGTAGTAAATTTATTATAACCAACCGATAAATAAGAAAAAAATTATATATTTTTGGTATCTTTATTTTATACAAAGTTTATTATAAATTTTATGGTTTTATTTATACATCTAGGTTATAATTCAATGTAAATACTAGATCTTGTAAAGTTAATTATGTCATTTTCACTTTGATACGTTCTTTTTGAAAATTCTCTCACGCCGTATAAAATATATATCTGACAACTCCAAATCCTCCAAAAGTAGTTTGGAGTTGACATTCGAAAAATAAATATTTTCGTGTTTTCGATTTATCCTAACAAAATAAACCATAATTTTTAATTTTTTGATAAAATATACTTACCTTATATATAAAACATTAAATCGAGAGTCTTAAGATAAACATCATTCGATTATCATTTATTTCGTTCAAATAATATAAACTTTATTATTTATATTCTTATTCTATACTAATACTTTGAAGATGTTTGAAAAATCGTCTCTGTATATTTCACATCAGTTTTACTTGATCTTGAGATTGCGTTGCAAGGGTGGAAGGGGACAGGGACAGCAAGCATGGGGAAGACTGCTTGAATTTGGACACTTCTCTTCAAGTAGGCCATCTAAATTTAGAGGGTAATTTATGTATCTCATTTAGAGGGTAATTTTTTAATTGATTCTAAATTTAATTTAACACAAAAAGATTGAGAAGTTATGCCAATGTACACTAAAAATAAATTTAAACTAAATGATTAGATATACGATATTATTTAAAATTTTAATATTATATTATAAATTTTAAACCTTAAATTTTAACCATGTGATTTAAATTATAAAAAATATTATTTAAATTATAAATTATAAATTTTAAAGTAAATCATTAACCCTTAAATTTAACATACATATATAAAATTTAATTTACACAAATTATATATCATAATTTTTTTCTTAATTTAAAATCTCTAAAATTAAGATTTATTTTAGTGATAAAATTCAAATGATAGTTAAAAAAAACAAATATAAACTAATAAAATGAATGAAAGAATGTTGAATTGTTAAGTTAAAATTTAAAAGAATACAAAAAATAAAATAAATATTTAATTATTTAAATTTTAGAAGTATTTAAACAAAAATAATAACGTTCTGATGGGTTTAACCCAAGGATGCTCTCTCATAGATATAGGAGGGTGGCGTGTGGAGACACGCATTCAATTGTCTGGGCCAATGCCATGTCCTTTAGATTCTACATTAAGATGCCAGGGAATGAGGGTACGAGGGAAAGCTTCATCTTCAATTTCTTCTTCCAAATGAATGTTGGTGGTGTAATAAAAAATAATTGATTACTACGATATCAAATTGAAAATTATTTATTTGTTTTTTTAAATTGATTAAAAATTATAAATTATACAGAATTTGATTACATTTAATTTTTAATTAAATATCGAACAAACTCTTTTAAATTCAATTTTTTGTTCTCTTTGCTTGTCCCATAAAAGATTTTCTTTGTTTTAAAGTTGACTGTTTCAATCATACAGCTGCCATTGCCATTTCGCCACGGTGGTCACCTAATGTCTCCCTTTCTCGACCACCTTTGGTCCACCTCAACATTTAAAACAAAAACTGTTCAACTCAAAGGTCCTTTAAAATATCTATAACCTTAATTTTGTGCAAATTTTTTTTTACAAATTTTAAATTTTATCTTAATTATATTTAGAGGAAAAGAAAATATGAACTTTTGGGAAAATTTTTATTACTCGTAACCTAAAAAGGATTAAAAGAATAAAAATGGACAATTTGACTAGTTATTTTTTTTAAAGTTACTTGAATAAAAACATTGATTTTTTATTGATTATTAAGAGATTCTATATTGGAAATTTAAATTGTATCATTTTTTTTTTGATATTTTTATCTTCCATTCAAAATAAATTCCTCCTGTTAAATGGCATGGACATACGTACTGTTTATAGGACTATGGATCACGTCTAATTTAGGAAAGCATGATATTTTTGGAATTTTATGTTTGTTATTGGACTCGAATCTGTGTGAATATAGGACTGACCGATCCGGTTCAATTAGAACTATTATTTAAATAATATAATAATTATTATTAATTATAATTATAAATATATATTTTAATATTTTGATTTATAAAATAAAATTTTAAATTAGATTAGACAAGATTTGAGCAATCAGAATCTTTTCAAACAAGTTTGGCTATGAAACCGGCTTGGAGTGTGAAAAGGAAAGAATATTTTTAATCGTAAGATGTCTATATTATCAAATGTCAAAGAATTAAAAATATTTTCTGATAACCACTTTTAAATTATATTTACATGACCTGAATTAAAAGGTAATGTCTGGGTTAGGTTTCTTTTCTTCCCATCCTCATGTTTAAAATACAAACTCAAATTTTATCACCACCCAATCCTCCCCAAACATTAGATTAGATACTACTCAAAATTTCATATGTCACCGGAATTAATTATATATATATATTTGTGCTTTGATTATCGAGTGATTCTGGTAATAAATGATGCTACTGTTATTTTTCGGTAATCCAGTTCGAGCATTATAATTTGAGAATTTTGAAAAAAACTGTATGATCGTAGGAAATGTAGTTGGTGGTTACAACGGTCCAGCAATGGCTGATTCCTTGCTCATTGGGAAATTACAGACTGCAGACTAGAACTATGGAAACAGGTACGAGAAAAGCTCAAAATGTCGTGTAAATAGTGAATAATACAATGGAATATCCAAATCCGTACAAAGAAAAGGCTGTGTATGAATACAGTATGAAAAACAAAAACCCTGGTTTCATCATCTGATTAATCCCCAAATTATGCATACATATAGAATCGACTGTATAAATATACATAGATGGTGATAATAGAGTGTAGTTTATACATGCAGTGCTAAAGTTTCAGATGGATGCCACAATTATCTACAGAAACAGATGCACACTACAAGACCATCTAAGAAATCTCCTGCATGACAGAGTCGTCGAAATAGAGTTCAGGCCAGTAGGGAGAAGCAGCTCCATTGTTGCCGGAAATACTGCTGGCATCTCCGCGTTGCTTAGTGATGTCTCGGTTGCTGTCGGAGGAATATCATGGGGTGGAAGAAGTCAAAACGATGAGTTCTCGGTTTGGTTATCTCCTTGTCCGAGCATCGTAAAGCTGGAAAAGTTGCCCATTTGATCACTTTTAACTGATGTTTGGGAACCGAAAGGGACTTGTTGGTCTACTAAATGAACTTGAGGTGACAGAGTGAGGTGGTGGAGTTGTTGAGAAGTAGGATTTCCAAAAGAAAAGTGGGATAAACTTGGAGTTTAAGCTGAGAGCTTCCATTTCTGCAATGCTGTTTTGGGATTGGAGGAGTAATTGTAGGTTCTGAAGCTTAGCCAACTGAGCAGCTTCTACGAGGCGTTCAAGGTTAGCGAGGGCTATTAGTTGAGGCAAGCTTGCAAAGATATCGATTCTTGGTTGATGGGTCATTGGATCAATACCTATTTGAATCATTTTTTTCTTTAAATATGTATTCCAGAAGTTCTTGATCTCATGTGCGGCCTGGTAGAGGTGTTGCAATGGCTGACCACCTGAAACAAAACACTGCATGCAAGAATCAAAACATAGAAGGGAAGTGAACTCCTTAATTCACTAGTTTAGTACTAGAGTTAGATTTACTTGTTTCCAAGAATGGAATGCAAATGCAGAACTGTTTGTTCTTGGTCAGTGGGGATTTTGAACAGGCGCAATAGAAGCGACCGTACAGGGTCCCCGAAAAAGAGGGGTCCCAAATTTTGATAAACTACATTCATTAGATGATGTCAATCTCAAAATTTATTGAAAATTTTTGAAAACGCTATTAAGAAAGATTAGTTATAATTGTTAAAATGTTATAATTATTTATTAAATGCGACAATTGATTATAGAATCTTACTGATTATTACTATTACTATTGCTTTAGTAGAATTAGTAAGGTTTTGGACAGACGCAATAAAAACGATCGTACAGGGGTCCCTAGAAAGTACATTTGCTTCTAAGGGATACAATTCTATAACTAGTGGAAGTCATGAACAATTACTTTTAAAGATCATATTTTAATAAATTGCACAGGGCCCCCAAAATCTTTGAACCGTCCCTGTTCTTCGTCATGAGAAAATTTCTCCCTCTTGATGTCAGGGCTCAAGTAATTTGTCCACCTTAACCTACAGCTTTTTCCACATCTGTTGAGACCTGAAACCAATGAAAATTTTTGACAAAAGGATGAAGATGAAGTCAGGATTGAAAATGGAGGAAAATTAACCTGCAAGTTTAGGGAGAGCTCTCCAGCTACCATGTCCGTGTCGTTTTATGTATTGAACCAGCTTTTGGTCTTCCTGGTGAGTTCAAGGTCCTTTCTTGAGGCCTTTGTCGTCACAACTAGTTGGTCTCCCCATCATCCACCCTAGTGAATAGTGTCTGTTTTCCTTGTTCCGAAATTTTTAATGCCAAATTGGCCTCCCTGGGGGCTGTAACCCACAACAACCGTATCTTTCACTAGAAAGCAAAGCAAAGCTAAGCTTGATGATGGATGCCTTATGGATTAAGCTTGTTTCCCGAAAAAATAGTGTAAACCAGTTTTAAAAAAACGAGTGTTTTAAGTCCCTGACGGGTAACCTGATTCAGGACCGTGGGATGTGCTTTGAAGAAATAGCAATAAATGTAGTTTGATTTCTAATTGTTTTTTTGATTAACATCTGAGAATATCTTGCGTCGTCCTCAGGTTGTAACTTGTGAACCCCCATTTTGTCATAAGCTTTTATTTTATACCTTGCAATCTGCTGTCTTGATAACTATATACAGATTTCAATATATTGTGTTTGCATGGCCACTGCTCTTTCTTTAGAGTAAGACTGTTAAGGAAAAACGGATTTTGGAGACTAAATTTTTGAAGGTTTTCAGTGGAGATTCATGTACGTAAATGAGTTGCAGGCTTTGCGAGTAATATGAGACAAAGCCAATACTGTCAACGTTTTGCCAACCAGTGCCACCAAACTATGAGTGGTTTTAAATATGTTATGGAAAAGTCATCGGAATTGTTTATCATCTGGATCGAGTTGGTTTGTTTATTGCGAAGCTATGGTTTTTAAACGTGCTATGTAGCTTGGAGTGGAAGGCATTTACGAGTTGACAAACAAAGGCAGGGTTAGAAAGAGATGGTTAATATTTTGTTGGGCGGGGGATCAGTAGCTACAAAAATAAGCCCATCCTTAACAAAAGTTCAATCGTCAAGTGTAAACCATTCATAAAATGCACCCAAGGTCCCTATAAATGCTTATATGCATTACCAATGCCCTGATCTTAATCATGCGAGTGTTGGAAGAAATTATAAACAAAATCAAGATTATACATTCAATCAGGAATCGGATGCAGGGGTAATAATCAAGAAAAGAATTTAAGATGTCAATCAAGGTGTCCATGGGTCTCTTGTCAGGTACAAAAATACGGGAAGAACATCCATGATAAGTCGAAATGAATAATTCTTATCACTCTATCTTTGTGCTCTGATCATTTTAATGTACAGAATCCTGCGGAGAGGATCCACTGTCTCTCTTCATTTCACTTTGAGAACAATTTTCATAAACTCATATACAAAATAACTGATTGAAGCAGAAGGAAGGACCTGAAGACGGAAAAATATAATAATTAAAAGGCAAATTAATAAAAAATGGCATCAAACATGATGTTCTATTATGGAAACATATGAACCACAAATAGTGTACTTGTGTGTGTCGTTTTTTCTTTTGGGTGGTGGTGGTGCAATATCCCATTAAAGCAATTAGCAGACCAAATGTTACGACTATATAGTAATTTAGAAATTGATCAAATTCAAAAAACTTCAGACAGAAGCACATAAACATGTTTGTGAGATGAACTTTCATGTTCTACCCCCATTCTGCATTTATAGATGGATAATTAGCATAAAGCTTTTGAGAAACAATTGGTGAGATTTTATTAAAAAGCTTATCCACTTACTTGTAGCAAGCTGGGGATTAGCCCAGCATAGAGAGCAGAAATTCCTCCTTGCTCAACGATCCTGACACCAGTTGCCAGTGCACCCATTTTGCTTGCCTGGACTTGCAATTGCAGCTGTCTTCTCACAACTTCAAATGGATAAGTAGCAACTTCGGCACAAGCACCAGCAATTGCCCCATATAGTAACGTTCTCATTGGTCCTAACTCTAGCTGATCTAAAGCATTCAGCTCCTGTCCTATTTGAATCATGTTCTGAATTCTTTTCCTACCCTCCGGGGAACGTAGATAAGCTGATTTCAACATATCATATACACTATAGAATACTGCGGCTGAAGGTGCCATGCTTACAATAGAGGGCACTAGACCTTTGTAGAGAGAAAAGAATCCTTCAGTTTGGACCATGTGGCGAAAAGCACCAATTACACCGCCTAAGGCTTCTCCACCTGGTGCCACTATCTTGGTTCGGATCTGTATAACAACAATAAACAAGTAGTAACTAGCCACCCTCCTAGAAAAAAGAGAGGAATAAATCTACAAAAGGATATGAACAAAATGAATAAAATCCATTGTCAGAAAAAATGACCTCCCAAAGTATAGCCAGTCTCAATGAACCTAGATTTGACAAAATCAATGATAGCACAAAATAGCAATCCTCCATTGGTGAACAAATCATATTTTAATCTAGTTTGAGCACCTATCACACACTTTGAATATATCTTTAAGCATTAAAATTCTCAAGCTAGAATCAAACTTCGTTATTCTGAATAATCTCAAGTAATACTTAGCTACAATAGAGGCTTATAGTAACGATGTCCTGGAGAGCGGAGCCACTATCCTTCACCTTGGTTGGTTAAGACATAACATTGCAAATGACAATAATGGGAAATTATCTTGATCTGTTGGAACTTGGTCCAGCAACTGCACTCTTAAAACTTTAGATGAGAACATTGAAATGGTCTCTAATACCTTTGTTAAACCTCTAATAACACAAAGGATTAACAGTTGCCCATGTGATATTTATAACAATTGCCCCTAATGTACAATGTAGAAGTGCATACAGACAAGAACTGAACATGCCTACACCTCTAAGAACAAATTGAAGATAGAACAATGAAAGGAAAAAATCTCAGGTAGTCCGGTTTCAACATACAGTATCGAGCGGTAAGCAGAGAACAGTAGCAGTAATGCCAGCTGCAGCACCAGCAATGAATCTCTCAGAATTTGTAGTCTCCTCATTTCCAGACAGTCTAAGCAATTGCTTCCTATATGTATCGTAAGCATAAAAATTCACAGCTTTGAATGGAGCCGTGCGAAGAACATTGATTAAGTTCCCTTTCCAAAATCCAAGTAATCCTTGCGTCAAAGCAATCTTGTTAACAAGCTCAAATATATTCCTTTGTTCACCACGCACTATATATTCCAGCTTTAATCTCTCTAACGGAGCAACAAATGTTCTATAACATTTCAAGCAATAATTAGAAATGCATAGGAATCTAGGCAAAAAAGAAAAGGCGCGTGGCTAAATTACGAACGAAATTTGTTAAGGTTACCTGGAAACCATGGCCGCGATGGCTCCAGCCCACAGATGCTTTGTGGTATTGACTGCGCCACGTTGCGTTACCCTAACATTCCGTTTGGCTTCAGCCACAACCCCGTTGTTGTTGTTCTTTACTTCATTTTGTAGCTGAAATTCCTTGTGTTCTGAAACAAGCACATCGTTGCTCAAACTAACGGACAAAAAAAACATGTCCTTAACAGGAATCGCCTCACGCTTTTGCCTACGAGCAACGCAAGCCGTTTTCCTGAAAGAGGAGAAATTTTTAAAAGGAGAAACGAAGTCGATAAGGGAAGAGGGGAAACAGGGGTCGATGAATAGACCACCAGGGACGATTAAATTTGAATTGGAGGGAAAAGGGAGGTGAACTTGACAGTTGTGCAGGGAGTTCTTGAATTGGAGATGGAATTTGGGCATTGTTAAAAACGGAGGTGGAAATGGCGGGGCCTCGTGATTTGGGGAAAGCTTATTATGTTAGGGAATAGAGGGGAGAGGGGTTAAATGGGGAGGTGATGGAGAAGGGAGTGAAGTAAATGGTGGGGGAATTCGGCCGCGGCTTTGCTTCCATTGCCGAACCAGCTATAGTACAAGCTCTGCCTCTTTTACCTCTCGTCTTGTGCGAGTGACCGAATTGGTTTCGTTGCCCTGATTTTTTTACTATTATTTCCTCTTTATGATTTACTCCTTTGATTTACTAGTACTATTATTTAATAGGTAAATAGCGGATGTATTTAATTATAGTTACGATTATATTTAGATTATTTAATTAATAAAAATTATATTTAGATTATTTATTTATAGATATAATTATATTTAAATTATTTGATTATTAAAATTATAAAAAATTTATGATTAGATTATTTTTTATTTTAAAAAGTATATCAATTTAATATTTTTTATTTTAAATTATTTGTATATCATTATTAATATTAAAATATTTTATTTAAAATTATTAATTAATTTAATACATGAATTGATAATTTTTTAAATATGAAAAATGATCTAAATATAACATTACTTAATTGAGCGATCAAATTATAACATTTATTAATTATATAACTCAAATATATTCTTACTCATAATTAATTTAGTTAACCGCTATTTTTAATAATTGAATAATTAAAAGATAATATTATTTATAATTAAATAATATATTTATCAAAATAATTGAATAAAATAATTAAATTATTACTCAAATGTATCATTATAATTAAATTTTTAATTAAATAATTAAATCCATACTTTAAAAATATAATTATTGAAAAATTTATAATTAAATAACTTATGATATTCTATAAGGTAAACTATATAAATGATCCCCGATTATATCTCAGTTTTTTTTATATCCTCTAGCTATGAAAAGTTATAAATTGGTCCACTGATTATCTTTTTTGTCACAAAGTGGTCCGCTGCTGTTAAAAGAGTAATGAGAGTCTGACGTGGACGTTAAAATGCTGAGTAAGGAGTCCATGTGTCATCCCAATCCTTTAATCCCAACACTCTTCAGAATTGGAATTCATAAACCCTAATTTTAGAAATCCCTAAAATTTTTAAAGAGAATGGGATGCCACATGGATTCCTTACTCGGTATTTTAACATCTACATCAGACTCCCATTACTTTTTTAACGATAGCGGATCATTTTATGACAAAAAATAGTCAGTAGACCAATTTATAATTTTTTATAGTTAAAGAATATAAAAAAGAACTGAGGTATAATTGTGAGACCATTTATGTAGTTTATTCTATTTTATATAATGTTGCCGTAGGACTGAGCGCACGCAGTTGACTTCCTCCGTCCTATAAATACTATATCTCCTTCGCGCGTAGTCCATTTTCAAAATTTCTCAGTCGGAGTAATTTCGGGTTTTCAGAGGAAGACTTGAAAGACAGCTATTGAAGCGAAAATTCCCGGGATTCGTTGGTTTATTTGACCTTCGTTCTTTGAAGATGCAGAAACTAGGGTTTCCAAGCGTAAAAAACTTGGATCATTTCAAATCCTTATCACGATCCGGCTCCGGACCCGCGAAAACCTTCCAATTCTCTTCGCGCCCGCCCTCGGATTCAAGTTCTCTGGGAAGTTTCGCAAATTTGAAACTTACCGCAGGTTTTAATCGAGAAATTTTGGTTTAATTATGTAAGTTATCGAACAATTCGAACAATTTTGATGATTATTGATGTGATTTTTGTTTCTAGAGAAACTTGTTAAAGAGCAAGCTTCTGTGAAGACCGATCTTGATCTGGCGGTACTCCTATATCTACTTCGCTATTCTTCTCTCTCTTCCTCCTTGATGTTCATTCAGTTTCGTGAGAAACACGCTGATTCAAGAGTTGCTTTTATTTTTCACTGTTCTTGATTTTGTTTGTTCTTCGATCCTATAATATGGTTTAGTCTCACGACATGACGAAGGTCTCTTCATTTTCGTTTTCTGGCTAGTTCACTAATCATTTCAACAATTGCAGAATTGTAAGCTGAAGAAATCAATGGAGCATATCCGTCTATTAGAGGAAAAGTTGCAGAATGCTTTCAACGAGAATGCTAAGCTCAAAGTAAAGCACAAGGAGGATGAGAAGCTCTGGAAAGGCCTGGAGTCCAAATTCTCGTCGACTAAGACTCTTTGCGATCAACTCACCGAAGCGTTGCATCATTTGGCCAGTCAGGTTCAGAATGGTAGGTATTTTATACATGTGTGCGATGCAATGTCTGAAAATTCATTTTTAAATGATATATTGTGTAATGTACATTTTAAATATTTTTAATTTATGTTCGTAAATAGCTGAGAAAGATAAAGAATCTTTGGAAGTCAAAGTGTCTGAAAGTTCAAAAGCGATAGACTCACTGAATGAACATATGGATGGCCTTTCACTGAAGTTAAGTTAAGCTGAGGAATCTATCAGAAACCGTGAGTTACTTTTATCTTCTTCCCACAAAATCACTATTCTTAAATTATGATGATTACATTTTTTATTTCAATACGAATAAGAGAAGAGCACATTGCATTAGGTGATTTATCATTCTTTAATGTGTTGGACATTTGGTATTTTCAATGCAGGTAGAAAGCAAATAGAAGAACTCAAATTTGAGAAAGAGGAAAATGATAGGTTTTATAGGGATGAATCATGAACAGCGGAGAACTGCGAACCTCATTGAGGAAAAGGGTGAGTACATTGCTTGGTAGAGTTAGTATAGAGGCTTTCTCATACGTTGAAAGAATATTAAGGGGTGCATCAGTTATTAGATAATTTCACATGAACACATAGCCTAATGTGATTCTAGATTAATGTTTTGGAAGATGTTTGAAGTTTCTCATGAATATATGACATACATGCCTGATATTTGAATCTTTCCGGCATTGCACAAATAAACTACTCTAATCAATCTAGGTGCAGATTCTACCTAAAACATTAAGATAGAAAAATATAATAAGTGGTAATTTTATTTTAAAATTAATAATCATGCTGTAATTATTATTCATTAAGGCTCTTATGAAATTGAGCCTAGTATTTATCATATCAGACTTGCTAATGATCCTGATTGGCAAGATAACATATTGTCGCATAAGGTCTTTACCAATTTGACTTTAGGATATTTGGCTTTTCAGAACTCGCTTGCTTTGTAAAAAAAAAGAGAGGAGATTTCAATTTTAAACCGGTCAAGATAACAATACCTTTTGACTGAAGAAAACATTACTGGAGCATGTTGATTGACTGTTAGGTGTAACTTTCAGCCATGAAAACCATAGCGTTTGATTCATTGAAAGCATCCTTGTGGAATATTTTGCATGCAGATGCTCTAACAAAGAAATTTGAAGCAACTGTGGCTGCAAATAAACAGGCTGCTGAGAGTTTGAACTCAAAAATGGGAGAAGTTCAACTTGAGTTAAGATCAAACGAGGATGAGATAAAATGTTTGCTAATCACTCAGGAGAAGTTGGAGAAAGAAAACAGTGATATTCTGTTGAGAAATAATGAATATTCTGAAAAGCTATCAATATCACTTCCGGAGATTAAACATCTTGAAGGTTTTGTGCTGTGTTGGCTGCACAGTTGGTTGAGTTGGATAAACAAAATTTGATTTTTACTGGCAAGTTTGATGAAATAAATTCTCTCTACGACACTTGCTTTAAGTTAGTCCAACAGGAGAGAGATCTTGCTGCTGAGCATGCTCAAAAGAAGTACGAGCAACTCCATGATAATTTCTTGTGCATAACATCGGAAAGGGAAGCACTAGAATTGGTTAACCAGAAGTTAAACAGTAAGATCATTGAACTTCAGAAAGCCCAAGAGGCTGTTATGGAACAGCTTTCTGAAGAATGCCATTTAGCTGAAAAGAGAATCCAGAAATTGGAGTCCGAAGCAGAAAACCTAATCTCAAAGAAGATTGAAACAGAAAAGTTGGTTTCAAAACTGGAGGAGAAGATTGACACTCTCCGAAAGTTCAAGATCATCCGAGAATAAAATGGTTTAGATATAAATATAAATTGAAATTTATTTATTTGAACTATTCTTATTACTAATATAAGCCTATTTGCTTGTCCTATAGCAAGATCTATTGCTGAAAATTTCAGCTTTGGAAATGGAGAATAAAGATAATGCAGTGAAAATGCAAGCAGAGATACATGGAAAAAAAGAGGAAATTGATAATTTGGAAAAGGAGCTGGAGAAACACAAGGCGCAAGTAGTTTCTTTGGAGACACAAGTTGATCAACTGCGAGTTGTTGTAGAGGAAAAAGAACAGCTTAGCCTGCAATATAAAGAAAGGGAAAAGAAGCTGGAAGTTCAAATTTCTGAGGTTTATGAAACAGTGATAGAATATGTAAATTTCAAACTTTGATGCAGGCTTCAAAATAAATTTTAAGTTTCTGTTTGTTTCAGCAGAATCAAGCAATTCTAGCAACCGCTGAAAGTAAACTTATGGAAGCAAAGACTCAGTACGATGTGATGCTAGAAAGTAAGCAGTTAGAGTTATCGAGACATTTGAAAGAGATATCTCAGAGAAATGACCAGGTATTGTTTTTTCCCTTCAATGTGATGAGTTGCAGCACCCCAAACGTTTTCTCCAATTCGAACCAAAAATCTCTAATTTTGTGCCCTAAATATTTGGGGATTTTAAAACCAAAATTAGCGACCTTTTTTATAATTTTTGGAATCTGAAGACCCTGTTTTGAAACTTTAAAAGTTCAGACCCTTCTAGTGCAATTTTACCTTTTCTGTTTTTGGAAACTTTCCTTCCCCCTGTGTACGTCCGATCCTTGTGGGATTTGATTCCCTTTATTTTTCTTAATCATATAAATAATCCGATTCTTCCTCTTTTCGTTCTTTCTTGCTTTACCTGTGGTTGTGACTGCGTCTTCGCCCCTTCGAGTGTGTGTGTTCGGTAAGTTTTCTCCCTTGTGTTCTTTGGATCAATTTGTTGTTTTTGTTAAGTGTTAAGTCGGTTGAATCGAATCTGTTTTGGGGGAGTTTTGGTTTGGTTTTATTCGATTCGAATAGGGGTTCGGAGTGTCGGAAATCAACCAAAAGTGGCTTGGGAGAATCTGAAAATTTTCCAGAATTTTCCCGGAAAATCTGGAAAATCCAGATTTTCTCGGGAAAATCCGTCCCAACCCGTGTCCGACCCGGCCTGACCCGAAACTCGACCCGACCGACCCGAAACCCGACCCGTCCGATCCAAAATCTGATCCGACCTGTGACCCGCTGACGTCAGCGTTGACTTTTTCAACCCGGGTCCACCTTATGTTTTTCGACGTCCTGAGTCCGATGACGCTGTCCGTTTTTCAAAATTCGAACCCGAAGTGTCGTTTTTGGGGTTTTTTAAGTTCGAATACTTATTTGGAAATTATCTTTAGTGGATTCTGAATCAGTTTTTGTTCACTTCAGGTGACGTGGATTCCGAGCCCGAGCATCTGCCTCCTCCTCCTCTTGGACGACCTCCTGTCCAACAGCATCTGGGACCCGTACGTGAGTTTTAGTTAATTCCGATTTAGTGTACTTATCAATGAAATGGCATAGTAGGGTGTCTAACGATAATTGTTACACGTAGGTTCTACTCCTGCGCACTCTAATGGTAGAGTCGAGTCCAGCCGACGTCAGTATCGTCGTTGAGTTTTCTGTTCAGGTGTGTTCTCTTCTATTGACTCTGTTTTTCAGTATGTTCCGTTTTTTGTTAAATCCGTATGATCATGCATCATTCTGACATCACATTCCTGTTATTGCTACATGATATGCTTGCCTCTTGTTAGATTGTAATGCATGCATTCTGATACTGTTTATACATATACATTACATCTAGTAGAATATGTGTACGGGGAAGTTAGTGATTTATCACTTCTATTTAGTGGCTTCACCTGCGGGTCGAGATACCACTTCTGATCAGTGGCTCTACCTTCGGGTCGAGTTTCCACTTCTGCTGGTGTGATGGAGTTAGAGGGGTTCAGGGGAACCTGCTCTTCTGTTGGTGTTCGGAGATGGGTGCATTTCATGCATAAACCGTATCATCTGCATATACTGTTCTAAAATCCTGTTTTATCTGTACTCTAGAGACACACTAGGCTCCCTAGCTTACACCCTCTCAGCTTCTTGTTTCAGGTCTTTGACCTAGGCTACTTCGGTACTTGGAGATTTCTATTTTCAGACTATTACGTATGTTTCATAGTTTTCAGACTATTTTATTATTTTCGGGTATTTCATTATTTGTAATGAACTTTGAATTCGGAACTTTATTTCGGACTTTCTGGACTTTATATTATTTAATATTGGGTTGAACCTTATTTAATTTGGATAAGTTTTCAGTATGTTTGATAATAAATTATTTTAAATAATTTGTTCTTATCTTTTGTTTTAATGAAAAAAAAAACTAGCTTGCAAATTAAGTTTTAGTAATGTGAACCCTAATTTTTATTCTAAGAAATTAGATAAATTTTGGGGTTACATGAATCCTTAAAGATGGAAATCAGATTAATAATTTTGAGGAGTTTGCTCAGGCTATTAATGACATAAGGAGGAAATATGACATGGAGAAGCAAGGCAATATGATCTCAATGCAAACACTTATAATCCGGGTTGGAGGGATCATCCAAACCTCAAGTATGAATCGAATCAAACTTATCAACTTAGACCACCTGCACCGCAACAATATCAACCACAAAAACCATCGTTGGAGTCAATTGTCGAACGTTTGGCGCTAGCTCAAGAGAAATTTCAACAAAAGACAGAGGCACACTTTTAAGAAATTAACAAACAAATTAGTCAACTTACATTAGCTGTGATTCGTTTGGAATCAAAGGGAAAGCTACCGTCGCAAACTGAGTCAAACCCGCGACAGAATGTTAGTGCCATCACCCTTCGAAGTGGTACCATTGTCGAACCTAAAGAAGATGGAGTTGGGTCTCGTGGTTGCTCTTCCTCTAGATCTAAGTCGATTGGGGATGAAGCGACTGCCTTTCTTTTTTGTCCTTCTTGTGTTGTAGCAATGAATTCATCGACAGCTCGGAGTTGACTTGTCAAATCTTCCTCCGAATCACGCTAAGTGAAAGTTGTTGATTGCTCTGGTGTCATTCCTCTATTGGTGGAGTCCATTCGGAGGAAGTCAGCTACTGAGTCTGCCGAAAGTGGTTCAGTTGCAACTGCAGCCGCTGCGGTGGCAGGTGAGACTAGGACAGTAGCTGAGACAGCTGGTGTAATAGGGGGAGGCTGATGTGTAGAGAGATCAACTGTGAAGTCTGGGAATAGAGTTGTGTATGTAGGGAGTTCTTCTCGGATGGTAGAGATGATAGCATTGTTGAACTCCTTGACATAATTCATGAAGGCCAGTTGCCTTTTCTCCATCCTCTACAAGATCTCTAGGAGTCCTGCTGGTGTAATTTCATCCATTGCTGGTTCTTCTATCGCAACAGGTTCGGCCTCGGCCGCATGAGGGATATGTGTTTGTGGAGTTGTCTCTTCCACTTGCATTTTTCTCATGTAGATTTCCCTTTTTCATCCCACACGTTTTGGTGTGTAGGTGTCCAAGGGCATGTTTGCAACCCTTTTTAAACTTCCCAAAGCAGTAATTAAGAAAGGGAAGATAAGGATACCTTTTTCCTTAGTGACGCATTCAAAGATCTGCTCGCTGATGATGTTGCCGATGTCGTTTCTTCTATTGTGAATGATAGAATGGATGAACGCCAATCATGGTATGTCTACTGTTTGATTGTGAGAGGTTGGTAGTAGATTCCTCTTGATGAAGGCATTCTAGAGTTTGGCTTTTGGGTAGAGATGACAACGGCTGACAGATCCGTGGTGCTTCATCATGTTCCATTCAGCTCCGGGTATACAGAGTTCGGCTTTCATTGCCTCGTAATCTTCTTTCGTCAAGGCGATGACAAACTTTGCATGTTCTTCTTTTGTGATGTCAAGTCCGAAATAGGCATTGATAACGACATCGACCACTGGAATTGCCCTTCCTCTGAGGAAGGTATATGGGTTCTTTGCCACTGGTCGATGGGCGTAGAATTCTCGTACCCATTTGATATTTGTTGGATCTGGTTGTCTGGCGAACTGCTGCCATCTCTGAAAGGTTATTTTCGATAAGATGAAGGCTTCCAAACCTAGATCTTCTTCTTCTGTGTAGTGGAAGCCTTGCTCCTCCCATATCTATCGATTTTTGAAATTTCTCTTGTATTCATCCTCCACTGCCAGTGTGGAGAACCTTTTGAACTTTGCTGCTATGATAGGGTTTTGTGGTTGAGTTTCCATTCTTTGTGAAGAATGATGAAGAATTTTGGTAGATTAATTGAATTTGAGAAAATATGGAAAAGATGAGGCCTTCTTCTCTTATGTATAGGCGAAGGCGACCAACTGTTGGAAACGGCAGCAACGTCATCATTATTCTTGGCGTGCACGCTACACCATTCTAGATGGCTCGTACTGGTGGAAGAAACGATGCGGCTTTGAATTGGGCGACAATTTTTCCGGCGAGATATTTTTTCTTGAATTGAACCGTGTTTTGAGGCTTGTTTATCTTTATTTCTTTATTGGACCTAAAAACTGAATAATAAAAGATGTGAGAAATTAAAATTTAAAATTAAATTATGAGAGTTAAAATCTAAATCCTAAAACTAAAAATAATTTTCTAATTTCTAAAACTAATATTAGAGACTAATGAATTGAAAAAATTAGGTTACTGCAGAAGTGTAATAAATTGAATCTTCAACAGGAACCATCTTCTCCTTTTTGTATGGAGGAGAAGCTCATGTTCTAGTTGTTGTCTCCTCATCTGGTGGTTTCTTTGGAATGTATTGTTGTTCAAGGGGCGCGCTGTCTCGGTAAAGGTTGCCTTAGCAAGTATTGTTTAGGCAATCTGTTTCTGGATTGAAGTATAATTCAGTTTTAACTTCAATTCTTTTGCATTCATCTGGTTCATCCTTATGCCTTAGATTTTTGAAAACATTGATCTTTACTTGTGATCATTGACTCTTATGATCAATTTTTCTTTCTCACATTCGATCAATGTTCTTCCCGTGGCTAGGAACGATTTTCCTAATATGATCGGAGCGTGCTCATCTGCTTCATAATCAAAAATTAAGAGGTCAGTAGGAAAAATAAATTTATCCACCCCTACTAAGGGTAGCAAAGCCCTCGATCGTCACCTATTATAGGCTCATCTCAATCGAGTTCAATTCGAGGGAAACCTTTCGCTATATCCATACGGGGAAACAATATTCCCACGAAAACCTAGGGTAGGCGAGCCCCGAAGGTACTTACTAGGCCCATACGGAGGAAAAATATCCCCACGAAAGCGCTAGCATTTCCCCCCACTTAAACGGATGGGTTTATATGTCAAGTTTTAAATGCGTCAAAATAAATTTGCATTATTAAAAATATATTAAATTAATTCAAAAATGAACTTGCAATTTTCAATTAGGGCAAAAATATTTTTTCTAGGGCTTGAACCTCTAAAAAATATGTCCCCAGCGGAGTCGCCAATTGTAACGATCCTTCTAAAATTTTAAAGAATTATACGTTCGAAAATAATGTAGGAAAATAGGGGGTCGTTAATAAAAACTTTTGTTTATTTGTGAAAATGAAGAATTAGAGAATTATTTGAAAAATTGGATATTTAGAGGTAGATTTAAAATTAGGGTTTCAAATTAGGTCAAAATGGGAAATTGAGAATTTGAGAAAAAATTGGGAATTGAAAACAGGTTTTAAACTTAAATAGGGATTTGATTTGAAATTGACAAAAAAATGAATTTATTTTTGGAAAAAACTGGAGTCGCCACCGGCCACTTTGGTAGGCCGGAAACCGTTAAAAATCAGAGATTCTTAAAAAAGGATTCGGGAGTCGATTACGGATGGGATATAAAATACCACACACCGTCCAAAATTTGGTACCTAATCGAATATGGTTACCCGAATTGGAAATTTGCAAGTAAAATTTTTTATTAATTTATTATCCGTTTAAGAATGCGAATATATTTTAATTTTACCGTACCTTTATCCGAAGGCATCGCATACACCGTCGAAACTACGTTTGAGGGCGGGCCCATTACGATCGAAAAAAGAAGTATTTATTAGATTCATTAATTGAAGAGGTGTCGAATGTTGAATAAATGATTTGAATATACAAATATTTATAAGTATAAATACAAAGAAAATAAAATGCGTAAATTAAATTACAACAAGATATATACGGGAAAATTAAATGCAAGAAATTAAATACTAGAATATAAATATGATAAAGTAAAGTGCGTAAATTAAATGTTAGATGCTAGATACGAGAAAATTAAATTGCAAGAAAAATAAATACGAGAAATAAAATACGATAAATTAAAATTTAGATGTTAGTTATTGACACTAAACGGGCTATAAATAATACGGATCACTCCCCGTTGCGGGTCACCGTAAAACCAATCAAATCGAACAAATAAATAAAATAAAGAACGAATAAATAAAGTTAGATGTATAAATACTGTCAACAGGAATATTATGATAATAAATATATAATAAATAATAAATATAAATAATAATTAATAATTAATAATTAATATAATATTAATATTAAAATATTAAAAAAAAGAAAAGAAAATGTGAAAAAAAACGAAGAAACAGAATCATGGGAGAGGGGGAGTTTTCGGCCGGTTTTTGAGGGATTTATGGCCCGCTAGATTGGGTTGTTAGGTAGTTTAGGGGGTAAGGGGATTAGGATTTGATCTTGATGAGGACTTTAGGATTGAATCCCTTTAAAAGGGATTCAATCGGCAGTGAGGAAAGGGAGAAAAAGTTTGAATCAGTTCTGGAATTTTGGGTGCTCAATTAGCAGCGAAAGGTTTGGAATTGAGAGGACGATCGGAAGCATTGGAGATTAGTGGTAAGCATCTCGTTTGTTTACTTGGTTTAATTTTTATTTCGGTTGTTTAGGTGTTAGGAATCTGAGATTTCGGTGTGTTTAGAGGGGGTTTGGGGCTTTTGATTAGGGAAAACCTTAGGTTTCTCGTCGTTTCCGGTGCGATTTTAGGTGTTTTGAGGGTTCCGGCGAGTTCGTCGGCGTCAAGTTTGATCACCGGCGTCGGAAACGCTTTCATCGCGGTGGCCGGAAAACTCGTCGGTATGACGGTCGGCGGCGGCGACTTGGATCAAAGGGCGGCTTGTGCGACGGCATGCAGCCGTGTTCTTCGTGTTCATCCGTTCTTCGGATGAACACGCATGAACACCATGCGGTCCCAAGTATTTTGATTCAAAGTGGGGGGGGGTCTGGGTAATTGAGTGTTAGTTGCAGAGAGTTTCAAGGGAGCTGAGTTAGACCGAGTTGGTCTCGGTCCAAATGGCCGAGCCAATTCAGCAACTAAGGCTTTTGTTACCCAGTGAAACGGCACCGTTTCAGTTGGCCGGGTACGCGGGTCGGATCCGGGTTCAACTCGGATCCGCGTGTTTTTAATGGATAAGGGAAATCTCCCCT
This sequence comes from Abelmoschus esculentus, assembly GCA_035048815.1. Lineage (NCBI taxonomy): Eukaryota > Viridiplantae > Streptophyta > Magnoliopsida > Malvales > Malvaceae > Abelmoschus > Abelmoschus esculentus. The sequence goes on along the minus strand of JAUCBN010000013.1, from coordinate 5,386,450 downwards.
TTAGGTCCCCTAGTTTTAGGTGGTATTTCCTTTTAGCCCCTAAACCCCTAGATTTAGTTCAATTAGGTCCCCAGAATTCCTATTTAGCCCTTAAACCTTTAGATTTCATACAATTAGGTCCTTAAGCCCCTAGATTAAACCCCTAGGTTTTAAATTAATTAGTTTTTAGACTTAATTAGGACTTAAAATTAATTTTAAAGACTTTAAAAAATTAATTAAGTTCTAGATCTGAATTTAATTTAATTTTTAAGAAACTTTAAAATTAATTTAATCTAATTAAATCTAATTTAAAATTAATTTGACTCTAAAAACTTAAAAATTAGACTCCAATTAGGTTTAACTTAATTCTTAAAAATTAGAAAATAATTTTAATTAATTATTTTAATTAATTTTAATTAATTTCTAAAAATGTAAAGTTTTAAATTAAACTTAATTAGGTCTAGTTTAGCCCTAAAACACTCAAAGATTAGACTTTAATTAGGTTTAATTTAATCCTTAAAATTTTTTTGGAAATTATTTTAATTTTAATTAATTTCTAAAAATTATGTTTTAAAATTAATTAAACTTAATTAGATCTAGTTTAGCCTTAAACATTAAAACACTCACCAAATTAAACTTTAATTAGGCTTCTTTAATTCTTAAAACTTAGGAGATAATTTTAATTAATTATTTTAATTAATTTTAATTAATTTCTAAAAGATAAGATTTAAAACTAATTAGGTTTAATTAACCCTAATTTCATTCAAATTAAACTTTAATTAGGTTAATTTAAATTCTTAAAATTTAGAAATTATTTTTTAAGGTTCTTGATTAAATTAAAATTTCTAAGATAAGGTTTAAAAATTAATCTAATTAAGTTTAATCCAACCCTAATTAAACCTTTGAACTTAAAATTCACCAAGTTAGACTTTAATTAAGTTTTAATTAAGATTTGAAGTTAAGGAAAATTTAATTAATTAATTTAATTAAAAATCCTAAGCTTTAAAATTAATGTCACACTTAATTAAATCTAATCCATCGCTCAAGGTTTGTTCTCGAGTCCCTTGTAATCTCTTTTTTTATACAAGTCCCTTTGTACTCGTGAAATTTTGATGTAATTTTATATACCCATGATTTTAATAAAATTGATGAGTTCTTTTTATCTTGTTCTTTTATTTTATTATGTTTTTTTTTTGCATGGCATACTTAGGGAGGTCACCAAATAAACACTTAAGTTAACTAATTTAGAGCCTTTTAGGACTAGCCACCTAAATTAATTAATTAATTTAATTAGGGAGAAAATTTAGTAACATAGCATGTGAATCTTATGTCTCGGATACACTAAAGAGGTTGGTGTTTTGACGTACCATGATGCTGACCTAGAGAGTGTATCTTGGCATCGAATTCATGTGTTATTAAAACCTAGAATTTTGACAAAATAACTTAGGTTTAGAGTTAAATAACTTGGATAGGTAAATAACTAGTAACACTAGTAACTTAGGTCTTAAACACTTAAGCAATGGAGCCTTTCTTAGGATTAGAACTTAAAATGGACAAGATAAAAATGGTTATGCATCTTGCTTTAACCTTTTGAGGAGGAAGTTACATTCCTTTAAATTTGGGTGAGGTTTCCTATTTAGAGGACGTCTCGTTCAACTTAAGTTTAAAGGCGATGTAATTTCTAAATCAAAAGGGTATCCTCGATTCAAATGATGTTCATTTAACAATGAAAAATTAAATTAATATCTGTCTTCAAAATGTCAATGCCACGTAATGTTTTTTTCAAGGTACCAATTTTTGGGCGTTTGTAAGGGTCGTCCTTACACGTAACCGACTCCCGAACCGAACGTTTTTAAAATGAATCTCTAGTTTATTTTTATGGTGTATGGCCTACCTAAGTGGCCGGTGGCGACTCCAAGTCAATTTTTTTCAAAATTAATTATGTTTTTCCTAAAATTTGGGTTTTTCAAGATTAAAATTAATAAAATCCATATTTTTCAAAACCAATCGAGCAAGTCATTTTCACCTAAACTCGCCTTTTTTAAGAGGTCGCGACAAATACATATAATATATTATATAGAATAACATATAAAACTATAATATAAAAATATATACATAGGACATAGATCATGTATCATAAGATAAGTATATAACATATATAATAATATATAATATACTTAAAATAAATATAACATATAAACCGAAGAAAGAAAAAACCATAACATAGATAATAATATAATAATATGTAATATAGTAACATATAAAAGGAAAGTAAAGAAAAATGCTATTAAAAGAGATCAATTAACATATTTATTACAATAAATAAATAAGAAATATATATGTATAAACTGAATCGAAAAAGGAAATGTTGTTGAAAAAGAAAATTAAAGTATAATGTACGTAATATAATAACATGTAAAAGGAAAGTAAAAACAAAAACAATTAGTACCCTTTGTTCACATTGGAACTTAAAGTATAATATATATAATATAATAATTATGTAATATATAGAGAAAATAAATGATAAAATTAAAAGGAAGAAAGCCATGCGGCATTTATGGGAAATAGGAGATTTTACAGGCATTAAATGCCATGAAATTTTTAAAACAAATAAATGGTTCATTCCCCTTTTACACGGTAATGAAAAAGAATAGAAATTAAAGACAATTAATGTTATTTAAAAAGGGAAAGGAAAGTCAATAAAAAAGAATGAAATAAATTTAGAGAAATTAAGTTTATGGTAAATTTAAAAGGGAAATAATCCAACCTTTAATAATCAAAAATAAATGAATGATAGAATAAAAAAATAAATAAAATAAAAAAATAATATGATGATGGTTAAAATTAAAGGAAAATAGAAGAAAAACAAGTATCGAGGGACTAAACCTTAATTGTAAAACTGATTTGAGGGGCTAAAAGTATGAATTTTTCGTGGCCAGAAGCCAAACATCCCCGAACATGAGGGACTGGATCTGTATTTAATCCATTGACCCATAATGCGCAGATCCTCTCCCGAATACGGGTCACCACGCGGGTCAAGGACTAAAACGACGTAATTTTGCTTTTAATATAATAATAAAATGAAAGCCCAAAAATGATCTTGAACCTTCATTTGTTTCATTCTCAGTTTCAAAAACCAGAGAGGATCTTAGAGCTTTGAAAGCTCTGAAGAACATATCCTCTTCCCAGAATTTGGCCGCCTCGTCGACGGCCATGGCAATCCAAAACCCTTATTTTCTTGTTTTAAAACCCTTAGATTCAAAATAGAAATCTTTTTTGACATAAAAAACATGAAAACAGAACCATAAACCTTATTTTCCTTCTTCAGCAAACCAATCGACAACCCCCGAATCTACAGTTTGAAGAAGAGGGGAAGCGACCGGAGGAAATGAAAGAGAGAAAGATGAAGAGACAACATCGGTGACGGAAAATCAACCTTACTGATTTAAAAGGTAAAATCCTAAATTTTGTTTTTCTACTCGAAAATAAAAAAAAATAAAAGAACTTGCTCTGAAAATTGCTTGATATTCATTTCTTTGTAAAATTCTCGTCGGGGGTTACATCTGATTTCGTTGGGGTTTTATACCCGATTTATATTGAAATAAATAAAAAGAAAATTCTAATTATTCTTCTGATTTTAGCTGTGATTTGTTGACTCTGATTATGCTCTGTCGTTTGTTTGTTTGTGAGACACTGTTGGAGAATTGATACAAGAGGGGACCATTTTGTCGTCTTTTGTCTTTGGCTGGATCTGTAGCGGAGCATGGTGATGTGGCTGGAGAGTTGCTGATGTGGAGATGATGGTTGGCATTGATCTCTGATGGGATGTCAAGTGATGTTGATGAACGGGAAGATGGAAGAATCGGGAAACGAACGGATATTGAGAGTTGAACGGGTGGTTCCAGAAGGCTTTGGGAGTTGAATAGTCGGGTTGGTTATTCGGGTCAAATCGGGTCAAGGACCGGGTATTCGGTTTGGGTCTAGGTTTAGTCATGGGTAACCGGTTTGGTGTAAGGGTTTAATTATTGGTTAAAGGTTTATGGATTTGTTGTTAGGTGGATGTTGGGCTTTGGTTAAATTGTATATGGGTTAAGGATGTAATGGGTATATAGTTTTGTAATGGGCTAGCAGATTGGGGTGAATGGATGTAAATAGACTATTATATTTAATATATTTATTTTGGATTTTTTTGGTATAATATATATATTAATATAGTTTATTTATTGTATTTAGAATATTAATATATATGTATTATGGATTAGGTATTCGGTTTAGGGGTTTTGGTTTTGGGGATTCGTTTCAATCCCGAACAAAAATGGTTATTACACCATGAAAGTGTCAGCTCTTTGGATAAATTTATTTGTATTTGCAATGTATGCGCTAGTTTGGGCCATGAATGTTTGCAGAGTATTCTCCAAATTCTGGACTTCTGTTGTTTGCTGCGGAGGCGGTGCCTGCTGCGGCATCTGCTGCTGAGCAAATCTATTATTTTGCTAGAATCCAGTAGCTTGCACTGGTTGATGTTGCGGGTTAAGTGCATTGTTGGGATTGCTCCATAAAAAATTAGAGTGTTTCCTCCATGATAGATTAATAGTTGTTGGACATATTATTTCTATTGAAATTTTCAACATAAAAGGAAGATTTTGGATTGTGTGGTCATGCGTTCGAGTCATGATTCTCACCACATGTTTCGCAGAGAATGGTGACTGCTTTTACTTCTCGAACGTAACTTGGCTTTTGCAGATACTTCATCATATTTTTCAAGGCGGACATTGGGCTAGAATGGAATTCGAAGACTCTCAATTTGTCATGCTTCGTCTATTTATGTCTCTTCTGGTGGTTGGGTGTTGATAGTCGTTCTTTTCTAGCCTATCCAGAATTTCTATACTCTCATGGGGTGGGCGGTCTAAGAGGGTGTCATTGGCGGAAGTATCAAGTATTATCCTCGTAGGGGTGTTCACTGCATTGTAGAAGATTGATACTTGGGTCCACTCAGGCAGACTATGCATGGGGCATTTTCTGTATAATTCTCTGTATCTTTCTCATGACTCATACATTGATTCATCTTCCTCTTGACTAAAGGATGTTATGTCGTTTCTAAGCTTGTTATTCATATTGGTATAACTGAATCTGACAAGGAAGCTTTGGCATAGTTCTGTCCATGAATTCAACGATCCCGGCTAGAGGTTATTTAACCATGCTTTTGCCCTATCTCTTAGTGAATAGGGAAATAATTTTAGCTTAAGGATGCAGGCTGAGACTCACGGCAGCTTAAATAAATTACATATTTCTAAAAATGACTTAAGATGTTGCCGAGCATCTTCATTGGCCGAACCCTCAAACTGGCCCAGGGTGTTGATCATGTTGAACATGACCAGTTTTAGTTCGAAATGCTCTGCCTCTATATTAGGCATCACAACAGCAAGAGTTAATCCATCTAAATCTTTCTCTAAATAGTCTTGAACAGTTCGAGCGCGTTCTTGTCTTGGAATATTTACTGGATCAATTACTACGAAGGCACCACGGTTGTCTGCCACGACGACATTCATACCCGCGTTGTTTTATTGGTCAAGATCTATGTTCATTCTTAGACGTGTCCTTCGATTTAGATCTCGTGCTGTTTTTTCAGTTTCTGGGTCGTAAGGGTATTGATCAATAGTAGGGTTAGACCTGGTCATGCACAAAACAACCCACGGAAGTTAAACTAAAACTAAAACTAACTAAATAAACTAAAATAATAAAAGTATGCAGAAATAATTAGTAGTAAAATTAAGCGTCAGTCCCCCGGCAACGGCGTCAAATCTGATAGAGGCTCTGGAGTCCTATTGGTTCCACCTTTTTCGGATTATAGTATTTAAGATACGGTCCCACGAGGACTATGTCGATTCTACTACTTCTTATAACTGAACTTAAAAAATTAAAAACACAGGTAATTGGATTGATTTTAATTGTATTAACTAAACTATATTAAATTGTAGAAAAGAAATAATTGAGAAGAATGAGGTTAGATTAAATGCTTCGTAGAGGAAAATCCAATTATATTGCTAATCCATTTATTAATGCAATGGGTTAAACTGCCGTCTTGGCGGATCGCACAAAGGGTCGCCGCAGCTGCATAGGCAGAGTTATGACATGTCGATAATTCAACTTTTCATAGTTTGATAGAGCAGCCGTATATATTTCTTCCTTATCCCTAAGAGAAGAAAACTGTTGCAATCCTCGTGTCTTGATGATACCTCCCGGCGTTAATCAAGGGTAGATCACAACCTCACATGCGTCTTGTTATTCATTGAAATACGACCCGAATTAGTCAATGCCTGTGAGCAAAGCTCTCATTTCATAAGCCTAAATCTCCCGATATTAGACAAATAAATATTTTTTCACATACTTATTATCTCGAGCTCATATGCAAAGAAACTTAAGTACCCAGAAAGAATAAACTATGAAATAAGACTTGCATTAATAAATGTCAATAACAATGTAACCTTCCTCTCCATCTACTCCACAACAATCTAAACCTCCAAGGGATTTTAGAACATATTGTGGTCGGCGACTAAGGTTAAGTTATGAGTAAATCGACTTCTTCTCCTCTAATCCTAAACTTAATGAGTGCCTTATATAGGTCAAGTCCTAAGTTGATTTTTCCATGCAAGGAAAGAGTTCTAAACAGAAGAGAAGTCTAATTTCTAATTAAATTATATTAAATAAATCTTAATTCCTAAAATATCTCTTCTCACGGATTGGCTTGGGTTCGACTTCCTAACTGAGTTGTTCTTATTTCTTTGTCTTTTGGCATCTTATCCTCTTCCTGTTGAGCATCACTTGTCGTCTTTCTACGCTGTCGCAACGGTCTTCAGAACGCTGCCGTGGCGGATGCTTCATTGCAATTCAACATCTATTTTATTCTTTGGCTCTTTTCTATGATCTAGTTTCCTTTCTAAGAAAGAAAATTATCAAACATATCTGTTTTATACCAAATAATAGATAAATTCATAATAATAATATTCGGATGCTGAGATATGAAAAATAATCAGAAATATCTATTATTGTATTTAATTCTGTCTTTAACAACAATAAAAGAGTGGGGAAATAATGTAAAAATAGAGGACTTTTAGGTACTAATCAGGAAGGATGATCAGTTAAGGAAAGAGTTGTTGAATTTTTTTTTCATGAATGTGTTATTGGGGGACATTCGGGAGCTCGTGTAACTACTAAAAGGATTTTTGAGATGTTTTATTGAAAGGGACTAAGGAAGGAGGTGAAGCAAAAGGTAAGAGAATACACCACTTGCCAGAGGAATAAAGACGATTTGATACATCCGAGAGGTCTTTTACAACCATTACCAATTACGGACAGTGCATGGTCCTTCATTGGAATGAATTTTATAGAAGGGTTACAAATTTCAAGAGGTAGAGATACCATATTGGTGGTCGTTGATCGATTGACGAAGTATGAGCATTTTTTGGCCCTTAAGCACCCATTTACAACAAACTCATATTTTCATGGAAAAGCTGTTAGGAAATATAATTTGTGATCGAGATCGAATTTTTATGAGTATATTCTGACAAGAGTTGTTCAAATGTTTGTGTGTCAGAATCAACCCTTCCACATCGTATCACCCAGCTACGGATGGACAAACCGAGAGGTTGAACAAATATTTAGAAACCTACTTGAGGTGTATGACAAGAAAAAAAACAAGGAGTGGGGAAATTGGCTTCACTTAGCCGAATGGTGGTATAATACCTCCTTTCACTCGGCAATCCAAGTTACCCTATATCAAGCTTTGTATGGACAAATCCCCCAGTACATGTTACGTATGTTGCAAGGGAATCCAAAGTGACTACAGTGGATAAGGAATTACAAGATCGTGAGGCTGTTGTGAAAATGATGAAATTCCATCTTACTAGAGCCCAAGAGAGAATAAAGCAACAAGCAGATAAAAATAGAAATGAGTGTGAATATGAAGTGGGCGACTAGGTTTACTTAAAATTGCAGCCATATCGGCAACAAACAGTGAGCCAAAAAAGCTGTCAGAAGCTGGCACTGAGGTGGTTTGGACCATTTAAAATTTCAACAAGAGTAGGGAAGGTGGCCTATGAACTACAGCTGGTAAGAGATTCTCGTGTGCATCTTGTCTTCCATATTTCACAGTTGAAGAAGCATATAGGGAGTGAGCCATGTGATACTGAACTACTAGTGTTGGGTCCAGATGGGGGGATCATGAAAGAACCAGTGAAGATTTTAGATCGAAGAATCATTAAGAGGGGCAATCAAGCTATAACCGAGGTTTTAGTGGAATGGGCGAATAGCTTTCCAGAAGATGCTACTTGGGAATTGCTTCATCAACTTCAACTGTAGTTTCCTCTGTTCAATCCTTGAGGACAAGGATATTTTTAAGGAGAGGGCAATTTCAGAGGCTGAAGGAAAGAAGGAAGAAATTAGTTATTATTAATAATATTTAAATTGGTTAATTTGAGTTAAGTGATCCGGTGCATTTTGAAGCCCGGTTTAAATGTTGTCATTTTACTTTTTAGGGTTTATGTATTGTTTTTCCTTCGATGGTTTTGGTTATCTTTGAAAATACAGAACTTTTGTGGCTCTCTGAGATTAAGAGATTCTAAGTTTTCCCCCTTCTGTTATTTGATTTTCTTTTAAAGATTTTAGTTGTGTGTTTGAGTTTTTTACAGAATGTTCTTCACTCTATAAGCTTGGAGTTTGGCCTTACAACACCTTTACCGTTTCAGATTCGAACCACCGTTCATATCTGAATCATCTTCAACTCTTTCTCAAGAGAACTGATAGCAAAAAGTGATACTGAACTCTGAAGTAGCAATTTACATTTATATAGCAAACATCTAAAGCTACACCATCAAGAATTTTGCACATACAAATTGTAGCGACCCTTTAAAAATTAGAAATTTTATGTTTGGGAAGAGGCCACTAATAGAAATAAAAATTAAAAATTAAAACTTTGAAAAGAGGAATTAGAGTTCCAAATTAAAAATTAATTTGAAAGATTGAGAATTTACAAATTAGGTCTTGGAAGGGGAGTTTTGACCTAGAATTTAGAAATTTTGAAATCTAGGGTTTCTAATAGGGATTTAAAATTTAGGGATTTAGGGTTTGAAAATGCCTAAAAGAAAAATAAAAGGAAAAAAAGATTTAAAAATAGAGTGGAGTCGTCACCGACCACTTTGGTAGGTCGGGCACCGTAAAAACCAGAGATTCGAAAAAGACGGGTCCGAGAGTCGGTTATGGTTTAAAAATGGGTTTAGGGTTTAAAAACCGCCCAAGATCTGTACCTTTATTAAAATAACCGCTTAATTAAATTTTGAAAATTTTAAGTTTTAAAGTGGCATTTAAATTAAAATTTGTTTAAAATTCGAATTAAATTTTATTTTTATCGTGTCTTTATTAGAAGGTAACGTATACACCATGACCACTACGTTGGAACGCGGGCCCGTTACGATCGAATAAAGATGTAATTAAATTAGTTTTATTAATTAAGAAGTAGATGTGATATGGCAAAAAGAAGCATAAGCTGTGCAACAAAATAAATACGACAAATGTATAACAAATGAACTAAAATGTAATAAGTAGATAACATGCATGACAAAAATTACATATGTACAAAATAAATGAATATGTAAGTAAAAGAGAACATAAATATAAAGGCATAAATAAAATGCATGAAACAAATAAATATAATGACAAAATAAGTAAATATGCATAAACAAAATAGTACAAAAATGTAAACGCTAAAAAAAACATATATACATAAGACAAATTAATAAGAAGATTAAGCTAAGATATAAATAAATACAAATGCATTTTATAAAAACATAATAAAATACTTGTTCAGAAGTGAATGATGCAAAATAAATAATAAACACCAATATTCACATTAAAAAAAGTAAAATAAATAAACAAAACAAAACAAAACAAACTAAAAACCACTGTAAATGGCCAAAAATAAATAAAACAAAACTGAGGAGATCAAAAATAAGTAAAAACACTCGAACAGTGGCCAGATTGAAAGAAAACAAAAACTTCCAAGCCCTCGCAACGCCAATTTGAAGTGAGGAAGGGCCTGAAAGAAAGTCTCCAGACACGGAGGGACTTAATTGAAATAAAACCTTTATTAAAACGGTTGTAGTCTGAAATTAGTGACTAAATCATAAGCTTTTGAAAATGTTTGGGGACTTCGGGCATGAATATGAAAAGCGGAATGGCTTAAAAACATGTCAAAAAACACGAAGGCACTTAAAAAATAATTAAACTATTTCGAAATGACCAAATTCGTCCTAAATCGGGACCAAATTGAATAATGTTTCGAAAAACCAAGGACCGTAGGCGTAAATTGAATGGGACGGAGGGTTTTAATGACTGTAATAAAACTATTTTTATTTTGAACCTCCATATAAAACACAAAATTAAAACCACCGGTCCCCTTTTACTCATTTCTTCAAAGTGAAAAACCAGAGAAAAGGGAGAAATACTCTCTGCATCTCCAACCATTTTCATAAAAAGGATGAACATCTATGTGTTCATCCTAAAAAAGAACAGAGTTCATCTCCGTTTCCAAAAATCACCGCAAAAAAACAACTTTCGGCCACCATTCACTTTCGAAGACCAAAAACGAGCCCTTCTCCCTTTCATTCTCGATTCACCATTGGCTCAAATGTCGCGGCTTTTCATCAAAAAAAAAAGAAGAGGGGAAAAGGAGGCTCGACCGAACGAAGGTAAAAGCTTCTCTTCCTTTTTTTTTAAACTGATCTTTGGTTCCCCTCTTATGCATGCCAATGACTCAGAAGTTTACCTCTTAAAATTCTGGTTTTTTTATTGATCTTGGAATATGGGGGAACCCTTTTTACAATGCATGGATTCGGTTTAAATAACCGATTATAATAACGGATTCTAAATTCCTATTGGCTTTTGGTTTTGTCTTCATCTGATTCTGATATTTGGCCTCTGATTATACTCTGATTATTTGTTGTGCATCACCCTGCCATTCTGGTTTGTGCGTTGTAGCCTCTGGATCGTACGAAAGTTTTGTTGTAATGTTTTGTACTGCTCTGATTTTTGTCCAGTTGAAATGGTTGATGTACGATTTTGATAACAATTTTTTGTTATTTTGTATGCGTGGTGGCCGGTCGGAGGCGAGGGGACCATTGGTGAACGTCGAGCGGCGACCGGACGGCGGGAGGACGAATGGATAGACGTGTATCCAAAGGGTTACGCGTGACCGTCACACGCGCGTGGGACGCTGAATCGGCAACGCGTGAGGAGCGTGGGGTCTGCTGGAAGCTTCCTCGATTTGATCTGGACCGTTGGATCAAGGGCCAGATCCAATGGTTCAGATCTGGCTGCGTGCATGGAAAGGGATGAGAGTTAGGGTTTTCCTTTGTTATCCGGGCTCAGTATTTGGGCTGGTGTAATTTTTTATCTGGGCTTGTATTAGATGAAATGTAAATGGGTTGTGTTAATAAATTTTTTTGGGTTAAAGGTGTAATAGATTTAAGATTGAATGGGTTTCTTATTTATTTGTTTGGGTTTTATTAATTTTGATTTAATTATTTATTATATAATAATAATAATATGAAAACCAAAAATAAATAATAATAATTAACAATGATAAAAACGTGAAAGGAAAATACATATTAATAAAGAGAAAAAAATTATATACATAAACATAATATACGAGTATATATATTGGACTTTAAAATCCAAGCAAATAAAAGATATTTACATACATTACTATGGTATCCCACAAAGATATTTTTTGCTTTTTGATTTAATTAAAATAAGTCTATATAATAATGTCTTTTTTTTTGCATTTTTATTTTTATTATTTTTTATTTATTTTTTTACTATTACAAGCCCATTATTTGAGTACGACAAAAATAAAATCACGAGTTTAAACTCGGATAAAATTAGTGATTACACAGATATAGAGTCCTTAAACTATAATATTGTTGGCGAGCATACCCTTTCAGGTACCTTCAGGTTCTTGCAGACCTAATTTCATAACCCTGTTAGCTGATGATAACATTTGAACTTCTTCCTCATTATCCAATCCATGCTTTAAAACATCGGTCGATATTCACCAAGCATGCACGCACACACACCGGTCTTAACTCGCCAATTCTTTCTTGATGAGCATTAAAGCGACTATTTTCTCATGTTATACGAGAACGTCTGCATTGTAGTTGGTATTTATAACTAGGAAATAATGCAAGGGTTTTATATGTAACTGCAGATTTCTCAAGATATTATAGGATAAAGAAACTTAGTGTTAAAATATTGTTTAGCTTCGTCTTGCACTTGAATTCAATTCTACACCCACTACAACAGTTTACTCAATAAAACCAATAAATGCTGCTCAACAGTTTAAGTTATGTTAGTTGTACCATAATTTCTTATTAATCAAGCTTCTCCTATGTATACATCGAAGGGACTTGACTGGTATTTTTAAGGAAAAAGGTCCCTGGCTTTTGGTGTGTCATCTGGATGATCAGAGAAGACAGGTATGCCGACGGAGTTTCGGAGCCATATTTAAGGGATAGCTATTGAGCCACCATTTTCTTACCCGCTACAATATCCTTTTGCTTAAACAATATTAGAATATAAAGCATTATCATATATGTATGTATGCGTGTATCTACAATCATACATGCCAATACCATGTTAAGTCAATGTCAGTTCCTCTATATTTCTCTCACGGTAGACATTGTTCATTGGGGATAAGAAGATTATATATAAATTATGTGTAAATATAAATCAGCTAAAACATCTGGAGAAGACTGTAAAGCTTTTCGAGACGAATTACGAGATACAATTTAATTAACACACTGGGAATGGATTTGTTGTCCTAAACATAAAAGAACTTGATTGACCTTACTAGCACAGGAGGCTAAGCCTTTGCTTGAATAGCTTTGGAGGGCCTTGGTCTGGCGGGTGCATGAATTTGCAGTTTGGGCATGTTGGTGATGACTTGCAAAGCATCACCAACATGTGGCACCGCATGCACACCGTTGCTACCATCTCTTGTTTTTGCTGATCGTCCTCCTCCACCGCCAACCATGAAAGGTTACGAGTTAATCCTCCTGATGAGTTGATCTTCTTATCGACTGAACCGTCCCTTGTGGGGATGACGGAGTTTTGCTTGTTGAATAATTGGAGATCTGTTGTGTTAACTTTTCTTATTGATGTATCACATGGTAGGTTTAGCTCAAGGTCTAAGCTCATGTGACCCAGGCTTGGGGGTTCAGGGCTCCTCCTTGGATCCTTACAAGTTCTTGTATGAGTCCTCGTATTATAGAAGTGTACCTTCCCTGACTGAACACAAAAGAAAGCAAAGCAACTATAAGGTTATAAGGGTTGTTATGTAACAGTAATACTACTGCCGAAGCATATTCTTCATCTAATTATACATATAATATATATATGTAAGTATACCTGAATATCAAGACATCTTTGCCACTCCAAAGGTAATGGAGTCTCGAGATGTAGCTCCATATCGAACATCGATTTCATGCTTTCAGGTTTTGATCGCTTGTTTGAAGTTTGATCTTCATGATCATCCTGTGAATCTTTCAACTTCCTCTTCTTTGATGAATTCTCAAACTCGGGGATCGTATTTCTGATCATATCTGGAGGGAAGGGGGCTTGAAAGGAAATCATATAGAAATTAAGAACTACTCCAAAGCTAGCTATACAGTTTAAGCCATCTTGGTTTTCTGTCGTTTCAGAGAGAGTGATCAAATGGGTGAAATGGTTTAGGTGGTTATATAGGCTGGAATTTGGGGTGTAAGGGCAAAGTTATTGATGGTAGAAAACTAACCAAAAGGAAGGGCCTACCTATGCATGACGTGCATTCCAAGTTGGCCTTCAATTAACTACACTGCTTCAAGCCAAGCTGCAGCTATTCAAAGCTTAGATGTGAAGTTCTAACAACCTCTCTCATTGATCAATTATACATAAATTTCACCTGATCCTGATGGCTCTTAGAGCCCCTGCCAATTCAAAACTAAATCATGATCGTAGATGCTTTTCTTGCTCATCCTGATCACAGGCATAACAAAACAAATACTATCTTAACAAACATCATAATTAACCACGGTGAATACTGATAATGAAAAGATCTAAAAAGGTAACATAGTATCGTGTTACGGTCGCTATTTAAATATAGAAAACCTAAGCTTTAACTTAGCTTACGTGGCACGGAGTGGGGTTTCTAACTTTTGAAGCCATGCTTGACACTTGACAGTGAGGTGAGCAGAGGCAAAAGTTGTATTTAGTTTTGGATACTTGAGAAAAGGCGGTGAGAGGTGTGGAAGGGGGGAGCTATGGACATTAAATGAGCAGAGTCTGTAAACAGTTGAAAGGGGGGAGGGGAACTTACCCTTGAATGCCAATGGATCTTTAATAACATACAATAACTTCAACTTCAACAATTGGATCACTCAAAGAACTAAAACTTTTAAAGCTTTCAACACCCTCCTTTTGCTATTTCAACAAAACCCCATATCAATTAATCAATCCATGAACTCTAGCTTTTAAAGCTCTCAACACCCCCTTCAGCTATATCCAAATGAAAATTAAAATTTTCCCATCAGCTAAAACCCTAAACCCTAAATACAACTTTCTTAAACCCTAAACCCTAAACCCCATATCAATTTTCCCATTCCATACCTATCAATAATCTTAAAGTCCCCAAAATCCCACCTCCCCCACTGTAACCAGTTTAATCTTCTTGGACCAGGAACAAACCAACCTTCTTAAGTTTCAATTATCCGTACAGGTTTTCTAAAATATATAACCAATAACATCCAAATCTGTCACTATATCCATACACATATAGAACTCGCCCGTGATACGGGGGAAACAAAACATGTTCACTTGAAAAAGGAAGAAGATGGGGTTAAGTAGTTTTTGATTGTATGCGGAACAAGATGAAAGCAATATACATATATATGATATGGTATTGGTGAGAGTCCTTAGGGCGATCGAGATTTTCACCAACCAAATATAAATTGGCGAGGGACCCTAAATAGAGACTAGACAGCAGATGACATAAATACCCAACCCATTCAACGTCGTCCTTGTAATTTTTCTAAAATCAGTCTGTTTCCCTAACCTAATCAACCCTACTGAAGATTGGAAATTAGTATTAATCTTGAGCAAAAACAAAAGGAAATGGTTGAAATCCAATTAGAAAAAGCCATTAAAAGCAGGCATTGAGGGAAGGAGAGAGAAGAGGAGTGTCTACCTGCCTTCATTAACTCCCCGTCTTGAATTCACTTAAATGCAGAATTCAAGGGGATGAACATTGAAAACCCACCTCGCTTTCTTCAACATCTTTCGGTTTCATCGTCACCGGTTTCCCCTACTCCTGTTTTAATGCTCTTAACCCAACTCTTCTCCCCTTCATTTATGTTCGTCTTCCTCTTTCCTCCCCCATTGTTAATATCAAAATCACTTCCCACTTAGGAGAATAACTGTTAGAATCTACCACTCTCAGTTAAGGCTAGCCAACTACATTCCCTATTCAGAAAGCTGAGATTTTAGATCTTTAAATATTTAAATTCAATTTTAATTATTTTATGAAATCCCACTTTAATTTAAATGCATCATGTGTAAGTCTATATTATTAATTTCTGGTAAAAAGGATATATATTATAATTATAGAAAATATTGTAATTTTATATAAACAGATTTCATTTGTGAAATAAAACACTTTATCGTTTTATACAAAATATTAATCTAACACGTAATTAATATTTTTTGAATAAATAAAATTGTATTTCATTAAGAATCTTAAAAAAAAAACAATATGACGTATAGCCATCATTATAAACAGATAACAAAAGAATACCTTTATATGATTAGGTACGAAATTGTGGGGTGGAGAGAGATAATCGTTTTTTATCGTCGAAGATTTTTTTTATTTTTGTTTTTTTGTTAAAAAATTTTAAAAATTATTTTTTATAAATTTATCTCTACTTCTAAATATTTATATTTTATCCCCCTCAACCTCAAATCCTAACTCTGTCCCTGTATACAATTATATCCAATTCTTTTTATCTATTTAAAAATTTTCATTGGATATCCTGCTTAATAATAACCATTATAATCGTTTTTAATCTTGGCCCTTTTTCATATAATCAACCGTTGCGCTCTTGTTAAACATAATAATTAACACGTAATTAATGTTATTTGCGTAATTTTAATTTTTTTTATGTATAAAGTTATGAATTATGTATTTACTAAATATAGTTTTTTAAGTATGATATAAATATATATTTGTTTCCTTTCCGTTAAGTAAATTGGTTTAGGAGATAATATGAAAACTTTGTAAACCCTAATCTAGATTAAGGAAATGAAATGATGTCTTCTATAAAAGAGGTTATTAATGCTGTTGGTTGTGCCTTACGTGCTAGATAGGAGTCACTTGTCACTTGTATTAATTATAACAATGATAAGGGGTGATATCTTTAAATTTTAATTATTTTTTAAATTTTATTTAAATTAAATATTTTAGAAAATTCTCACATAAAATTATTAAAATCATTTATTAAACATTATTTATTGATATTTACAGAGTATATATTAAATAAAAGTGTTAATTTTAATTTTTTGTTAAAATTATTTAATGATATTAATACAAGTGTCTTAGTTTATTAATTAAATGATATAACTTGTTGAGTTGATCGGTAAAAATCGAAAAATGAAGAACACAAATATTTATAGTGGTTCAAGCTTCGAACAAGCTCTACATCCACTACCTTAGCTCCCACTAAGGATTTTGAAAACAATTCACTATTGAATTCAGCCTTTTTCTAGGTTCAAGGGATAACCTTTACAAACAAATCAATTTTCTACCCAAAATTGATTTAACCCTCACAAGGTTTTACAAGGAGTTTGAAATGGCTAAAAGGATTCTCTCACAAGAAATAATAGCCCCTAATACAAACAAACTCTCCACAAACTTAATTTACAACAGATCAAAGTGAAAAATACAAGTTGGGAGGACAAAGTATTCAATGAAGTGCTTTGAGTTGGATTTGTGAGCTTGGATGTTGCTTGATGTTCAATTCTCTGTCTATGCTTTTGAAAATGCTTCTTTTGATATCTTCTCATTGATTTCTAACCGTTGAAGTTGTTGGGAAAGTAAATATGGACGTTGGAGTTCATCTTTCCATCATAAATGCACTCTGCAGCAGATGGTATCGAAACACGGGATACCTGTTTCGAAACAAACCAAGAAAAGAAAGAGCCGTTGTGCATTTAATAGGGGGTGTATCGATACCTGTTTCGATACAAAAACTCTCTGTGATGCCTGGTATCGAACCTTGTTTCGATACAGGCTAACCATCATTCAAAAATCAACTAACACCAACGGTCGACTCATTTAATGCTTGAAAATAGCCATTGGAGATTAAGGATGTATCGATACCTGTATCGATACCGAGAGTCATATTTTTAAAATTAAAAAATAATTTGAAAATTAGCAAAGATATTTCGATACCAGTATCGAAACATGGGTTGGCAGAATGTTTTGGTATCGAACCTTGTTTCGATACCTATTCTTGATCTCAAGAACAAGCCTTGAAAAATCCCAGGTGTATCGATACCTATCCTCATGGTATCGATACCCTCGTGAAAAAAAGACTTGTAAGAGTATTTCAAAGTTCTTGGTTTTGACTTAGAGATCAAGCTTTGACTTAAGGACCAAAAAATTATTTCAAAATTAGTCCTTACATTTATTTGTTATATCAAAATCAATTTTAGTTTTACAATCTCCCCCTTTTTGATATAACAAAACCAAAAGGAATTTTAAGTTTTGAAATAATTTGGTTGAAAGACTCCCTCTTAATATGTGCCCCAAAAAAATTTAAAATTGTTGATGGTTTTCGAAAACTTAAAACTTTCTCCCCCTTTTTGTTAGATCAAAATCAATGAAGTATAAATAAGCAAGGTAATAGAACAAAGCATAATCCATAGCATTTAAATATAAAAGTTCATATGAAGCATAAACCATAACAAGCAAAGTATCCAAAACATAATCCAACAATAATAAAGACCAAAACATAGGGAAATAAAAATAGGTGCATAAGTTCTAATATGAATGCATCATAACTAGTCTTAATAACTAAAAAGCAAAGCATAAAAAAGATCGACACGATCAATCATCGGCCATGTCATCACCGCCATCATCATCATCCTCATCATCTTCCTCTTCCTCTTGATCTTGATTTCCCTCATCATTAAGTCTTTGGCTTTGACGGAGAGCTTCAAGAGATACTCGCAAGGAGTGTCCTTGAGTCTCTAGGCTTGTCATCCTAGTGTTGATGGCATCAAAACCCGAAGTGAATTGAGTGGAAAGAGTGTCAAGCTTGCCATCCATGGAATCCAAGCGGGCGTTGAGAGAATCAAACTTAGATGTGAGGAAGGTCAACATATCAAATTGATGAATAGGTTTCGGATCAACTGGAGCATGAGGAGGAGAAGGAGGATCACCTCGAGACCATACACCATTGGAAGCATAGACAAAGTGAGCACGGTTGAGTGAAGTTTCTCCAATAAGCTCTTTCAAAGATCCCACCTTGTCATAAGAGTAATCGATGTCCAAATGCAAAAAGATGGTGCTTAGAATGCACGTATAAGGAAAAGATTGAACAAGTGGGGTAGCACGGTTTTGGATGTGCCACGCAATATCCGAGAAGACAATCCGAGCAAGGTTTGATTGGATGTTATCACGGAAACATGTGATCCAAAAATTGTCAACTTGACGGATCCTAGAGTATCTCCCATTAAAAGAACGAATCCACCAAGAGATGATAAGATGGAGAAAACGGTCGTGTGCGTCAAGAGATGTAACCGATCCGGTGAAAGGAGCAAGAGAGTCTTCATCATCTACACCTTTATCCTCAAGACCAAAAACATCAAGGAAAGTAGAAACATTTATCTTGAAAGATTTTCCCATAAGATACGATTCAATGGCTACTACTTTACTCTTGTTCGGGGATAAGATACATTTAGCATTGGTGTAAAAAATAAGGACGAGAGTTGGAAAGAACTTACCGGTATGAGTGAGAAAACTCAAGAACTTCCAATCGACAAGTTGGTCATAGTAACGAAAAGGAAATCTATGTGACGTGATGAATTGAATGTCCACACATCTTTCCTTTTTGAGAGGATAATTCCGAAAAAGGTTGTAGTTGTCCAATCTACGATCATTGTCAAGACTCTTAGCATAGACTTTCTCAAAATCAACTCGTGCAACACGAGATGATGAAGAGGATCCGACTTCGGTACGAGATCGCTTCTTTGGTGCCATGATCTAGGATTGGATAAAAAAAAATTGGATTAGTTAAGAACAATATGTATGCTTGTATATATAATCCAATTCAATCCTATAAAATAATCTAACAATTCAAGGTATTTAAGGATTAAAATTTTTTAAAAAAAAAACATCGAAAAACTTATTCAAACAAAAATTTATATTCGATTAAAACAAGTTGGAATTTTGAGACAAAATCATAGGTTTATTGAAACCCATAAGATAGACATTTAAATCATTCTCAAAAACTGAATTTTAACAAACTAAAATTAAACGAAATTAAGATTTTTCGAAAATATACCTTGAGTGTAGATTAGGATGAATTTTGTGATTATGAAGCACCGTTTGTTGATATGATGAAGTCTTTGATGCGTAGATCAAAATCCCTCAAAGAAATCGTGATGAAATTGTTTTAAGAGAGGCGAATTTGATGGGATTTTAAAGAGAGGTCGGCTAAGGTTTTTGGGTTTTAAATTTGAAAGTGTTTTAATGAGATTATAATTAGGTTTAGAGTGTTTTAAACAGCTTTCGTCCTCGTGTATCGATACTGGTATCGAAACACCCTGTTTCGATGCTAGTATCAAAACAGAGGTATCGATGCAAGCATCGATGCCTGTTCTTCTTGACAAAAACCCAGATGGGCTGATGAACAGGTATCGAAACAGGGGTTAGCTGTATCGATACCTTCGACCTTTGCTTTGCATTTTGGCTACTAAAAGTACTAGAAATGAGTCTCTAAAGCCCCTAGAAGTATGCATATGATGTAATGACATATTTATTATGCATGAAAAAGTTCATACTCCCCCTAGCAACATGCATGGAGTCATCAAGATACAAGATCATGATAAGCATAATTTAATTCAAGATTCAAGCAAGATAAGCAAAAAGATGACACTTAGCAAGTCAAGATAGGCTAGTTAGACCTAACTCTCTCCTAAGGGTCTAAAAAACGCTCCTTATCCAAAGGTTTAGTAAAGATGTCCGCTAATTGATTTAAGGTGTCAACAAACTCTAAAACAACATCATTTTTAGACACATGATCTTTAATGAAATGATGTCTAATTTCTATGTGTTTGGTTCTAGAGTGTTGAATGGGGTTTTTGGTAAGACATATGACACTAGTATTATCACACTTAAGAGGTATGATGTCTACCTTAATGCCATAATCTAAGAGTTGTTGCTTCATCCATAACACTTGTGTACAACAACTTCCTAGGGATATGTACTCTGCCTCGGTGGTAGATAGAGCTATACTATTTTGTTTCTTAGAGAACCAAGATATGAGCATACTACCTAGGAATTGACAAGTTCCGAAAGTACTTTTCTTATCTATCTTACAACCTCCATAATCCGCATCCGAAAAAGCATAAAGATCAAAGGAAGAAGCTTTAAGATACCAAAGACCTAAACAAGGTGTATCTCTAACGTACCTAAAAATTCTTTTAATGGCTATAAGATGTGATTCTCTAGGACTAGCTTGGAACCTAGCACACAAGCAAACACTAAACATAATATCCGGTCTACTTGCGGTAAGGTAAAGCAAAGAACCTATCATTGATCTATATAATTTAGAATCAACACACTTACCTCCTTCATCCTTGTCAAGCTTAGTAGATGAGCTCATTGGTGTGGCTTGAGGTTTCACATTTTCCAAGCCAAACTTTTTGAGCATATCCTTGATGTATTTTGCTTGATTGATGAATGTGTCATCCTTCCTTTACTTGATTTGGAGTCCCAAGAAGAATGAGAGCTCCCCCATCATGCTCATCTCGAATTCACCTTGCATTAGCTTAGAAAATTCTTGACAATAACATTTATTAGTAGATCCAAAAATAATATCATCAACATAAATTTGAACTACTAAGATGTCATTTTTAAACCTTTTTATAAAAATTGTAGTGTTCACCTTCCCTTTTTCAAAACCTTTTTCAATTAGAAAGGTTGAAAGCCTTTCATACCAAGCTCTAGGAGCTTTTTTCAAACCGTATAAAGCTTTTGTTAATTTAAAAACATGGTTTGGAAATTTTGAGTCTTCAAAACTCGGTGGTTGTTCAACATACACTTCTTCATTTATAAAACCATTTAAGAAAGCACTTTTGACATCCATTTGAAAAAGCTTGAAATCATGATAACATGCAAATGCAAGTAGCATCCTAATGGCTTCTATTCTAGCTACAGGTGCATAGGTTTCATCGAAATCTATTCCCTCCTCTTGAGTGTAACCTTGAGCTACTAATCTAGCTTTATTTCTTACAATGTTACCACTGTCATCTAGTTTGTTTCTAAAGACCCATTTAGTTCCTATAGTAGACTTATTACTAGGCCTATCAACTAATATCCATACATTACTTCTCTCAAATTGATTTAATTCCTCTTGCATAGCCAAAATCCAAAAATCATCACTTAAGGCTTCTTTGATATTTTTAGGCTCTATGCATGAGATAAAAGCAAAATGATTCATTAATCTAAGAGAAGAACGAGTAGTTACCCCCTTGGATGGATCACCCAAGATTTCACCACTTTTGACATAGTTGAACTCCCTTGGGTAGCTTACTTCCCTTTCTTCAAGCTTTACATTTCCCAAAGCTTCTATTGGAGGATCTTGTGCTTCCTTATTGCTTGGAATCCCATCCACCTTTGATGCTTGTCCATCATCAATGGTTTCAATGATTCCTACATCATCATCATCACAAGAATCCTTCCTAGGAAGGAGGTTATCATCGAAAACTACATGAATAGATTCCTCTACAACTAAGGTTCTTTTGTTGAAAACTCTATAAGCCTTAGAATTTAAAGAATAACCAAGGAAAATAGCTTCATCACATTTTGCATCAAATTTACCTAAATTGTCTTTTCCATTGTTCAAAACAAAACACTTGCACCCAAAAGGGTGAAAATAGCTAATGTTAGGCTTTTTAGACTTTAAAATCTCATAAGGAGTTTTCTTTAAAATAGGCCTAATCATTACTCGATTTATGATGTAACAAGAAGTGTTTGTGGCTTCCGCCCAAAAATACTTAGGTAAATTGTTTTCACAAAGCATGGTTCTAGCCATTTCCTCTAAAGTTCTATTTTTCCTCTCAACTACCCCATTTTGTTGAGGAGTGCGAGGAGCCGAAAAATTATGGCTAATACCATTTTCATTACAAAAAATTTCAAAACCTAAATTTTGAAATTCGGTTCCATGATCACTTCTAATATGAGAAATTTTTTGATCAAGATCATTTTGAGAAATTTTTGAAAATATGATGAAATTTTCTAAGGCCTCATCTTTAGAACTTAAAAATAGAACCCAAGTATATCTAGAGTAGTCATCAACAATAACAAAAGCATATGATTTTCCACCTAAGCTAGTAGTCCTAATAGGTCCAAAAAGATCCATATGGATCAATTATAATACTCTACTAGTTGAAACATCATTAATGGACTTAAAAAAAACTCTCTTTTGTTTACCCTTAGCACATGCATCACAAATTTTATCCAAAGAAAATTTGAACTTAGGTAAACCTCTAACTAGATTTTGGGAGGCAAGTTTCTCTAAAACACTTATGCTAGCATGACCAAGTTTCCTATGTCATAACCATGCATCATTTTCATCACTAGCAACTAAGCATGCATGAGATATGTTTATGTCATCTAGATGCACCATGTAAATATTTCCTATGCGATGACCTATGAGCATTGTTCTATTGGATTCTATGTCAATAATTTTACAACCATTTTTATCAAAAGAAACATAGAAGCCTTTATCACATAATTGACTAATGCTCAACAAGTTATGCTTAAGACCATTAACAAGTAAGACATTTTCATTAAGAATAGAGGAGTGATTACCAATAGAGCCTATACCCTCAATTTGGCCTTTGGAGTTGTCACCAAATGTCACTACTCCACCCATTTTGAGCTCTAACTCCTTAAATCCTCCCTTGTCTCCTGTCATATGCCTTGAGCATCCACTATCAAGGTACCACATGTTTTGACTTGAAGCTTTGGCCTTGAAGCAATGCTCAACCTACAAACAAAAATTAGTTTTTCACTTTTGGTACCCAAATCATTTTGGGTCCATGAGAGTTAGTCCCTAAAAGCTTGGTTCTCTTAGGAATCCAAGAGGCAATGGCATTTACATTATTAGAAACAATGAGTTCCTTAGGAACCCAAACACTCCTAATTTTTCTATGTCTAAAATGCCTTTGAAAACCTTTTTGTTTGTGGTTTTGAAAATTTCTTTTGACATGGTTGGGTTTTGAAGAGCTTCCTTTTTCAAAAGTTGAACTCCCAACCACTTTAATTTGTTCTTTAAGCTCATTCACCAACTTGTGGTGATTTTCACTCAAGCTTGAAACAAGGTTGTTTAAATCAACATTTTCTTTTTGAAAAAAATTTCAAATCATCATTTAAATCAACAACCTTTTCTTCCAAATCCAAAATTATTTTTGTCAAAGAATCATTTTTCATTTCTAAATCGGAAATAGTTTTCTTGCTTTTTAAAATCGATTCTTTAAACTTCAAAACCAACTCATCATACACATCTTGTAATTCATCATAAGCATCATAAAGTTCATCATAAGATAAATCATTACAAGATGGTTCAAGGGTTACCTTAGGCTCATCAAGAGCCATGAGACACAAGTTGGCCACTTCATTGTCCTCATCGGATGATGACTCCTCATCACTCCAAGTGGCAACATGAGCTTTGTGTTTCTTCTTCTTCTCAAAACCCTTCTTTTTGTATAGTGGGCAATCGGTCCTAATATGACTGGGCTTCTTGCATTCATAGCAAATGATTTAATCTTTCTCTTCTTCTTTGCTCTTTGCTTTAAAGTCCCTCTTTCGTTGGAATCTTCGATTCCTATTTGCCCTCATAAGTCTTGTGAATCTTTTGGCCACCATGGCCAATTCCTCTAGCTCTTCTTCTTCACTAGTGTCCACTTCTTCTTGTGACAATGAAGCTTTAAGAGCAATCCCTTGCTTCTTTTTCTCTACTTCCCTCTTCTCTATCTTTACCTCTTCTTTCTTTTTCTCTTCTTCTCTTCCTTTCTTCATGATCTCATGGGTAAGAAGGGATCTCACAAGAGCATCTAGCTTTAGAGTCTTCAAGTCTTTGGCTTCAATGATAGCCGTCCTTTTGCTATCCCAAGACTCGGGAAGAGAGTAGATAAGTTTCCTCACGAGCTTCTCTTCCGGAATGATCTCACCAAAACCTTTGAGACCATTGACAATCATGGAAAATCTATCGAACATTTTGGTGATGTATTCATCCGGCTCCATCTTGAAGTTTTCATAATTTAGGTTGAGAAGACCAATCTTTGTTTCCTTCACATCATTGGTGCCCTCATAAGTTGTCTCCAAGGAGTCCCAAACTTCTTTGGCACTTATGCATGAAGACATCTTGGAGTAGATGTCGGGGCCCAAAGCACAAAAGAGAATGTGAAGAGCTTTATCATTTGTGGACATTTTCCTTCTTTCTTCATCAGTCATCTCGTTCCTCTTCTTAGGCACTTGCCGATCTCCTTCTTGCTTCATAGGGATAGAGGGTCCATCTTCGATTATATCCCAAAGGACATAGTCATAGGAGTTGATGAATAACTTCATCCTATTCTTCCAATAAGGATAGTTGTCCCCATTGAAGAAGGATGGCTTGGTGATGGAGTGAGACTCGTTCCATGAACCGGAGGTGGAGGCCATTTGAATTTTGTAGTAGAGATGATCAACAACCCTTGGATCTTCTTTGGTGGAGGTGAATCCCTTCAAAGATCTAGCTCTGATACCAATTGTTGAATTGATCGGTATTGGATAATGGCCAAGAGGGGGAGTGAATTGGATATTAAAAATTTTGTAGGAGAATTTTGGTAAAAATCGAAAAATGAAGAACACAAAGATTTATAGTGGTTCAAGCTTCGAACAAGCTCTATATCCACTACCTTAGCTCCCACTAAAGATTTTGAATACAATTCACTATTGAATTCAGCCTTTTTCTAGGTTCAAGGGATAACCTTTACAAACAAATCAATTTTCTATCCAAAATTGATTTAACCCTCACAAGGTTTTACAAGGAGTTTGAAATGGCTAAAAGGATTCTCTCATAAGAAATAATAGCCCCTAATACAAACAAACTCTCCACAAACTTAATTTACAATAGATCAAAGTGAAAAATACAAGTTGGGAGGACAAAATATTCAATGAAGTGCTTTGAGTTGGATTTGTGAGCTTGGATGTTGCTTGATGTTCAATTCTTTGTCTATGCTTTTGAAAATGCTTCTTTTTATACCTTCTCATTGATTTCTAACCGTTGAAGTTGTTGGGAAAGTAAATATGGACGTTGGAGTTCATCTTTCCATCATAAATGCACTCTGCAGCAGGTAGTATCGAAACACAGGGTACTCGTTTCGAAACAAGCCAAGAAAAGAAAGAGTCGTTGTGCATTTAATAGGGGGTGTATCGATACCTGTTTCGATACAAAAACTCTTTGTGATGCCTGGTATCGAACCTTGTTTTGATACAGGCTAACCATCATTCAAAAATCAACTAACACCAACGGTCGACTCATTTAACGCTTGAAAATAGCCGTTGGAGATTAAGGGTGTATCGATACCTGTATCGATACCGGGAGTCATATTTTTAAAATTAAAAAATAATTTGAAAATTAGCCAAGATGTTTCGATACCAGTATCGAAACATGGGTTGGCAGAAAGTTTTGGTATCGAACCTTGTTTCGATACCTGTTCTTGATCTCAAGAACAAGCCTTGAAAAATCCCAGGTGTATCGATACCTATCCTCATGGTATCGATACCCTCGTGAAAAAAAGACTTGTAAGAGTATTTCAAAGTTCTTGGTTTTGACTTAGAGATCAAGCTTTGACTTAAGGACCAAAAAATTATTTCAAAATTAGTCCTTACAATTATTTGTTATATCAAAATCAATTTTAGTTTTACATAACTTAATTAATTAAAAGACTTATAACATAAACAAAAATGGATGTTAAATTTGATAATCTAAAATATAAATTATCCATTCATTCAACACATCAATTTTTCTAAGAATATATATTTTTTTCTTTAGGAATTACTCGTTCTCAAATATGAAAGGATTCAAAAATTATTTTATATTAAAAATATAATAAATCTTTTATCTATTTAAATATAATTTTTAATGGAAAAAAATTATCTGGCTTTTTGGCGTGCATTTACGTCCTAACACACACACAAAAAAATCATAATTTAAATTCAAAATATCAAATCTTATGCCTAACAAAATATATTCTACCACGAATTTCTTAAATTCTAACTAGCTAGGGACGAAACCAAAATTTGGGGTTGAGGAGGCAAAACATAAATGTTTAGAAGTAGGGGACAATCTCATAAAAAACCATTTTTAAAAGAATTTAAATAGGGGGACAAAAGTGGAAAAAATTTTCGGACTAAGGAGTCCCGTCCCATGTAGTTTTGTCGCTCCTTAAACCCTGAATCTATTTATTTTTTTCATCGAGCATAAATAATTACGTAGAAAAAAGTTATGCAATTACTCCTCCGCCAAATCAACCAATAAGTAAATCTTAAACTGTATCTTGAAGTTAAGTATAAACATATTAAATTCATCAGTATTTTTGTTTCTACCTTTGAAATAATCTGACTGCATTTATAATCAATGCATGCACAGCATTTACAAAGCAAAACCCAGGACAAGGGAGCTGATCATCATCATTCAAAACTGCTGGAGGGTGTCAAGACTACTGACTGAAGCTGAAGAATAAGTGCAGCATTTATCTGTGGGGGAAACCCAAGATATATGGACCACCAGGTTTTTCTCTTAGGAAGATGAAACATTAATGCAGATTGGATATTACTACTGCAGATATACTGGTGCATTTATTCTTTCATCTATATATAGGTATATGTTGGATGACGATACATATACATATATGTTGCTATATGTGCATGCACAAGATATATAACATATGCATTTCATTTCTACACATACATACATGCATGCATGGCTGCATGTGTGTATGTATAGAGTAGGGTACCCTGGGGATTGTTGCAGAGAGTTTTGAGTGACAGTTGGGTTGGTGTTGCAGTTTTTGAGTTTGCCTAACAAAGAGACGTATAGGGTCCTTTCTTTTTTTTTCTTTGATTCTCAGTCGGTTGATAAAAGTTTGATATATATCGTGTTAAACGACGGTTTAATCTGACTCATGTTATTTCACTTTCCAGTGTAATATATAGTTTCTAGCAAAGGTTTCCTTATTTAATTTTAAGTGCATATTTCTTCACATCAGCTCAATAACATTGGGATTTAATTTAGAGATGTTACCAGACCGAACAATGTTGCTATTTATTTTCTCAATAGGCGAAGAAAAAATTATTAGGTGAACCTTTTTCATTACGTCATTTATAGTCTCAATTAATCAGGATCGTTGATTTTAATTTTTTTTTAAGTAAATCATCACACCTCTTTACTATATGTATTTAGTGGATGAGTAGTTATTAGGTGGTTATTTAAAAATCAACGGTCCTGATTACTTGGATCATGAATGACATAGCAAACAGGGTTCATCTAATAATCTCTAGTAGGTGAAGGTATTGGATATGGCGGAAGTTGCAGTTGGGAGGCAGAAAAAAGATGGTTAATTATTTATTAAAAATATTATAAATGTCTTGGTCAAAAGTTTAATTTTTATTAATAAAAAACTATTTCTTGGATCGTAATTAGGTTTCTCTCGAAACACTTAATTCATACGTCCTATGGCTTAATAAATTGCCGCATAAATTGGTCAAACAATCAACAAACTAACGAGGGACCGGAGCCTATACTTCTAAGATTTTCATTCTCATAGTAGGGTTTATTTTAGCATTAGTGTTTTAAAACTTCGATTGATCATGAAATATATTTTAATTTTTTTAATAATAATTAATTTTTTATTTTATAATTAAAGATGAAATAAACAATCATTCTCATAATTTTTTTTGTTTTAATTTTTAATCGATCAAATAAACACACTTATATTAATTACTGAATTAATATGAAATAATTTTATGCATAATTTATTTCTCTGTATATAAAGGGGTTAATTTTATTAAATTTTCAACGTGTGCAGCATGGTGTGTCTATATGTTCTCAAATATTATCACTTAATAAATTTCGTTGTTTCTTTAATAGTGAAACCGGACACAAAGTAATCAGTTGTATATACCATCAGTAGAGTAAAATACTAAAATATCAAAATAATAATATTTATAATTGACTAAAATTAAATTAAAATCATAATGTCATGCTTATAGTTAAACTACATCAAAATTATTGTATAATATAAAATTGATTAATTGATTAAATGATTAAGAATGGTATTTTTTTTTATCTTATATGATTTTCAATTATTATATTTATCTTGTGAATATATTTATTTTTACTTAATCAAAAATTAATGAGTACATATTAAAATATTGTTATCTATATTTTTAGTACTTATTTCTTTATTAAATAATCTTATATAAGGATACAATGTTCTATACGTATATATTTATTAAATTTTTCAGTCATGCTTATCCACAAATCAGACTTACGTAACGTACCCATCCGATCGACCGTCAACCAAACCTAAACTTAGAGTAAGATAATTCTGATTTCAGATTAGTTTATTTTGACATGATTTCAAATTAAATAACAAATTATTTAAATTTAACTCTAATTTATTATTATATAAATTATAAATACGTATCGTCAGATTAACATAGTTTATATTAATTTTGATCATAAAAAAAAATTAAATCGTGATTCGATCTGATCCGTTCACGTAAAGTGATATCGCCTAATTTGAAAAATTCAGTCTTAGTTTTTTAAATTTGTTTGAATATACTTTTGCATCCCCATCGTGTGTCCATGGCAGATTAATGTCACCAAATCACATGTTTGTCATTGATTGATGATGAGACTCATTATATCCCTATGGCTGTGGCTATGGCTATGGCTATGGCTATGGCTATGGCTATGGTTCCACATTACTACGACTGCATGCACGCAGACAGATGAGTGATAAACATATGGAACCAACAACAATTAAAAGTCGTCGCGTCTTGTGCCTATCGTATTAATGAAGTTAGTTTAGACGATAAGAAAAGTTATTGCAAGAGAATGGTTTAAACACACCAAGATCACAATCAGATACTTGGTAAGATTAAGTTAAGAAGGGCAAGTTACATGAGTTTATTATTGACGTTAATATCATCGTTATTAAAATCATTAAATTTATTAATAAATATTAAAAAATTTAAAAACTCGACGTATATTTATAAATTATTTTAAAAAATTATTAAATTATCTTTTATATTATATAATTTTTAAAATAACTAGATCAAATATTAACTTTGCTCAATTTTAAAAGTAAAGTATATTAAATTTTAAATTATAAATCACAAAAAAAATTATTAAATGTTAAAACTAAAACCCTAAATACAAAATATGAAACTTAGAACCCTAAACATGAAACCTTAATAACAAATACGGAATTTAAATGATTTTTTCTATTTATTTTCAGAAATTGGTAGCATGTGCTGGTCTGAGCAGATTTTTTATATCAAGCTGTAAGATCAGGTATGTTTGAACAAACATAGAATATTAGGTTAACATATTTCATAGACTTTGAGATTTAGTCTTTATATTTTAAATAAAATGAGAACTAAATCCTCTTATTCTTTTATAATGGCTACAAACACGTTCGTGTGACTATAACCTTACTTACTAAACGTGGAACGGATGACGGATCTCTTACTAGAGTTATTTCATAGCGGAGGGGAATCCAGCGAAGAACAGTGTCCCACTGACCCGTGCTACTGTCAAGGACACTCATGGAGACTATGAAAAATTGCTGCTGGTACTTGCAGGATATGGCGAGGCTGGAATCTGATATCGTGACAGGCTTCTGTGTTGAAGAAAATATGAAATCTAAAATGAAATTCAGGCATTAGAAAGATTCCAAACCAAAAAGTCGCATGGTTTTAAACGTGATAAAAACACGACATCCCCAATGTCAACACGAATTTAGCTATATAAATAATAAATAATGAATAACTAATAAAATATGTAAATAATAAATATAATAATTAATAAAATATAAATGTATTAAAAATTAAAAAAAAAAAGGAAAAATCGCGAAAAAAATCTGGAAAACTGAATGTGGGTGAGTGCCGATTTTATAGGGATTAGATTGAGTATAGGATTAGGTTGGTATGTGGCCGGATCTTTTGGGATTAGGTTATGGTTTTGATTCTTGAGTGTTTAGAGGGATTTGGGATAGAGTTTGAGTCATAGAGGGTTGTTGGATTGAATCCCTTTAAAAGGGGATTCAATCGACTTGGTGAAAGGGGGGGATTCGGATTTGGAGGAAATCAGAAGCTTGAATCGCCGGAATTGGAGTCAAAAATCCGGAAGAAGAGACTTGAATCGGGTAAGTTTGCTTCCGTTTTTGTTGTTTCATCTGAATACCATTGCTTTTTGTTTGGTTTTGGGATTGGGTTTCTAGTTTAGGGTGTAGTTCATAAGTTTTAGATGTTTAGGGGAAGCGTTAGATCAGTTTTCAGGGGGTTTTGAATCGAAGGTATAAGGTTTCGGGGTGTTTTTAACTCTTTTAGGGGTGTTTCGGTGTTACCGGTGCTCTCACCGGCGACGGATTTCATCTCCGGCGCCGGAAACAGCATTAGAAGAGTGGCCGGAGTCTCCGTTGCGATGGCCGAAAAAACTCGTCAGAGTGATCATCTGCGGCGGCGCTCGGATCTGGGGGAAGTCAGTGCGGCAGCTCTGGGGGATGTTCTTCATGTTCTTCCAAGAACATGAAGAACACCAAGCAAGAACAAGGGTTTTTAATCCAAAATACTCTTGTTTCTGGGTTTTTGAGTGTTATAGCCCAGAGAATTTTGAGCCGAGTTGGCTGGCCGAGTTGGTGAGGGTGAGCATCTGGCCGAGTGAACTCGGTCTAAAGGGGGTATATCCACCTCTAAACGGCACCGTTTTGGGCAGCGAGCACGCGGGTCGGATCCGGGTTCAACCTGGATCCACTTGTTCTGGTTGTTTAAGGGATATTTACACCCTAGGTCCTCCTAGGTTTAAGGTGTCTCTCAATCTAGCCACCAAAACTCAAAATTTAACCCCTAGAACCCCAATTAGGTCCCTAGAGTCTTAGATTTGATTCAATTAGGTCCTCAAACCCCTAATTAGACCCCCTAGGATTAAATTAATTAATTTTGAACTTAATTAGGGTAAAAATTAATTTTAAAAACTTAAAATTTATTAATTAAGTTCTAAATTAGGATTTAATTTTTTTAAGGTACTTTAAAATTAATTTAACTTAGTTAAATCTAATATAAAATTAATTTGACCCCAAGACTTTGAAATTAGACTTAAATTAGGTTCAATTTAGTTCTTAAAATTTAGAAAATAATTTTAATTAAATAATTTTAATTAATTTTAATTAATTTCTAAAAAATAAAGTTTAAAAATTAATCCAACTTAATTAGGTCTGATTTTGCCTTAAAACCTTAAAACATTCACCAAATTAGACTCTAATTAGGCTTACTTTAATTCTTAAAATTTAGGAAATAATTTAAATGAATTAATTTAATTAATTTCTAAAAGATAAGACTTAAAATTATTTAGGTCTAGTTAACCTTAAATTTCACTAAACTAAACATTAATTAGGATAATTTAATTTCTTAAAATTTAGAACTTATTTTAATTAAGTCACTTAATTAATTTTAAATTTTTTAAGATAAGATTTAAAAATTAACTTAATTAAATCTAATTTAACCTTAATCGTACTAAAAACCTAGAATTTAATTAGGATTTAATTAAAATTCGGAGATTAGGAAAAATTAATTAAATAATTAATTTAATTAAAAATTTTCTAAACTTTAAAATTAATTATACACTTAATTAAATCTAATCCTTACTTTTGAAGCTTGAATCCTAGTCCCTTTTTTATCTCTTCCAATGCAAGTCCCTTTTGTATTAATGATGATAATTCTGATGTAATTTGCATTCTCATGATTCTAATAAAAATATCAAGTTCCTTTTTATCTTATTTGTTTATTTTATTATGTTTTTGCATGACATATTTTAGGTAGATCACTTAATAAACACTTAAGTTAATCAATTTAGAGCCATTTAGGACCAATCACTTAAATTAATTGATTAATTTAATTAGGGAGACAATTTAGTAACATAGCATTTGAATCTTATATCTCGGATACACTAAAGAGGTTGGTGTATTGACATATCATGATGCTGACATAGAGAGTGTACCTTGGTATCGAATTCATGTGCTATTTAAACCTAGAATTTTGATAAAATAACTTAGGCCTAGTATTAAATATAATTGATAGGTAGGTAACTAGTAACATTAGTAACTTAGGTTTTAAACACTTAAGAAATGAAGCCTTTTTAGGATTAGAACTTAAAATAAACAAGATAAAAACGGTCATGCATTTTACTTTAACCTTTTGAGGCGGAAGTTACATTCCTTTTAATTTGGGTGAGGTTTCCTATCTAGAGGACGTCTCGTTCAACTCAAGTTTAAAGGTGATGTAATTTCTAAATCAAAAGGATATCCAAAATTCAAATAATGTTCACTTAACAATAAAAATTAAATTAATATCTATCTTCAAAGTATCAATGCCACGTAAGTTTTCTAAGGTACCAATTTTTGGGCGTTTGTAAGGGTCGTCCTTACACGTAACCGACTCCCAAACCCAACATTTTTAAATAAATCTCTGGTTTGTTTTATGGTGTCTGGCCTACCAAAGTGGCCGGTGGCGACTCCAAGTCAATTTTTTTTTTCAAAATTAAATTATATTTTTCTTAAAATTTGGTTTTTTTTGATAAAATTTATATTTTCAAAATTAATAGCCAAGTCATTTTCACCTAAACTCGAGTTTTTTAAAGAGGTCGCGATAGCTTGGCGACTTCGCTGGGGACTTAAAAAATTATTTTTTGTGAGTTAGGCCTAACTTTTTTTAAATTTTACGTGGCATTTTGGCATTTTGAAGATAAATATTAATTTAATTTTCTATTGTTAAGTAAATATTATTTGAATGAGGATAACTTTTTACTTTTGTGATATATCTTGTCATTCATGCATAAGCTCTCGACCCGAGCTTTCACCCTTAAGTGGGAGTTAGATATTATCCGACGTGATACTCTCTAGCTCTGAGTTTCGGATTTTTATTTGCTTCCGGTATACTAACCTTACGCATCGTGGGGTCTTCACCTCCGTTGTAAGGGACCTATACCACCGAATCAATGTCTTATCGTCGCAGTAGGCGATAACGACAGTTCGGGAACCCAGTGTCTAGATCAAAAACCGCATATAGAGTAGAAACATACCCCTTCTAGAGCCAGACAGGAACCATAAGATAAGGCGGTATGCTGCCGAAATGCCGTCAAACTTAGGATTTCTCTGTTAACATGCTCTCTAGTTATTTTACGCATTTTAGCATGCTCTCTGGTTGTTTTATGAAATTTAGCCTGTTCTCTGGTTACTTTTCTTTGCATTTTTAATTGCTCTATGGTTATTTTTTCCAAGCACCTCTTTATTATCTTGTTTTATCTTTATATTTATCCTACTAACACATTTCCTTTCTGTTTTCGTTTTTTGGTCCTTTTATGCATTTTATTTTTTTACTTGGCATATCATTTGCATGGGTATTAATTCGAAAAGCAGTAAAGTTAGAAGTATCCAAAAATATCAAAAGGGATCATTATAGGCGAAGGTAATACGGAAGTCTGGACATGGTCAGAAGCAGTTCAGCATGAGAAAGGTGATAGCTTGCCGTCAGGAGGAGGAGCGTGGATGACCAAGTATGAAGCAGCGCAGCGTACCATCCAGAATCAGAGTTGGTCAATTTCAAAGGTCGGAAGCGTCGCATCTTATGTACAAACGTTATCGAGAGAAGCTACAACTCTTCTGAAGCAGTCGAACATCGAGCAAGAGCATGGAAAAGTTATCGTACGCCTGCTACATGAGTTGACCAATTTGGGTATTAGGGCTAACAGCTTTCTGTAGACTATCTTTAATTTGTAGTGAATCCTTTTTGGACAAACGGATATTTTTAAGAAATTGTTTTCCGAATTTAATACTCTTTTGCATTCATGTATTATAAAGTAGATTTATATTTAGGTTGTTGTACATAATTGTGCTGATTTCTATTTTATTTTATTTTGTTTTGTTTTGTTTTTGCATCATCTTAACATGTTGATATTTTTGCATCATATCGCATAAAGGTATTGATCCAAAAGTGATTATTGAGATAGAAGGCGATCATAACAGTTAAAGGGATTTGTAGGTCGAAGACGAGGTTGAGTCAGAGCTTGAGAAGGATGGAAAATTTACCTGAAGATTACTCATTGGACTCTAGAGACGCTGAAATGCAAGAGTTAAAAAGACAGATGAGTGAGCTGAAGACCATGATGATGAACATGACTAAAGGGAAGAGGCACATGGAAGAAGAGCCGAAAAAGAAACGGTACACATACAAACCACCACTTATAATTGGTGTGAGCAAGCCAACCGGAAATGTACCAGACCTAAAACCTGAGAAAGCCACAGTGGTCAATGGAAAATCCAAAATGAAAGGAGTGTTCCGCCCGATAAAGTCAGTCGAACATCCAGAGTAAAGTTCAGGTTCCGAGATCCTTTTTCCTAGTTCTCAGAAGACAAAAAGTTGCAAGAATCGGTTTGACCCAATTCCCATTTCATACAAAGAATTATATCCTCAGTTGCTAGAAGCTCGGCTAATAACTCCGTATTTTATCTCACCATTACAACCGCCGTACCCGAAATGGTATGATGCCGATGCTCGTTGTGAATTTCATGATGGAGTACAAGGACACTCAATTGAAAATTGCATGGCTTTGAAACGTAAAGTTCAGGGTCTGTTGAAATGCGAGAAATTAAAGTTTGAAGAAAAGAGTCAGCCTAGTTCAGGGGGCAGACATGAAGTTCGAGATGAAAATATTTCGAAGAAACAACATCAATCCGAGTACGAGATTCAGGTAATTAGGTTGATGCAAGAGAGAGATAACTTGAAAGTAGAGTTACAAACCTTGCGATCAGATTACCAAGATCTCGCTAAGGATGTTAAGAAGGAATGTGTAGAAAGTGAAGAAAAACAATGTGTCCAGTTACGGGGTTTAAGGGTAAAGTCACAAGAAACAGATGATGACATAAAAGTCGCAGCACGAGAGATGGCTCAACAAATAGCAAGTTTAGCGGATATGACGGTAGAATTGAGTCAAAAAATCAATCCGACGATAGATCACAATGAGAAGTTAGCAGAATTCTTAGAAAAAGTTAAGTAATTAGGGGTTAAAACTCGCAAGTATCTTTAGTGTTTGATATTAGATGTAGCAAATCTTTTTACCTGAAATGAAAGTTATTCTAGATAATAACTCTTGGGATCAATACTTTATTGCATTCATACATATGTTTATTTTATATCATACCATTATTATTTATCAACACTGCATTAGCATACATGAATCTAAGGTGGTTGAGGGTTCCGATGATAGAGTTGCCATACATTAGTAAAAGTTCGAGATCATGGATGAGAACATGAGAGAAGTTGCAAGTATCCAAGAGAGATTGCAAGAGCATATGACAAAGCCTCAACCAAAAGCAAATGATCGAATCCCGAAGCCATATCTAACTCGAGCCTGAATACGTTTTTCTTAGAACGTGTTGATCAATTGACAAATATGTGTACAGAACTCCAGAAGAAAATTAAGGTAAATGAAAAAGGAGTGGACTCCGAGTTTAGTGCAAAGGAGTTTTGTCTGGTCCCTGATTTGGTTATTCCACCAAAAATTCAAGATCCCTGTTTTTGAGAAGTATGACGGGTCTAGTTGTCCTAAAATTCACTTGACGATGTACTGTCGGAAAATGGAAGGATATCTAGATAATGACCAAATGATGATTCACTACTTTCATGATAGCTTGACTGGGCCTGCTGCAACATGGTACAAAAGATTGAGTCGAGAGCAGATTCGAACATGGGTTGATTTAGCGAAAGAATTCTTGGGGCAATACAGGTATGTCATAGACTTGGCTCCAGATCGTCGGACTTTATAGAATATGAGAATGAAAGATGATGAGAGTTTTAAGGACTATGCATTGAGATGGAGGATGCTAGCATCTCAGGTGCAACCACCCATGATAGAAGAGGAAATGTCTGAAATGTTTCATTAGACTTTGTCGTCTCCTTTCTTTGATAAAATGTTTACGAATTCAAGGGGCAACTTTAAAGATTTTATGGCCCTTGGTGGGTAATAGAAGTTGGAATCCAACAAGGAAAAATTGAACCTAGACTCAGAAGTTCCACAAAAGATAAGAAGTCGAAAGAGGTAAATGAGTGTAATGCTCAAGGTTCCCGAAGTCGTAAAAGAAAAAGATCACCCAGTTCCTCAGGGCGACAACAAAAGATTCCCAAGAAAAATACAGATCAAAAGATATTTGGAATGCCTATTGCCGATTTATTTCCTTATCTTGTTGAAGCTCAATATATTACTCCCAAGCCAATGAAGAAAGCGTCAAGCCCTTTCGCTCAAAGCTATGATCCCAACAATGTTTGTGAGTTTCATATGGGATTACCAAGTCATGCTACTAATAAATGTAGATCTTTGCTGGAAGAAATCAAGAAACTGATTGATAAAAGAATTTTGACAAAGGAGTTAGTGCAACAATGGAAGACCAAAGAAAATGTTCAAGATGATATGCCCGTTGAAGAATCAGAGCATCGGGATTAGCTTTTCGAAGATTGTTTAGAGCTATAAAAAATCTGTCTTGTTCATGTCTAAACGTCAAGAAAAAGGGTGTTTTTGGGATCGTTACGGAGTAATGCCCTGAATCATCCAGTTGCTTTTGCTAGTTTTTTTTAATTCATTTGTCTACGATGCTTGTTCCATATGTGTTTTTTTTCAAGTGACAAACATGTTATATTCTTTGATTCTTTGATTCTTTAATTTTTTTTATTGTTTGATTCTTTGTTGTGGGTTAATTTTTGAGCACCCATACATATATTATTGATTTCATTCTTTCAGGTATTGAATATCAAATTTGGAGATTAACTTCACCAATGTGAATCTTTTCTACTTTATTTAGGCCAAAAGAGAGACATTAATGAGTATTCAGGAATCACAGGAAAATCCTAGATAAATTTTGAGTGAGTTTCCTCTCAAGCATTGTTGAATAATGTCCTTAAATGAAGTGATAACTCAAAACATCATCCAACTAAAGTCTGCTTTTCTTCAAAAGTATCCAAGTATGGGATGATATTTGGCGTTCCTTGATAACCCTTCTCAAAGAAAGAAAATAAATATCATTTGTTGTCCCCTTTAAGCCTAATATTGCTTTTCTTTCGATTCAACCCAAATCAAGGATCACCCCTACGCTGGGGGAAAAAGAGGATTAAAATGTGTTTCAAAATGAAATATGCTTGGTTGTGATGCCTTGTGAATCAGTGGCAGAAAATAAAAGTGAAATACAAAATCAAGAAAAAGAAGCCAAATTCAAATTGTTGGCACAAAAGAAAAAACGAACATAAAGTTCAGTGAAATATTTTGATAATATGAACCACTGGAAAAAGAAGTGGTGAAAATGAAATGACCTCTAGGGTGAAAACCCAAAAAAGGGTCAACCTAGAGTGATTCGCAAAGAAAAAGTATTTCATCAGAGCATGTTCAGATCAGTGTGACAATGATCCTTGATTTTATCACCCTTGAATTATTTGAGCCTATATATCCTTTCTTTGGTAGCCATAAACCATAGCCCACATTACAAGCCACAAAAGACCATTTTGACCATATACGGGTATTGGAACAAGGGGAGTTAGTCTTCAAAATATATCCCGCTTACCAGGGTTAACCTTTCTTCAAATATTTTTAGTCTTCTAATGCTTGATCGAGATCAGAAAAGAGAGAAAAATTGGGTATGGTGAGCTAGTGAGAAAAAGAGTGCCACCAAAACGGGGAATTAGAAAAATGAGAATGTTTCTCCTGAAAGTCTAATAAATTGGAAAATGGTCACATCAAAGTTGATCTTTGCAAAGACCTAATTTTTGTATTCTCTTGTTTGCCACGAAAATTAAATTTTTTCAATGTTTTCAAAATTATTTTTTTTTGCATATTGTTTTAACAAGCATCTTGCAGATAATTTGATTAGATACAAAAAAGCAAAGGATTTTATGGGAGTTTCTATGATGTAATTAATCCTTTAAGCGCAGGCAGAACAAGAGATGACCTTGGTACTTGATTAATGATGAATGGTTCGACGAAGAACAAATGAAGCTTTGAAATATCAAAATATCGAACAACGAAGATAACGCGAGTAACATGGGGAAATTACGAACGGACTGTAGTCATTGCCGAGTGTCGTAGTTGTAATGATGAATGTTAGTCCAGCTTGGTGAAAGTTCAGGGACTAGAAAAGGTTTAGGGACCAGGAGAAAATTCAGGGACCTATGATATTTTGCACACCCTAAATGATGAAAGTGGGGCAAACTCAGCATGATAAAAGATCAACAAAGCATTATTGCATGTGAGATTTCAAATCAGAATGGACAAGGGAGATACGAAGTTCATGAATTTATTGCTTTGAGAAGTTGATAGCCCATGAAATGTGGGGAAGAAACCGAACTGATTGGGAAAATCAATGATGTTAACGTCAACATGAGAAATAGAGCTAAAAAAGATCATGCATAGTACAAAGTTGTTGATGTGAGATGTCGTCATGATAGAAGAAGGTTCAATAAAGAGGACCAGTGTACATTCAAGTGTCCCTCAATGACCACGGTTCATGCATCATATGGTTAGGCATCCATAGGGTAAAACATGCTAACTCATGCATTCAAAACATTTTTGGTTAATTTTAACAAGAGTTTGCAAGATTAGCAAAGCAATCCAGATCAAGACAAACAAAAATCTCAGAGGAAAGAAATTTGAAAACAAACATTTCAGAAGGTCGGTAGAGACCAACACAGATTTCTATTTGAGGAGAAAGATCTCAACAAAGAAGATGAAGTTAAGAAAAATTTTCCGCTTGAAGATGCGGATTTCAATAAAAATCTTTATTTACCAAATGTTTGAGGAAATTCAAATGAAAAGAAAAACTTCAGATCCCAAGATTTGTTTGAAGGAATTCAACAGATAAGAACAACTTCAAACTTTGGAGGAGTTCAAATGAGAGAAACAACTCCAGATTCAATATGAAAAAAAATTTCATGACTTGATACTAGTCTGAAGAATTTCGTAATAAGAAGAACAGCTTCAGACTCTTCAGTGGAGATGGAGAATTTCGTAATAAGAAGAACAACTTCATATTCCACTATTAAATCCTCCGGGTCATCAGTAAGTCCTCCGGGCATGATGTTAAATCCTCCGGGTCATCATTAAGTCCTCCGGGCATGATATTAAGTCCTCTAGGCCATCACCTTCGGGAGTGATGATAACGTTTGCACAATCAAGGAGGCAATACGATCCTAAATCCTCCGAGTCATCATTAAGTCCTCCGGGCATGATGTTAAGTCCTCCGGGCCATCACCTTCGGGAGTGATGATATCGTTTGCACAATCAAAGAGGAAATACAATCCTAAATCCTCCGGATCATCATAAAGTCCTCCGAGCATGATGTTAAATACTCCGGGTCATCATTAAGTCCTCCGGGCATGATGTTAAGTTTGGAGAATTTCATAATAAAAAGAACAACTCCAAATTCCATGAGATGCGAGAAATTTCATAATAAGAAGAACATCCTCGGATTTCGCCACTCTTATCTGGAGAATTTCATAACAAGAAGAACAACCCCAGATCTCCCGGAGATGAGGAATTTCAGAATAAGAAGAACAGCCTCAAGCTCCATCATTTTGTGAGTCTAAGGAATTTTGTCTGAAGAATTCCGTAATAAGAAGAACAACTTCAGACCCTGGAGAATTTCATAATAAGAAGAACAGCTCCAATCATTCCAAAGACGAAGAGTTTCAGAAACAAGAACAACCACCACGAGATTTCGCTTGAAGAATTTCATAATGAGAAGAACATCTTCAAGCTTCAGAGTTTTAACAAGATTCGTGTTTTTCAGTCTTTGCCCATCTCCTGCTTCGTAGCATTGAGCAAAGAGGGACAGCTGTCAACACGAATTTAGCTATATAAATAATAAATAATGAATAACTAATAAAATATGTAAATAATAAATATAATAATTAATAAAATATAAATGTATTAAAAATTTAAGAAAAAAGGAAAAATCACGAAAAAATCTGGAAAACTGAATGTGGGTGAGTGCCGATTTTGTAGGGATTAGATTGAGTATAGGATTAGGTTGGTATGCGGCCGGATCTTTTGGGATTAGGTTGTGGTTTTGATTCTTGGGTGTTTAGAGGGATTTGGGATAGAGTTTGAGTCATAGAGGGTTGTTGGATTGAATCCCTTTAAAAGGGGATTCAATCGACTTGGTGAAAGGGGGGATTCGGATTTGGAGGAAATTAGAAGCTTGAATCGTCAGAATTGGAGTCAAAAATCCGGAAGAAGAGACTTGAATCGGGTAAGTTTGCTTTCGTTTTTGTTGTTTCATCTGAATACCGTTGCTTTTTGTTTGGTTTCGGGATTGGGTTTCTAGTTTAGGGTGTAGTTCATAAGTTTTGGATGTTTAGGGGAAGCGTTAGATCGATTTTTAGGGGGTTTTGAATCGAAGGTATAAGGTTTCAGGGTGTTTTTAGCTCTTTTAGGGAATTTCGTCTCCGGCGCCGGAACAACATCAGAAGAGTGGCCGGAGTCCCCGTTGCGGTGGCCGGAAAAACTCGTCGGAGTGATCGTCTGCTCAGATCTGGGGGCGGTCGGTGCGGCGGAGCTCGGATCTGGTGGCGGTCGGTGCGACAGCTCTGGGGGATGTTCTTCATGTTCTTCCAAGAACATGAAGAACACCAAGCAAGAACAAGGGTTTTTGATCCAAAATACTCTTGTTTCTGGGTTTTTGAGTGTTATAGCCCAGAGAATTTTGAGTCGAGTTAGTGAGGGTGAGCATCTGGCCGAGTGAACTCGGTCTAAAGGGGGTATATCCACCCCTAAACGACATTGTTTTGGGCAGCGGGCACGCGGGTCGGATCAGGGTTCAACTCGGATTCGCGTGTTCTGGTTGTTTAAGGGATATTTACACCCTAGGTCCTCCTAGGTTTAAGGTGTCTCTCAATCTAGCCACCAAAACTTAAATTTAGCCCCCTAGAACCCCAATTAGGTCCCTAGAGTCTTAGATTTGATTCAATTAGGTCCCCAAACCCCTAATTAGACCCCCTAGGATTAAATTAATTAATTTTAAACTTAATTAGGGTAAAAATTAATTTTAAAAACTTAAAATTTATTAATTAAGTTCTAAATTAGGATTTAATTTTTTTAAGGTACTTTAAAATTAATTTAACTTAGTTAAATCTAATATAAAATTAATTTGACCCCAAGACTTTGAAATTAGACTTTAATTAGGTTCAATTTAGTTCTTAAAATTTAGAAAATAATTTTAATTAAATTATTTTAATTAATTTTAATTAATTTCTAAAAAATAAAGTTTAAAAATTAATCCAACTTAATTAGGTCTAGTTTTGCCTTAAAACCTTAAAACATTCACCAAATTAGACTCTAATTAGGCTTACTTTAATTCTTAAAATTTAGGAAATAATTTAAATGAATTAGTTTAATTAATTTTTAATTAATTTCTAAAAGATAAGACTTAAAATTATTTAGGTCTAGTTAACCCTAAATTTCACTAAACTAAACAAATTAAATTAATATCTATCTTCAAAGTATCAATGCCACGTAATTTTTCCAAGGTACCAATTTTTGGGCGTTTGTAAGGGTCGTCCTTACACGTAACCGACTCCCGAACCCAACATTTTTAAATAAATCTCTGGTTTGTTTTATGGTGTCTAGCCTACCAAAGTGGCCAGTGACGACTCTAAAGTCAATTTTGTTTTTTTTTTCAAAATTAAATTATATTTTTCTTAAAATTTGGGTTTTTTTGATAAAATTCATATTTTTAAAATTAATAGCCAAGTCATTTTCACCTAAACTCACGTTTTTTAAAGAGGTCGCAACACCCAAGTTCGGATGGATCGACAAAAGACAACAAGATAACAGAATAATACAGGTTTAAGCTACATAATGAACAACTAGAAGCAAGCTTTTCATCTACATCCTTAGTATTATTGAAGGTGATTCCACTGATCCGAAGCTGTAAAGCCTTCCACCACAACAGCAGGCACCAGAGAATTCATGCACATTCTATGTATCTAGCAACCCAAGGACGTGACTACTTGTAAGGAACAGCAAGCAACTTTGGAAGCACAACAACATCAGCAAAGTGACACCATCATTTTTTCAGGAGGTTCCGCGAGAATATTCTCTTGCAATATGGGCTGGTTCGCAATATTGTGTGGGGACGGACAGCTTCAACTAGTGAAGTATGAAGAGGGCCCTGCTGAGATAAAATGCTTTGCGATGAAAATCGTGAATAAGGAGCTACTCAGAGAGATTTCATTAAAACTAGATCGAATACTATCAAAACATGAAAATGTCAAGACATGTCAACTTGTCAAGTACTCAAACCTTGGTTACGGCTAAAGCAGATTGAATGACATAGTTGGCAAATGGATCTTGCAATAATTGTGCAAAGTGTACAACACAGGTTAACTCGTGGACGATTTGCAACCAGCTTTCTGCAATATGCTTGAGG
This sequence comes from Abelmoschus esculentus, assembly GCA_035048815.1. Taxonomy (NCBI): domain Eukaryota; kingdom Viridiplantae; phylum Streptophyta; class Magnoliopsida; order Malvales; family Malvaceae; genus Abelmoschus; species Abelmoschus esculentus. The sequence goes on along the minus strand of JAUCBN010000013.1, from coordinate 5,343,370 downwards.
CATTTTTCGACCACGTGACTGCTAAATTTCTGCATTGAGAGTTGAACATAGTGCCCTTTGAACTGAGAAAGCAAGTGCCTTTTGAACTGAGAAAGTAAGTTGCCTGCAGCAGAGGGGACCTTTAGCTCTATGATGTACTGAACAACATAATTTCTGTTTCAGAAACAAGAAAATAATACAAATCAGGTAGAGATAAATCCATGATAAAAAGGCTTTTTTTTCCTTTTGGGGGAGGGGGCAAGGAATGACTAGACAAAATGAAGTTAAAGAGTACTACTTTAATGATGAAATTCTCCTTTAGTTATTCATGATTTTAGCTAATTAATTAGTCATATATGTTTCACAGGATGCATCTATTTCTAGTGTAGCTAATTTTGTTGAATGTCCTTTTGCTGTTTTAGGTACCAAATATGTACATTAGAAGAAAAAAAAAGGATAAACAAAGGCATGAAGAACTAACTATTGATGCTGCAAAATCAGATCAAGATATCAGGTTTGTTATATTTGTTCTTACTACCAAGCGTGTATATCCCATGATCATTTAACTTACAAGGAACAGAAATGGCTGATGAATTATGTTTATTAAATAAATCTATGATTCTCAGAATCTTGATCCGTAGGTCATAGAAATTCCCGACGAACTGTGTCAGCATACATGAACTTTTTACATTAGATAAGGGTTCACGTACTAGTTTAGATGATATAATTCATTAGCATGAAAAAAATCATATAACCACATAAAGCAACTGGTATTTTGTGATCCATAAGGGTTTACTCATTGAACTTGATTGAAGCAAATTGATAAGCTTAGTCATCAAAACCATGATAAGAAATGTATGTCAGAAAACTAGGATGAAAGAAACAAATAAGAATCACTTGAGTTTATCTTATTACCCGAAAGGATCTTGAGCAAGAAGAAGGCCATTTCTGGAAACTTGAGTAATTAGGTTATCTCGATGTTGTCCATTGGAATGAGAAATGCAGCGTTGCAACACACAGCATCCATGACGATGAGTGGCAATATCTACGCAAAATTGTGCAGCAGCATCAAAAATAATCTGCATCGGTAGTTAACAGAAACAAAGGACATAAAAGGTTTTAGAATCAAACTCGACAAAATAAGCAGGCATCAAAGTAGAGACAAATTTTTACACAGGAAATGAATCAATGCCAGCCAACTACAGTTTGAACAAGAACACTTCTGGAAGAATTATATGTACGGTAGCATCTGAGCAGACACGGAATGTGACAATCATGAAAATTGGAAGCTAAAGAGATTCTCCGTTGGACTAAGAATTCCTCAAGAATTGAGTCGGTTTAGTTACTATCTACCTCACACCTATAATAACCTGTTATAGGTTGGTTCCTCCGATGGAAAGAATGCTCATACTAATAAATATTCAGAATGAACAGATTCCTTCAAATTGGATCCTTGCATTCACGTCAGCTGATTCTCATGCAGTTAAATTATTTAAAAGATACCCTGCACTTACGAAGGGGAGAAACACATTCAAACAAAAGATACCGACATCTCATGATACACACACAAAAGATACCCTGCACTTACAAAGGGGAGAAACACACTCAAACAATGTATTACATCAAACCGATCATGCAACAAAGCATAGGTAATAGGCCATAGGTGAAAGACCTCCAAGATAATCATACAACTTTATTTTGAAGACTTGAGCACCCTTGTCAAGATGCAATAAAAACAAGATATCAAGTCTAAATAATTAACTAGAAATGAACCATGCAGTAGATTGACATGATGAAATGAGACTGTAATTGATGGTCAAAACTATTGTCTAATTAACAATATATATATACAGATGAAAGATCATGATTAGAATCATCTGTGAGCACAAGTATTGAACCTCGGAATTTAATTCACTCTGATCACTTTACCTTATTATCTTCATTGTCAAGGCATTGCAAGCAGCGCTGCAAAACATGATTTCCATTGAGATCCTTGATAAGATCAAGAATTCCTGGCTTAAGGGCAGACTTGATAAGAGAAATCTGTTGTCTGGATTTGAGAGTCTCAATCAACTTCTGTACTACACGAGTACTGAAATATAGAGGAAAATTAACTTAGCAACAAATATGTGCGTATATATATGTAGGTAGAAAAAAAAAACAAAGAATGTCACTAAAAAAGAGAATGAATAATTAATGATAATGAAGCTGTTACCCATATGTGTTTAAGGAAATCCTCACTAGCTGTCCTGTTTCTTTTGTCACCATGACAACTATCTGCAGTCTTTGTTCTTCAGTGCACACATCCAGCAACTTTTGCACAAGGTAGTTGCCAAAGGGATCCATCATAAGTTCAACAATGTTATCAATAATTTCATTGAATATTATTTGAACTTCTAAATAGCTTCCTTCTTCAAAAATACTTTGTAGGAAGCGAGAATCATTCTGGTCCTTAGCCATATAACTAATACATCCTCGAAACTCAACCAAAGAATATGGACTTGGCATTAGTCGTACATTTTCCCCATGATTTCTATCAAGTTTAGAGCTTTCCTCTTTAAGGTTTTGCATGGCGATCCCTTTGAGAGATGTTTCCTTACGACAGTTGAATGAATCATGGCCAAAGCTGTCAGCACCATACTTCAAATATCTTCCTTGAATGATGACACTATGATCCTCCACAAGAGGAACTTTACTGTGCAAGAACCTAGGAGAACTCAAAGAATCAATGACACCTCTACCTCCATTACCATCCATTCCACATTGTTGTGTGCAGACAAAAGAATTATCAAGGTAAGGCCTAGTACTAAAGGCATTCTGTAATAGAATTCCCCCATTGTCAATACTCCTGCACTGTTCCATTCTCTGCTCCAAAATATAGTTTCTCTGGTTATTGTGCCAACTCGATTTCAAAACGAAACCATTCTGATTGTAACCAATACCATAAGACCCAAATGAGTCACCCTTCTCGTTTTCACCATGCAAACCAAGCAATGTGGACTTCATGACATCATTACCATCAAAGCCCATAGAAACTTGTTGTGGAGAAGATTGAAACCCTTTGTAAAACACATCATATGAACCATATTCTCCAGCCTTATAAGAAGAAATATCACCAACACTAAGGCCCAAACCATCTAAGTCGCTCTCAGATATCCTCCTTTCACCAGAATCAACTCCATCGATTTCTTCATCTCCAATATGCATTTGATGCAGATTTTCCCATAAATCAAAACCATCATCGTCCCATTTCTTTTCCTTTGCAATCTTATTTCTGAAACGAAAATCAGGTAATTTTGTAGGATCCATCCCGGGTACATAATGATGAAATCCGGCTTGCTGTTGTCGGTCTTCAAATGGTGAACTTATTTCAGGCGAAGGAAACCCATTAGAGAATGAGCTTGAAGAATCAGGGGGAACTCGAGTCCTTGATGAATGGTGTTGACGACTGAAAAATGAAGGATTTTGAGGGCTCTCACTCGATAAAGTTTCAAGCTCACTATTTCTCTTCATATCCTTTGTCATCATCATCTTCTCCTTCTCACCCACTTTAAACATCTTCCAAGAAACCCAAAAACAAAAACGAACAAACAAAGAAAACTTTATAGATACAAAGAGGATACGTTTACAATAAAACAGAGAATCAAAGGTAAAAAGAACCCAAAATCCAAATATAAATTTCTGGTCTTATCTTAACGAAAGCTGATAAAAGAAAAGGAATACAGAAAGCTCACATCGGAAAATAAAAACGTTTCCTTTTCAGTAGACGATTGCTCTTTTGGCAGAAAATAAAGAACAATGGGTTCTTTATGTATCCCGACGGTTACAAAAGGGATAATGGGGTACGGACTGGTTATGGTTTAAGCTCCCTCCATTGCAGCAGGTGAGGTGAGCAGGCACTACATTGCGAATACATATATATATATTATATAGCGATAAGTCCATCATATTATCCATAAATCAATTACTAAAAATCTTTTATCTTATATTTTTTTCATATCATAAGCTTGATTTTCTCCGATGAATTAAGTGTTAATTCTGTTGATGTATGCAATTAGATGTATACGATACAGCTAACCGCACCGGATATCGTATTCATCTATATAATAGTAACTGTTAAGTTGATTAGTCAACACAAAAGATCGAGGAAGTTTCTTTTTCTTGGTGCCCAAGAAATTCAATTTAAAAAGGTGAAATTTTATATTTATCTTTTAATATTTTATTTTTTTCTATTTTTTATCAAGTAGAAAAATGTTTATATTATTTTTTTTACTAAATTTAACAAAAAAAAAATATGAAATCAATATGTACTTTTATTGAATTCAGAAAAAAAAATAAAAGGTGAAATCGCTATATATGTTTATCGAATTCAGACAAAATAAATATAAAATTGGCTAATAAAAAAATATATAAAATTAGTGTGTATCCTGTCAATTTCAGACTACAATGCATATCACTTCAATAAATGTCATTATGTGATAAAATTAATTAAACATTGAAATTAAAAAATACAATATTCCTTGAAATAAAAGAACACAACAACAATATTACTACAATTACTCCAGTTCGGTCAAGTGTATTTTTATTATGTGTCTTGTTATATGTGAGAGTATGAATCCATTTATATTGATTTAATTATTTTTTATAAATAGTTTAAAGATAATTAAAATATAATATTTATTTACATTTATTTTTAATTTTTGATAATATATTAATATCTTATAAATAAAATGATTAAATTTAAATCTATTAAAATTTATTTTTTATTAGAACTATTTATCGAGTTTAAGGTTAATTTAATTTTAAACATAAATACTTCGTTATTAAGTGATCATGACCTAAGAATGAGTGTACGGTATAAGCCTAATGGCTTGAATATCAGTATTGTCCGTCATATTTTACTTTAAGTTTTAATCTAGATTTTAGTTTAGTTTAAATATGATAAACGTAAGTCTTATTGAGATATATTATGATTTTATAATATTTACTATTTAGACCCTTCAAAATTTTAGACATATTTTCTTTATGTTTGAATCTAAATTTTATTTTAGTTGAAATATATATAATATATAAGTCCTGTTGAGATATATTACGATTTTATAATACTTATACCCTTAAAAATAAACAAATTATAGTAAAGAGACTAAATTTAAAAAAACATACTACACAGATCTTATTATGTACAAATTGATAATGCCTAGTGTAGTGTTCTTTTTTTCCTTTATTTAAAACAAAATAACAAAATTTGATAAATAAACAATATATTGTGACTTTTAATGAAAAATGATAATTAAACCAAATTAAAAGAGACAAATAGACATGAACTTTTGTCTGTATTCCTGCTGTTCTGCCAATAAAAACTTGTAATCGTGTCTGCGACAGGCTTGCCGTAGCATTGCACAAGAGCATGCCATTGCCAGCAGAAGCAGTGTGGCTGGCCTCTGTGATCGATAAATGAAGATGAAAATAATGACAAAACCCAGGGCTCTGTACTTAGGCTCGAGTCAAATATGCCACACAAACAGCAGCTGGTCAGATACGGACCTGCTCTTCCTCAGGTTTCGGCTTCTCTAGCCCAATATCACTTTTAAACGAATTCTTTTTTTTCTAATTAACACTCATTTGTGATTTTTTTTTATATAAATTTAGAGAGTAGGTTCATATTATTTAGTATCTCATTAAAAAAATTAAGTTTAAATGAAAATAAAAGAATATGATATATAATGATATTAAATACCAATAAACAAAATAAAAATTACTAATATGTATTTTTAATGGGTACTAAATTATCATGCACTAAAAAAATAATTTATCTTAAAATATCAAAAAAAATACGAGAAATGAAATTTACCTCTCTATTAGAAAAACATCAAGAACATAAACTAATTTAACCATCAGTGACGCTATTCATTATTTGTCAAATACGATAAATTTAAATATTATAATTTTTATCTAAAAAATCACATATCAATCGGTATCTTTTAAAAGCATTTTTTTTATTAAATGCACATTCAAAATGTGTGTTTTATGTTTCTTGAAAACATCATCTTCGACCATGGTTTTGATGTTGTTAATTTTTTTCTTTATTTTATTTTTTTAGTTTTAATTAAGGTTTTCATTTTTTTCATAACTAGATGTGTTTGTTATTTTTTATTATAGCATGATTTCTCATTTATCTTGTGATGCTATTTTCATCTATTCTAATGGTAGTATAATTGTTAATGTATCGATCATGATTGCATAATTTTACGGTCAGAAGTCTAATATAATTAAATCTTTTCTTGTATTAGTTGTGATCGAATTAGGTCTTAGAATGCGACAGATATGATCTTAGGGTGCATCAGACTTGACCTATGGTGTGTGTTTGACTTGGGTTCCTGTTTGCAGGCGTACTGGATTCCCACAGGGCAGGTGTTCTCGGCCTCATCGTACGGGCAAAATTGATCCCATGATGCGGGTTTACTCGCCCTATCGTGCGGAGGACTTGTCCCCTAGGTGTGGAGGACTCGGTCTCCATGGTGACGAAAATGACTCTTTGGTATGTGAGAGAGCTGACACTACGCTGCGGACAAACTCAATCCTCGGGTGTGTGGGACTGCTCGGTCCTAGGGTTCGGACACACTCGGCCCCCCAGTGTATGGGAGGACACGACTCTAAGGTGCAGGCACACTTGACCCAAGTGTGCGAGTTTTAAAATCGAATCGTAAAAAATAATTTTGCGAGTGAATTTAGAAAAATCTGAATTTTTATCATTTTTAATTAATAAAAATCGTGTCATATTTAAAATATTTAATTTGAATTTTTAAAAATGGGTTGGAGTCACCAACGACCATTTTAGTACGCCAGACACCATAAAATAAATTAGAGATTCTTTTTTAAAAAATATTTTGGGTTCGGGAGTCGATTACGTGTAAGGACGACCCTTACAAAAGCCCAAGATTGGTACCTTATTAATTACACGTGGCATTTTGGCATTTTAAATAAGAATATTAAGTTAATTCGTTATTGTCAAATAAATATCATTCGAATAAGAATATCCTTTTGAATAAGAAAATATATTTGTTTCAATACGAATTTAAATAAGACGTCCTCTAGATAGGAAACCTTAACTCGTATTTAAATAAATATAAGTTCTACCCCAAAAGGTTTTAAATGCATGGCCGATTATTATCTGATTCATTTTAAGTTCTAACCTAAAAGGCTCCATTAGTTAAATATTTAAATCCTATTAAACTATTAATTTTACCAAGTGTATTATGATAATATCCGAATGCTTGGACACTGCCATTTCGACACCGAACAAAATTAATAATACTATTGGTGTTTCTAGTTTTACCTAATTAATTTTATTAAATTCTAATCTTAAATATTTACCATTTTCTATGTTTCGATGACACGCCGAATACGATACCAAAGTACACTATTGGCCAACATAATGTTACGTCAAAACACTGACCACTTAGTGTATCCGAGATATATGATTAGAATTTCATCGTTACTAAATTATCTCCTATTTAAATTAATTATTTAATTAAAATGACTAACTCTAAAAAGATTCTAATTTAATTAACTAAGTAAAAATTAAGTGTTATTCTAAATAAATATACTAATGCTTGTAAAAATATGACAAATAAATAATTTAAATATATAAAAGCAAAGAAATCAAATTGTACCTCAATTAAAAGATATAGAGATAGTTAATAGAATTACTTGGAGAATTTGAACAATTACGTCATGTCCCTAGAACATCATTTACTACGTTTGCAAATCAATATCAACATTTGCATTGAAGGCAGCACTCAAATACCCCACTTTGAACCACCCATGTTACCAACCAAATTATCTCTTTAGTAGTAAAATATCACCGAGAATTACTTAAATCTATTGATGTTTTCGCCACAGTTGTTGTGAAATTCTTCTTCTTTGAACCATTGTTTCTAGCCGAGCTTTCATCGATGGTATACTTGTAATGAGAGAACCATTTGGTCTGCATGTATCCATGTTGTCTCCATGGTTGCATCTTCATGTCTCTGTTTTTTATCAATTCCTTCATAGCTCTACACATATTTTACACTAGAATTCAAGCTTCGATTGGACGGTGGGGCTCCATTTTCTTCGCCCAGCTACTTCCTCCTTGTTCTCCTCGGTTTGGTGATCTCCAAAGCATGTCGTGGTGGATAATTCCAACATTGTCATGAGAGAGATGTAAAAGTTGGAGATACCTTGAAGAACCCCACTGTCTGCACCTCCCTTGACTTCTCTCCAACCGAATGGCCTCCCCAGTATGTGAACTGTTCCTCTTTTTGTTTGATCTTCCCCACTGAGATTCTTTGTCCTTTCAAAAAATGGTAACCGACCCATGGAATATAGAAAATTCCCGAGATCTGGGGCCGAATACACCAAAGTCTCTGTTGCTTTCATGTTTCAGTTTCTCTATTCCATCAAAAAACGGTATTTGTCGAAGAGCCAAAACAAAATCCCAACCCCTCATTCTTTTTCTTTTGTTTCTCTCTCACTCTATTTTTTTGTGATTGTCGGTGTTTGAAGCCCCCTTAGTTGCTATCGGTCTCCTCATTTGCTGTTGAGTGGCCCTTCCGTTGAGTGGTGAGTAATGAGATCAGATTAGAAATATGGAGTCCCCTTTGAATTTCATAAGCGACCTCCCCAAGGCCATAGGTGAGCAATCCTTTATGAACACTCACCCAGAACCGAGAAAAATGGAACTTGTACTCCTTTCTCCCACAATATTCGGGAGAAGCTTCCCCTTTTTACTCCAAATGGAACTGACCCCCTTTTTTACTCCAAATGGAACTACCCCCTTTTTTGCTTCAATAACTGATTCTTTATTTTAAGGGAAAGTAACCGGTTCTCACCACCTCAATGGTAATTGTCTCCATCTTTATTTTTTATTAGTTTTTATATTTTTTATTCATTTTATATAATATTATTTATATTTATTTATTTATGTAATATTATTTATATATAATATTTACTCAAGCCTTATTTTATACGTATACGTGGACGAAATTTGGGTATTATAGCTGCCCCTCTTTGCTCAATGTTGTGGAGCAAGAGACGAGCAAAGACTGAAAAGACACAAATTTCGTCTAAGCTTATTGGCCTTTGGTACGCTAACAAAGCTTGAAACTGTTCTTCTCATTACGAAATTCTTCAAGCAAAATACTTGTCATGGAACCTGAGGTTGTTCTTCTCATTACAAAATTCCTCGCATCCCATGAAACCTGGAGTTGTTCTTCTCATTACGAAATTTTCCAGGGTCTGAAGCTGTTCTTCTTATTATGAAATTTTTCAGACAAAAATGACAAAATCTGAGGTTGTTCTTCTCATTACGAAATTCCTCGTATTTCATGAAATTTGGTGTTGTTCTTCTTATTATGAAATTCTCCAAACTCATCAAGTGATGGAGCTCGAGGTTGTTCTTCTCATTACGAAATTCCTCGTCTCCAGGAAATCTGGAGTTGTTCTTCTTATTATGAAATTCTCCAGATCAAAAGTGATAGAACCTGAGGCTGCTCTTCTTATTATGAAATTCCTCACATTTTATCATATTTTTCGGGACTCACGCCGAGAAGGCTGCTAATTTTGTTTGAATCGAGACTCACGCCAAGAAGGCTACCAATAGTGTTTGAATCGAGACTCACATCGAGAAGACCGTCAATAGTGTTTGAATCGAGGATCACGCCGAGAAGGCTGCCAATAATGTTTGAATCGGGACTCATGTCAAGAAAGCTGCCAATTTTTGTTCGCTATTGTTGATTTCTTTGAATCATTTCTTATCGGCTCTTGAATCCTATTTAACAGAAATATGATGCATTATTAGTATGATCCTAATGCATATATTTTTATTATGATGCATGAATGTTAATTAAAGACCATTTCAGTAAACTTTCAACTTCAGGGAAAGCTCATAATTTCTTGTTTTATCTCCCGACATATATTCTTTGACTGATATGGGAATTCATCTCAAACTCAGGTTCAATTTTCAAGATCTTTGTTTTTTTGCTCTAAAGCGCATTTTCAGGCTTTCACTTTAGATTTGTTCTTTCTTTTCTTTTCTTTTTGTCTTTTTCCATATTTTCTTTTCTTTTTTCTCTTTTTTTGCAACAAATGAAGTTTGTCACGATCTCAATGACACTTGTTCTTATCTTTCATAGATTTAACATATTTCTTTCTTTGTATTTTCAACCTTTGAACACCAGGGAAGATCTATTCTGGGGAAAGTTGTTATTTGCTCTAAAGGAATTCACTATTTTCATTCGGTTTTCGAATTTCTCATGATAGTATGTTCTTCTGACACACTTTTGTAGCAGTTCCCCACTCAGACTTGAGCATAATTGTCTTATTTTCTTATTCTGATATTCACCCCGTAAAGATTCTTTGTCTTGTGATATCGAAATTATAACAATTTCCACACGTTGATGAATTGATCCAGCTATATTTTGCCTCAAATAATGGTCATTGCTCTCTCTCTTTGCCCCAAGTTTACTTGCGTCATTTTTGTTGCTCTTGCTTAAATATTTTGATATTTGGAACTTTAACTGTTCCTCGTCATATTTTCATCAACAATCGAGTACTAAGATCACCTTCTGCTCTGTCTGCACTTAAAGGATTAGTACATCATAGTAATACCCATGAAATTCTTTATTTTTTTGTATCTAATTAATTTATCTACAAGACGTTTGTTAAACGATAAGCAAAAATACTCAAAATAGTATTTTGAAAACATTGAAAACTTTTGATTGTCATGGCAAACAAAAAAACAAAATATTAGGCCTCTGAATACCAAGTGCAACAAAGCCTTCAAACAAATTTACAAAGATCAACTCTGATGTGAACATTTTTCAATTTATTTGACTTTCAGGAGAAACATTCCCATTTTTTTAATTCTACCCCGTTTATGTGGCACTCTTTTTCTCACTAGCTCATCATACCCAATTTTTCTCTCTTTTCTGATCTCGATCAAGCATTAGAAGACTAAAAATCCTTGAAGAAAAGTTAACCCTAGTAAGCGGGATATATTCTGAAAACTAATTCTCTTTGTTCAAATATCCGCATATGGTCAAGATGGTATTTTGTGGCCTGTAATGTAGTTTATGGTTCATGACTACCAAAGAAAGGATATATAGACTCGAATAACTATTTAAGGGTAATAAAAACAAGAATCATTGTCGCACTGATCTGAATATGCTCTAATGAAATACTTTTCTTTTTTCTTTATAAATCACTCTAGACTGTCCTTTTTGGGGTTTTCACCCTAGAGGTCATTTCCTTTTCACCAATTCTTTTGATAATGGTTCATCTTATCAAAATATTTTACTGAACTTTATGTTTGTTTTTCTTTTTTCGATGCTTCAATTTTTGTGTCAACAATTTGAACTTCTTGTTTTTCTTGGTTTTGTATTTTATTTTTATTTTTTGCCCTTGATTCACAAGGCAACACACCAAACATATTTCACTTCCGAACATATTTTCATCCTCTTTTGCCCCCAGTGTAGGGGTGATCCCTGGTTTGGGTTAAATCGAAAGAAAAGTAATATTAGGTTCAAAGGGGACAACAAATGATATTTTTCTTATTTTCTTTCTTGGAGAAGAGATATCAAGGAATGCCAAATATCATCCCATGCTTGAATATCTTTAAAGAAAAATAGCCTTCAGTTGGACGATGTTTTGGGTTATCTCTTCATTCAAAGACTTTACTCAACAATGCTTGAGAGGGAATTCACTCAAAATTTGTATGGGATTTTCCCGTGATTCTTGAACACTCCTTAATGTCTTCCTTTTGGCCTAAATAAAGTAGGAATAAGTCACATTGTTGAAGTTGATCTTCGAAATTGATTTAAGGTCAATCTTGCAATTAGTATTCAAGACCTGAAAAAAGAAGTCAGTGGTGATATATATATATATATGTATGGGCGATCAAAAACTAACCCATAACAAAGAATCAAAGAATATGAATGTTTGTCACTTGAGAAAAATATATGAAACAAGCATCATAAACAGATAAATTGAAATAGTTTCCCTTATAAAGGACCTTCAATGCCCGCGGGCAAAAGCAACTGGGACGATTCAGGGTACTACTCCGTAATGATCCCAAAAATGCAATCAGATCTCTTGTAATTCAATCGTCTATCATCCATCAAAGGAAACTGGAGATAATTTCAACCACCCCATTTTTACCATTGACTTTCTTTTTTCTTGTTTCTGTCTCAATGATGAATTCTCGGGTTTTGAAGCATCAATGTAACTTCACTTTTGGCTGCTCTCTGTTTGGTATGAACTTTTTGGATTTCATCTTCAGAATGATGCTATTAATCTTATGAATTTTCAACAAATGCCCCTACTATTAAATTCAACCGTCATTTTTCTTTTCGACTTTTTTTTACATTTTTCATCTTTTTTTCTTTTTTTCATTTTTCTTGCAAGAACCTTTTAAATTGAACCCTTGTGTGGGATGAATTTTCATATCAATCTCTCATATCTGCATTTCATCTGGATGTCTTTCTTTCTTGATCTCCTAGACTCCAAGCAATTTGAAAACTGGCGTCTGATTCTGAGACCGTCTGATCTTTCATATTACCCAAGTGATCCTCAATAACTTTCTGAAATTTCTTAATCTTAATATGTTTTAATTTATGCTTGTCAAAATGCAATGCTACTTTGAAAGTAGTATTTAAAACAAAATGTAATGTTTTTTATCGCTTTATATTCTCCTAAAAAATACAATATTTAAATGATGCAATGTATGAATGCAAGAGATATCGATTTCAAAAGCTAGTCATTAGACAACATTCATCTAACTAAAAGATCGAATACAAGAGGAAGCCAATTTGTTGATAGAAGATAGCTGACTCGATCACCTCGTTTAGTCTGGTTCGACAGTCATTCTGATATGTTGCTAAAAATCTGTTGAAGGTTCTTCTGCTTTATCGAGCAAACTCTACATACATCTGACATTTCTTGTACTTGATTCTGAAGTTGATCATCGGCTCAATCTTTTGCATCATTTGGATAACTATCTCGGTTTGACTTTTGATGTGTTGTTCTTCACTCGAAACACTGATTCAAAACTTGCAAATTGGTTTTTCGCATGTCGTGTTATACTTTCTGAATTTCTCTTCTATTCCTCATCTTCATCCTTCGATAGTTCCTTGGTATGCCCCTAGCTAAACTGTCAAATATGCGCTTTCTGACTATCTTCACCTCTTAGCCACCTGAACTCGACCTAAAGCTTAAATAATTGTTGAACCTGACCTAAAGCTTAAATAACTGTTGAACCCGACTTGAAGTTTGAATAATTGTTGAACCCAATATAAGTCTTAACTTTTTTCACTTACTAGAACGGTGTAGCAAAACCTTATAATTTCCTATTGTTGATGTTGTAACCATTCTTCTGACAGCAACTAAGACACCTTAATTTTGTTAGACGTTCACCATGCTTGGAATTTTCTGAAATACCCTTGTATTACTGATATTTGGTCTTCCCGAATGCTAACTCTAATCTCACACTGAGTCTTCTCGAATATGGTCCATCTCGGCATAATGTCTTCCACTTGTATATCAAACCTTTTAGTTTATGACCACTGTCTATATAACTAGCTCATGAATCGATATCTCTAATGCATGCTTTATGAACTCACTCACACGCCACCAAAAATGTGTTAGTATGTTGAAATAATAATCTGAACAAGAATAAATTAACTTACGAAAAATAACCAGAGAACAATTTATGTCGCAGCATATTAACAAAGATATCATAATTTCGATGGCATTTTGGCAGTATACCGTCTTATGTTATGGTCTTTGTCTGGCTCTAATAGGGGTAGGTTTCTACTCTATATGTGGGTTTTGATCTAGACATTGGGTTCCCAAACTGTCGTTATCGTTTACTGCGACGATAAGACATCGATTCGGTGGTATAGGTCCCTTACAACAGAGGTGAATACCTCACGATGCGTAAGGTTAGTATACCGAAAGCAGATAAAAATCCGAAACTCGGAGCTGGAGAGTATCACGTCGGATAATATCTAACTCCCACTCAAGAGTAAAAGCTCGGGTCGAAAGCTTATGCATGAATGACAAATATATCACAAAAATGAAAATACTACCCTCATTCAAACGATATTTATTTGACAATAATGATTTAAATTAATATATATATTCAAAATACCGAAATGTCACGTATAATTTTTTTTAAAAAGTTAGGCATGACTCACAAAAAAAATTTTCCCAACGGAGTCGCCAAGCTGTCGCGACCATTTTAAAACCGAACCGTAAAAAATAACCTTGCGAGTGAATTTAGAAAAATCTGAATTTTTACCACTTTTAATTAATAAAAATCGTGTCATATTGAAAATATTTAATTTGAATTTTTAAAAATATGTTGAAATCGCCACCGGCCACTTTGGTAGGCCAGACACCATAAAAAAATTAGAGATTCTTTTTTAAAAACATTTTGGGTTCGAGAGTCGGGTTACGTGTAAGGACGACCCTTACAAACGTCCAAGATTGGTACCTTATTAATTACACGTGGCATTTTGGCATTTCGAATAATAATATTAAGTTAATTCGTTATTGTCAAATAAATATCGTTCGAATAAGAATATCCTTTTGAATAAGAAAATAGTTTTTTTAATACGAATTTGAATAAGACGTCCTCTAGATAAGAAACTTTAACTCGTATTTAAAGAAATATAAGTTCTGCCCCAAAAGGTTTTAAATGCATGATCGGTTATTATCTGGTTCATTTTAAGTTCTAACCTAAAAGGCTCTATTAATTAAATATTTAAATTCTATTAAATTATTAATTTTACCAAGTGTATTATGATAACATTTGAATACTCGGACACTGCCATTTCGACACCGAACAAAATTAATAATACTATTGGTATTTCTAGTTTTACCTAATTAACTTTATTAAATTCTAATCTTAAATATTTAACATTTTCTATGTTTCGATGACACGCCGAATACGATACCAAAGTACACTATTGGCCAACATAATATTACGTCAAAACACTAACCACTTAGTGTGTCCGAGATATATGATTAGAATGTCATCGTTACTAAATTATCTCCTTATTTAAATTAATTATTTAAATAAAATGACTAACCCTAAAAAGATTCTAATTTAATTAACTAGGTAAAAATTAAGTGTTATTCTAAATAAATATACTACATGCTTGTAAAACTATGACAAATAAATAATTTGAATATATAAAAGCAAAGAAATCGAATTGTACCTCAATTAAAAGATATAAAGATGGTTAATAGAATTGCTTGGAGAATTTGAACAATTATGCCATGTCCGTAGAACATCATTTACTATATTTGCAAATCAATATCAACATTTGTATTGAAGGCAACACTTAAATACCCCACTTTGAACCACCCATGTTACCAACCAAATTATCTCTTTAGTAGCAAAATATCATCGAAAATTACTTAAATCCATTGATGCTTTCGCCACAGCTGTTGTGACATTCTTCTTCTTCGAACCATTGTTTCTAGCCGAGCTTTCATCGGTGATATACTTGTAATGAGAGAACCATTTGGCCTGCATGTATCCATGTTGTCTTCATGGTTGCATCTTCATGTCTTTGGTTTTCATCAATTCCCTCATAGCTCTACACATATTTTACACTTAAGAATTCAAGCTTCGGTTGGACGGTGGGGTTTCGTTTTCTTCGCCCATCTACTTCCTCCTTGTTCTCCTCGGTTTGGTGATCTCCAAAGCATGTTGTGATGGACAATTCCAACATTACCATGGGAGAGATGTAAAAGTTGGAGATACCTTGAAGAACCCCAATGTCTGTACCTCCCTTGACTTCTCTCCAACCGAATGGCCTCCCTATTATGTGAATCGTTCCTCTTTTTGTTTGATCTTTCTCACTGAGATTCTCTGTCCTCTCAAAAAATGGTAATCGACCCATGGAATATAGAAAATTCCCGAGATCTGGGGCCGAATGCACTGAAGCCTCTGCTGCTTTCATGTTTCAGTTTCTCAATTCCATCAAAAAAACGGTCTCTGCCTAAGAGCCAAAACAGAACTCCAACCCCTCCTTCTTTTGCTTATGTTTCTCTCTCTCTTTGTTTTTTTGTGATTGTCGGTGTTTGAAGCCCCCTTAGTTGCTATCGGTCTCCTCCTTTTCTGCCGAGTGGCCCTTCCGTTAGGTGGTGAGTAATGAGATCAGATTAAAAATATGGAGTCTCCTTTGAATTCCATAACCAACCTCCCCAAGGCCATAGGTGAGCAGTCCTTTATGAACACCCACCTAGAACCGAGAAAAATGGAACCCGTACTCCTCTCTCCCCCCATATTCGGGAGAAGCCTCCCCTTTTTTAACCGAATAGAACTGTCCCTTTTTTACTTCAAATGGAATTGCCCCCCTTTTTTACTCCAATAACTGATTCCCTATTTTAAGGGAAAGTAACCGGTTCTCACCATCTTAATGGTAATTGTATCCGTCTTTATTTTTTATTAGTTTTTTTATATTTTTTATTCATTTTATATAATATTATTTATATTTATTTATTTATGTAATATTATTTATATATATAATATTTACTCAGACCTTATTTTATACGTATACTCAGACGAAATTCGGATATTACACGAATTGAGCAATTAACTTACGATGCTGACAGATTCAACCCTCAGATATATAAGAGCACTTAGCTTATGATGCTGACAGATTTAATCCCTTGATGCACGAAAAATTGAACTCAATATAGTGGTCCGTAACACATGGTTACCATCCTTGCTCTCGCTGAAAAAAAAAATGAGAGTTCGGCCAAGACAAAGATGGGCTAAATTCACTATAATTTGATCTAGGCCCAGTTTTTGTACAGTTCAATGATTTCCGTCTTCTACCTGCACTTACACTTGCAACCAGGGTTCGCTTTAAGATCTTCGTAACATGTAAAACCGACTATACCTGGGAATAAAGTGAAAAATGTACAACCGTCACTATACCGACCGATTCCCGCCCCTATTAAAAATATTCTAATCATTGTAGAACCCAAACCTGGGCCTGTCCAAAAAGAGTAGGGAGGATGAGTAGGAGTAGGTAGCTCAACATTACCTACATTAAACAAATACAAGGATTTGATTTACTTGAACTTATATGTAAAGTAAACGGGTTTTTGGGGTGTTGTTTTGAATTCCAAGCAAGGATGTGTGATTCTCCGTCGGCTGACCTAACTGCACTGCGATAGGGGACCTGGCTACGACTAAGTGCGCCGAACTCTTTCCAATCCACCAACTAAGTTTCTTTGGGATCTTAGATTCATCCCTCCATGCAGTAGAGCCTTAAATTCTAGTCCTACAAAACTAAAACAATGAAACAAGTCTTACACGAATGAAAAAAAAAAATAATTCCAAAACAAAACAATCCTGAGTTGTGTCCTGGTCCACCATTGATTCCCAAACAGAAAGATGTGGGATATGTCTCCTTCAAACATGTTTTGTGTCCCTTTTCTCATCTGTAATCATTCCCTTGAGCTTTTAAAGCTATTCACAAAGATTCTTAACCTTCAAATCCCTCTGTTTATTCCGCTGAGTAGGATGAAAGATATCCACCAGGGGAAGCGGCAACCAATCAATCAACAAAACACATGAAAAAGAAAATATTAATATATCAGTGGACTGTTATCTTTATCTTATATACATAATCCCATGCAAAGAATCTGTGTTTAATCTTTAAACCTTTTTGATAGTAATGTTATCAATTTCTTAAGGGTCTAATGATATTTTTTATAATCTTATAAATTCAATAATTCAAATATATATTTTACAATTTTTATAGCTTCAAAAATATTTTATTGTATTAATTTTTTATTTTTTCGCAAAAGGAAAACATAATGGATGTTAGGATTAAAAAAAAGATGAATTAGTTGACGTCAATTTAACATGGAACCATACAATAAAAGCGACACTAAGATTTTATGTGAAAAATTTTAAAAGAAAAATATCAAGAGAATAAGAAAAAAATCACTAATATATATATATATATATATATATAGGACTGATCCAAACGACTAATCAAACTATGTACAGTTTACAAAAAAATGTGTAGCAGTAAATATAATCAAACTATGTTTTATACTCTAAACAAAAGTTTAAAGAAAGAAATATAGTCGTACAGGGACTAAACATGCGGCATGTTTTATATATGCTCTCATTTTTTCTCTCAAGTTTAATATTCCATATATTAAATAATTTGAATTGGTCAGAATAGATTTAATAAAAAATAAATATTCCAAATTTTTTTATAATTTTTACTTAAGAGAGAAAAAAAATATACCTAAAATCTGAACTAGCAACCTTAGGAGAAGAGAGGGTATCCATTAAGAAATTATTGGCCTCGAATGAACTATTAAATTAACCTAAATCCAAATGTTTTTATAAATAATAATGTTGGACGTAATAATAGCATTATAATTTCAAAAAGGAGAAATTTATATTTAAATTTTAAAAATAATATTATTTACAAATAATTATAAACTTTAAACGTACTATAAAATGAACATAGAAGGTAATGCACTTAATTAATTATAAAAAAATTAAAAAAATCTTTAAATTATTAATTCTTGATTATACGTAATTGTATTTTGTCGATTGCTAATAAAACGTATCTAAAAGTAGATTTTTTTTATAACAACCAAAGGTATAATTACTATACAATAATAATAGTTTTTCTTTGAATAGATAATAATTATAGCTTTTTATAATTATTAATTAATGAGTAAAGAGAATAAAATTTTAAAACTGAAATCATTAAGCTAAATACATTTGAATTCCTTACATCTTTTGAATTCTAGCTAGTTATGCATGACAAAGATAATGTACGAAGTAATTCTACTATGGAGGAGAAGTTCATGAATCAACCCTACGTTTAGCTCTAGAAGAAACGTTCTCCAATTCCTTACCACGTTGAAAACCTGATGACGGAGCTGACTGGTTCAACTTGCAGCTATTCAACTTTTCGTGAATTTTGATCACCACTATCATAATTCCAGTCTGAAGGCCTAAAATGATCTTGGTTACCGTCGTGCATTACCACGGATGTTGCATTACCATGAACCAAGTCCAGTTCATCATGGGAAGACATGGCTGAACCTCCAGCTCCATGGGAACCCACAACAAAATCAGGCAAATTAAGACAAGGGTGAAGAGGTAGAGGATGTAGGAAGGACTGGAAGTTCTGCAAGTTGAGCATATTCTGAGGCTGTTTCAGTATGCCCAAATCAGATTCCGAAGACAGTTGAACATAGTTACAACAAGTGGGAATGGTGTTGTTATTGCTAGTTGTATTGGTAAGATCAGCATCAGCTGAAGGATGAACTGAAAATGAAGGAGAAGTAGAGGATACAATAGGAACCGGCTTAACTCTTTTAGCCGAGGGAGGTAGAGGGTAGAGAGAACCTAGAGTTTCCAAATGATTGGACCGTATACCTGACCCGGAGCCGAACAGATCGAGCCTTCGGGAATACGATGAACCCGGAAACGGTGGTGCAGGGATTCCGGTGAATTCTTGCACTATTGCTCTAAAATTCATCGTGTCGGTAGTGAGAATTGTAGTGGGAGTTGTCCTCGATGCTCTCGTTCGTTTCTTGGGGTTCTTGGCAACATGTTTCTGACCAGATTTTGTAGATGGCCTTGATTGCATCGATGACGAGCTTGGATATAAGCCTTGACATGCTACATCTTGGGGTTCAGATCTTTGGCTGAGAAACTCAACCCCATCAAGATTTAGCAGTGATTTGTCTGGTTGCGATTGAGATAAAGAGTTGAGGAAATTTGCAGAAGGATCAAAAAACGTTGGTGGGTGGTTTTGGTGGTGCGAGTTAAAAAACCGTGGGATTGACTCAGTCCGGGACTCGTACTCTTCTTCATCGTCGCCACCTGAAGATTGCATAGCACCACCACCACTACTGCTACCAGAATCCATGGGAGTATATCATAAAATTGTGATAAGAAAGAAAGGGTAGAAAACCTGGAAAGGGACGGGAATCTATATATATTGTACAGATGGCGATAGTTGCACAGTTGCGAACAGGAACAAAGATATGGTCTCAGCTCGAAAAAGGAGATCATAAAGATCCTGGAAAAGTAGGGCAGAAAAGAAAATACATCCTTCTTAAAACATAAACATCCTCGGGAAAGTTCCCATAAAAGCTTCCCCTGCGTTCAATCATATGCATCTTTCCTCTTGTCATTCGGTGAGAGGAAGAAAACTTTAGGGAAAGTAGGCAAGAATACTTGTATATTGCATACATTGATCTTACCTCCATAAAATACACAGACACAGTGTGTGTATATCTAAAGAAAGAGTGATCCTGCTGAATTTGAAAAGCCTGTAAGAAGAGTTATCATTGCATTTTCATCAGGTCTGTAGTAAAACTCAGCCTTTGACCAAGTCAGAAATCCTAGACAAAATCTAAGCCGTAATCATTCTACAAAAACAGAGAATCTTTTACCATTTTCGGTTTGGTTTTGACAATAAACTCATTTTATTTCCCACCTCTGTCCAAAGTTTGTACCAAATATTCTCATTTCTCACCACCTGTTGTGTTCTTTACTGTTCGTATACACTGACTCGATGTTCTTTTTTCCGAGTCCAACACCTCTCGTGCTCTTGTCACGTCCTGTTAAACTGTTGATGCGTACTGCCCACGAGCCCCTTTCAATCTCATCATTGTTATGCGGAAGAAAGCGTTTGGAACTTCTTGTCCATCTCTTAAATCAAGTTGCAGTCGCAGATAACAATGCTAGTTTACTGTTCTACAATCTTTGGTTGTTTTGGTCGCTAATTAGGAGTGGGTGGGTTGAATCTTTCGAAAACTGGATGGATAACAATGGCAGAATGAGTATTTAAAACAGCTTTCGGGTTACAATTTTGATCCACATACATTGAGTAGCTGTACAGAGTGCTGACGAGTCTCGGGATGGCCTTATATTAAAATTTAGATCATGTTTTAGGATGTATATATATATATGATTATGATTTAAATTTGAATCTACGACTATTATTACTACCTTATTTCAAGGTTTTGAGTGTTGTATGACAAATAAAATTATTACGAATGTAAATATTTAAATTATTAATGGAGTAAATATTATTTAATTTTTTTATATATGTTTATATATTTTAATTTTTTTATGATGCGAGACTATTGTTATTTATCTTGTGATGTTTTTGTGATTGATTTTTTGTCACGGTTATTTACTTTGTCTATTTTTCTCATAGGCGCTTGTTAGCAGTTGTATGGTAGCATCACAGGATATCAAGATTCAAAATTTGTTGTAGTTTTTGTTAGTTAGTTACAGACTTGCTTTGCTGTGTATAAATAGAGGGCATACCCTCCATACTCAAATACGCGTTCTGAATATATTCTTCCATTCTTTACCACTATAATCATTGTATATTCAAACATGGTATCAGAGGTTTTCTCTGCGTCAAAGCCGTTCACAAACAAGACGATCTCTATTCGTCTTGATAATACCAACTACTTGCTTTGGAGGCAGCAAGTTCTCTTCTCTATTGAAAGTTTGGCCTTGGTTAGTCATATTGATGGTACTTTGCCTGTTCCACCACAGTACGTTCTTGAAGAAGGAGGTAAGGTTATCAATAAGGAGTTTGTTGCTTACAAACAACAAGACAGTGCTCTGTGTTCATGGCTTCTTTCCTTCATTGGACCGTCGGTGTTGCCTTCATTGGTCAATTGCCATATTGCTCTGGAAATATGGGTAAAGATTCAACATCTTTTTTTGTTTCGTCCACCACCAAGATCATGCATCTTCATTGTTCTTTGAAGAACTTGAGGAAGCGTGATCAAAGCATGCATGAATATTTGGCTCAAATACAAGCAGTATGTGATAGTCTGGCTGCGTGTGGCAATCCTTTAACCGACACCATGCACATTTTTGCCATCCTCTCGAGATTGTCGCCGGAGTATGAGCCGATTGTGGCGATCATCACTTCCAGCCAATAACCTTACAAGATCGATGGTGTTTGCAGCATCTTGTTGGATACTGAGGCCCGTCAACAAGATCTTTTAGGACAAGTCAATATGATTCAAGGCCCGTCAGGTAAGGCTTCCTTTATGGATCATTCTAGTAACTAGATACAGCAAGGATACTCGACCAATTTTAATTCCAATTTTTCTCCAAACTCTAAGACCATTCCTGCTTATCAAAGAGGCTTTTAAGATTCTGCAAAAGGCACTTTTCGAAGATAAGGGAGTCGTTTTTTTGTGGCAGATCTCGGGTTAAATGTCAAATTTGTGGAAAGATCATATATTTGGCCAGCGATGTTTTTTAGGTTTGATCAAATGTATGAAGGCATAGGGAATTCTTCAGTCAACTTGGTTTCCAACGACATAGAAGAACAAGGGGATTGTAAAGAGGTTCATATGATTGCTGAAGTGTCAGGTCAGGAACTTGGATATGCAAATTCTGCTTGGTATCCAGACTCTGGGACTACCACTCATTTAACACCATCTGTTGGTATGATTTCTCACTCTAAACCTTATTTTGGGTCAGGTCAAGTCTCTGTTGCCAATGGAATGACTCTCAATATTTCAGAAGTTGGTAAGACTTATCATAATTCTCAGTCTAGAAATTTAGTTTTGAGTAATTTATTGCATGTTCCTGCTATTAGAAAAAATCTTCTTTCTGTGTCAAAATTTACTAAAGACCATAATATATATGTTGAGTTTTACCCTAATTTATGTGTTGTGAAGAATCTGGTAACTCAACAGGTAATTCTACAAGGTGTGGAAAATGAAGGTCTGTACAAGTTCAATGCTGGTATAGATACAATAGATAATTCTAATGATTCTTCTCTAGATAAGAATTTGGTGTGTAATCTTGTTTCTAGTTCCTCATTAGAAGTATGGCACAGGAGATTAGGACATCCTTCTAGTGTTGTTTTGATTCAAATGTTGAAATCTTGTAATATTTCTTCAATAAGTAATGAAGTTTTCTTTTGTGAAGTATGTTGTCTTGGTAAAAGTCATAAATTACCTTTTCAAAATTCGTTAACTGTGTATGATTAACCATTGCAACTTGTTCAAGTGGATTTATAGGGACTTGCACCTTTATTGTCCAATAATTGTTCTTATTACATTAGCTTTGTGGATGTTTGTACTAGATTCACCTGGATTTATTTTTTAAATCGCAAGTCTAATGTTTTCAGTATTGTTATTTTCTTTCACAAACTTGTTGAAAGACAATTTAATTGCACTTTAAAAGCCTTACAAACTGATTGTGACACTGAGTTTAAACCATTGGTTCCTTATTTTAACAATAATGGTATAGTTTTAAGGAATACATGTCCCTACACTTCTGAGCAAAATGGTATTATAGAACGTAAGCATAGACACATTGTTGAACTAGGTCTTACTATAATGGCTCAAGCTTCTATTCCTTTTAAGTTTTGGTCTGATGCTTTTTCTACTGTTGTATATCTCATTAATAGAATGCTTACAGGGGTTTTACAGGGTATGACTCCTTTTGAAAAACTTTTTAAAGTCAAGCTTGATTATTCCAAATTCAAGGTATTTGGTTGCCAATGTTTCCCTTTTTTGAGACCTTATAATTAGCACAAACTGCAGTACATATCTAGTGCCTGCATTTTTTGGGGATATGCTACTCTCTAAAAAGGCTACAAATGTTTAAACAAGAAAGGTAAGGTGTTTATTTTTAAGCATGTGCAATTTAATGAAAATATTTTTTCTTTCGCAGATAAAACTATACATGAGAAATGTGAAGAAAAAAATGAGTGTTCCAAATTTTGTGGCCCTCTAGGACTTGGAAGAAAAATCAACAGTGGTTTTATTCCTATGGATTCTGATCCTGTAGAAATTAATGAAGATGTTGATGCTCCAATACATGCTACTCCTACTTCTGTTGAAGTTGTTCCTCATGAAGTTGTTGTTGATCCCGAGAATGTTGCTGGAGTTGGTGATGTTATCCTTGATGTTGTTGATGCTCATGTTCATGCTACCTCTGCTGAAGCTGCTCCTCATGAAGCTGATGATGTTGTTCCTAAAGATAAAGCTAGTGCTCCTGTAAATGATGTCCTTGAGAATGATGGTGATACTGTCCCTGATGTCGTTGATGCTCTTGTACATGTTACCTCTATTGAAGTTGATGTTGTTGTTCCTGAAGATGAAGCTAATGCTCTTATACATGTTGTCTTTGAGAATGATGTTATTCTCGAAAATAATGTTGATGCTCCTATAAATACTACTTATACTGAGGCTACTCCTCATGAGGCTATTGTTGCTGACCTTGAGGATGAAGCTATTGATGCTACTCCTCGTGAAGATACTGATAGTGTCCCTGAGAGTGTTGCTGACTCTGAAAGTGATAATGTTACTGTCCCTAAAAGTGATGCTTGTCCGAGAAATAGTGATATTGGTGTTCCTCCGGATAGTAATGTTCTTGAAGAAGCTATTGAAGATACAACATTCGAGGCCGTTGTCTTCCAAAGTTCTCAAGTGTCTGATGAGAATAATTCTGATAGTAGTTGGATAAGGAATGTCCATCATATGACAACGAGATCTAAATCAGGTATTTTTAAGCCAAAAATCTTTAATGTAGATATAGTGTAAGAGCCTTCTGATGTTTATCATGCTTTAAAACAAGAAAAATGGAAGGCTGTAGTAAAAAAAAGAATATGAGGCTTTAATTGCTAAAGGCACCTGGGAGTTGGTAACCTTACCTTTTGACAGAATACCCATAGGTTGTAAGTGACTGTTTAAAGTCAAAAGAAACTCGGATGAAAGCATTGTTAGATTTAAGGCTAGGTTGGTAACGAAAAGTTACTCACAGAAGGCTGGATTTGATTATAGTGAAACATATAGTCCAGTTGTTAAACCGGTCACAGTTAGAATTCTTCTAACTTTGGCTCTGAGCAGGGGATGGGTGCTAAGGAAAATAGATACTGATAATGCTTTTTTGAATGGAGATTTTGATGAAGAAGTGTACATGGTTCAACCACCAGGTTTTGAACAACAGGACTCGCATGAAAAAAAACTGGTTTGTCGCCTTAAGAAATCTCTCTATGGTCTTAAGCAGGCTCCTAGGGTATGATTTGAGAAACTAAAAGCATATCTTGTGGATGATCTTAAGTTTACTGAGTCATTGGCTGATGCTTCTCTCTATTTCAAGGAAAATAAAGGTCACTGGACCTACATCACGGTATACGTTGATGATGTGGTTGTTATAGAAAGTTGCCCTATAAAAATTGATTGTGTTATAATATCAGTCAACACTGCTCTTTCTCTCAAAGACCTTGGAAATTTGAATTTTTCTAGGCATGACAGTTCAGAAAGTTGAGCAAGGAGTGATTCTTAGTCAAAGAAAACACATTTGTGAGTTACTTGATAAAGTGAAAATGCTAGATACAAAGCCTTCTTCTACTCCTATGGTAACGACTCCTCGATTATCAGCAACGGATGGTAGTCTTTGTCCTGAAGAAACTCTATATAGACAGGTTGTTGGTACTCTACAACATACTTGCACTACTAGGACAGATATTCAGTTTGTTGTTAATAAAGTCAGCCAATACATGCAAGCTCCTTTGGACAAGCATTGGAAAGCTGTTAGAAGGATTGCTAAATATCTCAAAGGAACAATGAATCATGGTCTTTTCTTCAGTTCTTCACCTGCTTTTACAACTTTAGTTACCTTTTCAGATTCTGATTGGGGAACTAATTCTGATGATAGAAAGTTTACCGGAGGATATTGTGTTTTTCTCGGTGGAAACCTTGTTACTTGAAGTTTGAAAAAATAAGGTGTAGTCTCTCGTTCTTCTACAGAGGTAGAGTTTAGAAGTATTACCAATGTTATGTGTGAAACAATATAGATTAAATCCTTGTTGACAGAACTTGGGATATCACTTACATCTACACCTACTATCTGGTGTGATAATACAAGTACGATAGCTCACTGTTCTAATCATATTTATCATGCTAAACTCAAGCATGTTGAGCTTGAATTGAGCTTTGTAAAAGAAAAAGTTGCACAAGAAATGTTTCAGATCAATTATGTACCAACCATAGATCAGATAGCTGATACTTTTACAAAAAGCCGTTGCCGGCTGCTTTTTTTTCTCGACTAAGAGATCGATTAAGGGTCCACTCTCATGGAGAGTTGGGAAAATGTTGAGAGGCTGGAATCGTGTTAATAGCATGTTAGCAGTTCGTCAAGTCTCAAGTGTGTATGTTTAAAAAAGTATCAAAAGAAAGAAATACTGAAAAAGTAGCAAGAGAAGCTGAAGGAAGATAGAAGCATGTTAGCTGTTGTATGTTAGTACCACAGGATTTCAAGAAAGAAAAGCTAAAGAAGTAACAAGAGAAGCTGAAGAGAGGTGGAAGCATGTTAGCAGTTGTATGGTAGCATCACAGGATATCAAGATTCAAAGTCAAGATTCAAAGTTTGTTACAGTTTCTGTTAGTTAGTTACAGACTTGCTTTGCTGTGTATAAATAGAGGGCATACACTCCATACTCAAATACACGTTCTGAATATATTCTTTCATTCTTTATCACTATAATTATTGTATATTCAAACAGCACTTCACATGAAATTGAATAATCAAAAATTTTCTTTGATACCATTTGTCATGATACCATTACTCTCTTTTTAAAAGACATGTATGATAATAATAAAATATGTAACGTCACCGTTTATATAACTTGAGATCTCTCTTTTTCTTCGACGTGAAATAAATATTTTTTAAAAAAGAGATTAATGTTTTTTAACTCTTCTAAAACGTGACATTAATATACGTAGACATATTATAAATTAATTAATATATTATGTATTCGTTAATACACATAGATACATTAACAAAATTGAGAGATACCTTATAAATAAAATCGTTTAAATCTATTTATAAATAAAATCATTCTTTATTTAGTATTCGATATGTTAATGTATTAACATAATTTTAAGTTTATTAATAAATACTATTTATTGTATTATTAACATGTTTAAGCATGTTTCCCCTAGCGGTTTAGGAAATTGTTTTCGACATTTTTGTATTTGAATCTTAGTCTAAGAGGAAAACGAATCGGTTTTATATCAGTTAGAGTCTTAGAGAAGAGATGTACTGAAAATTATAGAGCAATGAATCAGATAAAGAATTTAGACGTGTACCCAAAAATAAACGAAGATTTCTACAGCCGTACACTCTCCGGTGGTGTGATCACTCTCGTCTCCACCATTGTTATGTCATTACTCTTCTTCTCCGAGCTCCGTAAGTTTCTTTTCTCTGAACAATTATTTGATCTCTTATGATCTTATTCAATTTAAAGAAACTTGTTCACGTTTCTGTTATTCATAGATTTGGTCTTGTTGATGATATGTATTAGATGATCTGTTTCCGTCAACATTGTTTTTTTTTTTTTCATTTTTGCAATCTTGGTCCTAGGATTATACGTCCACCCAGTGATCGAAACAAAGCTTGTGGTTGACACTTCAAGGGGAGAAACTCTACGCATCAATGTAATTTTAACTTTAAATTTTCTTCGGCTTCCAAGTTTCATTTCGAATAATCTTCGCATCAGTGTGATACATTCTTTATTGTATGTTAATCTGCATTATCAAAATTGAGTATAACTATTTCATTACACATTTTACAATGATTATTTCCAGTTTTACTCATAGTACCGATGTGGGTTCTCTGATTTCTTAATGTTCCTTTTGGATTTTGCAAGTGCAGTTTGATGTCACATTTCCTTCTGTTGCATGCTCAGTTCTCAGCCTTGATGCAATAGACATAAGCGGAGAGCAACATCTTGATGTTGTATGTATTGCAAGGTCTCATGTTTTTTAAAATATCCATTGATGAGCTTTTGTCTTACATGAGGTTTCGTAGAAGGAATGCATGTACATGTAATGTTGCTGCTAAAAGTCATAGTGTCATTTATATTTCATCTAACTTGCAGAAACATGACATAGTAAAGAAAAGATTAGATGCACATGGCAATGTTATTGAAGTGAGACCCGATGGGATCGGTACTTCGAAGGTTAGCTCTATGATAATATCGGTTGAAGTTGATTTCTGAGTTGCTCCTCCTCCTCCTTAAGGATCTGAGTAACCACCTATCCATCTTTCTTTTTGGCCTTTGCATTTCTTTCTGCTAAAAATTATTTTGCTCCTTGCAGATTGAAAAGCCTTTACAGAAGCATGGTGGCAGGCTTAGGCAAAATGAGACATATTGCGGTTCATGCTATGGTGCAGAAGAGGTATAAGTTATTGATCTGGTTTCCATCTGCTAGCTCATTGTTATATAATCCAATCTACTGGGTGCATGTTTGTCTTGAATAGGATCTTTGACTTTGTTGTTATAGATCTCAGTACCTTATCCTTTAATCTTAATAATTTAGTAATTGTCATATGGTAATTTCCCTAAATATAATATATACATTTGATTAGTAGTACCATTTGTTTGTTATTGTTCATTTTCTTCTTTTATTTGGCTATTTCCTTAATATCTCTTGTTTTGGTTGTGGTTTATTCTGGACCGAAGAGGCAGCTGATGTGGTAGGTATTTAGATAAGGAATAATTAGTGAAACCAGTCCATTTATAAGAAGTACTATATTTTTGCTCCTGTTATATATATATATATATATATATATATTTGGATAAATACATGTTATATTTTTTTTCCTGCCTTGACCTACTTTTCACTTCCATCTCGAAGTCTGATGATCACTGTTGCAACTCCTGTGAGGATGTTCATGATGCATACAGAAGCAAAGGTTGGGCTTTTTCAAATCCAAATATGATTGACCAGGTCTGTCTACATTGTAACTTAACTCTCTCCCACAATAGAAAATATTGTTTTTT
This sequence comes from Abelmoschus esculentus, assembly GCA_035048815.1. Taxonomy (NCBI): domain Eukaryota; kingdom Viridiplantae; phylum Streptophyta; class Magnoliopsida; order Malvales; family Malvaceae; genus Abelmoschus; species Abelmoschus esculentus. The sequence continues at coordinate 5,314,505 of JAUCBN010000013.1, read as the reverse complement.
TTCCCTCTATTATATCTGATATTGATAATCATGCTCGTACTTCATTTTTGTTTTGGTAAGCTACATAGCATACATTAAAACCTCTTTTTCTCCTCCTGATAATTCTTATTGAGTATTGACCCAATTCCAAATCCAGCTCACTTAGAGCCTCCATTTTGGCTGCCAAGATGGCAAGAGGAATAGTTATTTCTCTAAAATTAGGTAATTGACATGGGACTTTGCACATGTAGACATGGTTATGGGGATATGATCCTTCAAATATCTTAGAAAAATTGTACATTTACATGTTTGACATACTTATATTTGACACATGCCTGAATCCTAGTAACATAGCTTATTGGTGCATAAGGGCTTGATTCCTTTTATTTTCCAATTATCTTAAGATAAATCTTTATTTGTTATCTTACATCAGAACAAATTCCAATATAGTAATTGAAAGTTTTAGCTGTTGATTGTTGACACCTGCAAAATATATGCAAGTTTGCAGTTTGCCTGGGGCCCTGGGCCAATAGTAGTTTGTAGTTTGCTCTCTGGTTAGCTCATCTACAGATTGTCTGTTTTCCCAGTTGGCTTACATGACTTAATTTGACCCTGGTTTATGTCTTGATTTATACTTTCTCGTTTCTGTTGTTCAGTGCAAGAGAGAGGGTTTTCTTAAGAAGATTAAGGATGAAGAGGGTGAGGGGTGTAACATATATGGTTCCTTAGAAGTTAATAAGGTGGCTGGGACTTTTCATTTTATACCTGGGAAAAGCTTTGAGGAATCAAGTATTCACCTGAATGATTCGCAAGCATTTCAAAAAGACAGCTTTAATGTAAAACGTAGCCCTACCGTTTTCATTTCTGTATATGTCAACTTGTCTTATATGAAAACAAAGGTTATCTATTCTAATCATGCTTCATGAACATTTGATACAGTTAAGTCACAAGATCAATAGATTAGCTTTTGGAGATTTTTTTCCTGGTGTGGTGAATCCTCTCGATGGGTACTCGTTAACTTCTACTTAATTGTTTAACTTTGGCCATGTACAACAGCAGGATATTGCTATATGTTTCTTAAAATTTATATTGTTCATATTCTTCCCTTCTAAATTTCAGTGCTCAATGGACGCAAAAACAACAAATTGGGATGTACCAGTACTTTATCAAGGTTAGTTTTTTTTTTTTTTTATAATTTCTATTCTCCAATTTCTATCAGTTATCACATCTATCTACAATTGAAGCCAGGGCATTACCTCTGGATCTAGAGTATTTGACTTTTGAGGACCCTCTTGTATTCCTTCCACCTGTTAGTGCATGTTGTCAAATTTATTTGAGGCAAACAGATCCATAAAGAAAAAATGAGAATCTATTCAGAATTTTAATTTAGCATGGTTGATTTTTTTCCATATATATGCTGAAACTTCATGTCTTCAATCTTCTCCTAGAAAGCTAGAGAGAATGCGGCATTCAATTAAACTGAGTAGCCAGAATTTTTACTGATGTTGTAAACTCTTGAATGGATTGATGGTTCATGGTTATATTAAGGGGCATGGATTTTTCCTTTTTGTCTTAGATGCATGTGACATTTGTTGTTTCTGAATTCCGAGTGAGCTTTAAATAAGGAAAGGGTCTTTTAGTTTTATGGATTTTCAATATTTTCTATCTTGTAGGTTGTACCTACCGTGTATTCAGATGTGAGCGGACACACTATCCAATCAAATCAGGTGTGGCTAGAACTTGCAAAACCTTTTACTTACCCTGTTGTTTTATATAGTCAGAATGATTAATGAATGAGAGATTGCTACTGCAGTTTTCTGTAACAGAGCATTCTAAGGGTACTGAAATAGGCTTCATTGATACCACCACAGGTGTTTTCTTCATTTATGACCTTTCTCCTATCAAGGTTTGTTTCTCGTCCGCTTTTGTTTTCATGCAATCTCAATATCAAGTTTCCTTTTAGTTTTTATTCCTTCTGCTTTCAGACGTGCAAGGGAAAACACGAAGTTGTTTCCATTCCGAGCCCTGCTAATCTTGTGTGCTTATTTTTCAACTTTGTTACGCAGGTGAATTTCACAGAGCAGCATGCCTCATTCTTGCACTTCCTAACAAATGTTTGTGCTATAGTTGGAGGTAAGGATCCTTTTGCCCATAGTTGTTGATGATGGGGATTCAGAGTAGTTGATCATATATGTTCCAATCCAAGTCCAACATATACTATATGGTGCCACTGCCACAGGTGTTTTCACAGTTGCAGGAATAATAGACTCATGTATCTACCATGGTCACAAAGCAATGAAAAAGAAGATAGACCTAGGTAAAATGAGTTGATGATTGATGGAGCTGTTGGCTTGAAATTTTGTTCTCCTGCTTTGTTAAGGAAAATGGAAGTCAAAGGAGAAGACCACTGCCACGACTTGCCACCAGGTTCAGTTAATGAAATTTTGTTCATGCAATCCTAATCTCTGCTCCAAGTATATTAATCACGTGGTAAGTAGTTCAAGTCTGGAAATCCATGTTTTTTGTGTGTTTTAAAGGGGGGGAATATGAGTTCAAAGTCTGGAAACATCTCAATCCAACTTAAGTGCTCATTTAACGTAATTGTGACCCAAAATCATGATTATGTTGGAGAGATCACTGCTTTTCTGCTATGCATAGAATAAGTAGGACGGATGCACCGTCGTGATGCGACTTACTAGTAAAGAATAATGATTATAATTTTTTAAAATTATATTTATTATTGACTATAAATTTGATTAATGGAATAATGATCGATGAATTTCAAACGATAAAAAATTATTTAACCAAAAATTTAATATAAGCAAGTTTTAAATTTTGATTTGATAACTAATACAATTATATTCGTAGAAAATAATTATAATTTTTAAATATGTTGATAATATGTTTCTGATTATAAAATCCTATTTATTTATAACTAAATAATTATTATGACATAATAAATTATTTTTAAATTATTATACTAATTAAAAATTATTAAATTTAAATATTTAGATTCTCGTCGATAGTAATCCATTGATGCAATCTGCAAATATCTTGAGTGAGAGTCGTGCTTATGATCGTAAAGGTTCAGGCGTGCCTCCAACATCATTATTACTTGAAATGCAACCTAAAAAGCACTGAGCAGTTGGGCAACGCGTTACTTCAAAGTAAACCCACAACTCACACTACTCTTGGGCCTCGGGTAAGACAAAATCTTAAGAAACGGAGACAGATTCATTGAACAAAGTTTAAAAAGTAAGAATTTTCGGTTACAGTAATATTTATTTTAAAATAAATTTTAATTATTAAATGTTAACCATTCGATTTTATATAATTTTCATTTTTATTATTTATAATTTTATTTAATAGTATATAAAAATAAAAACTTAATTTAATAAATAAAATTTATTAAAAAAAATATAAATAACGTGATGACAAATTTATCTAAAAACATTTTTACCTCAAGACTCAAACATTATAAAATACATAAATTTCATACTCTTTAACAGCTACTTTTATGTAACAAAGCTCGTGAACATCCCTTTACAAGACCTGAACTATCCCTGAACTCACAAAACACATAGTTTAGTGACTTGAAGATTAACGCCACTCCATCATATTAGCAACAGCTTTGTTTACGGCATCATAATTCCCACCACAACCGATCTCTACATTTCTGTAATCCAGTTCCAGGACGACTTCATTTCAATTGTTTCATTCATGTGAACGACGAGGGAATCTATAAAAATATTACATACAAATGAACACAGATAACTTTAATTGATTCAAATACAAAAATTATCAACATCTTTATAGACACTAACAAATTTCTCCCTAAACAAAAGAGCTGACCGACACGGAGAAAATCTCAAATTCTTACACAAATACAATGAAGACCAAGTACCCTACACATGGACAGACTCATAAAATGACCTAACAAATACATGCCATTGCAACTCCCAAAAACTCCATTGCAGTTGGCTTCTACAACAAAAAAAAATACATGAAAAGGAACTCATAACAAAGGACGATTACAGAAGATAGAAGATGGGGTTTTCCCTGTTTAGGCTTTTAGAATGGAATCCCAATCAATCTCGTACGAAGGGTATTTAGACAACATGAAAGTTTCCGAAGAACAGGCAACTTCAGGCCATGGCTGTTGGTCGAAATCAGAGAATGTAAGATCTGATAAAGGTGAAGACACTGCTGAACCATCACTCTCGGATTGAACCGTAGACAAAGACGAGGAGTTCTCCACCTGCACCGTCTTATCCACGTTGGATTTGTTGTCCTTGCTTTTGTTCTCAGGCGTCGGCTTAATTGGTTTCTTCGTGCTTTTTTGTTTTGGATTTTGTTCCAAGCTTTCACAAATGGCTTGAAGCTTAGCATCAACAGAGGAAGGTAAAGGTTTGTATTCACCAAAATCGCCTCCGATGTAGGAACCATGGTGGCGAAGGTTAGGGAAATTGAGTCTCGCAAAGTCACCTCTCAGTTTATAGGCTGCTTTATCATAGGCCAAGGCTGCTTCCTCGGCTGTGTCAAAAGTGCCTAACCAGAGACGTGTCCGGTTCCTAGGCAACCGGATCTCAGCGACCCATTTTCCCCAGTGACGTTGCCTAACTCCTCTGAAAAGCTTGGGCTTCGTCGACGCACCCGTCTGCTTCATCGGAACAGGTTTGGGACTAAGAAAGGTAACCATCTGGTTACTGTTGTTGCTGTGCTGGGGGATCTGGTGAGGGAAGCTTTGTTGATTGCTCTGGAGATGCAATTGCATCTGGATCTGATCGATCTGAGCTTGTGACAAGCTATTTAACCCAATTGTTGAACCAGTTTGCGGCTGTCCGTACTGTTGGAGACCTGAAAACGAGTCCATCGGTGGGGGATAACAACAGCCATCTGTGTAAAAACTGGGCTGTGTTTGGGAAGAAGATAAAGAAAGGGAAGAAGTAGAAGGAAGAGAAAGGGAAGGGGAAGGAGAGGAAACACTTTTCATAAAAGGTCCAAGTGCTTCCATTAATTCTCCTCCATACAGATCTGATTGAACTGCTCCGCTACTAATGAAATCCATTGCAGCTGCCGTTACTTTGAAATTAAATTGGAACAAAGCTAGAGAAAAAGGAAGAAGATCACCAAAGAAGAAACAGAAAAAAAGTAACCTGATTCTTACCAAAACTTGAAGAACAGGTCCAAAACCCAGAAAGGATTAAAAAGGTTTTCCTTCTTAAAACAGACAAAACCCTTTGAAATCCAACTAAAAAAATAAACTTCAGAGGGATCAAAAACTACCCTCAAAGCCGATTTATCAACAGACAAACAAAAACTGGGAGATAACTAAAATTCAGCTTCAAAAGAAAAAGAATCATAAGAATTTTACAAGAACAAAGGTTAATTAAAAAAAACCTGGATCTCGATTCTGAAAACACCTGGCTTTAAAAGAAATCCTTGTCTAAGTTTGTTTTCTTACCCTGTGTAACGTACTGAACAAAAAACAAACCCAAAAATCAGATTTTTAATTCAAAAGACAGATGATTAACAGAAAGGGATTCAGAGAAGCGGGATGTAATAGAAGGGGGAAGATTTTTCAAAGAAGAAGAACCAGAACAAGAACCACTCAAACTGTTTCTCTTTTCTTTTCTCACAAATTTTTGGTGTGAATTTTAACTCTCAGCCTCTCTTGCTTTCTCATCGCCGGCTCCTTTCACTTTATATACTACTTTTGCTCCTTAATTAACTCCCTTAATTACCTCCACTAATCTTCTTTAACCCTTTGTATTAGTTTTTAACCACTCTTGTGTTTTTATCTTTTAACTTTACATCCCCACTCCATTGTACTGAGCTCTGCTTTCCTGACGTCAGACACATTCATTTGTTATCTGCAACCAGTAATTTATTGACGCGTGGATTAACCTTGTTGGTTACCGACATCTGTCCTTTTACTTACCGTCAGATACTACGCTATTTGTCATGGATTTATTGGTGTATTGGTGTGCGGAGTAGGTTGACCAGTCGCCCTTCCGTTCACACATTTGGTCATTAGAAATTAAATTTTTTATTATGTTATAATTTTATAAAATAATTAAAAGATAAATGATACTTATTTAAATTATAAAATGATTTTCTGGATAATAAAATTTTTTAATATTTAACTTATAATTTTTAAGTTAAAAGTTAGAATTTTCGATTATGTATAAAATATATATTATATATAATTGTAAAAATTGTTTTAATTAAAGTTAATTAATATTATAATATTATAAATAGTTATTATTGATTTCATTTGAAGTTTCGACCGATTCAACGTTAGCTCATTAATTATTATTGATTTTATTTTAAATGTAATTTGTAAATGTTGTCGACTTATAGATTTTTATATATTTCAAATATAATTATTTTAGATTTAAATTAATTTATAAAATATTTTAAAATATATTGACTTGAAAATATATTTGAAATGGTTTTAAATTTTTCTGATATTTTAAATATTTTCAAATGATTAAAGTGATAAAATAAATTTTGAGTGTCGGTACTATCTTTCTCACACCGATATTCAATAGTTCATATTGGTATAATTTTTCGGGTATTAATATTTTTTTTTTCTCAAGATGTTATTTTTCAATAAGTAAATATCGTTTCGTTATGACAAAGATTATATCTATTGAGTTGATCGGTATTGGATAATGGCCAAGAGGGGGATGAATTGGATATTAAAAAATTGGTAGGAAAAATTTCGGTAAAAATCAAAAAATAGAGAACACAAAGATTTATAGTGGTTCAAGCTTCGAACAAGCTCTACATCCACTACCTTAGCTCCCACTAAGGATTTTGAAAACAATTCACTATTGAATTCAGCCTTTTTCTAGGTTCAAGGGATAACCTTTACAAACAAATTAATTTTTTACCCAAAATTGATTTAAACCTCACAAGGTGTTACAAAAAGTTTGATTTGGCTAAAAAGGATTCTCTCACAAGAAATAATACCCCCTAATACAAACAAACTCTCCCCAAACTTAATTTACAACAGATCAAACTGAAATACACAAGTTGGGAGGACAAAGTATGCAATGAAGTGCTTTGAGTTGGATTTGTGTGCTTAGATGTTGCTTGATGTTCAATTCTCTGTGTATGCTTTTGAAAATGCTTCTTTTTATACCTTCTCATTGATTTCTAACCGTTGAAGTTGTTGGAAAAGTAAATATGGACGTTGGAGCTTCATCTTTCCATCATAAATGTACTCTGCAGCAGGTGGTATCGAAACACGGGGTACCTGTTTCGAAACAAGCCAAGAAAAGAAAAAGTCGTTGTGCATTTAATAAGGGGTGTATCGATACCTATTTCGATACAAAAACTTTCTGTGATGCCTGGTATCGAACCCTATTTCGACACAGGCTAACCATCATTCAAAAATTAACTAACACCAACGGTCGACTCATTTAATGCTTGAAGATAGCCGTTGGAGATTAAGGGTGTATCGATACCTGTATCGATACCAGGAGTCATATTTTTTAAAATTAAAAAAAATTGAAAAATTAACCAAGATGTTTCGATACCAGTATCGAAACATGGGTTGGCAGAAAGTTTTGGTATCGAACCTTGTTTCGATACCTGTTCTTGATCTCAAGAACAAGCCTTGAAAAATCTCAGGTGTATCGATACCTATCCTCATGGTATCGATACCCTCGTATAAAAATGGCTTGTAAGAGTATTTCAAAGTTCTTGGTTTTGACTTAGAGATCAAGCTTTGACTTAAGGACCAAAAAATTATTTCAAAATTAGTCCTTACATTTATTTGTTATATCAAAATCAATTTTAGTTTTACAATCTCCCCCTTTTTGATATAACAAAACCAAAAGGAATTTTATGTTTTGAAATAATTTGGTTGAAAGACTCCCCTTTAATATGTGCCCAAAAAAAATTTAAAATTGTTGATGGTTTTCGAAAACTTAAAACTTAGAACTTTCTCCCCCTTTTTATTAGATCAAAATCAATGAAGCATAAAAATAAAAAGATAATCAAGGTAAAAGAATAAAGCATAAACCATAGTACTTAAATATAAAAGTTCATATGAAGCATAAACCATAACAAGCAAAGTATCCAAAATATAATCCAATAATAATAAAAACCAAAACATTGGGAAATAAAAATAGGTGCATAAGTTCTAATATGAATGCATCATAACTAGTCTTAATAACTAAAAAGTAAAGCATAAGAGAGATCAAAACGATCAATCATCGGCCATGTCATCACCGTCATCCTCATCATCTTCATCTTCCTCTTGATCTTGATTAAGTTTTTGGCTTTGACGGAGAGCTTCAAGAGATACTCTCAAGTAGTGTCCTTGAGTCTCTAGGCTTGTCATCCTAGTGTTGATAGCATCAAAACCTGAAATGAATTGAGTGGAAAGAGTGTCAAGCTTGTCATCCATGGAATCCAAGCGGGCGTTGAGAGAATCAAACTTAGATGTGAGGAAGGTCAACATATCAAACTGATGAATAGGTTCTGGATCAACCGGAGCATGAGGAGGAGAAGGAGGAGCACCTCGAGTCCACTCACCATTGGATGCATAGATAAAGTGAGCACGGTTGAGTGAAGTTTCTCCAATAAGCTCTTTCAAAGATCCCACCTTGTCATAAGAGCAATCTATGTCCAAATGCAAGAAGATGATGCTTAGAAAGCACGCATAAGGAAAAGATTGAACAAGGGGGTAGCACGGTTTTGGATGTACCACACAATATCCGAGAAGACAATCCGAGCAAGGTTTGGTTGGATGTTATCACGGAAACATGTGATCCAAAAACTATCAACTTGACGGATCCTAGAGTATCTCCCATTAGAAAGACGAATCCACCAAGAGATGATAAGATGGAGAAAATGGTCGTGTGCGTCAAGAGATGTAAACGACACGGTGAAAGGAGCAAGAGAGTCTTCATCATCATTACCCTTATCCTCAAGACCAAAAACATCAAGGAAAGTAGAGACATTAATCTTGAAAGATTTTCCCATAAGATACGATTCAATGGCTACTACTTTACTCTTGTCCGGGGATAAGATACATTTAGCATTAGTGTAAAAGATAAGGACGAGAGTTGGAAAGAACTTGTCGGTATGAGTGAGAAAACGCAAGAACTTCCACTCGATAACTTGGTCATAGTAACGAAAAGGAAATCTATGTGACGTGATGAATTGAATGTCCATACATCTTTCCTTTTTGAGAGGATAACTCCGGAAAAGGTTGTAGTTGTCCAATCTACGATCATTGTCTAGACTCTTAGCATAGACCTTATCAAAATCAACTCGTGCAACAGGAGATGATGAAGAGGATTCGGCTTCGGTACGAGATCGCTTCTTTGGTGCCATGATCTAGGATTGGATAAAAAAAATTTGGATTAGTTAAGAATAATATGTATGCTTGTATATATAATCCAATTCAATACTATGAGATAATCTAACAATTCAAGGTATGTAAGGATTAAAATTTTGAAAAACCATCGAAAAACTTATTCGAACACAAATTTATATTCGATTAAAACATGTTGGAATTTTGAGACAAAATCATAGGTTTATTGAAAACCATAAGATAGACATTTAAAACATACTCAAAAACTGAATTTTAACAAACTAAATACAAACGAAATTAAGATTTTTCGAAAGTATACCTTGATTGTAGATTATGATGAATTTCGTGATTATGAAGCACCGTTTGTTGATATAATGAAGTATTTGATGCGTAGATCAAAATCCCTCAAGGAAATCGTGAAGAAATTGTGTTAAGAGAGGCGAATTTGATGGGATTTTAAAGAGAGGGTCGACTAGGGTTTTAGGGTTTTAAATTTGGAAGTGTTTTAATGAGATTAAAATTAGGTTTAAAGTGTTTTAAACAACTTCCGTCCTCGTCTATCGATACTGGTATTGAAACACCCTATTTCGATATTGGTATCGAAACAGAGGTATCGATGCTTGCATCGATACCTGTTCTTCTTGACAAAAACCCAGATGGGCTGATGAACAGGTATCGAAACAGAAATTAGCTGTATCGATACCTTCGACCTTTGCTTTGCATTTTGGCTACTAACAGTACTAGAAATGAGTCTCTAAAGCCCCTAGAAGCATGCATATGATGTAATGACATGTTTATTATGCATGAAAAAGTTCATACTCCCCCTAGCAACATGCATGGAGTCATCAAGATACAAGATCATCATAAGCATGATTTAATTCAAGATTCAAGCAAGATAAGCAAAAAGATGACACTTAGCAAGTCAAGATAGGCTAGTTAGACCTAACTCTCTCCTAAGGGTCCAAAAACGCTCCTTATCTAAAGGTTTAGTAAAGATGTCCGCTAATTAATTTAAGGTGTCAACAAACTCTAAAGCAACATCATTTTTAGACACATGATCTCTAATGAAATGGTGTCTAATTTCTATGTGTTTGGTTCTAGAGTGTTGAATGGGGTTTTTGGTAAGACATATGACACTTGTATTATCACACTTAAGAGGTATGGTTTCTACCTTAATGCCATAATCTAAGAGTTGTTGCTTCATCCATAACACTTGTGCACAACAACTCTCTAGGGATATGTACTCCGCCTCGGTGGTAGATAGAGCTACACTATTTTGTTTCTTAGAGAACCAAGATATGAGCATATTACCTAGGAATTGACAAGTTCCAGAAGTACTTTTCCTATCTATCTTACAACCTCCATAATCCGCATCCGAATAGGCATGAAGATCAAAAGAAGAAGCTTTAGGATACCAAAGACCTAAACAAGGTGTATCTCTAAGGTACCTAAAAATTCTCTTAATGGCTATAAGGTGTGATTCTCTAGGACTAGCTTAGAACCTAGCACACAAGCAAACACTAAACATAATATCCGGTCTACTTGCGGTAAGGTAAAGCAAAAAACCTATCATTGATCTATATAGTTTAGAATCAACACACTTACCTCCTTCATCCTTGTCAAACTTAGTAGATGAGCTCATTGGTGTGGCTTGAGGTTTCACATTTTCCAAGCCAAACTTTTTGAGCATATCCTTGATGTATTTTGCTTGATTGATGAAGGTGCCATCCTTACTTTGCTTGATTTGGAGTCCCAAGAAGAATGAGAGCTCCCCCATCATGCTCATCTCGAATTCACCTTGCATTAGCTTAGAAAATTCTTGAAAATAACGTTCATTAGTAGATCCAAAAATAATATCATCAACATAAATTTGAACTACTAAGATGTCATTTTTAAACCTTTTTATAAAAAGTGTAGTGTCCACCTTCCCCTTTTCAAAACCTTTTTCAATTAGAAAGGTTGAAAGTCTTTCATACCAAGCTCTAGGAGCTTGTTTCAAACCGTATAAAGCTTTTGTTAATTTAAAAACATGGTTTGGAAATTTTGAGTCTTCAAAACCCGGTGGTTGTTCAACATACACTTCTTCATTTATAAAACCATTTAAGAAAGCACTTTTGACATCCATTTGAAAAAGCTTGAAATCATGATAACATGCAAATGCAAGTAGCATCCTAATGGCTTCCATTCTAGCTACGGGTGCATAGGTTTCATCGAAATCTATTCTCTCCTCTTGAGTGTAACCTTGAGCTACTAATCTAGCTTTATTTCTTACAATGTTACCACTCTCATCTAGTTTGTTTCTAAAGACCCATTTAGTTCCTATAGTAGACTTATTACTAGGCCTATCAACTAATATCCATACATTACTTCTCTCAAATTGATTTAATTCCTCTTGCATAGCCAAAATCCAATAATCATCACTTAAGGCTTCTTTGATATTTTTAGGTTCTATGCATGAGATAAAAGCAATATAATTCATTAATCTAAGAGAAGAACGAGTAGTTACCCCCTTGGAAGGATCACCCAAGATTTCACCACTTTTGACATAGTTGAACTCCCTTGGGTAGCTCACTTCCCTTTCTTCAAGCTTTACATTTCCAAAAGCTTCTATTGGAGGATCTTGTGCTTCCTCATTGCTTGGAATCCCATCCACCTTTGATGCTTGTCCATCATCAATGATTTCAATGATTCCTACATCATCATCATCACAAGAATCCTTCCTAGAAAGGAGGTTATCATCGAAAACTACATGTATAGATTCCTCTACAACTAAGGTTCTTTTGTTGAAAACTCTATAAGCCTTAGAATTTAAAGAATAACCAAGGAAAATAGCTTCATCACTTTTTGCATCAAATTTACCTAAATTGTCTTTTCCATTGTTCAAAACAAAACACTTGCACCCAAAAGGGTGAAAATAGCTAATGTTAGGCTTTTTAGACTTTAAAATCTCATAAGGGGTTTTCTTTAAAATAGGCCTAATCATTAATCGATTTCTGATGTAACAAGAAGTGTTTGTGGCTTCCGTCCAAAAATACTTAGGTAAATTGTTTTCACAAAGAATGGTTCTAGCCATTTCCTCTAAAGTTCTATTTTTTCTCTCAACTACCCCATTTTATTGAGGAGTGCGAGGAGCCGAAAAATTGTGGCTAATACCATTTTCATTACAAAAATTTTCAAAACCTAAATTTTGAAATTCGGTTCCATGATCACTTCTAATATGAGAAATTTTTTGATCAAGATCATTTTGAGAAATTTTTGAAAATATGATGAAATTTTCTAAGGCCTCATCTTTAGAACTTAAAAATAGAACCCAAGTATATCTAGAGTAATCATCAACAATAACAAAAGCATATGATTTTCCACCCAAGCTAGTAGTCCTAATAGGTCCAAAAAGATCCATATGGATCAATTGTAATACTCTACTAGTTGAAACATCATTAATGGACTTAAAAGAAACTCTCTTTTGTTTACCCTTAACACATGCATCACAAATTTTATCCAAAGAAAATTTGAGCTTAGGTAAACCTCTAATTAGATTTTGGGAGGCAAGTTTCTCTAAAACACTTATGCTAGCATGACCAAGTTTCCTATGCCATAACCATGCATCATTTTCATCACTAGCAACTAAGCATGCATGAGATAAGTTTATGTCATCTAGATGTATCATGTAAATATTTCCTATGCGATGACCTATGAGCATTGTTCTATTGGATTCTATGTCAATAATTTTATAACCATTTTTATCAAAAGAAACATAGAAACCTTTATCACATAATTGACTAATGCTCAACAAGTTATGCTTAAGACCATTAACAAGTAAGACATTTTCAATAAGAATAGAGGAGTGATTACCAATAGAGCCTGTACCCTCAATTTAGCCTTTGGAGTTGTCACCAAATGTCACTACTCTACCCTTTTTGAGCTCTAACTCCTTAAATTGTCCCTTGTCTCCGGTCATATGCCTTGAGCATCCACTATCAAGGTACCACATATTTTGACTTGAAGCTTTGGCCTTAAAGCAATGCTCAACCTACAAACAAAAATTAGTTTTTCACTTTTGGTACCCAAATCATTTTGGGTCCATGAGAGTTAGTCCCTAAAAGCTTGGTTCCCTTAGGAATCCAAGATGCAATGGCATTTACATTATTAGAAACAATGAGTTCCTTAGGAACCCAAACATTCCTAATTTTTCTATGTCTAAAATGCCTTTGAAAACCATTTTGTTTGTGGTTTTGAAATTTTTTTTTGACATGTTTGGGTTTTGAAAAGCTTCTCTTTTCAAAAATTGAACTCTCAACCACTTTAATTTGTTTTTTAAGCTCATTCACCACCTTGTGGTGATTTTCACTCAAGCTTAAAACAAGGTTGTTTAAATCAACATTTTCTTTTTGAAAAAATTTCAAATCATCATTTAAATCTACAACCTTTTCTTCCAAATCCAAAATTGTTTTTGTCAAAGAATCATTTTTCATTTCTAAATCGGAAATAGTTTTCTTGCTTTTCAAAATTTATTCTTTGAACTTCAAAACCAACTCATCATACACATCTTGTAATTCATCATAAGCATTATAAAGTTCATCATAAGATAAATCATTACAAAATGGTTCAAGGGTTACCTTAGGCTCATCAAGAGCCATGAGACACAAGTTGGCCACTTCATTGTCCTCATCGGATGATGACTCCTCATCACTCTAAGTGGCAACATGAGCTTTATGTTTCTTCTTCTTCTCAAAACCCTTCTTTTTGTATTGTGGGCAATCGGTCCTAATGTGACCGGGCTTCTTGCATTCATAGAAAATGATTTGATCTTTCTCCTCTTCTTTGCTCTTTGCTTTGAAGTCCCTCTTTCGTTGGAATCTTCGATTCCTATTTGCCCTCATAAGCCTTGTGAATCTTTTGGCCACCATGGCCAATTCCTCTAGCTCTTCTTCTTCACTAGTGTTCACTTCTTCTTGTGACAATGAAGCTTTAAGAGCAATCCCTTGCTTCTTTTTCTCTACTTCCCTCTTTTCTATCTTTAACTCTTCTTTCTTTTTCTCTTCTTCTCTTCCTTTCTTCATGATCTCATGGGTAAGAAGGGATCCTACAAGAGCATCTAGCTTTAGAGTCTTCAAGTCCTTGGCTTCAATGATAGTCGTCCTTTTGCTATCCCAAGACTCGGGAAGAGAGTAGATAAGTTTCCTCACGAGCTTCTCTTCCGAAATGATCTCACCAAAACCTTTGAGACCATTGACAATCACGGAAAATCTATCGATTTTGGTGATGTCTTTATCCGGCTCTATCTTGAAGTTTTCATAGTTTAGGTTGAGAAGACCAATCTTTGTTTCCTTCACATCATTGGTGCCCTCATAAGTTGTCTCCAAGGAGTCTCAAACTTCTTTGGCACTTGTACATGAAGACATCTTGGAGTAGATGTCGGGGCCTAAAGCACAAAAGAGAACGTGAAGAGCTTTATCATTTGTGGACATTCTCCTTCTTTCTTCATCGGTCATCTCGTTCCTCTTCTTAGGCACTTGCCGATCTCCTTCTTGCTTCATAGGGATAGAGGGTCCATCTTCGATTATATCTCAAAGGACATAGTCATTGGAGTTGATGAATAACCTCATCCTATTCTTCTAATAAGGATAGTTGTCCCCATTGAATAAGGGTGACTTGGTGATGGAGTGAGACTCGTTCCACGAACCGGAGGTGGAGGCCATTTGATTTTTGTTGTGGAGATGATCAACAACCCTTGGATCTTCTTTGGTGGAGGTGAATCCCTTCAAAGATCTAGCTCTGATACCAATTGTTGAGTTGATCGGTATTGGATAATAGCCAAGAGGAGGGTGAATTGGATATTAAAAAATTGGTAGAAAAAATTTCGGTAAAAATCGAAAAATAGAGAACACAAAGATTTATAGTGGTTCAAGCTTCGAACAAGCTCTACATCCACTACCTTAGCTCCAACTAAGGATTTTGAAAACAATTCACTATTGAATTCAGTCTTTTTCTCGGTTCAAGGGATAACCTTTACAAACAAATCAATTTTCTACCCAAAATTGATTTAAACCTCACAAGGTGTTACAAGAAGTTTGATTTGGCTAAAAAGGATTCTCTCACAAGAAATAATAGCCCCTAATACAAACAAACTCTCCCCAAACTTAATTTACAACAGATCAAAGTGAAATACACAAGTTGGGAGGACAAAGTATACAATGAAGTGCTTTGAGTTGGATTTGTGTGCTTGGATGTTGCTTGATGTTTAATTCTTTGTGTATGCTTTTGAAAATGCTTCTTTTATACCTTCTCATTGATTTCTAACCGTTGAAGTTGTTGGGAAAGTAAATATGGACGTTGGAGCTTCATCTTTCCATCATAAATGCACTCTGCAGCAGGTGGTATCGAAACACGGGGTACCTGTTTCGAAACAAGCCAAGAAAAGAAAGAGTCGTTGTGCATTTAATAAGGGGTGTATCGATACCTGTTTCGATACAAAAACTTTCTGTGATGTCTGGTATCGAACCCTGTTTCGATACAGGCTAACCATCATTCAAAAATTAACTAACACCAACGGTCGACTCATTTAATGCTTGAAGATAGCCGTTGGAGATTAAGGGTGTATCGATACCTGTATCGATACCAGGAGTCATATTTTTTAAAATTAAAAAAAAAATTGAAAAATTAACCAAGATGTTTCGATACCAGTATCGAAACATGGGTTGACAGAAAGTTTTGGTATCGAACCTTGTTTCGATACCTGTTCTTGATCTCAAGAACAAGCCTTGAAAAATCCCAAGTGTATCGATACCTATCCTCATGGTATCGATACCCTCGTGTAAAAATGGCTTGTAAGAGTATTTCAAAGTTCTTGGTTTTGACTTAGAGATCAAGCTTTGACTTAAGGACCAAAAAAATATTTCAAAATTAGTCCTTACATTTATTTGTTATATCAAAATCAATTTTAGTTTTACAATATCAATACAAGTGATCTCATTATGAAATAAAAATATCGCGTAGCATTAATATCTAATTATAAATATCATATCAAGTCTTTTATTTGAAAATAAATATTAGTATTCGAAATCACGTACCGATATCAAAGATTATAAATTATATTTATTGGTGAAATTAAGTATCAAAATTATTTGAAAACCAACATTATTAATTCTTGAAGTAATTTCGTTCATAAAAAATATTTTATTCACTTTATGGTTGTTTTATATTTATATACAAAGGTTATAATCACATCATCTAATAATATTATTTTTAAAAATCAATATATATTTTGAGTGATAATATATTGCATCTAATAATATTATTTTTAAAAATCAATATATATTTTTAAGTGATAATATATAGTGTTTAATATTATGGTGGACCCTTCGTACATTATATTGTCATTTAAATTTTATGTCCCAAAATTCAACGCGAACTTCCATTCCACTTTCTCCATATTAAATTGTATGATTATTATACTTTTGTATTATTTTAATTATATAAATAATGATTCAAAATAAGAATTAATCATTAAAATATAATAGAGATTCATCTGGTTGTTAAATAAATTGATATATAATTAGTATTTGATGTATGTTTTTAAATAATTTATTATTTTAATTTTAATTTAATAAAATAAATTAATTATCCAATTAGTTGATAATACGTATCATTATTTAAAAATAATTATTTTTATTAAATAATTTATTAAAAATTCACTATTAAATAAAATTATCATCAAATATTTTTATTAAATATAATAACAATTTTTTACTTAATTAGTGTTATTAAATACATCATGACCTACGTCAGACAAAGGCTAATTTTGGAAGCAACCGTACTACAATTTAATTAAATATCTTATTTGTAGTGCATCCCTACAAGAATGCGATACCAAAGGAAATGATAACCGAACGATTAAGAATAGAAATCCATACGTCATCGCTTTCATATCCATCGGTTACTACCGTTCACTCGACGTCATCATGGGTAAAGTCAAAACGAGTACGCGTTTTCCCTAGACTTGACCCAGATAATTTAGACTGACCATGGTTAAGTTTATTGTTGAACAGGCTCCACATGTGCGGCGGCAGTCACTGGCGAGCTTCAATGAATCCTTTAATGCGGTGTCGGAGTATTTGACCCAGACTCACACGGTGGAGCGTACTTCAAATGTACAAATTCGTGAAGTGATTTCTTTCTTTCTGCTGGTGGTTCAAGAGGACGTGAGGTTCACGCATTTGAAGATAGCGTATTGCTAGGAACAGAGGAAAGTGTGATTCGGTGAAATTATATTATAAATTATTCTGGTTATGTTATTTATAAAACAATCGATTAAAAGTATTTATTTAATTATTTTTTATTTTATTTTTTATTAAATAACTATTCACGCGATAAAAAATATTTTTGAACTTCTTACAGTAAATATTAATAAATGTTTATTTGATAAAAAGATAAAATAAAAAATAATTAAATAAATATTTTTAATTAATTAATTTTATAAATAACTTATGATATAATTTTTCGAGTCTGATATTAGCAACGGGTAGCGGGAAAATCAAATCTTTTATTGAAATAGAAATTAATAGATGATCCATGGGAGAATTGGTGGTTAAGTTAGTTGACCAAAGTGTTGGGTTTAAGGTAACCCTGGACCTTGTCGGCCGGTGATCCAACAGCACTTCTCAGCTTGGCTAATTTGGAGTTCTTGCGAATATCGAGAAATATATTTTTAATTTTATTTTATAATTCAAAACAATTTACTAATAAAAATTTAGTATAATAATAAGATATAATAATTTTAAAATTAAAATTTTATTTTTAATATAACATTATTAAAAGAAAAAGTTACAAATTTTAGGTTTGAGACTCCCGATTGAAGAATCACGTGTTACTTTATTGCATTCATTTTATCTTTGTATTTTTTATTAAATATGAAATCCTGACCTGTGTGCGTTGCTCTTCTCTTCCTCCGTATCCGTTGCTGCAGTTACATGGGCAAATTTTGACGAAATAGTTTAGATTTATCAGAGATGAAACTAAAATTATTTTATAAAAAAGTTAAGATATATATTTTAAAATTTATATCGATTGGTGAATACTTAAAACTAATTATTTTAAAAAATTTATATATTTTAATTGTCAAAATTTGCATTTCAGACAAGGAAAACCTGGTGGCGTTGGATAAACGTGTTTGAATGAGTATCTTAGAAAAACTACAAAACGGGTCCCTAATTTTTCCAAAATCAAGGTTGCCTGCCACTGCCCTAAATTTCTAGAAGACAGCGAAATTCTTGTCAGTTTTTTATAAAGAAGAAACTATTGGGCATTCCATTGATTGGGTTGTGGAGATCTTGAACATTTTCACGACACTGCCACATGCCAAACAGCCTCCATTTCTGCAAACGTTTCCTTGCACTGCCAAGTGCCAAACCTAACTTATTGTTTCCCTCTCAAATATGAGAAAAGAACGCATCAATTACGTTCCACAAGTTTTGTTTATCATTAAAAAATTAAAATATGGAAGCCCGAGAAGGGAAAAAAATATTTCAACTTGTTCCAAAAGAGCTTCGTTCCATTCCATACTGCACTGCTAGAATCTTGCATTTGAATTTTGAGCTTTGAAAATATTTCTCTGGACCAACTAAGATGAAACTTGAAAGCAATGGGTTGGATTCTTTCATGATTCTCTCCATGATTTACAGCTAAACAATTCGAGGTTGATTCACATGGTTTGGTTTTGAACCTAACACAACTTCTGTGGTACACAGTTCAAATGGGATATGGCTGAGTTGATTCACACAATCACGGATTTGGAAGAAGTCCAGGCATATAGATCACCATCTGTTGACGGAAGTAATTAGTTTAAAAACGAATGATCTTTAATCAATCACTTTTTGTCGAGACCTACTTAGGGGGTGTAAAGGAGTCCAAGTAATATATATGCATTCAACTTCTTAAAATTTTGAATCGGATTTGAATTTGAGTAATTTTTAATGAGTTTTACAAATATGAGTTTGATTCGACTCGTTAAGAATTCGAGTGATATTCAAACTAAATTTGAGTTTAATCAAGTCAAACGTTGATTGATCTTGTGTAAGACTCGAGTAACTCGTCGTCTGTCACATTTCATTTAAAGTAATGTCAGGAAAAACTTTAATATACAAATTGTTTTAACTCTTGTTAACTTTAAGGTATAGGTTATTAGTTTAGGGTTTAGAGGTTTAGGCTGGCGGATTTAAAATTTAGGATTTAGATTTATGTTTAGGGTATATATTTTAGGTAGTTTAAATTATAAAAATTATAAAAATAAAATGTATTGATGTATTTTTTTAGTAATTCAGATCTTTTCGAATCATGTATCAAGTAGTTAAACTCATTAAGAATTTAAGCTAAGTTTAAGTTCGAGTCTAATTAAGACAAACTTTAATTAAGTTTTTCGAATTGAATTCTAGCAACTCGCGTGTTTTACGTTACTAGTCCTACCCCACATTGGCAAATTGGACGCGAATAATAATACTATATATATATCGTGTGTTTGCCGAGCACCCCAAAAGAAAAAACATTTAAATATCTAACATACTACTGCTTATACATGCTATGTCCAGCGTCTTAATCAATAGACGACTAACGAGGAGACAGGCATGGGGGCTGGAGCAAAATTGGACGAGTAATGAATGCCTTCAACTCCGATACAGATAATGATGCAATAAAGAGGGAGATTCAGTCACCAACTCTTATCAATCATACTAGGAGCCGACACACCCTCGATTTCAACTATGGGTGGGAAATTATGAACAACAACATCAGCTAACAGAACATAAAAGTGTACAATGGGTCATTTTCAGGACTTGCACCCTCCTCAGTTATAACCTATTTCTGTACCAAATGTGCTACGCACATATATAATGAACAAGAATAAAATGTATTATATACTTAAGATCATACAGTTAATATTACACTATATATACGCACGATTGCCAAAAGCTTTACAAAACCAAAAAAAATATGTTCATTTTTAAGGCAGTGTGCAATTTTAAACTAAACCTGCTGGCTACTCCTGCCCGGGAAGGAATATACTAGGCCAAACAATTATCCAGGCAGTTTTGAAATCCCTCAAGTATAATATATTCACAATAATTTGTTCATTTTACAACATGGAATCTAGATAGTGGTTGCATCGTCTGCGATTAAACTCTAACAAGCTGCCATAAGTGCGATCAGCAACCCCGATGAAGAGAGCTTCAGTATCCGGGCTAAAGGAGATTCCAGCTATCTCACCAAAAATATCAATTTCTTGGCAATTAACATACCCAGACTTTGTATCGAAAACATGAACGAAATCTGCAGGCTCAGCCATGGCCAGAAACCGACCATCCGATGTGAACTTCACACCTCTTATTGCTCCCATCCTTCCCTTCAATACGGCAAGGGACTTCGACAGGTTTCTTACGTCCCACAATCTGCAGGTAGTGTCCTGATTCCCAGTTGCCAGAATGTGCCCATCAGGGTGCCAAGCTGAAGCAAAAGAGAAGTCCAAATGACCTTTAAGGTTGCTGGTGACCTGCATTACACTAAACAATTTAGACATGGAATCAATTAAACTAAAATACCAGAATTATGTCAAGTCCCAACAAGAGTGACGTACCTTGCCAGATTGAGCATCGACAATCAGGCACTCCACACTATCCCCGAGGACCGCAAGCAACTTTCCGTCCGGACTTATAGAGGTATTCTAGAAAGAGCACACAACCATGTAGGTAATAAGCACATAACGAGGATGATCAAAGGAAATCAAAAGCAGGCTTCTAAAGCCTGGCACTTACATTTACAGACCAGTCGAATGAGTAGCGGTTAACGCTTGCAAAAGTTTCAGCATCAAAAATTCTGATTTGGGCGTCGTTATTTGCAGCCATAACTCTCATTGCACCACTGAGAATATAGAAGTTTTAAGAGCATTGCCTTTTCACAAAGTATCATCAAAACAGTCCAAGATACCTAAGATAATCAATAAGTCTCACCTAGGGTTACGGTAGACATCTACTGCATTGGTAATTGCATTATCATCGGTAGTTAATTTTGTGCAAAATGTCACTCCTGGTTGATTTAAGTACTGAACCAACAGAATAGTCAAATGAAAAAGATGAGTCACATTACAAATAGAATGTCGAATCAGTAGACCCCTGTGCAAATAAACGCATACCTTGCAAATAAGTTCCCCCTGAAAACCACCAGCCACCATGAAATTCTCTTTAACTGCCATGGTGCTAATCTGCACTCTAGAGAGTTGCTGAGATAGCAATCCAGGGTGTTTCTACAAACATATCAACAGAAAGATTTTTAACTAATAGGCCCTTTGAACAAAGTTATCAGCCAACATCAAATTTAGTCATGGCTATCCTCACTAACCAGGCTGGGAACAATTGGCTTAGCCACATTCAGTACTTCTTCGCCTCTGCGAAGCAAGGATGACCAATGCATTAGTGAGTAATTTTCCATGAGGTATACATTGTGCTTTGATGTAGCCCATAATAGATTTCTAAGCTGCAAAAAAGGGAAAAAGATTGAAAATATTTAGGCATATGTTGGGCCATAATTATAGTTTATTACCCCACAAATGCACTCTATCGAGTTTTTTAGGAGAAAAAACTTATTTGATTCCATCCAGAATAAAACGTATGATCCATACACAATTCATGCCTCACTCCCCTCTCAGAACGCCAATTATGGAAATAACATACAAATATTGGAGAAAAGAAAGCACAGGTAGTGACAATGCAAGAAAATATGCCATATAGATTATCAGACAGTTCACCCTGGTGACACAAAGCATTATCGGCCTCCTATGCAAATCAAGAGACTAACACGGAAAGATTACCCTGCAGCTAAGAATGGTACAACAACGGAAGGAATTGTGAAGATTCGAACTATGTACCTTAAAGATAACTCTCAAGGAAAAGGCACCCAAATGTGAATATACAATGAATGCACTTGGATTACGTGCATACAAACACAAATGCATATAAAAGGAAAACACATTTGCATAAGTTTACTAATGCATGAAACTTTGCCACAGAACAGACAAGAAATTGCAAAGATATAAAACCTGACTATTTTCTATGCAGCATAATCCATAGATATTACATACAGTTATGAATGGACTACACAAGGCCCTTCCTCTGATAGAAAGGAAATACACAAAAGCCAACAATGTAAAACTGCACTGTAGATCTATTCGGCTCCAATAAACACGCATTTCTGATTGTGGTTATCTAAAAGAATAATATTGGACACCAAATCAAGTAACATAACTGGATACTCATGCAGATGATATCTCGTAACACTGAATCAAGTAAATGAAATTGAATCAGCAACAACAAAGTAACACAGTTCTGTTAACTATGACCGCATCTAAAGATTTAATGACAATCCAGCAAGATGAAATGCAAATTAAGTATTAATCGCCCTTCAGGTGTGGGACATAACGTCTACTCAAATTACAGGAATCACTACAAAGGCCTCTTAAATGCTTCCTATCATACCATATAAACAAAGTGTCTTTAACGCACCAGCTGCTTAGAAATTACTCCCAACCTACTTTAAAGGCTGAAATAAGAGAAATAGAATTTCTATATACTATATGTTAAATCCATATAATTCACATGCAACATAAAACATACTCCCAACCACAAATTACAGTAAGAATAGAAAATAAACCATAACTAACGCATAGAGCATAATCCCAAGATACGCCAATGACAAGAAAAGAGACTGCCATCAAGACCTAGATTCTTAAAAATTGTGACGTGTCGGACTTATCACTTTGTTCAAATAAGTGTAGCCAAATGTAAAACCTATGGTAATTTCCATACCATGGCTCATTTAGCGTCAAAAAAGAACTACATATCAGAGGTAGTTTCCTGAGCTTCACAGTTGGTGTATACTGAAGCATTCTATATTCTTAAAAAGTATGATGTATTCGTCTTGTCATTTATGGCAATTTCTATACCCATGGCTCATCTAGATTCAAAAAAGATTACATATTGGAGGTAGTTTCATGATCTTCACAGTTGGTTTACACTGAAGCAGTGGCATGCGCAAGCATTATGCAGGAGCAGACTGCAACAGCATGATTGAACCATTCATAGTGTATGAATCAGTGCATGTTTGCGAAATGACTAGAAATGTAAAGCTCTAGAACTATAAATTGTTAATAAAATTTCAACAACAAAAAAAGTCATACCACAGCCATGAAGAATCAATATCCTTGATCAGGATGGTTCCTCTGCAAATATTTCATCTAGTATTTTAAATTTTGGGTATCTGTTAACATGTGCAGCTATAAAGTAAAGAATCCTTCACAAATCTGCAAAAAAGGATTTTCGTGAATAACAACCACGTCTTGATGGCTCAGGTGGGGTACATAAAAATACTTAAAACTAATAAAAGAAAAGGAAACATCACAAAAATTTAAGTCAAATTGGAACTAAACGAGACCTGCAAAACTATGAGACTAGCGGTATGCAGATAATTGAAGTTCAAACCAATCGCAAAGGATAACCACATGAATCACCACAACCAAAGATAAGGGGATGGAGAAATATATGGAACACAAATGACGGCAAACAGCTCCCAATAAAACTATTATTACAACTCAAATACTCTCAAGACATAAGTAACATCTCTAAAACACTGCATATACCTTTAAATCCCTATAAAAAGGAGGAAATAGTTATGCATCCAGAACGAACTAAAATTGAAAATTTGCGTTAAGAACATTATGGACACAAGACATTTTAAAGGACCAAATTCTGCTCGAACAGACTTCTGTTAAAGTAAGGAATGGAAATTAACAACACCACAAGAAAATGCAATGCATAGCCTTAAAATGGGAATGCAAACAAAAAAGTTAAATAGTAATAAAAATTGAAAAATAATGAGCAAATTCTCTACCTGAAAGTGAACAATTGTAGATTTGACGAGCCTTGTGTTAAAATGGAAGTCATAAAAGGTTTTCCCTTTCTCTACTTGCAAGCACTCCTGTCAACAAAATATGTATATTTAATTATGTAGCCCCAATTTCTAGACCTTAGACACAGACACTGATAATTGAACAGCTTTCTAGATCATATTTCATGACTAATACTTAGAAATGGTGTATAAAAACTCTTTAGATTTGGAAAGAAAAACAGAAACGGACCTTTTCCATTTCTTCGCGAGAACCAGAGAAGTTCTCATAGTTCTTGTACTGTCTTACTCTCGTCTCGCGGTATTTATCTCTAGTGAAATTCAGTCTCTCCCAAGGAATTCCTTGTATATCTTTTCCATTTCTAGCTTCCTCGGCTGATGTATCAGTTTTCGGCTTACTCTGTTTTCCAAATAACCATAAAATATATGTTTTAAGGAAAATGAATTACAGATTCTAGAACGAAGATCTAAATTGAATGAATCATCTTAAAAATGATTAAGAAATCTTACAGATTCAAAATCATCTTCAAAGCCGGAGTCAAAGGAATCAAATTCAACGGTGTCTCTCTGAGGCTCGGGTTCGGCGAAGGTACCGTCGTTGTCGAAATTATTGACGTCGTAGTAGTCATTGACAACGTATTGAAGGTCGTCGTTTTGAAAGCGTTCCATTATGCTACAGTTAAGAAACAAGTTAAACAGGATTATGATTCAAAAAAACATAGTCTTCAACCCCTGTATTACTAGTTATCATCAGAGCAGAAAAGAACAAAAAAAGGCCTCAGATGACAGAATTTGAGAAGAGGATTTCATAAAATTCTGTTCTTTTGGAAAACAATAATTAATTGGAACATAAGAGACAGGGACAAGAAGAATCAACGCAAATTTAAAAAAAATCTGAAAAAAATCCGATTGTTCATAGATAGGCTGCAAATCGCTCAAAAATAT
Organism: Abelmoschus esculentus; assembly: GCA_035048815.1. Taxonomy (NCBI): domain Eukaryota; kingdom Viridiplantae; phylum Streptophyta; class Magnoliopsida; order Malvales; family Malvaceae; genus Abelmoschus; species Abelmoschus esculentus. Next base: position 5,289,304 of record JAUCBN010000013.1, on the reverse strand, counting down.
AAGAAAATTTGAAACTCAAAACAAGTGAATAAAGAAAAATTATACCTTAATATAACGATGTACAAGAGGTCAGGGAGAAGCAGAAAACTGCAACAAGCTTACCAACAAAAGAACGAGAAGAACACAGAAACACAAAAATAAATGGAACAGAAATTACGGGAATCAGCACGGTTTCCCGGGAAACAAACGGTGAAACAGAAAAGAGAAACTCGAAACGGTTGAGTTACAGGTCGAATGGATAGCCTAAAATAGGTTCTGTTAAAGAGAATATCAAACAAAGAGCAACAAAGAGGGCGAGAGAAAATTAAGGGCAACGAAGGAGGAAGAATGTAGATTATTTTTGGAGGTTATTGCAAAAATAGCAACCCTGGTGTTCCCGGTGGGTCTACTTATAGACGTTGAAGGCGGAGGGGTAGGCAGCAAGGATAGAGGTGACCGTGAACCGTGGGACCTGAACGGTAAAAAAAATAGAAAATAAAACAAATAAATATTGGAATTCAAAGTACCATGTAAGGTCCCGTTTAAGCCGTCGAATAATAATGGGCGTTTCCTTGCTTGCCTGCCTCGGTGAAGGTGGGATTTTTAAAGTAAATTTTAAATTTTAATGATGTAAAGTATAATATTTTATAATTAAAAATCTACAATAAAATTTATAGTAGTTTAAAGTTATTATTTATACTTGTTAAATTATGATACAAGATAAATATATATTTAATTTAATTATCAAATCATGAATTAAATTTTATAATTTAACTTAAAAAATCACTTATAAATGACGTTTTTAAATTATGATATATATTTTTTATTATAAATTCTCAATTATTTAGATTCTTAAAAAAAATTAACTAAAATCCGTTATTTTTTTATCCTATAAACTATGTTATTGTTATTTTTTTCCCCAAACGTGTCGTCAAATGTTTGCAGCTAAATTAAACTCACTTGAAAAAGTTGTTCACTTATCCAATAAAAATAGTCTGAGTCCAATTAGGATAACGCTCATCTCAAGTCAAGCAGATCAGCCAGTGATTGGAGACGGTTGAAAGGTAAACAAACCAAGTCAAGTCATATCAATCACCCTCTACATTTGGTATAAAAAGAGTAAAAAGTGAATAAAACTAGAGTTTAATTAAAAGTATTAAATTATTTAGTTTAATATAAAAATATTTAACACATAATTTTATAAATTTATTTATAATTAAATTATAAAATAAAAGTTTGAATAATTTAATTTTTAATAAAAATTGATAATTTTAGGTTTGAATTAATTGTTTTAATTCTACCTTATATATAGAAGAATATAAATATATATATGCATAATGTATATAATATATATGATTATAAAAAACTATTTAAGTTATAACTGATTAATATTAAAATATTATAAATATTTATAATTAAATTTAAATAAAAATTTAAATAATTTTTTTAAAAAAATAATATATTGAACTAGGCTAAGCATGATAAACCGCAAAATCGAAAATCGAACCAAACCGAGACATTATGGTTCATAAGTTTATGAACCTTGATTAACCGAATTAAACCGAATTTGATGTTTTAATTGGTTTTTAATCATTTTTATAAGATAAAAATATATATTTTATACTTATAATACTATAGATGTATTTTTATTTTTTTATTTTTTACTTAAAAATAAATTTTTAATAAATATTTATGAAAAATATCTCAAAATTTTTATCTTTTAATGTTTAAAAGTTATAAAATAAAGTTATCTTGTCAAGATAAAATATAAATTTTTAAAAATTAATTTAATATGAAAAAACCGAAAACCAAGATTAACCGAACCGAAAACCGATATTTACTATAATAGTTTATCGAATTAAACTGAACCCGAACCGAATGTATCCCTATTAAACCCATCTCTCTGTTACGAGAGATTAGATCATAGACCCGGTTTACCACCTAGGATATAGGCCCAACCACTAAAAATTTTACATGTCATATTTTACATGTAAAATTTTAGATCCTAATCATCATTAACTTTTAGCCCTAATATTAAATACAAAAAAAATGAAAGAAAAAAAAGAAACGGCTTCTCCCAAACACAAAATCCCTATTTTGAATTATACGATTTTCTCAAACAAGAATGACACCGAATTTTTGGATTGTGTTTTGGAATTCAACAACAATTTAGTTTTCTGGAATAATTTCGAAAGTTTCAACAGGATGGCTCAAGGTTCGTTTCTTTTTTTTTTCATTCTTTCAAAATTTCTCATGGTTATTGATTTAATTGGTTATTCTGTTTCTATTCTGGGTTTTGGAATTTTGGGTTCGTTTCTATTTTGTTTTCTGGAATAGTTTCAAAAGCTTCAACATTGGATATTCTCTAAACAGAGTACCGGGGAACTTTAATAGAACACTTCTAGTGGCAACGTGAAAATTTCATGTTAATAAATATTAATTATTTGTTATCTTTGTTTATTTGTTGAGTATGCTTTTATTGAATTTAGCAATTTAGAACAGTTTTGTTATTAAATTTTGCAATAGTTTTCAACAAACTCTAAGTAAATATTATATATATGCATGTCTATGTATAGATTGAACCAGTTTTAAGTATTGATATTGATTTTATATTGTTTTAACATATATTTTTATTTTTATATTGATCGTTCATAGATTACTAATTTTTATTATAAATTTATTTTTTATACTTTTAATAAAAACTAATGTTATGACAATTTATTTTGCACACATAGTACGTCATAACGGTGATGAAAAGTTAGAAGATTCGAATTGTCTAGAAAGAAAAGAAAAAAAAAAGTGTTAGTTTGATGGGAGTTACGGTGGATAGTGAAGACACAGCTTATGATATGTATAAAACTTATGCTCATGGTATAGGTTTTAGTGTCTGTAGAGGAAAAAACAAGTATGTTTCTGGCACAAAAGATATTCGTTGCAGAGATTTTTATTGTTCTAAAGAAGGGTTTAAAGTATTTGAAGATGATATCAATACGAAACAAATAATAAATTAGAAATTAGAATCGGATGTCCAACGATGATTCGTTTTACGATACAAGATAACCATTGGACAGTCATTCGTTTTATTTCAGAGCATAATCATGAATTGACAACTCCTTCTAAAAGACATTTACTTAGGTCATCAAGATCTCTTTCGATTGTCAAAGCTAGTGTGATTAGTTCAATGGTTAGTGCTGGAATACGTCCTACAAATGTTTATTCTTACTTACCAAAAGGAAGCATGTTGAAAGGGCTTGATGCGTAAGCTCGAATCGATCACTGATTACTGTCAAGAGGGTTATTTTTGGTGCTTGGTTGAATTTGCTAAAATCGAAAGATTGAGACAAAGAACACAATGATTTTAGAGTGGTTCGGCAACGCCTACATCCACTACCTTAGCACACCACTAAGGATTTCAACCAATTCACTAATGAACTCAACTTTTTTACCAGTTCAAGGGATAACCGTTACAACCTTATCTTTTGGACTTGGCTAAGATAGAACCAACTCTAAATTTTGTCTAAGGCTAAACTAGAACCTCTCATTTTACAAAAGGATTTGTTTGGTAAACTAAGTACCTCACAAAGGTGGGTGTTTACACAATTAAGCTCACAAGAGAATACAAGATTTACAATAAAATCACTCTCTTAAGACTATGTACAAGAGAAAAGGAAAATGGAGATTTAAACTCAATTTCTCTTGACCATGTTTCTTGGATGTTGTCTCTAACCTTCTTCAAGTGTCCCAAGCTTGCTTTTATAGTGTGGAATCATATTCTAGCCGTTTATAGTCCCTGGGGATGTTTTGGAGCTGTTGGGAAGTCAAAAAGTTGAACATTAAATTTTCACCTGTACAGAGGTTTCGAAACCTTTACCAGAGGTTTCGAAACTTTTTCAAAACTGTTTCCAAACTTTTACCAGAGGTTTGGAAACCTTTAAACAATTCAAAAATTATAGTCGTTACAGGTCTAAGGTTTCGAAACCTTTATCAAGGTTTCGAAACTTTTCATCAAAAGTTTCCAAACTTTTTGCTAAAAGTTTCGAGACTTTCATTCTAGTAGCGAAATGTTTGAGACTGCCCTGAGAGGTTTCGAAACCTTTAAAGGAGGTTTCAAAACTTTTATTTAAAAATCAATTTCAACTATTTTAAAAGGCATTTTAAACACTTCTAAAATCTCTCAAAAACTTTTCAAACTTATTTTCAAGTTGTTTGAACATAAGAATCATTTTTGAATTCTTTTCAAATTAGTACAAAACATTTTTCAAATATTATATCAAAATCAATATCTCAACACATGTGGATTTGAAAATATTGGGTTTACTAGGAGAGATTGCTATAATTACGTAAATAAGCAAAAAAATTATGGTTATTGAAGCGAGAGATGGTCAAAGCTTACTTAATCACTTTAAGGTTAGAGCTACTAAAGATCTGATGTTCTTTTACACAGTTCAAGTGGATCAAGAAAATAAATGACAATTTTTTTTTGAGAGATGGTAGATCAAGATTTGATTATGACTCTTTTGGTGATATTGTGGTTTTTGATACAACTTATCGTACCAATAGATATAACCTGATATGCACTTCTTTTGTAGGAATTAATCATCACCGACAGACCGTAATGTTTAGTTGTGCTTTTTCTATTAGATGAGACAATTGCATCTTTTGTATGGCTGTTCAAGTCCTTCTTACAGTCAATGAGAAATCAATCACCAAAGATTATAATGATAGATCGGGATCATGCAATTAGTAAAGCAATCGAAGAATTATTTCCTGATTCACGTTATAGGTTATGTTTATGGCATATTTCTAAGAATGCTCCTTTACATCTTGGTAGTCTCAATTCAAATACGAAATTTCATGTTTTACTTTATAAATGCATACAAGGTTGTGAATCAGAAGCATAATTTGAGGAAAATTGAACAAAAAATGATAAATGATCGCAAGCTTCATGATCATCGATGGTTAAAAGGTTTGTATAAATGTCGTGAAAAATAGAGTACTGTTTTTAGCATTGATATCTTTTTTTCTCAAATTAAATCATCCCAGAGAGCTGAAGTCACAAATAATGTTTTACATGGTATTTCGAAGGTCACTACTTCTCTTACAAAATTTATTTTAGAATTTGAGCTTTTAGTTGCAAGATGGCGTTCTTCTGAAGGTGAAAAAGATTTTCAATGCAAAAATGGATCAGTTATGTGTGTAATTAAAAATTGTGGTATTTTGATTCATGCATCGGAAGTTTATACTCATGAAATATTTAAGTATTTTCAGAAAGTATTCCTTGATGGGATTCCTTTGACATGGAAAAAAGTTGCTCAAGATGGTCCAATGTGTACATATGCGGTGATGATGGAGGAGAATGTTTCAAAAATACGAACAGTAGAATTTAACACATCTACCCTGGACATTCGTTGTTCTTGCAAAAAATTTGATTTTTGCTTATATCTTTGCTCTAATGCCTTGCAAATTCTTAGTGTTAAAAACATTAAGAAAATTCCTGAGCAATATATTTTTAAAAGATGAACCAAAGATGCTAAGAAGAACGCACTTGTTGACAATGTTGGCGAGTTCTCACAACAGTGCACTACTGAAATTAACAGTGAGTGTGTATTCCGTAATCGTATGATTCGATTTGCTTATGACTTTGTTATAAAAAGTCAAAAAAATGAGAAACTAAAGAATTTTGTCAAAAGATTTTATATGAAGGCGACTTGAAAGTTGAGGAAGAATTGAAAAAGTTAGATGTTAACTATGATTTTGAGCTCATAAAAGATAAGACGAGAGCACCAAACGTAATGGCACGAACAAGTAAGTTCTTATACCTATAAAATTAGTTTATTGTATGTTTTTTAGATGTATGATAATATATTTTTATGTAGGAAATGTAAGAAGGTCATTAATTGAAGAATTACCAAATAATGGTAATGAGATTAGGAAGACATGTGAAAATAATAATTTTATTGTCTTAGATCCGCCGTGTGTTAGGCCAAAAGGAGTTTCTAATGCTAGACTTAAAAGGTCATCTTGAGAAAAGAAAATCAAAAGCATCTAAGTCAATCAAACAAAGTAAGATATTATCTTTTTTGTTAAAAATTTATTTATGTTTTAAGCTATATTTATTCTGTTACGTTTGTGCATTTGCAGAAAAAATAAAACAATCGAGAACTGAACAACTTTTAATGCTTCGGTTCACACCACTCCAAATTATGAGAATTTTATAAGTATAAGATTATTTAATAGCTTATTATCTTTAATTATTTTTGTTTCTATAACTTATTATAATTTTCTGTTATTTTATAGATCGTTCCTCTAATGATAATGACAACAAACAATATTTATAGACCTCCGTATCAAAATACAATGCAAATTTTTAATACGGTAAGTAACTATAACACTCAATTTATATTTAGTTACTCCTAAAATGCATTTTAATGATTTTATTATTGTTTTTTAGGGTTCAAATAATGGTTGGCATTATGATGCTTTCAACTTACCTCATAGAATTCTACAACAAAATAATGGGGTCGTTACTGTAAATTTGAGTCACGTATTTTTTTTAAGTTTAAAATAATAGTTAATATCATATCTATCTTAATTTTAACTTATTTTGATTATTTTTAATTACAGATACCTAATGAATGAAGAGTGGATGAACCGAACATATTTTATGCATACAATTTTAATTTTGCACCAAATACACAGTTAAATATATAATTTTGTTATAATGTCTTGTTAAAGAAGTTGAATTTTTTTAAGTTGAATTTTATTTTATATTAAATACAGGGATCTTATGGAAGTCATGAAGGAAGTCCAAAATAATAATTAATAAACATGGGTTATTTATTTGTTTTAAAAAAATTTATAATGTAATTTCATGTTTAATTTTATTTTTTTAGTGAATTTATTTTACACAAGTTTAATAATATTTTATTTCTTTAAACGATGCAGGTTAGAATTTTCGTATGAATTATTGGCGAAAGCACATGAGGTGGGGAGGTGTGTTCGCCTCTAATTTTAAGCATTTAAATTTAACCCCAAACTCTAAATTTTAGTCTTTCTCCTTGATATAAACATTTATAGATGTAATACATTATCACGTTAAACTTTAGAATTTGATGAAGTTTTAAATTTCTTCCTCTTTTAGTTAACTATACAAGCATAAGTTAAATTTAGTTGTCAATCTCACAAAACGATTTCCGGAACCTTTTGGCAGTCTCCAATTTCAGCACGTGGCGTATCGGAGCTGACTGCCCCTGCGTCGTTGAAGTAAGCATAAACTGAACTAGGGATAGCCTACGATAGCGGTGGGTTTGATTGATAAGGGGGGAATCGGCCACGCTTTCCTGATTACTATTAATATAATTTATTAAATATCATTAATTTAATTTTTAAAATTATCATTAAATTTTTTAAAATAATATTCAAATAAATATATTTAAAATTAAAATTAATAAAAATTATTTTTATCACTCTATTCGTATTTTTTAAAATTAAATAAAATCACATATTTTTATTTTTATACAATTATAAATTAAAATTTATAAATTATCATTTTTCTCCTACCTCATATATTAATTATAATATTTTAATAAATAAAATCCTTAAAAGTTTTATTTTAACATGTGTATTAATTTTAAGGTTAAAGATTTAATTTAAAATTTATAATTTAGAGTTTAAGTTATATCTTTGAATTTAAAGATATTGGGTTAAATATAAAGTTTAAAATTAAAAAATTAAAAATAAAAACTAAATTACTACCTTCTTATCTTAAAAATAAATCTTAATCTTACCTAAATCCTAAATCATACTTACCGATTATATAATAATTAATTAATTAAATAGAATCCATTGTTGGATCAATACGATTAAGGTTTAAGGTTTTTTAATTCCACCAAGTAAAAGGTGGGGTTCCTACTCCCTACCCCAACATCAAAAAGTTTTTGGGTGATTTCTCCCTTCTCCGCCACGAGATGAAGATTCCCTACCCGACACTCCTCGGATCACTGAGAGGCAAAGCTGTCAATGGCTGATGAAGACGTACGTGACACTTGGCAACGGATAAAGAAGTGGGGCCTTACAATAAATCCATGGGGTCTTCACACGGAAAATCAATGCCAAATTTTTAATAGGATGTACATCCATAGAGAACATGGATAAGGTCAAAAATAAAAAGAATGAGTTCAATCTAAGGAATTAAACAAATACATACGCCAAAGATTTGTGTATGTCCAGAGTGGCAGAGTCGTATTCGAATTTAATATAAGATGAGTTCTACATTATTATTTTTAATAACACATATGATAGTTATTATTTATATACTACATATAATTTAGTTATAATTATAATTCACTTACCAAAAATAATCCTTAATATTTATTTATATTTTTTCAATTGAATCGTATCATTTAAAAATCAATGTAATTTACACTACAAACTATTTACAACATCGTCAGTGCAATATCATACACGATCAACCATTTAATTAAATAGTATCTATACTTATTCATTTCTTTGGATACAAAGTCACAATCTAACAATAATTGTTAGTATACGCCTATTTTCAAGTAAAATTATAAAAAAATATTCATATTTCATTACATACTAAATATAAGGGGTTTAAAGGAAATAATATTCTTAAAATAAAATTTTAAGATCTTCTTTTTGGATAGAAGGTTATAGTGTAACGAGAGATTATATCATAGGCTCGGTCTATCGTGTCAGTTATAGTTTCTAATTAATAAAAATTACCTATTTTATCATTAATTAACCATGTAATTAATATAATTTTTAAAAATTATATTTTTAAAATGATATGAAAATTATGAGCGAAGATTCATTGGTTGGAAAAAATGAATTGAAGATTAATGTGAAGTGGTGGTTATTATTGGATGAGACCCTGGCTGACGTGGTGAATCGGACCCGTGATATAATTTCTCCTAAAACGATACGTTATTTGTTATAAATGATTAAATCTAAATTTTAATTTTTTAATATTAAAGCTACTTAATTGATAATGTCTTAATTAATTTGAATTTTTTAATTTTAATCTTACAATCATTTAAAAACTAAAAAAATTAAAACATTAATGACATGAAGAAGACAAAACACGTAAATGTGTAAGATAGATAAACATCTATTAATGTAAATGTTTGTAAATTATTTAAAATATTTTAAAATACTAATGTCTGGATGAAAATCAGGATGGTCAAACGAGTATAATTTTGGGTATAAAAATAATATCTTTTATATAATCTTTTTGAAATATTTTATAAAAAATATAGCTTAGGCATCGGGAAAAAATGTAGAAGGGTGTTGTTTCGACATGTATTAATTACTATAAAATTTGACATTAAACATGTATTATATTTATGTTCAAAAGAAAAGTTAAGGTAGGAAAATCAATGCCCAATTTTTAATTATCCAAAAAAAAAGTGTATTATTAGGAATGTCCGAGAAATAGTTTGTTCTGTTTGAATCGCATTTGCATCTGGTCCCATGTTGTCTTTACTTGTTAGATCAATTCATCCTGCGTTGGTTTTGAATATTCTCTGTAATTGTCCTAAATGTAATGGTACTAACCCAGGGGTGATGCTAATTTATTTAAAATTAATTCTGATTGGAGTCTAAAACATGATTAACAAAGAAGATTATAGTGTTAAAAATCAATTAAGATGGTCAGCAAAAGTATCTTCCATAATTAAGCTTAGACAAGGATTAGCAAGGTGACACATACAGCTACCTCCTGCCCGCCATTAAAGATGGTCGGCTGGATTTTTTTCTTTGAATGGAAAATCAAAATGTACAAGTGGGGAAAATAAGAGTAGGGTAGTACTTGTATAAAATTATGGTTAAAATTATTGACGTTACGATAATTGTGACATTAAAAATTTATAGTTTACGAATAATTTTTAAAGTTATTACGATGTAATTATCATGTAAGATAATAATTATAATTTAATATTATTTAAAAAATAATTGATAATTAACTGATCTAATTATATAAAATATTATATTAATCCGAATAAAATAAAATAAATTAAAATATATATATCCTATTAGTTTTTTTTATTATTCAATTTAAATTAATTAGTGAAATAATTAAATATCAAGAATTATTAAAGAATATGAATATAGGAAGCAGAAAGAGAGAAATACATGGTATTTTAATCGTGTACTACAGGTATTTGTTTCGAATACATCGTTTTCGATTCACTCTATTGGAATCAACGTTAAAGAGAGGTTGAAATGAAAATGAAAAAAGATTTTAAAAATGATTGAATTAGAAGCAAAGGTTGAGGATGACGATATTTATGGCAATTCATTATAATATTTAAATTTTGTCTACCCTTAGTACAGAACGATTCATACCATCACTTTCAAAAATTTCATGGCAAATTTAAATTGGAAACGAACGGAAAATTGTAAAAGTTTATTAAAATTTTGAAATTATAATAATTATAAAAAATAAAAAATATCTACTAAATCAATCTAATGACTAAAGATATTTATATTGTCTTATTTTATACAAATTGAAGCTCAAGTAATATCTCTTTATATAATATTTTTAAATCTTAACAAATTATTTTAAAAAATATGTTTACACTTCCATAAAAACATCTAATATTTTGTGTTTAATTTTAAATGTTCAATATAGTATTTGTTTTTTCACAACATGTCCAATCTAATATACTTACTCTGTCCAAGTGTCTAACTCAAACTAGAATTAGATAATTTATCATGCATCTCAAGATCACCTGAATCCTGCTCTCGAGGCCTTGTCCTGCTGTAAAACACACACTACTTCCCTTGCTGTCATAGGCCCTAATGCCAATTCTACCGAAACACTTATGTTGGCCCTCCTTGGAAGCCCATGATCCCATTGCAAGCATGGGAAAACTATTCCTATGAATTTCTCACTCTAATATATTGTATGGAGGAAACAAACTTGGGTTTTTCCACTTAAGAACCGATTTCTCCAGCTAAAAAGTAGGCAAGTTATCATGATTATAACCTTGTTCAGCTCCAATGGAAGCAGTTTTAAAAGATTGACAGTGAAAGTGTTGCAGTAGCCGAGCACGCGGTAGCTTGAGTGGAATCAGTAGTACCAGTAAAATAGTAAAGGCCATCAGCTTGAGACCCATGAAGGACAGTGACACTTGTACTTTCATCATTCACACAACAAGAATTAACATGAAATTCTAAATAAACATTGTTATCAATAGTAAATTTGGAAACTGATAAGAGATTTCGAGTGATATGTGGCACATGCAAAACATGAGACAAGTGCAATTGTCGAGTAGGTGTAGCAAATATGGTACAACCTACATGAGAGATAGAAAGAGCAGAACCATCACCAAAAAGGACTTATCCTTTCCCAAACTAAGGATTGGAGGAGGATGCAGATGAGGTGTTTGTCACATGATGGGTGGCTCCTGAGTCAGGAAACCAAGTAATGGAGGAACTAGGGAGAGCAACCACAAGAGTATTAACTTGAGCAGTATCATTCTCAGTACTTGACAAGGCAAGCTCAGGAGCAACAGTAGCAACAAAGGGCTCATAATTCAAATTGGTGGCCTTCGGAAGAAAACAAGTATTAACTTGTTGCTGAACTGGAGGTGGTGGTGTGGAATTATTCTTGTAATTCCGATCAAAGCGATGCCAACATCGATCAGCAAGATGGCCAAGTTTGTCGCAAACTTGACATTGATAACGTGGACACCCTTTGTAACGACCTCCTGAGTACTATGGATCTCCTCGGCGATGTAGCTCAAGATTGGAAGAAGAACTATCAGTAAAATGAGTGTAGTTGATTCCGATCGGCATTTGAAGAGCATCAACCAGACGTGTTTCAGTATCGATCAGTAAGGAGACAACACCAGCCACTGTATAGGGTTCACGACTAGCGAGATGACAACAACAAAGGGATCATATGTTCAACTGAAGAAACTGGACTACCACACACAGTCAGAAGATCACAAACTTCCTTGATTTGCATCGTGTATTCCCTCATCGAAAGATCGACCTTCTTAATAGCACGTAAACGACAGTGAAGGTGAATAAGTTTTGTTATAGACAGTTGAGAATACAAAGCCGCAACTGTTTTCCAGATGCTGACCGTGGTTTCAGCTCCAACCAGTTGGGGAAGGACATCAGGATTCATGATGGATAATAACCAGCTAGCAAGGGAGCTATCTTGTTTAAAGAATCAAGTGTACGCCGGATTCCAAACAACAACAACATCAACATCAGGGAGGAATTTAGGGGGTGGTACAATCGAACCATCAAGATAGTCCTCAAGTCCATGACATGGCATCATCAGCAGGACTTGCTGCTTCCAAAGGAGAAAGTTGGTGTCGTCCAACTAAATGCTAATACGTTTGTTGGAAAACGATTGCTCAGAGCTTTCATCCTTTCCAGAGTTGTCAGTGGTTGTCATGCCGATGCTGAGAGAAGAATGGATTACTGATATCATGTAAAAAGAGCAAAGCAGCATGAAAATGAAGTGTGGAAGAAATGAGTCAATTTCTTCATAGACTTGGTGTTAATTTATACACAGGGATTAGGGTTTAATGTAACTAACTTTTCCTCCAGAATGCAATGAACATTTCAGAGGTACAACTTTCAAAGTAAAGGAAATTGGTTACAAAGTTGTTGCTGATCTGTAAATTATTGTTGAGTTGTGAGAGAATTATCTTTAATATTTCTAACTTACCTGACGAAGTTTACTATAAGGACTCTTTGCTTAAACCTTATTTATTTTATGATATTACCCATGGCCGAGAATCCCATAGAGGTGGGTCTGTTTCATATCAGAATGTGCATGAATCAATGTTCTGTTTGCTCTGGTATGAGTACCTACAGAAAACTTCAAAATCTTTGGGCGTGCCAAAAATCACAGTGGGTTTAATAACACCATACAAGCTGCAATTGAAATGAATACAACGTGAGTTTAATAGTGTTATATTAATACCGTAGATGCTTTCCAGGGCCAGGAACGTGATGTTATTATTATGCCTTGTGTTCGTGCCTCAAATCATGGGGTGAGTTTTGTTGCAGATATTCGTCGAATGAATGTTGCTCTTACTCGTGCCAGAAGGGCTTTGTGGGTATGAGATTCTTTTTTTTTCTAACCTTTATATGCTAATATTACATTTTTAGCTCAGATCACTCTCCAATTTATTTTGTGTTTATTTTCTGGATTTGACATTAATGTTTGAACAGATTATAGGTAATGAGAGTGCCCTGGTGCAATCTGATGACTGGGCAGCCTTAATTGTTGATGCCAAAGCTAGCAATTGTTATATGAACATGGATTCTCTCCCAAAGGACTTTACAAAGGACTTGCTCCCCAAAGATTTTTCAGGGACAAGAGGACTTGGTTATTCCCCATCATAGGGTAAGGCTTCTAACATGAGGGTTTTAAGGTCTGCTGGATTAAGACATAGGTCTGTAACACCCAATCCAGATGTCACATTGGGCCTCCGGCCCAAAACCCGTATCTCAAAAGTTTTCTTTAAAAGTTCAACAAGTAACTAAACTCAAGTCCAACTTAATTCATAAAATTCAAAACGCGATAAAACATAAGCCCAAAATAGTTTAAAGGATCGGAGCTCCAAAATTATTACAGACCTTTAAAACATTCGACCCAAATTAAAATAACAGAGTTGCAAAATTACAATAGGGCTCAACATAGTACTGTGCCCACTACATCTAATAACTGTACTCTGACAACTCGGTCGATGCTGAAAGTTTAAACCTTGATGGTGCTCCACGAAACTCGCTTCACCTAACCTATGCACGAAAACAGATTTCGAACGCTGAGCCACGCAAGCTCAGTGGATACGCCAAACTCGGCCAACATCATGCATATCAAAGCAGTAAAGCATGACATATAAATCACATGCATGGTATGGTGGTCTAGCATGCTTGCCTATCACATGGCATAATGAGATGTATATTATCGCACACAACATATACAAATCAATCAAAACACACAAGGTAGTGAGGCCCGCGTCCACACAGCATCAGGATCCTACACTACGAGTAGGGCCCGCGTCCACACAGCATTGGGATCCTATATCTGAGATTGAGGCCCGCATCCACACAGCATCGGGATCATCCAAATCCCATACTCGGAATGTCACATCGAGTATCTTCAAATGAGGCCCGCGTCCATATAGCATCGGGATCCTACACTCGGGATAGTCGTCAAATCATCATCCGGAATATTACATCGGATTTTCGTCGTGTTACAACACTTATGGATATCCAAATTTCCAACACTCAAGGACTCAAACCACACAAACGATCCACCTATGATCTATCACAACAAGACATATTAAACCTTACCTCAATTAGTCCTTCGGATTTATAACATCAATCTTATTTCGACAATTCAGTTCATAGCTTTTAGATTAAGATATTTATTTATTAAGATCACTGAGCCCCAAAACTCTACTCAACTTAGCCAAATTACACAAGGGTATCGATACCCTTAGGTAGGGTATCGAAACACCCTATATCGATACCCACCCAAAGAGGGTATCGAAACACAAGGGTATCGATACAAGTATCGATATCGCTTTACCAAAGTCAAAGTCAAAAAAAAGGGAAGAACCCATTTCGATACAAATATCGATACAAAACGTTTGTGGAATCCCTAGGTATCGAAATAAGGTTCGATACCCCTGAACAATAAGCCAAAATGCTCTCATGGGTATCGATACCGGTAGCCCGAGTATCGATACCCCCTGCACTAAGGACGAGTCTGCACTTAGAAGTTATAGAGTTTCACCCTCAAACCTCACCTAAACGATTCCAAAGTTTCCCTACTCATTTCTAAGTGTATTTAGGATGTTTTAACATCAATTTCCAACCATTAAACACATAAACTCGGATTTCACCATTAATGACCCATTTCCAAGCAAGACAACACACATACATAATTTTTCTATATGCTATGCATTCTACCATAAATGGATGATGAAGGAGTTGGGAGTATCAACCTTAGCAAGCTATAATAACCCGAGCAAGCTCCATACCTCTTCAAGCTCTTCTCCCTCCTAAGCTTGAGGATGGGTTTTCCACTTGTTTCTCTATAAAAGGAAGATTAACAACAACTTAGAACCGTCCTAGGATGATTCTCAAAGCTTAAAAATACTAAGAAAAACTAGATTTAAGCTCTCCAAAAGTTAAACCCGAACTCAACTCAAAAACCCTCTTAAACCTCCATCTTCATCAAACCTATACATTCTTACCTTGTTTAAAAGATCTCTAGCAACCCTACAACTTTCTCTCTTGCACCAAAACGAGATTATAACATTAAACTCAAAATATCTTACCTTTACTCTTGAGATTAGATGGGAAAAGATGAAGAACAAGAGAAGAAGGGGAATGACTTCACCCTCTGATTTTATATAGAGAAAATCAATCAATACTCATCCTCCCAAAACTCAACTTTCATCCAAAAAGGCAATTACAAGAATGCCCCCAACTCAACTTCTAAAACCCAACAACCCTCAAGGCCCAACAAGCCCAAAACCACAAAACCCAGGCCCAAAACCCAGGCCCAACATCTCGGATTAACCCGACCCTTGAATCTGAATCCGAGTCGTTAGAAGGTCACTCGACATGCACACGAACTCAAGGTCAGGAACACCATCAGAAGATGAACAGAAGTCAGTCACAACAGTACTTTCTAAGAATGTGAATTATCGTAAATTTAGAGATGCTTGGCAATATGGCATACAGAAGAAGAATTCTACTGGTACAATGGGGAATAGAGATTCCTAGCGACTAATTGTTTTGTACATGAACTGTTTCTCGAACAAGAAGATCCTGGGACCAAAACTTTATTTATAATCCTTGCACTGAAATTTATGGAGAACTCTTGACTGTACAAGGTTTTAAACAATTTGTGGGAAGTTGATGCCAGACATGTGTCTGCGAATTGCTCCAAGACGAAAAAAGGTAAGGAATATGCATAGATCACCAAAGAACCTAGCCAGTCCTTGGAATTGATTCCTGCTAGGAGGTGGATGATCTTGGGGTAGGACCTAAGAAATCATTCCCTAGCTCCACCCACTAGCATACAGGTTTCAAAGGTAAATAAATATATCATTTCCATGATATGGGACAACTTTGTACTGTAAAATTCCATTTGTGAACACCATGATTAATGCCTGTCTATTCTAGGGATTGAACACTGGCCTCAAGGATCCTACTGCCCAACCTATAAGCATAATACGAAGGTTTTATGAAATTCAGAATTTGTTGTAACAAACTGAAAGTTTGTTAGCTTTGGCGCCTATTTTCAGAAGACTCTATTGTTCTATATAAACAACCCTTATTCAATGTATTTCACACATGAAATGAATATGAATTTCACTCAGTAAATTATTTACATTCTCTTTAGCTTAACATGGTATCTATCGCCTTCTTTTTTCTGGGTTGTTAAGCTTTCTTTCTTCTCTCTTGTTCTTCTCGCTTCTGCTCCTCATGGTTACTGATCGTGAAATATCCATGGATGATGGTTCCTCTCAAGACTTCTCCAATAAGCAGATCAGTGTCAAACTTGACGATCATAATTTTCTCCTTTGGCGCCAACAAGTTCTGCTCATGATTCGTGGTCAAGGGTTGGAACACCAACTTGATGGAGAGTTCTCGCCTCCGGCCAAGTTTACTACCGCCAGTGATGGATCCAGTGTGCCAAATCCAGCTTATCAGAAATTTATCAAGCAGGATAGCTCGTTGGCCTCCTAGTTACTCTCGACTGTAAGTATGACGGTTCTTCCTCATCTTGTTGGCTGTGATTCCTCTTCTTCCATATAGAGCACGCTTGTCTTTCGTTATTCGAAGCTTTCTACTGCTCGCGTTATGTATTTGCACTGTAAACTGAGAACTCTCAAAAGACTAGTTTATCTGTTCATGAATATGCTACACGAATCAAAGAGGTTTGCGATCTTCTAGCTGTTTGTGAAAATCCTATTTCTGAGATTGAACAGGTGGCCATCATCCTTAATGGTCTTCCTCCTGAATTTGAATCAGTTGTCGTTGTGATATCAGCTAGCAAAGAACCCTATACATTCGATGGTGCTGTCTCTCTATTAGTTGATGCTGAAGCACGACTTGAAGATCCGTATCGTTTCTCAGTTGGAATCAACAACATTGCGGGGCACCCAAAGTTATGAATCAGGAACCTCGTGCTGAGTATGTTTACACTCGTGGTGGTGCTCGTGGTGGTCGAACTGGTCTAGCTAGATGATTTCGTGGTGGTCGCTCACGGCTTCAGTGTCAAATCTGTGGAAAACTGGGTTATCTTGCTGACCGTTGCTGGCATAGATTCGATCAGACCTATCAAATTCAATCACAATCTGCAGGAGATACACATACTTGCTTCTGTGCTCATGATCCACCTGATGGAGCATATAATATATTTATTCCTTCTGAGAATCCTCCATCTGCTGCTCTTCCAGATGAGTCTTCTCCTATGATAGCTCAAGTGAATGCTCTTGTTGCAACCACCTCAGCTTGGTACCTTGATTATGGAGCAACGCATCATGTCACAAACTCTATTCCAACTGCTCTAACAACTTCTAAGTATACATGACAGGGTAAAGTATACATTGGTGATGGTTTTTCACTCAATATTTCTCATATTGGTCAATCGTTTGTTGTTTCTAATACTCGATCCTTAGCATTGAATAATCTGTTGTATGTGCCTCACATAACTCGTAATCTCATGTCAGTCTCTACATTTGCCACTGAAAATCATGTTTACTTTGAATTTCACTCCACCTATTGTGTTGTTAAGGATGAATACACAGGAGAGGTGTTGCTCAAAGGTGCTCAGAAAGATGGTATTTATGTTCTTCCTTCAATAAGCTCCATAGCTATGGCACATTCAACAACTCATGATGGTGATTACTGGACTTGGCATAACCGATTGGGGCACCCTACAGTAGATGTAGTAAATGCTGTCACTCAAAAGCAATTTCCTCAAAAACC
Source organism: Abelmoschus esculentus (assembly GCA_035048815.1). Lineage (NCBI taxonomy): Eukaryota > Viridiplantae > Streptophyta > Magnoliopsida > Malvales > Malvaceae > Abelmoschus > Abelmoschus esculentus. The sequence continues at coordinate 5,271,322 of JAUCBN010000013.1, read as the reverse complement.
TATACATCCTTGCTCAGCTTGTCAATTAGGCAAGAGTCATACACAATCTTTTGAGTCTTCAGACACTGTTTATCATCATCCTTTTCAATTAATTGAAATAGATATTTGGGGATCTACCCTTGAAGCCTCAAATGGTTAGTATTGACTTGTTTTCACGAAATGTAGGGGTTTATCTTCTCAAGAAAAAATCGGATGCTTGTCTTGCTTTTCAATTCTTTTATGCCATAGTAAAGAACCAATTCAATACTAATTTATTAGCAGTGCAAGTTGATGGTGGAGGTGAGTTCGAGTTTTTTGAACCTCAATTAGCTCAGTTAGGGGTGCAGCTCAGAGTTACTTGTCCTTGTACCTCTCAACAAAATGGAATTATTGAGAGGAAACATAAGCACGTTATTGAGACAACACTTATATTATTGGCTCATGCATCCTTGCCTATGAAATTTTAATCATATGCAGTTGTCGGTGCATTTTATCTTATCAATTGAATGCCCTTAAAAACTTTGAATCTTCAGTCACCATTCCAAGTGTTGTATGGCAAACTATCCAACTACAAGTTTTTGTGAGTGTTTGGTTGTCTTTGTTATCCACATTTAAGGCCCTTCAATAGACATAAACTCTCATTTAGATCTTTTCCTTGTATATTTTTGGGTTACTCCATGACTCACCATGACTATATTTGTTTTGATCAGAAGACTACAAGTATCTTTATTTTCAGGAATGTAGTATTTGATGAAACTATATTTCCCTACACTCAGGAATCTCCCATACGATCTATAGATGCAGGCTTGTCTCAGCCTCTTCAGATGTCATGTTCTTCTCAAAGTTTCACTATACCTACTGAGAGGTGTTCTTGCAGTGATGATGCTCACTCGATAACAACTGCAGCACCTTCTCATGTCACAACGTCAGCACCTCAGCATACTGGTTATGCACAGAATGATCTTGAGCCTGTAGAATGTTCACCTCATGATGATCCAACAATGGTTTCTCCAACTGCTCATGATTCAACTAGGCCTGAGTCAACTAGGTCTTCATTCTCTTCAATTGGTCTATCAGATAATTCATCAGATGTGCAACCTGATGATCCTATTATTGATACTTATGTAGAACCTCCTAATAATGTTCCTAATCAGGTTTCAACTATTCCCATACCTACTAACACACATGGTATGTGAACCAGGAGCAAGACAAGTATTTTTAAGCCTAAAGTGTACCATGTTCATCTTGATGATGTCCCTCTAGATATTTCTTCTGCACTTGCACATTTAGAATGAAGGAAAGCTGTTTTTGTTGAATATTAGACCCTTATTAACAATGATACATGAGAGCTTGTATCTCTACCATTAGGTCGTAGAACCATTGGTTGTAAGTGGCTATTTAAGATAAAGAGGCATGTTGATGGATCAGTTGATCGCTACAAAGCTAGGTTAGTAGCTAAGGGATATTCTCAACTTGCTGGACCAGACTTCTGAGAAACATTTAGTCCAATAATTAAATCTTTTACAGTGAATTTGATCATTTCTTTGGTTGTGACTCATCATTGACAGATTCGACAAGTCGATATCAATAATACTTTTTTAAGGGGGACTTACATGAAGATGTTTTACATGGACCAACCAGATGATTTTCATCAGTTTGAAGTAATGGCAGTGTATTGGTTTGCAAATTTAAGAAGGCTCTTTATGGACTTAAGCAAGCTCCAAAGAATTGGTTTACTAAACTTCATGATTTTCTGATCTCTTTGGGATTTAAGTCATCCAATGTTGATGCATCACTCTATATCTATAATGCTGCAGATATTGTCACTTATATGATAGTGTATATGGACGATATTTTGATTATAGGTCATTCTCAAGCATATGTGAACTCAGTCATTGTTCAACTAAATCAAAAATTTACCCTTAAAGATCTAGGCGAGTTGAATTATTTTCTTGACATTGAAATTAAACATGTCAATGGAGGTATGTTCTTGTCACAACAAAAATATATCACTGAACTCTTGGTGAAGTCTGATATGCGAGATGTTAGTGAGGTTCCTACACCCATGGCTACAAATTTCAAACTCAGAAAGAATAATGGAGAGTTTCTTATCCTCAGCAGTATCGAAGTATTGTAGGATCACTACAATACATTTGCCATATGAGACCAGACATTTTTTTCTCGGTAAACAAGGTTGCACAATTCATGCATCAACCTACTGAAACTCATTGGCTTGCTGTCAAAAGAATCTTTCAATACTTAAGGAGTACAATTGATTATGGCTTATGGTTTTCATCTCAACAAACCATCTCTTAGGATATTCACTCTTTTGTCGATGCTGATTGGGGCAGTGACCCCGATGATCGAATGTCAATTTTAGGTAGTTGTCATGTATTTCGGATTCTTATGCAGAACCATCATTGGAATTTGAAAGTTGCCGTATATAATAATCCTTGAACTTGCAGCAGATGCTCTAAGGTGATACATATTTTACTTCTGCAGGATCCGGTTTGGTTAACTTGGATATTCTTTGCTTTTGTTCTCTATCTCGTGTAGTGTATACACAGCTTCAGGTTTATCAGTTGTTGAACCAGAGCAATTCTTCCTCACTGATGAAGGTTTAGAATCTCAGAAGCAGTTGTAGTGCCAGCTGTAGCGGCTGAGTGGTTAGGAAGTTGGCGTGTTAGTTAGATAACCCATAAACTGTTAGGGCTATCAGGTTTAGCATATTTCATGTTATAAATAAGTGAGTCTTGTAAGCTGGAAATATACGTTTCAATATACAATTTCTGAAGGATTCTTTACACTCACAGGCTCTGTTTTTCTGACTTGAAAAACATCAAGTAACGACACAGTTTTTTCACTTATCAGTTATCTCCTTGTTTCTAATATATAGAAAAATATGGGGTAAATGAGGACAAATATTAGTTTAGTATAAAAATACTTCAAAAAATAGGTTAAATAAACTTCAAAAATACATTTTTTTTTCTTCAAATCCAGTTGAAAATGTGAAAAATTTATGTATTATGCATGTTTTTCTTAGGTAACAGTATCTAAACCACTTTAACAATAGGAAAAAACTTAAAACCTACTCATATTTGGAAAGAGGAAAAATTAAAAAAAAAAAGAAAAAAAACATATTCCACATTTTTCTGGAACTGTACTGATTCGACCACGAATCGAATAAACCATGGTCCTCTGTATATATATAATTTTATTCAGTAATTACAATAATATCTGTTCTAAAGTATTTGTTCTAAGTGACATCCAATACAAACATAAAAAGAAATATTAAATACTTAAAATAAAATATAATTTAAAAATTAAAAATATATTAAAATATTGAATCGGATAAGATATTCGGTTACAAAATACTTTTGACCCAGGCCTGATTCAACTACTAAAAAAACTACGGCCCTTTTAAAAAAATACCTATTTTTTTTTAACTAGGTCGGCGAGTTAACAAGTTCAATATTTTAGAACTCCTCTAAATTTGTCAGACTTTTCCTTTATTGCTTCCTCCCCAGTTTCTCCCTTGGTGTCCCGTTAGTCCAAACCATTGAAAAAAGTAGTTTGGTAACTTAGGACAGCCGTTCTAGAAAAAGTTAGAACACAAACCTCCACCCAAAAAAATACAGAGGGGATTAGCAGTAACCCCAAATTTCCCGGTTTCTTGAATTGATTGCATGAGTCAGACGACAACATCACCTATTTTTAAAGGATTCCCTTTTCATGGTTGACCCCCATTTTCGATGATTTTTACCATCCAAGTTTACACCCCTCCTGATTCCTGAACTTGAAGATCACAGTCCTTGAAGCAATCAGGTTCCTTGACTTTTTTTTTCTTTTCTTTTACTGCTGGTATTTTCCTCGCTTTCATTTATTTTTAAAGCCGATTGGACTGCTTCATGTCCGTATACTTAGCTAATGGATTAAATGTGTCATCAGATGAAAGCAATGTGATTTATATCACTGGTCTATGTTTGGTTTTAATTTATTCATCCCAGATTGGAACATAAAGACTTGTATGTTACGTTAATTATTGTCTTCTTTGATTAGTTGTATTGTTGGATCAAGGAAAGAAGAAAAAGGGTTGAGGAGTAGGTAAACAAAGCTTGTTTTAACGATGATCGAACACTACAGTTATATCTTGCTAGAGAAGATGATTGGCTTAGACATCAGCTGAACGGTTGTAGGCTATCTGGTTCTATTTAGTTACAATCTGTTTGAAGTTATCTAGTTTTGAAGTTACTCGGTTGATTGCCTGAATCGTTCATCAATTTCACTTATCTAGCTTCAGATGACTTTCCATAATCTCGTCCCCTTTATGGATGATTGGTAAAAATTGCTATGATCCAAAGGGGAACTTGCAGACTGATTCCTGGGTTTGGTTAAATGGGCAAGAAAGGAACATAATTACTATTGTTGGTTTCGGTTGTCCATCTCTTGCAACCGAACCGCAATCTGGTCAGCTATTTCAACACTGACACATGGTTTTCTTAAACAATGCAAAGGGAAAAAATGGAGAAAGAAACTAACAAAGAAAAATCTCTATAAAGACCAGTCTGATGGTAGCTATTATTCTGAATAGTTAGAGAAGGGTGGATATAAAATATTGGAAGGGATGGACTTACACTAGGATTAAAATAGGTGAGTTTTACACTAGTAAATCCTTCCCCATAGTATATTATGAATTTGCACTTCATTTACAGAGAAGGTGCAATGTGAGAAGTTTTTTTTTTCCAGCTTTAGTGGATCTTCATCCTTCTTGATCCTATAAAATTTCTCATTTCTATTGAACAAAGATAATGGTTTTCTTTTTATTACACGGGCTTATGCTTGAAACACATGATTGATGATTCTAATAGTAGACTTTTGAAGCATTTAACCGTTAACTTGCAGGAAGACATCTATTAAACTATGAGTGCTACATTAGAGAAGTCCACTTCAAATGGCTCTGAGAAGTCTGAAACAACTGAAGAGCAGCAGGCAAAGGTATCTTCAGCTTATATGGTCTCCTACCCCTATACTAAGTACATCATAGTTTATCATTTTGATCCATCATAGATCTTGAAAGATGAAGCGAGAAAAAGCTACTTATATGTCGTAGAGAGTAAAGCTTTCTAACCCTTTGGTATTTGCAGATTAGTGAGATAAGAAAGTTGATAGGTCCATTGCCTGAGAAGTTGGCCATTTATTGTTCTGATGCAGCCATTGCTAGATATTTAAGGGCACGAAACTGGAATGTCAAGAAGGCAACCAAAATGCTAAAAGAGACCTTAAAATGGAGAGCAGAATATAAACCAGAAGAGATCTGCTGGGTATGTTTCAATTCATCTTCCTATAAGTTTATGGATTTAACCTTAAAGAGTAGCCCAAGTTCAATCTACTTATTACAGTTGAACTGTCATTTGGCGGGTCAGGCTATTCTTTGTCTGGTTCAGGTCAAACCCTTTTTTTAGATATGGTGTTTATACAACCTTGTTCTTTTTGTATGATATAGGAAGAGATTGCTCATGAAGCCGAGACAGGGAAGATCTACAGATCAAATTATGCCGACAACCATGGAAGAACAGTTCTTGTCATGAGACCTAGTTGCCAGGTTCCATCTGATTTCCTTTGCCTCTTATTTGTGCAATATGTAGATCTGGTACTACACAAAAAATTAAAGCAACTTTGAGTGAAAGGTTTCAGCGCTCACTCTGATGTTCAACATCAAGGGGGTGAAGAAACAATAGATGAATACATAAGATAGACCCCAGTCTATCAGTCTAAGATTTCTTGTCACGGTGGTTCCCAATAATAGATTTTCCACCACCTCTTAAGCATCTACTAACTCCAAACAAAAGGTCAATGCAACGGTGTTTTACAGATTAGTAAGCATATTACTTAGCTGCACATTGATTAGTCTAGTCAACTTAGTTAAGTTTGTTCTGACTGCAGAACACAAAATCAACTAAAGGGCAGATTAGGTATTTGGTTTATTGCATGGAAAATGCAATTTTAAATCTTCCACCAGACAAGGAACAGATGGTCTGGTTGATTGATTTCAATGGATACAACGTTTCACATACATCAATGAAGGTGACACGGGAAACGGCTCATGTTTTACAAGACCATTATCCAGAGCGCCTAGGCATGGCAATACTATACAACCCACCTAAGTTCTTTGAACCATTCTGGAAGGTAAACCCATTTTGACATTTTTCTGCCTTTTCTTTTTCTCCCTTCTTCCTAAAGAACATTAAACATACTGGTTTTAGGCGTCTCAAAAATATTCGCACCTTATTATACACAGGGAACAGATATTTTGCAGATCTGAAGAGATCCTGGTTAATATAGCTTTTGAATTTCCATATTTATTTATTTATTGTTTTCAGCTAATGCTAGTTTGGAACATTTCAGGACTCTTAGTTGTTTTTCTATATCAATTGTTTTCCATGTCAATATAAATATGAAATTATTCCTTCATTTAGAACCAGCTCCATGAAAGCCATTATTTGTGGCTCTTTGCAAGACCGCATCTTTTGCTTTACAGATTGTGTTGCCTCCCGATAGCTGGATGGTGTTCAATGCCATTTTTGTTCTGTTATTGTAAGGACATCTTATGCTGGGAATCTGTTTCTTGACAGGTGGTCAAACCATTTCTAGAACCCAAGACTCGGAACAAAGTCAAATTTGTTTACTCTGATGATCCCAGTAGCAAGAAAATAATGGAGGACCTTTTTGATATGGAGAAGCTGGAAACCGCATTTGGTGGAAATGATGATTCAGGTTTCAACATCAGTAAGTATGCTGAGAGGATGCGGGAAGATGACAAGAGGATGCCTGCATTTTGGAGTAGTGGAAATCCTCAATCAGCAGCTTCACCGCAACTGATGCCAACCCTTCCTGTTGGCTTGAATTCCATCAATTTGAACTTGGATTCTAATGCTTCTGAAAATGGCAAGGTAGCCAGTTCCCCTAGTCATGTTTCTGACTCTGAAACCCTCTCTCCCAATGGAAATCTATTAGTTAAGGAGGGCAGTGATAATGGCTCCAGGGAAATTCACTAGATATAGAAGAGATTCAAAGCCTGGACGTAATAAGGTATATTATGATCAGACCATATGCGGCTGTGCCAACTGTTTGGCTGTTTTAGTTAGAAATATTAAGTAAAGCACCTCTCAATTTGCATCATTGCCGTTCTAAACTTCTGTTGAATGAATTTCTCAGTTCAATAAATGTAATGTACCCCTTACAAGAGCTTGCTTTATTTCATCTTTGTCAAGTTCAGTCTTTGATCTTCAAAAAAGATATTTAGAACTGTTTCACAATGAAAAGTTCACTCTTCATCCAAAATCATTATCATGTGTTCAAAATGAAAGAAAAAGAAATCTAACTATTGCTATAATGTGTTTATAATAGGCACCCCCAAGAAACTATTAAAAAAAAAGCACATTCTCACTCCATAGATTCTCAATACAAAGACAAAGGAAAGTTCTTATTTCTGTATATCAATTACAAGGTTTGATTGTTCAATATCTTCGCCAGAGATACACCAAACTAGAAGATTACTGTATCGATGCAGAAAATCAACTGCGACGGTGGCTAACCTTCTGAGCTATTGGTCTGCCATTATATAACCAGCGTGATTGTAATTGTAACTGGCAGTGCAAATGCAAACAGATTTTCCTGGAAAACAGAAGTGTGAAAATATGAGTTGGCAAGGGGTTTCTGTTTACAGAAATACAAAAGGCAGAATTCGATGTTGCATACACTCGGAAAAAGAAATGTCAATTGAGCGTCTCATCTAGTTTCTGCCTGTACTGAGCCAACCTCTGAAAAATTGCAAATGGCAGGAAGAATTAGTCTTCTCAATTAATATTCAATAATTTCAGGGAAAGGAATCATAATTAAGTCCTCAAATAGAGATACTGCAACTTCTCTCATTTATTTTCTTTTGAGCTCAAGACCTACTGTATGAAAGGTAAGATTGACCATAAAAATATCATATAATGCAAGCATTTGTGACTTGTACAACTGGTTCGAACAGCTAAAAGATTTTTCAAAAGAAAGCTTCTATGATTTATAGATTTTGATGGCCATATCTGAGCATATCGATTCAGATAACACCTTTCCTACACCGTGCTACAAAAGTTTAAAGCATGAACTACTGTGATATTCCAAAACCCCTAGCACTTGGTGATTTCCAAGCTCCTTTTATCTGTCTTTTCTATTCAAACTCTTTTATAACTTTTAACTTTGAATTGACCTATAAATTTCACGCTTCTTGAAGCAAAAGAATGCTATAGAATCGGTAGAGTGAATGAATTTACACACAGGTTCATAATTGATAAATGATAATGCTGAGAGGAAGTTGCATACCTTAGTATAAGCATAAACTCCAGCCTCTGTTGGAGCTATGGGACTTCCCCTTCTCATGAACTTCCCCTCTTTAAAAATGTAAAGCATGGGTATCCCGGTTGATAGTTCTAAACTGATAACCTATATCCCATAAAGAATACAGAAGAAAAGAAGCCTAAAACAAGAGCACCATGAAAATTGAAAACATCATGAATGGAACAAAGAAATAGACTCTTACCTCCTGTGAGGTTAATTCGTCAAGGTACATAATAATAGACCGTAATGAGTTCCCATGTGCAGCAATCATGATGTTCTTTCCAGATATAAGTTGGGGTTCAATCTGACCAAAGCATGTATTGGTTGAGGTTCCAAATAAGTAGTTTATCTAAGGCCTATCAGAGTGAAAAAATGATATATATGCCTATAAACAATTAGATATCAGATAAAGCCAGGTGTAAAAATTACCTCATCTTTGAAATATGCAACAGCTCTTTGAGCACACATTTCCAAACTCTCGCCATTTGGTGGAGGTATATCATAACTTCTACGCCACTCGTGAACTTTTTCCTTCCCAAATCTATCCGCAGTTTCCTGTTTATTGAGACCTTGTAATTCTCCATACCTGCAAAGAGAGGATAGTGCATGAATCATACATACAAGGGGATTGAGAAATTTTGAGAAAACCAGTAAGACAACAATCAGAAAAGGAGTAATAGCAAATATCAGTTCATTCTTCTGGATACAAAGTAAAAGAAAAAGTGACTACATTCTTTCATTCAATTGCCAAGCTGCTATAACTGGAATTGATTGTTTTATGGTGTCTTCACTGTGTATTTGACTCCATAACCTTGCTTGCTCGTTCTCATCATGCATGATAATAGGCACCTGCAAACAAGGTAGTGTTAATAGGTTATCAGTCACCAAAGAAATATTTTTTTAAAAAAAATAAAATAAAACATACTTGGAACTTCAGTAAGTAAATAAGTGATTTTTAAGAGCAGAAAATATAACCATGTCAATATTTTTACTAATGACTGATGAACGCCAGCCGCCTAGTATCACGAAGCAGCCAGTACCATCTCAACTTTAGTGACCATAAAAGTTTTTTCTAAAGTTACCTTCTTGCGACGGTGCTGTGTCATGGCTAGCATAGCAGTCATCTGAGCACGAATTAGTGCTGATGTAAATATCATGTCAACAGGTATATTGCTGATTCTCTTGCCGGCTTCAATTGCCTCCTCCACTCCCTTCTTGGTTAAAGGCACATCAACACAGCCCGTAAACAGGTTCTTCTCATTCCATAAAGACTCTCCATGACGAATCAGTATCAAAGCTGCCTCATCTGCAATGAATACATGTTTTAGAAAAAATCGGAAGATGTCACAAACTGAATCCAACTTTTCCCCTAGTTATCAGGAAGAGACAACAAATCACTTTCATCAGTAGGAACCAATGTTCTTTTGCAGTCTGCCATTAAACAACTAGTGATGAAAGGTGCATTGCTAGCCATAATACTCATTAAATACGAAACTATACCGATGATCTGGCTTACTTGATTTCTTGAGAGATTCATGTGGGCCTTTATTAGAGGGAGATAAAACAGGATCAAAAACAGAGGTTAGAGAAGCCGAGGCTTGAATAACACTGAATTTCTTCTCTCCCAAACTATTAGACCCTCTCTTTGAGAACCCGAATTCCACCTTAAGATCTCTGGGAAGCAACCTCACTGAATTGTTCCCAACTTGGCAATGGATTCCAGAACTGCTAAGAAGCTGGAGAGTTCCAACTGTTTGGTGCAACATAACATTGGCCATTCTGAAAATTCAAGATCAGCAATCACCAACAGAGAACACCTATAACTTGGCAAAATGAAAATATACAGGAGAAATCTTGGTTATAGACATGCTAAAGTTCTCTTCCATTGCACAAGGAGGAACGAAAGGCAGTGCAAATAACAGTTAACCATGATTATGCCACATAGTACTTCATTTCATTATAATCATTAGTTAAGTTGATGGTAAGGCAGATTAAGAATCTAATCATTTACATGCTCCAACAACATTGAAAGTCATCTCTTTGAGAGATTAAAAAAAATGAAGGACCATATTTTTTTTCTGGATTCCAACAAGTCAGTCATAAGAAAATAAAATAAAATGATCCAACAGATACAATAATCAAAAGGTTTCCCTAGTCGATGACTCAAATTTAAGATCACCCACATGGGGTTTTATTCCATAAATCAAATAAACATAACAAATTTAAGGACAGCATAAATCCAGAAAATGAGACAAAATTGATGAACAAGACGAAATCAAACCTTAAAGGCAACCCAGAAACCAAAAACCAAAAACCAAAATGCTGAAGAGAAAAAGAGACTGTTTTGCGCTGTTGGGTACACGAAAGAACTGACCTTTGTGAGTTATATAGGGCCGGGGCGAAGATACCGAGGCAAAGAAAAAAAATGCGAATATGATAAGCGTTAAATTATTAATTCAAGGAAAGAAAAGAGAAGGGAAAATGTTGGCGGAGAAGGTGAGGACGTAGAAATTGTTGGAGAGCTTGAGAAGCTTTACATGTCAATTTGTATGGACAAAACAAAATCAGAATTGAAGGAGACAAATCGTGAGTTGTGTTTTCGTATACTGCTGAAAAATGCAGACACTCGGGATATATAGAAACAATCGTTGCTGTTGCTGGGGATTCTGTTTTCTTCAGATGTGCTCACGCTTGGACCATCTCCATGACAATTACCCTTTCCTTTCAGGGGAACATATATGTCGGAAATTTTAAGGTTGTATTTGATTCTTCGGATGTCTCTAAAATGTATGTTATTTTTATTTATAATTATGATTATGCATGGATTTTAATTTAAAATTATGGTATATTTTGATATAAAAATTAATTATATAAAAAATAAATTATAATTTAGAGATTATGAGTTTAATTTAGATTTTAAAATTTAATATTAGTGTTTAAAATTTAAGGTATATAATTTATAATTTAAGATTATTTTTTAGGATATAAAATTAGAAACTTAAAATTTGTGTTTTATAATATAAATATATGGAATTATTTAAAATTATTTTATATAATATGTATATCAAAATTTAGATATTATTTACATTTTTTATTTTAAATTTTATGATATAAGTCTTTTTAAATTAACTTTGTTCCGAGTTAAAACATTTCATCTCTTAGTCACATTACACTTTATAAATCACTAATTTGAGAAGTCTGAACTCATAAAATTTGGCATTATTAGGCAAGTCAGTTGCATAATGGGCCAAGATCCTTGAAATTGAAGGATTTTTCCTTTGGATTAAGGCCCATAAACGCACTAATCGGATTTTAAACCTCAATTAAACAAAAAACTGAATGAAAATAGGACGGTCCAACAAAGCAGTGCTCCTTCTCACAGAGTCTAATTTGGATTTGAACTAAAATTTCACAAGCTAACTAGTTTAATTGTTAAATCGATAAAATATAATTAATAATTAATTTGTAAATTAACTGACTAATGATACCGACATAAAGGAAAAATTATTAGGTGAACCCTGTTCACCACGTTATCTATAGTCCCAATTAATCAGGACCGTTGATATTAATTTTTTTTCAAGTGAATCATCACCTCTTTCCTACATGGACTTAGTGGGTGGGTAGTTATTAGATGATTATCTAAAGATCAACGGTCCTAATTGCTTGGACCATAAATGACGTGATTAACAGGGTTCACCTAATAATATCTCGACATAAACACCCTTTGTCAACCACTTTCCTGCATCGTCATTATAATAGAAGTTTCATAACACTCTATGTTCAAACTTCAACTGAGTCAACGAAAATGGTGGGATGGCGAAAGAGCAATAATGTTATGCCTGATGTGTATGTATACAGTATATATTTCAATTAAAAACATATTTTTTCTTAATCAGGATCCACCATTTCCTGCAATGATTGGAAGATAATGCAGTGAGCACCAATTTTTGACCCTAATAATGATTATAATTCATTTCATGATTCTAGATATGGCGGCCAAAACTTGGATATAAACCTTCAAATTGCTTTAATTTGGTCTAATCCCAAACAGAGAATTTATTTGTAGATATTATAGGGTTATTATCATTTTTTTAAAAGACATGTTCAATAGAATGTGCAACTTTATTATTTACGTATCTTAAGACCTTATTTTTTACTCTTTGATACTTTTTTGTGCCTTCATTTCTTTTTTTCAGATCCAAACTTAACAAAGTCAACATTCAGCTCTATTAACTCTCTGTTCCAACCACTGCCATTTATATGTACTCTATATAAAGTATTGAATTGTCGAGGACGGCACATGAAAGTAAAAACAAAAGAAACATCAAAATGGTTGTGTCATTAACAAGGCATCTGATAAGCTTTTGTGTCCTGTCTTTGGTTTTATCTTGCTGTCAGGGAAGGGTAGACCCGAATTTCCGGATTCGAGCAGTTAATCTGGGAGGTTGGTTGGTGACCGAAGGTTGGATAAAACCTTCTCTTTTTGATGGCATCGTCAACAAAGATTTCTTGGTCTGGACTCTGGATATGAAACCCTTTCTTTAGAACCACCACACTAATACAGTATATAATTAACTTAAACTACAATTCTCTGTTTCTTTTACATGATCATCAGGATGGGACGGCACTTCAGTTTAAGTCAGTTACAACAAGAAAATATCTATCTGCCGAGCAAGGTGGAGGAAGCATCATAGTTGCCAACCGGGTAGCTGCTTCTGGCTGGGAAACCTTTAGAGTAATCGAAAGCTATATACTTTGTCTGCTCAAGTTTTTCCTATGTTGTTTTTCATTACTTCAGCGTTTATAACCTTTTCTTTCATAATCATTGGTATGAAACAGTTGTGGAGGATCAATGAAACAGCTTTTAATTTTAGGGTATTTGGCAAGCAATTCATTGGACTGAACACCAGCGGGAATGGGATCGACATCGTAGCCATCTCGAAAGCCCCTGGAAATTCAGAGACCTTCGAGATTTTACGGGACGCCGATGATAAGAACCGGGTTCGGATCAAAGCACCGAATGGATACTACTTGCAGGTAATTGAAACTTGCAAGTCTCTGTTAGAGCTTGTTTGTCCCACTGATAACGGTGTACATAGCACAGGGACGGATGCATGCAACTATAGTGGGGAGCATTGCCATTCCATTTTTGTAAAAATAAGTCTAATTTAGTGTTATTTTCTTTTAAAAATAATTTAGTTTAGTGTATAAAGGGAAAAAATCTGCCTACCCATTTCAGGAAAAAAATATTTTGATCTGCTACTGCTATAGCCTACACCCTTTCGATAAAAAGATGTAAATTGCAGGCGAAAACAGAAGAGCATGTAACGGCGGATTCGCCAGGGAACAAAGGATGGGGAGATGATGATCCATCGGTGTTTGTGATGACGGTGGCCGGAAGGTTGCAGGGCGAGTTTCAAGTGACCAATGGCTATGGCCCTGAAAAAGCCCCACAAGTTATGAGGGTGCGTAAGTGCTGCCGTGCAAAGATTAATTACTCATAAATTGTTATTTATTTATTTATTGTTCCATTATAAACTGTGTTTAATTGCATGTTACTAACGTTTAATGGAACGAGATACTAAGGACTCATAATTAATAATTAGACAATTTTTCTTTGACTTTTAAATTGTTACCGTTGACGGTTGACTTTATAACGTGAAAAGTATGAAATGAAGGTGTTTGGGCAGCTATGGAGTTGCTATAGAACAAATATTAACCATTTTTTTGTTCCAATACATGGCATTTAACTTATTTTGTGTTTAAACATTATATGTTCTTTACTTTTTGTCTGTTCATGTATATTTATATTTCATTCTCAGGAGCACTGGAACACATTTATTGTGGAAAAAGACTTCGAATTCATATCACAAAATGGACTCAACGCCGTGAGAATACCAGTTGGCTGGTGGATAGCCAGCGATCCGACTCCACCTCCGCCGTTTGTTGGCGGCTCCTTGGATTCATTAGACAAGGCTTTCTTATGGGCAGAGTACACTCATTTTTCCCTACAAACAACCAGAACTTATAATTAAGATCATAATTCATTCTTCTTATTTTTCAGGAAATATCAGTTAAAAGTTATAATTGACTTGCATACTGCTCCTGGTTCACAAAATGGTTGGGAACACAGTGGCTCCAGAGATTCTTCCCAAGAATGGGGCAAAACAGATGAAACCATAAACCAAACAGTAGCCATCATAGAATTCTTAACAGCCAGGTAAGGAAAACAAAACCATCATTTTTTTGTCGAATTATCAACTATAAGCCTCTAACTTCATATTATTTTCTTCTTGTCCTTGGACAGATATGCAAAGTTCCCTAGCTTGTATGCAGTTGAACTTATTAATGAGCCTCTCTCACCTGGTGTAACATTGTCTAGTGTAATCAAATACTATAGAGCCGGTTATGCAGCTGTACGTAGGCACACTTCGACGGCTTTCGTGGTGATGTCGAACAGGTTGGGACCGATGGAACCTAGGGAGTTATTCCCCATGGCTAGCGATTTACAGAGATCTGTTATTGATGTACATTATTACAATCTTTTCGAAGAAAAGTTCAACAACTTGACAGTCCAACAGAACATCGATTTTGTATACAACAATCGATCCTCGGATCTGAATCGTGTTACAACATCTAATGGTCCTCTCACATTTGTTGGTAAGAATCGATGATTGGTTCTCATGCATTCATTACTGGTGAGTTTTAAAATTGGAAGAGGTGATTTTTTCAGGTGAATGGGTGGCTGAGTGGCAAGTTACTGGGGCTACGAAAGAGGATTACCAACGGTTCGCAAAGGCTCAGTTGGAGGTGTACGGGAGGGCTAGCTTTGGTTGGGCTTATTGGACTCTGAGGAACGTGAACAAACATTGGAGCTTGGACTGGATGATTAGCAATGGCTACATCAAGCTGTAGCCCTTTGGTTCTGGGCTTGGAACATGAATATCATAACCTCTGTGAAGGCAATAAAAAGTTGCAATTATCAACATGTTCCCATATCTCAAACACCCATAAAAAAATTAAGGGTCATAAAAAAATAGAGAACCAAAGCTTAATTTTAAATTTAACATGTCTTAAAAATTAATTAATTATTCAAGTTTGAATGTATAAACAATTATCAGTAAGAATAAGTCAAGATTTAAAATTGAAAGTAAAATGTAAATGATCGAACTCTTAACATACGGTACATATCAGTAAGCATCAATGCCAACTCTTTTTTTGTCGGAACCGAACATTATTAATACGATTACTTTGCATCTTATGGGCAGCACAATTCATGTTTTAGTATTGTGTTTTTTGTTTGTGTGCACATTTTTTTCTTCTTCTTTTGGGGGTCAGTTTCGTTTTGGTTGGCTCGTCAAGTCCATTCATTGTTAGCTGTAAGCCTGTAATACAAAGAAGTTAGACATATATATTTCAATTTTCCATCATGAAAAAAATATTTTTAGGAAATAACGTGATATACATAATTATATGTAGGGGTATACATATTTAACGATAATTGTTAATTGGTACCCAAATGAAAACCAAATTTTTATTGAACTAAAAATTAATATTTACCTAATTTGATTTAAATCCAAAATAAATCAAAAATCGAAATTAATTTAAAATAAAAGTAACCCAAATTTAAGTTATTACATATATATATTCTTCTTCTTTTATTATAATTTCTCTTTTAAAGATCATTTTCATATATTGATTCAAACCAAAAACTAATATATGTTATATTTATCTAGTCCGAATAAATAATTAATACGATATCAACCCAATTTGAATAAGCATTAATAAAATATTAACCTAATCCCAAAACAATTAATCCCACATTAATCTGCACCCCCAAAAAACAAGAAGAGTCCTAACGTTGATGCATAATTCAAATATTATTTCATTAAAAAACAAACAAAAAAAAACTTTTAGTGGAATCCGAGAGGATCTAAAGTTTTTTTTTTCTTTCCTACATCAAAGTTTTTTCCCTTTCATTCTTTATTTATGCCCATATCAGTGGGAGACAGTAATTATTACAACATAAATTCGATCCGTTACATCACACACACAAAAATGTTTGACCTCAACTTCTACTCTTTCTTGTTCACATGTGTTGTTTCTCAAGTCAAGCATATGGACCACGACAGTAAAATGGGTTCAACACCATGAGGGAAAGGAAACAATAATAATGTTTTTTTAGAATCGATTAATCGAATGATAATGAATTTGATATATATATATATATATTTTTAGAAAATCTTGTATATAGAAAATGTATAGAAAACAAGAAAACTCTTATTCCATGTAAAAGTTGAACTTATGGGGTAGTAGTGGAACATTGGGTTTTTTTAATGGTCTGGTCCTCTCAATTATTGTTTTTATATATTATTTTAAAATATAATTTATTTTAAAAAAAATATTTTTTATTTTCATTAATATATTTTTTAAAAAATATATATTTTGGTTCTCTATAAAAAATTCAATTTTGCTCTTGTGATGGAGTTTAGATTAAAGAAAGAACACTGCCCAACTACACTAAAAATGTCTATAAATATAATAAATACACACATTTAAAGAAAGAGTGGGAAATACAACATATTATATGTATCAAATCTTAAATAGAGAAGAATCCAAGAGTATAATTAAAAACACCGTTTCAATTCGAGATTCATTAATTGATTTAGTAACTAAAATTATTTATATTATCTTATATAAATTCGAATATCAGAAATATAATATTTTTCTATTTAATAGAAAAACACCATTTTAATATGAGTTTTAAATATTTATATAATTAATTCCTAGTGTGAAAATTGCTGAAGATTCCAAATATCCGGCGGTAAATATTATTCACATGCTTTTTTTCTCAAACTGAATAGCATATATCTTAAAAACTAGATGCTGCAAATCTCTGGTTTCAAGCTACAGTTCTCGTCAGTTCAAGTCGAATCCAATTAATAATGAGATTTTAAAAAAAATCTAAGTTCGAATTCAAATCCATTTACATAAATCTAAATCTAATTCAATTACAATTATTTTTAAAGTTATAACTCAAATAAATATCTTTAAATAAAAAAATATTTTTTACCAAACAAATATTTTTAAATTTATAGCACAAACAAATTTTAACAAATATTATAATCCAATATAAAACAAATTAAAGTAACAACTCAAATTTTTTAAATCTAAAAAATTAAATTTTTTTATTTGGGTTTATATATAGATCAGATTCATATCGAATATGGATTCGAATTGAATTTGGATCGGATCATAACAATATACATATCCGATCCACTTCCTATTAGGACTCAAACATTTTAAGATTCGAATTCAGATTTTTTGAATCGAATTTGGATCAAATTTTTTTTGAATCGAATCAGATTTGGATCAAATTTTAGTTATATTGTGATCCCTAATAATACATGCAACGAGAATATGCGCTTTCCTTTATACTCATCTCAGCTGCCATATTCACCATATTAAAAGAATCAAGTTCTTTTAAAACTTTAGAGGTTTGTAGCTAATAATTTAGCTTACAAACGAGGCGCATGAAAAAATTATAAAATTTTAAGGTATACAATAGATTTTTAATAAAAATAAATATTTTTTAAATAAAATATTATAATTTTAAATAGAGAATTTATATTTAAATTTTAAAGATAATATCATTAAAATGAATAATTATAAACCTTAATTATAATTTGTTAAACGAACATGAAATGTACTACTAGTCTTTAAAATTTTATAACATTAATAAAATCTCAATTTTCATGATTGGTCTTTGGTGCTATTAACCATATAAATAATGCAAGAAAAACATATACCCAAAGTGGGTTTTTCTTAACTCTGCAGCAAAACAATTAATTCTAGCTAAGGGTCATAAATCATCCAAGTATATAAGTATTTAATGGGTGGATGGTAAGTGGCAACTGATAAACCGGAGAAATTATTTTATGAACCCGTTTTATCATTTAGGATATGGTTTTAAACTAATTAAATTAAGACACATAATATATTTTTCAATATCATATTTATACATAAGCATTGTCCAAATCATCCAATTCAATATCTTTGATTTAAAAAAAAATATTACCAAAGTTTTCTTGTGTCATCTTTCTCTTTGTTCATTAAAATTTTTCTAATTAATTCTTTATAGATTTGGGTTTAGGGTTTAGGGTTAGGGATTAAGGGTTTAGGGTTAGAGTTAGGGTTTAGGGTTATTGTTTAGGTTTAGTGTTTATGATTTAAGGTTAGGGTTTAGGGTTAGGGTTATAGTTTAGGGGTTAGAAAAAATTAATTAAAAAATTGAACAATAAAGAGGAAGACAACATAAAAAATCTTTGATAATATTTTTTCCTTTTTTTAAATCAAAGGCATTAAAGTGGATGATTTGGATGATGCTTATGTGTGAATATAATATGGAAAAAATATATTATGTGTCTTAATTTAATTTGTTGGGACCATATCCTAAGTGGTGGAACGGGTCCACGTAATAATTTCTAGATAAACTGTAACTTTAGATTCCAAAGGGACATGAACATTTATAAATAGGACGCAAATCGTTTACTTCTTTTTTATGCCTTCATTTGTGTTTTCGTTTTAAATTAAAGGGTTAGAGTTTAGGTTTAGGGTTTAAAGATAAAGGTTGTGGTTAGGGTTTAGAAAATTTTGGGTAGGGTTATTTTTTTAAGGTTCAGGATTTAGGGTTTAAGATATAGAAAATAAGAGTTAGGGTTTAAAATTTTATTTTTAGAAAATTTTGAAAGGATTCATAAAAAGATATATGATGAGGTAGATGGTTTTTACTCTATAAAACAAGCCCTTTTCATAGGCATAAATAAGAAATTATTATTATTTACGAGTAAAAATTCTTTTTATATATTAAAAATATTCATGTTGTTTTATCTTATAAGAGTTGAAATCTTAATATTTATCTTAAGAATATAATATCTGTTTAATCCAGAAAAATCTTATCATATCCAAGTCAAGTGGGCATATATGCCATGGCTGAGCCATCCTAGACAATAATTGATGCTCCATGAGCAGTTAAATAGCAACCATGACTCTTGAGCATTTGAGATCCACTCATCCCTTGTGTGTAGCTGTATTTCTGGTTTCTCTTTAATCTATAGAATCTGTAGCTTTTCTTCTTCGTAAAGTCTCCTCTCCTCTATGAATGAAAGAGTTAGAGCCTTAGAGCCTAGAGGAGGCACATATGTTTTGTATTCCTCTCTCATTTGGTTTCACACAAATGGCATACTTTGTTCCACTGAATCATGCCCCCATTTGCTACCACTTGTTTTCACTTTTCTTATTTTATAGTATGATGGAGAATATTTTAAATAATATTTACTTTATATCAAAAAAGGAAGAATAATATCGAATATATGCGTGTATATATACACATATATAATAAGTGTATTTCTGAAAAATCGGATACCCGACAATAAACACCCATATCTTAGTGGAAGCGTTCGTCCTCATGCACTTGGTGCTATTCTCAAAGTATTTTTCATGTCGAACTTCAATTTTAATTTGATTATATTGAAAATATTAAATTATCGATAAATAATTAATCAACAAATTAGACATCAATGTATCATCATCATCGATAAATTAGATATTGACATGTTATAATAATTTTAAAATTAAACACATTTAAATTATTTTAAATAATGTATAATTATCTAGTTTACTTGTGATACAATAGTTAAATATACAGTATGACGTGGATTCGGTAAATGCCATAAAGTAGGGAAAGGGAGGAGTTAAAGAGAAATAAATGGACGGTTCAGATTTTCTCCTGGGTTTCTGGCTCTTCTTTTATCTGCCTCATCTGGTCTTCTCCACTTCTTCACTTCTGTCCTCTCTCTGCTTCTTCTTCACAGCTTTTTCTTCGAAGAGTAGTGTAAAGAAAGCAACGAAATAAAGAAGATGATGCTAGGGAAGAGACCGAGGCCCAAGCCAACAATGAAGAGAACAACAAGCTTGACAGAGATAACTTTTGATCTAAACACGAGCTGCAACGTTGAAGCTCCATCGTCTGATCCTCATAACCCTTTTAAAAGCCACCCAAAACAGGATGCTGGCCATTCTGGTGGCGTTTGGGGTCCACAGATACAGGCTAATGGTGACGGTGGACGGTTAGATCAGCGGCTGTTGGCGACGGTGTCACCTAGAGTTCATAAAAGACACTCGGCTGATTTCATGGAAACCTCTCATTTCTTAAGATCTTGCAGTTTTTGCAGACGTCGCCTCGTTCCTGGACGTGATATTTATATGTATAGGTTGTTTTTCTGCCCTTCTTCTTCGCACCATTTCCTTTTGTTGTTATGATATATTAACTACAAAACTAAGAACAAAGTTCTTGCCTTAAATCTCAACTTTTATACGAATTTACTGACCAAATCCAAGTCTAGATACTGATGTCAGAAACTTTCTATTGCCTGCTGGTTTTTTGTTTTGTTTGCAGTTCAGATCTGATTTTTCATTTTGGTAATGAAGTTTTTGTTTTGCCATAGGAAGGAATTCCAAGTTGCTTACTTACAAGGACTGTGCTTCAGTTCCTGTCTTTATTTATTATTGCATGCCTGTCGAGTTTTCTGATTTGATAATTCAATAATTGAATTGAATCCCATAATTCATTTTTTTAATTACCTTAAAAAAAATTAGACATGTATTTGGTTGGAAAATCCAAGTTAAATCATCTTCTTATTACATGATTTGCTTGGTAATTAACTGATGATGTAATTTTGTCTAATTGCAGAGGAGATAGTGCATTTTGTAGCCTAGAGTGCAGGCAACAACAGATGAACCAAGACGAGAAGAAAGAGATATGTTCGGTGGCATCGAAAAAACAAGCAGCCGCTTCTTCTGCTGCAAGATCTGGTGTCTCCGCCAAAGGCGAGACGGTTGCCGCCGTATAGCTATAGTCATTACTTTGTGCTACACCAAGCCCAATTTCTATGGTACTCGAAGGAATATATATATAATATGGGCAGTACAAGTTTTAACTTCGTAATGCTAATGGGATAAGTTTTGGACATGTTATTTTAGATGGCTCTAAAAAAGAAAATTATACTAAGAAAATTAAATCTCTACTTCAGTTTTACCTATAACATCAGTTTTATATTAATTAAAATAAAGAGTTTTGGACATGTTATTCCGATGGCCGTATGTGGCGGTGTACTGGCTTTTATGGTCCCCCTGAAGAACAAAACAGGGCTCATTCATATTTTTATCTCACCGGAACACTAAACTCTAAAGATCCGAACAAACTCAAACTCTTGTTTTGGGTTAAGGCAACATAGGATGATGAGCCACCCAATCTGGACGAATGGTGGGATAATCCCCTGTGCGTTATGGATTGCAAATCACATAGAAAATTTAACTGGATGGTACAGCGAAGGACAAAGTAGCAGGGTGTGGGGGAGTGCTGCGTTTTGAGAGCTTTATTTTCAGGTCTGTGGAAGGTTGTGGGGAAGATTTTGCTAAACTTATTGCAGTTAAAACATCCCTGGATCAAAGTTTTACAATATATATATATATAATAGTACAGTAGATAATTAATGATCAATGATGTATGAACCTGGATCTCTTACATGTTCTATGACTGAGACATCCTATTGGTACCAAATTTTAATACTCAAAGCAAACTATTGGTGTAACCAAAGGATCATCATGAGTGTGTACAATATGCTCTTCCAGAAGATGGCGACTGGATTATGCACAAGTGGCAGGGACATTATTTTTTTTAAAGATGGATTGTATTACTTAATCATAAATGACATCATTAATTACATAGCTTTGAATACAATCTAGAACATCATAAGAAAAGGTAAAAACATCATTACAAGAAATGGCCCATCGGACAAGTGTGTGCGCAACTCTGTTTGCATCGCGACAAATATGACTAACTTTGAAGCCAACATTCTCACTAAGGATCAAGAAGGCTTCTGAAAGGTGCGAGGCAGCAACAGATCGATCAAGTTCAGGGGCATTCACTTTGTTAACAATGGCCATCGAGTCACCTTCCACGATCACATTAGTCCAACTTCCAGCAACTGCCATTTGAAGGCCTAGGGTGAAAACACAAGCCTCGGCAGTCTCAGCACCGTGCGACCCTACGAGCTTATGAGTTTTCGCATCAATGACCAGGTCGTGGGAGTTCCGAGCGACTGCTGCAATTGAGGCATCCCCGAGGTCGGAAAGAAGGCAACATCAACATTAATTTTTATGGAATCATTCGCTGGACAACTCCATCTCTTAGCACGATTGCAAGGGATTTGTGTGCTAGTGTGATCAAGGACAGCAACAGCAAAATCAGAGACAAGAAGTTGGGCATAATCAACAACAGATCTTACTGGTAGGAGCTTGTTCTCATGGTGAACTTGTTTCTCCTATTCCAAAGGTTCCAAAGGAGGACCAGTGGCAGGGACATTATTTTTTTTTGAATAAAATACTTCAAAATTAGCCATAAATGGCATCCAAAATCACCAAATGTTCGATACAGTCCGGTACATCAAAAGAGAAAATAAACGGACAAATAAAAGATAAACCCCATTTCGAGAGCTCATGTGCTACTCGATTCGCCACACGATTTACATGTAACATCTTAAAACGACCCCTATTCGAACATAACGATGAAAAAGCCTCTCTAAGATAAACTGAAGCAAGCGATCTATCCAACTTCAAGGCCTTCAACTTGTTTACAATTGCAATTGAATCTCCCTCAATAATAATTTCATTCCATCCATTGTCTACAGCTAACTTGATCCTTGTTGCAAACGAAACTGCTTCTGCCGTCTCTGCTGTGTGAGAACCTTGTAAGGAGAAGGCATTCCCATCAACCATCAGGCCATGCTCATTCCTGGCGATCACTCCTACAACTGCCTGACCAGAATTCTCCAAGAAGGATGCATCCACATTGATCTTTATCACCCCTGTAGCTGGTCGAATCCACTTCTGCACCTTACTACAACGAATAGGGGCACCCAGATATCCTTGAGCCTGCAAAAAGTCTGCAGCTAACAGCTGAGCATAATCAATAATCATCCTAGCAGAGAATAATACACCATTATGCATCCAATGTTTTCTTCTATTCCATAAATTCCAAAGCAAAATGATAAAAAAATTAAATTGATCAGAGTCAATAGAAGCAAGAACCAACTCAATCCACTCCTTGCAATATGAAAACTGTCCCTGGGGAAGGACTAGAGCCAGACCACTTAAATCAAAAACTTCCTCTACCAGACTACAGTCCTTCAAAGCATGTAAAAGGGACTCCTCCTCCCTATTACACAATTTACAGATGCCATCCCCAAAACCTGCCACTTTAAGCTTCTTGGCAGTTGGCAGAGCATTTTGCCCCACCCTCCAACCAAAGATTTTAATCTTAGGAAGTGTTCTTAGTTTAGCAAAAGCTCTCCAAATAGGGGAAGAGTCACATTTCACATTGTTCACCTCTTGGAGTCACTTGTGAGCAGATCTCGTAACATAAGATTTGGAATGGTGATGCTCCCAGACCAATAAATCAGAACTATCCGCAGCAATTGGATATTTCAGAACCTTGATAGCATCTTCAGACATTAAGACTGCATTAACCTTTCTTTCATCCCATGAATTATGTCTATCTAACATGAACTCCACATTTCACAGGATTCACAGTAGACATATAATTTCCAGTAAGGTTAACAGCCTTATCTCCACCCCATCTATCCATAAAAAAGTTAACCTTACTATTCATTCCTATCCTCCAGAAAAAGCCATCCTTCAAAATCTCTTTAGCCTTAAAAATACTCCTCCAAATAAACGAGGGTTTATCCCCAACTTAGAATCCAACACCTTCCCATCAGCAAAATACTTAGCTGAGAGTACCTTAAAACAGAGAGAATTAGGATTTTCAATAAGTCTCCACACCTGTTTCCCTAAAAGAGCTATATTAAAAAGCTTTAAATCCCTTAGGCTAAGGCCCCCATCCTTCTTAGGCCTACAGAGTTTCTTTCAAGCAACATGAGTTCAGCCCCTAACACCTGTCTTCCCAGACCACCAGAAAGTCCTCATAGAATTAACAATAGGATCCACAATACAATCTGGAAGTAGGAAACACATCATAGCATAGTTGGGAAGAGCCTGTGCCACAGATTTTAGCAATACCTCTCTTCCCCAAAGGACAACAGATTCTTTGTCCAACTCCCCACCCTTTTATCCACATTCTCTCTCAAAAAGCCCAAGGAAACAGTTTTATTCTTCCCCACCACCAAAGGAAGTCCCAAATAAGAACCTAAATCCTTCTCCTCCCTCATCTTCAAAACTTGCAATAAATTCTGTTTACTTACAGGAGTCATCCCATTACTGAAGAAAACAAAAGATTTCTCCAAATTAACCTTCTGTTCAGAAGCATTCTCATATAAAGCTAAAGTTTCCATTAAACAGGCAACTTCAATAGGAGAATTCTTAACAAAAACCAAACATTCATCAGCATAAAGCAAATGATTAATCTTAGGTCCAAACATACTTGCCCTCACCCCCTTAATTCTCCCTTCACCCTGTCTCTTCAACAATAAAGCAGACAACCCCTGTATACAAAATAGAAATAAAAAAGGGGATAAAGGGTCCCCTTGCCTAAGTCCTCTCCCAGGTGAAAAAAACTCAGAAAGACAACCATTGAGCCTGAAATAGTATGTCACAGAAGTCACACAAGACATAACCAGCTTAATCCAACCTTGATCAAAACTTAACTTCCCCATAGCAGCAGCCAAAAAACCCTACTCCACCCTATCATAAGCTTTCTCCATGTCCAATTTTAAAGCTGCTCCCTTATTAGGGCCATTCCTAGCACCTCTCAAGAAATGAACTAACTCATGTGCCACAATGAAATTATCAGAAATAAGCCTACCAAGTACAAAAGCACACTGGTTCTGAGCAATACAAATAAACATAATAGGTTTAAGCCTATTCACAATCACTTTTGAACAAGTCTTGTAAATAACAGAACAAAGACTAATAGGCCTAAAACTCTTAATCAGGGTTGGGTTATCTACTTTAGGGATAAGAACAATAACAGTCCTATTAACATCAGCCATATCAATCACACCATTTAAAAGATCTAAACACAGTTTAACAAAATCAGACCCTACAATATGCCAAAAAGTTCTAAAGAAAGAAGAAGGCAAACCATCTAAACCAGGAGCCTTATTAGGGTGAATATGAAGAAAAACATCTTTGACTTCCTCCACCGTGAATCCAGCACAGAGCTTGGTGTTCATTTCAGGTGTTATGCAAGTCTCAATGGCATCCAGGATTTCAGCCGAGGAAGAGCTCCCATTGGAAGAATAAAGATTGGTAAAAAAGTATTTGGCCACTTGAAAAACATTATCCATGCCCTCCCTCCACACACCCTTCTCATCAAACACTCCATTAATAAAGTTCTTCTTTCTTCTAATGTTGGCCCTGGCATGAAAGAAACTTGTATTCCTATCCCCCTCCCTAAGCCACTGCACCCTTGACCTCTGTCTCCAATACATCTCATTTTTATCCAAAATAGTCTTCAGTTCTACTTTAAACTCCTTTAATTCCCTCAGTGAAGATACATTAGAAGGATTCTGCATAATCTCCCCAATCCTTTTCTCCAAGAACCTCTTTCTACCCACATCCTCCCTTTTTCTTTTCTTTTGCCAATCATCCAAAGAAACACCAACAGAGTGCAACTTCCCCAGAGGACTACCAGAAACCTCCCAAATTTTCCTGATCAACTCACCATACTCCTCCTCCTGAGCCCAGCAATTCTCAAACCTAAATTGATCCCTTCTAGTGCTATCATACTTCCCAGCAGCAACTGTGTCCAGAACAATATAGCAATGATCAGACCCAAAGGTAAATTCAGAAAAAACCTCACACTGTTCAAAAATCCTTAACCAGGGAATATTAGCCACAAATCGATCCAGTCTCTCCTTAATATAATTAGCCATCTCATCTCCTTTCTGCCAAGTAAACCAACCCTTCTTAGACCTAACATCCCACAGTCCATTCCTTACTAAAGCATCCTTAAACTTATCCATCTCAACCCTTGGCTTCCTTCTCCCTCCCTCCTTCTCATTCAGACTTAAAATATCATTCATGTCCCCTCCAATAAGCCAAGGTAGATCACATTGATTCCTTAATCTATTCAGCAGAAGCCAATCCTCATCCTTCCTATATCTATCTGTAGTACCATAAAAACCAGTGAATCTGAACAGAACCTCATTCTCACTGACCTCAACATCAATATGCTTACTAGAAAAAGAAAGCAACTTCACCTTAACAAGATCCCTCCAAAGTAACAACAATCCCACACACTTATCTCCCCTTTCCACTTCTAAACAACCATCCATACCCAACTTCCTTCTTATATTATCCACCTTATTTTTGTACAGCCGAGTCTCATTCAAAAAAACTAAAACAGTATCCAACCTAGCCACTATACTCCTCAAGATACGAACTGTCTCAGGGTTAGCCAGCCCTCGACAATTCCAGCATAAAATTTTCATTGGTCTCGGTGGGGCTGACCAGCAGCCTCTACCGCTATAATCGCATTAGAAACCACCTCCTGACCCACCTCCTCATCCCTGCAGTACTACTCAAACTTGCCTAAGCTTTCTTCTGCATCAAAGGTGTAATTGCTTCATTCCTCCCTTGTAATAACCTCTTCGAACTCCTTGTTTTAAAAGCTATAGGAACAACTGTCTTTCCCTTATCAACAGAACTAATCACACCTTTCTCACAAGAATCCACATTACCCGAACCAGAGTTATCAGAATCCCCACTACTCCTTGCAAAATTCCTTCTTCCAACCATACTAGACTAACAACCTTTATTAAAATAGGATATACCCAGTCTTCTATTTCCTTGACCAACATTCCTTTCCCTTCCATTAGTAAACCTCAGCCAATCACCAAATTGCAAAGGCTTCCCATCAGTAACACCACACTCTTCTACCTTATGCCCAATCACACCACACCCAAAACAGAAATTAGGCAATCTCTCATACTTCACCATACAAACTCTAGGCTGCTCATCCCTCTGCTTGCCCACAATCACACATCTCCGTAGAGGCTTCCTGATATCTAACTCCACTCTAATCCTCAAGTAATTCTCCAGACCCCCTTCGTTTCCCCTTAAATCCACTGCTAAAGCAGAACCAAACGAGTCCCCAATACCCTCACCCACAGCAAGATTCATACACCCCAAAGGAACATTAAAAACCCGAATCCAAATAGGTAAAGGGAAGAAATCATACTCATTCGTGCTTAAAGAACCATCAAATAACTTCAAGGCCAGCAAATCACCATCGAACAGCCAAGGGCACCTATTGAGAACCGATTCTAAAAATTCCCTCTTCTTAAACTTAAAGAGAAACATATTCGGGCATATCACCGATGCTTCCTCCAACGGGGAATCCTTCCAAACCGCAAAAAACACTTTGATCAACTTATCTCCCTCCACACACTTATTAGAAAAAAGCTTGCCCACGACCCATTTCTCCGACCCAGAAAAATCATTGTTCTCCTTGATGAAATTCTCACCCAAATCAAGCAACTCTTCCTCTGTAAAGCTCAAATTTTCCATCAGATTGACCACCTCTTCAGCCATAAAGCGCCAATCAAGCCAGAGAAATCTCCCCCCCAAAAGCCCTAATCTGATGAACAAAAATCGCCTCAGGAGAAAAAACTCGATAAAGAACACAAAAAGACTGAAACCTCCTCCAGAAAATATAATAATTTCAAAACTGCCACTCGAACAGTCCAAAAAACTGATATAATAAACCTTATCTTCTGCAAACCCAGGCCATAATTTACTAATGATTACCACCTTAATTCTTCCGAAATCATTAGCCCATAATAAGCCAATAACTGGATTCTGCCACCAGATATAAGCCCAAAACCCTTGACACCAATCATTAATCCATAACAAAATAATCATTGGACCATGACACCAATCATCAGCCCATAATGGCAAAATGATTGGTACCTGACACCAATCATCAGGTCATAAGGTCCCCATGATAATCCCATGCAACGTATACTCCTCTGTCCTACCGCCGTCATCTCCCAACAACCAGGAGAAAACTAAAACCACGCGCAGAGAATAACCCCAAACCCACGCACCAACAAATCCCCAGTGGCAGGGACATTAGTAACTTCTTTATAGGGGACTTTTTGTGTTTCTTTAATTATTTTTTGTGTTATTCTCCTTTTAATGTTATGTCGTATAGTTCCGTCTTTGTTTAAAATATTTATTATTTTTCTTACTGCATGAATTCTAATACGACGTACACTTGTTGATTGAGAGATTAGTGTTTCAATACTTGGTGTATAAAGCAATAGTGAAGTAGACCGACACTAAATAAAATAAAAATACACATGAAACACTCAAAGACTTAAGTAACAGAAGAAAATATCAGAAACTATTATATTTATTATTATTGTTATTATTATTGAAGCAATTTGTAGTCGAATTATCACGATTAAAGATAGAATTAAAAATCTAATTTATAAAGAAACCTAAGGAAAACAAAGTAAAAATGGGGACTTGACACCCAGTGTTTATTTTATTTGTAAAGAGACTGAATTGCAAATCAATACATATCCATGAAGTAAATAAAAATTGCAAACAAGTAGATTACCAACATCCTAGGATAGGTCTCTCTCATAAAACATGGATCAGCAGCTTTCCCGTGGTTTCAAGTAAACGAGGAAAAAGGGTGAAGATAGTGAGAAAGTAGCTAGAAACAATTACTTCACCAAAAATACAACAGAAACATGTTCATTCTTTTGTTTAATAATCACTATTCGACTCATTAGACGACTGATACATATTAAATATTATAGAAGTTTAATACGAAGTGATTCTCTCAATTCAGTTTTTTTATTCGCAACGTCAAGATTCGAACCACTAACCTTGTTTTAGACAATAACAAAACTTTGAGTAAAAAATTGAGGTATCAACTTATTTTTTTAAAAAAATGAAAGCTTAAACAATTTTTTTTTTAAAATTTGAGAAAATTTAATTAAAATATTTAAAATTATGAAGTTTAACATAATTTTTTTTAATTTTTTTTTAAAATTTTGAACTCTATCCCACTAGTTCTTTCAAACATCTAACATTACTTAAAGAATTTAACGTGTCATCTTATTAAAATAATTAATTATTGATATAACTATATTCATTTTTATTCGTACAATAAAACATAAATACTAAAAATGAAATAGTAAATGTTTGACTTCCGTATAGATACCCCCACCGATTTTTAGCACCTTCGGTGGTTTCCATGCACCCTTGATTTCTCGACTTTAGCATCAGCAGCATTTTCAAATGAAAATGACCTGAAATTTGTTGTATGTAGTTGTCGTCGGAATCATGATCATCCAACCCTGCTAAGTGCTCACAGGGTACTCAAAGGCATGCCTAACTCAAGCAGAGCAGAGCAGAGCAGAACCTCACAAGTTCAATATTAATTATCATCATTATTATGATTTCAATATCTGTGAGTTAGTGTGCCGTGGGGCACATTGGGGAGACCACTTCCCAATGTTTGCTTTATAATGCACCGCTTTCATGTTTATAACATTGCTTTTTAATGTTTATGAATTCTGAATAAATATTATTTTAAATATTAAATATGATTAAAGTCTTTCGATATTGATCGTCTTACCACAATCTTTAGTCATTGTTGTTTATCGCTCATTATCGTTATCGATATTATTATGAATAATTTTTGAAGTCTATGAATTTTTATAGACATAGCTCTATAGGCGGAACAGTATCACATGTCTATATTTATTCGACAAATAATTTTTAAAAAATCTACTTGTTTTTAGAAAATTACAATTACGAGGGTGTTTATATCTCACCAACGACAACCTATATTAATAATGATATGATATAATTGTTATAAGTCTAGTTAAGATATGATTGTAAAAGAAGGATTAAGAGAGCTGTTATGAATTTTCATCTAATGATGACAAGAGCGAAACATTGTATTCGAAAACTAAAGTGTATAGCACTAGTATATCCTCTGCAACACCTTTGAAGGTAATCGTAGAACCTCAAAATATCAAAGAAACCATAAAAAATGAGCATTGAGAAGATACTCAAAAAGAATATGATGCATTAGTAAGAAACAATACCTGGACAGTGGTTGAATTATCTTTCAACTAGGCAACAATAAGTTGTAAATGAATTTTTAAAGTTAAAAGAAATGTTGATAGTTCAATTTCTAGGTACAAAACTCGGTTAGTAACAAGAGTGTATTAGCAACAAGTTGAATGTGATTTTTATGAGACTTTTAATCATGTTGTTAAACCTGCAACAGTTCGAATTATACTCTCTCTAGCAGTTACAAAAAATTGCGTTCTACGTCAAGTTGAAGTTAATAATGCTTTTTTGAATGATGACTTAACCGAGGAGGTTTATATAACTCAGTCTCTGAGGTATAAACAAGGTGACAAACATCACTTGGTTTGCAAGCTGAATAAAACTATTTATGGACTAAAATAAGCACCAAGGGTCTGGTTTGAAAAGTTTCGAGAGTATTTAATATTTGTAGGGTTTGGTTTGTCAAAATCAGATTTCTCTTTGTTCATAAAAAGGTTAGTTAGTAGTTTCATATATCTATTAGTATATGTAAATGATATTATACTCACATGAAGTAATTCTAATGAGCTACAACAAGTCATTAATGAGTTTGTAATCATTAATTTTATCTGGGGTTTAAACTCAAGTTTAATTTTAATTTTAATTTCAAATAACGAGCTTGAAATTATTTAAACTAAAAATAATAATAATAAAAATATTGCTTTATGTGTTTTTAACTCAAAAATCCAAAAAAAAATTATTCTTTTAGTTCATATTTTATTCTGTTATGTAAATATAAAAATCAGAAAATATTATCATTCAGCATGTTATTATACATCATTATATTATTTTATTATATTTTCATTCATTACTTTCCTACATACTTTCTTTTTCTTTTTATCCTTTTTTTCGTTTGCTTTTATTATTTATCATCATCATCATCATCATTATTGTTATTACTTTATACTAAATTATTATTATTATTTTTTGTTCGGATTTTTCTTTTTCATTATTATTAATATTATCTTATTATATATTATTATTATTATATATATTTATATAACAAATTTAAAAGAAATAATAATAAAACCCAATTATAAAAATAAATAGCCCAAGTTTTATTTCATTTAAGAGTCCAATTATAAATATGTTAAAACCCATTAAATACAAACCCAGAATAAAATAATTAATTAAGCCCACACCCCTGGCCCTAATCAGCTAAACCTGAAACCCTAACAATGCTTCCTTTATCCCATGCGCAGCCCACTCCCAGCGATCGGATGAAGGAGCTGATCAACGGTCTAGATCAAAGGCAATGGAAGCTTCCAGAACGCGGCACGCGCCCACTCCTGAACCACCTCAGGCAACCCTTCGTCTCTTCGGCGACCGTCCGACGCATTCGATGGTCCCCCTCCTCCGTCGATCGAAACGAATACAACCAAACAAAAAAGAAGTGTCACATTTATATGATTTCACAGAGCCAAAACACAAAAAATCAGAGCAACAGAGCCGAAATTCAACAAGTTTCAGAGAAACAATTATAACGGATTTCGGAGGCCAACAAATCGACAATAATATCAGAGAAATCGACCAAAAATCAGGGGACAAGAGGGCATATACAAACAACATTTCAACAAGCATCAAAGAAGTTTTTTATATTTATTTTCCCTTTTGTAATCGGTTATATAACCGAACCAAAATCACATGTAACCGGGGGACTTTTTTTCCCATCATCCAGAATACAAAAAAAAAATGAAACCTTCTAGAGGTAAATCCTCTGTTCTTTGCATGCAAGTAGTAGTAAATAAAAGAAATTTTTGTTTTTCTTATCTTCGAGTCTTCCTTCGTTCTTCCGTGCCTTCGGTGATAATCCTTGACATTCTTGTCGCCGATGAACCGAGAACTGAGATCGAAAGAGACTTCTTTTTTTTTTCTTTTTCGGTTCGAACACAAAAGGAGGGGGTTTTATTATTTTTGAAAAAGTTTTTTTAGATCTGTAAAAAGGTTAAATTTTGTGTTTTTTTTTTGTTTCGAAAAGGAGGAAAAAGGGAGATTTAAGCTCGCCGACCACCGTACGGTGGTTTCTGGGTTTGTAGGTGGTGATGAAGAACATTCATATGTTCTTCATCTTTTTTTCTGGGAAATGTTTGAATATCAGAGAGGAACTTGGGGCTTAGTTTCTTTTCGAAGGAAAAAATGAACAAAAGAGCTTTTTTTTTTTAGTTTTAAAATGTCATTTATACTAAGTCCTCGTTTTAAAAATGGGATTTTTATTTCATTAAATCCCTCCGTCCTCTGTTATTCATGCCCGCAGTCCTTTCCTTTTTTCAAAACCTTTCAATTTTGTCCTGATTTGAGTTATAAACCTCTTTTAAAATGGTCTATTTTCTTTTTGGTTCTTCCGTATTCTAGAGTGTGTTTCTAGGCCCTCCCTCACTTCAAAATAACGTTTTGAGGGCCCGGATGTTTTTAAATCCTTTTAATTTGGTCATTAACAGAAACCCTTTTTATTCCTTTTTATTTTATTTTCATTTCCTTTATTTATTGTATTTATTTCATGTATTTATTTTATTTTATTTATCATTTATACTCTTTATTTATTATTTATATTGTATGTATTTATTGTTGCACATATTTTATTATGTTTTACACTTATTTACATCATGCCATTTTTTTGTTATGCATATTTAGTTGTACAAATTATTATTTGTGTCATGTGCATATCTTATTTTGTATATATGCTATAACATATTTATTTTACATTTATATCTTATTTATTTATTCATTTTTATTGCTGTTGTTATTTATCTATTCATGTTACATGCATTATTTATTTTGTTCTTTTATTCTTGAATATATGTTTGTTGCATTTTGTTTATTTATTGTTCATTTATTTTATTTCCATCATGTTTTTTTTATTATGTATTGTATGCCTTTAATTTTATTACATATTACTACATATGTCACGCTTTGTTTTTATTTTATTGTGCATATATTATTATATTTGTTATTTATTTTATTTTGCTCGATTCACATCCTTCATTAATTAATAAACCTAACACTAACGTCTTTATTCGATCATAACGAACCCGTGTTCCAACATAGTGGTCACGGTGTATGCGTTGCTTTCGAATAAAGACACGGTAAAAATAAAATTTAATTTGAATATTTAGACAAATATTAATTTAAATATCACTTTTAATTCAAAAAATCCAAAATTAATTTAAGCGGTTATTTTGACAAAGGTGACAATTTTTGGGCGGTTTTTAAACCATAAACTCGTTTTTAAACCGTAATCGACTCTCGAACCCGTCTTTTTTCGAATCTCTGGTTTTTACGGTATCCGGCCTACCAAAGTGGCCGATGGCGACTCCAACCTTTTTTAAACCCTAATTTTAATTTTTTTTATTTGAACCTCTAATTCTTCTAATTTAAAACAATTTTTCAACTTTCCCTTTTTTCTTTTTTAAAACCTAATCCCTAATTTATTTTCGAAACCCTAAGATTCCAAAATTTCCCCCTAATTTCCCTTTTTGAAATTAAACCCTAAATTTTAACCTTTTGAGATATTTTAATTTTTCAATTTTTAACTTTCACTAGTGACCCTTACCCTTTCATCCTTTCTTTTTTACACATAATTATTTTTCGATTTTAAATTAGTGAAAGGGTTGCTACAGAGTTGAACAAAACTTTCTCCCTAAAATATTTGGGTTCTTTAAATTATTTTTTGGGCATCGAAGTTCTTCCTACTATGAATGGTTTACTCTTGAATCAAAAAAATACATCACTGAGTTTTTATAGAAGAGTGGGTTGGACAATGCCAACAACTTACCCACACTTATAGTTATAGATTGCTCTCTTTCTAATCTTATTGGTAGTCCTATATCAAATATGACCGATTATAGAAGTATAATTGGAGCCCTTAAATATATGGTTATTAAGCCTGCGATTTTTTTTTGTTGTTGTTAATTGTGCATGTCAGTTTATGCAGGAACTTTTAAATACTCATTTTCATTATGTTAAACGTATACTAAGGTATTTACAAGGAACGATTGACTATGGGTTGTATTTTATATTTTTCTCCTAGTTAGATAAACAACATTTACAAAAGTAAATTAGGGGTCAGATATTGATGATAGACGCTCTACTACAAGATTTTGTATATTTTTTAGAAATAATTCAGTCTTTTGGAGTTTAAAGAAGCAATATGTAATTTCTCACTCCACTGTTGAAGCAGAATATAAGAGTGTTGCTTGTGCCACCATGAAAATATTGTGGCTTGAATCCTTGGTGAGCTGTTTGTAAAAATTCCAAGTACACCAACACTTTGGCGTGACAACTCTAGTGCTGTTGTTGTATCTGGTAACCCGATGATACATTTCAAGTTTAAGTATGTCGAATTTGATCTCTACTTTATTCGTGAAAAGATGATTACTGATAAATTACAGGTCAATTAAATTCCTGCATATGAATAAGTTGCGGATATTATGACAAAACCTTTATCTACAAACTCTTTTTGTCATTTTAGGAAAAAAATGGTTTCAATTTCTTTTTCAAAAGTTGTCAAAGGTACCTAATTAGTTTTTGTTAACGCTCTAAAAAGCGTTATTTTCTATCCTTTTTCTTAAGGTTTTGTTTGGTTTCAAGTTCATCTGCATTACATTTCATCATATTTAGCTGCATTTCATGTGCATTTGTATTTAGTTTAGGTTTTTATTTTATTTTCTTTTTATTTTTAAAAGATACTGCTTTAAAGAGTATTTTGTTGGTTATGCTGTGTAGATGCTGAAGCAAAGTTGAAAGAATGGAAGAGATGTTGTAGCATATTTCTTAAGTGTTGGATCGAACTTCAAGGATGCTACAGCATTGTGGGCGGACAAAATAGAACGGAAGAAAAGGATACACCCATAACTCACTGTCTCCACGCGTTTTCCAGGCCAGCTGTCCCTACTCTGCAAACATGCAGACGTCGCACCACCCCTGCACCACTGCCACACTTTTCTGCAGACGTTGCACCACCCCTTGCAGACCTGCCAGAGTCCCCTGCAGACTAGACATTCTTGTCACCTGCTGCAGCAAATTTCAGGGGATATTCCCTTGGTACCTTTAGGTCACCAAACCCTAGAAGCCTCCTATAAATACAAGGGTAAGCCTCCTTCTACAAGAGAGCAAGAGTCAAGCCGATTTTTGAGAGCAAGAAAAAGAGAAAAATCAGTAGTTAAGGTCCATAAAGGAGCGAGCTTTAAGGAAGCAAGAGGGAGAAGAAAGAAGAAAGGTGGCCAATTTCGTTCGTCTTCAACCTCTAGCCAAATCACCGTTGTAGGAGAGCTTCAAGCTAGGGATTTGCGCGACTTCGGGAGGAGCAGTAAGCTAGGAAGTGGCACGACACAAACGCTTGAGACTTCCTTCCTCTTCACTTTGTTTACCTCTTTTCTAATCGTTGAATATTTATTTTAAAGGAAGAAAGTTGAATAGTTTTTCTTACCTAGCCATGAACTAATCTAGTATGACTAAGACTTGTTTTGGATAATTTTAATTTTGTTTAAATGGATGTTTATTATTTTCGATTTATTTTGTGTTTTGTTCAAGCATGCTAACACTTTTTACTCTAAACCTTGGTTTGTAAGAGCACTGGGAGGTAGCCATAGCTCAAGAGGTTTGGGAAGCTTAGACCTAGGGATAGGCAAAGCTAGACCATCTTGAACAATGAGGTTGCCACGGGAGCGAAATCCTAACTTGCCTTAGGGATAAGGTAGAGTTTCAACGACTAAAAGGGGTAGTACTTTATCAACATTAGGAGTGTTAGGGTTGAGACCGAGAGGTAATGCCTTAGCATATTCGAGTGTTAGGCCTTTTGACTACGATTAGTGGAGGCATTTTCAGTAAACTCTGTCGAGCACTAGTAAACCTTGGGAACAGTAACATCCAGGAGAGCAGTTAAATCATACCATAGCAAGCCTAGCCTGTCTTAAGCTTGAATATCTTTTTCAGTGTTGTGTTTGTGCAGCTTTATTCATTTATTCAATATCTGTTGATTGTTACTGCATTTTCGTGACATCCTTTATTTTGCTCTAGCATCTTTGGTGACAGTTCCATTTTACTAAAGCATTTTTGGTGACACTTTCAGATTTGCTTTAGCATATGAATTTACAAAAGACTATTTTATCTTTTATGTATGGTAACTATTTTTGAATTAACCTACCCAATCCTCGTGGGAACGATCTCACTCACACACTTTATTATTTGTTCGATGTGTATACTTGCACACGCTTGCAT
Source organism: Abelmoschus esculentus (assembly GCA_035048815.1). Lineage (NCBI taxonomy): Eukaryota > Viridiplantae > Streptophyta > Magnoliopsida > Malvales > Malvaceae > Abelmoschus > Abelmoschus esculentus. The sequence goes on along the minus strand of JAUCBN010000013.1, from coordinate 5,234,587 downwards.
GTAAATCAATCATATATTTTAATCAATCCATCAAGCACTGCAACCATGCAACAACAAGTTTTTGGCGCCATTGCCGGGGATTAAGGCAATAGGCTATTTCAATCATAGTTTTCATACTTTCTATCTTTTTGTTTTGTGTTTCGAGTCTTTTTATTTGGTTTAATCTTTGTTTTCTTTGTTATCTTTTTAGGTTTTTGGTTAGTGGATGCCCAGAGTGAATCGTAGGGAATCCCTCAAACCATTTATTCCAGAAATCGAAAGGTATTTTAGACAAAGGAGGCGAGAGCAAAGAACCAGAGCCATGTATTAGGATCCACAGAATCCAAATGCTAGAGCGGTACCTGCAGCTAATCCAAATGTTGCCGCAAATTAGGAGATAGTAGCAAGACCATGGATAATTTGAGATCACTTGACACCGATCTTGGATGACCTCAATTCTGTGATAGTGACACCTGAAATACAGGCAGCACACTTCGAGCTCAAGCTTGTGATGTTTAATATGCTCAACTCGATCGGACAGTTTGAAGGATCTCCACACGAGGACGCTCGACAACATATCCATGTTTTCTTGGAGGTTTGTGATTCATTCCGCCAACAAGGAGTGCACGAGAATGTGTTGAAGCTCAAGCTATTTCCATACTCTTTGAGAGACCGAGCAAGAGAATGGTTGAATGGTATTCCAGCCGGTTCGATGGAGTCATGGACAACTTTGTGCAAAAGCTTTCTAGAGAGATACAATCCACCCAACATGAACAATCAACTGTGAAATGAGATAGCATCCTTCAAACAAGGGAATGATGAGTCGATGTACGAGTGTTGGGATCGGTACAAAAGCTTTCTAAGAAGGTGTATCAATCACGGTTTTCAAGATTGGACTTAAATCGTGATGTTCTATAATGGAGTCAATGCACCCACCAGGATGATGTTAGATGATTCAGCAAGTAGGACACTGCTGGACAAGCTACCAGAAGAAGTATTTGATATTTTGGACAAGATAGCCAACAACGATTATTAGTTTCCAACTACTAGGCTTGGGACAGGACGACGAACTCAAGGAAAGCTAGAGCTCGATGCCAATGATTCTGTCTCAGCACAACTTTCTGTTATCACAAATATGTTGAAGAATCTTCAACAACCTACTGAAGTACGAGATGCTAAGGCATTATGTTGTGTGAACTATAGTGGAAACCACTTCGATAGAGACTGCCCAACTCATCTAGAATCTGCTCATTATGTTGGAAACTTCAACAAAAATTCCAACAACCCCTACTCCAACACGTACAATCCAGGATGGAGACAACATCCTAATTTTTCTTGGAGTAATCAAGGATAAAATCAAGCTAGCAGCTCGAATAGGCAGTAAACCATGGCAACAAACCAAGGAGTCCAACGTTTTCAAGGAAATATGCAATGGAAAAATGAACACAAGGGAACAATTCTTTGGAAGCTTCGCTGCAAGAATTCATGGCTTCGACTAAGGAGTTCATGATATCAACGAAAACATTATTGCAGGAGCATTCCATGACAATCTCTAATCAAAGCAATCTGCTGCAAAGTCACAACACTTCACTTAGATCGCTGGAGACTCAAATGGGTCAAATTGCTCAAGCATTACAAGTAAGACCAAGAGACAATCTGCCTAATGATACTGAAGTCACTAAAAATCATGGCAAAGAGTAATGCAACACACTTACCTTGTGGAGTAGAAGACAAATCAACACAGGAGAACAATTCAAATGAAAGGAGAAAGAAGAAACCCTCACTCAGGAGCAAAAAAAATCTAAAAAACAAGTAGAAGAATCTGCTCGAGAAGAAACTGGAGAAAAATTAAATACCGAGACATTTGGTGAGAAGCTTGCAGATGCTGCAGCAAAAGCAGCAACACCACCATAAACTTTGGAGGACGCAAGACCACCACCACCATTCCCTCAGCGATTGAAACAACATAAGGAGGATCTCCAATTTCAAAAGTTTGTAAGTATGCTGGACCAATTTCATGTAAATATTTCATTTTTAGATGCTATTGATCAAATGCCCTTATATGCAAAGTTTTTGAAAGATATTGTTACGAAGAAGAGAAAAGCTGAAAATTTTGAAACAATTACTATAGCATCTGAGTTCTATTCTGGGAGGAATGAGCTTCCCATGAAGAGGTAAGATCCTGGCAGCTTTATTATTCCATGCTCGATAGGAGACAATTTTGTGGGCAAAGCATTATGCGACCTAGGGTCGAGTGTGAATCTGATGCCCAAGGCAATATTTAAGAAGCTTGGTATAGGGAGTACACGACCTACCACTGTCATCCTGCAGTTGGAGGACCATTCTCATGTCTGACCAGAAGGCAAGATGGAAGATATGATAGTATAAGTGGGTAAATTTGTGTTCCCTGTGGACTTTCTGATTTTGGATTGTGAAGTGGACTACAAAGCACCCATCATCTTGGGGAGACCATTTCTTGCAACCGGTCGGATTCTTATCGACTGTGAGAAGGGAGACTTCATAATGCGAGTAGTAGATCAGTCCATGACCATCAATGTCTTCAACACTCTCAAGTACATGGATGATAATGAAGAATATCATTGTATAGCCGGGATAAATGCTACAGCAATTGAGGAAGATGCAGATTTTTTCTGTGACAATTCTTCTCAAATAAAGGACTTTGCAAAAATGCTGGAGGAGTATGATCAAGAAGAAGAAGCTCATCTGGAGCTACAGAAAATTGGCTACTTCAAGCCAGGATCAGGTACAAATTTCGAATCAATTGATTTCTCTGAATTTATTCCTCCTAAACCATCACTTTTATATGCATCATCTCTAGATCTAAAACCACTGTCGCCGCATTTAAAGTATATTTATTTGGGATCTTACAATACTTTGCCAGTGATTATTTCTTCTAGCTTAGATCCTGACCAAGAGCTTAGTCTTGTGAATTTACTGTCACAATATAAGAAAGCTCTAGGGTGGACTATGACCGATTTGAAGGGCATCAGTCCTACGATATACATACACAAGATTTTGCTAGAAGAATGCCACAACAATTTTGTTGAGCCCCAAAGAAGACTAAACCCAGCAAGGAAGAAGGTAGTGATGACAGATATTATCAAGTGGTTGGATGCAAGGATCATATACCCAATTTCTGACAGCTCATGGGTTAGCCCTGTGCATTGTGTTCTTAAAAAGGGACGAACGACAGTGATCACAAATGAGGATAATGAGTTGCTCCCGACAAGGACAGTCACAGGCTGACGCATTTGTGTGGACTATAGGAAGCTGGACAAGGCAACTAAGAAGGACCATTTCCCCATTCCTTTTATCGACCAAATGCTGGATCGATTGATGGGAAAGGCTTATTATTGCTTCCTTGATGGTTATTCTGGGTACAACCAAATTGCTATAGCACTAGAGGACCAAGAGAAGGCAACCTTAACTTGCCCTTATGGGACTTAGGCTTTTCGAAGAATACCATTTTGGTTATGTAATGCTCCAGCAACTTTTCAACGTTGCATGTTGGCAATTTTTTCAGATATGGTTGAAGAATTTTTGGAGGTATTTATGGACGATTTTTCTGTATCCGGAGAAACTTTTGAAAAATGCCTAGGCAACCTGGCCAAGGTACTGAAACGCTGTGAAGAAGTCGACCTTGTACTCAATTGGAAAAAATCCAATTTCATGGTGACTGAAGGTACGATTTTGGGGCATAAAATATCAAGCAAAGGAATTGAAGTTGACAAAGCAAAAGTAGAGTTGATAGAGAAGCTACCACCTCCCACCACTGTGAAGGGAATTAGAAGCTTCCTAGGACATGCTGGCTTCTATAGGAGGTTCATCAAAGACTTTTCAAAAATTTCTAAGTCGCTCTACAATTTGTTGCAGCAAAATCAACCCTTTGTCTTTGATGAAAAATGCCACAACGCTTTTAATGAGATGAAGAAGAAGCTTACCTCAACTCCAATAGTAATACCATACGATTGGACTGAGCCATTCGAGTTGATGTGCGACGCAAGTGACTACACAATTGACGCAACACTAGGTCAAAGGCGAGGTAAACTCTTCCATGTTATTTACTATGCAAGTAGAACTCTTAATGATGCTCAAATTAACTATACCACTACTGAGAAAGAGTTATTTGTTGTAGTATTTGCCTTCGACAAGTTTAGGGCGTATCTTATAGGAACTAGGGTGATAGTACACACTGATCATTCTGCCATCAAATACCTAGTAACTAAGAAAGATGCTAAGCCGAGACTTATAAGGTGGATACTTTTGCTTCAAGAGTTTGATATCGAAGTGAAGGATAGGAAAGGCACTGAAAATCAAGTTGCAGACCACCTATCTAGTCTAGAAAATCCTGATAATCTAGGAGAAAATTTTGAGATCAAAGAAAATTTCCCTGATGAGAAAATTTTATATACTACAGCATTACCTTGGTATGCCGACATTGTTAATTTTCTTGTTAGTAGTATTTTGCCTCCTGATTTATATAGCCAGGGTCTCAAGAAGTTCAAACATGATGCAAAATTTTTCTATTGGGATGAGCCATATTTATTTAAGCAATATGCTGACCAAATTGCTTCGAATATGTGTACCGGAAGAAGAACAAAAAGATATCCTATTCCATTTCCATGCAGCATCGTGTGGTGGGCACTTTGGTGGATCAAGGACTGCTGCAAACGTCCTTCAATCTGGATTCTACTGTCCCACACTCTTCAAGTATGCTCAAGCATTTTACAAGGAATACGATAGATGTCAAAGAACTGGTAACATCTCAAGGAGGAATGAAATGCCATTGCAAAATATTTTGGAAATCGAGCTTTTCGATGTTTGGGAAATTGATTTCATGGGACCATTTCCATCATCCTATGGTGACTTGTATATCTTGCTAGTAGTGGACTATGTGAGTAAATGTGTATAAATGGTGACAACACCTCAGAATGATTACAAGATGGTCCTAAAGTTCTTGCACAAGAATATTTTCACACGGTTAGGAGTCCCTAGAGCCATAATCAGTGATGAAGGAACCCACTTCGACAACAAGCTCATTGCTAAGGCATTACAATACTATGGATTCAGACACAAAATTGCTACAGCATATCACCTGCAGACAAAGGGCCAAGCTGGAATCTCCAATAGAGAAATCAAGCAAATTCTAGAGAAGACAATCAACACAAAAAGGAAAGACTGGTCTCCAAAACTGGATGAAGTTTTGCGGGCATATAGGACAACTTACAAGACTCCTTTAGGGATGTCCCCATTCAAGCTAGTTTATGGGAAAGCATGTCATTTGCCCGTAAAGCTCGAACACAAAGCTTATTGGGCCATTAAAAAGCTCAATATGGATTTCAAGGCAACTGGAGAGAACAAGCTTTTTGAGCTAAATGAAATGGATGAATTTCGGTCCCATGCCTATGAGAATGCTAGGATCTACAAAGAAAAGACAAAGAGGTGGCACGACAAACATCTTTTTCCACGACATTTCTCAGAGGGCCAATAAGTGTTACTATACAACTCAAGACTGAAACTTTTTCCTAGAAAATTAAAGTCTCGATGGTCAGGACCATTCCTGATACATAGGGTTTATCCTTATGGGGTTGTAGAGATCAAAACACTTGATGAAGATCGAACATTCAAGGTCAATGGTCAAAAACTGAAGATCTATAATGGTGCTCCCATTGTGCGTGACAAGGACGACCACAGTCTACAAAATGCCTGAGTATTTCTATCCCCTATTTTATTTTGCTATAGCATTTAAAATTCAGTATGAATAAAAGTAGACGTTTTTATTTAGGGTTTCTTTTAAGATGCTTTTAATTCCTTTTTGTCCCTATTCAGCTTTTAATTCTTGAAGGTACAAGCTCAGACCACTGTGCGTCATTGCACCAGTCTGCATGAGAACAGAGGCGTGGCACGCCACAACAGGACAGGGTGCAGTGCACAGTCTGTGCAAAGGAGAACTGGGAGCTACAAAGGACTGTACGGCTACCAGTTTTGGAGGGAAGAATTTTTGGAGTTATTTTATTTGGGCCACCAAAGGAGGAAGATGAGGAACCCATTAAAAAGAATTCGGTTGGTTTTCAAAGGAAAACGAGAGAGTTTGGCTCAAATTCAACCCTTCTTTTACCCATCATTACTCTTTATTAATTACAAAACCCTTTTGTTTCTCCAACTTACCATCCATTTAAAACCCCATAACCCTTTTTACTTTCCCCAAGACCCTAGCCGTCTAAAACCCTTACACAAAGTCATTATTACTTTTCTCTTTCCTCTTCCACTTCCCCAACAAGTTAACCGTCCATCTCTCTTCCCCACTACTTCACCTTCTTCTCCAAAAGAACCACCTCCATTTTCATACAACTCTCCTCTCCTTCGAAACCACAAGGAGATTTTGACAAAAAATTTTCCTTTCATAATGGTGCATTGTAAGAACACTACCGAGTCCTCTAAGGCTGCTGCTGAAGTGTGGCCGATCAAGATCAGAAAGTTTAAAGATGATGCAGCAAAAGAGCGATTCCAAAAGCTCAAAGCAAGAACGGTACGCCAAGAGAAGAGCTTCCTCTACAACATCGCCACATTTCAGAAACTACCAGAGTAAGTAGCCCTCACTATAAAATGGCACAATTGGGAGGAATTTGCCCGCCACTTTGCAGTAAGGAAGGATGCCAAGCAACTCAACATCTCATTGGTGAAAGAGTTTTATGCCCACTACACAAGACCGGGGCAACCAACTGTGTATGTACGGGGCGATGCGGTGTCATTCACAGCGAAAGACATCAACCAATTTTACGGACTGGAAGAAGAAGATGACCAACACTCTATATTCGTCGCGTCAAAGTTGGGGCAAGACCAAGACTTCTTACTGCAAGCACACTGTATTGAGGGAACAATGTGGGATAAAGCGAACACCACGGTGGACCGAACCTCTTTTGAAGCTAGAAGCAAAAATTTGGATGTACTTCATCAAGAAAAATTTGATGTCGACCACTCATACTACCACTGTCAACTTGGGCAGACTGTAATTGCTACACTCGATACTAAGGACAAGGAAGATCAATATGGGAAGGATCATTCTCGAAGAGGCTTATGTTGCGCTGAAGAGGAAACAAACCCCCCTCTCATTCCCTTACCTCATCACTACACTCTGTAGGAAGCAGAGAGTGTTCGAGAATGATGAGGACTTCAAGATGAAGGGAAGGAAAGAGATACCTCTGAAGAAAATCCCTAAACTGATGAGACTGGAAGAAACTGCCACAACATCTGTTGCACCATCAGCAAAGCCAAAAAATGCCACAGTAAATTTTAGTGCACTACCTGCCACTGTGCAGGGGATGTAACTACAGTTGCAAGACCTTCAAAGCAAATTCATGTCTTACATGAGTTATGTCTTACACCAGGTCCTTGCCGGTTTATCTAAGCTATGGGATCACCAACCTCTTTGCAATGAAAAATGAAAATCAGTAGTGATGATTTCGATCTCAACTCATCACCACATGAAGAGGTGTCTCTTACGGATCAATTGGTTACATCTATTCCACGCCGAAAGATAAAGCGCACGGCTGGACAACACGCCTCTTATAGGATAAAGGAGGATACGATGCCCATTGCAGTAGCAGAAAACTGAGCAGCCATCACCACTGGACAGACCATGGAAATGCATCAAGATGGTTGTCCACAAGACAAAACCCGTTGAAAATTAAACATCTTTTTCTTTTTCTTTCTTTTTATTTTTACATGTAGATCTATTTTTTATAGCATTGAGGACAATGCTAACCTCAACTTTGGGGGTAACAAAGTATTTGCCTAGCATTTTCATTTCATTTTGCATACATACGAATTTGTTATAGCATTAATTCAATTTAAGACAACTTTTAGGTTAGAATAGATGATATCCGATGATAAGAATTTTGATGCTTTTAAATTGAATTAGTGAATATATTGAGAATGAATTAAACTAAATTAGGACTTGATACTTTGGAATTTTATTGACACGATTGTATGTTTTTTATGCTTGAGTAGTAGGAACTTTTTAGAGAACTTAGAACCTATGTCTTAGTCTGGAAAGAAAGAAAAACTCTTTTTCGCTAAAAGTATATAAATAAAACATAAAAAAAAAGAGATGATGAATAAATGCTTTAGCATGAAACTGTAGAAGGATGCTCCTCTATGCAAAAGTTAGCTTATGCTCTGAACATAAATAATGCTACAGCATATGAGCGAATGAAAGTTGTCACGAGACAACTCTACCTACTAGCTTGAGGATGAGATGTTTGCTCCATACTCATCTAGAGTTAAGGATGGTAGGTGTGATGAGCTGACACCCTTCGTATCAGTTAAAAAAACTGCTAAGCAAGGGAGTAGATTTTTTTAGAGCTAGGGTATAGTGAATAAGGAAAACTAAAATTTTTCTAACACTTAAGCATAAGATAGATACAATCTAGCACACACAAGAAAAGCATCTTGTCTTAGTTCAAGTTCTTGTAATTCTCAATTTCGTGTAGATTGCTATAGCATTTATATTCTGAGGATTGATATTTTGCCTAAACTACTGTCAAGAATTGGAAGTAATGTCATAGCATATTTATATGTCATTGCTTGAGGACAAGCAATATCTTAAGTTTGGGTGTGTGTTAATGCTCTAAAAAACGTTATTTTCTACTCTTTTTCTTAAGGTTTTGTTTGGTTTCAAGTTCATCTGCATTGCATTTCATCATATTTAGATGCATTTCATGTGTATTTGCATTTAGTTTAGGTTTTTATTTTATTTTTAAAGATTCTGCTTTGAAGGGTATTTTGTTGGTTATGCTGTGCAGATGCTGAAGCAAAGTTGAAAGAGTGGAAGAGATGCCGTAGCATATTTCTCAAGTGTTGGATCGGACTTCAAGGATGCTACAACATTGTGGGAGAACAAAACAGAACGGAAGAAAAGGACACACCCACAGCCCACTGTCTCCACACGTTTTCCAGGCCAGCTGTCCCTCCTCTGCAAACCTACAGACGTCGCACCGCCCCTGCACCACTGCCACACTTTTCTGCAGACGTTGCACCACCCCTTGCAGACCTGCCAGAGTCCCCTGCAGACTAGACATTCTTGTCACCTGCTGCAGCAAATTTCAGGGGATATTTCCTTGGTACCTTTAGGTCACCAAACCCTAGAAGCCTCCTATAAATACAAGGGTAAGCCTCCTTCTACAAGAGAGCAAGAGTCAAGCCGATTTTTGAGAGCAAGAAAAAGAGAAAAATCAGTAGTTAAGGTCCATAAAGGAGCGAGCTTTAAGGAAGCAAGAGGGAGAAGAAAGAAGAAAGGTGGCCAATTTCGTTCGTCTTCAACCTCTAGCCAAATCACCGTTGTAGGAGAGCTTCAAGCTAGGGATTTGCGCGACTTCGGGAGGAGCAGTAAGCTAGGAAGGGTATTTTGTTGGTTATGCTGTGCAGATGCTGAAGCAAAGTTGAAAGAGTGGAAGAGATGTCGTAGCATATTTCTCAAGTGTTGGATCGGACTTCAAGGATGCTACAACATTGTGGGAGAACAAAACAGAACGGAAGAAAAGGACACACCCACAGCCCAATGTCTCCACACGTTTTCCAGGCCAGCTGTCCCTCCTCTGCAAACCTACAGACGTCGCACCGCCCCTGCACCACTGCCACACTTTTCTGCAGACGTTGCACCACCCCTTGCAGACCTGCCAGAGTCCCCTGCAGACTAGACATTCTTGTCACCTGCTGCAGCAAATTTCAGGGGATATTCCCTTGGTACCTTTAGGTCACCAAACCCTAGAAGCCTCCTATAAATACAAGGGTAAGCCTCCTTCTACAAGAGAGCAAGAGTCAAGCCGATTTTTGAGAGCAAGAAAAAGAGAAAAATCAGTAGTTAAGGTCCATAAAGGAGCGAGCTTTAAGGAAGCAAGAGGGAGAAGAAAGAAGAAAGGTGGCCAATTTCGTTCGTCTTCAACCTCTAGCCAAATCACCGTTGTAGGAGAGCTTCAAGCTAGGGATTTGCGCGACTTCGGGAGGAGCAGTAAGCTAGGAAGGGTATTTTGTTGGTTATGCTGTGCAGATGCTGAAGCAAAGTTGAAAGAGTGGAAGAGATGTCGTAGCATATTTCTCAAGTGTTGGATCGGACTTCAAGGATGCTACAGCATTGTGGGAGAACAAAACAGAACGGAAGAAAAGGACACACCCACAGCCCACTGTCTCCACACGTTTTCCAGGCCAGCTGTCCCTCCTCTGCAAACCTACAGACGTCGCACCGCCCCTGCACCACTGCCACACTTTTCTGCAGACGTTGCACCACCCCTTGTAGACCTGCTAGAGTCCCCTACAGACCAGACATTCTTGCCACTTGCTGCAGCAAATGTCAGGGGATATTCCCTTGGCACCTTTAGGGAACCAAAACCTAGAAGCCTCCTATAAATACAAGGGTAAGCCTCCTTCTACAAGAGAGCAAGAGCCAAGCCGATTTTTGAGAGCAAGAAAAAGAGAAAAATCAGTAGCTAAGGGCCATAAAGGAACGAGCTTTAAGGAAGCAAGAGGAAGAAGAAAGAAGAAAGGAGGCCACTTTCGATCGTCTTCAACCTCTAGCTGAACCACCATTGTAGGAGAGCTTCAAGCTAGGGATTTGTGCGACTTCGGGACGAGCGGCAAGCTAGGAAGTGTCACGGTACAAGCGTTTGAGACTTCCTTCCTCTTCACTTTGTTTACCTCTTTTCTAATCGTTGAATATGTATTTCAAAGGACAAAAGTTGAATAGTTTTTCTTACTTAGCCATGAACTAATCTAATATGGATAAGGCTTATTTTGGATGATTTTAATTTTGTTTTAATGGATGTTTATTGTTTCCGGTTTACTTTGTGTTTTGTTCAAGCATGCTAACACTTTTTACTCTAAACCTTAGTTTGTAAGAGCACCGGGAGGTAGCCATAGCTCAAGGGGTTTGGGAAGCTTAGACCTAGGGATAGGCAAAGCTAGACCATCTTGAACAATGGGGTTTCCGCGGGAGCGGAATCCTAACTTGCCTTAGGGATAAGGTAGAGTTCCAACGACTAAAAGGGGTAGTACTTTATCAATATTAGGAGTGTTAGGGTTGAGACCGAGAGGTAATGCCTTAGCATATTCGAGTGTTATGCCTTTTGACTAGGGATAGTGGAGGCATTTTCAGTAAACTCTGTCGAGCATTAGTAAACCTTAGGAACAGTAACATCTAGGAGAGCAGTTAAGTCATACCATAGCAAGCCTAGCCTGTCTTAAGCTTAAATATCTTTTTAAGTGTTGTGTTTGTGCAGCTTTATTCATTTCTCCAATATCTTTTGATTGCTACTGCATTTTCATGACATCCTTTATTTTGCTCCAGCATCTTTGGTGACAGTTCCATTTTGCTATAGTATTTTTGGTGACACTTTCAGATTTGCTTTAGCATATGAATTTATAAAAGACTATTTTATCTTTTGTGTATGGTAATTATTTTTGAATTAACCTACTCAATCCTCGTGGGAACGATCTCACTCACACACTTTATTACTTGTTCGATATGTATACTTGCACAGGCTTGCATGCAAATCAATCACATATTTTAATCAATTCATCAAGTACTGCAACCATGCATCAACAGTTTTTTGTTTGTTAGTTTGTTTTTTCTGTCTATATTTTTTTGCAGGTTTATTGTTCACTTCAAATTTGCGACAAAATATGCAACTGCTATTTTTTTTGAAAAGAACAAAATCAACAAATTTAAAAAAGTAAAGTGAATGCTATAAATCTAGTTAGGATATGATTGTAAAAGAAGGATTAAAAGGGCTGTTATGAGTTAATTACAGATGGTTAGGAAGGTTATTAGTATTACCGTTAGTCAACTGACTCATACACAGGAGTAAATTGTCTATCCCTTCTTCATGTCTTTATTTATGCCTCTACTTCAAATTAGAGGGTTTCGAATTTAGGATTTAAGGTTTTAGTTCAAGGGTTTTGGTTAGGATTTAAGTAATTAGGGGTAGGTTGTATTTTTTGGGGTATATGATTTAAGGTTTAAGATATAGAAAATAAGGGTTAGGGTAAAATTTAATTTTTTAGTAAATTTTAAAAGGAGGCATAAAAGAGACACATAAAAGAGGCAAAAGATTTTTTCTCCTCATACACCCTGTGCATAGGGAGATTATTAGGTGAACCCTGTTCACCATGTCATCCATGGTCTAAGCAATCAGAACCGTTGTTCTTGAGATCAAGAACAAGTATCGAAACAATGTTCGATACCTTTTCATCACTGCCAACACCTGTTTCGAACCAGGATCGAAACCTCTTTGTATATTTTAATTAATTTTAAAATATTTAAAATTATGACTCCAGGTAACGATACTGGTATCGATACAACCCTTAAACCATAACGACTATTTTAGCATTAAATGAGTCAACCGTTTGTGGCAGTTAATTTTTGATTGGTGGTTAACTTGTACCAAAATATGGTTCGATACCCAACATCACAGTCTCATAAAGGTATCGAAGCATGTATCGATATACCCTCTATTAAATGCACAACGACTCTTTCTACTTTGGTCTGTTTCGAAACAGGTAGCCCGTGTTTTGATACCGCCTGCAGCAGAGTGCATTTATGAATGGTAGATGAAGTCTCAACGGCCTTATTTGCATTCCCAACAACCACAACGGTTAGAAATCAATGAGAATGTATAAAATAAAGCATTTTCAACAGCATTAAGGACTATTGAACCTCAAGCAACATCCAAGCAATCAAATCCAATTGAAAGCACTTCATTGCAAATCCTAGCCTCCCAACTTTTTGTACTTCAATTTGATCATTTGTAATCTGAGTTTGGGGAGAGTTTGTTTGTAATTTGGGCAACATCTATCTTGTGAGAGATCATTATTTTGCCTTTATTTTCTTTATTTCATTTTGTGAGGTTGAACCAATTCTTGGGTAGAAGAATTGATTCGAATTATAACAGTTATCCCTTGAACCGAGAAAAAGGTCGAATTCAATTAGTGAATTGGTTTCAAAATCCTTAGTGGGAGCTAAGGTAGTGGATGTAGAGCTTGTTCCGAAGCTTGAACCACTATAAATCTTTTGTCCTTTAATTTCATATTTTTACCGAAAATTTCCCAACCAATTTTTTAATTGTCAATTCACCCCCCTCTTGGTCATACTTCAAGATCGATCAACTCAACACATAATGAGTCGATAAACAATCAAGGTAATATTTTAATTAGTTTGAGCGTGTATTTTCAATTTATTAGAGGCGATGATTGCATATATTTGATTGAGTTTTATTCCTTGTTTTAAATGTTTCTTTTCTTGTTCGATACTTTGTATTTGTTTCAATTTGATAATAAAGTTTGCTTTGTTAAAATATAGAGATATAAACACCTAAATACATATATAATCAACATTTGCTTGCATTATTTTTCATTTATTAATTTATAGTGTTTTATAACATTTATTTGATATAATTTTGATCTGTTTAGAGAATGTTACGTTCGACGATCAAAATATTAACATGTTGTTTCTCCAAAGTTCAATACAATTCAACTTACAAAATATGCCAAGTGAGACAATGCCAATTGAATTCTTAAATAGTCAAGGTAAGTTATTTTTAACCAAATAGATTCATAATAAATTATGAAACATTTATTTAATAAAAATAAAATTTTATAATAAATATTGATTTATTGTTAAAAATAATTATGAAAATTAATATATTTCACAATAACAAATTATAAAAAAGATATTTAGTCACAAAAATAAATTTATCACTAAATTATTTTTGACAAATATTATTTTGGTTACAAAAACAACTTATGAAAAATATTATTTTGGTCACAAAAACAACTTACGACAAATATTATTTTAGACAAAAATAAATTTATCATAAAAATAATTTATGACATATTTATTTAGTCACCATAATAATTTATGATAAATATTTTTTCTTATAAGAAACTTTCAGTGATAAAATAAAATTAGTGAAAAAATAAAATTTGTTATAATATGTATTTTTATCACAAAAACCATTTTTATTTGGTGTTATAATTTAAGTTAATTGTGACAAAACTTTAATTTTTGTGGCAAAAAGTATTTTATTCTAACAAATATTTGTCTCATTAAGTTATATTTACTAACGAAATAATATAAGTGAGAAATTAATTTTTGTCACAATATATATTTTTGTCATGAAAGTATTATATATTATATATTAAAATACAAGTTAATTGTGACAAAACGTACTTCTCGTGAGAAAATAATTAATTTTTTTGTGAGGATAAAATAATAGTAAAAAAAATTTAATTGTTACAATAGATGATATAAAATGGTATTAAACACATTTTTGTCATAATATACTTTACATGACGGGGTTGTTCTAACAAACATGGTAACAAATAAAAATTGTTAAAATAAATATATCGTGACAAATTTAATATTTTTAGTGATAAATAATTTTATTACAATAATATCAATTTCTTGTAGTGGATGATAAAAGGAAGCCTCAAGCATCAAGAGAAGATTAATGCTTCATTGTAAACAACATTATGATTCAAGAATTGTCTTAGAGCATAATTTTCATCATTTTGGGTAGACAACACTTGTGAGCTTAATGTTTATGTATGCTCAAGTGTCTTAAGATTGAGTGAGAGGTTAGTTGCAAACAATTAGCCTTATTAGAAGGATTATCAAAGTTTGCTTAAGTTTATCTATTGTTTGAGAGGATTCTCAAAGTTCGGGTTGTGAACTTTGGATGCTTGATTCGTTTTGAATCAAGGTTTGTAAGGTTAGCCCTTTGTCCTCAAAAGGAAAAGATTCTTAGTGAATTTGGGAAAATCCTTAATAGGAAGCTAAGGTAGTGGATGTAGACGTGACTGAACCACTATAAATCCTTGTGTATTTATTGTCTATATTTTGCTTCCACAGCAAACACCCAAATTAAGTGTTCTCCATCACTTGACAAGTTTTAATCGGTTATTCATTGAGCACTTCCAAGCCCAACAGTTATGTATACCATATTTTAATATATATTATAATTTTATTTTTCATTTATAGTATTAATTCATTTATATTATTATTCCATTTGCAAAAATAATATTATTTCATAAACGATATTATGCCATAAATAATACTATTCCTTATTCTAGTATTATTTTAATTCCAAAAATAGTATTATTTCATATATATTATTAATCCATATATAGTATTATTCTATTTTCAAAAATAGTATTAGTACATTTATAGTATCACTCCATATATAATATATTTTCTACATACAATATAAATTCTTTATATAGTATTAATTTTATATAACTATTATTCCCTTTATAGTATAAGTTTTATATATCGTCTAAAATTTGTTTTTTTTTTATTTTTAAAATATATTAAATTATAGTATAATTATTTTATAATGTATTAAAGTTAGATTTTTAATACTTTTAATTATTATTAATTTATAATTTTTATAATTTAGTCCTTATAACTAATAAGTTAATTTATTTGAATTGATTATTACTAATTTTTTCTAATTTACTTTAATATTCTAATTTTTAATTTTTGTAATTGAGTCCTTACAAGTTAATATTGATTTTTTAAATTTTCAAAATTTAACCTTTAACTTTATAGTTTAATATTTATTAGTTTTTTACGTATTTATACAAGATTAAAATTAATAATTTAAATTATTATGAATATAAAATCAAAATTAATTCGACCTGAAATGAAACTGTCAATTATCCGATTTAGACCCAAACCGTTTGAACCTAACCTGAAATGGATCTGTACCCGACCCGAATCGAGTCAAAACATCAAATCAACCTAAAATGACCTGTATCCAAATTTACCCGACATGACAGTAACTGACCTGAAACCCATCAATTAACTGTTTTTACATCCCTCGATAAAATACATAAAAATACCGTCTCTCTTTCATTCTTCCCTCATTTGGTGAATATCCAACAATAATAGCCATCTCAGAGAGAGTTTTCCCAAACACTTCAAACAATCATGTGTTCCTTGCCTAACACGACGGGGGGTCAGCCGCAGACGCAAGACCTGGAGGATAGCAGTCGAACCGAGAGAGCTCAGTGGTTGATTAATTCACCTGAGCCTCCTAGTTTATGGAGGGAACTTGTTGGTGCAGTCAAAGGAAGTTTCTCTACGTCGACCACCAAGGGGAAACGTGTCATCTCCTTCTTCAAAGCTTTATTTCCAATCCTCAGCTGGGGAAGAACTTACAAGGCCTCCATGTTTAAAGATGATTTAATGGCGGGTTTAACACTCGCAAGCCTTTGTATTCCTCAGGTACATGCTATTTTCTTCTGATTCCCAATGTCACTCTTTGCTTTCACATGACTCACCAATTAACTGTGCCTCTTTTTGCAGAGTATTGGGTATGCTAGTATAGCGAGACTTGAACCTCAGTATGGACTATGTAAGTTGCCGAAGTTTCAGAAATATTTGTGCGTCCAGCTTGCTCTTCGGTCAATATAGATAAATTTGTGTTTTGGGGTTGTTTAATCCAGATACAAGCGTCGTCCCGCCTCTTATTTATGCGTTAATGGGCAGCTCAAGAGAGATAGCTATTGGACCAGTTGCAGTGGTTTCAATGCTGCTATCTTCCATGGTGCCGAGCCTAGTGGATCCTGCAGCTGACCCCATTGGGTACACAAGGCTAGTCTTCACCGTGACATTCTTTGCTGGAACTTTCCAAGCCATATTTGGATTGTTTAGGTACTGAATTAATCTTGTGATCTTTTTTCCATTTTCTTTTATAATCACCAAAACACATGTTCTTCTCTGAAAACAATATGCTGTTTCACAGATTGGGGTTCCTGGTGGATTTTCTTTCACATGCTGCAATCGTTGGATTCATGGCGGGTGCAGCCATTGTCATAGGACTTCAGCAACTCAAGGGACTATTCGGACTGAGTCACTTCACCAACAAAACCGATGTCGTGTCGGTTTTGACCTCGGTTTCCAAATCAGTTCCGCATGAAGTAAGTTCCCAAAGAAATCAGCTTTGCAGTTTGCACCCATAATTTCAGTATATGATAACTAAAGTCTTTTGCTTTCATTTTCTCACCCTTTGGCTCTTCTTTCTTTAGTGGTACCCTCTGAACTTCGTCCTGGGTTGCTCCTTCCTGATATTCCTCGTAGTCGCCCGGTTCATCGTACGTCCTCAAAATTCAGGGGTTTTCCCATTAAAGTAATGGCTTCTGTTTTATCAGTAAATCTAAAAAACAATCCTAACTCAATATTTCAGGGAAGAAGAAACAAGAAACTCTTCTGGTTCCCGGCAATAGCTCCTCTTTTGTCAGTCATACTATCCACCCTGATTGTATATTTAACAAAAGCTGACAAGCACGGGGTGAAGATTGTAAAACACATAAAAGGAGGTCTCAATCCAAGCTCAGTCCACCAGTTACAATTCAACAGCCCACATGTTGCAGAAGCAGCCAAGATTGGGTTGTTTTCTGCCGTTGTTGCCCTCGCCGTGCGTAATCACCATCCATCTCCTTCTCCTTACCTGTTTAATCTTTAGCATGTTTAAGACAGCACCATTAAAACATATTCATCTCAGGAAGCCATAGCAGTTGGTCGATCATTTGCTTCAATCAAAGGGTACCATTTAGACGGTAACAAGGAAATGATGGCCATGGGTTTCATGAACCTTGCAGGATCTTTAACTTCCTGCTATGTTGCAACTGGTAATTATCTGAATGAACCCCATAAATTAAATTACATTTTCTCATCATCATATATAAATATATATAAATTGTTTTTCTTATAATGTATTGGCAGGTTCATTTTCAAGAACTGCAGTCAATTTCAGCGCAGGATGCAGAACCGTGGTGTCAAATATTGTGATGGCCATTACAGTGCTAGTGGCATTAGAGTTGTTTACCAGACTACTCTATTATACCCCAGTCGCCATCCTTGCTTCCATCATCTTGTCTGCACTTCCTGGACTCATTGACGTTAAAGAAGCTTACAATATCTGGAAAGTTGACAAACTAGATTTCCTAGCTTGTCTCGGCGCCTTTGTCGGAGTCTTGTTCAAATCGGTGGAGATTGGTCTTGTAGTCGCGGTAATTTCTTATCATCTCTTTCACTGTTGCATTGACTATATAACTGTATCTTACCAGCTTGTGGATTCCATCTCATATAATTGAGCTTTGATATTTCACTTCGTCCGGCATAAAATTATGTACACAGACAGTCAAAACCTCACACCCTGTAGAAACCTATAATTATTGTCTTTCTTCCAAAGTTGATGGACCCCGGGGAATAGTGGCCTGTTGCCCACTTGCTGCAACTATTGTTTTCTCCCTGAACCCAACTTGCTTGTAGGCTAGTGTTAGATGACAATAATAAAAGACAAAACAATTGGATCTTTCTGAAACATAATGCTGTTACCATTGCATGCCAAATTTCAGGTAGCTATCTCATTTCTCAAGTTATTGTTGCATTCCATTCGACCAGCCGTTGAACAACTTGGAAGACTACCAAGGACAGATATATTTTGTGAAGTTGATCAATATCCCATGGCCTGTAAAACACCAGGATTATTGACACTTCGCATCAACTCTAGCTTACTTTGCTTTGCCAATGCCAATTTCCTCAGAGAAAGGTATGTCTGCAACTATAACTCGCCAGTGAAAGAAACTACAGGATTTTCTTGGGAAACAAACATAACATCACTTTTCATTGTTTCAGAATAACGAGGTTAGTGACAGAAGATGAGAATGGAAGAGAAGAAAGTGAAAAACACAGTGTTCAAATCCTAATCTTGGACATGACCAGTAAGTTCACATAATCATATTACAGTTTACAAAACTAAGTCAAAGAGAGACAATTTGGAGTACAAGTGATTCTCCTTTGTGACAGATGTGCTGAACATTGACACTTCTGGGATTCTGGCACTCGAAGAACTGCACAACAACTTGGTTTCACAAGGCATAAAAGTAAGCTTATTATAGCCATGATCCAGATTATAATTTTTCTTCATACCTATCCATGGAATTATATAAATTTAAAACTATAATCTTTTTTTTTCAGTTGGCAATTGTGAATCTTAGGTGGCAAGTGATCCACAAGCTAAAGTTGTCCAAACTTGTGGAGAAAATTGGATCCGATTGGATTTTCCTCACTGTTGCTGAAGCTGTGGACGCTTGTCTTGCTTCTAAATTATCAATCAACAACACGAACTTCTAATTAATGGCTTCATACCATGC
The DNA here is from genome assembly GCA_035048815.1 of Abelmoschus esculentus. Taxonomy (NCBI): domain Eukaryota; kingdom Viridiplantae; phylum Streptophyta; class Magnoliopsida; order Malvales; family Malvaceae; genus Abelmoschus; species Abelmoschus esculentus. The sequence goes on along the minus strand of JAUCBN010000013.1, from coordinate 5,215,375 downwards.
ATCCGATAACAGTTCTTGATTAATTACTGTTTAATCAACAACTTCAAGATAATTGAATAAAAGTTTGCCCACCTATTCTTAATGTGCAAACTAATAGTTGTCTACCTTAATTTGTATATGGTTGAAATGAAAATAAATGGCTACTTAGCAGCTTCAGGAGTGTCTTTTACAAGCTTAATTTGAAAAAAAAAAGTGTGGTTTAATAACATTGTTCTCAAAAGTTGTGAAAAATTAAAACCTTAATTTTATACAGTACTTTTGAAATTTAAAAGAATATTTTTTTTAATTTTTAAAAAAATACGAAACAAAGTCTAACCCGTAACACATTTAGATAAATTACACATATTGCGTATTTCTTCAGATTATTAATTATAACACGAATAAAATCAACCAATTATTCTACTATCATAAAATATTGGCATAAAGATAATTTTTATCCTTAACGTTTATAGTTTTTGTCATTTTGGCCCCTATTCTTTTTTTAGATAAATTTAGCCCTTGATCTATGTCTTTTTAGCAAATAACTCATTTTTAACTATCATGATAACTGAACCGTTAAAAATTTAATAATAATAATAACATGTCATATATATGTGATAATATGTTTTAAATGACATATAGTCTAACATATTAAATATATACATATATATAAAATATAATTTTATTCCAGTATAAAATATAAAACAATTAAAATTTAAATAAAATATTAAAAATTAATTAAATCCAAAACAAAAATTTAATAAATATTCTCAACCCTAACTAAAATATCTTTATAAAACCCTAAACCTCCAATTTAGATTAAAACTAAAATACTTAAATTTTAAACTAAAATAATAAAAATTTAATTGATTATTATCAAAATCCTTTATCTTTGATTCACCGGTAACAAACTATACAAAACTCTTTCTTTTCAGATTATGTTCATACCTTTTTAGATAAAATTTTGATTTTACTATAATTAAGATTGAGAATGTTTAGTAGCCTATTGTTTTAGATTTAATTAATTTTTAATAAATAAAAATAATAATTTTTAATATTTTATTTAAATTTTAATTGTTTTATATTTTTAAATTGGAATAAAACTATATTCCGCGTGTATGTATTTGATATATTAGATGTTAAGTCATTTAAAATATATTATTACATATATATGACATGTCATCATTATTAAATTTTTAACGGTTCAGTTATCATGGTAGTTAAAAAATGATTTATTTGTTAAAAAGATATAGGTTAAGGGCTAAATTTATCCGAAAAAAATAAAGGTCAAAATAACAAAAATTATAAACGTTAAGGGTAAAAATTATCTTTATGCCTAAAATATTTATAGCTCGAATTAAAGCCAGAGAACTAGATAGAGCATCAGGATCATTAATCATGGGTATATTAAATTTTAGCACACATGATATAAATTGGGAAAAATACAAAATCAACATTATGATAATAAGTAGAAATGATAAAGAATTTACATTTAATTAATGCATTATTGTTATAGAAATTCATGCAACAAATGATTATAAGGAGAAATAATAAAGAATTTACATTTAATTAATGTATTATATTCCATTATTTTATTTAAAGAATATATTAAATTAGGAAAATACAAAATCATCGATATGATAATATTAAACAACATTTGAAAAAGAGATTTCATTTTTTCTATAATTATGTTAGTATTCGGTTAATTAGAGACATTAAGTTCATTTAAATTTTAACATTGTAAATTAAATAAATAAAATTAAAAAATCATACTACAATGTTTTTTATGGTATTCGATATATATTAATAAGGGGTAAAAATCTCTTACTTCTTTGTTATGTCTTCTATTAAAAAATTTAATTTAAACACTAATCTTATTTTCTATATTCTGAACACTAAACCCTACGCCTTAAAAATACACCCTACTCCTAATTTCCTAAATTTTAACCATAATCCTTAACCTTGAACCTTAAACCCTAAATCCTAACCATAATCGTTAACCTTGAACCCTAAACCTTCTAATTTAAAGCGAAGACATAAATAAAGGTATGAGAAAGAAGTACACGACTTTGTACCATTAATAAGAGTTGTTGATAACAGTCATGGAAGGAGCAGGATATGAGCTAAGACATGGGCAGTTTCGCACATCAGGTTCTAATAATAAAGTTTCTGTTCCCATTTATTCATCTGTAAAAGAAATAAAAATCCAAAAACATAACAAAATAAAACATTCTCCAGAGCTATAATCAGAAATTTCAGATTTGTTTCATTGTTGACATCAATGAACATACTTGAGAAATCCACCCAACAGCTTCTCATTTCTGCAAAATTCCAAGACATATTGCCTGGTTTAGACGTTTTACATTCGGGTGCATGAAAGTTAAGACGAGCTTAGTTGGGTTTAGAAAGCAATAGTTACCTTACTCAGAAGAAATAGCCTCAAATGAGGATCAATCGGCAGTCCAAGCTCCTCAAATATTGGATCATACAAAGAGTTTAGCATTGGCCTGAAATCACCATACTCTTTAGTTAGGATTTTCAAGAGTTGAAACAAACTTATTCAGGGTTTCAGGACATATAAACAAATGAAATCACTAAAATTATACAACCTTGGATGAAGAATAAAGCTGGCAATCTCAGGATTAGATCTGCCTTCAGTCAGTAGAGCTAGAGGGTTACTGTTCACCTGTTCAGCATTTGATGCTTGTGGTATTATGGGTTCTCTCTGTTATTGACCAAGACCAGACAAGATTATAGCTTCAATCCATATTTAATTATAACAATACAAAATAATGATAAATGTTGTATTAATATGCGATTCATCACATAATCTGCAATTATTCCAAGACTCAAACTTTGGTTCCAAATTTTAATACCCTGAAGTGCTTGAAAGGTGATGATTCTCCCGCTTCAAGTCTGCTCCTTGCATGTCCTAGCCGTCCGGAAGTTCCTTGCTGAATCAGTTCAAAAATAACAAAATGAGATCATGTTAAGGATTTGAGGTAACAGTTTCCTTGTGAGATAATACCTCCTTGTGGCTGCTCAGTACTGATTCCATATGAAGAGCTGATGAACCAACAGTTTCCTGTCAACGAGTTAGTACGATGGTCGCCATCAAATTCAGATAGAAAACAAGATAATTACTTCCAGGAAATATTGTTAGTGAGAAATGTACTTACTTGCAGAAATAAGCTTGGGAAGGAAGTCACAGGGCTAGGATATGTAGCATTTGGTTTGGTAGCTGCTCGATTCTGTAATCCTTGTTGTTGCACAGTTTGTAGCCTGTACGAGGAAGTTAAAATTATAAATTAAATAGCAAGAGGAATAGAATTTGTTAAGCATTCAATGTGTTTCCTTACTGGTTTGATAAAAGAAAGTACAAAGGCTAATCAAGTTCACCTAGGCATAAGAGGATTTTCAAGCAGCTCAGAGTTATGATGCTGTTGATTTGGTAAACCAGGTTTCGTTGAGAATTGATTAGTTGCTTGATGGGAACTGAAAACCAAATCGAGAACGAGTACGATTAAATTACATGAAGCATATATCAGGTTAGACATATAGTCCGATCCATGAACAAATCTACTTGCTTTCATGCTGATGAAATTTAGAAAGAAATTCAAGATGTACCTTAAGGGCAAGAAGGATTCATGGAACATGGTGCTCCGAGTTTGTGAATTACATGCTCCAAGTGGCGATGGGACTTGATTATATTGATAGGAGAATTGGTGAGGCCTAAATTAAAACAGAAACAAAATTTTAGTGGCTTTATACTAAAAGGAGATGAAGAGTATTGATCAAATACATGAGCTCCATAGGCAGTGGATGCTTAGTCAGATCAGATTTCTGGAGCTGTGACCCAGATGCATTGAGCGTATCGTCTTGTCGATTAAGCAGGTCCATCGGGTTCCTATATTAGATATATGAAAAATCAATCACAATATAGTTCTAAATTTCTTGTGTTGTATATATAGTTATAGTTATACTGATCGAATCGAGAAAAAGTACCTTGAAGGTGTAGGACATACAGGTAGAATGAAGTTGTAACTCAGAGGATCAGAAATGTGAGTCTCTTTGAGTTGATTAACTTGTGACCTGAAATCCAATGAAATAATATTAAGAACATGCACAGTTAAGCATATACCTCTAGTTTAATAGACCAATTCAATACCCTGAAGCCAAATGCCTATGAAGATCATTCTCTTTGTTAGAGGACAAAGAAGGTGCTTGCTGCTGGTTGATCTGTGTAGATTCCCCATTCAGAATTCTGATCCCACTCTGCTCATCATTTACTTCAAACTCAGTCAAAAGAAATTGCTTATTAATCTTAAGTAATCAATAGCTACACTTACTGGGGTTTGAGGGAACAAATTTGGTGCTGGCTGATTATCATTGAAATGTTTATTCTTTCCAAAATCATCAGCAAACTCTATTTTCTTGCCTTCATCAACCGATTCAACACATTGAGGCCTATTACAATGTTAGAAACATGTCATGTTTTGACAGAGAATCATGTTTCGTTACATTGTTTAAATAATAAAATTCAATGAAAGCATCAACATACTGTGCAAGTTCAGCTCGAAGGCTACTTTTGGTTCGACTGTTGAGCTTATTTGCTTGAGCTGAATTTCCCACATGTTTCGAGTAAGATGATTGATTCACATAGCTTCCATTTTGTGGGATCTTTTCAGCCTGATTAAGATAAGAGAAAGAGATCTTGTGTGTTACTTATTCATCAAGTCTTGGTAGCTACATTCTGAAGCTGGCTATAAATATCTGTGAAATTGGTTTACCAGTGCCAAAGAGGACTGTGTTGGCTCCATAATAAGAGGACTAAATGGTGTTGTTAGCTGTATCAGCTCCTGGTTCGAGCTTCCGTTCCGGAGCAAACTTTCATCAGTACTGCATTCAGATGATGATACCAACTCTACTTCGTCCTATTGAAAATTAGGATAATGTTTTATGTCAGTCAATGCACTATTTCATGTCTGTGTTGGTATCATATCCACATTATATGTAGATAAGTCCGGAGAACTAACAGGATTTGAGTCGTCATTGCTAACACATCCACATCGAGAAGTAATGCTGGGATTATCGGTCTTCTGTTCATCCAGCTGAGGCTCATTGTCTCCTGCAGATGCCAATCCAAGTTCCACAACTGCATTCCCCTCCTGCTTAAATTGCACATATAATCAGCAGCACACGGCAACATTATTATTTAGAGAAGCAAAGGGAGGTATTAGAGACATACCGATGTTTTTGGCAATTCAGGGCTTTCATTGTTATGACCGGAGGCAGGGAGATTGAGCTTGGAGATTAACCCAGTCTCCATTTCTTGTTCTGCTCTAAAACAGCAAAATTTATGTCATGGCTAAAGAAATTACTGCACAAACCAAGACACTTTGAACTAAATGAACTACAAGTCGGTAACTAAGTTAAATTTATAATATTTGACGAGGCTATTACTCTCCTCCTAAAAGACATATTTGATAGGATGTATAGCGCTATCGTATATATATCTCAAGACCTCTCTTTTTCTTTCCGATGTGAGTTTTTTTTAATTACTTCGATCATGTTAAAATCATGATTATTTTGTTCGTTAAAATAATACGTTGAATGAGAATTTTAGTTCAAAGAAAGTTGAATCACTATCTCTTTAATTTCTCTTTCGATTTTTAAAATTTTATTCTGATTAATTCGGACCGACCCACATCATACACTTAATCTGATAGATGAATCACTCAATAAAAATATTTTACATAAATAACATCTCAAATCTAAATTTTTTTTAAACAAACATAACTCTTTACCGCTTAAATTAACCCTTACTAATAAATCACTAATTTTTTTTCTATTTTAGATAAGTTTCAATTAATTACCAAATTTCAGTAAGATTTCTTTTTATCATTATTACATGTTTGTGTGTGGACCCTTGGTAATAGCGTGTTATTGCACTTGCCACCTCAGCAGAGGTGGGGACAGGAAGGATTCAGTTGGGGTCTACCTGTGATTTCCTTCTATATACTCCCCTCATCACTTCATAACGTTTATTGTTTTTAAAATAATCATATTTATATTTTAGTCCTTCTTTCAATTTCTTTTTATCAAAATGAATCCCTTTAAACTTTTGGGAAAAGAGGAAGAGGCATAAAATATATAAGGATTTTTCTTAAATAATAATATAAACTATTTAATTTTTCTTTTATGTTATAGATTATTCATTTCCATCAATGATATGAAAGAAGATTTTTCTTTGAAAGTTTTAATTTTATCTGTTCTAATCTTACACAATAATTAGATATTTTAAACACGTCAAAGTTTAACACATAATATTTAGAATTATTAGATTTGAGTTATATGATTGAAATTCTATACAAACTATAATGATTATTTACTTTAAATTCTTTATAAAAATAAATACAAATACAGAGTTGAGTCTCGACATATTAGTTTATAAACGATAATTCTTAAAAAATCTTAACTTACAGTCAATCAATCCATTACATCGGTATCAAAACACACGCCAATTTTATTAATAAAACTATTTATTTGTCAACTATAACAAAATTAAAATCACCATTTTTATACAAAATAATAGGGATTGAATAATTTTCTAAAACCCCAACCCGACAAAGAATTGAAAAAAAATTAAACATAAACGAGATTTGACAGAATCAAAATCATCATTTTAACACTAAGAACTCTTATAAATATAACTTTTTAAAAGAAGAGGAAGCAGCAGAAGAATCAATTGATGATTGAAAGTAGTCAAAAATGGTGTAAAATGAATGGTATAAATAGGGCTTTACCTGGTGGGAGACGGTCTCGTTTGTTGATAAAGAAGACTACAAGGCAGCCAAGCAAGGGAGGTAGAGGACTGAAGTAGGAGAAAGCTTAAACATATGTATGAGATATATAAATGAAGATGTTGAAACCAAAGTTTAAAGAGTATTTATAGGGGAAAACATGTTTTTTTTTGTCCAAGGAGTGCTTTGAAACGTGTGTTTGATTAAAGACGGTTGCGTAATTTTATGTTAGAAATATAATTTTTTTGACAATTATTACTAATTTTTATTAAATCTATAAAAAAATTATAATTACGTCGCAATCGAGAAGTAAAATAACTTGATTAAACAATCTAAAGATTTTTATAACCCAAAACAAAAAAATAAAAATTTCTATAAAAATAAGCATATCAATAAAATTCAGAAGCTTCCTGAATTTCATTTTCTCAGTCCAAACAAAACACATAACAAAGGAAAAAGGAATATTAAAATTATAAAATTAAATTATTAATTAAAAACATAAAAATATCTTAATCATTTAAAAAATTAAAAGTATTAATTACACCTCTAACAAACTACCACCCTCACAGCTCATATCTTTGCAAGAATAATTTTAATTTATTAATTTTATGTGCAATTTGATGTTTAATCTAGTTAATTAGAGACGACGTCTAGTAAATTCGAATGTTAGTATTTATTAGAGATGAGTAAAAATCGACTCGACTCGAAAAAATAGATTTTTTTTTTAATTTTGAGTTATTCGAGTCGATCGAATAACTCGAAAAAATTTCAATTTCGAGTCGAGTTAAATTTTCAAAATTCGAATCTCGAAAAATCGAATAACTCGAAAATTTATAGGGTCTAATTACACATTTAGTCCATGTAATTTTATTTTCAGTTTTATTTCAGTCATATCTTCTCTTTTTTATTAGTTTTAGATTTTAGTTTTCTTTTCCTTACAATATGGTCAATTTTAATATTTATTTTTTATTTTATAAATATAGTTTTTATTTATATTTTTAATGAGGCTCGTAATTTAATAAAATAAAATATTCATACCTAAGGTGTTTGATGATGATGATGATGATGATGAATAATAATAATAATAATTCAAAATCTTATTTATATATGTAAAAAATAATATGAAAAAATATGTATGTAGATATAAAGAGAGAGTTTTAAATTAGAATCAAAATGTATTATAATATTATAAATAATATAATTAAATTTATACATAAACTCGAAAAATCGACTCGACTCGAACTCGCTAAAACCGACTCGAATCGGAAAATTTTCAAAAAAAGTTCAAGTTAAAAAATATGTTGGCTCAACTCGAATAACTTAAAATTTTTTGATTCGACTCGACTCACTCAAATGCTCACCCCTAGTATTTCTAGTTCCTTTCTCTATTTTTAAATTATGTATTTTCTTCGTAAAATATCTTATAGATTTACGTCTGATATCTAAATTAATTATAAAACATATATTTAAGTCTATGTAATTTCTTTTTGATAAATACAACGTATCTATAAAGAAGAAAAATAACAATTAATCTATTAAAATCTTATAAAAATTTAAAAATACAAAAAAAATATTTTTATAAAGATTAGTATACCATCAAATCCAGAAGTTTTTTTAATCTTTTTATCTCTATTCAAATGAGACACGTTATGGGATGAAATAAAGTGATGAGCGAACCAAACTATCATACAATTCACTCCACTATCTAAAATTGATTATATCATCAAACAACTATCGACTGAGTGAGAATACATCTCTTTTATGATTGTCGACAGAATTATAATAAAAAACTAACGTTGTAAAGATTTCTATACAAACATCAAACGATTGCTAAAGTATACGATAATTATATCAAAATAACAGATGAAACAAAACTATAAAAAAGTGTGCTACAAAATTAGAGAAAAATAGATCACAAAATCAAAAAATTTTGTTTAAAAACAAAAACTAAAAAACCCAATTACCGATAATTAATACTAAAATTAATTATTGATTGGTTAAAAAAATTACAACACTAGAATATTGAAGGGAAAAAATCTGAAAATAATTTTATGTATTGCATTGAGATGTACACCGGAATCATGAGTCCTCCATCGAAAATTAGTGCAATGTTTTTTTATATCTCTTATATATATAATTATTTAAATTTGGATTATCTAAAATAAATATTATCATTTTTTATCATGATGACTCGTTGAATTTCATACATATATATTGATATATAAATTCATATATTGATAGAAAATAAATAATAGCAATTTATTACCATGGTATTTGTGAGATAATACCAATTAACCTTGTCATAAAGACAAATTAACCAAAAAGGAAGACAGCTCCAAAACCAGACAGGATTGCATTAATACCAGATCCTCAAAAAGAAACTGTGAAAACCTTGGGCATTAAGGAACTGTGGTCAAACTGTGAAAGGAAAAATAACAGCCCACGGTTATGGCCGATAATTACAAGACCACAAAACTCAAGCTTACACCCTGTCTCGCCAAAATGGGTGACCACCTCAATCGGTTATGAATTACACCGTTACACACTCCACGACTTGCCTTAAAGAGGAGAAATTATATTATGGGTCAGTTCCACCACGTCATCCATGAGACCAATCAATAAAAATTTTACACCTTATTATTTTTTAATTTTTTAAATGAAGATTCATTTGAGAAAAATTGATGAAGTGGACAGTTTTTATTGGTTGGTCTCATGGATAGATAGTGAGACTGACCCATAATATAATTTTTCCATAAAGAGAGATGTATCAAGAAATCTAATGCAATCTGGAACAGATTTTAGAAGATAAATATCTTCCGACCCTATAAAATCATGATTTGGGGCTAAAAAGGTAAAATACAAATATTTAAAAGTGAAGAAAAATTTGTAAATAAATTATTTTTTAAAAAATTAAATAAAAAAAATGATTCAAGTCTAGTCAATATTTTACGATTTGAGTCAAAAAAAATTTAATCAATAAAATCTCAATAAGTATATTATTATTTATTTTAAAACATATTTTAATAATTTAAAGATAATTATGTGTTGATATATATTTATATATTAATAATCATTTAACAATATACATATTTTATAGATAAAATAATTAAAATATTACGGTGTTATTAAAATTTTTAAATTTCCTCGATCCAAATTTTTAAAGGAATTTAGAGAAAAACATAATTCTTTTTGATATAATTTATCATTGTATTGAAATTAAAGGAGTTATGATTTGGAGAGAATATTAGGTGAATTTTATTCACAACGTCATTTATGGTCCAAGTAATCAAGACTCTTTATTTTTAAATAACTACTTAATAACTAACCACCCACTAATTACATATAAAAAAGAGGTGATGATTCACCTTAAAAAATTAAGATAGATAAATTTAATTGATTCGAACTACGCATGACGTAGTAACAGAGTTACCTGATAATTTTTCCACGATTTGAGAAATAATAAAAAAATAAAATGAAATAAAAATTAAGAAAAATACTAATTTTGTGTATTTATGTGTCAATTATATCTTATCAATGCTTTGAAACTTTTAATTATAGAGAAACAAATATTTTATAAAATAATTGTAAATTCGCATACTTGCGATTGATGTTTATGACATTTCATTTGTATATATATAATTTATATTTTGAAAATATCAAATTAATTTGATCTATAAATATATAAAACATATATATATATATATAATTTTAACATTCTTTTAAGAATACAAGACATTTTTTTAATATTTTGAGGTGTTAAATAAAAGTTTAAGGACCAATTAATAATTATCTTAAAATATGTGGATCATGGCTCCCATAGGTTCCAATATATCTAGCCTCTACTCGCGTGTTAATATATTATAATAAATTAAAAGAACTGTTAAAATTTGAATTTGCCGGTAACCAGCTCTCGATTCTTAGGCTCAGTTTAAGATTGTTTTTTAAACGAATTTTTGGACCAAAATCTGATTTGAAACACAAAAATAATACTAAATAGTTAGCTTTTAAAAAAAAAATTGCGTTTGAAAAGTGATTTTCAACCCAAACACAAAAACTAAAAACTTTAACTTTTGTGGTTAGAAAGTTCTTTTAGGAGTCAGATTATAATTATAATTTTCATTTATTATATTTTATTATAATTTAAATTTTACAAATACATTATTATATTTAACATAAATTATTTTTTAATTTAAAAATATATTCATATAAAAATTATATATTTTTTCAAAAACATTTTTAAAAAGTATTTTTTAAAAATAATTTATATATTTATTTATTAATATTTTTATATTTTATCATAATTTAAGTTAATATTATAATAAAAATAATTTTATTATCATTTAAATATATATTTTTATTTATAACATCATGTCTAAAATAGTTATTTACTTTTTTAAAAGTACTTTTTGACAACAAGACTAAACACATATTTTTCAAATTAAAACTTCCAATGATTTTTTTTACCATATTTTTTAAAAGCAATACTAAACTGACCTAAATAATTCGTCCAAGGTTAAGGAAACAATGGTTAAGTCCTGTTGAAGTGTAGCAGAAAGAAATAGTACTCTTCCGGTTAAAGTCCCTCCCCCCCCCCAAAAAAAAAAAAAAAGAAAAAATGTGAACAAAACTTATGCACACCATCCTTATGGTTACTATGCGAATATTTTATTATCGATAAAATTATAAAAAAAAATAAATTTTAAAATTTTTTAATCAAGTTACTTTTAAAAATATATTTTATTAAATTTATTTATTTAAATTATTTAATATATTTATAATCAAAGATTAAAACTTTTAACTTTTAAAAGTATATAAGGCACAATCTTAATACAACGGATGAAATAATAAATAACATACCAAACAAGTAAATGCGTTAAACATGAATACACAGCGGCAGATGCAGTTATTGTATAGGATGGGTCTGGATTTACACTGAATTTTTTGAAATTTATACATTTGTTTTTAATTTTTTGAAACTTTATGAGTTAGTCTCTATTTTTTTTAATATTTATAAGTTGTGTCCTCCCTGAAACTTTAAAATTTTACATATGTCCATCTTTAAATATTTTTCTGGATTCGTCACTGTGAATAGACATAGAGAACATAAAAAAAAGATAGACATTAGTATAAAAAACGAACATAAAAGGTACAGATAAAACAAAATCGGTTAAAATATTAGTATAAAAAACTTTAAAGTTTTTTTTTCGGTTGAAAAAACTATCTTAATGTATCTTTTTGTGTTCCATCAATCGTATTGTACTCCGTGTTGTTTCCTTTTATTTTACACATCACGTATTAAAATATAATCGGTAAAAATAAAAATCGAAAAAAATTTAAGATTTTCCTTCTGACCTCGATTCAACTCTTTAAAGTTACAAATTTTATTTGCTAAGCAATATTCTTAAAGAGTTACCATGATACTTCAATTTAGAATTCAATTCTTTGTATCTATTATTATAAATCATTTGATTTATTGATAAATTTTTAATATTTTATCGTTAACATAACAAATATTTCTAAACCTAACACTTTTAGGATTTTTTGAATTGAAATACAAAGTAACATAGCAAGGAAATCCGTTTCTCAAAGACATAGACAATGACTATAGTACCCTTTAATGGCCACAAAAACTGCCAAATAAAAGCTTGGTAATGAAGATTCAAGTAAGTCCACAAACCTTTCTCCTATATAAACAGAACTCACTGAGTTCTGAGAAACATTGTTCTGAGACAGATAGGTTTGAAGCTGTTTGGTTGGTTGGTTGAGCAGAGAACACAGTCATGAACCAGCATTCTCTTTGAGAAATTCCAGGTTCTTTAATTCTTCTCTTAATTTCTTTTTCGACAAAGAAAATGTATGAAAAAAGGAGTTAGTTTCCAGGGATAAAATGGAGTAGCGTGGCTTATACAAATCGGAGAAACTTCATCATCTTGTTCAATTATTAGGGACTGAAGAGTGACTTGAATTAAGATGAAGTAAAACAACTAAATAAACGGTTGGGGCTTGATGGAAAAAGCATGTGAAATCTAAGAAAAAATGTTGAAAATCTTATGTCATCCTTGTGTTAAAAAGCACCGCTCTTTAGTACAGACAAATATAAGCTTGTCTGGTTCTTTCACCACCTACTCTTTTTGCTTAAAGAAATTCTTTTCATATCTACTGAACTCAATTAGCCTTCCTGGTATATCATTTATTTATGTCCAAATTGTTGTAATCTTTGTTTGAATTAGTTCCACGCTTTGCAGGTTAACCTAGGGAGACTTAGTACTTAGTCAACCAAGTGTTCGATATTCAAAGGAAGATGGGTTTCTTAGATGAAAATGGTTTGATTTCAAAAGCTAAATCCATGGTTTTATCTCTCTCTAATATCATCTCAAGCTCGTCCATGTTTCAGTCTCACAAGAAATTCCAGCATGAAGATCAATGTACTGTGTCTGCATATGAACAGTTCCCCAAGCTACATGCAGGTCTCAAAACCCTAATATATGATGAACATGATACCCTACAAATTCAGAGTCCAACTCACCACCTAAATCGTCTCATCATACATTCCTACACCACCCCTCAGCCATCATCATCATCATCACCGCTGCCTCCGCCGCCGTCATTTGAGTTTGAGTCGTTTAACACTCTCTCTTCGTCGTACTCTCCTTGGTCCTCTGGGATGGACGATATGTTGGGGACGGAAAGTGGAGTTTACATGATCCACAGTGGGATGAAAATGGAAGGAGTGGATTATCATAAACCAAATGCTAGTAACGATAACCAAGGATATAAGAGAAAGCGAGGGCGTGAATTGCGTTTGCCTGAAGAATATCCACCCCCGATTCCATTACTAGCAAGGACTGGGAATCTGTCGGGCCACATGCCTTGGATTTTTGCCAGATACTACAGCGAAGGGAGACTGGTTATCAAAGAAGAGAAAGTGAAACACCATGAATACTTTGAAGTCTACAGAGAAAATGGCCGCCTTATTCTCGACCTTGTCCCTTTGGATTACAGTTATAGATGTTGTCATTCGGTTTTCGAGGAAAATGGTGGTGATGGTGAGGAGGAGATAGAGCTTGAGAACGTGGAATTTTTCCAAGGATATCCGGATTCGGAGAAAGTTGAAGAAGAAATTCATGATGAAGACAATGATAATGGAGACATGTGGAACGTGAATCAAGTGCCAATGACGTCAGCATTTTCCGTGCCTGAAGTCTTCCATTGGAACGAAACATCTTATGGAGAACCACGACAGTGCTTGACGTATTCAGATCCTTTGACAATGTGTACTGTTCTTCCTCGGTTGACCGCAAATTAAGAGAGGAGTTAGTTTTAAGAAGCTTTCAACCTGCCAGAGTCCAGATCTTCCTTTTAGTTTGTTTAGTTCAGTGTTAAGTAGACCTTTAATAATTGCTACTTTTAGTAGTACTTATGAAGTAGAACCAACAATATAAAAGGTCATTTATCTACAATAATCAGTAAATTTCTGGGTAAGCTTAATGTTTTTGTTTGGTAGAAGGGAAAACTTGAAAGGACAGAAAATTATAGACTGAAATAAATTGCGAACAACCAAATACAGAAAAAAAAGTTCATCCAATACTCTGCACATAATGGTAAATCGGGATACGATGATCGAATACAAAAGTTAACTCTTGTACACGAACAGAAACGAGTCGAGATTTTGTTCAATCTAAAATCAACGCGAATATAATTATTTTGAACCCAAACTTCACTCATCTTGACCTTATCTTTAAAAAATCTAACCCAAAATTTATATATTTGAACCCAACTTAATCTATAAAACTTCTGATAATAGATACTTAATTAGAAAAAATAATTTTAAAGATTTAACTATAAAAGTATAATTTTAGTAACCTAATCATAAAAAGTTTAAATTCAATGACCAAACCGTAAAAATATATATAAAGAAGGACCTTATTATAAATATCCCTAAAATTATATAAGAAAATTATACTAATAATCTTAAATCAGATCAAATATTTGTCATTCTAAACTCAAATTCAATCTAAAAACATTCTCGGGAGAAATCGATCCTACCACATTTTTCTTTTATAAAAATACTTGACCTGATCATTTCGTATTAGACTTCATAACAACCAATAATTATTATTATTAACGCAAATGACACAAATAGAATATAGTTCTTTAGTTATACTTTTTTAAATTTTATTGTAGATTATACGACTTGTATATTTAAAATTTATTTTTCGGTTATATAATTTTTACTGCATTTGAAATTCTCAAAATTGTATGATTTTCTTCTAAATTGTATTGTTTGTAACAACAAAAGGTTCACAAATTTGTATCGATACCTTGTGACCCGATTCATGGGTACCAAATCATCGTCTTACGAGTATTTTATCTTTATAAAGAGAAATTATATTATGAGTCAGAAAACGAATTATTTTTTTGTTTTAGTTTGAGTACCAAACAATAGATACATGAGAAGGGTTACATATAGGGGTGAGCAAAGCTTGACTCAATCCAAAAAACCTAAATAACTCGATTCGATTCGAGGCGAAAATACTCGATTCGTTTTTACTTGACTCGAAAAAATTTTAAATATAGTTTGTAATAACCCATTTGTTATTTACCCAAAATCCAGTCCAATATAAAATATAAAAACCATTTTATCCAAAAATATTAAAATACAAACCCATAACCTGCTAAGCCCATAACCAATAACCCACACAAACCCAATAACCCATAAAACAATTAAACCCTAAATGATAATCTAACCCTAATCTTCTCCGGCAAACATCCAGTCGCCGCCCTTGATCACTGTGCTTGCCAGCTCACCGCGCGTGGTCGCCACGCGCGGTTATTCGACTCGCACGTGGTAGCCACGCACCCTCTGATTCGCTCGTTTGGCCGGCCACTGCTCCACCGCTTGGAGTTTCTTCAGCCTGGTCATGTTAGATCTGCAAAATTAGAACGAAAACATGATTAAACCTAGTTGTTAGACCGAAAATAGGATAAAATTCCTATTCCTAGTGTTAAAATATGTTGTAAAGATGGGTATAAAAACCCATAACTATCAATGTAACGGGGGACGAAGAAAAATCGAATACAAATCCCTACATTCGAAGCAAAAAACCTATAGTAACAGTCACTATTCGTACACAAAACAAAAAGAGAGAAGATATCGAAAGGAAAAATCGAAAAGAAAAGGTATAAAATAGTTGAACCGAGTTTACTTATCTTTAGATCTATTCGCATACGAGCTTTTTTTCAAAGATCCATCACCACAATCGACTTTAGCACGTCGATACGCTTTCGAAAGTATTTTTCTTTTTCATTTCCGATCACCGGCACGGCGGTCGACATGGTGATCGATGACGAAGAGCACTGGTCCGGTGCTGAATCTCCAGAGAGCTTAAGAGCCTAGGAGCTCTGTTATCAGTTTTGTGGGGAAAGGAGAATCAAATGGGAAATATGAGAAAAAATGGGGGCCTTTATATCAGAATCAATACGGCACCGTTTTGGTGTCGGTTCTTATGGCCCAAAACGGTGCCGTTTTGAGTCTTTGCCCATGGATCGACCCGGATACCAGATCCGAATCCGCGCATAACCCAACAAAAAGGGAAAATTATGGCCCTAGTCCTTGCATCCTTAGTCGTATAGCACTTCGACTTCCCAGTTTACATATCCTTCAATTTTGGTCACTATTTTACTATTTTGGCCATACCAGTTCATTTTCTATGCAATTTAGTCCCACTTTTCTATTATTTCGACCTTAATGTTTTTCTCTTTGCAGATTAATCCTTACTAATATTTTGGTTTATTATTATCATAATTATTATTATGTTTTGCTATTGTTTTCGTTACATAACCGTTTTATTTTGTAAATTGGTCACTGCATTTACTTATTTTATTATTAATGTCATTTTAATTTTCATTATATTATTTTCGATATCTAATATTTCATTTTTGCATATATAAAACATGGGATCACGTTACTAAAATTAAAATCGGATTTACACTTCCGTTCATATAAAATATTTTGTAATCGGTAGGTGTCGATTTCGAGCGTTGTCGCGGTGCTCACCCTTCCCTGCGCGTAACAGACTCCCGGATCCAGCTCTGGTTTCGCAGACTCTATTTGGTGTTCCAATCGCACCGATAAAAAAACGATTGATGGCGACTCCCCGGACGAATTCCGGTGATTACAAAGTTCGAGTTGTAAAATAAAAATTCGAATAACTCAAAAGTTTTAGTAATTAAATGATTAATTTTTAAGTTTGAGACGAATCTCTCAATTTTTTATGATATATATACATGGATATATAAAAATATAAAGAAATATTGCTACATATGAAAATATATATATGTATATCTTATATGATCAGAGAAAGTCGTTTAAATTGAAATCGAATCATATTATAATATGATAAATAATTATAATTAAATAATTATAATAAAATATGACTCGTCAACTCGAAGTTTTTTGACTCGATCGAATAATCATCTCAGTTACATATGTTGGTTATGGGCTAATGGGGTCAAATTTGGGCCTCATCGCATTCAAACAAATTTGGATGTCTAAGGAAAGAAAAAGGGGAAGGGGTGGGTTCACGGAGGCGCCATAACACTTTTGATCTCATTCTTATCTCATACAAAGTGATGAATTCTTTTGAAATTAAAAGTAATGAGTTGTTTAATAAGATTAGATGGTAGATTTGTTTAAACTTTAAACTTTTAAAGTTGTAATTAGATTAAATTATATTGAGTATCTGTTTTATAATGATTTTTTATAATATTTTTTTTGATTTAATGGTCTAATAAGCCCTTAAACTTTTACAAAAAAATCAATTAAGCGCTTAAATTTTTTTACACTCAATTAAACCCTCAAACTCAAAAAAATCAATTCAGCCCTTAAACTTTTTTGACACCCAATTAAACTCTCAAACTCAAGAAAAAAAATTAATTTGACCATTTTACCAACTTTAACCGTTAACTTTAACTTTTTTAAATTTTTTAACACGTGTTACAACAAAATAACACTACTTTTTCGTTTCTAGGAATTTTTAAAATTATATAAAAATCATGAAAAATATTTTTAAAATATAAAAAAATAATTTTAAAATTTAATTTAAAATGATAAATAATATTTTTTAAAAATATTTAAAAATAAAAAATATTATTTTAAAATTATAAAAAAATATTTTTATATTTTAAAATAATTTTAAAATTTTCAAGATTTTTTTATAAAGTTTTTAGATTTTTTTTATATATTTTTATTTTTTTTTAAAACGATAAATGACATTATCTTGTCACGACAAGTGTTAAATTTAAAAAAAAACATTAAAATTAACGGTTATAATTGATCAAAGGGCCAAATTGATTTTTTTTTCTTGAGTTTGAGAGTTTAATTGGATGCAAAAAAAATTTAAGGGCTTAATTGATTTCTTACGACACTTTAAGGGCAAAATTAATTTTTTTAGTGAGTTTGAGGGTTTTATTGAGTGCCAAAAAAAATTTAAGGGTTTAATTTTTTTTTTACAAAAGTTTAAGGGCTTATTGAATCCTTAAGCCTTTTTTTTTTTATCTAAATAAATTTATAAATGAGTTAAACATTATTGGTTATATTTTCTTTGTAAAGAAAGTAGCTGAGAAAGCACCAGCTTGGAATGCTTGGGATGTCATAGAACCTAATTGCAATTATACAAAGTAATTAAAGATATGCTAAATATGAAGCATCTGCTTTTCTTCTTAACATTTATTTTTGGAAGTTTCATTGAAGGGGTGAGGAGGATTCCTATCTTTCCAGGAATTTTACCTTTACTTTCACAATTTTCATAAATTCAACACTTGTTCAGATATAAATACGAAATGTAATATACGACGAAATTCGTATTCAGAACATACTTAAATCGTGTTAACCCAACTGTGATGTGGGGTTGTAGGTGTGGTCTCCATTCCAAACAGAAAGCATCTGCAGAAGTTTTGTCTCCACACATTAAATAAAGCTAAAGGTATAGAATTAAACATGGAATGGTGCAGGATTCTCCATTATGCATAATTATGTCTTATGATGATAACGATTCTTCTACGTTCTTATATTATTAGTTTGCCAAGTGTGATTCTGTTTTTCGGGAAGGAGTTCATATGTATACAGTTTGTCTTCATTGATTTTATTTTTGCTGTCAATACCTACAGACTTTATCTGAATTCTAAATGGTGTAGGCCTTAAAACTGGAAGTGAATCAACATGAATCTTGGTGCCAACCTAAGGATTTTCCTTGATCCACTGTTGGTGGTGGTCCTGGTAAAACCAGTCAGATAAGGTAGGCTTGTTGATACATAATTCATGATTTTTATCTCTCCATTATTTTGTTTGAATAGTGAAATTTCTTTCAGTTTTTTATAAAGTTTTACTGTCCAAGTTTCTGCTATTTACTTTTACATTCCAGAAGTTGCATGATAAAAGGGAAGTTTAATATCTTATATCATTAGATTTTTGGTAAAAATATCTCACTTGAAAAAGTTCATATATTGGTGGTCTCATCATTCTTTCTTTCAAGTTTCAACATCAAGTTGCAAAAGCTTCTGACCCTTCTTCATTCTTTCATCTGTTTATCCTACAGTTCTGAATTCTAACCAGTCCCAGGTCTTAGGTTGATGTCAAACCACTAAAAAATACCGTTTTCTGAAAAAAGAATAATCTGTGTTTTTCATGGTTTCTTCTGAAATGTTTGTTTTCATTTACTGCACAGAAAAAGAAAAGTTTTTTAATAGATAATTCATTCTGATTGAGGGAAAAAAAACTGGTTTTTGTTGAGATTACCGTGAGAGATAAGAGATTCATCTACGGTTGGAGAAGAATTGGTGGAGCTCAAATTCAGGCTTGCAGATGGAACTGACATAGGTGCAAGTACAGTCCAGCTACCACAGTGGCATCTCTCAAAGAGAAAATATTTTCTCAGTGTAATCACTATTTTTGTCCGGATCTAACGCCTTGTTTTTATATTTATAATAAAGAGCTTTGTCATTTGGGTTTCGTTTAACATAGTCTGGGCATTAAGTTTTACATGATGTTTATACATATAGTTGCATATATTGATATAAGTGTATGCATGTATATAATATCATATAAATAATTTAACGCATGTATATATTCATATATATATGTGTATGTTATCTTATACAGATAATTTATATATTATTATGTGTCATTAATTAAATTATTATAATATTTACATGGTGAGTATAATTTATATATTATTAGGAGGGTCATTTAATTAATTATGTAACATATAACTTATGTGTCCTTAAATAATGTATGTGTATGAGCATTATTATATATTGTATGTGATATCTTATATTATTATGTATGTTATTGTATTGGCCCAATTAATACATATAATGATAAAATATAATCTCGAAAAAATAAATAATAATAATAATATTAAAGCCCAAATAATAATGTTATAAAGTTCATGTCTTTTATTGCAAAATCCCAAAAATATATTTATAGCTCAATCAAATAAAATTACATAGCCCATGAATTAAGGCCCATACGGCTAAATATAAAATAATAATAATAATAATAATCCCTTATTATACAAAACTCTAACATTATGTTTATGTGCAGCCAAATCTGGATCGTCCGATCGGATCAAGATCTGATGACCCAGATCAAAGCTAACCAAGGTTATCTCTGTTCTCCAAGAATCGCGTGACAAGCACACTTTCGTCGCTTCAGTTGCCCCACGCCGATTCGAGTCTCCTACGCGCCCAACAACAGACCTGACGTCGGCTGTTGACCTCCAAACGTGACCACCAAAAATTCCGCTTTCAATACGGTCGCTGTACATGCACAGAACCAGAAAAGGAAACGATTAACATCTCCAAGAAAGCCAAAACTGAAAATGTACTCAAAAAGTTTATTGGATGTAATAAAAACCTAGAATCTATATCCGGATTTTTCGAACTTGTAAACGGGATATAAAATCCCAGAACCATCTTTGTAAGGGGGGATTTTTTTTCACGGAAGAAAGCAATAGAAAGAAGTCTGAGATTTTCAAAAGGTAAAAAGGACTTGTAGCGACCCTTTTAAATAATAAAAAATTATTAATATTAAGTGTAAATGATAAAAATGGGGGTCACTAGTTTGAAAATTAGGAATTAGGCTAAAAATTGGGACTTTTAAATTTAAGGTTTAAAATTTGGGAATTAAAGCTTGAAAAACCTAAAAAGGAAATTGAAAATTTTATTAAAAATTAGGGATTTGAAAAATGTTTGGAACGTTTTAAAAATATTGGAGTCGCCACCGGTCACTTTTGGGTAGACCGGACACCGGAAAACCAGAGATTCGAAGTGCTTGGGTTCGAGAGTCGGTTACGGTTTAAAAACAGGTTTAATGTTTAAAAACTGCCCAAAAATTGGCACCTTTAAAATAAATTACCGCTTAATTAATTTTGAATTTTTCGGATTAAAGTGGCATTTAAATTAATCTTTTGTTTAAAGATTCGAATCAATTTTATTTTTTACCGTGTCTTTACTCGAAGGCAACGCATACACCGCGACCATTGCATTGGAACGCGGGCCCGTTACGACCGAATAAAGATATTTGAAATTAAATTAATTAATTAACAAGTATGAGGTGTGATTTAATAACATAAATGAATAAACAAACATGAATCAAAATACCAAAAGTTTGAATAACTAAAAAGACATGACAAAAGAAATATAAAAATATAAATAAATGCAACGACATGAAATAAAGATAACACACGAAATACATGTACATGTGTAATAAAATGAAACGCAAATGATCAAGCAAGAAGGCATAACAACTAAACGTTACCGCAAGATAAAATACATGGTTAAAAAGTATACATAAGATGAATGTTTTTTTTGAATGAAGGCACGAGTAACATGTGCAACATATATACAAAAGAGACACATGAGCAACAACGTAAAAATAAGAAGGGTACATGGTTCGAAATGTACAAAACATGACAAATGTAAATAAACAATGCTATGCATAATAACAAAAAGACATACATAGATAAATAAATGCATAAATGAATAAATAACAAAAAATAAAAAATAAAATAATAAGAGAAAAATAAAATAAATAAGTACAATGGGATAAAGAAACAAACACAAAAAAAAACACACTGTAAATGACCAAAATAAACAGAAACGAAATCTAGGAGATCAAAAAGTATAAAACAGTGGCCTGATTGTAATTCAAAGCAAAGAACGAAGGACTGAAAAAGCAATTTAACCAAGGGGAAGATCTAAAAAGAAAAACTCCAGAGGCGGAAGGACCTATTTGTAATAAAACCGTTTAGAAAATTATGATTTCAGCAGATTAATGACTAAATCGAAAGAAAAAAAGGGAAGTTTCAGGGACCTGGGAGATGATTTTAATGACACGGGGGGGATTTAAATGAAGTAATAAAACCTTTTTAAATTTTAGGGACGAGTATAAAACACAAAAAAACAAAACGCTTTTCTTTTTCTCATCCCCTCAAAACCGAAAATCCTCTGAAAACCTTTGAAGTCTTTAAGTCAAATGAAGAACATGATCATCATGTTCTTCATGTTCATCCGTATTTCCAGAAACTGTCGTTATACCCAGATTCCGGCCACCGCTGACGGTGGTCGGCGAAACTAAAACACCCAAAAAAAAGCTTCCTATTCGAAACCCAAATCGATTTTCCCTTTTTACTTTTACAAAACCGAGTCGAAACGCTTCTTTCACTCGTTGTGTAAGCCAAAAAAAACTTTCTCCTTTCGGTTTTAAAGAGAATATCGGCGAAGAACAGCAGTTTTCGAGAACCTATGAAGGGTTCTTCGATTCGAACAAAAGGCGACCAAGAGGAGAGGGCTTCCTTTCGCTAGGCTCGGCTCACTGCGGTTGGCTCGGTGGCCATGCGTTTATTGCCGGCGGTAGCGGGGTGAAGTCCGGTGAAAAGGAAAGGTAAAAAAAACTTAAACTACATATTTTTAGAGTCGAACAAGCATTCTGAAAATCTTACTTTGTATTGATGAAAAACTGCTGGGTCTAGACCCCTTACATTCTGTTCCTTTCTCTCTTTTATATCTCACCTATTACACCGAGTATCAACATGAATAATAAAAAAGTTATATATTTCCTCTCTGTCTCTGTTGAAACTGCTTATTGTATGCTGGAAATTGTTGGCCAGACTGCTCTGACTTTTCTGACGCGTTTGTTGAGCCATTATCCTCTGTGTATTGTTGTGATTTTTTATTTTTTGTTTGAGTGTACAAATTCTGACTTTCTTGGCTTTTCCGCATGTACGATCGGCCGGGAACGGAGATCGACCGGCGAGATTAGAAGGCGAACGGCCTCGTCTGAAGATCTGGACGGTCGGATGCATCGGGACAACGCGCGCGTGGGGAGCACAATCGTTGCGCGTGCGGACGTGGGGGAAGCGCAATCATCGCGCGTGGACGGGCGTGGGGCTCCAGAATGTTCATCTTCCTTTGATCTGGACCGTTGGATCACAGATCCGATCCAACGGTCCTAAGGTGACTGCGCATGGATAAGGAGTAATGTTAGCTTTAGGGTTATTTTTGGCCGGATTGGGCTCCAATGGTGGGCCTAAATTAAATTATTACATGGGCTCGGTAGAAACTTGGGCTATCATTTGTCTGGGTTTAATGTATGGGCTTGTAAATGTTAATTCGGGCTTTGTATTAATGGGTTGTTATTTAATATTATTGGGCTGATTTATTTATTTATGTTTTGTTTATTTAGAATATAATAATAATAATTATAATAATAAAAATGATAAAGATAATAATAATAATAATAATAATAATAATAATAATAATAATAATAATAATAAAAATAATAATAATAACAATGACAATAATAAAATAAATGATAAAATAATAATAGTAATACTATTAATAAAAGATAAGAATAGTAAAATAACAAAAATAATAAAGATAATAATAATAAAGATAATAATGCAATAAAAGAATAGTAAAAGAGACTAAAAATAATATATATATGTGTGTTGTTTACAAAATGACAAGTTAATAAAATTGAAGGAATTCAAGGTTTAATGGGTAAACAAGTATTATACATTTTTTGGCATTTTTTGATTACCAAATACAAGCCCGTTATTCAAATTAAAACTAAAATTAAAGCACGAGTTTAGACCGGATAAAATTAGTGATTACAGTTGCCCCTCTTTGCTTATCGTTGTAAAACAATGATAAAGCAAAGATAGAAAAACACTAATTTTATCCGACTTTCCTGTTTGAAGACTGCTTTAGGAACCCCTTTTCTTTGATTCTGATAGCCCTTTTATCCCCTGATCTCCTGATTTGTTTTTCCGTGAACAACATCCCAACTTAAAACCACCTGCACACATAAAGAGAGATTTCAGAAGCGAATTTTGATACTCTTATTTAGACATTTTGAACAAATTAAAAGATTCTGAGCTGTGGGTCCCCCCTCAATGAGACTTTAAGCTCTGAACTGTTGAAGAAGTTGATCCTTCCTATATAGAACCATCTTCTGAAAAAGCTTTGAGTCTTTCCTATATAAAACTCTTCGCAAAAGTCTTTGATCTGAGTCTCTCCTATATGAAACCCGAAATCTAGAATTCTAACAATGTTGATCCCTTCTCCACAGAATCCACATCATCGAGATGCTCTGATTTCTGATCATTGCAACATCTGAAGGTCCCTCTCTTCGAGCGTATACCGTGGTGGACGACCCCTCTCTTCGAGCGTATATCGTAAAACAATGTTGATTCCTTCTCCATAGAATCCACATCATCGAGATGCTCTGATTTCTGATCATTGCAGCATCTGACGGTCCCTCTCTTCGAGCGTATACCGTGGTGGACGACCCCTCTCTTCGAGTGTATGTCGCAAAAACGATGTTGATCCCTTCTCCATAGAATCCACATCATCGAGATGCTCTGATTTCTGATCATTGCAGCATCTGACGGTCTCTCTCTTCGAGCATATACCGTGGTGGACGACCCCTCTCTTCGAGTGTATGTCGCAAAAACGATGTTGATCCCTTCTCCATAGAATCCACATCATCGAGATGCTCTGATTTCTGATCATTGCAGCATCTGACGGTCTCTCTCTTCGAGCATATACCGTGGTGGACGACCTCTCTCTTCGAGTGTATGTCGCAAAAACGATGTTGATCCCTTCTCCATAGAATCCACATCATCGAGATGCTCTGATTTCTGATCATTGCAGCATCTGACGGTCTCTCTCTTCGAGCATATACCGTGGTGGACGACCCCTCTCTTCGAGTGTATGTCGCAAAAACGATGTTGATCCCTTCTCCATAGAATCCACATCATCGAGATGCTCTGATTTCTGATCATTACAGCATCTGACGGTCTCTCTCTTCGAGCATATACCGTGGTGGTATTAAAGAAATCATTTGTTTGTCTCTACATATTCTCAATTAGTCAACCTCGACTGTCTCTTGAATTTTCTTCTTCTTCCTCTTTCTTTCTCTTCTCCAATATCTGAATATCAATTTCTGATAATCTTTTCTCATATATATTTTTCTTTTTCTTTCTCCCTTTTTCTCTCTTTTTTCTTTTTCTTTTTTTCTTCTTCTTTCTTCTTCTTTTTCTTTTCGTCTTCCCTTTTCCTTTCTTTCTCTCTTTTTTACTCTCTTCTTTTTCTTTCCTTTTTCCCTTTCTCGTTCTCTTCTTCTTTTTCGTTTCCTATTGCTTTTCGCTCTTCTTCTTCTTCTCTTTTTCTTCTATTTCATTCTTTTTTTTTCTTTCTTTTTTTCTCTCTCTTTCTCTTTCTTCTTTTTTCTATTCTTCTTTCTTCTTCCTTTTTCCTTTTTCTTTTTTTCTTCTTCTTCTATCTTTTCTTTTTCTTCTTTTTTCTTCTTTTTGTTTCTCTTTTTTTCTTTTACTTTTCTTCTTTTTCTTTCTTTCGTTCTTTTTCTCCTTTTCTCTTTCTCTTCTTCTTCTTCTTTTTTTCTTTCTTTTTTTTTCTCTTTTCCTTTTCTCTTCTCTTTTTCGAACAAGGTATCTCAACCTCAACTCCAAGGGCTCATGGATTTTCTGATTTTGTTTCTTCTCTAGGGCTACAGATCGAGCTTCTAATCATTCTTCAGGATTTCTGTTCAAGATGTGCAAAATGCCATGATGGAATGAAATGGGAATGCTATGAGACATGAATATCTAACCTAAATGATGCATGAACACTTAAACTTCATGATGCATGAATGTTTAAAATAATGCATGAATACTTAACCTAAATGATGCATGAATATCTACCGTAAATGATGCATGAATGTTCTTTCTTTTTCTTCTTCTTTTTTTTTAGAGGATAGATTCTCGCTTCCTATCACGTCGGGCTTCCATCTCTTCTAGATTTTCCTTCTCTGTCTAGAAAGGGGTTTATTCTTCGTGTGTTGATCAGAACTGATCTCTCATTCTACGCTTTAATTATCTTCTTCTGATATAGGTTTAACACTTACTTAAGGGTCTTCTTTTTCTTCTTCTCTTTCTCTTCTTCCCCTTTCTTTTTCTGTTCTTTTTTCTTTTTTTCTTTCTCTTTTTCTCTTTCTCAAGGACTAAGGTGGATACATGCTCAAACTTTCCATAGTTCGAATTTGGACAAAAGATCATCCTTATCTTTATTGTTCTTCTCTTTTTTTCTTTCGTTTTTTTTCTTTTTTTCGACTCTTCGGAAGGTTAAAACCGACTTGCGCCGATGGGTCAAAACCTTCTATTCAAAAATGCCCCATTTTTTTTAAGTTTTGTCCCAACCATAGTTTTTCATTGAGTCTTTGTGACAAGTCTTAGATTGCAATGTTAGGATAGACACGTACCCCCAAATTCTCGAGTCTGCTTCTTCAATTAAGACTCCATCTGTATATCTGAAAAAAAAACACTATGGTAGAAGACTAGCTAGCATCTGAAACTTGGCATTTTTCCTTCTTTTTCTTTTATATTCTTTTCTCCTCGAATAAACACGGTTATTCTCTTACTTTTATTCCACTATAAGATTCTGAAGTATTGATCACAAAATACTCTTATTTCCCACTTGTGGTAATGGCTCTCAATTCTCGGGCCCGGGTTATTTAACGTTCATCCTGTTCATTTGGGATTACCCTATTGGATTCCACTTTGACTTCTGTCTCTGAGCCTTTCGATCGACTCTCTTATTGCCCCTAATGTACTTTTGCCCCCAAAGGCTTGATATTTCTGCTCAAACTGTAACCCCAATAGGCTTAAGTAATCTTTGCTTATTCATGCTGACCTAAATTCTCAAAATATATCACCTTAAAATCAGAGTGATCTTTTCCGGCAACACCTAGTATCACACATTGGCCCCTCTTCTCGGTTCATATCAAAGATGATCGTTTGCATTAATGGTCTTATTCGTAAACACACAAAAATAAAATAATTTAATAGTTGTAAATAAAGTAAAATTTAAATGGGTTTTGGAAAACACAATAAATAAATAAATAAATAAATAAATAACTAGAAATAGAAAAGAGGTTCCTTGGATATCAAGTGTTTTAGACTCAACCTTAGAAGTTTAGTTTTTTAACCTTTGGAAGCTATGGCGATATTTGAAGATTTCTCTCAGATTGCTCGGTTCGTCCTCATGATTATCGTATTTGCTCGATCTATTCGAAAACTACTCCTTCTGGTTCTCAATACTTTTCTCCTCTTATATATTCAAGCTTTTCCTACTTGCCCCTACTAGTATTTTCTCGAGAATTCAATATGGCTTCGGAATGCATCTAAATATTTTTCTCTCTCATTTTCCTCTTTTTTTTCTTGTTTTTCTTTTCCTTTTCTCTTTCTTGTTATTTTCCATTTTCCTTATTTCTATTTCGGAGAAATCAACTCATCACAGTCCTTTATCTCGGAGATCAAGATGGAGCATACAACTGATCTCCGACTTACTCGGCATAGTCATGAATTTGAAAATATTACCATCACTCATGAAGCAAAAGATTAGGAATGGTGCATTGCTACCTTATTAGGTCTATCACTTCAGCGGAGTGCCCCGAATACTTTCACACTCTTGTTCGGATATACCTATTATCAGGTTTCGAATATTGGAGTGCTTTTTATTTAATAATTATTCTCTCCTCTCTTTTTCTTCTTTTTCTTTTTCTCAAACTCTTTTTCTTTTTCTTTTTCTTTTTTTTTCTTTGTTTTTTCCTATCTTTCTTTCTTTTAGATGCAATCTTTATGCTCTTTGGAGAAATTCTCAAGATCACCTAATATCATCGGGTCTTTCTAGGAGATTTTCTTATCATTGAACATCACTGAAGGAGTAGTAATCTTATCTCTCGTGCGTTACTGACCGAAGCTACTGAGAAAGGAAATATAATTCATCGTAATCACAACATTCCAACCATCTCGCAATTGAGTCATAAGTACGTGACATCCAAGAAAATTTGAAGATAAAGGAATATATACAAACGTTTTAACAAAAGACATCTCTTAATTAAAATTAAAAACATGTGGCCTTCACATAAATTCATTGCTACTTTTAGGCCAACAGTAGCAAGATTGATTAAAACATGAAAGAAAAAAAAAATGCAAGACTTGTTAATGCAAGCTATCATCTAGGACGAGAAAGACTGAGATGCGCCTAATACCCCTTCTATTACTCCTGAACCACCCTGATCGTTCCGTCTCCTCAACGTCCACCATAATTAGATGAGGAGCTGGATCCCAAGCCTGAGGAATCAAGTCTTATCACCCCGGTGTTAATCAGGTTTTGCAGTGTTTTCTTGAACATCATGCAGTTCTCTATTGACTGCCCTGTTACGCCGGCGTGGTATTCGCAATGTGCGTTAACATCGTACCAAGCAGGATATGGAGGCATGAAGGGAGTGACATAAGTGGGTCGAACCAGATTTGCCTCATACAAAATAGAGTACATCTCCTTGTAGGAAAATGGCAGAGGGGTAAAGGTCTTCTTTGCTTTCTCTCTCTTAGGAACTTGAGCTGTATTTCTTGCGTGCGGTGGGAAACTCCTGAAGGTCTCAGGAGTTGGGTGGGCAACTTCATAGTTCACCTAACGTTCTTGACCCTTAAAACATCCTTCGAGGCTCTCATCCACCGATGAAGCTAAAATTTTCCTGAGAGCGACTTCAACCTTGTCCAACACTAGTTCAGTGGGGCAGACAGTGGCATTACAAGCTACCTCATATTGGCGAAGAATAGCTTGGTCTTGTTTCGATAGAGTCATCTCCTCATAATCCTGACTCTTGCTTCCTTGCATGAAGGAACCTTCTATCAGACCCTTTCCCTTGATTGGAACGGCCATCATGTCTCTTAACTCCCTGAATTGTGCCCTAGTTTCATCTTGAAGATTCTTCATGCTCAACAGTATCTCATTCTGATTCTTGATCACTAACTCATGCAGTCCTTCGATTTTGCTCACCCTTGCCACAAGGTTGTTTATGTTCTTGAAATCATACTGTTCCGAGGTCGTCTCCTTGTTCTTCCTAGGGTCAAACATGAATGCCCCCCTTGGGACCACTCCTTGCCTAGCGAAATTCTTATCCATTTGGTTGGCGTAGTCCTTGAAAAGCTGTCACATAATGCCCATGATTATTCCTCTTATGTTATTAATTAATGCAAATTATATGCTTGCAGATGCATGAGATGAAAATGTATGAATAAATGCATGAGATGCACGAATGAAATTAAAGGTGTTGATCACGTTAGTGATCGCCCTTTGAGCAGCTTTCATCAATTAAGAGGTCTCAATGCCCCTTTGTTATTTTTTCTTCCTATTTTCTCTCTTCTCTCTTCTTCTTCTCTCGATTTTCTCTTCTTTTTCTTTTCTTCTTCTTTTTTCTTTTTTCTTTCTTTCTCTTTCTTTTTCTTTATTCTTCTCAATATTTTCTTTTTCTTAGTTTTATTTTCTTATTGTTCTCTTTTTTTTTCTATCTTCTCTCATTTTTTCCTTTTTCATCCTCTTTTTTCCTATTTTCAAATCTTCCCTTGTTTTATTGTTTCTCTTCCTTTCTAGCTTTTCTATTTTCCCTTTCTTTCTCTTATTTTTTATTTTTTTATTTGAATGAAAGCCTCTAATTGGACAAACCACTTAAATCAACACCTTTAAATATGATATGTCTATGCGAATAAAACACTCACGAGAATGTTAGGAAAATAAATAAATGGGCCAATAAAGCAAGAGACAAAACAACCCTATTTATTTCATCTAAAACCCTAGGTTATCCACATGGCTCTAAAGGGTGGGTTTACTAGTTCTCTAAATGCAGTTTTGGTTCTACGAGGTACCCGAATTGTCCTTGCTGACCTCTTCTAAGAGTAGCAAGGCCCCCGATCATCACCCATTATAGGCTCATCTCAATCGAGTTCAATCCAGGAGGACCCTTTCACTATGCCTATACGAAGGAACAATATCCTCACGAAAGCATAGGATAGTCGAGCCCCAAAGGTACTTTGCTAGGCCCATACGAAGGAACAGTATCCTCACGAAAGCACTAGCGTTTTCCCCCCACTTAGAGAGACGGGTTGAAATGATATAACTTCGAATTAATAAACAAATAATAATTTAATTGCCACTTTAATTCAAAAGTTCCAAAATTAATTTAGTGGTTTTTTGAAAACAAGGCTTGACTCATTAGTTTTTTTGAAAAAAAAGGTCCCCAGCGGAGTCGCCAACTGTAGCGACCCTTTTAAATAATAAAAAATTATTAATATTAAGTGTAAATGATAAAAATGGGGGTCACTAGTTTGAAAATTAGGAATTAGGCTAAAAATTGGGACTTTTAAATTTAAGGTTTAAAATTTGGGAATTAAAGCTTGAAAAACCTAAAAAGGAAATTGAAAATTTTATTAAAAATTAGGGATTTGAAAAATGTTTGGAACGTTTTAAAAATATTGGAGTCGCCACCGGTCACTTTTGGGTAGACCGGACACCGGAAAACCAGAGATTCGAAGTGCTTGGGTTCGAGAGTCGGTTACGGTTTAAAAACAGGTTTAATGTTTAAAAACTGCCCAAAAATTGGCACCTTTAAAATAAATTACCGCTTAATTAATTTTGAATTTTTCGGATTAAAGTGGCATTTAAATTAATCTTTTGTTTAAAGATTCGAATTAATTTTATTTTTTACCGTGTCTTTACTCGAAGGCAACGCATACACCGCGACCATTGCATTGGAACTCAGGCCCGTTACGACCGAATAAAGATATTTGAAATTAAATTAATTAATTAACAAGTATGAGGTGTGATTTAATAACATAAATGAATAAACAAACATGAATCAAAATACCAAAAGTTTGAATAACTAAAAAGGCATGACAAAAGAAATATAAAAATATAAATAAATGCAACGACATGAAATAAAGATAACACACGAAATACATGTACATGTGTAATAAAATGAAACGCAAATGATCAAGCAAGAAGGCATAACAACTAAACGTTACCGCAAGATAAAATACATGGTTAAAAAGTATACATAAGATGAATGTTTTTTTTGAATGAAGGCACGAGTAACATGTGCAACATATATACAAAAGAGACACATGAGCAGCAACGTAAAAATAAGAAGGGTACATGGTTCGAAATGTACAAAACATGACAAATATAAATAAACAATGCTATGCATAATAACAAAAAGACATACATAGATAAATAAATGCATAAATGAATAAATAACAAAAAATAAAAAATAAAATAATAAGAGAAAAATAAAATAAATAAGTACAATGGGATAAAGAAACAAACACAAAAAAAAACACTGTAAATGACCAAAATAAACAGAAACGAAATCTAGGAGATCAAAAAGTATAAAACAGTGGCCTGATTGTAATTCAAAGCAAAGAACGAAGGACTGAAAAAGCAATTTAACCAAGGGGAAGATCTAAAAAGAAAAACTCCAGAGGCGGAAGGACCTATTTGTAATAAAACCGTTTAGAAAATTATGATTTCAGCAGATTAATGACTAAATCGAAAGAAAAAGGGAAGTTTCAGGGACCTGGGAGATGATTTTAATGACACGGGGGGATTTAAATGAAGTAATAAAACCTTTTTAAATTTTAGGGACGAGTATAAAACACAAAAAAACAAAACGCTTTTCTTTTTCTCATCCCCTCAAAACCGAAAATCCTCTGAAAACCTTTGAAGTCTTTAAGTCAAATGAAGAACACTCAAAACCGAAAAGCTTTTCTTTTCTTTTTCCAGAAACTGCCGTTATACCCAGATTCCGGCCACCGCTGACGGTGGTCGGCGAAACTAAAACACCCAAAAAAAAGCTTCCTATTCGAAACCCAAATCGATTTTCCCTTTTTACTTTTACAAAACCGAGTCGAAACGCTTCTTTCACTCGTTGTGTAAGCCAAAAAAAAACTTTCTCCTTTCGGTTTTAAAGAGAAGATCGGCGAAGAACAGCAGTTTTCGAGAACCTATGAAGGGTTCTTCGATTCGAACAAAAGGCGACCAAGAGGAGAGGGCTTCCTTTCGCTAGGCTCGGCTCACTGCGGTTGGCTCGGTGGCCATGCGTTTATTGCCGGCGGTAGCGGGGTGAAGTCCGGTGAAAAGGAAAGGTAAAAAAAACTTAAACTACATATTTTTAGAGTCGAACAAGCATTCTGAAAATCTTACTTTGTATTGATGAAAAACTGCTGGGTTTAGACCCCTTACATT
Source organism: Abelmoschus esculentus (assembly GCA_035048815.1). Classification (NCBI taxonomy): domain Eukaryota; kingdom Viridiplantae; phylum Streptophyta; class Magnoliopsida; order Malvales; family Malvaceae; genus Abelmoschus; species Abelmoschus esculentus. The sequence continues at coordinate 5,182,949 of JAUCBN010000013.1, read as the reverse complement.
CTGTTCCTTTCTCTCTTTTATATCTCACCTATTACACCGAGTATCAACATGAATAATAAAAAAGTTATATATTTCCTCTCTGTCTCTGTTGAAACTGCTTATTGTATGCTGGAAATTGTTGGCCAGACTGCTCTGACTTTTCTGACGCGTTTGTTGAGCCATTATCCTCTGTGTATTGTTGTGATTTTTTGTTTTTTGTTTGAGTGTACAAATTCTGACTTTCTTGGCTTTTCCGCATGTACGATCGGCCGGGAACGGAGATCGACCGGCGAGATTAGAAGGCGAACGGCCTCGTCTGAAGATCTGGACGGTCGGATGCATCGGGACAACACGCGCGTGGGGAGCACAATCGTTGCGCGTGCGGACGTGGGGGAAGCGCAATCATCGCGCGTGGACGGGCGTGGGGCTCCAGAATGTTCATCTTCCTTTGATCTGGACCATTGGATCACAGATCCGATCCAACGGTCCTAAGGTGACTGCGCATGGATAAGGAGTAATGTTAGCTTTAGGGTTATTTTTGGCCGGATTGGGCTCCAATGGTGGGCCTAAATTAAATTATTACATGGGCTCGGTAGAAACTTGGGCTATCATTTGTAGCTTGTAAATGTTAATTCGGGCTTTGTATTAATGGGTTGTTATTTATTATTATTGGGCTGATTTATTTATTTATGTTTTGTTTATTTAGAATATAATAATAATAATTATAATAATAAAAATGATAAAGATAAGAATAAAAATAATAATAATAATAATAAAATAATAATAATAATAATAAAAATAATAATATTAATAATAAAAATAATAATAATAACAATGACAATAATAAAATAAATGATAAAATAATAATAGTAATACTATTAATAAAAGATAAGAATAGTAAAATAACAAAAATAATAAAGATAATAATAATAAAGATAATAATGCAATAAAAGAATAGTAAAAGAGACTAAAAATAATATATATATGTGTGTTGTTTACAAAATGACAAGTTAATAAAATTGAAGGAATTCAAGGTTTAATGGGTAAACAAGTATTATACATTTTTTGGCATTTTTTGATTACCAAATACAAGTCCGTTATTCAAATTAAAACTAAAATTAAAGCACGAGTTTAGACTGGATAAAATTAGTGATTACAGGACTCCTTTTCTTGCATGCAGATAGTCTCGGAAGATTACATAAATGAAAAATCGAGTCTTACTGTTCGGAAACGAAACGGTTGTTGCCGCATAGCGAGGGAGGTGCGTCGATGAACGACACCGCTTACTTCTCTTCCTCTCCTTAATCCTTTTCCGGTTGTGGTTGCTTTTACTCTTTTTCTACAAAAATAAAAGGTTTCATTTTCTTTGAAAAAAGTTCATAGATTTTCAATCGAAGTAAGTAGATAACAAGTGGGTTAAGGATTTAAAAAAAGGGTTTGTGTCTAGTAAATTTTTTCTGAAAATGAAAAAAAAATTTGGGGTCGAATACTTTGTTTTCTTCACCTGGGGTTTCAAGTTCTTTTAAGAAAATGAAATAGATGAACACTCGTATAATTTCCAGAATAAGGTTTAGTCTAAAAAGGGTCGGTTTAGACTCCAAGGATAAAATTTAATATGTTAAAATTTCAAGGTCTAAAACCTGTCAAGTGGAGTTACTAATCGTGTACTTTAAATTAGAAAAAGGGTTTTAATTGTCATTTATTACCCACATTTACTTTACCTCCTTTTCAGTCGTTTCTTCTCCCTTATGCTCATCCATTTTATATTATTTCTATTATGTATTTTTGTATATTTATTACCTGCTTGACCATTTATATTGTGCCTCATGTGATGTTTTATTTCATGTATTTTGTCATGTACCTTTTCTATGTATCATGATTAAATGTTTATGTCTCATTGTTCGGTGAATCTTTTGTGATGTTACTCATTGGTATTGTCTTCATTACTGCTCTTCGTATGCTTATTTCGCCCATACACATGATATATATTGCTACGTTTCACTTTATTTATATTTATTTGTATGCTAATCCTTTTTTTGTAGTAACATTAGTTGTTGTATGTGTACCCATTATTCACTTTTTTATATAGATTTTATCGATGATCTCTTTCATGTATTTGTCACTTATACTCATGTTGATATGAGTTACTGCATGTAGGATATTTTGTTGCACCATGAATAGTCCCACGTTTGTTTCTATTTGTTTTAATCATGGACCCTTGATGCCACTGCTCCTTCATACATTTATCGGATTCATCAATTGCCTGTCGTATGTATTTCTTTAAATGTGAACTCCATATTAATCATTCATCCGTATATACATCTATTCATATATTGTTTATTATGTTATTTCCTTTTATTTATTTATTTATCTTTTTACGTGTTATTTGCATTTGCTTTTCATGCATACATTCATTCGCCCATTGTTTACATATTTTCTCATTAATTAAATTAATTGAAAATAAATGAGAAATTTTGATTAATTTCCATATTCTAATCATAACCGTCTGGATTATCGGAAGTTAATCGAATATCCTAATTAATTTTTATTGTCTCTTGGTAAATAAAATTAAAATCGACAAGATCATAACATCATCCTTTTATGCTGCATCATTCATAAAGGTGACGCACGAGGTCCGAACCCTAAACTAATACGGCGGTCATTATTATTTGACGTCGTTTTAGTCTATGGTCCGATGTATCGTCTACCTTATTAATTAAATATTTTATTAATTTGATTCACCAATTAAATTAGGTCCGTTTAATTAAGGTTAATTTTGAAATTAGAAATCGATTTAAAATTAAGTTAAAGTTCAAAAATGTTTTTTAAAAGAAAATATTTTTGGTACCGATTTCCGGGCGTGTTGGAGTGCTAATCCTTTCCCACGCGTAACCAACTCCCGAACCTTTTTCGAAGTGAATCTCTGGTTTTTCTTTTAAGGTGTCCGGTCTACCTAAGTGACCAATGACGACTCTAATTTATCGTTTTTAAAAGAATTAATATTTTTATGATATTTTCAAAGAGAATTAAATTAATAGTTTCAAAGACTTTTTGCCCCACCACACTTTCAAAATTAATTTCCTGTTTTCCATCTTTCTAAACCTCTCAAAAAGGTCGCTACACTCAGTGGCCTGAAGGTTAGTTAATTATTGCTCACCTTTTTCTTTTCTTCTTTCACCTGTTTATCAATTGGTTGTAACTATGCAGCAATGGCATGTCTATGTTATTCACTGTTGCAAAAATCAAATCCAAATGCTTGCAAAATGATTTAGTGAACTTGAAAGTGTTTTACATTCTTGGATCCATGCCATAGGAACTCAAAGGCAAATGGTTATTTTAGATCCAAGGCAAATATTTTACCGTTTAGAATGCTAGGGGTGCACAATTGGCTTCTGTTTTTAGTTGGAAAACTGTTCTCTGTTTTGTCAGACAAAGAAAATTGCCCGAACACAATACAAGATGTGAAGCTAATTAATGGTGGGAAAATACTTGAAAACAACAGTACAGTTGCGGACTGCAGACTCCAGGTTGGTGAACTTCCGGACGGTGTAATCACGATGCATGTCGTTGTTCGCCTTCCTTTGTCGAACAAAAGCAACGGTAACCGATGACATTTATGTATTTCATATGTTACACCTACTGATGTATTTTTCGGTTGGGGAAGCTTTACAGAGATTTCGAAAGAGTAGCAGATGAAAAACAACATCTGCATTAACTTTTTGTCAATAAAAAGGAAGTGTTCCCAAATGATCATTTCTTCCATTTGATATTGTGCATAAATTTCATAAGATCCATACTTGGAGTACTATTCTGACACATCCCCATGCTTTTTACCCACAGAGAAACAACAGGATGATTCTCGAAAGAAAAGAAGCTGTTTGTGCACAATCTTGTAGCTGGTGCCACTTCCTTCAAAGAAATTTCCTGTTATATTTGTTGTGAAATTGATAATTTTTCACCAACAGGGGTTAGTCCAAATGGTAAGCAGTTTGGTTTTGCTTAAGTAAATTTCAGGTTCAAGAGATTGTTTAAAAAAAATAATCTTTTATTGGAGCAAAATTTATATACTTGAACAAGAAGTTTCGAATAATCTAGCTTTTATCATGTCCATTTTTGGTATAAATAAGAATTAGAAGGGTACATATTCATCAGTTCTTCACCACAGAAGTAAAAAAATACATACTTAAATCAACCTAAATGGTCTTTTTTTTGTCTATAAATTAAATAATAAATCAACCCAAATGATCAAAGAACCCCAAAAAATAAATTTAATCAACCAAACATCACTAAAAGACAACTTTTGCGATCCCATTTTTGGCTCTTAGAGAGGTTTCTCTGCAGAATTATGAGAAGACACCTTGGCGGAATGAGTTTTCTTAGACCCCAAGAAGGAGAAACAACCAGTGGCTGCAGGGATTTTCTTTTCATCGAACACCTTATCCTCACTCTTTTTTGCCTCCTGGTTCTGCTTTTCCATTTTCTTCATTTTCTGCTTATGAAGAGAGCGCATCACGTAAGCTTCTGCGAGGCTAACTCCAACACCAGCTGTCGCCATTGATAGACTGAACTCGTTTAGGTTGAAGATGAAATATTTAGGTATGCTTTGTGTCTGAAAGCACACGATTGAGAATAGGAATAGAATGAAGTATTAGGGAAGTTTGGAAACTGAGATTATATAGGGCATTGGGAGTTGGAGATGGGCGGAACTTTCATGGTGGGGTCGATACTTGATAAGCCTTTAAATTGACTTGCTGGCCAAGGAAATCCATTGGCTGACAGTTTTGAATTTCTCCTTTTTCTCCGTGTAATTTCTGAGAAAGCTTCCAATTTTATTCTACCTTTTTATGTTTTGAGCATTTTAATTTTTTAGGAAATCTATACCATTAATTAAGGGATTATGATCATGATCAATCAATTATTATCTTGATTTTATTTTAAACATCATATCTTTTAATTTTTAAATTATTTACATGATATTAATTAAATCATTAATCATTAAAAACTAATTACATGTTAATATAATAATTAAATAAATTTATATAATTGCACATTTAATCCTTATTACTTAATTATTATATCAATTTAATTTTATTTTTATTTAATTAATAATTTTAATCATTCTTTCAGATTGTGACATATGTAACAATATTATTGGTCTAAAATTTAATTTTTTAATAAATTTATTTTTCTTTAACATATCGTGACATATATCACAATTAGGTCGAAGAAAACTAAATTTCGTATTGTAAGGGTTCAAATATGGTTGGACTAAGATAATAGTAGCTTTCACTGTGCGGTCGATACTCGATAAGCCTTTCCTTTTTGACTTGCTGTCCAAGAAATTCCCACAGGCTGACATTGTTGAATTTTCTTCTTTTTGTCTTGTAATTTCTGAGAAAGAGTCAACTTTGTTTTATTTTATTTTTAATGTTTTTGATCGTGTGGATATTATTTGAGTTGAGTTTGAGTATTTTTTATATTATTTTTAAATATTATTATAATATTTTAGTTTTTATATATTATATATATTTTTCTTATGTGTTTTGTTTTTCTAAAGAATTATAGATATGATTATAAATAGGAAAATAATTATAGTAACGATGACATTTTAATCATATACACCGGATACACTATGCGGTCGGTGTTTTGACGTAACATTGTGTTGACCAAAAGAATATACTTTGGTTTCGCATTTAATGTGCCATCGAAACCTAAAAAATGATAAATAATTTAAGGTTAGATTTAAATAAAATTAATTAGGTAAATTATTAGAAACATCAATAGTATTATTAATTTTATTAAGTGTCTAGATGATAGTATTCGATCATTCGGATGTTATCATAATACACTTGGTAAATTAATAATTTAATAGGTTTTTAAATATTTAATTAATGAAGCCTTATAGGTTAGAACTTAAAATTGACAAGATAATAACCAATCATGCATTTAAAAACTTTTGGGGTAAAATTTATATTTCTTTAAATACGAGTTAAGGTTTCCTATTATAGGATATCTTATTCAAGCTCGTATTTAAAAAAAATATATTTTTTATCCAAAAGGATATCCTCATTCGAACGTTATTCATCTGACAATGACGAATTAAATTAATATTATTATTTAAAATGCCAAAATGTCACGTGCAATTATTAAGGTACCGATCTCGGGCGTTCGTATGGGTCGTCCTTATGCGTAACCGACTCCCGAACCTAAATGTTTTAAAAATGAATCTTTGGTTTGTTTCATAGTGTCCAACCTACCTAAGTGGCCGGTGGCGACTTATACTAATTATTAGGTGTGTTCATATGTAACATATTAAGCGTGTTTACGTATATATATACGTATGTTCATATTTGGTTTGTTTTATTGTTTGCGTATGTTTACATTATGTTTTATTTGTGTTTGTGTGATTAATATAAACTACTTATTATTTATGTTTAAATATATAATTAATTTATTTGTTATCTTCTACTATACAGGAGAACACCATTCGATTGCTAAAGTCCATTCGGTTGATGATGTCCTTCGCACAATTTGCAGTATGTGACTTGGTAAAGTCTTTCACACAATTCGGCATGTGTTGTTTCATTGCTATTCACATAGCCGCACAATGTGTTTGAAATTAAAATTGAAAAGCACGTTAACACATGTGCTATTTAAGTGGGGCACATGTATTGTGTCTTTGAATTTCAAATTAACATGTATTGTTGGTTAGGATAAGTTCAACATTAAAATATTTTTTTTCTTTAATTTTCAGCCATATATTTCAAATGGCAACCCCTCCCTTTATTCTTATATATATGTAATTAAATTATGAAACAAGGTTACACGTTTTGAATGAATATTTAAATTAATATTATAATATAAAAGAATTTAATTGTTATTTAAATATATTTTTTAACTTATAACATCATGTTTAAAATAGTTATTTATTTTCATAAAAATACTTTTTGATATTAATACTAAACGCATATATCTCGAACTAAAACTTTTAAAAAATTTCATTATATTTTTTCACCATAATTTTTAAAAACAATGCTAAACTGGTTTTAAAAAAATTGACGCTTAAACTCAGGCATGCGTCAGCAAAGCTGTGGCGTGCCATGTTTTGATTTCTTTGGGCGTCAATTTGACTCCATTGATTTTTTGTGTGGGTAATCTCAATTATAAATTAATATACAATTAATGTAATAATAAATTAATAGACAATTTAATGTTTCTGATTAATTCTAATAGTAATATATAGAGTTATCATTTCGGTGAAGGTGAAAAATATCTTTAGTAATATATCTAATTTTAATTTTTAAATTTAAAATTTTCATTATTCAATCAATGTTTGATTATGGTTAACTAGAATTGTTCATATATTTTTGTGTTTTTTTTCTTTGTCTTGGATTTAAGACCTATTGAAATTATTTTTTTCTATAGTATTTCCTCCCCTCTAGATAGATGTAGAAAAGGTTTAGTAAAAGAAAAATAATTAATAATATTAAAAATAATATTATTAATATTTTCTTAATTTTTTATAGGACATACATTTTAAAGATAAAACTATTTGAGTTTAAATTTTTTAAAATAAATGTATCATTTTTATTAAAAGTAACTCATTTCAAATATTTTTAATCTTTTAAAGATTTGTACTTTGATTGTTTTCAATTAAAAATAATATAAAATCTAATTAATTATAATTAAATTAAATTATTTAACATTGAAGAACTAAATTCAATTAAATTATTTGAACTGAGTTGTTTTCAATAGTACTCAATAGCAAATGGCCACTTCGCTTTGCACCATCAACCAAGACAAAGAATACTAAGCTCAAAAATCTGATTAACATCCACGTTAACCTCTTTAAATATCGTTTCCTTTTTAATTAATTATAACTTTTATTTTGACGTCCAAAGATATCTTAAGTCAATAAATTTGATTTTCTAATTTAATTAATTAATTTTTATACTCTTAAATTATATCAATCTCGTTACTGACTAATATAATTATTATCACAGATTGTCTTTCACCAAATTAGGCATTTTGTTTAATAAATTAGTATCTTTTAATAATACGACGGTGGGTCAATTTAGATGATGCAGTCTTGTCATGTAGCACCTCGCTTCTACAGGAAGGATGCTTGATTTTTAACCGTAATTTCGAAATCGATGAAAGCAAAATAGTAACAACAAAGACTATACATATAAGAAGAGAGGATGAACCGATGAAAGAGTTCAGAAACATCTTAGAGACATGATCATTTTTCTAGTTGTGAATATGAACGAGATTTACGTGGTATTTACAGATAACATGTTTGCCTATATGTACCTTTCACTGGAGTGATATTCAGTGATCAACATGATCAAAAAGTTTCGAATAAACAATATTGGCATCGATATTTTCCATCTTTCTTCTGCTCTTCTACCGGAGTGACTTTATTATTGCAGGAGGGGCAGGACATGGCTTAACCGGAGAACAATATACTGATTTTTCCTTGTTCATTGCATATAAAATACATATCAGGCAGTGAAAGGCAACTCCATGCCTTCATAGACAATTAGGTGACATGTAATATTTCCAAGGAAGGATCTTCATCCAACTCAATATCTCCATATGCACTAAGTACTGTAGCGAGGATGTAAGCATCCACCTCAAAACCTTCTGCTTCCATATGATACATGAGCTGCAAAGCCTCTTGACATAGTCTGTTCCTTGCATAACCCATTATCATGGCCTTCCATGAAACCAAATTTTTTTTTTCTGAAATGCAGTCAAAATCACGAAAAGACTCTGATAAGAAGCTGCATTTGGTATATATATGAATCAATGCACTGCCCGCAAACACATTAAAGAAGGCAGGAGTTTTATTAGCAAAGGAGTGAACTAACTTCTCTTTCGTAACAGTTCCAAGCTCAGCACTTGCTTTCAAAGCTGAAGAATAGGTAAATGAGTTAGGTTCTACACCTTCCTCCATCATCTCCTTCATAAATTCAAGAGCCTCCGTCTCATGCTCTTGTATAACCAGAAATCATGGCAGTCCATGGGACAACATCCCTAAGTCGCATTTGTTGGAGGACTTCAGAGGCAATATCATACCCTCACATTTACAATAGATGTAATGATCCAGATCTATTGTATCCGAGTGTCGGGTTAACCCGAGGGGTTGGGCTTCGGTTTTGGACTCGAGTTTGTGTAGTTTGGGTCTTGTTGAGCCATAGGCTTATTGGTCTTTGAGTGATGTTGGGTTTTAGGAGTTTTGAGTTGGGGGCATTCTTGTAATTTCCTAATTGGATGAAAGTTGGGTTGAATGGGAGAGAGGTTTAATTTCTCCTGTAGAGAATGACCTCATTCTTCTTTCTCTTTTCTCCCTTGTTCCTTCCTTGGTTGCAAGAGTGAGAGTTGATGTTAAAGGTTTGATCTTTGGAGGTTTTTTGGAGAATCTCGTTTTAGTGTTAGAAGGAGAGTTAAAGGGCTAGTTGTGATCTATAAAACAAGGTAAAGATATGTGGTTTTGGTGTTAGATGGAGGTTCTTGTGGAGTTTTGGGTTGAGCTCGAGATTGAGTTTTTAGAGCTTTAATCTCAGTCCTTTAGTGTTCTTAGTCCTTGAAGAATCATCCTAAGTTCTTCCTAACCTGTTCTTTATCTTTCTCTTGTAGAGAAAGAAGGTGGTGAGTCATCAACAAGCTTGGGTAGAAGAAGAGCTTGACAAGAGAAAAGCTCGGGTTGTTGCTGTTTTGCTAAGAGGTTGGTACTCTCAACTCTTCTAATCATTATGCATTTCATGGTAGGAACCATTCATAGGGTTTTGGTGTATGTGTGCTTGGTTTGAGCTTGACATGCTTTAATTGTAAAATTCGTATCTTTGTGTTAGAGGGCTGAAAAATGATGTTAAAACACCCTAAACTTCCTTATGATTGAATAGAAATACTTTAAAATCGTTTCAGACGAGTTTAGGGCTGAATCTTTAGAAGTTTTTAAGTGCAGAACTGAAATTGTGCAGGGGTATCGAACCATGATTCGATACCAAACCCTCTAGTGGCATAATTGCATCGATACCGGTATCGAATCTGGAGGGCCTCCTTCGTTAACCTTTGATGTGGGTCAACGGGTATCGATGCCTGTATCGATACCCATGTTTCGATATCATCTTTGGGTGGGTACCGATGCAGGGTGTTTCGATACCCTACCTAAGGGTATCGTTACCCCTGTGTATTTTGGCCAAGTTGAGTAGAGAATTGGGGCTCGATGGTTTTAATAAATACTTCCATTAATCTAAGAGCTGGTAAACGAATTATCGAACTAAAATTGGTAATTATAAACCCGAAAGACTTAAGTATGATAAGCCTTAATATATCTTATTGTGATAAGATCCTAGGTGGTTCGTTTGTGTGGTATGAGTCCTTGTGTGTTAGAAATCTGGATATCCATAAGTGTTGCAACATGTTGAAGGCCATCCGATGTAACATGCCAGGTGATGATTTGAAGACTTTTATTCCGAGTGTTGGGCGGCCTCACTCGAAGATGTTCGATGTAACATTCTGAGCATGAGGTTGGTTGGGCGGCCTTCACCCTTTTCCAAACGTTGGACGACCTTGTTCAAAAATGTCCGATGTAACATTCCGGGAATAGGGTTTAAGGCGGCCTCAATCCTGAGTGTAGGATCCCGATGCTGTGTGGACGCGAGCATCACTCTTGTGTGTTGACTTATATGATTTGTATATGCTATGTGCGATAATATACATTTATTTATGTCATGTGTTAGGCAAGCATGCTAGACCATCATACCATGTACGAGATCTATATGTCATACTTTACTGCTTCTGATATGCATGATGTTGGTCGAGTTCGGCGTATCCACTAAGCTTTCGCAGCTCATCGTTCGAAATATGTTTTCGTACGTAGGTTAGGTGGAGCCGATTCGTGGAGCACCATCGAGGTTCGAATATCAGCATCGAGTGTGTTGTCAAATTACACTTATTAGATATAGTGGGAATAGTACTGTGTCGAACCCTATATGTAATTTTTGTTACTCTATTATTTAATTTGGGTCGAATGTTTAAATAGTTATGTAATGTTTTGGAGCTCCGATTTCTTTAAACTATTTTGGGATTATGTTTTAACTTCTTTTGGATTTTATGAATTACGTTGGACTTGGATTTGTTTTACTTGTTGGACTTTGAAAGTAATTTTGAAATTCAGGTTTTGGGCCGAAGGCCCAATGTGACATCCGGTTCATAGTGTTACATTTAGTGATATTAGAGCCTAGGTTAAGTCGGTTCTAGGAAGTCCCCGAGGGAGTCTAGAATGTATATAGGTGTTAGACAAGTACTTGCCCACGAGTCGATGTAGTACTTCTTTTAAAAGCTGAAATTTTGATGGTGTAATCCTATTTGTGGTTGTTGTTGTGCAGAAGCTGTTAAGCATGCCCAGACGTGTGAGAGATCAGGAGAAGAGCCGGGTTTCTCGAGGAGAAAACTCCGACTATGAGTATAAGTCCGATGAGGAGGTGTCATCGGATGATGCAGTTGATGAGGGGGCCAACTACTTTGCTCAGTTGAACCGTACTCTGCGCAGGATAGTGAGAGCTATATCGAGGCCATCTTCTACGCCTCGTGAGGCACCGGTTGAGAGGGTGTGGAGACAGGTGTTGTTGACTTCTTTGGTACGGTACAGGATAATCCTATACAAGCGGATTAGTGGTTGCACGACACAAGATGGATCATGAGACAGATGAGGCTGAGATCCGAGAATAAGCTATCGTGTGTGTTGTCGCTTTTGAAGGGTAACGCGAGAGAGTGGTGGGAGACGATTGAGCAAGGTTGGTATCCCCATCGTCCCAAGTGGAAGGACTTTCTTGAGGAATTTGAGGGCAAGTACGTGGGTGAGACCCACATCAACGCCTTGAGGGAGCGGTTTACTTATCTTGTTTAGGGGAACCGTTCGGTCTTTGCTTATAAGCAAGAGTTTCTGCAGATGAGCCAGTATTCCCCGAATCTTATTGCTATCGAGAAGATGAGCTGTAAGAGGTTCTTAAGAGGTCTGAGTAAGGAGATCTAGACTTATCTCATTGCTAGACCACCTAAGGTGTTTTCAGAGTTAGCTACCAGTGCTAAGTCCCTTGAGTAGGTTCAGGGTTTAACCTATGGGCCATCTATTGGCCAAGGAGTCTCCGGTGGAGCCAGTTAGAGTCATACGGGTAACTCTTAGTCTCACTCCGGTAGGAATAGTAACCATTGAAACCAGAACAGAAGAGCATCGAATCAGGGTTGGAATTCATATCAGAGGTCAGAGTTTGTGGAACGTAGGAGGCAGTCTGTGCCTTCTTCTGTTGGGGGTCCAGAGAGTTTACAGAAGAGTATCAGTGTCAGTGTTCAAACTTGTAGGCGTTGTGGCCGGAGCCACCGCAGAGAGTGTTGGGGCAATGCAGAGTTTGTTTTCAGTGTGGGTCTCTAGATCATCTTGTGAGGGACTATCCTGAGGCTGTGACGTCTCTTACCGATCAGGCTCAGAGGTCGGTGTTCCAGGCTCATAGGGGTCATGGTTTTGCACGTGTCAAAGCTAGTTATGCTTCAAGAGGCACCTTCCAATCCACTGCTAGAGCACCGACGAGACAATATGTTGTAAGGGCACAGGAGGACTGTGTTGCTACCGATGTGATGTCAGGTACGTTCAGTTTGTTTTCTGTACCTATAGTTGCTCTTATGGATTCTGGGTTTACTCACTCGTATATCTGTAGTGGGATATCTCAGCACTAGGGGTTACCAGTGAAGGATCTAGAGATAAGGGTCTGTGTGACAAGCCAGTTGGGGTTGGATGTGTTGGTGGACAAGGTGTATCGAAGGTGTCCGATCGAGGTGCAAGGATCTGTCTTCGCAGCCGATCTTATGGTTTTGTTGTTTCAGGAGTTCGACGCAATCCTAGGGATGGATTGGTTGTTCGAACATGATACAAGTTTGGGATATAGATCTAAGAGTTTGAAGTTACGAGTGGCCGGTGGTTCTAAGCTCGTGGTGAGAGGTGAGAGAAACCCGTGTTTCTCGAATGTGGTATCAACGTTGACAGCTCAGAGGTTGATCCAGCAAGGTTGTGAGGATTTCTTAGCTCACGTGGTGGATGTAAGGGCCGAGAGTCCGGTGTTGGAGAGTTTAAGGACAGTTTATGAGTATCTTGATGTGTTTTCAGAGGAGTTGTCTGGTTTACCTCCCGACCGTGAGTTGTAGTTCCAGATAGAGGTATTATCAGGGACGGCACCGGTGTCTATAGCACCGTGGGGAGATCCAGGAGTTGTCTATAGCACCGACGGAGATGAGGGAGCTAAAATAGCAGATCCAAGAGTTGCTAGAAAGAGGTTTTATCAGGTCGAGTGTGTCACCGTGGGGAGCATCGATTTTATTTGTTAAGAAGAAGGACGGATCGATGAAGATGTGCATCGACTACCGTCAGCTCAATAAGGTCATGATCAAGAATCGTTATCCTCTGCCTAGGATCGATGATCTGTTTGATCAGTTAAGGGGTGCCCGTGTATTTTCTAAGATAGATCTATGGTCTTGGTACTATCAGTTGAAAGTGGTGGATGAGGATGTCCAAAAGATCGCTTTTAGGACGCGGTACAGACATTATGAGTTTCTAGTGGTGCCGTTTGGGCTCACGAATGCACCTGTAGCTTTTATGGACTTGATGAACCGAATCTTTCAGCCGTATCTAGATCAGTTTGTGGTTATGTTCATCGATGATATCTTGGTGTATTCACGCTCAGAGGAGAAGCATGACTACCACCTAAGGGTTGTTCTTCAGGTTTGTAGGCATAGGCGTCTGTACGCCAAGTTCAGTAAGTGTGAGTTTTGGTTGTCTGAGGTGGCGTTTTTTGGCCACATAGTTGTCGCAGATGAAATCTGAGTAGATCCTCAGAATAACCAAGCTGTGGTGGATTAGAAACCACCGAGGAATGTATCAGAAGTCCGTAGCTTTCTTAGACTTGTCGGATACTATAGGAGGTTCATTAAGGGTTTTTCGATCATAGCGACACCTTTGACCAAGTTGCTTTAGAAGGGTGTCCCTTTTGTGTGGAATGAGAGAAAAAATAGAGTTTTGAGTAGTTGAAAGCCTATCTGACAGAGGCACCAGTCTTGATGCAACCAAAACCGGGAAAAGATTATGTGGTGTTTAGTGATGCTTCCTTAAATGGGCTAGGTTGTATGCTTATGCAAGAGGGTAAGGTGGTTACTTACGTCTCGAGGCAGTTGAAACCCCATGAGAGTAACTATCTTACACATGATATGGAGGCATTATCTCAATAGGGAGAAATGCTACATCTACACCGACCACAAGAGTTTGAAGTATCTGCTTACCCAGAAAGAGTTGAATCTAAGACAACATCGGTGGATAGAGTTGTTAAAGGACTATGACTGTATCATAGAGTTTTATCCCGGCAAGGCGAACATGGTCGTCGATGCTTTGAGTATAAAGTCCATATCGGACTTGAGAGCTTTGTTTGCTCGGTTGAGGATGACCGATGATGATAGGTTGTTGGCTGAGTTGCGTGTGGAGCCCACGCTTGTTTAGGAGATAAAGAGAGCTCAGGTGTTAGATGAGGAGTTGGTAGCTCAATTAGAGGTTGTTCAGAGAGGTGAGTCATCAGACTTTGAAATACGAGATGATGGTTTCTTGTACTTTCAGGGTCGATTGTGTGTTCCCGCCTTGAAGGATCTGAGGGATCGTATCTTGAGGGAAGTTCATCGTAATCTGTTTTCTATTCATCCGGATAGTAACAAGATGTATCAGGATCTTTGTCCTTTCTTTTGGTGGCCGTACATGAAAAGAGATGTGTCAGAGTTTGTGACAAGGTGTTTGGCATGTCAGCAAGTGAAGGCGGAACATCAGGTTTGCTTCAGCCTATCCATATTCCGCATTGGAAGTGGGATCATGTGACCATTGACTTTGTCACTGGTTACCGATGATATTGAGGAAGCATGATGCTATTTGGGTTATAGTTAACCGGTTGACCAAGTTGACTCACTTCTTACCGGTGAGGATGAACTTCAGTTTGGAAAAGTTAGCTTGGTTGTACATTAAGGAGATCGTGAGGTTGCATGGTGTACCTTCATCGATCATATCGGATAGGGACCCGAGGTCACGGCGAGGTTGTGGAGATCTATCCATGAGGCTTTAGATACCAAGTTGCACTTCAGTACAGCTTTTCATCCTCAGACTGATGGACAATCTGAGAGAGTTATTTAGGTCTTGGAGGATATGCTTTGGTGTTGTGCGGTAGACTTTGCTCGTAGTTGGGAGGAGCAGTTGTCGTTAGTAGAGTTTGCTTACAACAACAGTTATCAGTCGAACATCAAGATGGCTCCTTTTGAGTCCTTGTACGGGCGGAGGTGTAGGACACCTTTGTGTTGGACAGAGCTCAATGAGAGAAAGATAGTGGGTTCGGAACTTGTTAAAGAGACCGAAGAGAAGGTCCAGGTCATAAAAGAAAGGTTACAAGTAGCTTTTGATAGACAGAAAGCTTATACGGATAAGAAACGTAAGATAATCGAGTATGAGCTTGGTGAGAAAGTTTTCTTAAGGTATATCCATGGAAAGGTACCATCAGATTTGGTCGCAAGGGAAAGTTGAGTCCAAGGTATATCGGGTTGTATGAGGTTCTTCAGAGGGTTAGACCGGTGGCTTATCGGCTAGCTTTGCCTCCAGAGTTGGCACGTATACACGATGTGTTCCACGTGTCTATGTTGAGACGTTACCGTTCCGATCCTTCTCATGTGGTTCAGCTTGAGGAAATCGAAGTCAATATGGATTTGACTTACGAGGAAAGGTCTATCGGAATCGTGGATAGAGGAGTTAAGTAACTTCGGAATAAGTGTATACCCTTGGTAAAGGTTTTATGGAGGAATCACAGAACCAAAGAGGCAATGTGGGAATCAGAGAAGGATATGAGAGCTCAGTATCCCTATTTCTTCCTAACAGGTAAATTTCGAGGATGAAATTTTTTTTAAGAAAAAGAGAGTTGTAACGACCCGGATCTCTTGTGTCCGAGTATCGGGTTAACCCGAGGGGTTGGGCTTCGGTTTTGGGCTCGAGTTTGTGTAGTTTGGGCTTTGTTAGGCCATAGGCTTGTTGGGCTTTGAGTGATGTTGGGTTTTAGGAGTTTTGAGTTGAGGGCATTCTTGTATTTTCCTAATTGGGTGAAAGTTGGGTTGAATGAGAGAGGGGTTTAATTTCTCCTGCAGAGAATGACCTCACTTTTCTTTCTTTCTTCTCCCTTCTTCCTTCCTTGGTTGCAAGAGTGAGAGTTAATGTTAAAGGTTTGACCTTTGGAGGTTTGTTGTAGAATCTCGTTTTAATGTTAGAAGGAGAGTTAAAGGGCTGGTTGTGATTTATAAAACAAGGTAAGGATGTGTGATTTTGGTGTTAGATGGAGGTTCTTGTGGGGTTTTGGGTTGAGTTTGGGATTGAGTTTTTAGAGCTTTAATCTCAGTCCTTTAGTGTTCTTAGGCCTTGAAGAATTATCCTAAGTTCTTCCTAACCTGTTCTTCATCTTTTTCTTGTAGAGAAAGAAGGTGGTGAGACATCAACAAGCTTGGGTAGAGGAAGAGATTGACAATAGGAAAGTTCAGGTTGTTGTTGTTTTGCTAAGAGGTTGGTACTCTCAGCTCTTCTAATCATTATGCATTTCATGGTAGGAAGCATTCATATAGTTTTGGTGTATGTGTGCTTGGTTTGACCTTGACATGCTTTAATGGTAAAATTCGTATCTTTGTGTTAGAGGGCTGAAAAATGATGTTAAAACACCTTAAACTTCCTTAAGATTGAATAGAAATACTTTGGAATCGTTTTAGGTGAGTTTGGGCCTAAACCTTTAGAAGTTTTTAAGTGCAAAACTGAAATCGTGCAGGGGGTATCGACACCGGTGGCCCGTGTATCGATACCCCTGAGAGAAATTTAGGCTTGAGGAACAAGGGTATCGAACCATGGTTCGATACCAAACCCTCTAGTGGCATAATTGCATCGATACCGGTATCGAATCTGGAGGGCCTCCTTCGTTGACCTTTGAGGTGGGTCAACGGATATCGATGCCTGTATCGATACCCATGTTTTGATACCATCTTTGGATGGGTATCGATGCAGGGTGTTTTGATACCCTACCTAAGGGTATCGTTACCCTTGTGTATTTTGGCCAAGTTGAGTAGAGAATTGGGGCTCGGTGGTTTTAATAAACACTTTCATTAATCTAAGAGCTGTAAAAAGAATTATCGAACTAAAATTGGTAATTATAAACCCGAAAGACTTAAGTATGATAAGCCTTAATATATCTTGTTGTGATAAGATCCTAGGTGGTTCGTTTGTGTGGTATGAGTCCTTGTGTGTTAGAAATCTAGATATCCATAAGTGCTGCAACACGTTGAAGGCCATCCGATGTAGCATGCTAGGTGATGATTTGAAGACTTTTATTCCGAGTGTTGGTCGGCCTCACTCGAAGATGTTCGATGTAACATTCCGAGCAAGAGGTTGGTTAGGCGACCTCCACCCTTTTCCGAACGTTGGACGGCCTCGTTCGTAGATGTCCGTATAACATTCCGGGCATAGGATTTGAGGGCAACCTCAATCTTGAGTGTAGGATCCTGATGCTGTATGGACGTGGGCCTCACTCTTGTGTGTTGACTTGATATGATTTGTATATGCTGTGTGCGATAATATACATTCATTTATGCCATGTGTTAGGCAAGCATGCTAGACCATTATACCATGCACGAGATCTATATGTCATGCTTTACTGCTTATGATATGCATAATGTTGGCCGAGTTCGGCATATCCACTGAGCTTTAGTAGCTCAGCGTTCGAAATGTGTTTTCGTGTGTAGGTTAGGTGGAGCCAGTTCTGTGGTCTAGCATGGATACGCTGAGATGGTCTAGCATGCTTGCCTAACATATGAAATAAATAAGATGTATGTTATCGCACATAGCATATACAAATCAACAGATCACACAAGGTAGTGAGGCCCGCGTCCACACAACATCGGGATCCTACACTACGAGTAGGGCCCGTGTCTATACAGCATCGGGATCTTACATCCGGGATGATCGTTAAATCATCACCCGGAATGTTACATCGGATGGCCTCGACGTGTTGCAACACTCATGGATATTCGAATTTCTAACACACAAGGACTCAAACCACACAAACGATCCACCTAGGATCTTAGCACAACAAGATATATTAAGATTATCTCAATTTTGTATTTCAGGGTTAAAATCTTCAATCTTAGTTAATAATTCATTTCATGGTATTTAAATTAACGAGACTATTTATTAAAATCATCGAGCTCCGATTTTTTATTCAAACTTTGCCAATTTACACAGTGTTATCGATACCCTTATGTGGAGTATCGAAACACCTTGCATCAATGCCCATCCAAAGAGGGTATCGAAACACGGGTATCGATACCAATATCGATACTCTTTGACCAAGTCAAAAGTCAACGAATAAGGCTTCTCCATTCGATACCAGCATTGAATAACGAGCAAAATCCGAGGTCACTAGAGAAATTGGTATCGAACCATGGTTCGATACCCCTAGCCAAAAGCTAATTTCTCTCTCTGCAGGTTTCACTTAGAAATTTCTAACGATTCGACCCCAAACTCAACATAAACGATCCTAAAGTGTTCCTACTCATTATAAGGGTTGTTTAGAGTATTTTACCATCAGTTTTCAGTCAAATAACACATTAACACGAATTTCACCATTAAAGCTTAACAAGCTCATTCAACCAACTAACATGCATCAATTTACATGTAATGCAATCTACCATGATATGAATGATATTAGGAAGAGTTAGGAGTACCAACCTCAAGCACACAGCAACCAAAACCCAAACTCACTCTTTCAAGCTCTTTTCTTTGCCCAAACTAGATGATGGATCTCCAACTTCTTCCTCTACAAGAAAGGGATTAAAAACAACCTCTTAGACACCTCTATGGATGTTTCTAACTCTTAAAAACATCATGAAAATCATAGAAACGACCCTCTAAACTTCAATCCCGGATTTCCAACAAACCCTCTCTTTTTCACCAAACCAAACAACTCATACCTTGTTTTGTAGATCAAGAACAACTCTCAAACTTATCCTTCTGACACAAAACGTGATTTTTCAGCAAAATCTACAAGATCCAACCTTTTACTATCTACTTCCTTGCTTCTAAGGGGAACATAAGTGGAAAAAGAGAAGAATGAGATCATCCCTGCAGAAAATAAAACCCTCATCCCCTTCTCTTTCTCATATAATAGATAAATACCAAAATACCCTTACTAAACCAAGCCCAACTCTCAACCCAACAAGATTAAGGCCCAAAACCACTAAACCCGGGAACCAAAACCGAAGTCCAAACTCTCGGGTTAAACTGACGCTCGGATCTGAATCCAGTTCGTTACAACTCTCACTGCCTTAGAGAAAATTTCGTCCTCAAAATTTACCTAAGGGAAATAAGTGCGAAAAGAGCAACCTCATTCAGTCCTATAGACCTTGGACTTAACTTGCCCCTTTTTTTTCAAACGGATAATCCCTTTCCACGGTGACACTTTCAAGAACACTTTTTCTCCCACCTCATACTCTATTTTTATCAGTTTCAAATCCACATACGATTTTTTCCTATCTGAAGCTGTCCTAACCCAATCACAAATCAACTTCAATTTCTCAGTTGTCCCCTTTAGTATAACCGACATCGATATTAATTTTTAACCTGCTTTTGTCCAACTAAACGGAGTTCTGCATTTTTTGTCATACAAAGCCTCATACGGATCCATCTAAATACTCGAATGATAACTATTGTTATACGCAAACTCAACCAACGATAGATGTTTCTCTCAAGTATCCTGAAAATCAATGATACAACATCGGAGCATATCCTCGAGAATCTGAATAACTCTCTATGACTGTCCATCTGATTGAGGATGATATGAAGTAATGAAATCCAAACGGCTACTCAAAGCACTGTGTGAACACTCTCAAAATCTGGCTGTGAATCTTAAATATTTTTCAAACATAACCGGTTTCGACTCACTATGCAGTCTCGCAATCTTACTGACGTATAATTCTACCAACTTATCAAACGAGTAAGTCGTATGAACAACAATAATGTGAGCACACTTCATTAAGCGATTGGCTATAACTCAAACTGATATTCTGCTTTAATTCTCTAAAAAACCATACACTTATTCACATAGTCGACAACATCTCTCTTCAGACCAAGCTAGAAGTACTCATCCTTCAAACCACGGTATATCTTCTTACTACCTAAATGTGTAGCAAAAAGACTATTATATGTTTCAAACGGAATCATACGTCTCCCATCACTTTCATTCGACACAACAACTCTGTATCTGAAACGCAATATACCATCATCTCTGAACTGTACTCTATAGATCTTCCTTCGGCTACAGCATGTACGTGAGGTACCAAAGGTCTATATGACAGTTGTTTCTCTCTAACCAACTGACTCAAAATAGTTCTAACCTGAAGCCCGACTACCAAGCCACCATCACCTGATACGTTCAATCTAGAAAACATAACTCTCAACTCAAAAACTGCTTTCCTACAAGGCATCTGCTACTATATTGAATTTACCCGGATAGTACTAAATCTTGAGGTCATAGTCCTTCAATAACTCAAGTCATCTGTGCTTCCTCGGATTCAACTCTTTCTATGTCATCAGATACTTCAACTCTTGTGATTTGTGTACACTGCGCATCTCTCACCATACAAATAATGCCTCAATATCTTCAAGGCAAACACAACTGCGGCTAACTCAATATCATGGGTCGAATAATTGTGCTCATGGTTCTTCAACTGTCTTACAACGTAAGCTATAACTTTTTCATCTTGCATAAGCACACAACTTAGCCCTACATACGAAGCATCACTGTATATCACATACTCCTCCCCTAACACTAATTGTATCAAAATCGACGCATCTATCAAAACTTCTTTCAGTTTCTCAAAGGCTTATTGTCTTACATCTGACCACTCAAACTGCACATTTTTCTGACGCAACTTAATCAAAGGAGCAGCTATCTTCGAAACTCCATTCACAAACTTCCTATAGCAACCTGCTGAGCCTAAGAAACTACGAATCTCTATGACAGACTTTGTTTGCTTCCAACTCACAATTGATTCAATCTTCTTAGGATCTACTTTAATCCCTTCAGCTGACACTACATGTCCTAACAAAACAACTTCCCTAATCTAGAACTCACACTTGCTCAGCTTGGCATACAACCGATGATCCAACAAAGTCTGCAATACTAGCCTCAAATGTTTGTCATGGTCTTCCTCAATACGTGAGTACGTCAATATGTCATCAATGAACATAACCACAAACCGATCGAAGTGCTCGCAGAAAATTCTATTCATCATGTCCATGAAAAGAAGCTGGTTCATTAGTCAACCCGAAAGACATAACCAGAAACTCATAGAAACCATACCTTGTACAGAAAGTTATCTTCAGCACCACGACTTCTTTCACCTTCAACTGATAGTACCATGGTCTCAAGTCTATCTTGGAAAACACATTAGCACCTCTAAGATGATCAAACATATCATCAGTTCTCGACGATGGATACTTGTTCTTCATTTTCAACTAATTCATCTGTCTATAGTCGATGCACATCCTCATACTACCGTCTTTCTTCTTCACAAAGAACACGGGCGTGCCCTAAGGAGAAGAATTCAGCCGGATACAACCTCTATCTGATAGTTCTTGCAACTGAGTCATCAACTCTTTTAGTTCTTTCGGTACCATACGATACGGAGCAATCGAAATAGGAGCAGAATCTGAATACATCTTTATGACAACTCAAGCTCTCTATCAGATGGCAAACCAGAAAAATCTTTTGGAAACACACTTGGAAAAATCACACACCGTCTTGATATCCTGTTGTCTAACTTCATTCATGTTATGGTTCATCATATATGCTAGGTATGCCTCACAGCCTAACTCAACTAACCTCTGAGCCTCTAGGGCCGAAAGAACATTCAACAAGAACTTCACATTCTCACTTACAACCATAATCTAATGGTCATCTGTTAGCCTCAAATAAATTCTCTTGGTCTTAAAGTCAATCCTAGCCCTATGCTCTATCAGTTAATCGATACCCAAAATCACATCAAAACCGTAGAATGACAATTCCATCATATCAACTGGGAACACATACTCTTGAACTATCTATGGACCTCGTCTGTACATCTTTCTAACAATTATGGTATCTCCGAAGAATTAGTAAGACCAACGCCTATATCTAGTGTCTCACGAGGTATATCCAACATTCTAGCATGCCCCCTCAGCTATAGGAACTCCTGCTCGTACTCAGAGACCGTACGGATACCTTGCACAAGATGGGTGAACTGATCTCTCAACCGATTCATGTGAATCTCGCCCACATACTTTTTCTCAAACTTATCCAAAAGTAGTTCATGCTGACTGATCAGGGTAACACTCTATGTAAATAGTTTCCTACCATTTCCTTGCGTTCTCCTTGAGCAGAGGAAGAAAACAAGACAGCTTATCCTCGGACCTCAACCTCGTCTACCTTATGATCCACGAGTATCACGAAGCCACTTATCCGCCCTTACAGGATTATCTTAGCCATAACCCAAGAAATTCGTAGCACCCTACTTGCGAACCCTCTCGATAGGTGCCTCACATGGGGTAGGTGCATACCTCGGAATAACTTTCACTATCCAACCCAAAGCACGCTGCAAATGGGTAAAATAATTTGCCCCTTTCCTAACCCCTCCCTCAGACTCGTCCACACCATGCATAAACAACAACAACAAACAAGATTACACCATCGAAATTTCAGCTTTAAGGAAGGAACACTATTGACTTGTGGGTCGTACTTGTCTAACACCTATACAACACACTAGACTCCTTGAGGATTTCCTAGAACCGACTCAACCTGGTCTCTGATACCACTAAATGTAACACCCCGATCCGGATGTCATATTGGGCCTCCGGCCCAAAACCTGTATTTCAAAATTTTCTTTCCAAAGCCCAATAATAAAGTCAATATAAGTCCAAATACGATCCATAAAATTTATTTAATTTAAAACATAAGACCAAAATATTTTTAAGTAACCAGAGCTCCAAAATATTACAATCCATTTAAAACATTCGACCCAAATTAAATAGACAGGGTTACAAATTACATATAGGGTTCAACATAGTACTAGCCCATTATATCACTAACTATACACTGACACGAAGAAAATGCTGAAATCCCAACCTTGATGGTGCTCCACGGAACCGACCTACCTAAACAACGCACGAAAACACATTTCAAACGCTAAGCTACGAAAGCTTAGTGGATACGTCGAACTCGGCCAACATCATGCATAACATAAGCAGTAAAACATGGCATATAAATTTCGTGCACTATATGATGGTCTAGCATATTTGCCTAACACATGGCATAAGTGAGATGTTTGTTATCGCACACAGCATATACAAATCAACAGATCACAAAAGGTAGTGAGGCTCGCATCTACACAGCATCGGGATCCTACACTACGAGTAGGGCTCACGTTCATACATCATCGGGATCCCATACTCATGGATGAGGCCCGCGTCCACAAAGCATCGGGATCCTACATCTGGGATTGAGGTCTGCGACCATACAGTATCGGGATCCTCCAAATCCCATACTCGAAATGTTGCATCGAATATCTTTGAATGAGACCCTCGTCCACACAGCATCGGGATCCTACATCCGAGATGGTCGTCAAATCATCACCCGAAATGTTATATCGGATGGCCTTCGATGTGTTGCAACACTCATGGATATTCGGATTTCCAACACACAAGGACTCAAACCACACAAACGATCCACCTAGGATCTTAGCACAACAAGATATATTAAGATTATCTCAATTTAGTCTTTTCGGGTTAAAATCAGCAATCATAGTTAACAATTCATTTCAAGGTATTTAAATTAATGAGAGTATTTATTAAAATCATCGAGCTCCGATTTTCTATTCAAACTTGGCCAATTTACACAAGGGTATCGATACCCTTATGTGGAGTATCAAAACACCCTGCATCGATGCTGATAAGTGCCTAAAAGCCCTCATATTTTATATCATTTTCCATTCAATTATTCCTAATAAAGACAGAATTAGAGGCGATAATAGATATTTCTGCGTATTTTCTATATTTCACCATCCGAATACGAATTTCATGAATTTATCTATTATTTAGCATAAAAAAGATGCATTTGCTGGTTTTCTTTCTTATATAGGAAATTGCATCATAGGACTTGCCAAACAAGAAGATGGATGATGGAAGCTGAAGCTGAAATGCAGAAAAGCATCCGTCTCGACAGCATTTTGGGGATGCGGCAGTGCCGGGAAAACAAATATTGATATTATAGGCGATCTAAAGAGAAAAATAAGGTGGATATTTTAAGACAAGCGGTATAAAAATCGAAGTTGGGAAACACACGAAAAGTCAAAGTCAAAGGCCACAGGGAAAAAGAATCCTTATAGGAATAAACTAGGAAATAAAATAAATATCTTTTATTTATGGGCTTAACTTGTGTTTCACTCCAAGTTGTATTCCTACTTTGGAAAGGTTTGCCCTAGGCCAAGCCTATATAAACCATAACCTATGTAGAGAGGAGGATATAACCCTAGACCTTAGAATCTTCTTTGTTTTCATTATTCTTCTAAGGCTTAGGTGAAAGTTGTCGAGTATTTGTGAGAGGATATTGAACTTTTTTTCTTGTTTCAATGCAATAAAATATCAAGGTTTGCTTATTCTTTGTTACTCTTTGTTCTTGCATTCAAGCTTGGGAAAGAAGTTTGTGAGTAATCCATTTATCTAATATCGGGAGAGTTAGATTCACGAAAGAAATAAGTACGGTATTTCAATCGGGAAATACTAACTCGGCCTAGGGATAGGTTAGAGTTTCAGCGGCTAAAAGAAGTGTGGGATTGATTGATGATTACAATTGATTCACGCCGGGAGGTATCATCAAGGACTGGTCATCAATAGTACTTCGACTTAGGGATAAGCGGAGTCATCAAAGGACACTTTACCGAACTTTGATAAAGTCCACCCAAGAATAAAGGATTGCTGCGACGGACGAAGCTCATCAATGTCGAGGCAGTAGACTACAGTTCTGCCGAGACAGTGTTGAGCGATTACATTGGAAAGAAACAAGTCAATTGAATCCACTATACAGCACAACTGGATCTTGTCCACTTTCTTTATCTGATTATTTTCTTATTTAGTTTTCAAGTTATTTAGTTTACTCAATCCAAAATCATTTGTGTTCTTTATTTTATTTCTTTTACAAAGCAAGAAGACGAAAGAAGGCATATTAAGTAGACCAATCCCTGTGGAGACGATATCTGATAATACTTATCACTTTTATTACTTGCGACGTGTTTACTTGCACTAATTGCGCACTTTTGACACGCAACAAGTTTTTGGCGCCGTTGTCGAGGATTGACAACTAAATTTTGTTTTCTTTATTTTCCTACACTACTATTTTAGGAAATTAGTTTAATTATTTTTGAGTTATTTTTTCTTAGGAAATAAGTTTAATTATGTTTGATTTATTTTTTTAGGAAAGAATTTCAAGAAGTAGAAGCCATGAAGCATATAAAACGACCCTAAAATCGAGCTCATCGTCCCGCTCAAGGAGGTTGCCTCGGCGGCAAGTTGCCAGGGCGGAAGGTTACCTCGGCGGAAAAATATGAAGGAGGGCTTGCCACCCAAGAATATATAATGACGGGTTTATGTCACTAGAACTTAATTTCCCCCGTTTTATTTCATACATTTTCATTATTTTTTTCCAGTGCATTTTTTTAGTTTCTTCCTCAACAAACTCCACACAAACTGATGACCCTCAGGATACAGAAGAGGCAAAGACGTGATATAAATATGGTTTTATCTTTTCCTTGTCTGTTAATTTTTATCTTGTCTTTTATTGTTGCCTTATGATCAGATACATGCATTGAGGATAATGCATCCCTCGAGTTTGGGGGAGTATTGATACTATTTTCTGCCTTATAAAAATATTTTTCATGCATGGAAATTATTCGGATTATCCTACTACTGCCTTAATTTCTGTCTTTATACTAATTACAGTTTTATGCATGGAAATTTTTTTAAGTCTATTGAATTTTATTGAAACTGCCTCGGCAGCAATATATTCTTCAGCCGCCGCAGCAGTAGGCACTATTCACTAGACTTGAATTCGGAAAGGTCTCTCAGGATTAGTACTTAGGATTAGACTATAAGCCTGAAATCACATAAATATTGTTAGTCTTAGTTGATTTTAAAAGTTCTTTTCTTTGAAAAGCAATAAAGACTTAGGCTTAGATTTTATACTAGAGGTGTCTATCACTGGCTCTAGTTTAGTCCATAGAGGTGCCCATGACTGGCTCTAAGACTTAGGTTTCTCCCACTTACTAGATATGCCTATTACCGACTCTAGTAAGAATAGCTAAACACTTGAGGTGCCCGAAACTGGCTCAAGCAATATAAATTTATAGCAATATAGATTTATATACCACTATTGGGAGAAGAAAAGAAAAAGAATTAAAGAAAAATCTTAGTCGGAAGTCTTGAGCTAGAAAAAGGATTAGAACTTAGAAAATCGTCTTTGACACAGCTATGCACACACTCAACAAGACTCATAGTACAGTTTCGAGAAATTCTTAAGAACCAAGAAGAGGCCGAGTAAAGAAAGGAATTCTGCCGCGGCAAGCAAGACAATATATTACTTTAAAATTCCTTACTTAAATCTATCTTTTGCATTGCTTGAGGACAAGCAATAGTTCGAGTTTGGGGGTGTGATAAGTGACCAATCCTTGTGGAGACGATATCTGATAATACTTATAACTTTTATTACTTGTGATGTGTTCACTTGCACTAATTGCGCACTTTTGACACGCAATAGATGCCCACCCAAAGAGGATATCGAAACACGGATATCGATACCAGTATCGATACTCTTTGACCAACTCAAAAGTCAACAAAGGAGGTTTCTCGATTCGATATCAGCATTGAACCATGAGTAAAATATGAGGTCACTGGAGAAATTGGTATCGAACCATGGTTCGATACCCCTAACCAAAAGCCCATTTCTCTTTTAGGGGTACCGATACCGGTAACCCATGTATCGATACCCCCTGTACGATTTGCAAGTTTTACTTAGAAATTTCTAACGATTCGACCCCAAACTCAACATAAACGATCCTAAAGTGTTCCTACTCATTATAAGGGTTGTTTAGAGTATTTTGCCATCAGTTTCCAGTCAATTAACACATTAACACGAATTTCAGCATTAAAGCTTAACAAGTTCATTCAACCAACTAACATGCATCAATTTACATCTAATGCAATCTACCATGATATGAATGATATTAGGAAGAGTTGGGAGTACCAACCTCAAACACACAGCAACCAAAACCCGAACTCACTCTTCCAAGTTTTTTTCTTTGCCCAAACTAGATGATGGATCTCCAACTTCTTCCTCTACAAGAAAGGGATTAAAAACCAACTCTTAGACACTTCTATGGACGTTTCTAACTCTTAAAAACATCATGAAAACCATAGAAACAACCCTCCAAACTTCAATCCCAGATTCCCCCCACACCCTCTCTTTTTCACCAAACCAAACAACTCATACCATGTTTTGTAGATCAAGAACAACTCTAAAACTTACCTTTCTGACACAAAACGTGATTCTTCAGCAAAACCGACAAGATCCAACCTTTTGCTATCTACTTCATTGCTTCTAAGGGGAAGAGAACTGGAAAAAGAAAAGTGGAAAAAGAGAAGAATAAGATCATCCCTGTAGAAAATAAAACCCTCATCCCCTTCTCTTTCTTATCTTATAGATAAATACCAAAATACCCTTACTAAACCAAGCCCAACTCTCAGCCCAACTCTCAATCCAACAAGATTAAGGCCCAAAACCACTAAACTCGGGGCCAAAAACCGAAGTCTAAACTCTCGGGTTAAACCGACGCTCGAATCTGAATCTGGGTCGTTACATTCCACTCAATCCTAAACCTAGTTGAATTAAAAGTTTCTTTTGGTTATTATAGAACTCTCTCTCTCTCTCTGGCGTTATCTTCCTTCCCCTTTGAGTTGTTCCTCCTTTCTCGTTCTTTTCTTCTTTGCGTTCACCAGAGAAGCTCGTTCACTTCTTTTGTTTTCGGTGAAGCGATCTTTCTTGTGCTCTCCCTTGCTGTCGAAAGGTTAGGTGGGTAAAAAAACTCGTTGGTTTTCGGGTTTTGTTGTGCTTGGTAAGGTTAATGGAAACCAGGGTTTTCGTGGTTGGTTAGTGGAGTTAACAGAGTTGTAGTCTTCGCCGCCGATGAGGTTATCGATTCTGGTGTAGGATGTTAGGATGGGGATCGATTTATCCTTGTCTTTATTTTCAGTTTTATTATTATGGGCTATAAGTGAAATAAGAGTTTAAGCAGTGGTGTTTGTGGTTTTCTTATTCGTTGTATGGATTGTTATGGCCGTCGGAGTTTTCTGTCATCGTTGGTTTGGGCCGCCGATGAAGGGTTGTGGCTGGATGTAGTTTGTTTAGTAGGTTTTTAGGGTGTTTGGTCGAGTTAGGGAAGGAGATGGGGTTTGGTTAGTGAACCGGATCAAATCAGGTTGTGAGAGGGAAGAACCGGACCGAACCGGATTTATTGAACCAGCGGATTAAGGGGTTCAAGTGAATCGAACTGAATCACTCAAACCCGTGACCCATACCCAACCCGACCGTACCCGTACCTGACTCGGATCTTTGACATGTGATGACGTCAATAGTGACATCAGCGATGACGTCAACAGTGACGTCAACGGTTGACTTTGACCCTTGACCGTTGACTTTTTGACCCGATTTGACTTTTTTTAAAGACCCTATCTTAATCTTTTTCGATATTCTGAGTTTGTTTTTGCGGTCCGTTTTGTCAAATTCAAACCTGAAAGCCTTGTTTTGACTATTTTAAGTATGTCTTGGGTAAGTGAACTTGAATAGGAGTTTAATTAAAATCTTATGGTCTTTTGCAGACGACGTGGACTCTGAAGAGAACGTCCTACCTTCACTGCCTCCACCTCGAGTTCAAACAGCTCCTACAAGTACCTCTCGAGACACACACATTGACTCAGTAAGAGCAGGATCCAGCTCTGATCGTGGGAAACGCCAGTGTCTGTGATAGTATTTGTGTTTCAAGAGGTGTGTTCTCTTTCTGTGCTAGATATACATATACGTTGACATGCTATGTGGTATTGTGAGCATTGTGTTATACTACAAAAATGTGATCAGAGTTATTGAACTGTGTGATTCGTATACCATACGGATATTTGTGTTGTGACATTGCGAACATTGGCATTATTTGCATAGCATGTGCATGGGGTGAGTTTGTAGGGAGGAAGATGGTTTAGCCACCACTATATTGGAGTTCGGAGTATGGGATTACATTCTCTGTGACATTGCATTGCACCCATCATTCATTGTGTTTATTTATTGTGATTATCTATTTTGTTACTGTGAATGTGAACCGAGTGATATTGTGTTTGTAACTGCACTTTAGAGACACACTAGGCTTTATAGCTCATCCTTTTACTTTAACTTTTCAGATACTCGGACATAGGAGTTGATACTCGGAGCTCTCAATCAGATATTCTACGTTAGTTACCAGAATTTTTTTTCCAGATATTTTGGAAATATTTGGGGTTTGAGATGTTTTTAATTTCATACACGAACCATTTATTTAATTAATTTGTCTTAAAAATCGAAATGTACTTATATATTATGATATCTTTTACTTTTCGCGTTACAAGCTTTATTTTAAATTTCTATTTCCGTTTACTTAATCTTAAAGTTTTATGAATTATAATTTTAACCTATCGTATACCTCAAACAAAGAATAAAGGGTTACGTTTCCTTTCCCATAAGTAAATCCATAACCGAACCACAAGCCCTGAGTATGCTTACGATGGTCAAGTTATTAGCAATTATATTCCGTCTCTTCATTACTCAAAAAAGACTAATGGCATCTTCACCGAGCCCCTTCCTAGCATAACCCGCTATAATGGAAGTCCATGTAACTGTATTTCTACTCCTCATACCGTCGAACACAATCCTAGCATCCAAAATCTCCCCACATTTTGCATGCATATCCACAAGAGATGTCCCTACGAAAACATCATTTTCGTAACATTTTTTTTATTATATTACCATGTAATTGTCTACCCAATTTCAATGCCTTTTTCTCTCCACAAGTCTTCAAAACACTGCAAACAGTGAACTCATTTGGCCAAAAACCACCACTTAGCATTCTCGAAAATAATGAGAAAGCCTCCTCTCCATATCCATGATGGGAGCAAGCAGTTATCATGGCTGTCCAACAAACCACATCCTTCTCTTCCATCCCATGAAACACCCCAAAAGCCTTCGACAACTCCCCACATTGTGTATAAAAATAAACAACAGCATATCCACAATCAAGTTCTTCAAATTCGCTTTCAGGATACACCCATGAATTTGTCTCCCTAACTCAAAATCAGCCCTCCTACTACACAAATTCATCACACAAACAAACATCTTCCCATTCTCTTGAACTCCACTTGAGATCGAATCCCCAAACAACCTCGAAGACTCATCATCAAAACCCAACTTGGAGTACCCATTAATCATTGCCGTCCAACTGACAACATTTCTTTCAGCCATTTTATCAAACACCTTTCGAGCTTCCGCTAACTTCCCAAATCTTAAATACAAACTTATTAAATTATTCTCAACATAGGTCACCAGGTTCTTTAAACGCTTCAAAACAATCGCATGGACTTTCCTAATTTGTCTGCCACTAGTACAAGATTGAAGTAAAGCTGCCAGCTCATCAGAACCGACACTCGATTAACCGACGGTGGACTTATGTCCGTGAAATCGGCAACTGGGTTTTCATGGGAAGTTGAAATACCGGTTAGATTATCAAATTCGAGTAACAAACATAAATCTTTGGATGCAAAACAAGAAAATTGGGATTGGTTTTTGGCGTTCCTTAGTTTGGACTCGTTTTTGGAAATCGAATAACAAAATGATGGACTTTGAATGGCGTTAAAAGAAGGCCACTGAAAGAGTGTTAGGTGCAGTGAAATCACCGTCAAAGAAAACATTGGCTAAATCTTTTGCCTTCTTAAAAGATCTCCCGCGAAAAACAGAATCCAATTTCCGAACTTTCAGCTCTTGTTTATATTAAACTTATGGTTTCAAACACTCGATCAACATAAAAAAACGATTTTGACACTAAGCTCAAAAACGACATCGTTTTCAGACTACAAAAATCTAGAGCTTGCCAGTCTAAGACCTTATTCCAGAACCCTCCCAAAAGCCAAAACCTTCATAAAATTCTCCCTGTTAATCTTTTTTGCTATGGAATTGGCTTGTTCAAGTTTTCAAGATTGTTCTTTTTTCCAGTGAGATTAAAATCGTCTAAGGCTGCAAGTTATGGATATTCTTTAGCTTTATTTTCTTCTGGTAAAAGTTCAAACTCATCTCGGATTCGTTGTTTTTCTTCAAAGTTCTCAGGTAAGTAACTTTTTTTACCTGATAATTTGCAAATGAAGGTTGTTAATCCCTATTCTTATCTCTATTTCCCGCGTTGTTCTGCGTTAATGATGGTTCAACCTGGAATCGAATACAATAATGATAAAAATTAAGTGCTAAAGCTGAAGTATTCTATAATAATTAGGTCGGTTTTTTTTGTTTGTTCATTTTTATAATCCCTGGTCTTATTGGGTATGTTTTGTTTTTTTGAACTTTTATCGCGGATTATTTTTTAAGTCCTTTTTTAACGTTTCATGTAAGATAATTGGGAACTTCTGGTAGATGATGATTTGAGAAAGCATTGTTTGTTAGGAATTTCTTGGGTGCTCGCAAAGTGCCTGTACTATTTGTTGGTCTTTTGTCTTAAACTGATAATTCTCATTAAATACCAGGTTGTCCTGTTTTGGGTGTTAATCAGGTGAGGCGGAGGTGGAGGCGGCAGTTTTCCGTTGCTTCTGTTGGTGTTGGTGATAAAACTGCGGTGTCAGATAATTGTGAAGAAAAGAAGGTTTCAGGCCCGGATTCGGCCAGTTCCTTGCCTATTAATGATGAGGTCACCAGAGATGGGGCGAAGTGAGAGTGATAAAGGTAGTGTTGAGGGGTTGGATACCAATAAAATAATCAGAGTTTGTGACAAGTTAATTGAGGTTTTCTTTGTTGACAAGCCCTCACCAACGGATTGGAGAAGATTAATTGCCCTTTAGCAAGGAATGGAACAACATTCGGACTCATTTCTTTCATCGTTGTCAGGATCGAGCTGATAATGAAGGTGTTCCCGGAATGAAGCATAAGCTTCTTCGACTTGGAAGGAAATTGAAAGAGGTCAGTTACTCGGTTATTTGATTTATAATGTTCCTTTCAAGCAATATCAGTTATTTGATTTATATGGGAGGAGTGTAATTACCGGCAGTTTAGGGGGATTTCCCGACCTATAGAAGATATTATACTTATATAAAGGATATAGTTTGGATTAGATTTCATGGAAAATGTATAGATAGAACCAACAGGGTAAATATACAATTGAGTATTGATTGGGGGTCGCCTGAAATCAGAACATTTAGTTCATGTACTTGTTACCTTATGCCTTCCAAAGCTTGTTCCTTTATGTATTTGTTTATGCATGACAGCTCTGGCAAAGCTTGGGAATACTTGCTTGGCTGCTGTACAAGCTTATGATACTGCTGCTGAAAACATTGAAGCAATTAATGCAGCAAAGTTGAAATTCCAAGATATTATCAATTCTCCTTCTCTAGATGCTGCTTGCCGAAAGATTGATAGTTTGGCTGAGAAAAATCAACTTGATTCAGCATTGGTGCTAAGGATCACTAAGGCTTGGTTAGCTGCCAAGGAATCTAACATGACAAAAGATGAGGTAGGAAAAACCCGCCTGCTCCATATAATCGTAGGATGAGTCAACTGGATGTAGTTCTTGTTTTATTACTGGTTGACTGCACAAAGAATAACCCTCTTAATATTCTTTTTGTTTTCTCTGCTGTGCTGTGTAAAAATGCTGGTATAGGAAACTATTGACGAATTTTGGAAGATCTAGAGCTTCCTATGCTGTATATTTTCGATAGGATAGGTCTTTTGAGCACTTGCATCTAATAAATTAGCATGTTTTAGAGCAATGCATTAAAATATATTATGAAACTTATTTTCTCAATTGCAGGTAAAAGACATTGTACCACTTGTATATGACTGCTAGAGGTAATCTACAGAGGCTTATACCAAATTGTGAAGTATCTTCTAATGATTGAGGATCCTGAGGAGCGACTATGTGCACTGAATGATGCGTTTACCCTTGGAGAGGAACTTGAAGAGAAGGACGTGTACAACCTTTACACGTATGTCTGGTGCTCTGACTTAATTTTTTTTCCAGAATTTAGTACCATCTAGGAATTAGACTTTACAATGCATTGGCTTAATCCTCCAAGTCAGTGTTTCAGCCTTCAGTTCCCTGCGTTTTATAATTTCCGCCTTGTGAAAGTTCTTGAATTTTGTCCTTTCCAAGGGCTTATATGGAATGAGTCACAAATATTCAGGTGCAAATAATGGGTTAGGTTGGTACATACCCCTAAAACAGTTGGCATTAATAACTCGGGTTTCCTGGCGTATTATCCACTTTGTTAGATGATTCTGTTCTACTTTTTAACTCATACTATGGAAATGTTAGGACTCCTGAGAAGCTGCATACCATGATGAGAGCAGTGGTGGATGATTATAATTTCAGCCAAGAAGGCACTCTCTTAAGGGAAGCTAGAGATTTGATGAATCCAAAGATAATCCAAAAGTTGGTCGTGGAGAAGAACTTCCTGTGACATGGAACCAAGTCGTGGAATTCTAATCTTTAATGTCTTGACTTGAGCATCTAACTACAAGAGTAAGCTCTAAATTTTTGGTTAGCTTTTCTGCCGGATGGAATGAATCAGACCGTATGGTTCATAGCTGAAGCAGTAATACTGACCATGCTGAAAGCATCAAACCAATGTTACCTACCCTACCTACAAAGATTAGCAACAGAAGAATCTAGGAGAGGTGCTAATGCTCTCCTGAGTCGATCGTGTAGGAGTCAGATTTTATATGAATTACTGGTAATCATATGATACATTGCCTTGTTAAGAGATTTCTCTGTAATGTAGGATATTCCTTGGTTCCATAATTAAGAAATATTTTAATAATATCAATTTATTAGTAAATTAAGAAGTGTAATAAATCTCAATTTTTAAAGCTTTTATAGGATTTTTTACCCTTTAATTTGGTAATAATGACAAAATTTATACAAATATAAAAAGCAGAAACATTGGAAAACATGAAAGATCAGATCTTTAAAAAAGTATCGAAACACCAACATCCTTTAAACAAGTTAACATGGGATAGGTTTACCAAGTGCGACGAACATCGTTAAACATCACTAACGCTGAATATTGTTGAACTTTATTAAATTAATTAATAAAATAATAAAAATTTCAAAGACATATCATATAATTAATAATTATTTTTAAAAATAAATTAAATTATTTTTTATATATTAAAATTTTGAATTTTTAATAAGGATAAACTACATATTTAGTACTTCACATATTTTCGTATTTCTATTTTGGTACACAAATTATTTTCTTAGTAAAATGTTACCTAATGTTATATATTACTTTTATTTTAATACCTTGACTATATAAAATAAACGAAATAATGATATTGCTTGGTCAAATAACAGTTTTTGTCCTCAAAACTTATATAATAATCAATTAAGTCCAAAATATAATTAATTTAAACATCATTTTTTATTTTTTAGATTAAAAATGTAAATTTATTATTCCTTCTTCTTTTCTTCCAAGTGGGAAAAACTAAATATTGAACAACTTTATTAACATTACAATTTTATGTAAATTTTTATCGATTACTTTTTTTAGTTATTCTAAAAATAATATTGACTTTAATAAAAATAAAAAAACAAAATGTAAAAAAATAAATAAAAACAACTAAAACCTACAAGAACGAGAAGCGTAATAAAATGATATCCAATATAATGTTATAGTAATATGATTTAGATATGTTTATATCTTTTATGAATTCGTAGTGGATAATATATTATTCAAACTTAAATTAATTAAATCTGTAAAATAAAATTTATCTAGTATGACTACAAATATATAAATATACAATTTAATATGTCATCCTTACAAAAAAAATTGCATTACTTTAACTTTTAGTTTGATCTATATATATTTTACCTCTATAGATTATTCTTTTGTATAACATTTTATCCCTTTGTATTTATCGAAAAAAAAACATATAACTCAATCAAAACAAAAACTTTTATGTGTATTAAGAGTTTAATTTGATCTTGAGTGTAATAGTTCACAAGAGGCTTTGAGTATAAAAATTCATAAGAGCTTTTTTGTGTGCTTGTGAGTTTATCATAGTTTTGAGTATAATAATTTATAATAGCTATTTAGATTAGGGGTGTGCAAAAAAATCCGATCCGGTTGATCCGATCTGAATTTTATTTTTCAGATAATTTGAATCAGATATCCGAAAATTTTGGATCGGATACGGATCAATGTTTTACATTCGGATTGGATATCCGATATTCAAAAATTTTAAATTTTTTATACATATAAATATTGTTATATTTGATATTTTTACTTGTTATATATGAAAAAAATAAAATTTTCATGAATAAAAATGTTGTTATATTTAATTATTTATTAATTATTATATTCAAAAACTAAATTTTCATGAATAAGATCATCAAATTAAAAAAATATTTAAATTAAATCATAAATTTGAATATTCGGATATTCGAAAATCCAATCCGAAATTTCAGATATCTAAAAAATCAGATATCTAATTTTTCGGATCGGATATGGATCACTAAAATGTCGATCCAAAAATCCGAAATTTCATATCGGTTAATCCCAAATGCTCACCCCTAATTTAGATGAATGTTTTGCAGATGTTCATATGTGCTATTTTATAGCTCGGTAGATATCATTTTTTATGCTACTTGTTTTCGTAGGTCTAAGTTGATTTTTACTTTTTATATACTTTTTATTTTGTTATTATTAAAGTCGTAAATTTTTAGAAGGATTAAAAAAATAATTGATAAAAATTTACAGAAAACAATAGTGATAATAAAAAAGATGTTCAATACCTAATTTTTCATACTTCAAACGAAAGAAGAAGCAAAATCAATTTTACATTTCTTTCAAAAATTAAAAATACTGTTTAAATTGATAATATTTTGAATTAAATTAATAGATTGTATGAGTTTTAGGAACTAAAATTGTTATTTGACCAAGCAACATCACTACTTTTGTTTAATTTTAATAATCAAGGTATCGAAATAAAAATAATATGTAAATATAGGTACTAAATATAAAATTTATCCTTATTAAAAAAATAATTTGGGTACCAAAATAAAAATACAAAAATAAATAAGGTACTAAATATATAATTTATCCTTGCTAAAAAAATAAAAATATAATATATAAAAATTAATTTAATTAATTTTTTAAAATAATTATTAATTATATGTTAAATTTTTATAAATTTTAATTTTTATTAATTAATTTAATAATATTTAATATTAATGGTATTCATCTATATTCATCACACATTGTAAAATTTTCCGTTAACCTGTCCCATTCCAAAATAAAAAATCACGACCACGAGCACGACCAACCTTCTCAGTCCCCATAATTTTTTAAGTTCAGACACAAACCTAAGTAAAAAGTAAGACTTCTGGTCCCACCCGAACCTCCTCCCATCTAGAAGATTGTAAGAATAAAATCAAAATCTTTTTATTATTTAGATTCCAAAACAAGGTAAAGGATTGAAGAGAGAGAAATGTGTCTATCCTATACTTCAACGTTCTGTTGCCTTTGATTAACAAACAGGAACAACGAATCATTAGGAATTTGTTTGTTTAGTCAAATGTAAGAATGGAATTGTGGATTTCATGAAATGAAGTGGTTGTTTGAATAACAAATTAAAGTCACCTGAAAATTTTGACGAATTCAGATAAATTATTTTTCAATTCCCTATTTGGTCATTTTCTGTTCTTCCATAGCCATGTGTATATTTTTCTTTGTGCCAATTAACGATGGAAATGGCGTATTACCAATCAGTCTTTCCTCTCTATGGGAAACATCCATCATTGCTGCCAGTAATCCTTTGCATTTCAACCTTAGAAACCTGAGCTTCCTTCCCCTTCTCTCCTTTCTTTCTGCGTCTCTTTTTCTCCCACCAATCTCTCCTTTCTCTTCAGCTTTCCTTCTTGACTCGCGGCAATGGATGGTGATAAATGGATGGTGTCAACAAGCTCAGTCAATGGACTCTACACCTTCTTGACTCGCGGCATAGGAACGTCTTTACCTCTCTAATAGCTTCATGTCCATTCAATTCCTTCAAAGGGTCCTTTCCCTTCTCCGATCTTTCCATTCACAGCTACTACTCCTACTACAAAAGCTCCATCTCCCTGTTGGTGATAAATGGCTCGATGAATACATGGATGAAAGTTCGAAGCTTTGGGAAGCTTGCCATGTTATTAAATCGGGCATCTCCGGCATCGAAAGTTATTACTCTGCTGGGTTTAATATCATTTCCTCTTTTGATAATCATCGTCATCTTAATCACCAGCTTTCCAGACAGGTCCTTCGATTCCCAAACCTTACAACAATTTTGACATTTCTGTTCTTTAGTTTTTAGCATTGAATTCATGATATGGTATGCGTTTATGAAAACAGATGATCAGGGCAATTTCAGGGTGCCGAAGAGAAGCTGTGGGATTGGAAGAGGAAAACAGGGCTTTAATGGAAACGAGAATCCAACCACTTTTATTAAGGTTCGACGAGAAAGTTTCGATCGAATCAAAGCTGAATGGTTTCAATGGTTTCCGGGGAGTTTTGTACGCAATGAGAAATGTGAGTTCATTGCTTCTGATGATCTTGCTGTACGGGCTAGTTTATTGCCGCCCGGAATCGAGTTTCCTAAGAGGAGGGTACGAAGGGTGTTTTATTTTCGGATCGGCTTTTATGATCTCAACAGCGAGATTGCAGCAAAGGGTAGCGGCAGAGATCAACCAAATGAGTGTGAGGCCGGAGATATTGCTTTACGAGTTCAGGAGATCAAAGTTGGCAATGCAGGAGTTGAGAGGGGAACTGGAGAGGAGGGAAAGTGGTCAAGGCGGCGGAGGGGTGGAGGAGTGGGAGACGGAAGGTTGGGGGGATAAGGGAAAGGGTGGTTTGGGGTGTTGAGATCTGGTGCTGACAATATTGTTGCGCAACTTGACGATTTCTTTGATGAGATTGTTGAAGGGAGGAAGAAGCTTTTGGACTTTTGCAGTCATAGGTAGAAAAAAATAGGGATTAAATCATTAAAAAAAAGAATGTAGGATGTTTGAAAAAGGAAGTTACAAAAAATACTAGATAGAAGAAGGTTGTTGATGTACCCTTCTGATTTGACCCTTATCTTCTTTTCTTTCTAAAATGATTATTTTTATTTTATTTCACTTCCTGCATTCATTGTTTCTACTGCAGTTTATTTCCCAAAACAACAGAGGAAAAATATATGTTGGGCAACTAAGGGTTGGGACTTGGGAGTATTTTAATGCATGCAGGGCAAACCAGCCTTCATTTGGGCTGTGAGAGATTCCTGGATAGCTTTAATCTTTAAAGCTAAGTAGCTTCGTTGCTGTTGGGAAGCCCTTGTTCTTTTATGTATTGTCTGGTTTTGAAAGCAATGGGGTTCAATGATGAAAGCTTCCAAGTTCTAATCATATCCCCTCCTTCCATCCTGGCATGTCTACATCGGCGGTAGCAGAAAATTATGATTTCTTACCTGTTTCACAAATCATTTTTCTTCACTTGCTTTTTAATTGATATTTTAAAAAGAGATCTCAGCTTTTGTTTCCTCTTTACAAGCTGGGTGCTGAAACCAGACATTATGAACAATAAGTATGATCCCAACAAAAACGTGAGATGTTGAAAGTAAAATGCAGACACAGTTCAATGGTACATGGGGGACACAATAATGGCCAGAGCATCCTCGTATCAACATCCGGAAATGTATTAAACATAAATGTCGACGACTTACAGCAGCGGCTTTGCCGTGCCATGCCATTCCTCAGGCTGCATAGAATTTGAGGCTGGCAATCCACACTGCAGATAGAGTAGGTTTTGTTGCAGAGGTTCTTCCTGTATGAAGATATCTATATTCTACAGTAGTATTCAATATGATTGCACCATAAATATATTGTTGTACTGTTTTGAAACAAAGGACTCTTTATATCTTTTACAAAGCTACACAAGTGAAAGGCAACTGATTCAGCAAAGTGATTTCAATCTCCGCTATGTAATTTACAACTGTAGAATGGGAAGACATGAATGGCCAAAATTAATTGAATTACCAGGAAAAAAAATGCGGCTATGCCAGACAAACAACAAAATGTTGTCAAGACCATCTTTATAAATGTTCAATCATCAAATCCTGGCATTGCAAACTGAGCAGCAAATGCTTCAACTCGGCTACGAAGATCAATAATATCTTTGTTATTGTGAAGACCCTTGAGAAACTCTTTCTGCAATTTCCCATGATCTCTCTGTACAGCACTTGTAATCTGAGCTGCTCTGTAAAGAAAGTCGGCGATTGTCTCAAAATCAGACTCTAAACAACCTCTTGATGTCATAGCAGGCGTACCTGAGGAAATTAGGAGAAAGTTAGGACATTAATGGAAAAAGATGGATTGTAACCCAGCACTTATGTGACAACCAAGCACAAACTGAAAACATGATATGTGCTCCTTTCATAACCCATTTGAATCGTCAAATGACCTTGCTTGCTACTCTCTAATTACCACATGAATCAGTCACTCTAAATACGATATTTGGGTATATAAAACAAATAGCTCATTCCATTGACTACGAAAAACGAAAAACGTGAATGCCAAGCAAAAACAAGGCATAATCTTCTGTGACCCTTTACAAAGTTGTAAAAAAGCAATAGAAATTTCTACAAAAGAGAACAAGAATAGTCTTTACCAATTCTAACTCCTCCAGGAGAAATAGCACCATTATCACCAAAGATGGCAGTTTTGTTCAGAGTGATGCCACACATCTCACAAACTTTCTCATAGCATTTACCTAGGAAACATAATAGGAGAGAGTTAATTATAGAAGGACGAGTGTAAGGAAACACGGTTAACAATATGAAGGAAATGCACTGTGCATCAATAATTGCATATATAGGTCGTTTGACATATTAATAAATTATTAGAATTATAATACAGGTTAAACTACAAATTCCTATTAAAAATATGGAACACATGAAACAAATTTTAACTCGTCAAATAGATAGGTAGACTGAAGAAAAACTTGTAGCAAATATTTTTCTGGATAAAATGTGTTTTATTATCCAAGTAGCAGCAAGATGCTGTAGAAGAGAATATTTACAACCGGTTTGAGGGAATCCTCAATGTAGGATCCCCCAATCTATAATCAACTGTACATTAACACTATCTGTTCTATCTATACTTTTCCCATGTAGACGAAAACGAACAATATCAGTAATGCATCTAACAATATCATCTATAGAACGATCAAACATTTGACCAGGAAAGAACAGATAGTGTTTATAGGTGCGATTATAAAGCCATTAAGAAGTTTTAGGTGAAAAATGGTCACAAAAAACTCAATGTTCACATAATCAAACAAAATCACAAGAAATAACTTATTCCAGTCAAAAAGAAATTCAATATGTTAGCATATATTTCCTGGGCATGTAAATGCACCAAAAATTTATCACATTGAGCAGGCAAGATTAGTGTACCTGTCAAACCTAGAGTAGTGAGATCCCAGAGCAACAAATGGTTGTCTGTGCCCCCAGTAACCAACTTGCATTTTCTTCTCAGCAGAGCAGACGCTAATGCTTGAGCATTTTTCTTCACTTGTTGCATATATGCTTTGTACTCTGGTGTAGCCACTTGCTTCAAGGTTATGGCAAGAGCGGCAATATGATTATTATGAGGCCCCCCTTGTAATGATGGGAAAACAGCAAAGTTTATCTTTTCCTCAAAATCATACTGTCCATTACAGTCACCATAACTGAGACACATGCCTTGCTTTTTAGATTTTGCACCCCTCCTATAAAAGATTATACCTCCCCTTGGGCCACGTAGACTTTTGTGAGTTGTTGAAGTAACAATATCACAGTAGTCAAATGGACTGATACATTCCTGGAATGGACAAATGACAAGAGTGAACATGCTGATAAGGGGAAAGAAAAACACAAATTTATATTATTTACTAACCAAACAAAAGGGAAAGAAATATCTATTGCTCTGACTAGAAGGAGGACCGGTAAGGTCCATGTTCATTTACATTTATATAACTCAAAGCATATGTGGGCAAGTATCCAAGTCTAACAAATCCAGACTTGTCAGAAAGAAGGATAAATCAGTCAATCTCGCACAACTTAAAATGCAGCTAGAAGGAGGACCGGTAAGGTCCATGTTCATTTACATTTAACCTCCGCTCAACTTCAATAAGCCGTGATTTACAAATGTTGTTTGGAAATACAAATTCAAACGGTGAATTAATTTTCCACCAAATAAAGCCTAAGCTTTCACTCTAAAGCATATGTCTGATGTGTCTTCTCTTCAGTAGCATGAAATTGAAGGCTGTAGTGTGTGAATTGAGTGAATATTTGGTAGACCAACAGTTACACTACTTTACATTTTACAAACAGCAAGTCTACTTTGTAAGTTGGCCTAAGTGGGTTCAAAGCAAAGAATACTTTTGTAGATTAGACATGTAATTTAAGACAGGCATATAACTATCCAAATGAATTGCAAGAAATCAAATACAGTGCCAAAAACTGCAGTAAACTCGGAACATCGAACCAATAACAATGCAAAACATGAAATTTTCGAACCTGAGCAGCCACAAGACCACTAATATGAGCCATATCACACATCAACACCGCTCCACACCTATCTGCAATCTGCCTAAACCTGGCATAGTCCCACTCCCTAGGATACGAACTCCCACCGCAAATAAGAATCTTGGGCCGGTAATCAAGCGCTTTCTCCTCAAGCTTATCATAATCAATATACCCTGTTTGAGGATTCACCTTATAAGAAAAGCTCTCAAAAAATATAGAAGCAGCTGATACTTTCTTCCCGCCCGGCATATACCATCCATGGCTCATATGCCCTCCGGACGGCGAATCCAACCCCATGATCCGATCACCGGGCAACAGAAGTCCGGTATAAACAGCAAAATTCGCTGAAGTACATGAATATGGTTGCACGTTGACACCCCATTTCTCGGAATCAAGATGAAAAGCAGCCAATGCACGCTCATGGCATAGAGTTTCGATTTGATCTATAAACTGG
This sequence comes from Abelmoschus esculentus, assembly GCA_035048815.1. Classification (NCBI taxonomy): domain Eukaryota; kingdom Viridiplantae; phylum Streptophyta; class Magnoliopsida; order Malvales; family Malvaceae; genus Abelmoschus; species Abelmoschus esculentus. The sequence continues at coordinate 5,140,472 of JAUCBN010000013.1, read as the reverse complement.
TTTCCCGTATAGTACCTGGCTCCAGGCATTCCTTCGGAGTATTTGTTCGTTAAATGGCTTCCCAATGCCTCCATCGCAGCTCGACACACAAAGTTTTCAGAAGCAATAAGCTCAATTCCCAAAACTTGCCTTTGTTTTTCCTTTTTCATGATTTCACCCACTTCTGGATCCGCCTCTTCCAACCGTTGGTTTCCCCATGAACGGACAGTTGCTCGTCTTTGCTCCAAACTGGGCTCGGCAGCTAACCGCTTACAAGGGTTCGAAACAGGTTTCGAATCCCTTTGTCTTTTCACGCACATAGATTTTCCAAGAATCCAAATTTCTTCATCTTCGTTGTTGTGTCCATTTTGCTCTCCGTTCTCGAGCCGAGGGGCACCGTCTTCCTTTTCCTCGAAGAACTGTAAAGGAACGGACCGGGCAGGGTTCGATGAGCTGCGAAAGCTGGTGTCGATTTGTAGCGAAACCGAATCGTCTTTAATGGAATTTTTAATAAAATCCAAAGACAAACCCGATTGAGCCTTAGATGAATCCATTGAAACCGTAAAAATGAAACCTTTGAAATGAAAAAAAGAAAATTGAAATGTTTGGGAGAAGCTTTATAAGGGAGTTTAAGAACAGCTCACAACCCTTAAGGGTAAGTGTAAAAGCAACAGAGACAAGGACAACACTTCCTAGAGCAATTACAGGGAAAATAACAAAGCATTGCCAGCCTGATTCAACTTTGAAGCAAAAACAGAGCAAACAAATTGGAAAAGGTGATAACTTCTTTTATTTTTCTATTGTTCTTTTTCAAGTTAAGTGTCTGAAGCCTTGGAAAATAGAAAGAATTTATATAATCAGAAAGGGAAAGGTCTAACTCATGTATGTAGACGATATCACAGCCAGGTTCAAGCTTGTTAGCGGCCCAAAATAATTGAAGCCCAGTCCAGAATCAGAATGAAAGAGGATTCGAATTCAATGCTTCGTTTCAACATTTTGTCGTCGTACATGGAGTCGCCTTCATCGGCGACTTCCTTGAATTTTCTGCCTTAATGGAATTATCTCATTTATTTACTATTCCGTCCGGTTCTCGCTTTGCTTTTCGTTATCTTCTTCATTATTCTCTGTAATTTCATTTTTATCTCGAAGCTTTCTCATTTCTCATTACTTGAACCAAAGTGTTTACTTGACTACATAATCTCGGAAACCTTTGTACAGTTAACCGAACCATGTGTGTGTACATAATCTGCTACATTTGCAATATGTTTTCCAGTGTCACTGAATCGGACCAAAACATATAGGCTACAGGCTGTAGATACAGGGTTTCAGTTGCTTCCATGTATTTGGTTGCAGATGCCAAGTTGTGGTGGCAGTCTAAGTTTATCGATGACGTGTGTTCCGTGGTTACATGAGAAGATCTAAAGAAGGAACTGTTAAACTCCTTCTTCTCTGAGAACGTTGAATATAATGCTCATAAGAAACTAAGAGAGCTGACACACAGAGAGACTACTCGAGAATATGTGAGGAAATTTGCGGCTTTGATGTTAGATATCAAAGATATGTCGAAGAAGGATAAAATGTTCTCTTTCCTTGAGGGACTAAAACCATGGGCTAGAGCCGAGCTGCAGAGACAGAAATTACAAGATGTAGTTGAGGCCATGGCGACGGCCCCGTGTTTCAATGATTATAGTGAGAACTCCAACAAACGAAAGGTTGTTGGCTCCGGTAGGAATAACAATTCTAGTAACAATAATAAAGTGGCAAGAACGGATAAGACACCTGTGTAGGGAGTAGGTAGGAGGCCGTTTACTAAACATCTGACACCGAATCGAGGAAATGAAGGCCCAGGACCAGTAAGTGGACAAAGTCGGTTTCCTTCAGGTTGTTTCCTTTGCAAAGGCCCTCATCGGGTGGTTGAGTGTCCAAAAAAGGGTACATTAAGTGTTGTGGAAGTCTTACCAACAAAAGCTCCTCAAGTTAACCCCTCCGTGGAGGATAGTAATGTGGAACCCTCTCAGGATGGGTTCGTTCGATTCCTGTAGACTTTACAATCTTAGCTAAGTAACTTAAAGAAAGAGGTAGAGAAGGACTTGATGTATGTGAGTGTGGTAATAAATAGGAAAACTACATGAGCTTTAGTGGATACAGGAACATCCGACATTTTTATTTCTCTTGCAAAAACCAGGAGATGCAGCTTGGAAGTAACGAAGGATATCGGACAGATGAAGGCAGACAATTCAAATGTCGGCTTTGATGGTTCAGTTAACCGAACCATGTGTGTGTACATAATCTGCTGCATTTGGAATATGTTTTCCAATCGGACCAAAACATATAGGCTACAGGCTGTAGATAGATAGCAACAAAGAAGCAAACATTATGGAAAGCATTAAACTTACAAAGGGATCAAAGGGAGTTCCAACAGTTGGGACAACAGGCAACAGCCACTTGCAAATTCTTCAGGATCTCCACGAATGGCTTGTACTTGTTGTATATGCCCTGATAACTCATATCTATCTTCTGTTATTTCTCGGTTTCCGGATATATTTGTTGCTTGGCTCTCTCGAAACTGTCAACCATGGGCAAAAGACTCAAAAATATTGAAATCAGCTTGCAAACGGATGTACTTGTCTTTCCCAGAGGTTATGTCTGCTGACAATTCCAAAACTTTTTTTTTCCAGTCCATGCTTCTCATTTTCTAACATGCTTATTCTATTCTCAATCTCAGATACAATCCTATCATCTCCATTGAGAGGAGCAATGTACATCCAAATTCCAACATTTGCATTTGCAAGTCTCTATCCCAAGTTAAGACATCTTTTGTTTAAAAAAAACAGAATTAATATGAAATAATTGTCATTACCTCAAGTTAAAAAAAAATATTTAGATATTGATATTGATTTAATAATTAAAAAAATATTTTGTATTAATTTAAAAAATTAAAAATAGTTTTTATATTCAAACAACTTGAAAAGATTAAATTCATTAGTAAATTGATTGAATCTTTAATGATGTGCTAAGATAGTGAATGTAGACGTGACCAAATTACTCTAAAATTATTGTGTCATTTATTCAAATATCAATTTTAACAAAAAAATCAACCAAACACCTAAAACAACCCTTCATGACAATAATCGATGATGATCGATTCGAACTTGCGCATCAAACCTTTCAAATGTTAGCATGTTGCACATGTCTTGAGATGATGCTACCACAAAGCTATTTGACTTCTGATTTCTACCCTCTATTTTTATACAAATACAAGTTACAATTGCCTAGTAAGCAGCAACTAACTAGATAAACTCAAAAGGAACGTAGATTTAGTTTTGTTCTTTATACGGTGTCCAGATTAACTTGCTAGCATCAACCTCGAGACCACCACGGCCTGCAGCTTTTAGATGACGATCCAACACCTTGGGATCAGCACATATAACATGCTGCCCCTTCCTGTATTGTATCAGTTCTAGACTTTGAAGAGTAGTCAATATATCCTCCGCCTTTATGGCTGTCATGTCACTAAGTTCCTGGAGAGAATACGTTCATGCAGGTTTACTAGGGGCTTTATTATGGAATTAAAGTTCACTTTGGATAATGCATAAATCATAAGCCCACTGGACTTTAATTAAAGCTTCAGTAGTGATACCTTGATGGAAATATTTCCTTTATGCTTTTTCAAGATGTCTAAAAGAACCCTTGTCCAGTACCCTCTGTAGCTCAACAACCCTAAGTCGGAAAGTGGTCTTTCAGGTGTGCCAACTTTACCTTCTTTCTTTGAGAGTTCATATGCTGGTTCATAACGAAAACAGATAAACAATGAAGCTCTAGTTAATAACTGACAGGAAGAAATGCAAATGGACAATATATAGAAGCATTTATGTGCGGTATGCATAAAGTTGCTAGTATCTAGCTATCTACTTTACGAAGACGGAGATTACGATGAAAAAATAATAAATCATAAAATAAAATGGCAAGCACAGAGCTTACAAAATGCAATCAGAAACTTTCCATAGCCTTTCCTTTGATATGGTGGAAGGGTGAGGATACATGCCAAATTATAGGATTCCTCTGAATGCTTTTCCTGCACGATTAGATGCAAAATGTTAACATATTTGTTTGTGTTAGGGTAACACGGTCTAAAACACTGTGAACAATGAAATAGCAATTACATATAAAATTAAAAGAGAGTCAGCAACGTTTTAAGCAAGCCAGATATAAAAACTACAGATAATTTTAACTAACACACTATGGGTAATGGGTTGAATAAGCAACCGAAAGACCCAAAATACACGGATAGACAATAAATTCTATAATTCAAATCTTCTAAATGATGCTAAAAAGTCAAGAAATGATGTACCCCCCCCCCCCCCCCCTGCTACCGTAGTTAGTAGATTGCAACAACAAAATACAAAAACAACCACAAACATATAAAGATTTCTTACAACTCCACACCACATCAAATTATAAGCAACAACAGAGTAGAAACTACCTTGGAGAAGTATCCAACCATATGGCAACCTCGATCATCACATTCACACAACACATAGAATAAAAACAGGTCAACATCATAATAAAGGGTCTTGTGGTCAAGGAACAACTTCGCCAAATAACAAAGATTCTGGCCATAAACTTTGTTCTTTTTGCCATCAACCTGTCTCAAAAAAATGTGGACAAAGGCATATGAATATCAAAAATGGTTAAAGATCTGCGTTCTACAACATTACGTTTTTAGCAGGAAACATAAAAAATGGATAGGGAAAAAGAAGAAAAATGGTGAAAAATATTTCTGTACTCGTAAACAAAAAGCTTACACCACTTCTTTTCAAAGTATCTTCTAAGATCTCAGGATTATTTGATTTTATATACAAAGAAAGGGCTGTGAAAATTGAAATTACAAAAAGCAAAAACAATAACGTGGGTTAAAAAAATCATATAGATTTTACTTTACTAGAATGAGTAAAGACTTTTCATTTTTCATTTTTGAGTTAAGGGTTTTCAGGAATATACCATACCTCAAACATTGACAGGGTACCACTTCGATATATTTCGTCCCCAGGGGGATGCTTCAAATCACACTTCCTCTACAGAGTATCATTAAACAGAGTTAATATTGATTCTGCCCCATTTGTAACTTGTGGCAATAGGACAACGAAACAAACAAACAAACTCAAAGACAACACACACACACATATCACTAAAAAGTTCCAAAAATCATTTTTCAAGGCAGCAATATTCTATACCCATACCACATTCCATCCTATCACTGACATGATAAAGGAAGTAAAGGTAACACAATATAAATGAAGGCAAAAGATGGGCACTTACACTACAGGGGAGTGCAATTTAAGATATTATCTGAGGACATCAAGAGAGAGAGAGAGAAAGATTATTCTTGCCATATATGATATATTGATTTTAAAACACAAGCCTGTTCTTAACCAATACGGTAGCTAAAGAAAACTGGAGAAACAGGAGTACTCATCTTCTATACAAAAAATAAGTGAAGCAGCAACTAGAGGAGAAGTATCACTTGTCATTTTGTCAAGTCAAGATCATTGACTTATTCCCACAGCATGCATGAAGGGAATAAATGCCAGGTGTCGCTTATCAAATCAAATGTCACTCGGTTACTTTTACCCAAAACATACACAACAAAAATATGTTGTAAACAAAACTTATATTCATGATAAAAACCGCAAAATCACATTAGAATATTCAAGGCTGCTATAAAGAAACTAGAACACAGAGGACAATTAAAATACTATAAACTAATGCAACCCGAAGTATTGTAAGGGGAAAATTCTGTTACTACATTGAGGTGAAGCTCACCATATGCCTTTGAAGTTGCTCTTTGCGTTTCATGAAGTTGAGGCAAAACTCACAAAAGTACAACTTCAATGAATCATTATATTCTGGCGGGAAGGGGGAAAAGTACCATGTCTCAATTTCGTATCTTCCAAGTTCTATAGTTGCAATATTTTTCACCTTTGTGAATTCCTCATGTTCACGCAAGCTAGCAGCGTCTAGCTCCTCATGTCCCTTCAAAGAAGAAAGTAGCATACAATAACATATAATATAACATAACTCCACAAAAGCAACAAGTAGAAATTTCGAATTAGCTTCCAATCTTTACACATCTCCGAGCAAAAGGTGTGAGTTTACTTACGACCTCAACGTGAGTTTCATCAATCTTACGTTTCTGGTGGCGTGTCATTTTTAAGCTGGTAACCTGAGAACAACATTAGAAATTCTTCGGATAAATACACCTCAAAACACAAATAGAGAAGAAACTCAAAGGTAATGTTCTGTACCGTAAACGAAAGTTTACCTTGTCTTCAACCTTAACATCAACAACTGTTTCCACAGAATCAAGATCAAGTTGTTCAAGCTTCACCCATTCATCTAGCCTCCTATTAACTATCATTTCAATATAATTATCAGTAAAAAAACATATCAAATTCCAAAAATTTCAATTCAATTATAAAATAAACCTAAAATAATGAACTTTAATTAAAAACCCTAGGGAGAGCAGAAATCTCACACTCGGTGTAATGAACGTAATATTCGTAATCATTAAGCTCAGCGGAATGCATCTTACGGCGTTCGATAACTTTGACAGGATGATATTTTCCGTCCCTCCATCGGCACAGCACCCGAGTACCCACCTCCAGAGGGAGTATACTCGACCTCCTCTTTTTCGTTGCCTCAGGCTCTGGCGTCATCTGCTCCGTCGCAGAGGAAGCCAGAGGATTCTGGTCATCGCCGGCCGGCTCTACAGCGGCGTTGGACTGCGTTGAACCATTCTCCGTAATCGTCGGCGTGTCTATGGAACCCATGGTGTCGATTGAGAGGGTTTCCGCTTTCGAGTGGGCTCAGCAATACAAGAAGGGATGAATAAAATATTTTTGGGGCTTAGGCCCACGAAGTTCTTTCTTTAAGTAAAAGCTTTTGGGTCCCACAAATCTTCGCACCTCTAAACGGGCCCAAACCTCTACAATATTAATTACCTAACAATGTTTAACAAGTTTAACAAGTTTATTAATTACAAAGCCATTGTTATTACTATACTCGGCTTCAACTTGCAGACTGAGAAACACCAGTTATGCTTCATATTTTGAACATTTGTATAGACGAGTTTGAGTTTGGGTTTGGGTATAAACAAATTTCTTAAATTGAAGTAGCATATCAATGCAGCCAATGTTTCACTTGCCAGATACCAGGAACCAGGCAGTAGAAGGCAATCAAACATCGGCTTGATAAACATGAAAAAAAAAGAAATTGACCGTGTAACATGAACCAAAATAAATATGGAAACCTTAGATCTGATTTTTTTTTTCTTTCCGTAAAATTGACCCAAAACAGCGACAAGCTATTTCTTGTGATGGAGAACTTTCCTGAAAAGGAAGAAAAGGACGAAATATCCCTCCTAAGGAGGACTTTTTCAGCACAAATAGTCCTTAGAAAGAATTAACAAAACCCTCAAGTTACTTTCCAACAGGAAGACATCGAAAGAGAGATAAGAGAAGGGGAGGGGAGGACCTAATCATCTGACATGAAAAAAATTAAAACTTCTTATGGATTTACTGCGCAAGGACGATAAAAAGTCAAGCTTCAGATCTGGAGTCGGATGAGATTGATTCAGAAGATCCATTCGACTTGGTCGCAAAAGATTCAGCCAGCTTCGGTAGCATGCCATGGCAGAGTTTCATAGACGGCCTCAGTTTCATGTACTGTAAAAAACAAATTAAGAGTGAAAATAAGCAAATGACATAGGAATATTTTCTTAACTACTTATTTTATATAACACCGAGTAGCTCCATAAAAAACATGCAATGGCTATAAAGAAGAAAAAAAATATATTCCATTTTGTTCACCATCCAGTAGATAGATCAACCAGCTCCATATAAAATATCCAACTGATATAAAAAAAAACACATTCAATTATGTTTCCATGAGTAACTTCCATGAAAAAATTATTGAATAAAACCTGTTATACAAGTTAAGGGAAGGTACGGCAAAAAAAGAAGAAAGAAGTATCTTACCTCCTGGTAAAAAGCATTGATCTCCTCCTCTGTAAGGCCTTCATCCTCAGCAGAATTTTCTTCCCATCCAAGAGATCGAAGGAATGCAGCCTCTTCTTCATCTGGATAGACCATATCAGAGGAGCTAAAATCCTTTTCATCATCATTAGAAAATCTTTGAGGCTCTTGACAGACATCACTGTTGCTAGTTGCTGCAGTACCATTCCCATTAGCATGAGCTGTCACAGAAGCACTGACTACTTCCTTTGTAACTTCAGATTTCTCTGTGGTAGAAGATGAAATATGAGGATCTGAATCTGAGAGACCAGAGTTTGATGAGGTTTTATTCTTCAGGAATTTAAAAAAATCATTTCGGCTTTGGGTTTGAGCCAAAGAAGGCCTCTTTTCCACAGTGAAACCAGTTATTGGATTTAAGGAAGCAGCCTTGCGCACCCCAACAGAAAGCTTCGAATTGTTTGAGTTTCTTGCAGCAGCCGATGAAACAGGAGAAATGATATGTTGGCTAGTAATAAGTCTGCTGTTTGCAATTGTAATTGGACCGGCAATGTCTTTTTGAGTAGGTGATGCCAACCTATTCTCCCATCCTGGTTTGAGAATCAAAAGCTTGCCAGATGACTTCTGCATATCAGACTTGGCATGTCCACTATTAGGAGATTGATTACCATTATTAGTAAAAGAGGGCTGCTGCTGCCCACTCTTCACAGCCACATTCAACGCACTTGTTCTTGATGCTGGTTTGGCTTTTGATTTGTCCACTGAATTGAAAACCTGTTCAGAAATAAAGTAATTATTATCTGACACTTTCAATGTCTATTACCTGGAATTTTAATTGTTAATTAGTGGTTCTTTTATCCAATGCAATATACATACAGGTAATGCAAGGAAAAATAGAGCGCTTTGGTTAATCTTAGCATTTAAAAATCCAGTGAAAATGTATAAAAGCAGAACAAGCCTATATCAGAATATTCATATGATAAAGAGAAGTCCTCACGGAGTTCAAACCATCCATCATAAACAAAACCAGCGTTTGAAAAGACATGGGTTGCTTAGGTGATGGATGGATATGTCTCATATAACCTTTTATCTTTTAAAATTCTAATCCATCAAGAAGATAGTGTCTAAGGTCCTTGAAAAGTTATACTGTTCATCAATTTACTGTATTTAATTGATGATACTGATTAAACAAATTGCATCGGATTTGATGAGGTTTTTTCAAAAGTCTCATTCTTTTCGTTCTATGGTGATCAGAGAAAGTAATCAAGATCAACAATCTCAGCATACTCTTGAGACAAATACTGTGATTCCACATCGACCCAATATAAAATTTTGCAGCAACATATATCTGAAATATATTCTCATGAACTGTTGCTTTAAGAACATTCAGAGCATTATGGAATTTTTGTCAAATCAACTAATAATCTAAATCAGGTAAAACACAAATATATATGGATAGTACATTGTACACTTCAATAAAAAAAAGTTGAAAAATACACAAAATTCAAACATAAGAGAATTGCCATGAATAAAAAATTATATTCTCACGAATATAGATGGATAGTACATTGTACACTTCATTAAAAAAGGTAAGTTCAAAATTATACAAAATTCAAACATATGAGGAGAATTGCCAAGAATAAAAAACACAAACTGAAGGAAAGGAGCAAACAAGTAAGAAGGGCACATGCTGGATAGGATAAGGAAGTGTCATTTGTACCGATATTCTCACAAACACTATATAATCAATTAAATTTTGGTTTGTTTTAACCGGTGGAAAGAACAATAACTGGTAGAAAAGCAGAGCAGAAGGATATCATAAATGATAGCGCCTATGATTCTGCTGTAGGAGGACTGGAGGACAGAGGATCATGACCAACTTTGCATGCTACAATTTAGAGTAAAATGTCTTTTTTTGTTACTAAATAGTGAGTTATTACATTCCCATGCCGGGATTCAAACCCATACAAGATGGGGAAGATGAGAATCCTTAGCCAATAGGACAATTAATTGATCTCATAGTAAAATGTATTTAAAGCCAGTAAATTATGCAGAAAATAGTAAAGGGTCTGGGAATAGGTTTGCATTAATATCCAGTTTGAATAGAAAACTATAGATCTATAGACATTTTGGGTGCAACTAACAGCAGTCAATGGTATAAATAATTATGAGTATTCAAGTGCAAACATGAGGAGTTGCTGATGATAAGAATTCAAAGAATGTTAAAACAAAATTAAAATATCATACAAGCTAATATTCAGGTTTAAGAGTAATTAAAATCCAAAGAGCAAATAAGATTTAGCTTGTCATTCAGACACAGGAGTTTATCTATTTCATAACCTAACTCACAAAGGAAGACTAGCATTCAAACTCCAAGAGAAAAAAAACTATGAAACGAGAACAAAATCTTATGTTTAAAGGATGAAAATCAGAAAGAAACTACATAAGCAATTGAAAATCAGAAACAACAAAAACAGCATAATGTTTTCATCAAGCCATTGTAAATGTGAATTAGTATGACCAACAAAAAGAACATGAATCTTTTTTGCTTGATCAAAATTTTGGTGATATTGCCTGACAACTTGATCAAGGAAGGATTTAGTCCAGCATAGAAGTACCAAAATAAAGTTCTCACATAACATATAAAACCTAAATGCAGATAGACAGTCAATAAATATAGTTTTTCTGAAAAGAAAAGAAAAGACAGCAGAAGGGAAGGGAACCAAAATTGTTTAATAGGAGTAAAACTACGAATTAAATAGGGCAAGAGAAATATAGTTTTCTGATAGCGAAGGAAATAGCTTACCGAACCCTTATGCATTGAAGGTGTCACTGGTATTAGTTGCCTTGATTGCTTAATGGCCAGCTCCTCACGCTTTTGAGTATTGACAGGTAACTATATCAAATACATTTGTCTAGTTAATCACAGATATAAGTTATAATTTATACATGCAATAGGAAATGTCTAAGCCTACCAGTGGAGCAGTGCATGCTTGCAAAGGAGCTTGAGCTAGTGCTACTGCCATGTTAAGACCGGACGTCACACCCGGAGGACCAGAAACTGAGGTGGAAACAGTTAGGGGGACAGGTAAGGAACCTGTGCTACTACTTCCAACCACACTAGGTGGTTCTGCCAGAGAAGAGGTCCATCCTTCTCCATCAATCAAAGCTGAATTGCCAACAGATGAATGAGAAACTGAGCTCAAACCAGGAGATGAAACTCTAGCTATCTCAGGCACTGATTGCCTCTCTTCAGTTCCAAGAGGGGGAAAATCTTTTTGAAACAAAGCCTTGTTGATGCTACTCCCAATAGCACCCCCAGAAACCAGACCATTGTTGTAGTTATTGCTACTATTGCTGCTGTCTCTTGAGTCCACTGCAGTCCTTTGACGCAAAGGCTCAGCCTGTTTCCTAGAGACTGTAGAATGAGACCGCTGAAACGTATCTCTCTTCAACCTAGAGGTTGAGATACCTCCTAATTTTTCAATCCTACCCGTTAAATTACTTTCTAAAGGGTCAGAAGAATCACGGTTCCATCGACTGCCAAAACTTAACCTCTCCTTATCCCTTTCTGTATCCTTGTCACGATGACTCCTACTAAAACTACTATAAGCATTCCTTGAAGAACCATTACTAGAACCTCTCCGTGAATTCAACGAATATGCTCGATCCAAAGATGCCAAACGAGGGGAATCAAAATCAGTAATATTCCTAGAGTTTCTACTTCTCCCATGATGCACCGATGAAGAAACATCTAATACAACAACATGAATGCAGTCATTATATATTCCCAAAAACAAATACAAAAGTTCCTACAATGACACAACTACTCATCTTAATGCAATAAAAAAGACATGGGCATAAAAATGAAAAGAAACAGTGCATATAGGAGATACAGCCTACAGGTTCAAGAGTAACACAGCAATCAAGTATAAATGGAAGGTCTATTAAAAAATAAATGGAAGAAGAAACGTAATGGGTATTTACAATGATACCTGAGTGAGGAGAGGAGGAAGCAAGATGGTGGGATGAATTGCCACCCCCACTAACAACGCCATTGTTTCGCAACCATTCTGGAACTAATTCCGGTTCACTTCTTTCCATAACGGACACTGAACATAATCATCAGGGGGAAAACCTTCTGCAACCTTCGTCAAACCCTAACCCACCAAATTAATTTTTATTCGTAGAAAAATCGCAAACTCTTAACTCTGCCCCTTGTCATTCAACTCAACTAAACCAAGGTTTCCACTAACTTTAAAAAGGATTTAATGTGCCATTCAAACAAATGGAAGATAATGAATTCTTTGATCAAAAGGAACAGAATCTTAACACAACTCTGAAGCCATTAAAATAAGGGGGTTATATTTTAATTTAACTCTATCCCTGTATCACCGTTTTTGAATAAAAGATGGATTAGCAGATTGCTGAATTTCCGGCCATCATATTTTCCAGTAAATGGAAAAAAAAATAAATTAAAGATCTAAAATAATTAAACATTCATAAAATAATTTAATTAGGAAAATAACAATAAATTTGGAGTAAAATTAAGAACCCCACATAATTTTTTCAGTTTTAAGTCCCTAACCGCTAAAGTTTGAACACAAATGGGCAAAGAGAAAAACTGAGAAATTTACTCACGAGCAGATAAAGAAAAGTGAGAGTTTTAACCCTAGACTCTTCCACGATTTGAGCTATTTAGTAATCGTTTTTTAAATAACGGTCATTCTATCTAATCCAAATAATACGTTTATTTTCCGACAAAGATAAAAAGGATAATTACGGTGTAAGATGATGAGAAACAAACCGAGAAAGAGAATTTCAGTGAGAGTGAAAGTGAAAAATTCACAATTGAGAAACAAAATTATCAGTTTTTTATGAATATCGCTCTCAAAATTTAGGGTTTTGTTTCAAAGATGGTTGCGCTAATTATCTTTCTGTGGTTTTTTTTCCTAATAAAAATGTATATTCTTTTTTATATAATAAAAAAAATACTTATTCCAGATTTCTTCTATCATATTATTATTAAAGTGATTTTAATTTTTTGTTTTTTTAAATGGATAAAACGTAATAATATTATATTATTTTAGATAAAAGTTCATCTATTTAAAAAAAATAATTTATTAGATAAAATTAAGTTAATCAACATGAATAATTAATAGTCATGTTATAATTTTAATTTGTGTAAAAACATATTTTAAAAATATTTAATAATATTTATATTTATAAGATAATTTTATCTGCATACAATTAAGGGTGAGTATTAGATAAAAATCGAGACGAGTTAAATTTTTTTAAATTGTTCGAATTAACGAGTTATATTTTACAACTCAAATTTTATTTGTATTTTTTTTTATTTGAGCCGAGTTGAATTGAGTCAAGTTTTTGAGTTCTTATAAATATTTAATTATAATTATTTATTATGTTATAGTATAATTTGATTCTAATTTAAACAATTTTCTTTGATCATATAAGATATGTATGTATATTTTTTTCAAATATAATGATATTTTTTATATTTTTATATATCAATATATATATATATCATACAAAAATTAAGAAAATCATATTAAACTTAAAAATAAATCATTTAATTATTAAAAATTTTGAGTTATTCGAGTTATTTGAATTTCTATTTTACAACTCAAATTTTATTTAAAAATTTTTTCAAGTCTTGTCGAGTCTATGAAATTTCGATTCGAGTTAAAATGAATTGAATATTTTTGTCTCGAGTCAAATTAAAACGAATCAAATATTTTTACCTTGATTTAAATTAAATTATTTAATTTTTTCGAGTCAAATTTTACTCACCGATACATACAATGAATAAAACAGAAATTTTAAAAAATATTACAAAAATTTTAAAATTTATTTTAAAACAATAAATTTATTTATGATTTTAGTAATATTGAGACGTGAATAAATTTAAATAGAACTCCTATACACAGTGAATAAAACTTTTTATCGCATATTATAATTAAAAATTATTATGATATAAATAAAATTATAACAATAATGAATTATAATTATTATTTTAGATTAATTATCATTTAAATTAATATTATATATATTTTTACGTTCGTAAAACTTTTCTACTTGAGAACGTACGACCTTAGACGCTCTCGCTCGATAAAATGCCTAAGTAAGCCTAAAAAGATCAAAACTGGAGTGCCAAGATCTTCACGAAAACAAAAAAAAAACTTTGAAAGAAAAAAAGAAAAAGAAAATATGAGTGAATGTTGTTTATTCCTCAAAGAAAAAGTGTGACAAATGAGTGGGGGAAGGCCTCTATTTATAGTTAGAGCCCCTACATCCAACGGCTAAGAAAAGAGTACATCAATGGTTGAGATTTAACCTTATCACTAAATCCCTTATTCTAAGCTACATTCTATATTTACAAGGCTGAGAGACAAAGAGAAAGCTTAAGGGGATAAACTTGCTAAATCTGATGGAAAAGGTTCTTCAACCCCAAGTGTTCGGCCAAACTCGGAATTGGGCACTCAAGGGTGCTGAAACTCGGACATGGGCTCTAGTGAGTGCTGGTGGGTGTGCTGATACTCGGATTTGGGCCTTTGGGATGCTGGAGTAGGTGTTGAGATGCCCAAAAAGCTCTTGAGGGCCTTTGTAGCATCATGTTGTGCGCTTATCTCGAGCCCTATGGTGCGGTCCGTGACAATATCAATGAAAACAAAAAATATTTAGATTATTTTTTTGAAATTATTTAAATTTATTAGATTGATATTTTAATCAGGTTGGGATCAAGTTATACCATGTAAAATTTAAAAATTTACACTAATTTCAAATTGTTAAATAATGATAATAAATTACTAAAATTATTTTTTATATTTTTAAGTAATAATCTTCCATTCATTCATTCATTCAACCATATACCGTTAATCTCATCCATTCATTTCACTCATCCAATGATCATAGATTAATATAAAATTCTTTGAGTTTTACATGATATAACTTGATTTAATCCCTTTTCAACCATATACATTTAATAAAACACGTGAGAAGAAATATGGATAATTTTTTAAACATATTAGTGTGATTATAATTAATATCTAATCAATTTTTATAATTATTTAATATCATATACAGTATATATATAATATTCAAACACAAATAATTTAAATAAAATATATTATCTTTCTATTATTAAGATATTTCACGAGTTCAAAATGTGAATAACTTTTAAATATAAAAATTAAGTTTTTTTTTTACATTAAAACAATGGTTCCTTAAACAATAAGTGTCTATTTATATTTTAATAACAATATACAAAAATAGAATATCGTTTTAATCAAAGATGAAGTCATATAATATTAGTCTAACCCTGCCGGCAGCAACTTTTGGTCTCTGTTTAATGATATATATCCTACAATTTCTTTAATAATAAAAATATATCTATTGACACCAAACCAGTAGTATAATAACAAAACATACCTACCTCCCTTTCAAATTTTAGTTTAAATCTACTAGATATTTATAATGAAAATAAGCTGCGGTTTATTAATATTATTATCTTAATGTAAAGTTGGTCAATTCAATGCAGATTTATTTATTTATTAAGTTTGAATATCAGAAGGTTCTAATTCTGACCAAGAAAATATTATATGTTTTTATGAAGATAGAAAAGATTTAAATATATATGGATTAATTGGTAGTCAAAATGTTGAATTTTTGAACAATTTTTCGTTTATTTGTATATTGAGCCACCAAAAAGGAAAATGTTGAAGAGTTTTTGTTTATTTCTCATGGGAAATGAACTGAGTTAACGTGTGACATAATTAATGTTACGTATGTAAGTTATTATTAATTATTAATTTAAATACGATAATTTAATCAGATGAAAAAATATATATATTATTTTCAATGATAAATTTAAAAATATATTTGAAAATATATATAATTTCATTTTTTAAATATGATAACTTTTAAAAATTATAAAGATTTAAAAAATATTTATAAAAAATTTAAAAATATAGATAAATTTATAAGTTCTAAAAATTTCAAATAAATATGAGCTCACTTTATATGGATTTAATACGTAACTTTTTGATTGATTAAATCGGTATTACATTTTTAACTTTAATGTCAAAATTTGAATTAATGTGTGTAAAAAAATATAATATTTTTAATCACTCGATTAATTTATAATTTTTTTATTTTTTTATTTGAATTTATATTTTTAATCGCTCAAAGATTAGCTAGTATAGTAACCAACAACTGGTTAGTTGGGAGTAGATATTGGCTAGTTAGTTCGAGGGGATGATAGAATTTGGGTAAATTATATAGGTGAACACTAAATTATTAAAGAATATTTATTTTGATCATTAAATTAGATAATTGATCAATCAGATTGATAAATTTATTAAATTGAGCTATAATTTTTTATCATCTAACAACGCCGAATTAGGGTTTAATACTTAAATAATAACAATTTAATCAAAATATTACTACAATAATTTAATTTGCCGGTATTTAATTTTTTATCGTGAAAATATAATATTAATTAAATCAATTTTTAAAATATTATAACAAGAAAAATACTCTCGATATCTAATGTAGTTATACTAATTAGGAGTGTTCAAATTCGTGTACCCGAGTATTCGGATACCTGAAGTACCAGGTGCCCGGACCTTCTGGTAGTTAAAAATTTGGCCCGTGTCTAGACTCGGGTTTTTTGGGTACCCGTAAATTCGGGTAATCAGGTACCTAGATTTTTGTTTTTTGTTTTAATTTTTTTTTATAAATCTTAAATTTAATCTTAAAAAGATATATATAAATTTAAAAGTTTAAATTACATAATAATCATCGAAATACAAAATTTTAAAACATTGGTTACATAATCTAAACATAAATTTTAAAACTTAAATTACATAATCTAATTCGAAATAAAACATAAAGTTCAAAGGAAGTTTTTAAAAATATTTTTAATTAGTTTAACTTAATATAATATATAAAAATTAATGATTTAAATAGTAAATAATTTTGAATTGATTTTCGTATTGGTTAATGCACATAAAAAAATAGTGTATAGCTAAACGAATAAAGTTAGAATTTTGCTAACTCGAAAAATTAAATTTATAATTTTATAATGAATCTTAATTTTTTTTTTTACAATAAGTCTCTAATTCTTTTTAAAAATTAAAGTTTAAAGAATTGAGATTTAAAAATTAAGTTGTTTAATTTGAGAATATAAGTGTATTTTGTGTAAATAATAATTATATTTAAAATAAAAAATTAAGAACCGGGTACCCAAAAATTTATAATCTTTTGACCTGGGCCTGACCCGGAAAATGACGGGCCGAGTACCTGGCCTGAACATAAAAAAAATTCGAGAAATTATCCGATTTTTTATATTCGGATAATCGAATAATCGAGTCTGGTCATTCGGGTCGAGTAATTTTAAATACCCCTAATACTAATAAATACAAGAGATTAATAGGAGGAAAAAAGTGATTTTGTTAAGGAAACATGCTACAGTATATATAATCATACAAAAATAAAAAAATAAGTAAAAATATGTATCATATTGTTAATAAACTTCCTACTACTAGCATCTTTTTTAATAAAAAAAAATCAAAATTAATAATCTCAAAATAAACGATATTTATTATTTAAATCCTAATAATTATTGAATAAATCACAGCGGAAACACTTCTTAAGTTCTACATACAAAGGGTATTTTTTCATTAAAATACATTTGATGTTTCATATATCCGCATCATTGTGTATTTTTTAATATATTTTTTATTTTTATTTTTTAGTGTTTTGTTTATATTTTTATTAGAAATTAAATTTGTTTAGAGCACTACCGTTCTTGGATAAGAGCAAGAGGAGTGCGCCCAGGGTCTAATATTTTTTACTAATTGATATTGTAAATTTTTAATTTTCTTAATATTTTTTATTAAAAATTAAATTATTTTCGATATTTATTATCGGGTCTAAATTCTATAACACTTATTATTAAATTCAGCTATTAGAGATCTATTTTTTAATATTTTTTATTAAAGACATACTTTTATATATTTTTTAAATATTTGTTAATAAGAATTTAACTTTTAGATCCTCTCTTAAGTTATGAAAATATCAGAAACGATTATCGTTTAAAGTTTAAGATTTAAGTTTATGGTTAAGATTTAAAAAATTTATGTAAGATTTAATATTTTAAGTTATAGTTTAAAATTAAATTTTTAGTATTGAGATGTAAAAATATTTAAAAAGATTTTTTTTCGAAAAAACATGTTTACGTTGAAAAACATGCAGATTGCAGAGCTGGACTAAATGGTCCCACCTGAAGCCAAACAAAAAGAATCCGTACATGATTCATATTTTCCACGTGGCACCGCGTATAACCTCGTTATCTTTCCCTCTCGCGACGGCTTTTACCGGTCTCTGTCTCCGTTTTGAGCCCCCTCGCTTTTCTCCATCGTTCTCTTCGACTTGGCTCCTTTTCGCTCCAATATTTATCTCCCAATTTCCCCGGGAAAGTTGAGAAGAAAAGAAAATTACTCCTTCCTTCTAAAATCATATTTTGGAAAAAACATATTACTTCAATTATAGAGATTTTTGGATGGATTTGGCTCCATATGCATCATTTACCTTGATTCTTTAGTTGTAGCAGCTCAATGAGTTCGAAGGGCGGCCGAAGAAAGCCGAGACTCGAGCGCCGAAATGCAGCGAAGCACATCGACTATGATGCGACGTCGTTTTCTTCGTCTCTAGATGATTCCTCCTCTTCTTCTTTAATCACGCGATCGTTCGATTTGTCCGATAAAACCAGTTTCCGTATCCAAGGAACCGACGGAGAGTTCGACCTTATTTGTCGGACCTTGGGGCTTTCCGGGCCTGAAGATTTTTCGATTCCAGCGGCCGCTTGGGAGGCCCGTAAAATTCGATCCTCATCGTTGGATGTTTTGCCTATGTCCCAACTGAACCGGCTGGATAGTCCTAAGGAAGTGATAAACCAGAAAAAAGATGACGCTCAAGTAATAGTCGATGAATTAGCCGATAGGGTTTTGGCCACGGATTTGATCAAGGATGATTCGCCCGAGTTAAAGTTAAACGATTGCTGCCGTGCCGATAGAAATTTGGTGGATGTTGCTACTACAACTGAGTTGAAGCCACACGCGTGTTGGGCTTCGAATGTTTTCGATGGCGGAGGGAGTAATGGAATTAAAGGGACTAGGCCACCAGTTATAAAGCCGCCGCCGGTGATGAAGCTACCGGTAATCGATAACAATTGCTCAACTTGGGATCTGTTTAGGGATTTCGGTCCTGAAGATGACAAAGGGTGTATGGCTCCGGTTCAATTACGTTCATCTTCCCATGAAGACGAAGTTAAAGGAGAGGACGGCGGGGGTAATGAAGAAAATGGCGAGGAGGAGAATTTAATGAGGATTGGAGAGACTGCAGCGCTTTCCGAGTCGTGTTTGTGTACAACTTCAAATGATGAAGATTCATCAAGTTCTACTACAGAGCCTACTTCAAATATTTCCCCTAATGTTAGGTTCAAAAGAACAATTACTTATTGGGAGAAAGGTGAGCTTCTAGGGCGTGGATCATTTGGGTCAGTTTTCGAAGGGATTTCTGAGTAAGTGATGAAATACGGCCTTTAATATATTGTTCAACTTCAATTCCAGGTTGATTGAATGCTTATAGGTAGTTATTTAAAAAAAATCAAGATAATTTATTTTTTTATATGTGCAAACTGGTTTGGGAACCACCTTAAGTGCAACAGTCTCATTTTGTCGCTTGGGGAGGCACTCTTTTAGAGATTAGAAAGCAAGCTCCTAGGATTAAGAGGTGTTCTTGGTGTTAGTTAAGCATTCCCGAGAAAGGCATTTCTATTTCTCCCCTCAGCCTAGTGCCTATTGCCCCTTCCACTCATTTGTTTGGAGAACACTGTTTTACGTGTTTTGGGGTTACATTTTAAGATTACCAGATGCCATTAATATAGTTTACGCCAATAGAGACTGCTATTAGGACATTTCGGGTTCTGTCTCAAACTTTGAAGGGGTTGATCAAGGTTATCCTTCGGGTTCATCTGCCTTTAAGTACTACCTTGTTTTCTGCTTGGAGTTTTACATAATTGATACACTCATGTAAGATATTTTGTGACATTGTGAATTTATGTACTCCTTTCTCTATGTTGAATGCTTTATTAAGTCCATCAATTACTTTTACTCATGAAGGCTTGTTCTTCTTACAGACAGTCTATGGCTTCCAATGATCTTATGTGGTTGGGAACTGGTTCATTGGATATAATCTTGTTCTATAGCTGATTTCAAGATGATGAATTTAGTTGTTCTGTCAAGTTCCTAATCTACTCTTAACCCTCACAACTGTTATCTACTTAACACACTTGTGGAGGACATTACGTGCTTAAGCCTTGTCAAACCCACAACCTCTAGGAATCTATCAATAACATGCATAAAATCTGAGGTAGCACTTGGTATGAATTTAGTTGAAGATTGGAAAACGAAAAGTAGGGAAGCACATTATACTAGGATCTTTGAAATATGGAGTTACCTGTTGAGATTTTGGATTATCTAAGGCTCTGGCATCTAAGCTATTTGTTGACTTCTCTCAGGGACAGAAGGAATTCATGTTAGTAATATTTCCAAAATTGCAAGGGAAAGCTCATTTTATCCTATTAGCAATTGATTTGTTGTCTACTTGTCCGATTTATTATCATGCTTTTATTTAGAAAAGAGATGTTTTCCGTTTAGTTATGCTTTACTAATTATTTATTTAATTCATTTCCTTGTAGCGATGGATTCTTTTTTGCTGTGAAGGAAGTTTCATTGCTTGATCAAGGAAGTCAGGGGAAGCAAAGTATTATTCAACTTGAACATGTATGTCAGATTTTGTCTTTTAATTCCTCAAAAGTTCATTTTCTGGAAATATCCATCTTCTATCTCTGTCTGATATAATTTCTTTATTCCCTTTAATTTTCAGGAGATTGCTCTTTTAAGTCAGTTTGGACATGAAAACATAGTTCAGTACTATGGCACAGATAAGGTACTAACTTCTGACATTTAGCTTTGCTTAATAGACCTTGTAATTTTGTTTATTTATTGTGTATTGTTTTCCTTAGAATCAATGGTCTTTGCAGGATGACTCCAAATTATACATCTTTCTTGAGCTTGTAACCAAAGGCTCCCTGTTAAAACTTTATCAGAGGTATCATCTCAGAGATTCTCAAGTCTCTGCATATACAAGGCAGATTCTGCATGGATTGAAGTATCTTCATGACCGAAATGTGGTTCACAGGTAAGTCAAGTGACCTTATATTACCGCGTTTATGTATCACTTTAAACTTTTGTTTTTCCTCTAGCCAAATATGAAAAATGATATGAACATTTCTTCACTTGACAGTATAGAGTTTCAATATTTAGTTCTATTGGGACCTGTTGTTGACTTGTAGTGAATCATAATTTGCATGCATATTATCTTCTTGTAAGACATTTAAAGTCAATAATGTGATGTAATTTGATTATAGAATTTTCTCTCGGCATTTTACTTATTATATTGTACCTATTTTCCCCTTAAGATTAAGCGTTGGTGTCTGTTTTATCTCCATTCTCTTCCCTGATGTGGCATATATAATAGTTACGAGTTATGAAATGTAATGTAAAATTATTTTTAGCATGTTCTACCTAAGTCACCAGACACTTTGAAATTTGAATATTCTGCTCTCAAGGCTCATTTGCTTGTTTGATGATGCAGGGATGTTAAGTGCGCAAACATATTAGTTGATGCAAATGGATCAGTAAAGCTTGTAGATTTTGGGTTGGCAAAGGTTTTTATCTATTCCCAAGACTTTGGTCATCTTTCATGTTTTTGTAGCTTTTAAGATGGTTAAATCAAAGATATTGGTGATGGTGCTTGTTTTCAGGCAACCAAGTTGAATGATGTGAAATCATGTAAAGGGACAGCATTCTGGATGGCCCCCGAGGTTTGCTTCTATTCTTTCCTTTCAGAAGTGATAACCCGTTATAGCTGTTTGATTTGTGTAGAATATCAATATCTTCTGTATTAGAGATACTCCTTGGGCAGGGGCGGGGCACTGCCTACCCCCTTTCCCCACACACACTAAAAATAGGTAAAATTAAGGTTCAGTCCATGCAGAAATTGTAAAGTTATAAATTAATACAATGGTAAAATTTCACCATCACCCTCAATTTTTAATTCAATTTTGCCACATAATAAAAAAAAGGCGAACATCTCTGGCTTTGCCCCTGTGCTTGAGATATTTAGCTATATAGCATAGGTATATCGACTCATGATTCTGACAAAGAAATGATGGCATACGTTCTTAGTAAATATTTATCTTCTATATAAGAGACTACTTTAAGTATTCTAGTTATCAGAGTACTCAATCGTGAAAAGAATGATAACCTTTGCAGATATATCTGTAGAGTGGACAGAAGGTGTAAATCACTCTTGCTGATCCATCATACTTTTTCTTAAGTCTTCGTTCATTACCTTGATCTTAACATTTAGCTCACAACGAACACCTCCCTGCTTAACTTTTAGGCCACCAGAACTTGCCTAGCAAACTAGCAGAGTAGTATTTTGGTTAGGCAATTTCATTGACCGATAGCTAATGTTTGATAATGGCAGTTCTCCCTTTCTGAAACACTACTGGCCCTTTTTTAAATCACACCTGAATTCTTGAGTTCCTTGTAGGATGGGTTCCAGTACATTTTTCTCTATAGACACACTGTTCTTGTTGCATTTGGTGCAGTAGTTATATATTTTGCGACAGAGAGTACCAATGATGACTAGTATTCCTGAATTTTTATTATCGACTGTTAAATTGCAGGTTGTCAATCAGAAGGGTCATGGATATGGACTTCCTGCTGATATATGGAGCCTTGGTTGTACTGTGTTGGAGATGTTAACTCGTCAGATTCCATACTATTATTTGGAATGTGTATGTACCTCTTCTTCCTGTTACAAACAATACTTTTGCTAATAATTCCCTCCTACAAGAGCTATGCAGAAGTGTAATGTTGCTTTTAGTTTTGATACTCTTCGTTCCCGTGCAAGTGCTGTGTCGTTAATTACATCTTGGGTGTAAAATTGAAACAGATGCAAGCATTGTTTAGAATTGGCAGAGGTGAGCCACCAGTAGTTCCTGATTCTTTGTCAAAAGATGCACGAGATTTTATCTTGCAATGCTTACAAGTCAATCCTGATGCTCGCCCAACTGCTGCTGTACTATTACAGCACCCATTTGTAAAGAGGACTCTTCCAACACACTCAGGCTCAGCATCTCCTCATATTGGTCGTCGGTTTTAAATGTCCAGCCTTGAAACTAAATTGCAACAAGTGATCAGGTAAGCAATACATTTTTCCCTTACCATATGTTTATATCTCCTTGTTGATCATACATCTGTTTACAATGTTGGTCGGGTTTCAGAAGAAACATTTTCCTGGACTCTACTTTTATCACAACATATTAGCTATACATCATATCCTAAGATACATGAAAAATATCCTTTAACAATAGGTACATTTTTGTCATCAGTTTAGTTTCCTTGAGAACTTCCTCATTGTATTTTGTGAGCATTTGTTTGCGGAAAGTTACACAGCATTCACATTTCACGGAGTCCGGTTTTGTTTTAGGTTTTACATGATTTTGTTTTTTTGCTTTGCATGCAGCTTGGTCCATCATGAGGAAGAAGACAAGTTTTCCTACTCCAGCTCCGATGTTGCTACCTTTAGTTTTGCTCCTAGAGACTTGAAAGAGTCTCAAACCTGGTAGGCTGAAACATTCTGAAGCCTTGACTATGGCCTAATGGCCTGATGGCATGACATAGATCAAAATCTCCATGACCATGAATTCCCAAAGATGCTGTAGATAGCAGAACTGCGCTTGGTGTTAAATTATTTGTCATGATTTTGTAGATTCTGGGATTGGTTTAGCCTTTTTTTATGTAGATTTTTTGGGTTATTGGATGGAACTTTAGCTATAGGAGAAATTGTTGTACCAATTAGTGAAACTTATCTTTTTTATATATGTATCTCATTATTGATGCAAAAAAATATAGTTTGTTCATGTCTTGTATATATTTATTGGGAAAAACTATTTGAATAGTAACTCACCTGTTCCCTTCTTACTATTTTGATATATTATTATTTGATAAAATAATACATAGTGTTACATTTTCATTATAGTTTGATACCTTGATTGTTAAAAATTAATAGAGATGATGTTCGTTGAAATCATAATTTTAGTATAAAACACATATATATTATCAATTTAGTGCAAAAAACTTAAATATATTCTCGTCAAAAAGAGATTTACAAAGCTTTGATCATCCTTTTTAATTTCTTGTATTTTTGTCAATTTGTTGATTATAGAGTTTGAATTCTCTAATAGATCTCACATTGGCCCCTCCTTGATTCTCAAATCTTAAATATAGTTTATTCTTAATATATTTTTTAAACTCAAAACTCAATAGTATTCTACAAAGAAAAAAACGAATAATCATAATTTTAATCTAAAAATTAAAATAATGTTACTTTGAAGGACTTGATAGCTACATAGTTGTATGAGGTGGAAGGGGATGAGACTTTGACAGCTACAGAGTTGTATAAAGTTGTGAGTAACCTTGGAATGGATCAACTTTCCCAGGAGGAATGGCAGAGTGTGGTGGATTCCATGGATGCAGATGGTGATGGAGCTGACCTTGGAGGACTTCAAACTCATACTCAATGCCCCTTTAGAGTAATAATCACACATCAAACTTAAATTAAATGTATGTGCTTTCAAAAGAGTCAATAGAACCTATTGACCCAAGAAATAGATTTCGGGCTTTTCAAATCCAACTTGAGTTAGGTTTCATAACTAGGCTTTTTCTTAAAGAAAACTTCATTCTTCATTATTCTTAGGATGATGTTTATATTATCAGCAGCTCAATTGATGGTGACATTTGGACTCATGATCAAAACATCTGGGGACAATGTTATCAATTGGACATGTATGTGATCACCACAATTTCTGTCCAACATCAACATTTTGAAGATAAACAATAATGCTTCGATTAAATAAACAATTAAATATTGACAATAAACAACAGTGCTCATTATTCATCACAAAAGAGAACCCAAAATGGACAATAAAAAATTTATTAATTAAAAACTTTTAATTAAGACAGTGCGAAAAGCAAGTGTCTTGAGAAAACGTGACTCATGCCATGTTCTTGTTGCTACCTCTTTTGATGTTTCCACTCATGTTTTATGGCATTTTTAATTTATATAAATATTGAAGTAATCCATTCCCATGCACTTGTTCATATTTCTATTCAACCAAAGATTCTTCCAACAAAAACACAGAGACGAAGATTCAGCTGCCTAATGCACTGATCTCCAAAAATCCTCTCTTATTCTAGCACATGTAATATATACATATGAACTGATGTAATCTAGTATTATTGATTCAATTTATAAAATATTTTTACTCAATACGTATTAAATATCACAACTACTTGATTTTGCAATTACACGTGCATTATTATAGTATAAAAATTTAAAATAAGTTCTCAGTTACACAGGGAAGGACCCAAAATTTTATATAATGGGGTAAATTATCAAGATTAATGTATATTAGAAATAGGGATGGAGTCAGGATCCGAGGTTGAGGGGTAAATTCATAAAAAATAATTTTTAAAAGAATTTAAATAGGGAAATAAAAGTAAAAAAAAAATCTTCGGGGTGGGGGGCGATTGACCCTCCCCACCTCTCTTTAGCTCCGTCCCTGATTAGAAATATACAAGGTACAAAATTATAAGAGTTTAAGAGGTGCGAATAAGATTATCAATAAAAAATATAAAGAAACTTAAAATTTTAGGGGTGCAGCTATCCCTAGTGGACACCTTTCCCTTCCTTGGTAGAGATTTCATTACTTACCTCATTATATGTTACTACATAGGAACATGTACTTTGTAAATCAAATTACTATCTGAATATTCCTATGGCATGATAAGGTTAGATGAAGTGGTATATTAAAAAAGACTTAGACGTGGTGAAGGGGAGACCATGTCTCCCTGTAAACAAGCGTTGTGTCTGGTATGATTGTGGACATGGGGGATGGAAACTCATTTAAGAATTACAAGGGGTGAGCCCATTAGTCTTATTCAATGTCAGCATGTGAGATATATGTTAAACATCATGTTTAAAGCTATGATCACACACAAGGATCAACCTTCCCCTCCCTTCCAGGTAAGAATATTAGGGTTAGGATTATATTTGGTTAAAAAAAGTACAATAATTAGATGATCCCAAAACTGAATATAGTGGAGGGGACAAGTAAATTAATTACTGAGGTCATATGCAGATAGTTGGTTAGTGCTGTAATGAGGGGTTGTTTTCAAGGCATGAAACCTAAAGCCAAAGGAGCCATCAGACTTAAAACCAGACTTCATTTCTGAAGGCAATGCCTACCTACTATTTGCATGTGAACACTCACCTTCTGTCTTAATTACTTCAGATTTACTATAGAGAGAAAACAAAAATGAAAGACAAATCAATAATCTTTTCTTTCTTTTAAATCGATGACATGAACCAACTGAATAACAATGTATTAAGTAGTATAAATTGTGTTAAATCTTGATGGTATACATACTCATAGGCGGAGCCACATGTAAGAATGGGGTGTCTGTTGACACCCATATTTTTTTTAAAAAATCCCCCCAATTTTTTTTTTAAAAATTATAATTTTATACAATTTATGTCTAAAAAATTAAAAATATATATAACTTAACACTCCTTTATAAATAATTTGACACCCTTTAAATATTGTTTTAAAAAATAACACCCTTTAAATAAATTTTTGGCTCCGTCTTTATACATACTAATACACTAATATTTAGTACACGTTTAAATCAGTTCATATCAGCTACAACCTACTGGCTATTTAGCTGTCATATAGGGCAAGTAGATTCTCGGTTCCATGGAGGACACGCCAGACGAAAGTGTCGATTGTCAAAGAGTTTGGCAACACTACGTAAACATGTTTTTGTTTACATGCGGTGGTGTTGGGGAAATGGTGTGAAAATTACAGGCAGCTTCGATATTTTTCATGGCTGGCGGTTTTATCCTAGTACGATAAGAGTTTGAAATGGTTGGGGTTTCTCGGCCGTCTAGGGAGGTGCACCGTGCATCAAGACAACGAGGTTGCCTACAAACGTTGACAACTTGGGTTTTTTGTACCCAGGGAGGGTGGTTACTGGCACATGCACGTCATATACATGTTTTTGTTTATGTTTTAGACTAGCTGCTTTTGTAGTTATGCATGTGGACAATTTTTATATGATTATGATATTAGTATATGAAGAATTATTTTTGATAAATACAATTCTTTTTTTATAAATGGATGCATTGAATCATTGTGTTTGTTTAAGGTAGTGATTATTTTTCTGGTATATCATGGATACAAGTAAAAATCATCTATCTTTTTATAATGTATCTTTAAATTTTTTTAAGAATTAAATTTTTAGCCCTTATTTTCTATATACTAAACCTTAAGCCCTACGCCCTAAAAAATACACCATATCCTAATTCCCTAAATTCTAACTACAACCCCTAACCCCTAAACTCTAACCCTCTAATTTAAAACGGAGATACAAATGGAAGAATAAGAAAGAGGTAGATAATTTATTCCCCATGAATACTGGGATGAAATAGGATAAAAATCTCTTGCCTCTTTATTATGCATTCATCCATACCTCCTATTGAAAATTTTCAAAAAAATAAATTTTAAACTCTAACCCTTATTTTTTATATCCTACACCCTACACTCTAAAAATATACTTACCCTTAATTCTCTAAATCTAACTATAATTCTTAACCTTAAACTTTAAATCTTAACCTCTAATTAAAACAGAAGAATAAGTAAGAGGTAATCGATTTAAGACCGGAGGAAATAAATGAAAAAGAAGTTGCAGGAGCCATAATTATTCAATGTTGCTGCTGTAGCCAGCCCGCCAGAAAGTCAGATTACTGGAAAATAAATCAGTTTTCAGAGTTTTTGCTTCTCTTTTTCCTGGAAATTTCAGAAAAAGAACACATTAATCGAAGAGAGAACAAATATTAATGAGTAGTTTGTTGTTGCAGCTTTCTTAGGTTACATCGAGAGTTTCTTGCCACTTTCAGGACTTACGATGCCGTCTCATACAAAACTTACTTCACGTCAGTTTTTTCTAAAAATAAATAAATAAATGAATATTAAGGAAAATTATTTTTTTCTTAATTTTTAAATTATATATTGATTTGTCAAAGTATTTTTAGAAAAACAATATGATATAAAATAATTAAAATGATAATTTACTTTTAAAAAATTATTTTTTATTTTTATTAAAAAATTAAAGAAGGATAAAAAAGTAATTTTATATTAAAAAGTTCGATTGAGTTTTTAAACATGTTAAAAACTCAAAATTATTATTATTTATTTCAATCATTCAATTAATTTTTTTTGTTAGAATCATTTTTTTTCATTAAATATCCTCTTGTTTAGTCTCCTTAATTAAAAATCTAACCAAAATTATTGATTAGATAGTTTTTTATTTTCCATATTAGCATATTAAATAATATTTTTTGTTTCATTAATAAAAAAAATAACATATACCACCTCCTAATTTTAAATAAAAGGCCTAACACTTAAATTTAAAATTTAATTATTAATTTTAATCCAATTTAATATTTAACTTATACTCTTCCAACCAATCAAGCCAAAGAAAAACAACTGTAGAACAGATTTAGATGAAATCTTTTCGTACAAACATTGATTGAGTCCCCTTCACCCACTGTGTTTTGATGTATTAGTTTTATCATTTCAATTAAACATCGTTATGCTTTTTAGGTTTCAACCAGGTACATCTGTCTTCTCTCATGAAAATGGCAGGCCTACGCTTAGCTCTCTAACTGTACCAATCTCGTCTCACGTCTTTCACTGTTTGGTTCCGAGAAAATTACTTTTCCCAGCACAAAATGAATGCAATTATTATGAAGCCGTACAAGATATCCATCCAACTTCATTTCTCTCAAGTCAGGACAACAACACACCTGTATATTCAGTTTGGGTATTTGCATTGTGATAAAAAGAAGTAATTCTTTGACTTGAACATGTCAAATAGTTACAAAATTGTAAGAAAAATGTTTGAAAATCTTGAAGACAAAACCCTAGAGGCATTCCTTTTATCCACGAGAATAGAGACAGATCATATGCAGAGGATCCACTTATCACCAGACTCGTGGTTTAGGGGTCAGAGCAATCAGAGAGTCGAAGGTCCACAAAAAGAGAAGAGAGGTCAAAAAGCAAACCCACAACCATACTGTATAAAACCAAGTAGGTAAGGTTTTGAGTTGCTTTTCAAGGTTAAAGAAACTGGGGGATGAACTAACAAAGGATTGGGGAAGAAACGACAGTGCATCTTTCCCACCTTTTCATGTCATTCAAAATCTAACTCTCCCTCCCTCTGCCTCCTTTAAATGCAGAGCAAAAAAGCAGACCAAATGATACCATTTTTTTATGTTAAGTCTTCAAACGCAGGAAGAAACCCCATTTTGAATAAAACAATGGATTGAAAGGAGTATGGACTTGTCACTGTTCCACTCCTGTTTTTCTGATTCAAGTATTATATATATATTATTCCTCTCAGCAAAAGAGAACAAATCCATGAAATTCCCAGCACCCTTCTATAAGCTGTACACACTGTTATTCCAAGTTTCCCCCACCTCTCTTGGAACCATCTTCTATGTTCACCCCAATGAAAATGATAATGAAAATGAAGAAAATGACACAGGGAGCCCACCCTAATCCTAATTTATCCTCCCCACTTGAATGTACAGGGACTTATACCTTCCATATCATGATGATGAGATAATCATCAAAATTCAGACATCCACATATAATCTAGAGCGTTGCTGCTGTCGATCGAGATAGATGACTACTGCAAATTTACAATCACCGGTTTGTTTAAGTTTGGCCCTATGGAGTCTTGGCTCAAAACTAGTGAGAGTGGCTTGCATGATTTTCTCGGTGGGAGGATTGAATTGACATGTTTAGACCAGACGAAGGCCAGATGTTTTATTCTGATTTACCCTTCTCCTCATTGCTATCCATCTTCGATGAAAATTCTTTCTATAAAATCGCGAAATCTCTTTGAGTAGAGCTTGGGGCCAACGGCTGATATTGAAGAAGGATCAGCTTGTAGTGATTTGTATGCATGCTCCAACTTCTTGCTGATGTCATAGTCTTGTAGAATGTCAATGATGCCAAAGTACAAGACTACTTCATAAACTTCACCACTTTGTGATAAGTGACTGACTCCACCCTGTATATAGTGATTGAAGTCACTTCTAGACATTCGCTCCGCTCTTGCTGGCATGTTTGAACCTAGCCTTATCGATGGTTTCCTGGAAAAACAAAAAAGATGTATAAAATTATAAATTAAGACTTGTTGCTCATCCTCTAAACAATAACTTAAATTTTCTTTTACTACCAAATCATGCGGAACAAAAGAGCAAGAAAAGTTCAAATTGCATACTAGTATGCTCATTTGAGATCCAAGTCCCTGAAATATCTTGGATGCAATATAATTTTTTGCATAGAAGGTAATTAATATACAATATTGTATGTCATATGGTGATGGATCAAAATCATTACATGGGAAAGAGACCTTAAAAAAGAATCACTAATGATATGTGGAACCTTCGGTGCACTCTCCATTCTTGTCCACCAAGTTGAGGAATCATTTCTTAGAAACAGAATAATGGGCAACAAAAATTCAGGGGAACCCTTGGTTCTAAACTAAGATTATAAAGGACCACAATTGTCACATGCCCCACCAAAAAATGTTGTCTTCTGAATTATACCAACAAAACTCAGAGTCTCAGACTACACAATCAGCCATCAATCATGCCATGGAATATGATTAAATATCAGCAAATATCATCACAACATTAAGACCAAACGCAACACAAACTTTACACCTCATACAATCCAAAATTGACTAAGAAATTTAAAATCGACGCACATGGGAGATTCACCAAATTCCAGATCTATAATAAGGAAATAAATTGAAATATTAAGACAGCAAAGCATACCGGCCAGCTAAAATCTGATCCATGTCCTGTACCTTGGCTTCAAGAAATCGACATCCACGTATAAACTTTTCATTTTGATATGAATCTTTTTTGCCTGCAAAGGACAAGCAGGTTCAAATCCCTAATCTTCTTCAACAAAAATATCCATTAAAGTTTCAACAGAAATAATAAGGTGTTTATTAATTTACCCGTCCGCAAGAGAAAAGGTGATAACCCCATTTTATCACTTGTATTATCATCCCGAAAGTGTATTCCAACCAAAAGACTGTAATCCATAATTCTCTCAGCCTCCAAGAACTCACAATCTCGATCAATTTGCCTGCCACCATTTAATTATAGAATATTAGCAATAAATATGAAGACAAAGTAACATAACAGGGTAGGAAGGGACAGAGTGGCAAGGAATAAAATATAGCTTACTTCATAAGCTCTTGGAACCAATTTTGCTGGAGTCTAAACACAAAATTAAGATCCAGGTCTTTTAGGGTTGTCGTTTCATCAATTTCCTCTTCTGACTTATCAGTTGAGCGGCCATGAGAGGATCCTTTCAAGTCAAACCGTCTATGAATTCGATACTCAGAGCAAAACATATTCCCCATCACAACGAATCGAGTCTGTCATAATTATACCACGAGTGAGATAATTTCAGTTTAGTTTCTAATCATTTCAAACACGTACCTTCAGGCCACCTATAGGTTTGACACAGTGCACGCCAAAGCATTTTGTCACAAGGGAATTTTTATATCCAGAAACATGCTGGTAGTAACTTGGAAGCATCCGTAAAAATACCTGAACGGTTAGTAAAATATTTAAATCAATAACATCCCCATCAAAAGAAGATGACAGGTCAGCTAAGAAAGTAAATTGGAAATTCAGAATCAAACAATTTCCCATTTCAAAGAATAAAATTCGAGAGATTAATGTATCAAGACACACAACAACTTCCACATTAAGTCAAACAGGTTGGCAACGAACCTTGACTTCAGATTTCTTTAACGTCTTTATCATAAATTTGTCATCTTGAGTGAGGTAAAAGAAGCTCCCACTCTTCCCCGGAGAAGAAAGCTCCCTAAGGGCATCACTGCCACAAATAGCTAGCAGGTAATCATCAGGATCTACTTGGAATAGCTCCCTCAAATGTCTACAAGAAACCCAAAAGGAATCCAGTCACCATTATAGGAAGAAAAAAAAAACAATTTAAACAAATACAAAAAGCAAAAAGAACCCATTTAAACATATCAAGAAATACTTGTAAGTTGTATGCAACCGAGTGAGCTCATTCTCAAGAACACCTTTATCCCATTTGCAGATAAATCAACAAATTCTAAACAAAGAACATATGTGCAACTAAATAAAAGCAAAGCAACATACCTAAATACCACCGGACAATAATCTTTCCAGCGGAACTCCGGAGATTGATGAGGAGGCGTGAGCTTTGATCCTTCAACTGGAAACCTCGTCCAGAACTTCTCCCTGGGGTCAAAATCACACGGTTTCAAACCCCGCAAATTCGAGGCATGTTGCCCAATAGAATACCTACAACAACAAAAAAAAACGAAAAAAAGGTCAAACTTTACAATCCAAATATTGGAAACATGTATTTAGTTTACCAAAAGTGCTCACTTGATACCCATTTGCAAGTTCAGCATTAAGTTGTAATTCTTATGGCCTTTGGAAATAGTCTGTCCTGGCTTCTTAGTTTCCCCAGTTAAACAAGAATTCCTTCTAAATTGCCTAAATCCATCTCTGTAAAACATCGAAGCTCCCACATTATCTATTATATCACAAGTAATATCCCCATCTTCACCATTGCTTTCCCATATGCAAATCCTCGGGAAATTCATGTTTCTTTCCCCTAAACTCCCCCTTCCATCTACGGAAGATATTTTCCTCGGCATAAGCACCAAACTCTCCCCTCCTTTCAGAGAATGCTCCTTCCCGTCGTTCCCGTGAAAGAACGTCCCGTTTAGCTGTTGAGTTCTCTTCATGTTATCTTCGTTCCACGCTCCAATATAACAACTTCCGTCCGGCCAAGAGAAAACTCCGTTTCCTTTCGGCATACCAGTTTCCCACTGCCCGTCGTAACGGTTTCCATTTGCCCAAATCAGAGTCCCACGACCAGAGATAATGCCGTTTTTCCATTCACCGATGTACTCGATTCCGTTACTCCAAACGTATCGGCCGTGCCCGTCCTGTAGGTTTTTCCTCCATGATCCTTCGTAGTAATCCCCGTTTGCATAACGTTTATGGCCATAGCCCTGTTTTCGATCGGAGCTCCACGAACCGCGGTACGTGTCGCCGTCGGATCCAATGAACGTCCCGAATCCTTCCATCCGACCCGATTTGAAATCACCTTCAAAATCAGCTCCAGACGGCCCGTAGGCTTTCCCACGACGCCACTCCCCTTCGTACATGCACCCGTCCTTCCAAAAGTACTTTCCGGATCCGTGTGGCGTGTCAGTTGAGAAGCTACCGATGTAGATATCACCGTTAGGGAGGAATTTCTCGACGGCGGTACCCAAACCCGCCGTGACGAAGGAGTCAGCTGTAGTCATGGGGGTCACGCGCCGATTGGAAGCTTGAGATCGACTCCGGTGATTGTGAGCCGTATGAGTTGTAACAGCAACTACCAGATGGTCCTCCTTTTCCTCGTCGGATTTCTTCTTGGTGTGTAAAACGACATCATTCTGCTCATTGTACAATTCTCCGTCCATTTTTTTCCTCTTAAAATTCTCTATCTATCTCTCTTCTGTTTTATACTTTCTTTATCTCTTCGTTTCCTCCTTAGCTACTGCATTCCTGAACTCCAAACACGCCGGAAAATTAGACATTTCCGTCCCCGACGAATGTTATGCAACTCTCTCTCTCTTTTCAGCCTTTTCCTTTCCTTTCCTTTCTGTTGTGTTCGGTTCTTTTGCGTTGTTTTTAGAAATAAGTGAGACTGTGAATCCTACTGAACAAAACGAAGAGAGAGAAAATGCAATTTAATCAACAGAGAAAATGGGAAATTTAAAAGAGAGGAAGAGGAGGAGGAAAGAACGAAGGAGGCGGACTTTGCATAGGGAAACGTTGCTCACGAGGCACAAGAATTGGAATGGTTTATTGCCTTGGGGACAAATTGAACTTAATAGATTTAAAAGTTTAAACTGAAATTTATAATTAAAATTTAAAATTAATATTATATTTTATTTTTTCATAAAAACATAAAAAGACATAATTAAAAATAAATGATTTCAACTCTGTTTTATTACCGGAACAAAAAACAGTTGAGCTCAGATTCAGTGATTACTTTTTTAATACCCGTTCTACCCTTATATTTAGTGCGGAATATCGGGATCCAACTCCGCCGGACATATTTTTTGTTTTGTTTTCTATTTTTCCTTCTGGTTTTCTTTGTGACGTGACGGATTCGTCTAGGAACTGCGACGTTAACAAGTGAGACATCTTGTGACTGTTTTGTATTTGTCCTTGCTTTTCACCTTAATTACATAAACACGTATTTTATTTTCAAAAAATTAGGGCCAGGGTGAGTGGTCCTGTAGTCTCCTTCGATTGGGTCCCATCTAGATTGCTGGTCCAATTTTTTATGATTCTTTCTTCTATGATTTTAATTATAAAAAAAAATACAAATTAAAACAAAATTTATTGAGATTATCATGCCAGAAATTCCCTTCGTTCATCATTTAACGTTCTCTGAGTTGTATATAAACTATATGTTCAAGTTTCTTACTACTTATATACTAGAAAATGTGTTATAAACCTAATCCAAATTGATCAAGAAATAATTAATATGTATTAAACATTTCATCGATAATTCTTGAGATAGATTATATCAATAGTCAGTAAATTTTTAAGATATTTTTATTATAATTATCAAACTTTTTTAAATTTTATCATGATTATTTTATTTTTATATTATTTTTAATACGATCATTGTTATTAACTATCGTTAAAAGATAATAACGTGACATAATTTTTTTATTTTTTATTTTTAGCGGAAGGACAAGACCATCAGGACAAAGCAAAAAAAGTATAGAAAAATGGATACACGCCAGCTTTTATTACTGAAATTTTAACGCCAGTGACTATTAAAAGTATATAAAACTTAAGTGATCATAATAAAAGTTATAAAAGTTTGATGACCATAATAAAAATACCTTAAAACTTTACTGACTATCGGTATAATTTACCCTAATTCTTACTATATATGAGCTTTATTTTGCATAGACTAGGAAATTTTTTGTCTATCCGACAGTATAAACACAAATTAATTTTGTCGAGTTGTATACGGTTATAAAAACAATAAAGAATTTTCATCAAATATTTAATATTATGAATTCTAGACTTTAATTAATAGTTATTATTTTTAATTGAAACTTTGTTTTTGCTATTCAATATGGAATGGAGTGGAATCTGATTTAAATTTGGATTACGGTAATTACTATCCAATAATTAATCAATTTCATAATTCGACATCAAGCGCATTAAAAAGAATGAATGATGAATTTAATAAATAATTTTAATAAAAAACATATTATTTATTTTTAAAAAATAAATTTAATCACTTTGTTTATA
The DNA here is from genome assembly GCA_035048815.1 of Abelmoschus esculentus. Lineage (NCBI taxonomy): Eukaryota > Viridiplantae > Streptophyta > Magnoliopsida > Malvales > Malvaceae > Abelmoschus > Abelmoschus esculentus. Next base: position 5,104,761 of record JAUCBN010000013.1, on the reverse strand, counting down.
CAAAATGTGTGCATTATCTAAAAATATAATCACTTTTATATTATTAAAATATATATAATCAACCTTCTAATTAACACTTTTCGATTAAGACAAATCGACATTTTATTGAAAGTGTTCTCAGAAACAATGAAAAAATCCGCCATATAAAAAATTACGGATTGTATATTTCTTTGATTTTATCCACATTATTCTCTGTTCATCGTACTAACCATAAACGAGTATATTTAAAATTTAAATATTTTATAATTCAGGTATAGATATTATGTTGTTCGAAGGATATAGAAAGCGAGATTAAGGATATTATTTATAGTCGGTATTAGGGGTTTGCAAAAAAATTCGATTAAATCGGTTTTAGTTTTAGACTTGGTTAGATTCAATAGATTTTTATCCGATATTTTGATAGAATCACGAGTAAAATTAAAATTTAGGTTTCATTTATAATTAGGATCGAGATTAGATCTTGATTTTATGTACCCGGTGGGTACCTAATAAGGTCGGGATCAATACCAAGTAACCAATACTAATTTTTTTGCTCGTAATAGATAATGTACTTTTATTTATTTTTTCTTATCAACCCTTTTCTTTATATATGAATATTATAAATATGACTTGTTTTAAAAATTTAATTTTCAATCCTACAATATTCTAATTTTATTATTTAATAATATTATTGATGGTTAAAAAATATTTCTCTTATTGCTCATATTTTCTTAACAATAAATCAATTGATTGGATACCCGATATTGATACTAATTCTCACTAGAAACAGGATTGGATACTAAAATTTAAAATCCGATGTAACCGAGATCGAGATTGAATCTAATTTTCAAGACCCGATGATTACTGGAGCTAGGACCAATTCTAGTTAAATTGATCGGGTACCCAATTTTACTCGATCCTAATCGTCATTGTACGAAATTATTAAAAAAGAAAATTCTACGGATTTTTTTAACTTTGTTTTTTTATTTGTTTTGATTATTAAACTCTTAAAACGATAAATATACTCATTTAAATTTATTTTTAATTAATTTTAATTTTATTTTATTAATATGTTGATATAATTCAATATATATTATTATTAAAAATAAAAATAATTTAAATTCAAAACAAATTATATTCTATTATTATTCGGCAAAATTTATAATATATTATTTTTATTTTTTTATTTTAAAAACTATTGATACTCGTTTTTTTTTCAAAAAATATAGGATTTGAACAGTGAATTTTGGAGGTCGGGTGAGACACAACCAAACCTCATGAAAATTTAAAAAAATCTTAGAGGTCGGTTGAGACACAACCCGACCTCATCAAAATTAAAAAATAAAAAATAAAATCCCTAGAGGTCGGGTGAGACACAACCCGACCTCATCAATATATTAAAAAAATAAAATGCTATGAGGGCGTGGGGAACACTACCTGACCTCATGGGTTGGCTTCCCTGCCCCTTCGTATCGAATATAAATTGAATATCTGACAACACGATTCAAGCTTTTTTCAGGGTGATTCAGGAAAAAAATTTCGGGTAGACTGTTGCATCAGAAAAAAAAAATTGGGTAGAGTGTTGATTCAGAAAATTTTTTTGGGTAGAGTGTTGATTCAGAAAAAATTTATAGGGCAGTTTGTTTGACTGATAAAAAGTAATGAGTTAAAAAAATTAAATAATTGTGCATCGGACAGAGGGATATATTATCAGAGGTATAACGATGAATTATTTTTTTATTATTATGTTATTGGGATAAAACTCGGAAGAAAATTTTTATTTTATTTTAAATAAGTAAGTTGTAGTTTAGTTTAGTGTTGTAAAGAGAGTCTGAAAGAAAGGAAATTTGGTGAAGAAGTAGAAGAAGAATTCGAAGAGAAGCAAAAGCAGAAGGAAAAAAATATCTGAAAAAGTTTCAAGTGAGTTGAAATTTCTACATGATTTTTACGTTAGAAAATTGTAGCAATACATCACCATTTACAATAATTTTGATTCAAAAATATGATTTTTTTAATGTACAGATACAATGAGTAACGTTTTTATGGCTGTTATCATTATGATGGAGAAATTATAAAAACTGGTATTGATGTCGTATTTGAAATGAAAAGTATTACGAAGATGAGGTTTTCGAAAGATATTTCTCTTAGAGAGCTTAAACAGAAGATACAAGAAAAAATTGGGGCTGAGATTGTTCGTTTACGGTATCGGTGGAAGACTTGTGATGATCCAGTTCGATATTCTGCAATATCTCTTAAAGATGATAGTGATGTTGGAATTATGATTGTAGAGCATGAATCATCATGTATCCGAAGTGTTGCGATATATGTTGAGTTTCTGTGCCAACGATTATGGCATCTGTGTTTCAACAGTTTAAGTATCAGATTGAATATGGTAAGGGTTGGTATGCAAGAGATAAAGCATTAAAAAAGGTGTACGGTAATTACGAGAAATCGTACAATGAGTTACCAGCTCTATTGAATACAATGGTATACTTCATTTCGGGGACTATCGTCAGATATAAAACCTTTGATGCCTGCAACCGTGAAGGTCAACTTCTTGAAGCTAAAAAAATCTTTGATAAATTATTTTGGGCGTTCAAACCATGTATCAACAGATTTAAATATTACAAACGTATGGTGCAAGTCGATGGAACTTGGCTTTACGGACGCTATAAACATATATTGTTGATTGTCGTTACACACGATGGTGATGGAAATATCTTTTCGATTGCCTTTGCAATTGTTGAATCAGAGTCTGCTCAAGCTTGGGAATTCTTTTTGAGTAATTTGTGCAATCATGTCATATGGACGCTATAAATTCTTTTTTTTAATTTTTTATGAGGTCGGGTTGTGTCTCACCCGACCTCCAAAATTTACTGTTCAAATCTCACATTTCTTAAAATAAAAACCGAGTATCAATAATTTTTAAAATAAAAGATTTAAAAATAATATATTATAAATTTTGCCCTTATTATTCAATAAAAACATAATTAAAAAACTTTAAACCCCAAATCGCTGTCATCTTCGTCGGCGTCGCATACCAATTTTTCTTCCCCCTCTTCGAATTGTTGTCAAATTCAAATACAACTACAACCAAATTGCCACCATAATGATGGAGGCAGAAAACGAGAAAGCGGCGGCAAGGGGAGTGGTGGAGGCGGCGGCAGAGTTCGAAGGGAAATTTGGTAGCTGACAGTAACATTTTGTTTGAAATGAGAAAAGAATATTGAATGTTTAAAACATAGTAAAATCAATGAAATCGTCTTTCTTCTCTCTGTTTTCAAAGATTTAGCCAAAATTGAATGAAAAATGTATGAAACCTCAAACATAATATTATTGTGCTAATTTGAAATTTACTATTTTAGAATGATAAAATTATAAATTTATTATTATCATTAGGATAATTTAGGGGTTTTATAAAATTTAAAAAAAAAACAGAGTACAAATATATCATGAGGGTCAAAATCTATCAACCGTAGACTCGTCACTATACTACATATATTAATTCGTTGAGAATGAAAATTTATATCATAGGTTTGCACGCAATGTTATTTATGGTTATAATTAATAAAAATTATTTATTTTATTATTTTTATCTAATAAAAAATCATTTAATAAATTTTTAAATTTAATATATAATAAACATAAGTGCAGATTATTCTATAAAAGTAATAAAATATTAATAAAAATAAATATTTCTTATTAAAACTATAAATAATATGACAAGATGTACCTATAAAATACTTTTTATTAAAAATATAATATAATTAACATGTAATTATTATAACTAATTTAAAAATCGTCGCTTAAAAATATATATTTAGGGTAACGAATAACGATACTATTACAAGTACTTAAATTAGTATCAACCTATCAATAATCGTTTGATACATTAATAATACACATTATATTCTTAAAAAATATTATAAATTTAATTTTTAAAAATAATATTATTAAAAAATAATTACATACTCTAAACATAAACTATTGTAAAAACATATATTACTAAAAATAGTATGAATTCCAAAAAGTGACTTTCACAGTTGGACCGATTACATGAGAGCTAGCATGGAGTCCACGTGACTATGATTTTAGTTGTCGAGTAGGGTTGCTTTACGACGTCGTTTTAAGGAAAAATATTATCGTGCTAACATCTTCCCGTTGAACGGAAAGATTATACTGTGGATCATGTTTACAACGTTATTCGTGGTCTATGTAATCAGATCTATTCATCTTTTAAGTAACTACTTACTCATTTATTACAAATAGTAAAAAGGTTATGATTCACTTTAAAAAATATATAAGATGAAATAATCTGATTGATTGAGACCACAAATAATGTGGTGGAAAGGATTCATGATATAATTTTTACGTCAAACGGTGTAGCGATGTGAAAACCCACGAATAAGTGTATCGTTATAAAAAATTCTTTTTTTGTTGTTGGAAAACATTTTGGTGTTCGTTTGAAAATTAATGTTTTCCATGTAAGGTTTTCAGTTTAAAAATATGTTTTATAAAATTGGAGTCGTCACCGGACGTTTTGGTAGATCGAGCACCATAAAACAGAGATTTAAAAATTGAGGTCCGAGATTGGTACTTTGTTTAATTATCGCTTTATTAATATTAATTTTTTTTGGTTAATTTGACGATCAAATTAATTTCTAACTAAATGTGCGCATTTATTTTAAAGCACCTAAACCCGAAGATAAACGTCCGAACCACCACCACTACACTAGAGTTGGCCTCGCTTATGACCGAATTTAGGGGCCCGCATTAACAAATTAATATCATTTATACAACTTAAACATAACAAATAAATTAAATACATCACATAAAAATAAATACATAAATAAATACATACAAGCATAAATAAATAAATATTAATCTAAAACATAAATTCAAAATATACATAAATAAATATTAATTTAAAACATAAATAAAATCTAAATACCAAATAATAAACGTTGTATTTCATTAAAATAAAGTCAAAATACAACATAAAGAAAAGAAAATATACCTAAGAGTTTGAATGGTTAATCCCAAGTGATCCTCACCGAGATCTTCTACAACCCCTCTAAAATTTTTAACTAGATCGAATCCTAAAAATAAGATCCGATCGAACCACCCAAAAATTAGGGAGAGCTAAGCTCTCAAATTAGGATCATAGGGTACTACCCCCACCCAATTGGTTCACCCTTCAAAAGACTCCCCTCACCTCCTTTAATAGGCATTTAGAGAGAAGGGAGTGGGGTCTCTCATCAATGTGGTATTCCAATCTCACATCAACTTTTCTTTCATTTCCTTCTTTTTTATTTTTTCTCTCTTTTTTCTTCTCTTTATATTAATAATATGATTACTATAATAATACTACAAATACTAAAATCCGATTAAAAATGAGTGATTACAGTTATCCCTCTTTGCTTGTTCTTGTGAAACAAGGATAAAGCAAAGATAAAAAAATCACTCATTTTTTTTATTCTTCAATTTTGGCTTCAGAAATCACAGGTTCTTCTGGAACTTTCTACTCTTCTTCGGTTGAATCTTCAAGCTTGTAAGTTCTTCCTGTATTGAACTTCTTCACCTTCTGATCTTGGAGCTACAGGTCACTTCGGTTATATGACCTTTTGCTTTTTGAACAGATCTTACAAAACAAAAGTTCATCATATATCATCTCTAGATCTTGAGTTGAGGTCTCTTTTGTATAAAACCTTCACTCTGAAGTTTTGAGTTATGTGCCCCTCTTGTATAGAGCTTTTTACTCAGACTATGATGAAGATAGGGGTCCCTCCTGTATGAGACTCCTTGTCTTCTACGTTGTCGGTTTCTCTTATATAAAACCTTCTGCGTCGTGACGGATCTTGCAAAATAAGATTCCTCATATATAGAACTCTTACTTCTGGATTCGGAGTTATGGTTTCTCCTATATGAAACCTTTCACTCTAAAATCTCGAGTTGAGTGCCTCTCCTATATAAAACTTCAATCTTAAAGACGAAAATGAAGATGAGGTCCCTCCTATACAGAACTCCTCCTCTTTGATGATGCTGGTTTCTTCTATATAAAACCCTCGCAGCTTGGATGGACTTTTCAACTGGTAGCTCTTTCTGTATAGAACTACGAGTTTCTATATTCGGTGTGTACAAGTTCTTTCTGTATAAAACTGTTGAAAATCCTCTTTCTGTGAGACTTCGAACATGTTGGTACCTTTTGTTTGGAACCTTCATCTCCGAGTCTTTTGAGACTCACGCCAAGTGGCTGCCAATATTCTTTCTAAAAATATTTGGTCGGGACTCACGCCAAATGGTTGTCAATCTTCTTTCTAAAAACATCTGACGTTTCTGGATTGGCTCAATGTCTTGATCTTTGTACTCGGTTCCTCTTTTGTTTTTGAGACACATTCATTATTTGCCAAGTTTCGTCTCAAGAATATTTTCTTTTTCTTTCTTTTTTTCTTTTTTTCTTCTTTTTTTGATGATGACCTGGTTCTCTCCGTCTGGTCGTAGTTTCATCATGAATGATGGCCTGAAATGTTGACCTCTCTGGTCCATCTTTTCTTCTTTTCTTTTTATATTAGAAGGTGGTACTCAACTGAGTGTCCTATAGAGTGGTGCAAACGTGCATTGAATCTTTGTTGGAGTTATCTTCTTGATTGTTATTTGTCTTTTCTGTAAGACGATTATTTATCAAAAAGAATGATGCATGGACAATTTCATTATGCATGCGTGTACGATGTATGTTTGGGATTGTACAAATATAACATAGCTGTAGGTATGCAATGATGCATGAGCTTTTGTTGACTTTGTTTCAAAAATTTGAAGCTCCGATCCTCATTCGGTTGACCTGGTAAACTTTGTTAACCAAACTTTGTCAGTCTTGATGGCATTTTTGGTCAATTCTAATCTGAGTTCTACTTATGTCATTTCGAGGATAATGATGTCCCGCTCGTATTCTTTGTATTTTAATATGGATTGGTGATGGTTGATCGGACGTCTTTGTGTCCTAATTTCATTTCTGTGCTTGTCGATATACCTTAATGGAGGCAAACTCTTATTTTTCGTTTATTCTTAAAAGATGACTTTATTTGCATGTATTTCAATATGCAAGTAAGTTTTGAAAAATGTATGGTATTTTAGAGTATATTGCAAAACAATTTAAGAAAAATTTTGCTCTTCTAAATGTCAAATGCAATGGTATATCTGTCCCAATCTGGCAAAGTTCAACTCTAATGAAGAGTATATTTATAAGATCCACGACTATTGCGAGGATATACATAAATGCCTAGTCTTTTCTAAACTGTCAGGCTTTCAAAAGGAACAATCCATTCCTAGAGGTTACCCTTTTTCATGTGACTCTTATTATCTCACTCTCTCATCTTGCCTCATCTTTCCCTCATTTGGGTGTCGATCAGGCGCTTCGAAGTTCGTCGTTCCTTAAATCAAGGTTAACCTTTGGGCGGAAATACCGTCTGAAGACAAACTCATTTAGTTTGGATATCCCTAAATGATCAGAATGATCTTTGAAAGCTTGTAAGATCTTGGTCCATGACCAGTGTAAATGTATCTATATATTTATGATCTGTGTACTAATATTCTTTTTTCTTTTTTTTCTTTTTCTCTTTTTTTACCGAAAATGATAATCTTCAGGCTTACTTGTCTCTGATGTGTTTTGATATTTGCATCTATGCAAATTTGTGTGATCGTGAGGTATTCAAAATGAAGATTCTTCACTTATCTTTGCCTCGTTTCTGTTTCTGGATTGTTTGATCTGAATGAAGTGTGTACAACATTGTTTCTTTTTTTCATTTCTCTTTTAAGTTTACGAGTGTACCACCAAATTGAAGTACTTCTCGGTTATCCACTGTTTGGATTTAGTCACCTTTTTGTAACTTTCTGATATTGCTTGGATTTGGTCACCTTTCTTAAAATTTCCTGATGTTGCAATCTATAAACCCCCCTTTTTACTTGGTTCAGGCTGATTTCGGCTTTTTGATCGCCATTCTGAGTTTTCTTTTCTTTTCTTTTCTTTTTTCTTTTTTTCCTTTTTTCAAGAAAGTTCTAGTTTCTGACTATTTCCTATCGATAGTCTTTCGATTTTAGTATCCAGTTTGTCTGATCTTACCTCGTTCTTCTAGTGAGGTAAGAGAAAGTCATTCGTCGTCCCATTCAAGGAAATCCTGAGAAGGTTTTCAAGGGGTAAAAGTTTAAGGTCGACTCTTGATTCAAGGATCTTGACCAATAAGTGCCTGAGAAGGATATTTTCCTAAAAATGGGAGCTGACCATTGTCTATTTGTTCATATTGTTCCTCTATTGGTCTTAATAGACTAACAAAGACTTTTATTTGTAATATCCCCGCAACATTCAAGCTCTCCTGAATATACAAAACCTTATAGTCGATCTTCGAGTTTAGAGCAAAGATGCTACCACATTTAAAATTTCATGGATCAAGTGTGTAATGATGTGTACATGTATGTTAAAAAATATTTGTTATGTGTACATAGGAGAGCAGTGGTAACTCCTAAAAATGAATAGATGTTTAAAGAATTAAAGAATGAAAAATTGTTTGATGGGTAAAAGGAACATAATTTTAAAACGTATGCCCTTAGAACATATATTTGCTACTTTTCGGGCTCAAAATAGTAAATTAAACTTTATTCTTTTAAAAAAGTACAAAGATGCATGCAATCATCGGTCAAACATTTAAGTGAAAAGTTAGCTTCCCTTGAGACCCATTTTTATCCCTAACTCTCATTTTGAGGGGTTACACTGTAGGGATTCTTGATTTTCCTTCTTTTGTTTGCATCTTTAATACATTCCTCAGTTGCAACCAGGTCCGAGATGTTGGTAGTATGGTGACTTACCAATTGATCATGATATACAAATTATCAAAATAATGACTAAATGAGTCAATACATGTATGATGTGAATGGTGATGCAAATGATGTAGAATGTATGTAGATGAAGGTATTAATCCCTGTTGGTAATCACCCTACTGGATTACTTTCATGGGAAATAGAGGGTCCATTATAATATCGGGGGAACTAGTCTTATACATAAGTGCTAGCCCTAATTCTGATTTCCTATGGCCCTAAACTACTTGACCAAGGAATCTCTATTACATCACGAGCTTTGGGCTTCTCGATTGATCTGGTTGTTTATGATTACCCCTTTAAACTTCGGTCTTCAAGATTGTCTAGCAATAGTCTTGGTCAAATATTAACTGAGCAACCTTGCAGTTTTGGTGCTTCTAGTAGCAGTTCTTTTCTGTTAATGTTTCTTTCAACATTCTGAATCATCTTCGATAATCCTAAATGATGATTCGATCCTCGTGAAATGGGCTAGTGAGACATTAGCCTTTCATTTTTCTTCTTGATGTCTGATAAAAACCACTTCTTCATTGATGTAATTAAATTCGGTCCATTATTTTTTTTAAAGCAGCATTCGATATCTAACTCTGACTTGAACCATGGATGGTAGGACGGTAATGTTGGTTCTGCATCTTTGAAGAACCCTTCTATTGTTATGCTCTTGGAGGCTTTCTGTTACATCTATTGTACCGGTTTGGATTTCCCGATACTCATCTTCTCGTAGACTCAAAATATAAATCATTGTTACTTGCTCTCGGTGTATGATACATGATTCTGACTCGATCTTTAAATTGTGAGATGATATTGGTTCTGTGTCTCTAATAACCCATTTATCAAACTTTGCTTTTCTGTTACATCTTTCATGTTCGCTTGGAGTCCCGGACTAGCATTCTGATGTAGACCCAAATAAATGTATGGTTATTACCTGATCGTTCGGTAGACTACTGTTTGAGACTCTTCTATTATCCTCTAACTGGTGTCTGATAAAAGGCTCTTGATAGAGGTTGACCGAAACTTATCCCTTAATGGTGTCTTTGATCGATATCTCTTCTCGGTTTCTAACTATGAGGTTGAGGTTTTCAGATACCTCTATTTCATGGTAAAAGTTTCTTATGTAGGATGAACCACTCGAATCAATGCCTCCTAATGTAATGTAATATGTGATGATGCATGCAAACAGGAAAATAAAAACATGAAGAAACCAAGGTAGTACCGGGTAAAAATAATAAACGCAAAAATAAATTACATATAATTAAATTTGCGTAAAAATAAACAGAGAAGAGTAGTCTTAGATATATGTCTAGTTCACCTAGGGTATCTGCATGGCCCTAGTGGGGTGGGTAGTCTAGTTCTCTATATGCACTGTTGGTGCTAAAAGGGGACCCGAATTGTCCAAGTTATCCTCTACTAAGAGTAGCAAGGCCCCCGATCATCACCCATTATAGGCTCATCTTGACCGGGTTTAATTCAAAGGGGACCCGTTCGCTTATGCCCACGAAGGAACGATATCCTCACGAAAGCATAAGGTAGTGGAGCCCCGAAGGTACTTCGGCTAGGGTCCATACGGGAGAACGATATCTCCACGAAAGCATTAGCATTTTCCCCCACTTAAAAAGGATGAGTTTATATGTAAATTTTAAATGCGAAAAAATAAATACGCAAATTTAATTGAACTTTAATTTGATCGTCACTTTAGCCCAGAATCTTTAATATTCGTAAAGCGGTAATTGTTTAAAAAGCTCGACTCACTTTTTATTTTTGAAAAGCGAAATTTGTCCCCAACGGAGTCATCATCTGTAGCGATGTGAAAAATCCACGAATAAGTGTATCGCTATAAAAAAAATCTTTTTTGTTGTTGGAAAACATTTTGGTGTTCGTTTGAAAATTAATATTTTTCACGTGGGGTTTTTAGTTTAAAAATATGTTTTATAAAATTGGAGTTGTCACTGGCCGTTTTGGTAGACCGAACACCATAAAACCAAAGATTTAAAAATTGAGGTTCGGGAGTCGGTTACGGATGGAGAAGGATTAGCACCCTTACACCGCCCAAAAATTGGTACTTTGTTTAATTACCGCTTTATTAATATTAAATTTTTCGGGTTAATTTGACGATCAAATTAATTTCTAATTAAATGTGCGCATTTATTTTAAAGCACCTAAACCCAAAGATAAACGTCCGAACCACCACCACTACACTGGAGTTGGCCTCGCTTACGACCGAATTTAGGGGCCCGCATTAATAAATTAATATCATTTATGCAACTTAAACATAACAAATAAATTAAATATATCATATAAAATAAATACATAAATAAATACATACAAGCATAAATAAATAAATATTAATCTAAAACGTAAATTCAAAATATACATAAATAAATATTAATCTAAAACATAAATAAAATCTAAAACATAAATAAAATCTAAATACCAAATAATAAACATTGCATTTCACTAAAATAAAGCCAAAATACAAAGAAAAGAAAATATACCTAAGAGTTCGAACGGTTAATCCCGAGTGATCCTCACCGAGATCTTTCACGACCCCTTCAAAATTTTTTATTAGATCAAATCTTAAAAATAGGACCCGATCAAACCACCCAAAATTTAGGGAGAACTAAGCTCTTAAATTAGGATCATAGGGTATTACCCTCACCTAATTGGTTCTCCCTTCAAAAAGCCTTTCTCACCTCCTTTTATAGGCATTTAGAGAGAGGAAAGTGGGGTTTCAATCCACGTCAATTTTTCCTTCTATTTTTTTTCTTCTTCTTCTTTCTTTTTTTTTTCATTTTTTCTCTCTTTTTTTTCTGTTTTTATTAATAATATGATTACTACAATAATACTACAAATATTAAAATTCGATTAAAAATGAGTGATTACAAACTAGACATAATCGTCACCCTTTTTTGCCACGTGTATTATTCTTCCGCTCCCCAATTTGTATTGCCACATCGTATTTGAAATTATGTCAATTGTGTTGTAACAAGGTGTAGTTGTTGTTAAGACAAACAATGCAAGTGGTCAGGGAATATTTCATGTTCGTGACAAGACAATGCCAAGAAAGTGATATAATGGGTATGGGTCGAAGAATTATTCCAATGCAAGAGTGTGGACAAATTAGGGAATTTTGTTTGCAATACTCAGTCAGAAGTTGTAGCAAAGTAGTAATCGAATGATTTTCGAATCGAATTTTGTTGAGAGTGAAGATATAATTAATCTCATCGATAACATAATAAAAATGACTTATAATATAATTATCGATTAATTAGGATATACATAATTTAACAATAATTGAGATATTTTTTTAAGAATCTTTTAATAAGGTCCGAACATTGCTTGAACATGATTTGTAGGACTGGTGGGCAGCAAAACACCGGCATTGGTTAGGATTTTATTGTTCACTGTTGGTATATTTTGGATGATCGGGGAGTAATGATTCTATTGTATTAATCTACTCTTAGTGATTGAAAGCTTCATCTCTTCCAACAGTATTTTCCCAACAATCAAACAAATTAGAGCACCAAATGTATTTATCCCAATTTTCATTTATAACTATCTAATTAAGATACTGACATTAATTAAGTTTTTTATTACGATTATATCATTGATTATAAAAACAAAATTTTACTCTGTTGATAATTATTTATCCATATAGTTAATCAATCTTGAATAATAAAACTATCAACTTAATAATTAATAATGATTTAAGCTTGAAAAAAATAAGAGTTATTCAGAATTTTCATCGATGAAAACAATATTTCGATAATCACAGAAGAAGAGGAGAGGAGGGACTGTGGGGTCTTTTCTTCTATAACAAATCCTTATCGGAACAGAAACAGAAGCAAAATTATTGTAGTATGTATGATTCCATAACCTCTGTTACAAAAAACACTAGCTTTGTTTTTTTCTTTTGGGTTAAAATGAAAGCTTTGCATCCGTAACCCGAGTCTTGGGTTAGTCGATGGAAAGTATAAATATTGTATTATCATGATTAGGATTAGGATTAATAAAACCTTTTTATAATCATCTACTACTTACAGGGTCGTTGCGGAGGATGTTGGGATGTATGCCCCATCCCTATCTTCTCAAAAGAACAGAACAGCAAAGAAAAGAATCAAGTTACAGATGGACAACTTGCAGTCCGGTGAGTGGAGAAGAGGGTGGTGGCTAATCAGGAGGGATTTGGCCAAATATATCAGAACATGAGTCCCATTTCCCATGCTCTCTTTCCTCCCAATATCCGCCGATGTAACGGTATGAATCACTCTTCGTATCCTTCTCAAACCACCTGGGCTTCCAGCCCCTCTCCTGCATCTTCACTGCCTGTGTAACGGGTAACCCTCAGTACAAATCACACTTTACAAACTATAATCTAACTGAAGTCATCACATGCATCAGTCAATACTGCTACTCAGGTATGGTCACGAAGAACTGGTTTTCTTAGTTTCCACAGTAAATGTTTAGCGAATCTAGGATAAAATCTCTTGTTTATCCATCTGCAAAACCACGATTGGCCAAAAACAAAGGTCCTAAGACATGGTTCATACCCTAGATTGCTTACTGACAGTGACATACTAGTTAGCAGTTGGGCCGGATGCTAGGGGAATTATGGGCAAACTTTCAACAACGATGTCTAAAAAATGTAGACCATACCAAAATTTTGCTTCATAGTTTCCTAAAGACCCAAACAAATGAAAGACTTCGTGGGGGTCTAATAAAGCAAAAGTCCCTTGACACTTAAATTTGTGTGTTTGCCAATTTGCACCATGACACAGAATTGATAATAATGATGAAACACAATGTAAAAACTCACCTGCCGTTGCCGCTGTTCCAACCGCAACTTCTCTGAATTTGCCATTTCATACTCTCCGTTTTCCAAATACCTTTGATCGGGTCTCATTCTTGAATCAGTAGGTGGTAGCTTTTCCTGCATACATAAAGGAGATTAGAAAGTTGTCCCTGTTACTGCAATACAGGCCGTAGGGTATGCAGACACAGCACAATGGTTTCAAATTGTTCCGTCCCTTCTGATATAAGCCTAATGGAATTTTCATACCACCTACTCATGGCATTAGTTTGGTGCCAAATTTATGTCTGATCAAAACTGTTATACATTAATCACCTTGAGACCAGGAGTGAGCTCATTCAATGTGATGGCAAAACGTGTTAAGTTATATCTGGTAGGATTTTTAGGAGGCTTGCTCCGTTTCCAAAGCAGATTGGCTTCCGATAAAGACTCTTGCCCTTTCCCCTTAGAACAGTCTCCATTCACATAATGCATGCTTTCATTCCATTTTCCAAATACCGTAGCCACTGTCTTTCCATTCTTATCTTGAACTGTACCATGTACCTGGTGTGCAATCATTTTTTGTAAGAAAATGAGGATAATAGAAAACATCATAATTATACAAAAATAAGTATTTGATATAATTGTGTAAAAAGGGTTTCGAGGAAAATGAAAGATAACCTGGTGAGGATTTCTGTCTACAATAGATTGCTCCTTGAATTTCAGCTTAGACCAATATTCACAGTTCCCCTTTATTTGCATAGTACCACTGTGATCGCAATACAATTTTCCCAGTATGAGATTGTATATTGAGGTTGTAACCTGACAAAAGAAAATCCGTTTTCAATTGGATGCAACAAATATATGCCTACATACATACACAGACCAATATATATTTATTTGTTAACTTCTGGGGTTATACCTTACTCCACTGGAAAATTTCTCCATCTTCAAACTCCAAGGTCAAAATACCAACAGGATCAAGTGTAATTGAGCGACCCCAAAATTTGCTCTTTAAATTGCAGTCACCCCAAAATTTCCATCCTGTACCCTGACAATGACATGCTACAACAGTAGGATGATGACTGACCTGACACCATATATGGAAAAATTATCAGCAAATTAATATATAGCATTAAAATATAAACAAAGAATCTAGATAAAAGATGACAACGAAAACTTATACTCTCTCTCTATAATAAGTACTGTCCAGTTTCTTTTGGCAGTACCCTAGACAGTGCAGGAGGTATTGAAGTCTCAACAACAAAAGAAGAGCCACTAATAATGCCAAGACTTATGACCTACATGCATAATGTCGTTTAAGATTGTCTATCCAGGTTCGGTGTCTTCAGCAACACTCCTGTAACCTGATTCACTTCTCCAAGTAATTTCACAATGGCAAGGTTGATTTCACCAGACCAAAGAAAGCTACTAACTTCATATATAGTTAGGCACCCGATAAATATAGTTTTAGGTGATGGCTAATGACCGACAATCTTGCTCAGTTTCTCTACTTCCCATTACAAGGTTTTCAAATCAGCAGGCTCCTCTATGAGAATTAGACCAAAGTAAAAATGAAGCAACAAAAGAAGTTAAGAGAGGTAAGCAAAAAAAAAAAAAGGAAATCCACACCCAGGTTTTCTACACAACGAAATGTGCTAAATTTGCAAAGCTCTTGCAGTACAGCATTTGACCAGGGATATAAAAATAGGTTTAGTTTCAGATATTGAAATAACCAGGTGAAGTGATGTCACATAGCGCATATGAAGCCAAAACTAAGTGCAAAATTCCTATGTCTGATAGTTACACGTGAAAAAAAAGGTTTCAAATTTGTGCATATCGAATTTGATCATTAAATTGACTCTTAATTAATGAGGTGTACAAGAACATTTTTTTTTGTTCAAAAGGTGAACAAGAACATTGCTCGGTCACAAGGTTGATTTTAGAAATGAGGTTAATGCACTATGAAGTTTGAAGGACAGTTCTGTGTAAATGCAGGGAAACAAAAATAGACAAGTATATACACATCTTGAATATAGACAAACCTTCTCTGAGAAGAAGCGTAGGCCTTTATCTGGATAGTCAGCCTCATACGTTTCCCCTAATAGTGGATTAAAAGGTTTGCACATTCTTCCTTCTGTTGAAGAATATCCAGACACAGCAAATGCAACTACATTAAGAACTCTCATTAGGCTATTCCCCTGCATGTTTTGAGAGAAATTGTGTGAGGAGAATCTTGCCAAAGATTCAGATTGTCAAAGAATATAAAGGAAGGGGGATGTATAAAAAAATTAAGGAAGTGCATGGAAGTGAAATATTAGAGTAGAAAACTTTGTATTGCGATCAATACTCTTTTTTCTCAAACAAAACAGTATGGTCCTCTATGACTCACCCTTTTCCCCCATTCATATGCACGGTCAAGTAGATATGAATATTCCATATCCTCAAAACACTTTTGAAGAGAAGAGAGGGGCTCATTGAAGTAAACAGGAAGACAAACTTTTGTAAGGTCTTTCCCAATGTTATCCTTGATTATTGACCAAAGACTTACACCCTTCTCCTTTTCAACCGGGTCAGGCAATTTTTTTCGACGTTTAATGCAAGGGAAGTTACTTCCAACTGATTTGATAGCAGGATCAATGTCATCTTCAGAACCAAGGGTGTTAAGGCCTTCATCATCTGACAACGAAGATGATGTCTGGACATCTGATCCATTTTCTTTGAAAGAACTTGATGATAAAAACTCACGAGAATCAAAGAAATGATAGTCATCTTCATCACTTTCTTCTTCTACAGCGTCAACTCTTTCGGTATCATCCGAGTCAGTTGTATGTCCTTCTGAGTAAAAAGAAAAAAAGATAGCAATACTATGAACAGTAAGTAATGACAATGATTTGAATTCAAATGAAACCAGCAAAGGCAGCAAACAATTTATAATAAAGCAATTAGCATATAAACACCCATTAAACTGATTAAATGGAATACGAAATAAGCAATGAAAAGGAAGGGCAATAGACATACATAATCTAATGGTTCAGTGATGTCAAAAAGGGAGTCCTTAACGTGAATTCAAGTTGGCAAGTACAAGTATGCCATACATAAAACTTGCATCAAGATAATATATGAACTTCTGCCTCACAAGCGTTATAAGTTGTTTACAAATAAGTACAGGTAATAGTAATACTCAGGTACACTGACAAGAGAACAGAAAATAAACTTCCTATCTAATAACAAACTCTGAACATTGATTGTAAGCACCAACCACATATCTTAGCATGTAGCGAACGATCCAGCATAAACTGGATTTATTGCCTAATATCTTACCACTAGACTTGTCATGCTTTATCACAGTGGAAGCCTCATGATTCCACCTGATTTGGCTCTCAATGACCACTGTATTTTCCAAATCAACTTTTTCAGTCTGCAAAATAGAGAGCCAAAAACAATTCCTTAGACGAAGATTGCGAAAAGAAGTAAACTCTTAGTCTCTGATGTTAATCTTTAGTGATACAAGCAGTTAGAGACTGAAAATTAGTAGCCAATTCAATGTAGACCATCTGCTTTCCTATACTATCAGATGAAATCACAGGAAATAGAATATCAAACAGAAGATGACATAATTTGTTCAAGCATACAAATATTTATGAATTTTCCCTTGAAATCTAATTCAATGTCACCTCTATTTACAAACTTAATACAATACTGACATTTTTGAGTCTCTCGGTAAATTATAGGAATCGAAGGTTTAAGTTATCGTTGTACTAAAAAATAGTAAAATTTACTTTTTTATTACTAATTCATTAATGGTCATTTATGGCTCATATTATTATTTCTTTTACTTGTTATTTATAGCCCAAAGTGGAGGTCTCCATCTAATTTCATAACCAAAAATTGAGGCTCTTCGGCTCTTCCTACAATAATTATTTAAGTAAAGAAAATTGGAAAAAATGGCCACCCTGGGAGGTCGACCAGTTCGAACCCAGGGCCGGCCCTGCACGATACAAGTTCTACATCACCTAACCCTCGTCTAATTATAATAAGCCAAAATACCAGTATATCCTAAAAATCACACCCTTTTTAGAACCCCATAATTTCTAATAAAAAGAAGAATAAGATGCTTAACGAATTGATGTAATTGTTTGTAACACCATAAATTCAGTTTTCAAATTGAATGCCACTAAAAGCAGCAAGGTTATTAGTTTATTTATTTTTCCAACTTTGATGACATATACCTCTAACTGACGCAAGGTATCGTTGAGAAGACACTGTTTCTGCTTAAGTAAAAGCAGCTGCTTCTGCAATGCTGAGACTTCTGTCCTCATAATCTGCTCGCAATCTTGGATAGCCGATTCGCTAACCCCTTCCTGCATCAGCCGCTGCCTCAACTTCTCCGTGGAAACCACCGTATCGTTCACCTGAGCCATGAGCTCGCTATTGGGTATCCTAGGAAACAAATCCTTAACCGCCTGAAGTGCTTCCATCCACGCAACCCGATCATCCCGTGTCTCAGCTCGTAAATGAAGCATTTTTGTTCCGGTGTAAATCGAGAACCTCTTCTCATCTGATTTGTTTTCATGGATCGAGGAAACCTGAGAAAATTTGCAAGAATTCAAAAAACAATTTAAATTTCCTTCTATTTCCATTCATTTACTTTTGTTTAATCGTTTTTTCCCCTTGTATCGACCTTTAGGTGTACTTCACCGAAGGGTTTGCGACGGCCTGGGGAATGCTGCGAACTGGGCTTGTGACAGCGGGAGATAGTACGGAGAGACTCTTCGCCGATAACTTTGCACCCTTTTTCCGTTTCTTGGCTGACGACGATCTTATGCCGTCCATGGAGTTTATAATACGATAACACTCCGTCTTGCAAAACGAACCACCTCGGTTTCCAACCTTTCCCGTAATTCACCCATTTGTAAAGCACTCCGGATATACCGTTCCCTACGATGTTGTTTAGCTTCACATCGACTATAGGCCTAGTGGCGAGAGTCGTAGATGCCTCTTTCCCAGAATGCACCACGTTTAGGTGGCTCATACGGTTATGATTCGCGCTACTGCTACGATGATAGCGAGGCCGCTGGTTTTGATCGCATGGACAATTGCTTTGGTCCAAGGATCGGGACGATCTAGACCGGAGTTTAGAAACAAAAGAGGAAGCGGTTTTTACAGTATGATTCATGGAGATGACGTTGTCGGTAAGTGGCTTCACCGGAGAATGGCTCAGGTAAGATGGTTCCAAATAGCAAAAAAAAGAAAAGCGTGAGATTAACTGTCGATTATAAAAAGGAATGAAGTAATTAGATGACTCCTCGATCGGGAAAAGCTGACGTGACGACGGAGGACGGTGGAGTTGCGGTTAAAAATATCATGGTTTTGTTTGATTGTACCCGTTGTATTTTTGTGTCTATATATGTTGACGTTAGTGGATGGAGACGGTTACAAAAATACTATTGCTAAAAAAGGACGGACGTTTTTGAGGACAGGGGTAGCCGTTGGCGGGAGCTTCGAGCGGGTAACCCCACACTCAGAAGAGAGAACAAAAAATAATGACGGTGAGCAATTAGATAAGTTAACGAATCAGAATTCAGATTAGTTTTTTTTTTTTTTTTGTAAATTAAGTTTTTATTCATAAAAGTGGGATCTTATTGAGCATAAAACCAAAAAAAAACATTTATATATAAATCATTTAATTTAAAATTAATTCTATGAAAAAAATATAATTATTCAGGAAACATTTATCATTTCCTTCCAACCTTCAAAATTTTGTGGACCCATATTTTAAAGATGAATCAAAAGCAAGGTTAACTTCTAAGTTAGGTTAACTTGTGCACATAGGCCAGTGTATTCATCAATGGGGAATTCCACGTCACATATGGCATGGTATTCACTATTCATCAATGGGGAATTCCTTATCCTTAAAGAAAGTAAATGAATCAAAAGGTGTAATATAAAATGGCATGGAAGGGTCTTCTTTCAAAAGTTTTAGAAGAGCGGGCAAGCAAGTGCAACAAATGGCAAATAGCTAAGGGATATTTGGGCATAATTAAAAGAGAGAGAGAGAGAGAGAGAGAGAAACCAGAGTAAATCGGCTCCGTTATGATGACATGGCTGTTTTCCTCTGACCGAAGATGCCATGGAAATGGAATGGTCTTCATTCAAGTTTTCTTCTGACCAGTCCTTTGAAGAAGTCAAAACTGTGGCCGAAAGGCAATATATTACAATGAATGAGGAAATCATAAACAGCTTGAAATTGACATGTGAAAGTACATGGAAACAACAAATGCCAATGAAATCGGTACCTTGGCAAGTTTTATATTCGAACAAAACAGAAACAAGGGAATCTAACGCTCTCATGATGCAGCAAAACAAAGCATATTCTTTTCCAACTTCTTGAACCGATAATCAAAAGAGAAAAAGTAAATAGAATATGTAGTTAAAAGGTTACAATCCTCGGGACATCCAAGGAGAATGGACCCCGCTGATTTAGGAGAGAGCATACATTTATAGTTTCATACACAACAAGCTAAAAGGTTATAATCCTCAGGACTTCCAAGCATCTTTTTTACTTCGATCAATCAAAATGGAAGTCCTAAATTTTCAGTTTGCCATATTACTAGCTTAATTTAGCATTAAAACCCTTGAAGCTAAAAGGTGTTGGATGGAGGAGAACCTACATGTCAAGGCATGCATTGACGCGCACACTTGACATTAGAAGGAGATATTTGTCAGTTTTTCCTTCCACTATAGACACTTTGCAAATTGCAAGGCAGAGCCAGAGTTGGTCTTCTGCTTTTCCAATCAACATTGGAACCCATTTAGCAGGGCAGGCCAGAATTCAGGGGACCATATACCTACTTTGGGGCCATATATATCATTTTGGAGTGTCAGAAATGCTGCCCAAGTGATTGGTGCAAATTTGCACCATTTAATTTCAATAGATTTTTAGGTTCCACAAATGCAAGGGAGCAGAATAACTTTCGGGACATGTTCTCCATGTTTATATCACTGAGGAATGAGGATAGCACATAGCAGTGTCAATAATGAGGATACCATTTCAGATTGTCAGAAACGGCCTCTCTGTTTTCGTAAATCACAACGTTAGCAAGAAAAACAGCGGGAACTAGATACCTGTTTCCATCGGGATGAAGCTCACACATTTGATTGTCGTCACCAATAGCTAACAAATATCCTGACGTTGTCAAACCCTGCCAAAAAGCAAGTGATAAATACTTTATACTCGTAACTTGTAAGACACTCTAGTTCAAGTTGGCTAACACAACAAGCTTCCTATGTTTATCACAAGATCACTGGCCATGCCATTTCCACACCAAGACATCCACATGTGTACAAAGACAACAAAAAGCTCTAGATAAACAAACTATATATATATATATACAAGCATGATCTCTAGAATGAAGATGTTCTTTCATGGCATCGTTTACCATTACTATGACCAAGGAAATAAAAACGTTGCCATTTTCTTCTTTTTTGTCTATATACCCACAAGTAGAAATGTAACTAATTAAGCAGTAAACTTTAGAGTTCACCATACCTGGATTGTAACCACATTTTCAACAACTTTGTCCTCATTCTTTTTTGTACAATAACTCTCTGCCCACTGCACATTGAATTCAAAATAAAATCACACCTATAGTAAGAAAGCTTTACAGTATACAGGCATGATACAAATGATAGAAAAGTTTCATCATTGTTAGATTCATAATACAAAGGAGAGACACAAGCTTGGTTGGGTTGCATCAACTAAGAAGAGAAACATGTCACGAAAGAAAAGATCAATATGGAAATACATGCACCGGCACACATGTTGAATAGGCAGTTCATGTCAATTAAATTGAGAAAGCTAAACGACATGAAGGGACCACATCAGACTTCTATTGATTTAACAGCTCTGGAAGACTAACAGACCTCAATTTTATTATTCTCTGCATATGGCAATCCGTGAAAACCACTTTCTTGAAGGTTTATAAATTTTATACATTTAAAGACACCGAGATTCAGATAAGAACGCCATAACATTGGTCAATATCCTGGCTTTGAAGACCATAGATGTGGATAGGGAAAATGTTATTTGACTTCATATTAATACAGCCAGGGGTAATTGTTTGGAGCAATGAAAAATGATTGTGGTCAACAAGTCAACAGCCAAACTTTAATCTTTAAAAAGAAACAGCTATGAGCAGCAATGCTACAACCAGCTCCCACACATACCTAGATCACACTTTTAATCATAGAGACAAGTAACTAAGAATCTCTTGTCTTAAGTTATTAAATCCACAAAATTCCATAACAGACCAAGTGCATTTCTTGTTGGTTTCTCATTACCAACATTCAGACCTATACCTGCATGGACATCAATTGATTTGTAAGCTTCAACATGTACATAGTATAAATAAAATAAGGCAATCAATATCCTATTCTCGATTGTGCGATAAGATTCAATAGATCAGCAATCTAACCCCTAATGGAACAAGAATGTGCCATGTTGGAGAATGATGCTAATTGAAATGGTGCAAGGGCATAGAAGAACTACTGGGGTAAAAATCAATATATTTTTAAAATTATAAGTCAAATTCAAAAATCAGAAATTAACATATAAGAAATTTTGAGGGGCACAACCAGCAAGCTTATTACTGTCAGTGGCTCTGCTATGAATCTAGGGATTTAAATTATAAACAAACAGACAGAAGTATACAATTTCAGATTGAATTTGCTTATTGTCACCCAAAAGAATCGAATCTTTTTACCAGAACTAACATTGAACTTCTTTGATTTGTATGTTGACGTGCAAAGAATGCCTCCAACTTTAAGGCCATTTAAGTACAGATCATTTGGCCATTTAATCCTAACATCAATACAGGGGAATCCCTGAAACATTTTTGAAGTATTAAAGCTTCAGGATTACACTGGAGAATAATTTGCAATACATTAATAGCTCATGATCTGAAATGTTAAAGTACCAATGACATATACCAAAAAGAAAATTAACATTTTCCTAGTTGCAAAGCATGATAAGAGCAATTAAAGTTCCATAATTTAACTTTGACCGGTAGTATTAAAAAATAATGGACTAAATATCTTACTTTTCAGCAGCATTCATCTTTTAGTTTTATGGACTTGATCTGCCTGATGGAATGAATTTTAAAGATTCAAAAATCAACTATTGTTTTCCATACTCTAAGAAGCTAACCTAATAATTTCCTTACCCCAACAAATGGCCAGCAAATCGGTACCTCTCCATCGCATTGTAAGAACAATATATCCATATGGGCAAAAAAGAGAAAGAAGAAAGGCTTACATTTCGATCACAAACATCCTTTATAGCCTCTGTCACAGCGAGAGACACCACATATTGTACCAGAGGCACAATTTTTCCATCGCCCATTTGTAATGTAAATGATAACATAAGGCATCCCCTCGGAGACTCCCACCCATTCTTGGAGCGACCTGCAAAACACTTGAAACATTTTACAAAAGCATATGAACCGAAATTCAAAATTTAATAATTCATAAATAGTATTTACCTCGCCCTTTAAACTGAGGATCAGCTACACAAACTGCACCAACTGGAAGTTCACAAAAATTACTGTTCAAACGCTAAAAATCAGACATCATCATCAAAAAAAAAATCCAAACTTCAACTAAATTCGTTTTTCCCTATAGGCAGATGAATGGTTTGCTTACTGAGAAACGATGTCCTGCGTGGAAGGCAACAGCGGGGACCAAATAAGGAACCCACCGAACCGTTTAGTTGAGAGTGAATTAAAAAACAAATCAACATTAAAAGCATCTTCACTGAATCGGGAATTATTAACTTCCGATAGCAAATGAGTCGAAATTCTACCGCCGTTTGGGAGATTAAGAACGTCGTTGATTTTCAATGATTTGGCAATTTCTGTTTCCGCTGATGATTTTCCGCATAAAAACAGCACAGAAGGAGAAGCCGTATCCATGGCTGAGGATGCAACGGAGAAAGAAAGGCTCGAAAGAATACGCCTTTGAATGGAAGGGAAAAAGAAGCGGTAGCGGCAGCTTTGTACTAACATACAGAACCAGCTTCTGGCGAAGTGAAGTCAAAGACGACTGATTGAGCGACGTTTACCTTAGACGGTTAGAGAGGATTTTACCCGACGGATAAAACGATGAAAAGTTTCTTACGGCAGCACTCGAGTGATTGGCATTACAGTCGCCATTGGGACCGTAGATTTTTAGCTGTGGATGCGTGACTGTGACAATGGCGGTGATGCAAGTTTTGGACGAGGCTCGTTGTAGAAGACGGCTACTGCTACCAGCCAAGCCCGCAAGAAATCTATGGTGGGCCAAACTAAGGTCAAGGTTTTGCCTTTAAATTAGAAAATTTCAGATTAGCTCGACATATTGAAAACTTTACATTGGTATTGAACTAAGAGAATCTATTTTTCATTCTTCTTAAGGATGCTAAGAATCTGGCATGTCTCATCTTTTATACAATTTTACAAAAATATTATACTGGTAATCATATTTTTAAATTATAAAACAGGAAGATACATTCAAGAAATCTCTGAAGGTTAATGTTTCATCTCGGACACCACAAATGTTAATTTTTACATATGATAACAAAACGACCAACATTGAGCTCAATTTTGGCATTCCACAATTGCAACACTAGAAAAAAATGTTGTAGCAGCATAATCACTAGTACACAAACTCTTACCCTGAATGGCTTAGATGTAGTTGGAGCTGAAAACATATCTTTGACATTTGAGAAAGCAACTTGCATTGTTGTTCTTGAGATGTTAGTGATTCGGATGTTACTTGTGACATCGGGTCTCCAAGTAGTCGAGTGAGCTGAGAGCATAACATCGAAGCATCTTGATTGTTGGAACATGAATTGGCTATAAGTTCAAGCAGTTGAAAGCTTTGGTCTTGAGCCAAAGATGGTTGGGGAGAGACCGGGGGAACAAGAAAAGGGTGTTGAAGTAGCTCAGGGATCCGCCACCTCTTGTTACGGTCCCATGCAAGACATTTCTTCATGATATCGAGAAGCCAAGGGTTAGAAACCGGTTCATATATGATCTCATGGTTTGGGTCGGTTATAACTTTGAACTTGGACCAGAATGTCTTGTAATCGGCAAAAGGCGTCCTCCCATAGACCATTTGGTAAAGTATGCACCCAAGGGACCATATATCAGAAGGTCGGCCACATTTTATCATATTTCCATTTGCATCACTCTCGTTGCACATGAATGCCTCGGGAGACATGTAACTCAGAGTTCCCACCTGCAATCGTAGTTTTACAAAGAGGTTTAGATATTATGTTCATTTCACAAAATACTTTCTTTGATCAAATGATCAACCACTTAAGATAAATAGAGAAATTGATGCTCCAGAACATATAAGAATACCATTACCAAAGTGAAATAAATGAAAAAGAAAGTCATTAAATGTTGAGTAATGAATACCTGTGAATCCCTTTGGATGTTGGTTGTATCGCTCATTATGGCTTTGGCAATACCAAAATCAATAAGTTTTAGAGAGCCTTTTACAAGAAGAAAATTCGCTGGCTTTAAGTCGGAGTGCACAATACGTTCCTCATGTATAGTGTTGACAGCTTGAAGTATTTGCTGCAAATTGCTCACCAAACTAAAGTGAATATTCAGTTCTTTTACATAAAATTAATATATACGATGAAGCTAGGACTCGTAAATGGCAAACAATTTTAAAAAGGTAAACATATTGAGGAACATGTCAATAAGAGAATAAACATCTAAACTCTAAAGTACCAATACTTTGCTTTCATTTTTCTGAAAAAACAGGAATATTAATTGGGAAAGAACTATATTTTTCTTAGAGCAACCCTTTGTTCAATGGTAGGTTTCCATTATAACATGCAGATCACCAATTCAAGATGCCAAAAAAGCTGCAACTGAAAACAAGGTTATGGAACCCAAATCTAACGATCTCCTGTCCCTGCATTGTAGGGGGCTCACTCACCTTCTCTAGAGCCTGCTGTGCAGGGGCCTCTGCAAAATTTTGAGTACTTGCCCTAAATATAATTTTTCATTTTCCTCTATCTATATCTTTACTGAATTTCCTAGTTTTCCTCTTGATGCACTTGGCAATATTGATAATAAGTAGTATGGTGTCAAATTATTGAATGCATGAAAATATCACGTACTTAACTTTCACGATCGTATTGAAATTATTTGAGACAACTAAACATAACTTTGCATGTTTAAACACTGTTTTTTTTTTTCCAGAATCCTCATTTGATCCACATCTTCAGCTTTCTGGACAGTGAAACTCAACACCGAAAGAAAAAAAAATCACCATATCGCATATGTTCTTTGGGTATAAGTTTGAAGGAAAAAATATCAAAGATAAACGGGGGGAAATACTTATGCCCTAAAAAGGAAGCAGGGAAATAACCAAACAAATTGAAGGGAAAGCTAATTAAGCAAACCCAAAGAAAAGAGATAACCAGGGGTTGCTCCAAAAAGATACTCAATTGATAGCCCTCAATATAGAAATGGTTATTTGGGTGGATTGCCATTAGAGAAGCCAAGAACAAATGATAACTATCAAGTTTTAAATTAGCTTTAAAATGCTCCTAGAATTAATGCATATAATTTGAAGAAGTTATCAATATCATTAGCAAACAGGAACACAAATTCAAAGTAAGGGATAGCTTTAAAACCTGCCAATAAAATCGAAGCCAGTTCTCATCTATTGTCTGATCAGAGCTATCCATCTCCTTCCATTTCTGGGATAGCATGTGAGCCAAATCAATTTCTCCATATTCGAGTACCATGTATAGATAACCATCATCCTTGACCCTGCCATCTTTATTTGACATGCAACCATTCATTACTTCCCGGAGCAGATTCTTATCTGTCACCTAATATCAAGAAAGACTACCATCAACAAGAAAGTTGACACGATATAAAATCAAATTTGTCATTTATCATTGAAGAAAATAAGTACAAAACCAGAACCATTCTTGCCAAACAATAACTAGTTTTACATGCATGGGTTACGTTCACTATGGAACAATTGACCCCATGAACTATAGAACTATCTCAGTGATGACAGACCCCCTCCCAGGCCCCCATGATTCTGAAAACATAATAGGCAAACAACTTCAATGACCATAAAACTTTCCAAATAATCAAAACTGTAGAAAATATGATAGATAAATTGTATAGCAAATGAAATTAGTCTGCAAAATCAACAGTTCAATGAGTACCGGAGTATCACTAGTCACTACACCATAGAGTAAAAGAGTTAAAGCCCTCACAGAAACATTTAATTTAGCATCAAACATTGACCAACATGAGTGTTTAATAGTTTGTGCTGTTGGTGCATAAGTTTGAAGAATAAAAGGAAAAGGAATTAGTGTATTGAAATTCAACTCAACTCAGTGGAAGCAGGTACCTCATAGTCTATTAAGTTGATAATGTTGTTCTTTCCCTTCAGCCTGTTTAAATATTCAATTTCCTGACAAAACCCATATGCACTAGCATAATCACGACCTTTGAGCTTGATTTTCTTGAGCGCATATATTGTACAATCTGATGAAATGACTTTGTGGACCTCACTGCTTCCTCCACTGCCTATCTTTCCAAGCCTTTGGTACAGCTTTCCATTAACTTTGAAAAACAAGTCAGGATCATAATTCCTTTTACGAGGTGCAGATGCTCCTTTACTAGTAACCTTCCCTTGCTTCTCTGCTTTAGAAGGCTCTAACTTTACATCTGAATTCAAGTCTTTCAACAATGGAGAATGAGATCCTATATTAGTGACCCCACCTGCCAATCCTTCCCCTTTGATTGCCTTATCATTCGGAGGACAACAATCTTTTGAAAGTTCATTTTGGGTCACCATGCTTCCTTCTTGCCTTTTGGGCAAGTCAAGATCATTGACCTCCACTTGGGCTTCATTACCAGAGGTAGAAGCCTGAGTTGCCTGATCAGATAGCATTCTGCTAATTTCCTTCTCTGATGGAAATTCTTGCTGCAACGCATACCCTTGATTTAGAAATTTACGATTCACATCAAAATCTCCCATGAGTTCTTTTGGGACATGAGAACCTCCTTCATGGGAACGAGAGGAATAAGTTGTCAAGTTAAGCATTGGAGCTGAACTGGAATGGATAGACGTTGTGGTAGCACATGATGGTCCCACAACTGAAGATTGAGTGGCGGGTTGCCCTAAAAAGTTTCTTAAATGATGTATCTGATCTTGTACCATAGTAGTTCTTTTTGCCAAAGAAGAGATCCCACCATCAGACTTCAAATTGATTTCAGATTCTGGGTTTTGAAAGGGTTGGTGCTTTGACTCGTTATTGACAACTGTTGATGACTCTACTTGATTGACTGCATTCCACTCCATTTCTGTCAAGTCAAGAGAATTCATATGAGATGATAAATCCTCCAGTCCAGTGGCCATTCCATCATCGGCCCCTGCATATTTAAGAGAAATACATCGTAGGGCATAGTGACAAATTCAGGAGCTACAGATAGTCAACTATAGTTCAATCATTTCTGTCACAATGATGCAACGTATGGCTGCAAAGAAAACCCCACAAAAACATAAATTAGCAAAAAGAGCATTGTAAAACATATTACCCTGGGAAACTGCTTTGTGTCCAATTAAAAACTGCACTTTCTTCTGACCATCGACATTTAGAGACTGTATATCCTGCAAAGGAATCTTGTTATTCTCATTTGCATCAGCCGCCTTGTGTTGATCTCGATCCACATCAAATGGGTTGAAATTTTCATCAAAGGTTTTGGTGGTAGTTCCCGTGATGGAAGGTGCAGTAATAAATGCATCTTCTTGAGACTTCCCGGCATTAATTTTCTCCTTAGCTAACTGACCATTACTCAAGGAAACACTATCCTGAGACTTGTTAGTATCACAATTGACGACCATATTTCTAGAAGAGACACGCTGAGGAACCACCATTCGTCTTGGCATTATACCATTCTTCTGCATTGTACCTGAAAACCCCTCAAAAATTCCAACATAAACTCACATCTGAAGTCTTAATCACATGCATGGTAATCTAGTTAGCTAATAGCTAACAAAATTTATTGAGTAAATCATTACGGTTTTAATTGACATCAAGTTTATAATCAATATGAGTAGGATCCTAAATTTCTACTTCCCTTAACGGAATTAAAATATATCCTAAGCCCTAGATAGCTAAAGGAAATTTCCCAAAATCATATACAAACAGAAAAAACCCTAGCAGCAACTGAATTTTGAGATTTGAAGAGAGAAGAGAGGTGTACCAAGAGATCGATGGCGCTTAAAGGCGGCTTGAACATCACGGATGAATCCAGGAGGGGACGAAGAGGATGAGGTGGAAGATGTTGTTTCCTGATTAGGGACGGAGCGGACCAGCTTGGCAGATGGTGGGAGCGGAAGCTTAGCCTCCCTGTCCATGGGCGTATCTCAGAGGCATTTCCGGTCTATTGAGGGGGAGTTCCGGTAGAAAGAAGGAACAGAGAGTAAAAGCTTCCTTAGAGGGGAAATGGCGGAACAAAGACTCAAAGGTGTGGTGAGGTTAGGGTTACAGTATTACCTTCGTCGTCCATGAGAATCGGGAAGAGTGAGATGAGGGGGAGTGAGGATTTGAATGCCTATTTGCCGCTCTCATTTGTCTTTTTTCTCGATTAAATTAGATATTTCATTGGATGGGCCATTGGGCTTTTACTAAAGCTCAAGGGCTTCGGTTTGATTTCATCCCTGTAATATGTTTTTTTAAATATTTTATTTTAAAAATATTTCCTTTAATCTTAATTTTTATATCTTAAATCTTAAACATTACTCCTTAAAAAATATATATATTACCTTTAATTTGTAAAGGTATAAAAATTAAAATATGACCCTTAAAAGCAAATATTTAGAACCCCATTAATTCTAAAAATGTGGCTCTTAGAAGCAATTATCCTTTTTGAGATCTAAGTGTGATTGCTCATATTACGCATATCTAGAATCTCATTGGTTCAATAAAAACAATAATAAAAAAAATAATTAATAATATTTTATAATTAATTATCACATTTAATAAAAAATTATAACATTTTAATAATTATAACTCATATTTTTAAAAGCGTTTTCAAAAAAATTATAATAAATTTTAAGAATAACATCGTCTAATAATATAGTTTTATCAAAACTTTGGATTCTTTTTTTAAGAAATTTTATATAATCGTTTTTATTGTATATGTCCAAAAATTTACACGTAAAAATCTTTCGCCTTTTGATGGTGTCTCCTTTCATACCTCCTATTAAAAAATCTTAAAAATTTAAATTTTAAACCCAAACCCTAACTTTTTATATCCTAAACACTAAACCTTAATCACAACCTCTAACCTAAAATCCCAAATACTAAACCATAACGGCACAACCTCATTAATTTAAAATAAAGACACTAATAAAAGTACGATTAAAAGATAAAAAATTTATACCCAAATATTAAAAATTCATTGAACACACTATTTTAAATTGATACCTTAAAATAAATACAGGAGAGGCCATCGTCAGTATTATACTCTCCTCGGAAATGTCTGGGTCCACTCACCAAAGAAAATCCACCATGGAAGCTTACCAACACAAAAACAAGTGGACTCTCCAGATGGACAAACCACACTCTGCTTCTTGGGAAGTTCTCAAAGGCCTTATCTTCAGTAAATATCAACAACAGCGACGACGACAAGAAGAGCAAGCAGAGAAGGAGCCACTCCAGCAGACGAAGAAGAAGCAAAAGCAGCAGCAACAACTGGAGCAAGAAGAAACAGGCAAGAATTGTAAGAAAATGAGGTGTTCAGATTCCATATGTAGCAACAGAAAGGTCATTCACAGGCCTGAAATAGCTTCCCCTGAAGTTCACAAGAAAAGGGAATCGTTCGTTTCAACCGACGCTTCTACTAGATACATAAAAGCTCCTCTGCGTGAACTCAACGGAGTGCTAGCTTCTTCCACTAATTCCTCACAGTTTTCTGTATCCTCCGCCGCACCACCAGCCTCGTCAGTCGGTGGTTCGTTCGGAGGCATGCCATTTAGGAGATTCTCTAGCTGTTACGAATGCAAAATGGTGGTTGATCCTCTCCTCGGAATATCCAAAAATCCCTCCTTGAGGGGCACCATTTTCTTCCTGCCCCGAGTGTGGTGAGATTTTCATGAAACCTGAAAACTTGGAGCTTCATCAAGTTGTTAGGCATGCAGGTAAAATTCACTCCAGCACTGAAAAAAAAACACAAATTCATTGTTTGTTTATGATTTTTTTTGTCTCTGTCTCCTTGCCATGTAAATCAAACAGTATCTGAACCGGGTCCTGAGGACACAAGCAAGAACACAGTGGAAATCATATTCCAGTCAAGCTGGTTGAAGAAACAAACACCAATCTGCCAAATCGACCGCATCCTTAAAGTCCAAAACACCCCCAAAACCATCTCCGGATTTGAAGAATACCGTGAATAAAGAAACTGGCTTAGATTTGGAGCACCGGAGAAGCTAAAAGAATTTTAGTGAATAAAGAATTATGTCAGCAAGTGGCACTGTTTTTTTTCTTACATCCATGTTCGTATTCCCATTCCATTTGCTAAAGCCAAATAAAGGACAATTGGAATTTTGAACATGGAATAAAACTTTCTTTTCCATGGATTTGGAGCACCAGACAGAGCCTGACATGTCTTGTCTCTTGATCAGGTTTTTTCAAACTGCTGTGAAAATTACAAAACATAGAATAAAAACTTAAAAGGCCCCGACAATTTATTTTGGATTTTTGTTAATGCATCCAAGACATAACTGGAGATGCTTCTGATATGCAGTTTGTCTCAACAACTTCTGTTAAATTGTTGTTTCAAGATCACCCTGAAACAAGTGCAGGAAACAGTTCTCATTCCCACTTCCCTGTCCGTACCGTGTGCAAGTTTCTGTTACACCAGAGCTTGGATCAAACTTGGAGGGACAAAAAGGTTCAGCCTTTCGGAGCTTATAATCAGTTGTACAGTGCAGGAGAAGAGTAAAAAAGAAACAATACCACATCAGAAATGCTTGAAAGAGAAGCTCAAACCCTGTTTCACCATGCACTATAGAGTTGATAATTCATGTAGTTATATGGATTAATATAGTTCATGCTGTTATAAGCATGTTTAATTTAAGGTTAAAAAACAATAAATGGGATCTGGAAGGGAGGGTGGGGCTCTTGTCCTGGGGACCTGGGCTGACACCCGCAGCTGGTGGAACCTAGCCACATGTCGGTGCTTTTCCGGCTCATGTCTGTTGGGTCAGGGTCAATGGTTGGACCAGCATTTTAACTACTAGGATGGGACCATGTAATCTTTCCTCAGTAAACTCAAGCTTTCCATTTTGATTACTAAAATTGTAGGGATGGATTGTTTTAGATTACACTTATAAAGCATTACCTCAAAGAGGCTAGAACTGCAATTTATCCAATGTAGATTTTGATATTTTGTTCATCAAATCTAAAATCAACTCACATTAAGCTTATTCATCCATTGAATAGTAAAACCAGTTTTGCACCAAAATGTGCAGAACATTATCATTAAAATTTTCTTCCTGACTCAAGCAAAGTCATTATGCCTCATTTTCCACCACTTATGTTTTCTTTACTTGTGTCTCTCCTTTATAAACTCATTCCCTGTAATTGTTTCAATCACCATCTTAGGTAAATCCAAACATCGATGTTGGACTACGAACTCAAGGTTGGAGAACCAGCAAGTCGGCCGCCTAAGCTGCAATCCCCATTTGTTGTGGTAGATCAAGTGACAGAACAATGATATAGAACAACCACAAACAGATGGTCAATGCAGAAACAAAAACTTCCATGCATATGATTGATGATTGCAATGTAATGGACGCTTGGTGTATAAACTTTGCTTATTATCTTGGATACTCACGGTGGGAATCAAGTATATTTGCACTATCGGATAATCTGATTGTTGAATTATTTGAGCTCCGCAGACATGCACATTCCGGCAAAGGGTATGTGTATATGGAAGTTTTCCTGGTTTAACACAGCTCGACTAACGAAAGCAAATAAAGTTTGAATTATAAAATATAATCATTCAACTTAATTAACTCAAAAAATATTATTCAAAATCGAAACTCATCTATAATTTTAGTGATGTGAAAATAGTCGATGGATAATCATTTAAGTCTATATTGTGCTTGTTTTTTCCTTTAGATTTAGTATATAAAGTTTCTCTTGATTGTGAAGGTTTCATGATTTTCCATAAAACCCAACAGTCTTGGAACTGCAAGTTTGCAAATTCTAAAAAAAACTCAAAAAACAATATGCTTAAATAAATTTCAATGATTATTCTCTTAAAAATGGGCTTAAAATGGTTTCTTGATGGTGTAAATCCACGGTGGCGAACGGTGATGAGAGTAACATTTGTGGGGATGATACATCCATTGCCACGTCTGAGAAACAAGAAAAAGGAAAACCCATTGCACATTTCACATTTCCTAGAACAAAGATTGATCTTCATCTTCCTCCCTTATAAAAAGATGAAGAGCAGTGCCAGTAAAGCTCCCCACCATCTTCCTACCAATGGGTTTAAACCATTTGCTTTGTTCTTGCAAACAAGCTTGTGATCATGGTAACTGCATACTGGCTGGTTCCTGAAATCATAACAACAAATTCATAATGATCAAAAGATGACATTTAAAAAGTTTCGATATTAAATTGGAAAAAAAAATAGAACCTGGTCGAGCAGAAGGTGATGACATAATCTGCTCCAGAACAGGTGAAAATGCTGGTAGGATCATCATATGCATAGCTATAAGACGTGGGGCATGCAGACTTGAACGTCTTGGAATAATACGTAGGTTGACAAGTCGAGGGGTTCCCATATGTCCCCCTGCAACAATACTCATCCGTGTCGAACACATCGCAGGCGCTTCGGCAAGCGATAACCTTACCGCTGGCCTTCACAGCCAGCTCGGAAGGGCAATTTCGTCTCAGGCCAGAGTTACATCCAGCAGTGGAGCAATTCCCCTTACCGTTTAAGGGCGTAATGGATACTGGCACATTAAATCCATCAACGAGGCTGACATCGTAAAAATCAAGAGTAGCGAGTGTAAACTCAGCAAGCGATGCAGGGGTTTTCCCGGCAGCTCCGCACTTCAGTGTTTCACCACAGTCCCCTGTCTGACATTGACCCTTTCCATTGCTGTCGAACTTGCAACCAGTTCGACCCCATATGCGACCACTCCAGCCAACCGGGGCATTGAAGACAACAGACTGGTGTGATTTCAATTCAATACCTCCACCATTAAAGCTTTCCCCGGGGGTAATTCCGGGCCAGATAGTTTCTTTGCAATTATTTATTATGGTGAAGGTTCTTGCACATTCATACACTCGTACCCCTGAGGAAACCCGAAATCAATGTAGCTATGTATTACTATCATTACATTATAGTGAATAACAGGGAAGAATTTAGATTACCTGATGAAAGTATGAGCAGTATGAGTAGAAGAGGTGACGCCAGATCCATTTGTAGGGAGATTATGAAGAGGTGAATCATTCGATCAACTCGTAGCAGAAATGAGAGATATAAAGCAAAATGGGGTTGAAGAATACGTGCAGAGGTAAATGATACAAACCAGTTGCAGAAAGGCAGTTCCATGGAGGGAGAGGTTAGGTGATTCTTTTCCTAATCCTTTCCCGCAAGTTTATTCAGGTTCCGATCATAATTTAATATTTTTCACTTTTATTGACATCGTGGACATGCAGATTCTGTCACATGTCCATGCCTTACTGAGGTTATAGCCCCTGCATCATCCTTTATTTATTTATTGAGGTTAGCTGGATATATATTTTGATTATCAGTTCTGTTTTTCTAATCATAAATAAAATGATGTATTATTTTTAGCTCTATTTGTAAATCATACTGACTAATTCATATTATAATTGTAATGATAACTTCAAATATTATATTAATTAATTTTGATAATAATGCAACAAATATTGTAAATATTATGGTTTGTAATACTGTCTGTAACCCTGTAGGCTGTAACTTGGAAAAGAGATTCATTGAGATGTAGGAACATGTTCATTTTTGAAGATTGAAATATTAAGAAGAAAAGAGCTGAACTTAGAATGTTAAATGTAAAACCACCTGTATCCCTTTCCCTAATTTAAAAACTAAAAATTTTGGAAAAAAGGGGCCGTAACGATGTGGAAAAATTCACGATTAATTGAATCGTTAAATTTTTTTTTTTTTCGAGTTAGAAAACATTTTTCGATGTGTCATTTTGAAATGAATGTCTTCCATGTGGGGTTTTCTTTTAAAAATCATTTTTTGTAAAATTAGAGTCGTCACAGGCCATTTAGGTAGATCGGACACCATAAAACCAGAGATTTAGAAAATTAGGGTTCGGGAGTCGGTTACTGATGGGGAAGTATTAACACCCCCACACCGCCCAAAAATTACTACTTTAATAATTATCGTTTTATTAATATTAAATTTTTCGGGCTAATTTGACGATCGAATTAATTTTTAATTGCACATACGCATTTATTTTAAAGCACCTAGATCCGAAGGTAAACGTCCGAACCACTACCACCATATTGGTACTGACCTCGCTTACGACCAAATTTAAGGACCCGCATTAATTAAAGAAAAAGTCCGATATGCATTATTAAATATGAATCAAAGTCCACGATACAAATGTTGGTGACAAACTTAATGGCACAAAATAATAAATAAATAAATAAATAAATAAATAAATAAATAACAACCATTAACTTAAAGAAAGGAATAAAAAGCCACGTGAATGTACTGACATTCAAATATAAAATATAAAGACATTAGTAATATATACCAAAATTAATTACGATAAATTATAGAATATATATTATATGAAATAGAACGTAATAATGTATATGAATAAGACTTTATATGAACAAAAATACATAATAATTATGATATAAGATACTATAATTATATTATATAATAAATATACAGACAACTAACTATATACAAATATACGTACTATATATGGAAAATGAAAATTCAAAAGGCCATGGATTTAAAAAACAAAAAGGAAGAGTAATAATATTTAATAATAATAAGTAAAAAGGTTGAAAAGGAAAGATAAATTCATTTAATTTTTAAAAGTCAAAAGGTAAAAAGACCTTTGTTTCCCACTGGTTCATTTTCTGAAGACCAAAAAATTTAAAACATTTCCAAAAATAAAACCCAAAGACGTTGCTCAAAACCCAGAAATATTTACCGAAATCCCTTCCGACCATGACCATGGACGTTCGGCCTAGGCATGGTTTGATCTCAGATCACCTACACTATCATCGGCTCTATCGTCGGCGACATAGTTCGGAATCAAAACAGGGAAACACTCAATCACTTTCCCTCTTTTATTTTGTTTTTATTCGTTTGATAAAGATGCATGCATGTAAAAACTGAATCGAAAAGAAAAATGAAAAAGAGATTACCCAGAAAGATTTTTCTTTGTTTCGCTTAATGCTTTTCGTCACAAAGTTTCTGGGTTACAAAATGAGTATTTTAGTTTCCTACAAAGATCGCTCTGTTCTCTCCTTTTTTTCTACCGAATGCTCTCTGATTTTGCGAATGGTTCTCTTTTTGGTCCTCTTTTTTGGCCAAATGCTCCCTCTTTTATCCTTCTGAAAATATTACTTGAATATTGTTCTTTGCTTACCCTGATTTTCAGGGATTTGATGGATAATAGTATTGAAGTTGATTTGCTTTCTTGCAGATTTTCGGTATGGTGAAGGCAGATCAGTATGGTCGGAGCAGAATCGACAGAGTGGTAACCGAATGGGGGTTGCTAGGTAGTTGGGGAGTCAGGCGCGTGGTTCCACGCGCCAATTGAGTCTTGATCTGGACCGTTGATTGCTCTCCCGATCCAATGGTTGAGAGTCGTGGGCAGCTGCAACCTGAAAAGATAATCAGATTAGGGTTAGGTTTCCTCATTGTAATCGGGTTGTCCGAATTGGGCTTAAAATAAATTACAATATGGGTCTAGTAATTTAAGCATTGGACTGATAATGGATCTTTATTTATGTATTGTTTATGAGATTTTTTATACTTGGGGCCATATGATAATAAATAATATTAATAATAATAACTTAGAATAAAACATAAGACACATCATAATTACAACAAAATAAAATGACATAACATTCACGCATAAACCAAGTACCACGTCAAACATTTAAACGAGACATCACTAACATACATGGTTATAAAAGACATACATAACACGTACATAATTCACATATAACACATATATACGATAATATAGGTTCTTATTCAAAAATTAAGGATTTTAAATTTTCCGGTTAAAAATAGGTGATTACAAGGGCTAATTTTGAAACGATTGAAATTGTCTCAAAATAAAACATTTAGGGCTTAACTTTAAAAAGAGAAATTGGGTCTAAAAATTTTGATTTAGGGTTTGAAAACACCTAATAAGAAAAAATTGAAAAATTTAGGGAAAATAATTTAAAAAGTAATTTGGGGTTTTAAATTAAAAAGGGGAAATTTGAAAATTAGGGTTTAAAACGAATTTGAGAATTTTAAAAGAATTAGGGATTTAAAATTTAGGGATTAAAAATATTTGGAAATGGATTTAAAAAAGGGTTAAGAAGGATTTAAAAATGTTGGAGTCGCCACCGGCCACATTGGTAGGTCGGACACCGTAAAAACCAGAAATTCGACAAAGGCGGGTCTGAGAATCGGTTACGATTTAAAAACAGGTTCATGGTTTAAAAACCACCCAAAATTGGCACCTTTAAAATAACCGCTTAATTTAATTTTAAATTTTACGAATTAAAGTGGCGTTTAAATTACGGTTTGTTTAAAGATTTGAGTTCAATTTTATTTTTTACCGTGTCTTTATTCGAAGACAACGCATACACCGTGACCACTACGTTGGAACACGGACCCGTTACGACCGAATAAAGGACGTAATTAAATAAATTCATTAATTAATAAGGTGAATGTGAACTTAGACAAAAAAATTAAAATTCATGTCACAATATAATAAAAATATACAAAAACAAATATGCATATAAAAAAAAGTAATGCAATAAAATATGATGGAAACAAAACAGATGCATGTACAAATATAAATAACATGAAGATAAATGTAAACAAAAAAACAATATATGTACAAAACTAAATATACATGACAAATGTAATAAAAACCTAATAAAGTAAATGTGATATAAACAACTAAATAAATAACCATATATTAATTAATATATAAACAGTAAGATAAAAAGCCAAGCAAATAAAAACAAGACATAATAAAGCAAAAATATGTACAAAGTAAATAAAAAAAGCCACATACATAAATAAATAAATAAATGAAATAAATAAGCAAAACAATAATAAAAAAAAAATCTAGAAGTGACCGAATTAAAAACAATTAAAAAAACCTCAAACCCTTAAAGTGTTATTTTGGAGTGAGGAAGGGCCTGAAAAGTGAAGTCTACAGCACGGAGGGGCTCAATTGTAATAAAACCATTTTGAAACGAATGATTAACCAAAATCATTGACGAAATTAATATACGAAACAAAAAACAGGACCCTGGATGTGATTTAGATGGGACATAGAGTTTTAATGACCGAAATAAAACCATTTTGTTTGGGGCTTAGTATAAAAGATAAACAAAAATTTAATCCACTTCTTTACCCTCATTTCCCCCTAAACCAAAACCAAAAGAACCCATAAACCTTTGGGATTATTTATCCCTGTTTCCAACAAATGAAGAACATTCAAAGAATGTTCTCTGGATAATTTAAGAATCATGAGCAAATCCCAGAAGACGGCTATGCTTTCTAGATTTCGGCCATCGCTCGTGGTGGCCGGCGAACCTAAAACAAATCGGAAAAACATCATTTTTAAAATTTTTTTTTTTCGAAAACCCCCTTTAAAGACTTGACCCTATTTCTTGCTCGGCTCATCAAAAACAGATCCAAGAAAGAATCTGAAGGCCTATCATCAGCGTAAATAGGGTGATGCAACGACAAAAATCTCGTCGGAAAGGTACCCCAAACCCTTTTTTATTTCAATGTAAGCGAAAAGAAGAAGCGAGGTTATTACCTCTGAATTTTTCTTTTTTGTATTGATTGAATCTCGTGGGAGAACCCTTTACAAGTTGTTGAAGTTTCGGTTTTATAGTCGAAAAAATACATAGGATTAAAAAGAAAATTCCAAAATTCTATTGGTTGATCTCTTCATTGTTGCTGGAAATTTTGATTGTATTCATGTGTTGCCCTGATTTTTTCTGAATTTTCTGATATTAGTGTTGGTTGCGGCCTCTGATATCTCTGGAAAATTTGGCCAATTATCCCTCTGCTAAAATCTTTTATTTGTGCTCTATTAATGTACGAAATCTGACAACGATTTTCTTTGTTTGTATGTGTGAGTCACGGCTGGAGAATCATTGGGGAGTGATCGTAGAACGACCGACGACGTTGGGCGAGCGAAGAGGCGTCTGGAGCTGAAGAGTCTCGCGAGTGGACTGAACGCGCGCGTGAAGAAGCTCAGCGGGCGCGCGTGGGCGCGTGAAGGTCTCCAACAGCTTCTTTGGTTTCCATCTGGACCGTTGGATCTAGATTAGATCTAGATCCAACAGTCACCAGCTAGCTGCGCATAAGATAAGAGTGATTAGTCTAGGGTTTTTGATAATGGGTTAATTCGGGTTTGGGCTCATGGACCAAGAGAGTGGGCTGATAGTTAAATTTTTGGGTTATTTATTATAACGGGCTTGTAATATTATTTGTAAATGGGTTTGTGCTTTATTTATTAATTAAAACATGTAAATGGACTGTGAATAAAATATTTGGGCTTAAAATTAATATCAGATTGGTTTATTTATTATCTGATATTAACTGATTTAATAATAATAATAATAATAATAATAATAATAAACATTAACTAATAACAAAATATATATATATAATAATTACAGTAATAAAAATAGTAAAGGTAATAAGCGAAAATTTATACATATAAAGAGAAGTATCAATATGTTTATTTACGTACATAATTTAATCATAAAAAAACATTAAAAAATATCTATAATATTCTTTATTATGTAGTAATATTTTTAGATTTTTAATTAATAATTAAAAACCCGTTATTCGGATTAAAACTAAAATACAGGTTTAGACCCGAATAAAATTAGTAATTACACTAATGTTATTATTTTCTAGGCTCATCAGGGGCTAAGACTAGTAATCTTCTTGGACTGATTGCCACAACCACATTTATAATCAAATCAAATATTATAAAGATTTATAACGAAATGATTATTTTTTAAAATTAAAGTGAAAGTTAATAAATTAAATTACATAGCAGTAGTTTTACAGTAGGGGACCGTCCTTAATAGAATTTGGGGGCTGTGAAGTTATAGTGAGTCAAAGTGACATTTTCAATCAAATTATCAGCAACCTTTGCTTCGAATGGAATCCATGCGAAATCTACCACCCAACCTCGAACTAGTTATTACGTAATTTAAAAATAACAAGAACCATGAATTGGAGCATATCCATTCAGATGCTCCAAAAATCCAGTAAACCCAAAGATTTTACTGCTCGATCGGAAATTAGCTCAAATGGTTCGGGGCATGCATAAATCCATAACAGTTTAAACCAGAAATGCAAAACAGAGTTTGCCGACGGAAACACTAATGAAACATATATTGCTGAAAGATCATTAAGGTAAAAGGTTTGATACCACATACGAGCATCTCTGGTTTAACATTGTCTGTTTCACTTTCACAGGCAATCTATTAACATTACAGACTTTTTGAATATACTTACTTCAGAAATAAGACGACAACTGTGTATGGACAAGAAATATGCTGTGCTGCATTTAGCCACCGCAGCAAGAGCCACAGGCAGGAAGGGAACCTGAAGTTTAGTACCAGAAAGGGAACTCTTTTAGCCTACAATTAAATTTATAGAGAGAGAGTGGGAGGAAAGCTGAGATGACAAACAACAGATAATAAATGTCAAATTACTTACTATGGTCAATTCCCCGAACATTATCTAGTCCACGTGGTGGTCGTCGTGGGCCACCACCACCACCATATGGTCCATTTCCAGGTCCACCTGGACCACCATCCCATTTCTTGCTTGAACCAGAGCCTTTTCTATAGGCATCAGACTTTTCCATCTGATGCACACCCAACATTCAAGTTCTCAGTTGATTGATACAGATTAACAAAAGAATGAAAAATAAAAGAAACCCTAAAAATGGCAATCATCCATCCACCCCTCAAAAAAAATCTTACCGAGAACATGGTTGAGAAGAACACTCCGATGAAATTGATAATCGCCCAGAAAAAATCAGTGATAGTTCTCAGTCTCCATATTGACCGCTTTGATTTGACAACACCTAAACAATCAGTGATAGTTCTCAATCGCCATTCAAGAAGTCTCCATGACAAATAGCAATATGCAAGTAATGAAAAGGTCATGTTTTCATCACAAAGGCAAGATGCCGTATTAACAATGCAGCTAGGAATGCTATGCAATTGTTGCATTCATAAACTCTATGCAAAAGTTTAAAAACATCACCAGGAATCCCACAATGAATCAAACTAAGACAGGTAATCAACACAGCTTCACCCTCTTTTGGATTTATAACATAAACACATATATACACTCATGAGCTACATATGGAAAAACATACAGAACTTCTTTTCAATTTGAAATAGCTTTAGAAATTAAGAGATAACCGTCTCCACACATCACAGCTTTAACTGGTACCAACCATTAGTGGCAAAAAAGCATAAGCTGCAGAAAGGCAAGTGAAATGGGCTCTACAAGATTATAGAGTTAAACCTTTAAATAGAAAAACAATGATAGGGATGTCGAGGGGAATTTCACAAAACCAAATAAGTTTTGGGAACGAACTAGTACTATACTAATTCCAATGAAAATCACTTCTAAACACTATAATAAGTGCGTTGTCTGATTTGGAAAAACCTGTGGCTTCAAGTTCACCTGGACTGCAACAAGAATGTCAAATAAGTTCATATTTCTAATTGAAATTAATTTCAAATGTCAGCTGAAAAAAGGGTTTTTTTTTTTTCACTAGGTTCCCACGAACCCAACGGCAATATCAAACTAGGCTCAGGAATAGCTCAAAATTCCATTTCAGCTGTTTCATGGCCGCCTAAAAAGAAGAATAACTTGTTCAAATTCATATATTAAAGGGGTTATACATTCAATATTGTTCCAAACTAGAACAATCATCATCAAAAACATCGCCTAACCACAGACTAAAATCCCAATTTCCATAAACTCACAATAGATTACGACCGACAACCATCTGATGACATAAATATGACCAATTCGATCATTTTACATTCTCATAGCTAATTAGGATTCCTACAATATTAAATTTAAATACAAGATCGGCGTAATTGGGATTCATATATTAGGTTTGATGACATAAACTCACAAAAGCTAATTAGGATTCATATATTAGGTTTGATGACATAAACTCACAATAGGTTTGGTTACGTCGAATTAAAACTACAAGATCTCATTACATAAGCCATATTATAACTAAAACAATGAAATTTGAAGGGGGGGGGGGGGGGAAGAGAGAAAGTAACCAAACCTCCTTCGACGTAAGCCATGAGAAAAATTCCAGGGCCTTCTACTCAAAAAAGGGGGAAATTATAAAGATGAATGCGGTGTTCGGATCGGCGTAATTTAAACGTTTCATTGACTTTTTTCAGTAGGAAGACTTAATTTTGATTGGCTCATGGGCGTTTAAAGTATACTTGTTCTGTTCTGATTCGTTGTACTTATGAAAAGTCATCCCTTGGCGCCACGTGTAATTAACCAATATCTAAATTTAGAATTAAAATTTTTATAGAAAAAAAAAAACAACAGTGGGAGAATGAACATCTAATTTCTTAATAATTTCTCAAGCAAATAAATTTACAAAATGCCGAATTAAATACAACCAATCCTCTACAGTACGTTTCTTTCTATTTTTTCCCAGGAAACAAACACAATATTGTCAATTTCTTGTTCATACACGGTTTCGAAACCATTTACATTATCTGGGACCTGAGATTTGCTGCGAAGACATATAAGAAAAGCAAGTATTTGAATCAGTTGTTACTATGCTACTACGAGTAGCATTTTCTTGTTGAAATAACATGAAATGATCATCACTTGGCCTATTGCCCTCGTCCATCATGGAAGCCTCTGTAAATCTGCGGCCATAAAACCGTAAAAAGTTCAACGATTCAACTCTCGGTTGACTTAAGGGAAGCCCGCCTTCCAACATCCCAACAACGATGGCCATACTCGGCCGAAGTGCAGGCTCCTCATGAACGCAGCACAAAGCAATCCGAACTAGTTTCTCCACTTCTATATTGTTTACTCGCCCTTCGAGTCTTGGATCCGCGAGCTCCAAGTATCTGCCTTGTTCGTGCATCTCGAGTGCAAACAGTGGGAAATAAACCAATCCGACTACTGATGACGATGATGAGTTGTTGCCTCTAGGAGTACCACTGTTAGGTTCATTGGTTGTATGGCTGTTTGATCTCAACGAGCAGTTTTTTCTACCGCTGACCAGTTCAAGCAGTACCATCCCGAAACTATAAACATCGGTTTTTTCTGAAATGGCGGAGTTAGTAAGCCATTCGGGTGCAAGATAACCTCGGGTGCCTCTCATTGTTGTAAAGAGACTGGATTGTTCTGGTGTTAGAAGCTTTGAGAGTCCGAAATCTGAGATCTTTGCCTGAAAATGATCGTGCAAGAGAATGTTTCCTGGTTTAATATCACAATGAATGATCTTATGTTCACAACCTCCGTGTAAGTACG
The DNA here is from genome assembly GCA_035048815.1 of Abelmoschus esculentus. NCBI lineage: Eukaryota > Viridiplantae > Streptophyta > Magnoliopsida > Malvales > Malvaceae > Abelmoschus > Abelmoschus esculentus. The sequence continues at coordinate 5,061,255 of JAUCBN010000013.1, read as the reverse complement.
CGAGACCACGTGCAGTTCCGAGTGCTATGTCGAACCTCTGTTGCCATTCCAAGGCCGGACCATTGCCGAAGAGTGTCCTATCCAATGAGCCTTGGTTCATATACTCGTACACCAAAAACCTTTGTCGCCCATGTGCACAGAATCCTCTCAGTTTAACCAAATTGACATGGTGAATGTTTCCGATTACTGCAATTTCGGTGCAGAACTCTTTTTTCCCTTGGTTGCCTGGATTTATTATCTTCTTGACTGCCACAACAGTTTTATCAGGGAGCGAGCCTTTGTATACAGCACCGAAGCCACCTGCTCCGATTTGGGTCTTGAAACTATCAGTGGCTAATTCGAGTTCTTCATAATTGAACCTCTGGGGTAAGCCTGGAATGCTGAAGCCATCGAGATCATCCGAAGTAGACGAGTTTCGGTGGCCTATTTTTATCTCTTCAGATCTGTTGAATTTCCATCTTTTGCACCAGAGGAAAACAAGAGCAGCTAAGAGGAAAACGCCGGTGAAAGGTAAGAGCACAATGGCAACCCTGGGGAAATTTTTGCTTCTATTTCCGCCACTGGAATCTGTTGAAGTAGGTCCAACAAGTACTTTAACATACCCTTGGAGGCCATCTTCAACACTATTGCTTAGTGTAATGCTGCCTAATTCATTTTCAAGCGCATAACAAGAACCAGAAGAATTGTCGTAGAACATTCCCAAGCAGGCACAGTTCTCCGAGCATAAATCTTGACAGGCTGAATAGTTTACACCGTATATTTCAGGCTCAGAGAAAATAAGAGAAAAATAGTCCATGCCGGAGCCAAGTTTCATATATAAAATATCTGAAGAATTTGACTTGGTGACAGTGACATTATTGGTCGGATCACATGCAGTGGGTAGAGAATAAGAACTATTATTTGGCAAACAGCCACCAATATTCTGTGATGCTGAGTGAAAACCATAGGGACATGAACATGCGGGGGCATTCGAGGTTGAATCAGCGGTGCACAATCCCATTTTGCCACAACTGGTTGGAATTTGACAACCATCAATGGGTGCAACAAATTCTTGAACCCATCTTCCACTATAAAAACTACTTACAGAAAACTGACCTGAAATACCCAACTTGGCAATCCGAAAGCTGGTCGTCGACAAGTTAACCCGGAATACAACAACCGATCCATTTCGACCGAAGAGATTGAGTCCTGTTTCGTTGACTTCCATGTACTCGACATCATAGTTCGAGTTCATATAAGCCTTAGTATCCATAGACAGTCTCCAATATGTCTGTTGATGCCATTGCAGTATTGCATCAGAACCAGTAACCAGGAATCTGTAATCTCCGGTCGACAAGTTACTTCCCGATACGGCACTCGACAGATTCGCCCCGACCGAGAGTCGTTGTCCGAACACGATTGTATCCATTGGATAATGGAAGCTTTCCCAAAGAGAACCATTGGAGTGATCGAGCAAAACAAGATTCCCCGTATCGGTCAACGTTAAGGCACGAACCATGTCTTGTAATTGTGGGGTTGACCACTTGAGGTCACCATCTGAATCCGTAACACTGATTCCTTCCCCGGTAAGATCCATTTTACCGGAACTGGAGATCGGAGAATCACGATTAGCTGACCAGATGACGGCGTTTGATTCAACATGTATGATGGACAAGTAAAAGCATGTATCCTGAGTGCCGGGATTGTAGATAGAAGCCTTGAATGTTCCATTACGGGAGAACAAGAAGGCGCCATCTTTGTCAATGAAACTAAAGTGTGAAGCCGTGAAGTTCGGGTAGATGAATTCAGAAAAAGAAACCCCGGAGACGGAAACATGATAGAAATTAAGGAAAGCGATGATCAAGAAGGAGGAGGAGGATCCCATTAGAGGTGGAGAAAAGAAGATGATAACAATGGCTGAGTATGCCTATGGTTTTTGTTTATTTGTTTTTAATTCTCGGTTGCTGGTGCTCAACTCAGCAGGCATTGACCAAGGGATCACGTGTTTCACAACATTAAAAAAAAGGAGAAAAAAGGAAAATCATTTCATGGGAGATGACATTAGGGGTAAACGAATTGTTAGATGAAATGTTATAATATTTGTTTATAAAGTAAATAAATAAGTATTTTGTTTTTAAAAAGAAACAGACGTGAAAAGAATTTGGTTTATTAATGTTCATGAATAATTATTAGTTCGTTTACTTAGTTATCTTTTTACGGTTTAAGAATTTGTGAAATTAATTTGCTGAAAAAATTTAAAGATTAATAGTATAATATTATTATTTTAGTAAATATATAAACGTATATATTCATGAATATTAAATAAATTCACAAGCACTAAACAAATATAAACCTATCAAAATTAAATAAATCGAATATAAATTTTTTTATAAATAAATAAATAGAAATATATTTTTTAACTTAATTTATCTACGCCTATAAATGACATAAAATGAGGATGTAAGAGACATGCATGAAACATTTGGTGGCAGTCAAAATCATATAGAAACTGTGACCGATTGATTAAATTATTATTTTTATTTTTTAATTATGGATTTTAAACTAATACGGAAACTTAATTTTTCTTTAACGGTCCTCTTTATTTTTTTTAGATATAATTAAGAATTTAAGATTAATATTATATATATATATAACAGACGTAAATCATACTTTTTATATACATGAGATAAATAATTATAAGATTTTCAACCATTGGACTCACCCGATATTAAAATCCACCTGTTACATTTATATTCCATCGCCGTCCCCATTGTTTACATTTTTCTTACCTGCATTGCATGGTTCCTTTGATTTTCTTTTAACCACATTGTTATCTGATAGCTTACCTTGTAACTATACAAATTTGACTAATTCGGTCTAAAATCCGAAATTGGATGTTATTAGGTTAAAAATTAATTTATTGAAAGAAAATAAAGATAAAAATTAAAGAAAAAGTTCACAAGGCTAAAATTAAAATGGAAAGAGTTGAACTATATATTGAATTATTTCACACTAAAGTTATGATATATTTGTCTATGATATATTAGTTTTAAAGTGAGATATCTAATTATTATTTAAAATTGAAAAAAAAAATCGAATGAAGGTTATTTATATAAAAAAAAGAGAAAATAGGTATATAAGAAATGAGCAAGTATAGTGATCAATATTATTGAGATTCGGTAATTATGAGACGTATTAATAGTGCGTGTTGTACGGTAATCGTGTCAATATTGTATGTTGTATGAGTACTTAATTGATTAAGTCGTCTTTTCTTGATGTAATCTGAATACTTAAAAATTTGTTATAACACCATAGTTATAAATGTTAGATGTATGTTTTTGAGGTTGTGTTGTAATAACCCAATTAGTCAAGAAAGGCCAAACCATTTTTATTATCATAACTCACATACATTACCCATATCCAAATACAAACATACAAGCCCACCAGCACATCCCAAGCCCATAACCAATCCAATGGTAAAACTCTAAACATCAATCTAACCCTAGCCCCTAATAGACCGGCCGCCGCCTTGGGAGTGCCTGACAGCTGCCCGCGCGTGGTGGCCACGCGCCCTCTGATTGGTTCTCCTGACCGGCCACCGCCTTAGCCACGTGAAACCTCAGAGCCACCGCCGACGTCCTTTCACCTGCAAAAAAGAGACATATAATTAGATCTAATAAGATCAGACCTAAAGTAGGATAAAAATTCTATTTTTATTATTATATTAATATGTATCAAATCTGGGTATAAAATCCCAGTTGAATCCCATGTACAAGGGGTGACCGATCGGTAAAAGAAAAAAAATTAATACAAGTATTATTTCGAATCCAAAACCAAATCCAGAAGCAAATAATATTCGAGCCATTCGAACAGAGGAAAAAGAGAAGAAGAACCGTGAGATAGAAGCAAAAAAAAGCAAAAAAGAGGTAAAAAATATATAAAACCGATCACTTATCTTTTCAGATCTACGACGATCTGTGGCCCTTTTGGAAAATCCGATCCCATATTTGAACTCTACTCATCGAGACGAGTCAGAAAGTAGTTTTGTGGTTTCTGTCGCCGGCGCGGCGGCCGACATCAATTCGCGGTGGTCGGCGTGAAGCTCCGGCGTCGGAATCCCCCATGGCTGACGAGCTCCAAAGAAAACTATCCCTCAGTCTTGTGAAGGAGAAACAGAAATGAGCTTAAACACAAAAAATGGAGCTTTATAGTTAAACCAAAACGGTGCCGTTTCACTCTGGGGCACCCGCACCGAAACCGGCCTGATAACCCGACCCGCGTTTAACCCGGAAAAAGAGAAGAATTACGTGAGCAGTCCCTGATCTATCGGCATGTCTGCATTCGAGCCACCCAATTGCAATTTTCTCACAATTTGGTCACTGGTTTATTTAATTGTAGCCCTATAATTTTAATTTCATTCCATTTTATTCCTAATAGTACTATTTTACCCCCCTAACATTTTTATTTTTGCAGATAGCCCCTATTGGTAAAATATTACCCTTATTGTCATATATTTATTATTATTATGTTATTATCCTATATATTATTATTATTATATTTATCATTATGATTGTTATTGTGTTATTATTTTTATATAATTATTAGTATTATAATTATTACTATGTTATTATTTCATATAATTATTATTATTGTGTTATCATTTTTATATAAGTATTATTATTATGATTATTATTATTATAATAATAATTATTATCCAATATTACTAACCCCATTTCGTTACAGATTTCAATAACGGATTCATATGTTCGATCGTATAAAACATTATATAACCGATAGGTGCCGAATTCGGGCGTTGTGGGGGCGCTCACCCTTCCTCACGCGTAACGGACTCCCGAACTCACCCTGGTTCGTAGACGCAATTTTTGGTGTTCCAATCGCACCGACAAGAAAAACGATTGGTGGCGACTCCCCGAACGAAAACCGGTGATTACATGTGTGATATTGAATTTAAATGACTTGATGTGATTTCAGGTATAATAGACCTTGTGTGCAATATATGATGACTTACACGATGAAAACATGTGTTTATACGATTGGTAGTAATATCACTTGTTTATTTATTTCTCCTTATTTTTTACTAAGTTACATGCTTATGTTTTATAATTAACATGAAATATAATGAAGTAGTTGTTTATCATTAAACTCTGTAAATTCAGTGTTAAAAATCATTATTTTCGTACATAGATTGATAAATCGTTCAGGAGCTCTGTAACCACTTAATTTTAACTTAAAGAGTACGGTATGTTAAAATTGTTGTTTTTAAAACTTTTATGTCAAGAAATTTTAAAAAGTAATACAAAACCAATTTGTAAACCAAAAGATAAAAACATAATTAAAAAGTAAATATTCTGATTTAAAAATGGTAAAACAATTTTATGCATAAGGTTTTAAAACATCTTAGATCCCTGATAATCCCAAAATAACTAAGACAAAAATGATTGTAAATAACCGTACTGAAAAAAAATATTGTCCAGTAGAGATCTCCAAATACCAACTCTTAGAGTCAGATATCTGAAAAAAAAATAATCTAAAAGAATAAGCTATAAAGCCCAGTGTGCCTCTAAAGTGCAGTAAAAAAATATCACAATATCACTCAAATCACAATCACAATTATAATATAACTTTCATAGTAAATAAACACAAAGAGTGATGAATGCAATGTCAAAGAAAATGCAATATCACAGAAAATGCAGTCCCATACTCCGAACGCCAAACACAGTGGTGGCAAAGCCAACCGATCACAGTGGAGGTAGTTCCCCAGAACCCCTCACCCCTTATTTCACCAAAACACAGTATGGTAAAACCACCTTCCTCCGTACAATCCATCCCATGCACATGTAATGCAATAAATGTCAATGATCTCATGTCACAACACAGATATCCGTATAGTATACGAATCACACAATTCAATAAATCTGATCTCACTCTCATAGTGTAATACAATATTCACAATATCATATAGTATGTCGATATACCGTAAAGTCTCAATAACGGATAAGTACAATACACAAAAAATCTAGCACATGAAGAGAACGCACATTAAAATTTATTTTACAATAGCACAAGAAGAAAAACACATTTAACACAAGAGGAAAACATACATTTATATTCAATTAACAATAGCACGTGGAAACTCACATATTTAACACCAGAAAAAGAATACACATTTAGCACAACAAGAAAAGACACATTTGAATTTATTCGACAATAATACATAAAGAAATATATATTTAACACAAGAAGAAAGAAGTCGAATTTAGGAAGTTAACGTTAAAAGCTTTAAACTCAAAACTAATTTAATTTATATTATTTTATAATAACCATAAAATATTTAAATTCTTAATAATTCATCACATCCGAAGGTTAAAATTCTAACTAAGAATTGATAATTTAAGAATAGTTAAAATTCTCAAAATACATTATCTCATAAACTTATTAAATTAATATTATAATTTGATGGTTCAAATTAAATATCTGAATATATATAGAAAAATATTTATGTATACTGAAAATAATCTTAATTCCCAAATGCATCAAAGTTTCCAGAATAATAATAATAATTTGAAAAATCTAATAGTTTGTTTTATATTAAATAAAAAATAGATAAAATAGGAGATTCTTCAGGTACCATATTGCCAAAAGTCCAAAGATTTATAAGAGGAAACTAAGATGAAGTAACAATAAAGAACTTAGCATATCTTAAAGATGAAGATAAAAACAATAAAACAAAGTTTATAAAATTATTTCTCAAGAGTAATATTTAAAAAAAAAAAAACAATGCAAAAACATGATGTACACACAACACAAATCACAACTACGTATTTTAATTCATAGTTTAATCCAAAATCTTAATTTATCCAAATTCACAAATTCACATGATTTAAAATCATAATTACTCGCAAAAGTGTGAGTTCTCAAACACAAATACACAATCAAAGTCACAATACAAAAATTAAACATGACAGTAAAACACGAATATTTTTCAAAGCATATTACAGGAAAGTATAATTAAAAAAACATATAGAACTAGTAAGAGAACAATATATATTCATTTAAACACATGAAAACACACATATTTAACGTGAGAAAGGCACACATATTTAGCACAAAAAGAAAACACATATTTAGCACAAGAAGAGATAGGTTGAACCTAAAAAGTTAACATTAAAAACTTTATCCTCAAAACTAATTTAATTTATATTATTTTATAATAACTTTAAAATATTTAAATACTTAATAATTCGTTAAAACCCAAAATTAAAATTATAATTAAGAATTGATGACTTGAAAAGAGTTAAAATTCTCCAAATACATTATCTCAAAACTCATTAAAATAATATTATAGTCAGATGGTTCAAATAAAATATTTGAATGTAAGAAAAATATTTATATATACTGAAATAACCATAATTCTCAAATACATCAAAGTTTCTAAAAATAATAATGATGACTAAAAGTTAGTTTTATATTAAATAATAAAATAACCAGATAAAATATGAGATCCTTTAGGTATTGAATTGCTTAAAGCCCACAGATTTGTAAGAGAAAACTAAGATGAAGTAACCTAAAGAATTTAGCGTATCACAAAGAGGTATATAAAAAAACAAAAAAACATGAATTATAAAATTATTTTTCAAGAGTAATATTTTAGAAAAACAATGCAAAACAAGATGTACGCAAAACACAAATCACAACTACATACTTCAATCATAGTTCAATCCAAAATCATAATTTATCCGAAAATATAAATTCACAGGATTTAAAATCATAATTACTCACAAAAGTGTAGGATTTCAAAATCCGAAAGTTTTATATATTTCTAAAATCACAATATTAAACATGTCACAGAAGAATATATATTTTAGATAAACACATCTACCACCAGTAAGAGAACACACCTTAGCCAAAGCGACTCAAATTATTGCATAACATAGTTTTGATCTCGAACAGAAATAAAGAATGAGAACAAAGTTTTTAGAGAATCTTGATGGAGGAAAAAAAATAATGTAGTGATTTCTCTTAGATCACAATATGTATTTATAGTGAGAAAAATAACTGAGCTTAAGTAGAATTAAAATTCCATTAGATCACATTATAAATATAATAATAAAAAAAAATAAGATTGTATAATTTTAAATGAGCTTCTTATCTTTATCTGAGACTTTATATAATATATAATATTAAACAAAGAGTTTTGATAAAATAATAATTAAATAAAATAATATTTTTAATAAAAAGATTTATTGTAGAAAAACTCTTAATAAAAAAAATAATTAATCTCAGTTTAAAAGCAAATTAGTTATCTAAAAAGTCATCTAATTTTAAAACATTACTTTAACTTTTAATCTTTAAATTCACATTTAAACTTTTAAAAACTTTATAATCTTATCTCAAAAATTTTCCCTTAAATATAGAAAATTAATTTAAAACCTCAAAAAAATTAGGGTTTCAGAAATTGAGAATCTAAAAAGAGTTTTTAATTAGGGATTTTAAAATTAGGGTTTTTAAGATTAGATATAATTTTTGGGGTATTACAAGCTCGAAGAGAATTACTAGTTTAAAATTTCAACAAGTAGTAGATGTTAAAATACTATACTTATATTCAGTGGATTGAATATTCATACGACCTAGAGTTAACCCAACACCCAGTAATTAAATGCATTTGGTCCTCATTTTCTAATTATTTATTCGAAAATCATCAATATTACACTTTGTAGAGTGGGCTCAACACCTAGAGTAAATAAACTTTGTTACCACGGCAACTCTACGAGAATTAAAGCTTCAAACTTTGGAAATGGAAACGCAAATATAGCTTCTAAATATCACGAAATATTCAGGATTTTTTTATTACATATATAATTATTTAAGAATATAAAATTACATTATAAATAAATGTAGTGAAAATACTTAGGTATATTTCTAGTTAGATTTACTTTTCTTTCCTCCATTAAAATTATGGAGCTGCTATATAATATTTTATTAGACCTTGCATAATAAAACAAGTATAGCAATAAGTCAAATTATTAAATTCGTAAGTTAAATATATTTAAACTTTGAATCTCTGGGCTTGTACAAGTGGGATTGAATAGTTTGAATAATAATATAATAAATCAAATTTTGATTGAGAATTTTTTAAATTATTTTAAGTATGAAGAATATTTTTATCTATATAATTAAATTTAAGTAAACATATTTTATTAACATAACATCCGATTCAAACTAAATCGATTAAATCAAATAAATTCTAAAATTTATAATATTTTTTTAATTTATTATATGTATAGATCAAACGATAATAAATAAATTTAATTTTATTAAATGTCAAAAGAAGAATACCCTAATCAAGTGTCAACTTCACCAAAAGGGTTTACTTTTCGTTGGAACGTAACAAAGTCAATGTTTTAATTTGGGCAAATGTTGCAAGAGAAAAAGGCAAAAGTGCAAATAAGAAGAGGATGGTCCTGATACCATGCCGTTTATGTCCGAACACGGTGAAATATATTTGAATTGTCAACGGCAATTATGAAACTTTATAAAAAAATAAATAATTAATTAATAGATCTAACAGTATGAAATATCATCTCTTTTAAATAAAATTAAAAATACAAATCTTAATATTATAAATAAAATAAATACATTTCATAGGTTAATCTCATATTAAATATTTATAAAATTTGATCCAATTATTCTATTAATCAACGGTTGTTGGTTGTTGGTTTTCATTGCTGTCCAACCTGCCGAATGCCGTCGGTGCAGTCGGCAAAGTCTCCTCCATCCAACATCAAGTTGTGTGTCTGTCCCTTTGATAATATAAAAAGACTTTATTTTGTCCATTACTGCCATGTCTCTTGGATTCAGATTTAGATTCAGAATCTCACCATGACTGGTTATGAGTTGTGACAACCAACCTTAATTAAAGTAGGATCCTCCAATTGTGTGTTTCCTTTTATTGTTTCTCAAATTGCTAACATTTCATTGTTGAAGTAAATTGTGTTATGTCTTTTAAATATTTTTTTAAATTTAATGATTTATGTGTTTGCTTAAGTTATTTTTTGAATAAATATATTTTATTAATTTGTTAAACTATTTATCTTTGTTGTCTCGTATTTTTATTTTAAATTATAACTTCTAGATTTATAGAGAATATTTTCTTTCTTTTTAATAAAATCTCTTTTTTTTAATCTTTAGATAAGGTTAAAAACAGATTTATGATTCATAAAAAATATTTATGTTGTTTTTTCATGTCATGCAATTGTTTCGGGCTCCAAATATTATGTCAGCCATAGCTAAAATACTTAATTTTGGGCCATACTTCAAAAGTCATTTACGAATTTGGATATCTTCTTTGTTAACATGTCTTGATTTATTTAAATTGGATATTATTATTTTAGTAACGGTGAAATTTAAGTACCTGATTTATATTTTAATTTTAAATTTAAATTTTTAATAGCATAGTAAATATATTTAAAAGATTATAATAGTTATTTGAAGTTAATTTTAAAACATTTTAATATATATTAACATTTCTCACTAAAAAAAAAATTAAAATATTAATTTTATTTTTTCTTTCGAATGTTATATTAATAAATTAATAAAAATATATTTTAAAATTATACAATATGAATATAAAAATAATTTTAAAAAATTTTAAGTATAAATATTAAGAACCTAAAATAAAATATAATTTAAAACTAAACATATATATTAAAACTTATCGGGTTAAATTATATTTTTAAAATGACATGTAAATTATGAGTGAAGATTCATTAGTTGAAAAAAAATGAGTTGAAAATTAATGGTAAAGTGGGTGGTTATTATTAGATGGGACCACGACTGATGTGGTAGGCCGGACCTATGATATAATTTCTCAAATTAGTGAGAGATAACAATGGTTATGTGGTTAGGTTTGTTTAAATATAATAAAAATTTATTTTTAGCTTAAATGGGGTAAAAATAGAGGTCACAGACGGGTTATTCGGTTCGGTTTATTTCGGGTTTGTTTGTATTTGGTTTAGATTTGGTCCGAATCAGTTCTGGTTTCGGTTTCGGTTTTAATTTGGTTATATGATAATTCGGTTCGGTTCAGTTCGGATATCAGATCGGTGATTCAGGTCAATATCGGATCGGTTATTTTTAGATCGGGTCAATATCGGATCAAATGTTTTCGGGTCGGGTCCATGTCGGGTCGTTCGGGTCGGGTTAATCTTTGAATTTCCGGGTTAATTTGGTTTGAGTTGGACTTAAGTATAAATGTAATCGCCTATATTATATATAGAATTAATCATATATTCTTGTAAAAATATATCTTTTTTATTTTATATTTGAAGTGTTTTGAAAATTTTTGCCTCAGCTTTTATTCGAGTAAAGTCAGTATTGATAATTTAAGGGATAATGCCATTTTTGTAAATACATGGATTCATTAATAACATTTTGATCATTTTTATAGCACCCCAAATTTTAAAAAAAAACAAATTGATTTTTAAAGAAGCAAATGTAATATTAAAAATTAAATTATTATCGGATGTAGTGATTAATTAGTATTATCATAATACAAAAAGATAATAAAATATATATTATTTAATTATTTATCATATTGTTAAAAAATAAACAATAGTAAAATTATTTTATTCATTCACTTTGACTCAATTATCGGGTTAAAATCGGATTGATGTTCGGTTTAGATCATTTTTAACAAGTTAATTTCGGGTTGTTTTCGGTTCGGGTTATTTCGGTTCGGGTCAAATCGGTTACGGGTCTATATCGATTTTTTAGAATTTGGATCGGTTTCGATTTCGATTCGAATTTCGGATCACGCTAAATCATCAGTTTGGAGTATACCAAAAATATTTCAGTATTTGAATGGTAATCCAAATTCAAACACATCAATCTAAGTTGCTAAATTTTAGGTTTAATTTGATCCTCTTCAAATCAAACATTTTTGAAATAAACATTCGATTATATACCCATTAACAAGTATATGAAATAATAATATTTAAAGGGTTTTCGGCTTTCAAAATTGTCACCGGCTATTATCTAGTACAACCCCTCTCATGTTATACCATTACCTTGATTTATTATTTTCTACTACTTTCAAGAAATCAGACTGCTAATAAGGTTTCTAATATGTTTTTTTTTTTACGATAAGATGATGAATTTTTTAATATAAGAATTTGAAAAAGATAAAATAACTGATAATAATTAAATTAATATATAAAGTTTTAAATGACTATACTCCAAACTTTAATATTATTTGAAAAATATTGTTTTAAATTACTCTACTTCAATTTTATTTACTTATTACAAGTATATTTCCACCTAATTATATCGAAGCAAAGCTCTGAAGTAACGGAACACCAAACCGAAGCGTGATAATTTACCACCTCATATCACGACACGTGTCGATACATCTAGGTTCCTAACTCCTGAACCAACACCACGCGCTCTGTTTCTTCCCCCAACCGAAGGAAAACGAGCCTATAGGGGGGAAGAAAGTGAAAGGAAAAGAAAAGAAAAGAGGGAAGACAAAGGAATCGATTGTCGGCGCCCAATGTTCCCGCCGACCAATCCTCACTGCATTATCTCTTCCACCTCCACTCTTTCTCCATTAAAATCAAATTTCTTTTGCATTTCTTGAAATTTCTTTAAAACCCTAACCCTTCCTATTCATTTCGTTTCCTTTTCCCCTTTCTCATCTGTTCGGTACCTTCATATATGTAACTCATTGGAAGTTGTCCGAGTTTTTTTTATCAAGGGTTTTTGTTTTTGTTTTCTTTTTCTTTTTTAATTAGATTATTTTTCGTTTTATTGTATAATTCTTGGGGGTCTCTTTGGAGTTTTAATTAAAAGAGATTATGAAGGGAGGTAACGGCGTTGCAGAGCCATCTGTGATTGTTGAGAGGGTAGAGGATACTGATAAGGAGAAGAAGAAAAAACGACGATCCAATCGTCGATCAAAACATAACTCAGGTATTCTTCTCATCCCTGGCACTAAAATTTTCTACCAGAATCATTATTTTGTAACCTAAACTGATTTTTAAGCGACTCTACTGGGATTTTTAGAGCTTAGTACATTTTGCTGTTCTTTTACTAGGTTATTCTACAATTATAGTGAATTGACTGAATTCTATTTGTGTTTTACTGGTTGTTCGTGTTTCTTGAAGTATAGGATTTTAATTTTTTACCGGGTATTCTTGAACTGCGGTGAATTAGTTTTATGGTATTGGAGTTTTGTTATTCAATTGTTGGTATGCATTTATTTGGTGATTTATTGTACTGGGATTTGATTTCGGTTTCATAATTTTACTCTTCGTGGGGATATAGCTTGTAATTCAATGAGCGAAGCACGCGGAGAAACATCAGATAGCTTTAAAAATGAAGGCAAAACTAAAAGTTTGACATCTATGAATTGTTCTTCGTCGAAGCAAGGACTGGAGATGTCTTCGAGTGAGACTCCTGTTAGAGCATCTGATGTTGGTTTTACTTCTATGCCTACAATGCATATAAATGAACGAGTTTGCTCTGGTTGTGATGATACTGCTGTTGATGTTGGTGGAACTTTTTCCAACTCGTGTCCTGAATCAATTGCCTATCTGGGTTCATCTCCTTTCCGTCACTTTGAGGGTTTTGCGAAAAAGAAACTGTTTGCTCCACACTGGCCTATAGAGACAGTAAATGATGCATTGGAGGTTTGTTTGAATTTACTATTATAAGTATTATCCTTTTTTGCACTATCAAATTGTTATTTAAATTTACAGATGTTTTTTCTTTTATTAAAGGGTTAGAACTCTAGTTTGCAAGTAGGAGGCTTCAATTCAAATCTTATAATCGAAGAGTAAACTGTCATTTTCTATTATAGGATGATAGGATCATATGAATATGTGCGGGTATATTTCTGTGTATAATTTGAACTTTAAAATTTGGCTAGAAAAATAAATATAAGAGTTAATCAGTAATGTCCCATTGTACAATAACTTGCAAATAGTATAACATTTTAAAAATGCAACACACGTAAATTGTTCACCTAATCAAAAGTAAAAACTATTAATAACTTTGTACTTAACACTCTGTTGTTTGTATTGTATTCTGGATGCATATATATGGTTTATGTGGCGGGTTCACCAGTTTTATTTACTTCTGTTTGTTTCTTGATTGTTTTGCTTGACGTGCAAGTATGCAACACTTTTGCAGAGAGGGGAAGCTTTCAAAGCATTGTTTCGTGTGAATGCTCACAATCGACTTGAGGTTTGTGGTTACTAAACTTTTGTTTGTTTTATGGTGTTACTCACTTGATAAATCTTGTATGCTCAATGCTGACATGGGAGACTGATATACCACTAGGCATATTGCAAAATTGATGGAGTACCTATAGATGTTCTTGTCAGTGGAATTTCTTCACAGAATAGAGCTGTAAGTATGAAATTCTCTGAGATTATTTATTTTCTTTTTGTTATTGTAAATGCTAATATTTTTATATATGTAGGGTAGCCTACCAGTATATGTGATGGGTCTAATAATTGCAAATATATTTGTCCTGTCTTCTAGGTCGAGGGTGATATTGTGGTAATTAAGGTTGACCCCTTAGGATTGTGGCCCAAGATGAAAGGGTCTAATGGGTCCTCAAACAATTCTACACTGGTAGAAAATTGTAACTTAGTCCAAGAAGTCTATGAGGTAGCTGATAATAACTACAAGGGTAAAGGTATGGTAGATGCAGATTGTGAGTATGGTAACGGTAGAAGTGTACAACCACTTGAGAAAGGGTTTTATGATGAAACTCAAGTGACTAGAGCAGCAGCATACAGCCATGTTAATGGGCATCACCAATGTAGTTCAGAGTCTTCACATGTGGGTCTTTTACCTGGGCAGAATGAAGGCATAAATTCAGTGGATATGTTGGCTGCCATGACTAGTCAATACCCTTGGAAACGACCTACTGCGAAGGTTGTTGCAATTGTTGAAAAGTCTCTTCGACGCAATGCTATTGCCGGCTTTCTTAATGTTAAACACTGGTTTTCCTATCAAGAACTTAATAGAAAAGATGCAGTTTCTTCTATTTTTGACCATGAGTATGCAACATTGACCCCAACTGATCCAAGATTCCCCAAAATGATTGTCTTTGTGAGAGACTTACCAGACTCTATAAAGAAAAGGTTGGCAGATGGTGATGTGACAATTGAGATGGAGTTGCTAGCTGCCCAAATTGATGATTGGAGTACAGAAAGTCCTTTCCCACGAGCTCATGTGTCTCGATCGTTTGGACGGGGCAGTGAATTGGAAACTCAAACCAATGCAATTCTATATCAAAATGCAATTCCTTGTGCTGAATTTTCTGCTCAAGTACTTTCTTGTCTTCCAAATATTCCTTGGGAAATCCCACCCGAGGAATTTAAAACTAGAAAAGACCTTAGAGATTTGTGTGTGTTTACTGTTGACCCTTCCACCGCATCTGATCTTGATGATGCTTTATCTATTGAGAAGTTATCCAAGGACACTTTTAGAGTTGGTGTACACATTGCAGATGTGTCATACTTTGTGTTACCAAACACAGCTTTAGATGTAGAAGCTCAGATTCGATCAACAAGTGTGTACTTGTTGCAAAAGAAGATACAGATGCTGCCACCATTGCTTTCAGAAGAACTTGGCTCGCTTAATCCTGGAGTTGATAGGCTTGCCTTTTCTATGTTTTGGGAATTAAACAGCCTGGGGGATGTTTTGGATCGTTGGATTGGCCGTACAGTAATAAGGTCCTGCTGTAAGCTTTCATATAAGCATGCACAAGACATCATTGAAGGGATAACTGATTTGGAGAAATCTAATACTTTAGAAGGATTACTGCAGTTACATGGAAAATTTGAATGGGCTGATGTTATTAGATCTGTTAAATGTCTTCATGAAGTTTCAAACGCTCTGAAGGAGAAAAGATTTAGTAGTGGTGCTCTACAGCTTGAAAGCACTAAAGTTGTTTACCTATTTGATGAAGATGGGTTTCCATATGATAGCAGTCTAAGTGAGCGTATGGATTCAAATTTTCTTGTTGAGGAGTTCATGCTTTTGGCAAATATAACAGCTGCAGAAGTAGTATCTAGAGCTTTTCCTGATAGTGCATTATTGCGAAGGCATCCTGAACCCAATATGAGAAAGCTTAAAGAGTTTGAAGCATTTTGGCGCAAACATGGTCTAGCATTGGATACTTCCTCTTCCAGTCAGCTTCACCAGTCCTTGAAAAAATTAAAGGAAAAACTCAAGGATGATTCTGTTCTTTTTGATATTGTCATCTCATATGCTTCAAAACCAATGCAATTGGCTAGTTACTTTTGCAGTGGTGACTTGAAAGGTAATTTGAATGATTGGGGTCATTATGGGTTGGCTGTTCCTCTCTATACACATTTCACTTCACCTCTTCGTCGTTATCCCGACGTTGTTGTACATCGGACGTTGGCTGCAGTAATTGAAGCGGAGGAATTATATATGAAGCATAGAAGGGTACTTAAAGGTAACAATGAGGAGGAAGTGTTCAGGAAGTGTTTCACTGGTATTTATTTTGATAAGGAAGCTGCAGAGTCTCCACAAGGGAAGGAAGCCTTGTCAAAGGCTGCATTGAAGCATGGAATTCCATCCCCTGAACTACTTGGTGATGTTGCTGCATATTGTAATGAGAGAAAGATGGCCAGTAGGTATGCGGAGGATGCCTGTGAGAAACTCTATATGTGGGCTTTGCTGAAGAAAAGGGAGGTAGGTTTTGACTTTCCTTGTTTATGCCTTTTCTTTTTTAAATGCCACAGCTTTATTGATATGTAGGATAAGTGGTTACTAGTTTTATATTTTGATCCATATTGTAAGCTGCCGTAGCTATGCTGATGACTTCATTTTCAAGAAAAAGATCCTGCTCTTATAATTGGATATCACTTTTGCCGAATAGAACATCCTGTTTATTGACTCAAATCTTGGAGTTGTTAAACATACCGAAATGTGGATGTTTAGCGATTGTTTCCTTCTATGCTTATTCCATTCTGTTGTGGTACTGATGCTCCCCCTCTCCTTTTGTTTGTTTTCTCAGATTTTGTTGTCTGATGCCAGAGTATTGGGATTGGGGCCAAGATTTATGTCTGTTTATATTCAGAAACTGTCTGTAAGTGTTTTATTTCGTATTTTTATAATTCCATACTGGGCATGGTTCAGTACTCATGTTTTTGCACTTTCAGATTGAGCGGCGAATATACTATGACGAAGTTGAAGGGTTAACAGTAGAATGGCTGGAGTCTACCTCAACACTGGTGCTTAGTTTATCTGGCCACAAACGTTCTTTCAGGAGAGGTGGCCCAGGGAAGTACATGTCTCTTGGAAATGCTGCATGGGTTGTAAATCCTTACGATCTACGTAAGGAAACAGATAGTATTGATGATTGTGATGCAACATGCACGGCAAACGGTGAGGTAGCATTCCTAGATTCAGAGCCAACCTCGAAGTCTTGGGTTGATCCCGGGACTTTTCCTCTAACTGTGCGCGTGCTTTCAACAATTCCCGTGGCGCTGTACGCTATTGGTGGTGATGATGGACCCCTGGAGATTGGGGTGCGCTTATACATGAGTTCATATTTGAAGTAACTTGTGTTTTGGACAAGGGTAACAGAGCCGTATATGGAATGAACAGGTTCTGTTGTACATAAGGAGGTGTTGTAGAATGTAGATAAAACGTTGTGGGTTCGGTTCTGTTTTTTTTTCTTCTTTTTTAAGTAGCTGTGTTTTTAACAGAAAGCTACTCCTTTCGGAACTGGCCCATGTTTTTTTTATCGGCAAGTTCCAACTAATAGCAACTACATTCAACACCGAGCTTAGGAGTCGTTTCTATGCTGTATTTCTGTACTGCAGCCCGACAGTTTTTTTGAGTTTGGGTGGCTACTTTCAGCTGTTTCCAGTTTCTTTGTTTTTATCAGACATTTGATTCAATAAATGTACTGGACTGTATCATTAAGAGTTTAGTCCCTCTATTATCTTGACAGATCAAGATTTCAAATCATTGGTTTTTTTCTTCTGAATCATTCGACTCTGAAACAAAACATTGCTTATTTTGTTTTTCTTCTTCCGCAAATCAAGTATTTATTGAGTTTTAAAGGGAAAAGTTGTAGTTTGTTTGCATTAACAACTGAGGGGGAATTCATCAGTTAAAAGTTGTAATACATCGCATTTATAGCACTAATTAAACTCTAAGCTTCAAATTACACAGGTTAATCCCCTGATTTAACATTTTGTAGCTGCTGCATTTAACATCTACTTTTTTTAGTAATTTTTTTAAAAAAATATCAAACTTAACTGCCGATTGATTAGTATTTAATATTACTCCCAGAAAGCAGAAACTTACAAATCCCAGTCGTCCAAACTGATCAACGGTGATGGGAGTAGGGAGTCATTTGATTTTACTGGATCGTGATATGGGGAAGCATTTCCAAAAGTCGAAAACATATAAAGAAAACAGGGGATGGTTCAATCCAACGGCTATTAACTAGCTGATCATATCAGCCAACGGATCTACAGCCAACAGTCGAAATTGAAATCAACCCTTTCCCCTATTACAACCATAAATATTTATGTCGAAATGCCCGGGCCAAGATCAAAATTCAATCTTTTTCTTCTCTTCCAATCCAAAAAGGAAAAGGAAACTCTCCTTCGATATTTCTGTGCTCGGTTTTACAAAAAAGGTGCTGGTTTAGCGTGCGTCGCCTGAGATGTCGCCGACGGCTTCCAGGACAACGATTGTGATAAGAATCTCACGGTACAGGGAAGATCAGTGGTAGTGAAAATTAGTTAAATCAGACGGTTCTAGTTAGTTTTTTTAAAAGGAAAACGAAGGGAAAGTAAATGGAGAGCCAAAAGAGCCAGGCGAAGTTAACACGAACGTCGTCGTCATTGCTCCGTTCATCGCCGACCGTCCGGTCGTCCATCCACAGTATGTCATCCATCAGCGAGGGCGACTTTATCAAGGACATAGAACACAAAGACGACCACCAACATCGAGAGTTGTTACTGAATGACGAGAAAAGGAAGAAACCGCCACCAAAGAAGTCGTTCTCGATGACACCTAGGATCTTACCTGTCCGATTCAACCCGTTTTTCGCCATGGCCTCGATCTCTTTTTTCTCTTTCATTGTCTTCTTTTTCTTTTATCTCAAAAGAGAGGAGATCCCAACATCGGAATGCCTCTTGTTTGCGTTGATCTTCGTGGCTATTACCCTCTTCTTTGCTTCGAAGAACAAAAGCTTAATCAACCAAAGCATTGTTTGTTTCAAAGAAAGGCTCCAGTTTTCTAAGCCCAATTCGAAGCCTGTCCAGTGGTTCATTGGGGAAACCGATTGTAACAAAACCAACAACAACAAAGGAAAAGAAACTCTTCAGCTGGTTGTAAGACAAGGAGTGGAGTTCTATAGCAATGGGGACTTTTACGAAGGTGAATTCCACAGGGGAAAATGTAATGGGAGTGGCGTTTACAATTACTTTGTGAATGGTAGGTACGAAGGGGATTGGGTGGACGGAAGATACGATGGGTATGGAGTGGAGAGCTGGAGCAGAGGGAGCAGATACAAGGGGCAATATAGACAAGGATTGAGGCATGGGTATGGAATTTATAGGTTTTATACAGGGGATTCTTTTTCTGGTAAATGGTGTAATGGACAGAGTCATGGTGTTGGTGTTCAAACTTGTGCTGATGGGAGTTGCTATGTTGGGGAATTCAAGTCTGGGGTTAAACATGGACTTGGTTACTATCATTTCAGGTATGAAAATATTGTCTTACCATTTTGAAGATTCCTGATTGATTTTAAATGTGGATATGTTGAATGTTTGCTGAGATTACGGAGTTCTTGTGTTATTTTTCTGTTGCTTGAGTTATAGATTTCAGTATGACCCTGATAATTACTGATCATAAAAGGATAAAACTTGGCATTAACTTCAGTACCTTCAAGTTTTGGATGAAGGGAAGTGATTCTTCTACTTTTTTTCACTTAATAAGACTGTACCTTTTCTAATTTATACTTTTAGAATTATGAGTTTCATTTTACTTTTTCAGCAAATTTCCAAAATTCAATTGTATTTTAATTAATCAAGAAAGAAGAAATGATTTTCATTTAAGTCTTCACCCAGAAATCTGGTTGATGCTATGCTGGCCTAATGATCAGTTGTGGATCTTATCTGTCTTTTGGATTCAATGAATGAAACAATTGAATGAACTAATCTCCTTTTATGGATGCTTAATTTTTTCATTACATTTTATTTATTTATTTGGATAGATCATTTCCCTCTGTATTCATAATGTATTTGTTTCTTATTAGGAGAGTTTTAGTTTGGTTTTTCTGGGTTTATTAGGTAACCCGTGTCTATTCTATTAAGGAGTCCATGATATTCATAAATGTGATGTTGGTGTTGTAGGAATGGAGATAAATATTGTGGAGAATATTTTGGAGACAAAATGCATGGATTCGGTGTTTATCACTTTGCTAACGGTCACTGTTATGAGGGATCATGGCATGAAGGTCGAAAGCAAGGGTATGGCATGTATACTTTCCGAAGTGGAGATACGAAGTGTGGTGAATGGGATTCTGGCACCCTGAAAACCCCTTTACCCCCACTTACCGATACAATCCTTCGAGCAGTTCAGGTATTTTACCTTATTTGTTAATCACAATGAAAAGCTGTTGTTCATCAAGTTTAACCTTACTATAATTTCTGAGTTTCTGTAGGCTGCTAGGAAAACAGCAGCAAAAGCTATTAAGCTTCCCCGAGTGGATGAACAAGTGCACAAGGCGGTTCTGGCTGCAAATAGGGCCGCAACTGCTGCTAGGGTAGCTGCAATCCGAGCTGTTCAGAACCGAATGGATGGAGAATTTTGTGATACCAATGTCTAAGAGGTTAGGTTTGCTTGGAAAATGTAAATTTTCTTCTTGTCAAGTAATTTTATGAACTTGAAGAGGAGGTCACACCCTGATGAGCAAAAGCTCATTGGAGGTTGAGAGGTGTTTGAAGTTTCATTGGTCACAAATGTAACCATGTACATAACTCTTGTATATCAATGGAAGGCCAGTTTTCAAACATGTCCATATGGAGTATTATCGTTTCTATTGGGTAAAGTTACTGAAGTATGCAAATGGTCACTAATTTATGTTAAAATCATATTTTGGGCATTGAACTTTCAGAATTTACAAAATGATTTTTTACATTCGATCACAATCTAGTGATCAAATTAGAAGTTTAATGAGCATTTTATGATTTTTGAATATTCAATGGCCAAAAAGATTCGATGGCCATGGTGTAGTTTACCCTTTTTATATTTTTTTGTGGGGCTGAATTCATTATTATTGTTATGAATTATGATCCCTGCCATCAACAAATTGAATGTCTTTATGTTCAAGTTTTCCCCATTGTCAACAACTTAATGATGACGAATGGAGGCCTACAGAAAACCAATAATTTTGAAATGGGTATGGTTCAAGTTTCACTAGTTTTGCCCATCTTTTAAGAATGATAAACCTGAACTCGAATCGAATTGAAAAACTTTTCCGAAATTATTGATATCCAAAAAGTGATTAGGAACTGTAAACAAAATTGAGTAGGTCCGGTTTGTCTCCCCCAAACCCAAAGCGACAAATGCAGAGTCGTTAGAGCTACTTGTTTCGACTTAAACTATTGCTAAGAAGGGCAGTGGCATCTGGCATGCATCACTCTCCCGAGTAGGATAATGTTGGGGCAGACAGTATTCTATTCTCAAACCAGCAGCACATGAACATGAACTGGTGTGGTGGGGTTCTAAGTTCTTCACTGATTAAAATAAAACTACAGCTTTTCATGCATGAACTGCTGGATTCACAAGCCAAGAAAACAACTTTTCCTTTCCATTCTTTGTTGATTGTTGTTTCTATGATTTGAAAAGTCAAATCCATTGGCTGGTTCTTGTTTTGAAAACACACAAAATATTTGAATTAGTAAGTCAGGTATCAGTCTAACGAATCCAAAAGTACCCATAACACAGTTTTTTTTTCAACTAAAAATAAGAAAAAAGATGCAGTAGTCAGTAGAAAGCTAGTAGGGTGTATTTTCCTGGATTTTTTTATTATTTTCCCCAGAAAGAAAAAACGAAAATGTGGGTGCGGACCACTATCAACCTAGTCGGCACTTCAGTAGAAACTGTACAGGAAACTATTGAATTCCTTTTGGTGTTTTTAGTATCATCCAATAATTTTTACTTAAATATAGTTTTAGGATTTTTTTCTTAAAATATAATCATTTCTATTTTAATTCCTGAAATATTATATTTGTTATAATATTTAAAATATAATCAAATTTTAAAGAGTATTCTTAAAAAAAATGCTTGAAATCAGATCCTTTTAAAATAATATTTTCTTTTTTATTTTATTGTTTAATAAAATCTGACTTTTAAGATGTTATAATAAATATAATATTCTAAAAATTAAATTAAAAAAAAAAACTATATTCTAGAAGAAAAAACCCAATTATAACACGCGAGTAACGAAACATAAATGTGTACTGTTATCTCAGACTCCCTAACTCCCTGTTTTTAATGTTTTTCCCTCCTAATGGACGCTGTGAGTTGGTTTCGTCACCTAATCGAGTTCTCTTTGTTGACTTTTAAGCCAGGCAATTGGTCCTCATTATATCTTTCCTCTCCACTTTATTATAGCTGTGCCTTGCAAAATTAGCATAGGAGTGCAAAGAAACATGCCAACTCCAACTTCAACTTTCTTGATGACTCCTGAGATTTTTCTGTACAAAAAAATATGGTTGGTTCGAACATCAAAAGAAATATTATTTAGCGATAGTCACAAGTAGTCTTGAACACATACGTACAATGAACATAAAATTTGAGTTATAAAATAAAATTTATCAATTTGACTAATTCAAGATTTTTTTCTCGACTCAACTCGAACGAATATTCACTCCTTCTCACACATTTGATTTACCACAATGTTAGCTTTTTATCAAACAAGACTCAATCAAAACAAACACTAAGAAGCTACAAAATATACGCACACGATATTAAAAGGTTAAAAATATATATCATAAAATTATATAGTAACTAAAATAAATAAATAAATTAGACAAGGGATCTTAAGGAGTTCAAAAATGGTATATTGCTTGATCTTTTTTCGTTCTTTCCTTTAACAAAAACTCCAGGAGGATCAAATGATGAAACATTCAACATCTGATCACAGGAGGAATATCATATGGTTCCATCAGAGAAATAGGCTCATCGTTTGCTACAAGAGATTGTATTAGGGACATGTAATCAGCATCGTCATCATAACCAACGACTTGAGCAAATGGTGAGGAGGACAAAGATGGGGAAGTGGCGGATGAAGAGGAGGAAGATGGCGGAGAGATTGGTGGGGTGGCGGTGGCGCTGTCGACTAAACTATTCGCAGCTGCAGCGGCCACTCTTTGTATTGACTTGGGAGACAAAACTCTATCGGGGATGTAATGCGATGCGAGGAAGTAATGGGGAAGTTGAGATTTTCCGAGGAAACTTTGAGGCACTACAGTGCAGCATCGTAGGCTCTTGCGGCAGCTTCTGGCGTAGAATAAGATCCTAACCAGATTCTTGTCTTCTGATTTGGAGCCCTAATTTCTGTCACCCAAGAACCCCTGCTCCTCATTCTCACACCCTTGTACTTCTTCTTGCATGACGACGACGACGATAGTTCTGCTGTTCTGGTTGATTCTTCTTCATATCAGTCTTCACCATTGACAAGGAGCTTTCAAGAAAGGTGTCAAATAAACACAAACATCATTGCAGTGAATAATAAGTCTTCAGTTATCATCAAGCAATGGTTTGACAACCAGCGATGGAGCAAATGTTTTTTGGTAGCTTTTTGAATGGTTTATTGTTGCTTCAAAGTGATGGAAAATGATGATATTTATAGATTGGGAGGAGAACATATGATTCTAATTGGAAGGCAGCTTCCAGGATCTGCAGGGCTGATTATTTAATGGGGTGGGGTGTGATTCATTCAAGAAACGCGCAGTCTAAATCCTAGTGCTTAACTCAGCCATTCTTCCCCGACGTAGAATGACCAAAACAAAACCAGCTGTTGCTGCTCTGTCTTGCTGCCCTAGAACCGCGTCCTTGAGTCTTGTTTGTTCCTTTCATGCAAACTGAAAACAACTCTTTTTCAATGATTAATAAATTGAAAGGACACTTGTAGTTATGACACATCTCTCAACTGTTTCACGGTGTTTTTTTGCTCGGCTGCTTACGCCTTCACGTCTTGACTTTCTTCCCAAGTTTCTCACTCCTGCTAACTTCAAAGGGATTCTCTTTGTGGTACGACAAAACCAAAGCTGCTAACTACTCGATCTTCTCTTACTTTTCTTTTATTGTGTGTGTGGCTGGAAAATGCCTGACATGGGGAACATACGTTGAAGTTTGAAGCAAGCCAAAAAGATACCGATATACGTATATAATTGGTTCGTTTTCATACCGGGGATGTGCCGATTTTTCAAATTTCCAGCGCACCATTGTTGCCATTGTCAGGCACATGAGCAATGACACTCCCTGGCAAAACGTGCCAAGGATTTTCGCAAGAAAATCTTCAAGATTATTACAAAGTTCCAATCAACGGTCATGAAAGGCGGCCCCTTCGTGGGGGAGAGAAAACTATTTGTAAACACTAATGGTAGCCCAAATGATACTTTTCGCCATGACATTGTCCTCAATCCGTACTTAAGATGATCTGTTTCTTGAAATTTAGGACACTGTTGTTCTAAATTACTCACAAGCTGGAGCTGGTATGTATTCGATAAGCTGCAGTCGCTGCTGACACTGACCTGATTAGCGTTAAGTAAACAAGTATTTTTAACTACATCTATATTTCTTGACATTTGTGCAGCCAACCCTTGCTCATTTGTTCATCTAGTGTCCATCACCAACACAGTGACTTTGCTCCGGTAATTCATTTTTCATATTTTTTATGTTAACTACTAATTCTATGCAAACAACCTTGGTTCTTTACAAGTAATCAGACTGAGCTATGCTTTTCTTAGTGGTTGATTTGTCTTCTTTTTCTTTTCGTATGCATTTATTTATTATATTATATGTTACAAAGAAAGTTCGGCATCAGTAGGACTGGATTGAGAACCTACTCGATCAATTCCATCGTCCACTTTGCATCAGTACTGTAGGACTTTCCACTTTGAAGGCTTCTATCGCTAAAGCAATGCCGGGTTCAAAGTTTCTTCACAGGTGCATAACATACGTTAAAACTTAACTATCATGGCTTATCTCATCTCTTACAACAGATTTTGATCGACACTTGTGGTTCTGTATGGCACCGTGCACGTATTCTCTGTCATTGTCTCTCCCATTACCAAAGGAAAGCAGGTATTCACAGACACATACCCCAAAATAACATCATACTTTTAACAAATAAAGTTTTTCTCCCTTTGGATTCCTTTGGGTTCTGATAAACAGTTTTCTTTTCATATCTTTCATGCATTATTAATTCTATGCAAACAAAAGCAGGCCACTTTAAGGTTTTGGAAGAGAGAAAATGAAAATTTGCATCAATTATGCTTCTTTAGTGTCCGATCCATTCCATTTTTACTACTTTTGACTAAATCCATTGTTTTCAAAGGTCCCAAGCAGTTTGTGCACTTGGATTGCTTTGGTTGTTGTTAAACTAATATGCCTTTCTCTGTTACATCATCGATCTTGTTGTTTCATCTTTACCATTTATAGATGTTAACAATATCTTGTTCTAACTGGCACCAGTAAGGTAAACGTGCATCAAAAGGAAAGGAAAATGAAAAGATTGTTCTAGAGATAGAGGTTTCAAGCACCTGCAGCTTTGTTTCGTCATTGAAGGACTACTACTGCCATTATAACCTTTTTTGGTTAGTCATTGAAGGGATAACCAAGCTTCGGGCGACCACGACCTATTATCTTTTTCTGCAGTCGGGAATAAGAGAAAAAGGAGGTGCATGTAAGTGACTAGATTCCAGACTTATGAATATCATCTTTTAAGAGGTTGCATTAACTAATTAACCATAACCCTGAATTTACAAACAGATTCTGATAGGCTTTCGACGTCTTGTCTGGCGCCGTGCACGCATCCTCTTGCCGTCTTCTTTCATTACCAGAGGGAAAGCAGAATAACCATGGATACCTACCCCATAGTTTTTTCCAACTTTGGATTGCTTGTCTTGTGCTTTCAAGTAGTTACAAGATAATTTTCCATGAAAACAATGATTAGCCAACGTAGCTAATACCATTTTAAATGAAAAACTAATCAGATAAATCAGCACAAATCCTTTGCAGAGGTGAAAGTTGGTTCTTCTGTAATAAACAACATTTTTTTAACAGAATCATAGTTTTATTTTGCTACATCTTTACTGCAATTCTAAAGGGAATTGATGATTTGCAATTTGCAGGTATGGTGTTCCACTGAGAAAGTAGCCTTTTGCTTTTCCATCCCATTTCTGAATCACAGGCTTTCAGCAGGGAGACAATAGTTCAAGACATGACCTGATGAGACATTAGTGAAAGGAAGCAAGAATATCCATGCAAGATAAAACAGAATTGTTAATTCAATGATTAAGATTTATAATCATTTTCTTATTCTAAACTTGATAATTAAATCGATAATTTAATTATATCATATTTGTATTCGAATATAATTTTAGAGATATGATCTTTATATTAGATAATCACATCTATATCCAAGTACATAAACTATGGTTGGTAACAGGGTAAGTGAACCAGATTAATGAAAAGCATTTGACAGGGATGAAGACTAACGTACAAGAAGACAATTCTAGTTCCTCGTGAGGCCAATTAAGTGGAGGAGTTTATCATTTTGATTACTTGTATGATTTGAGTGGTTGAACCAAAAGAAGAAAGTATTATTTTTTTATATACTCAAAAGATCAAATTTTTGAGGCAATGGATTAGCTTTCATGTCCATATCATGCATGCTGAATGAGAAGCAACAATAAAATGGAACCCCCATTATGTCAAACTCAGCTACTGGTCTAATAAAATTTGTTGCTTTATGTGTGAGATAAGTACTGGTTTTATATATATATTTTTAAGATGTCTAGTGAATACCACTTTGAAAAACAAATCTTCAACCACTTAGCTTCTATGTCCTGATCTCGTTATGCACATTTATCAATTATATTTATTCTCCATGCATAGTTTATTATAGCTTGCAAAAGTTAGGGGAGAGGGAATTTAAGTGTATGATTAGTTTTCTTATTTCGGATTTTAATTGTTTTTTACTTATCGTATTTTTATATTTGTATCGAGTTTAAAGTTATCAAATCACTTGTCATGGAGTGAGTGCTTAATAATATAATCTAGTTGAGATATGCACAAGACCATCAGACTCGGATTGCATTATTCCAGGGCATTGGCATTAGATAATCTTGAAATCATATGCTTGTGTTAGAATAATAACTGAGATCCACTAATTGACCGAGTGGTTAAAGATGTTCGTACTGTCTTATTTTTTATGAGTTTGAATCCCGACATTCTGATATTTGTATATCGGAGCCATTATCGATATTCCTACAACCATCAAAGGACGTCAGACTTAACCATATCTGCATTTTTGTAATTGTATCTTCCACTCCATCTGCAAAATTGAAGGATTGCACTATTCCCATGGAGGATAACATAAATACTTATCCATTATCTTTTATCATAGATTCAACACTTTGACTGAAATGGAGATTAAAGGAAAAAGTAAGCACTAGTGTCTAAAGTTAAGTGGATAAGGGACCCTGCAGATTCCAAGTTTGAGTGACGTCCTTTATCTGTGTTATATTGTGTGTATATATATAGCAACAGTTTTGATTACTACTCAGTCAAGAACTCAGATAAAATCTTTCCTTATCTACTGAGTTTGAGCAAAGATGAGTGCAAATTTCAGTAAGGCAAAGCCTTATTTACTTATGATATTCTTGCAATTCGGTTCGGCTGGCATGTACATAATCAGCATGGTAACTCTCAACCAGGGCATGAACCGTTACGTGCTCGTTGTGTATCGTAATGCCATTGCTGCAATCGTACTTGCACCTTTTGCACTGGTGCTTGAGAGGTGATCATAGTCGTCTCATATGTTACACACATTCATGCATAGTACTTGTGATCTTTTTTACTTTCAAATCGGATGCGAGTGTTGGATACGAATATTTGTATGACATGAATATGCATATTTTCCTCTTTCTTACAGGAAAACTAGGCCAAAGATGACATTCTCAATCTTCCTACAAATAATGACCTTGGGATTTCTAGAGTAAACTTTCTAACTCCATACTTCTTGAAATTCCAATCATGCACAAAGTCCCTGTTCGATTCAATCCGAATCGAATTACTCAACATAATCTGAAAAAGGCAAGTCATACAGTAACAGTTGGTTTTGTGTTTGATGTCTGGAATTTTGTTTGGACAGGCCAATCCTTGATCAAGGCTTTGTTTACTTGGGAATGAAATATACATCAGCTTCATTTACATCTGCAATTATGAATGCTGTCCCCTCAGTCACCTTTGTGATTGCACTCATTTTCCGGTAAATCATCTTAATATCATCAACATTATTAAAAAAAATGCAGACTCCAAATCTGTCTGCTCTTTAGTTGCCTAGTTTGTAGTTTCCAACCATTGAAATTCATTCATAAACTGTGTGATCAGATTGGAGCATGTGAAGATGAATGAAGTACGCAGTATAGCGAAGGTGATCGGGACCCTGGTGACTTTATCCGGAGCTTTACTCATGACACTTTACAAAGGCCCTGTGATTGAACTAATATGGCCGAACACAAGCCACCATGTGAGCGGCGGAAGCGGAAGCTCGTCTGATAAACACTGGATATCCGGGACACTATTGATCCTTGTCGGTTGTGTTGCCTGGTCCTGTTTCTATGTTCTGCAAGTAAGTTGTCTTACGTGACGTCCAGTAATTAGTGAATGCAATCACAGTTAATTACTGAATTGTTGTTCAAATGTTGCAGTCAATTACCATAAAGAAATACACGGCGGAAATCTCACTTTCCTCCTTGATATGCTTGGCGGGCACTATCCAGAGTTTGGCAATTGCCTTAGCCGTGGAACATCACCCCAGTGGATGGGCTGTAGGATGGAACTCTAGGCTTTTTGCTCCATTGTACTCTGTAAGTATCAAATATTTATATTGGACACATATCGGCCGTCCATGCATTTAGTGCCAACAAATATAAGTATTTCATTATTGTTAATCAAACTGTCAATCTGTTTTTAATGAAGGGTATAGTTAGCTCCGGGATCACATATTATGTGCAAGGCCTGGTCATGAAAACAAGAGGCCCTGTATTTGTCACTGCTTTCAATCCTCTCTGCATGATCATCGTTGCTATTCTCGGTTCCGCCATTCTCGGCGAGCAAATCCACCTCGGAAGGTACATAGATCAGCTTTCTTGGAACCATAATCAATATCATTTTACATGGAAATCCAAAAAATTAATGGAATTTTGGTCCATTAACATGCCTAATCCCAAATTACAAAAGCCACTTTAAATAATCTTGCATTGTCTTGAACAATTTTGGCCCTGGGAAAAGGTCAATCACTCAAGCATTTGTTCTTTTCAAATTTTAGTTCATATTTCTGCATTAACATATATCTTCTTCTTCTTCTTCCATTTCCCTATGATATGCAGCATCATAGGAGGAATCGTCATCACCGTCGGCCTTTACTGCGTGGTGTGGGGTAAAAGCAAGGATTATTCATCACCATCTGCACCTGCAAAAGGTGATTGCAGCCAGCAAGAGCTACCTATTTCTGAAAAAAATTGTGCCAATGCCACTAAGCTTGCCATTGCCACAATTGACACTGCTCAGCAGAATGGAAAGTAAAAGATGCCTTTCCATTATTACACTCTTCTCTGCAACTTGTTAATGAAAAGAACTTGGTATGTTATCTGGAATGAGTATTGATTATAGATATGTTTCTCGAACGAGAATACTTTTTAAAGGGTTCATTTTCATGTATTTGAAGGATTAAACTCATTAATAATTATCGGAAGAATCGTTCGTATCTATAGAACCCGATCTGAATTAACTTGTCAAGACCTTTTACATGGATAAAGTTCCATCATATACATAATGAATCCTGTTCAAACATCAACAATCATCAATCCAAAAGGACATAAATTTCAATGGATGAGCCAGACAGCAACACAGGCATCCATTGGAGAATGCCCATGTTATCTGCTTACCTACCAACTAAACGAAACATATTTATATTGGATTCGAATCTCTTGATAATGGCCATGGGGATCAAAAAGGAGCTGCTTGCTTCGTCACCAGGGCCCCACGTTTTACTCATCTTGGATTGCCTTTGCACTCAACGGACAAGGTTTTAGCTACACACTGTTGATGTCTAAAAAGGAAAACTCCATGTCCCTCTGCTTTCATATCTTATGAGGTTGAAAATTTAGCAGATTATATTGGGATAATGCCAACTTTGTGTTGATTTTAAGTGCGAAATGACATGGCAAAAGTTGCCTTGGATTGCCTAACTAGAATATATATTAATTATCTATTTTACGGTTTATATTTAAGGTACGAGGTTATCTTTTTTAAAAATATTGTTTATTAAGTTTAAACTCACACCCTCTCTTTAAGAGTATAATATATTTTATTAATGCGCTCAACACTTGTTATTTTTTATTAAATATTTTAATATTGTATGGATCATCATTTTCTTGGAAAAATCTTTACATAAATACTACACTACCCTCAATAGTACAACCCAATTTCGGACAATACTACATCTATCCACTAAGTATATACTCAACTGAGGTGGCATGTGATGTATCAACATAAATAAATGTCGATGATTTATTTTAATTAGATACGATGATTATAAATAATATATGTTTTAGAATATACTCTTAATTATTAGATATTAAATTTTTTATTATTATATTATAAATATTAGTGTTCAAACATATGACTTCTAGAAACAATAATTATTCCTCTAACCATTGAAATAAGGTGGATTTTACGGAAAA
This sequence comes from Abelmoschus esculentus, assembly GCA_035048815.1. Taxonomy (NCBI): domain Eukaryota; kingdom Viridiplantae; phylum Streptophyta; class Magnoliopsida; order Malvales; family Malvaceae; genus Abelmoschus; species Abelmoschus esculentus. The sequence goes on along the minus strand of JAUCBN010000013.1, from coordinate 5,030,206 downwards.
AAAAGTTTTAACCACGTAATAATCAACATTTAATATTTAATTTACTAATAAATAATTTTAAAGAATAAATATAATATAATTAACACATCTTTACTAACAAATAAATAATATTACCGATAAATAAATGCTCTTAAGTCAGTAGCTAATATATTGAAAAAATAATTAGTCTATAAATAAGAAATAAATACGTAAGACTGACAATATTAAGGGTATATTTTAAATATCAGATATGATCTGATATAAAATTTTAAATATTACTACTAGAAATTTTGGAACAGATTTGTATAATTGTATCCAATTTAAAAAATAGATATTCAATTTTTGAATATCCAGATTTTTAGATCCTATATTTATATCCAAACATATAAGTTAAGTTAAATATTCATATTTTTGGAATTATGAAACATACATTAATCTTTATAAAAAAAAACTAACAATAAAATCGTATTAAAAACTAAATTAAAAATATCTTCAATAAATTGAAGATCACGTATGTTTATAATCTCATAACAAAATGTCAAAAAAATATTAATATAAATATAAATAATTTATCATTTATAAAAATCATTATCTGATATGATATATAATAAAATTCAATAATTATTATGCTATATTAGTCTGTACACAAACAAATAATCTACGTATTATTTCCTTTCCTTTCAAGTTACCTTCTTAATTATACTAATAAAACTAAGGCATCCAATCAGATGGTTATCTATATTTTATGATTCTTAACTTCCAACTATCAATTCATATGGTTATTAAAACTTCTGTGAAAATCGATTACATTCAGTGGGCATGCCGGAGTGGTTATCGGGCATGACTAGAAATCATGTGGGCTTTGCCCGCGCAGTTTCGAATCCTGCTGCTCACGTTTTCCTATTTTCTGCGTCAGTTACTTTTTGGCGGCCCAATTGCCCAAATTCAGTGGGAACGAACTAACAAAGAAACCCATTATTAGCAGCAGCACAGATACTGGATTCCTTTAAGCATTCCGCACCGATCAGCGTCCATCACAATCTGAAAAAGTGTTGCTTCAACATTCCAAAAAGAAGACAGAGCAGAGTTGGACCACTTTTTCAATGGAACTCCCCAAACCAGAAACTCAATGAAACTTACCGATTTGACACTGTTCTGGTTTCACACACTGCTGTTCCAGTACCTGGTGTTTGGAGATCCTGTTGAGAACTTGCATAGTGTTTGCTGATATGCTGATCTCAGATTCCAAATGCAGGACAATGGACATCTATCCCACCACCACCTCCCCTCTTTCATTACAAACGACATAACTCAACTCCGAAACCTGTTCTAGAGCATGTCGACACATGTTATAGCCTCACCCTTCAATAGTTCATCAGGTGCCAAATAATTTAAAACTATCTGAATTTCTTTAGTATTTCTTCTCCATCCGCATTCCGTCAATTTCTACAGATAACCATTTTTTCTGTGGGGTTTAAGCTTAAAGATAAACATGTAATGAAACTTGCAAATGGAAGGGGGGAAGCGAACTAGGAACTAGAACTACGTCATGAAGCAAAATGGGAGGAAAAAAGCAAACCAAAACTAGAATATAAGAGACTAATCAGGTGCCGCATTATACGTGGTGACTCCACTACCTTGACTCGTTTGAGTCACCATGTTTCCCAGACGTAAGGTTTCATATAGTGTGGGATACAGTCATCCCAATATTCTGCAACAATAACTTACACGGTCCAGAAAAAGGATGTTTCCATATATTCTTTGCCACCTTTTTTCTTTATTCAATTCGGATATTTTCCCAAAGTGTTGTTGATGGTGATGAAATCAAAAGCCTTTTCCTTTTTTTCTCATTAATTAAAGCTCCCCACTAAAACGAAGGATTAGTTTTTGCAGATTATGAAGCTTATCTGTTACCAAAGCACGGTGCTCTCTACTATGATTCAGCGGCATCTCGGTTGTGCTTCGAAGTGCGACCGATGAGTCATCCCCAATAGCGGGAACTTCCCTTTGCTTTTATATACAACAAGTTCAAGTGCTGGGAACAGTGTTTCAACTTGTTATTCACTTTTCACCATTATGAAGCAACTTGCCTAATATTCTGATTCCATTAGAGGGAATACCAAAACCAATATTAGTTTTAAAATGGAAAAATCTTATCCAGATACATCCTAAAAGACATGTCTTATAGGATGTGTAGCGCTACCGTAACCTCAAGATCAGCATTCCTCTTATCAAACCAGTAAAAACAACATCAAGATCAGATCAAGCTCCACCAAATGAGAACCCTTCAATTTTTTTTTTCTACCAAGCTCTTGTAAGACAGGGATATTATCAATTATTGATATAGACAGATAAAAGCTTAAAGAAAGATGAACATGTTTTATTTGATGCAAATTAGGCAAATCCGTTTCCAGACCAAACTGATAAGAACAGAACACACACATATAAGACAATTATTTAGTCCCTCAATAATCTTTGTTACATAGGTCTAAGAAACCCAATAATCAAGCACAAATCATTCGACTCATCGTTGTCATTGTCATCGTCATCATCGTCGGATCTTTTAGATTATATTATATATATATAAATACATGCGCACTTACCAACTTTGCCTTACCTAAGCAGCAATAAGAGATCCCAAAGTCTGAAAGTGGAACAACCTAACAGATACAGAAAGCATTAGAGAATTAATGGCGGATGATGTCTATCCTTAGTTAAAATCAGCAGCCGCCTGCGTATATAAAAGCTTTTATATACATATAATCCTTTTTTGCGTTCATTTTTTCTGCTAGTTAGGGGACATGTTTTTGCTTGCCTGTCACCAGGCTATTTGGTCGAAGAGACAATTCATGTGGTTGATGTCACGGTAACATTAGGGCTCCTTTCTTCTTCTTCTTCTTTTCATTAAAACATTAGGGTTCCTTTCAATCCCATTGGTACTTAAGAGTTAGCTTATATATTTATGAATGAAAAAATCTATATAAATCAAATATAATTAACATTAAAAATTAAATAACTTGCAGTTTCTTTCTCAACAGTGCATGATATAACCCTAAATCTGTCTCCATGTATATCCCTAAAGATTTTTTATCCTTTATTGCATGCGTTTAGTGATGGGTTTAAGTCTTTTTCGAATGCATTAATCAAATATGATATGCTTTTTTTAGAAAAAAAAATATGACGGAGGTGCATATAGATGATCATATCCTTGAAAATTAAAAAATATAAAATAGTTCAGAAATAGAGTTAGGATTTAAAGTTGCATCTCAAAGCATAAATATTTGAGAATGAATAAATTTATAAATAAGTTAATTTTTATAAAAGAAAATATATATAAAAATAAAAGTGAGTTTTTTTTTTTTAAAACGGGTTCTACTCGTGTATAAATCTATTGGTGATTTAATTTTACACTCTCTAAAATTTTATATTTTAACACCAAAATTTCTAATAACTTAAAAGTTAATACCTCTAACATAAAATCATATATATATTCATATATCCGCCCGATTAAATGTTAAAAATATTACGTTATCATCTATAACCGTAGAGTTTTAATATATATATATATATTGATTTTATTCTTGTTACCTTATGTATCCAAACGTCACCCAAAATTCTCCCCCTTTACTAGATTCCTGATACGTCATATATTACTTTGTTTCGTTTCAACTCTTGTATGAATTCTTGGCCTTGGGACCGACCACACGGCTCTTTGCTTCTCTGATAATCAAAGTCCAGACAGGCTGAGGCTACATAAGCCAATATCTATAAAAATAATAACATTTAATTCTTTAAAAGTATAATTTTAAAATTTAAAATACAAGAATTTATTAAATATATAATTAATTATGGATCAAACTAAAAAATAATGAGTATATATCTTTAAAAAATATATTCGATAAAAATTTAGTTTTTTATAAGTTAAAATATAAAAAACCTGCTTTGGGTTTGATTAGGTTAAGATGTCTATCATTGAGAGAACTGATAAAGCGAAGGGGGTAGTTTCTTGGTGCATCAGTTTGTATGGTCCGCACCTGCATCATTTGGCATTGGAGGGTGTCCTTTTCTGGATGTGTCAACATGACATGAAATAAACCTTAATAAATTAAAAAGGGGATTCACTGCCCTTACCCTTACCCTTACCCTTACCCTTACCCTTACCCTAGGTAGGAATCCACGCCAAGATTCCACAAACTTTTTTCCCATGTCTCATTGGAATCCAATCAACAATGCACCAGATACAATTTCAGACAATATGTAACAACACTCATATTTAGTCTTAAAATACATGTCCAAATATACAACACATCGAAAATCAAAATTGGATAGATGATACGGGTAAGATTTTTTTTTTTAAAAAAATATTATTGAATTTTTATTAAATCTATAGAAAATTATAATTACATCGTAATCAAAAAAAAATAATTGGATTAAAAATTTTAAAAATTTTACAACCCAAAACAAAGAAAAATAAAATTCTTATGAAAATAAGCATAAGAAATCACATGAAAATTTGTGACCACGCTAGTTTTTTTTGCTAAAATTTAACGAGGGTAACACAAATAGGTAGAGTTTAAAAGTTGGATGACTTGATTGATGAGTTCGTTAGTTGAGTGGCTAAAATAAGTATCTCCAATTTGTTGGGTGGTCATTGAAGTAGTTTACCCAATATAATTTTATCATTGTATTAATAAAAATACTGTTACTTGTTTAATTTATTAAAATAAATTTATTAATAATTAACTGGTTATATATATATTTAAATTAAAGCATCAATCCTCTCGTATGGGTTTTATTAGGATTTAGCTATGTATGAACTTATTTCGGCACAAGTGTAAACAGTTGTAGGATTTGATTATTTACATGATTCTATGTTTCCACTTTCCAGAGGTTCTAGAGACATGGAGGGGTACAAATTCTCACGACCAATACAGAAGAATAAAACTATTTAAAAAAAAAATCAAACATATTTTATCTTCTAGAAGTATTTTTCGTTAATAGAATTGAGAAGCATTGAAAATATATTATTAAATGAAAGCTAAAAAAATTAAAACTTAAAATAACGATATTGATGTACGATATCTATAAAATGTTTCAATTGTGATTTTATTTTTTTTATATTAACTAATTACTTTATTCGCAAACATACTATTTAATAATTAATTAAAATTAATGCATTGTTTGACGAAATAAATATTAACATAAAAAAATAAGTATTATATAAGTATTAAAATAATTTGTCATAACATAAAGAAAAATTAATGCAAATTTGAAACTAATACTACGAGTGATGTTCGATAAGATTTTTGTTTATAATAAATTTTAAAAAAATTATCACGTTATCTTTTTTTTAACAACAGTCGAAGACAATAATTAAAATAAAAGTTAAAAATCGTACAAATTTTAAAAATTTAATGATTAAAATTTTAAAATCTAAATATTTGATCATCATTTTATATAATTTACCTTATTTTAATAAGCTTGTTAGATAATGTGATTACTCCTATTTTTTATATAAACAAAATCTAATAATTGAGTTACTTTTGCCAGTGTCTGGATCGTGATGTTTTATGTACCAAAACTTGATTAAAAATACAATAAACAAGGAAAAGGTTGCACCTGCCGGGCCAAATAGTCTCTCTTTTGCCATGCTATATACGACAAGAAACATATCTCTAAGTTTTTTTTAATGATTTGGAACTTAGTAGCCGATTTGTTCCGAATATATATATATATATATAGCTGATTTTTTTTCACAAATAAAAAAATTATTTACTTTTAAAATTTATAAAATATATCAAATACGTTCAACATAATTCTGATCTTATTGGTATTAAAAATGTAATAAATACTAAAGATTTAAACATAAATCCTTATAATTTAAACTTTAAACTAAAATCTTAAATCTTAAAATTAAGATATTTATCTACCGTTTTTGCACGGAATAATAACTTATAGTATTTTACGTCAACACACTAATTTATGATGGAAAAGGATTGGTTGCCTAGGCATATACATTCACTCTCCAATAATTTGAATCTGTTATGATTAATTTATTAATTTATAGAATATATCTCATAAAAAATGAATATATCTAACATTATCATAGGAATATGAGTCTCTATTTGATTTATTTATTAAAAAAATAGTACTGGTGTCCACTCTTCTAAGCACCCACTCTTAACAAACCCCACACCGAAACTTTGCATTTGCCTGCATAATTGAAAACCACCCAAACTTATCTTCATGTCACACGAATGAATCGAATAGATATCCACTTACACTCCATTAAATAATATTATAAAATAAGATGGATTTGTATTTGTTATCGGATATTAACAACCTTTTTCACAGTGGATAACAGAATCTGGAATCACGTGGAAGGGTGCGTACGGAATGGTGTACAGATTGTGGTGTACGGACAATAATGGGTCAATACCTGTCACTGTTCCTTCTTCTTATACAAAATTATTTTTATTTTTGAAAAATAGATTCAGAAGAAATAACTTCAGCACGAACTCTTATACAATTTTTTTTTATTTTTGTTTTAGCTACTATAATTTATATTCTCTTTTATGATGTCATAAAGAATACTCATATAGATTCTCCATCCTGTTAGTTACTATTGTATTCCTTGTTCTGTGCCGGAGAATGTCTCATCCCATTCCCATGATCCCATCACACTCTCTTTATTCCCACATCCTAAACACGGTTAATCAGGCTTAATTATTAAATAATTTAAATTATATATTTTAAATAATTTAAGTAAAAGAAAGTTAAAAAATTGTCCAACTTGACTCTGCTTAATGCAGCTGAGATGAGAGTAGCAAATTTGTCGTGACTCCCTGTGTTTCTCTTTCCTATCGGTTAGGCACTTGAACATCATCCTCTTGGCCTTCACCTTTTTGCTTGCCTATATAACGGGAAGCCTTGTCTCACTTCAATGTCAACACATCTAAACACAATATCCTCTTATATTCAGACACAGAGTAGATAAGGGGAAATGGCGATGGTAGGACTGAGCAAGGCGAAGCCGTACTTGTCAATGATATCCCTCCAGTTTGGTTTTGCAGGGATGTATGTTATAACCATGGTTTCTTTACAGCACGGGATGAACCATTACATTCTTGCTGTTTATAGACATTTGGTGGCCACCATTGTTATTGCACCCTTCGCTCTTGTGCTCGAAAGGTTTGAGACTCGCTCGTATCTTTAATTTGCAGTCTTGTCTCCTTCATGAACATATGTAAACTAGCTTATTGCATGTCTGGGTTTGTTTGGTGCAGGAAAATAAGGCCCAAGCTCACACTCCCCATTTTCCTCAGAATCCTGGTGCTCGGTTTCCTAGAGTAATGCCTCCAATTCTTTTTCATGCATGCATGCACATAACTACACATGTGCATGCATCATGTATGTTTAAGCAGATTTACACTTCATGGTACATGGGAATAGGTTGCATGAAAATGAAAATGAAAGAAATATTTCATTTATTTGGTGACGAACAGGCCAGTGGTGGACCAAAATCTGTACTATCTAGGGATGAAATACACGACGGCGACACTTGCATCCGCCACTGTCAATGTCATTCCTGCCATTACCTTCTTATTGGCATTGATTTTCAGGTACTATAGTATTACAATATTTGGTTCATTTCCATTAAACGATAGAAGGGGACGAAAGTTGCCTGCGCCAAGTAATAATACATAAGCTTCCACGTTAGACCAAACCAGTAACATCTCTGTTGAGAGTTGCCATCTTCATCTCCATCACCATCCATCCCTATCTTTATTTTTTTGTTTAAATTTTTAGTGGTTTCTGCCATCTTTCTCATATGCATCTTTATGAATTAGGCTGGAAAGAGTAAACATCAAGAAGGCGAGCAGCATAGCCAAGATAATCGGAACAGTAATCATGGTCCCCGGAGCAGTTATCATGACACTGTACAAAGGTCCGGCCATCAATTTCATAAAGTTTCAAGGGGGAAGCCACCACACTGCCACCAACGAAGCCGAGGCCAAGCATTGGGTTGCCGGAACACTCATGCTCTTAGCCAGATGCTGGGGCTGGTCAGGTTTCTACATTTTACAGGTCAGTAATAGTACCAAACATCTCATTTCTTCACTACCTTGTAATCTTGCTAACTTGGGTTGTTCTGGTTTCAGTCATTTACACTAAAATTATACCCAGCAGAGCTCTCTCTTACAGCTTTGATATGCTTTGTTGGGACAATCGGAGGTGCAGCGGTGTCGTTTGCGGTAGAAAGAGATATGAATGCCTGGAAAATTGGATTCGATTCAAGCTTGCTAGCTGCTGTATATTCCGTGAGTACCAAAACAAAGGCTTAAACCATGGATTTTGAACATAATAACAAATTAACAGTATTATTGACATTATAAAACTTATTGTGATGGAAATAATCAGGGAGTGGTGTGTTCTGGAATCGCATATTACGCCGGAGGAGTTGTGATTAGAGAGCAAGGCCCAGTTTTTGTTACTGCCTTTAGCCCCCTCTGCATGATCATCACTGCAGCACTAGGATCAATTATTTTAGCAGAGAAAATTCACATGGGAAGGTAATTTTACACCGTATGATTTACTTTACTTTGTGTTATTCTATTACAGAACTCAAATTATGTTTTTTTTCCTGTGTGTGTCTGTTTTGCAGTATAATTGGAACTGTGATCATAATCTTTGGTCTTTACACTGTGCTATGGGGCAAAAGCAAAGATACAGCAACGGCAGAAGAGAGAGTCCAAGAATTGCCAATCACGGACGGTTCCACATCAATGAACTTGGACGAGAGCATCGAGGGGCCTGCTAGAGTTTTGAGGATCCCAGCTGAGAACCAATTAACTAGAGAAATATGAAACATGACTGTACATTTGCAGCAGAGTTTTTTTCTTTCTTCTGGAAGCTATGGAAGTGATTTATATATCTAATCTCTGCCTCTGTACGAGTCTTTTGTAAGAGAATAAACCAATTATCAAGCTTTAACATGTCGATATGTTAGTATCGGCAAATCACAATCATGAGAATACATAATCAACAGATCACCTGCGAACGTACCTGTAAATTATGATCATGTGAATAACCAATAATATTCTACACCACGTTACGATGTATGTGATCTATACCGACACTCGAATGAGTGATTAAACCGAATTAACTGATTAAACCAAACTAACTGATTTAATTAAAATAAAATTGGTTAATATATTAGATAATTTTAAGTTTAGGCTAATGATTAAAAGTTTTTTTTAAGTTTTAATTATTAATTAATTCGGTTTAAAATTGGTTAACTAACAAATATGTTCGTTGTGTTTGTTTATCATGAGCGAACATGAACAAGTTATATTCCTTAATGAATGAACACGAACAAAATTTTTTTTATTCGTTTATGTTCGTATTTATTCATTTGTTCGGTTAAAATTAAACGAACAAATATAAACATACATTTATTCGTGTTTGTTGATTCGTTTACAGCCCTATTAACAAGGACAACTTTATCGTGTTCAGTCCTACCATCGCCATTTCTCCTATAATACGCGAGTTAGCCTCCCTTGTCTCTGTATATAGGGGAAATGGCGGTTGTAGGACTGAACACGATGAAATTATCCTTATCAATAAGTCCATAATGTTAAACATAGTTAGAGAGGTTAGAAATTTGGTTCAAGATTCTGTTAGTTTGTTAATAGGATTTTTGTACACCAATACATATGAACATGTAATCATATTGTAAAGATGTGAATGTGATTGATATACGAAAGAATTATTTATGTAGGTATAACCTTCTTATATAAGGAAAGGAATTACCTATGGAGGTAAACTTTCTGATTCTCCTTATTCTTTCATATATCAATCACATTTATATCTTTACAGTATAACCACATGTTTATATTTATAGATGTACAAAAATCTTATTAACAAATTAACACAATTTTGATCAACTTTCTAATCTCTTTAACTATCTTTAACATTACGAACTTACTGACAACAACTTCACCATATTCAATCCTACATCACCATTTCTCCTACTAATACACGAGTTAGCTTCCCCTGTCTTTGTATATAAGATCTTATTTCATGTATATTGACACTTGACATTGAACTCGTATGACAGCTTCTTATATACAAACACAACACACACAATGCTCTATCAACCGAACAACCATTTTTATAAATTCATGTAAAGATGCAACCTCCTAAGATATGAGAGAAACTAATATACAAACACAACACATACAATGTGTGATCAACCGAACAACCAAACTTACCTGAGAACTTCATCCCCAAATCAAGAAATCAAAGAGAAAGACAAAAGAATTTAATAATACTTAAAGTTTTAATATTATATTATATAAAATATATCAATTTAAAGTATAATAATATTTTTATAATTTATAAACAATATTCTGATATATTAATTAGAATATTATTTTAAAATATTTTTAAGTAATTAATACATTTTATTTGTGGTAAAAGCTTGAAATAAAATGATAATTAGTAAGTATAATAATAAATATATAAGTACATGTTATGAAATGACACAAGGGTATTGATAACATATTTTTTTTTGATTGATATATAGAAAATTAACCAATTAAATGTATATATTTTATTATTTTTTATTAAATAAAAATCATTTAAAAAAATCATTTTTAAATTTAATTTATAATTAATACTAATAAAATTTATTTAATAAAAAAATAAAAAAATAATAAAATACATATTTATTAATTTCATGAATAATGTGACTAAAAAAATTAGTTGTAATATAATTTTTCGACGCAAATAATGAAACCAAAAATATTTAACTGAAAATGAATTTTGGTCGTAGGATTGGAATTTGGGACACGCAATCCGTTAAACGACAAAAACCAACCAATCTCATATCATCGTCAAAAATCTTCATTTTCCCCAAATTCGTTCATTTTTAGGGTTTCTTTGTGAAAAACAATGGTCGGCCATGAAGCTGTAGAGGTTGCTAAAACTGTCCTCGAAGTTGCCGACGTCGCTTGGACCGCCATGGAATGTTGCCACCACATCCACCACCGTCACAACGACGACGGCGATTCTCTTGAAAATCATCACAATTCCAATCTCGAAAAAGAATTGGAAACCCTAAAATCCGAAAATCAACGCCTCAGGAACCTTCTTGAACAGAACCTCAAACTCCTCAACAATCTCTCCGAATCTCCTGCGCAATTAAACGATTGTCCTCCTGACGTACATAAACTTCATACTCTTTTTGTGTATGATTTTCTTTTTCTTTTCTTTTGTTTTTCAATTTCTGGAACCTAATTAATTATTTAACTACAGCTCTATGCTCGGTTGGTATCTACCGTGGAATCTAAAGACTTTTTGGCCAGACTCAACTCTCTAAATGGATCCAATACGAAAATTGAGTTCCCATTCAAGGAAGCTACAGGTTGTTATACAAAATCCTTCATTGAAGTTAATCGCGTTATTGATTACTTTATGTCATCTCATTTTTTGTATCGATTTTTGCACTTGCTGATATCCTATACAGTTTTTCCATGAATGAGGGGAATGCTTTAAGAAATTCACAATTTAACTGATAATTATCACCGCACTAAGTTGGATCAATAGCCGGGGCAATAATATTGATGCTTTTTTTGTCTTTTCCTTTTACTTATGTTTGGATTATCGATGTTGATTGATTATTTTTTTCCTTTTTGAATTTGTTTTTTCAATTAGAGGATGATGTGCATTCAGCTGATATTCTGATTAATGTTAACCAAAAAGAACCAAGTTGGTGGGTTTGGGTATCTGATGAAATTGTTCCGAGCAATGCTGAAGAATGGAGTGGAATCGACGACGAGAATTATATTGTTGTTACTGAGGAGCATGTTGTGGATGGGGTTGCGAACTTTATGGCAAAATGCATTTTGTCTAACCCTAAAGCTCAGGTTTTAGCTACCGGATTTGATTTTTTTTTCCTTTTTCAAATTATACATATTATGTCTTGTTTTCTCATGTTTGTTTGTTTGTGATCCTGGTATTGCAGACATTAACACCAGAAGAACTGCAGAAAAGTAAGTTTTCTGCTTTCCACATAAATAAACTGATTTTTGCTTATTTAATGCTTCATCATAATTAATGGTAATCTTGCAGTTACATGCTTCTGATAAAGATGAAATTGCACAATTCATTCCTTCGTTAAACTATACAATGGTTTTCTGTTTTTATGAGTTTGTGGCCTTGCATTTGAAAACTCCCCTGAAATTTTGAGCACTGGCATTGTTCTCCTTAGTTTTTGTCATTAATTATATAATCTTTTGCCTCACTCTTCTAGTCAGTCAACTAACTGTTATGTGATATTACTTATTATGACGAGAATGTGAACAGCTCTGCTTAAAGCTTTAGGAGGTGTCAGCAAATTGGAGAAGGTTTTGGGTATTTGGCATGCTGGAAAGATGTTCTATACGTTGTCGACCTGGGGACTTACACTGGCTGGGTGTGTTTCCCTGTTCCCTTTACTGTTGTTTCTTTCTTGTTCATGTTTTTCAGTCTCCTTCAGTGCTCTTAAGATAAAAAATCAGCTTGTTCTTTATGTTTGAGAGGACATCCATGTTAGTTTTTAACTTTGTATACACCAATTTTAGTATGACGAGATTCATACTGAAAACTTATGGAACCTGCTTTGATACGAGTGGGGTCCTTTCCCAAGTCCCACCCTTTTATGAAAACCAAGGAAGAATCGTTATCCAATGAAACAATTATGCCTTTTATGCATTAGATTACACTACACAAGCTCCTTTAGATGCTGTAGAAATCTTTTTGGCTAATGGCTACATATCTTGAAATTCATGCAATATATTGATGAAAGTATAGATTGAAAAGGCTTAACCCCTATTATACTACATAGCATTCAGTTTCAACATCTGTAGTTTGGAAACTAACTTTGTAATCCAAGTTGGTATCGATATGGAAGATTTTGGTGCCTTTAGATTTGGAATCAAGAACTCAAGTTAAAATACTAGGTTTTACGGTGTTCCTATGTGATCTTCTATCGGAGTAAATTGACAGTTCAATTTATCTTTTGACATTGACAGGTTATATAGGGCCCGGACTGTAGTAAGACTTGCTGCAATGGGCATCCACACGACCAGCAAAGTTGTAATGAGGGCACTATGACTATAATGCTGTATACCAGATAAAAAAAAAGTGTCTGAAGTGTATCAATGCTTGCCGGTTATTGCTTGGTTTGTTTAGTCATCATTATTGCTGTAAAATGTAAATATATTTTCATTGCAATACTCTGTTAATGGGTAAATTGTATTGGTTCACCCCATATTTGCTGCTTATGTAAATATTAACTTTGTTTGGATATTCAAGTGTGCAACATTGACATTATGTTAATGGAAAATTGTATACTTGCAAGCTCCTATTCAAATTAACACCTCCAATGTGAAATTTATGATATTTTCTTTCTTCTTTTTTTTTTTTTTAACTTTAATTATGCTGTTTTATCCAACTATATTTTCTGTTAATCCCTATCTATAGATTATTCAACGCATGCTTTCTGCTAAGTTAGCTTCAACAGTTGAATGATCAGCGAAACAAGAACAAAGGTATGATGCCCTTTGTAGCTATTAAAATCTTATCCCCAATCTATCGAACTCTTTTGAAGGTTTAGCAGAGGGATTCATGGCGATAGAGGCAGAATCTCCAGCCTGCAATCACACATTTGGCCACTTTTCTGACTAGCACAAACACTGATAAATAGAAGAATTAGACCACAAGTCGAGAAAGAAGATATAAATGTTCGAGCATGAATCATCTACCTTTGGTGGTTAAAGTAACGGTTATTTTTAGATGTTACGGGTTCGAAATTATGATATACACCACCAGTGATGTAAGAAGCCTAAAACTCCCACACATCAAAGAGTATCAGTAGAACAGAGAGAGAAAGAACAATGTCTGTTTGCAGCATAAGACATCAAGAGATCATTACTGGCATAAGAAGGGAATATAGTTATACCAAGTTGTTTGAAATTACACCACTCGTAATATTTTTGATGAATAAGAAGGGAATTACATCATCCAGCATGGATTTCAGCACCTTATTCACTTAAACAAATATCTTTTCTAAGTGCAGCATCAAAAAAAATAAAAATAACATTTGATTTCTTCGTGACATGAAAGAATTTCACAATAAGTAGAGAGTGCATGATTGGTAGGAAAACATTTCTTCCCGAGAAGAGGGAAGACTTCATTCTTCCTTCAGGTTCCTCCTTGCTCAACTGCTCATCATTAATGAGAAATTCCTCTAACTTTCGCAACAAGCTGGAACTCATAACATGCATTCTTCCATTCTCAAAACTTGGGTTTGTAAAGAACCCAAACAAACTTAACAAGAATAAGAGAGGAAGAAGACAGATTTAGGGGAGAAGATAAGAGAAAGAGGGAGACTTAAAAATCCATTTCTTCATTCAATCGATAGCTCTCAAAACCCAAAATTTCAGACTTAATAGTCTGTTAAAATCTCAAGCCAAAACACACCATTTAACTAAGAAAATTTAAAATAAAACAGAAATTAAAAACTATCTTGTCCATTTGACTTTCCATTCAATTTTGACCCATTACAATGCTCCCCGCTTGAATTAATCCTTGTCCTCAAGGATTCAAACATGATCTTTTTCCAATGGTTAGACCAAGCATGGTCCCATGCTCTTTTGATCTTGATCAAAACAAAATATCCACGGTAATCCATATTGACAAGAGATAACAAAGCAATGACCATTTTCAAGTTGCAGTAAAATGCAGCAAAGACTGAAAAACAACTCAATTTAACAGCTTTCTTTGTCCAACTACCACATATCCTAGATAAACCAGCTGGAAAAACACAAACAACAGCAACATTTATCACCTCTTTATCATTTGGAACTTCATAGCATGACCCACAAGTAGTAAACAATCTTCTCAGTAACACATTAATAATTGGTAATAGCTGAAGCGAATTCATATCAGCAGTAATCTTTTGCTTCAAGTTATTGACCGAAATTAACTCTTTTTTCTCATTCTCAATGGTCATCTCAACCTTCCCAACCATATCACTTTCTGTATTGGAAGAGTCAACAAAAGGTAGCAGAACTAGCAAGATAAATAATTGACTTTCTAATTCATTTATGGTTTGAGGTGTAGCTTGAATATAAGTAATTAAGAACCAATTCACTTTATAAACAACTAAGTGATGTGATAAATAATTTTTACATGTAAAGAGTCTAACATTATCCTCACCCTCTTGAACAAAACTTAAAAGTTTTCGGTAAGTCTCAATAGGAACTAACAATTCCTTCAAATTAAATGCTTCAAAGAAGAAGAATTGTTGATGGAAAAACTCTGAGTCTAGGTCAAAACAATACATTTTCAACACTGAATCATAAGTATAAACTGCAAGTTCTACCTCACTGTCTGAATTAACAAAAATCTTCAGAACATTGTAACAAAAGGTTACAACCAAATTAATTATTTGGTTCAAAACTTGTCCTATACCCCCTGCATCAAAGGAGATCTTTGTTCTCAAAGATAAAATAAAACACAACTGGTATTCTTTCTTTAAGTGATTAGACCATATATAATCAATTGCTCTCTTTAACCTTTGTCAACAACAACAAATGAACCAACATAACTACTTTCGGGATAACATTTGCAAATGAGTTTCCTTCGGGATCAAATTTTTTTCCAATTAGTTCATAACTTTCCACAACCCAAATCCAATTAAAAATCCTATGCTGAATTGGTTTGCTCTTCATTACCAACATAATATTTTTGTCTTGATCTAGCATACATCCAGTGCACAACAACAATGACAGTCTAGATAAGTTCATGTTCCAATCTCCTAATCTCACATTTAAATCCTTAGTAAACCATTGCTTCACTGAAGCATTACTATGATTCACAACCATATAAGAGGCACTTTGTAACCCCAAAATTTATTTAATTTCTTAGAATAAAAGTTAAGGTTCACATTACTAAAACTTAATTTGCAAGCTAGGTTTTTATTAAAATAAAAGATAAGAACAAATTATTTAAAAATAATTTATTATCTAACATACTGAAAGCTTATCCAAATTAAATAAGGTTAAATCCAACATTAAATAATATAATAGTCCAAAAAATCCAAAATAAAGTTTCGAATCCAAAGTTCATTACAAATAATAAAATATCCAGAAATAATAAAATAGTCTGAATCTATAAAACATACGTAAATAGTCTGAAAGTAGAAATCTCCAAGTAACGAAGTAGCCTAGGTCAAGGACCTGAAACAGGAAGCTGAGAGGGTGTAAGCTAGGGAGCCTAGTGTGTCTCTAGAGTACAGATAAAACAGGATTTTAGAACAGTATATGCAGATGATGCGGTGTATGCATGAAATGTACCCATCTCCGAACACCAACAGAAGAGTAGGTTCCCCTGAACCCCTCTAACTCCATCACACCAGAAAAAGTGGAAACTCAACCCGAAGGTGGAGCCACTGATCAGAAGTGGTATCTCGACCCGAAGGTGGAGCCACTGATCAGAAGTGGTATCTCGACCCGCAGGTGAAGCCACTGAACAGAAGTGATAAATCACTAACTTCCCCGTACACATAATCTACCAGATGTAATGTATATGTATAAACAGTATCAGAATGCATGCATTACAATCTATCAGGAGGCAAGCATATCATGTAGCAGTATCAAGAATGTGATGTCAGGATGATGCATGATCATACGGATTTAACAAAAAACGGAACATACTGAAAAACAGAGTCAATAGAAGAGAACACACCTGAACAAAAGGCTCAACGACGATACTGACGTCGACTGGACTCGGCTCTACCTCTAGAATGAACTGGAGTAGAACCTACGAATAACCATAGTCATTAGACACTCTACCATGCCATTCTACTGATAAGTATACTAAACCGGAATTAACTAAAACTCACGTGCGGGTTTCGGATGTTGTTGGACAGAAGGTCGTCTAGGAGGAGGAGGAGGCAGATGCTCGGGGTCGGAGTCCACGTCACTTGAATCAAACAGGAACTGATTCAGAATCCAAAACAGATAACTTTCAGACAGACAACCGAATGTAAAAGCCCTAAAAAGGACTCTTCGGGTTCGAATTTCGGAAAACGGACAGTGTCATCGGACTCAAGACATCAAAAAACATAAAGTGGGCCCGGGTCAATGCTGATGTCAGCATGATCAACGCTGACGTCAGCAGATGATGTCATCAGGTCAACATTGCCGTCAGCAGATAATATCATCAGGTCAATGCTAACATCAGCAGTGACGTCAGCTAATGACGTCAGTGGGTCACGGGTCGGGTCAAATTTCAGGTCGGACGGGTCGGTCAGGTTGGGTTTCGGGTCGGTCCGGGTCGAACATGGGGTGAGATGAATTTTCCCGAGAAAATCTGAGTTTTCCATATTTTCCCGGGAAAATCTGGAAAAATTCCAGATCTCTCCCAAGCTAGTTCGATTAAAATTTGGTGCCTTCATCTTTTGATAGATTCGATTTATAACCAACAACAACACACCCTAAAACAGATTCGATTCAACAAGATTAAACACTTAAAACCCAGCAATCAGAACAACCGAAACAAAGGAGATGAAGAACTTACCGACCCACACTCGGAGAGAAAGTAATCACGATCACAACGAAGGAAAAAGAAAGAAAAGAACCGAAAAGAGGGAATCGGATTATTATATGAGCAAAAGAAAAATTAAAAAGGGAAGAGAATCCCAAGCCGAATCGTATCAGAACTCAGGGAAGGAAGGTTTCCAAAACTAAAAAGGGGAAAATTGCACAAGAAGGGCTTGGACTCATAAAAGTTCAAAAAGGGACATTCAGTTTCCAGAATTTTCAAAAAGGTCCCTAAATTCAGGAATCAAAATCCCCGAATTTTTAGGGCACAAAATTAGGAATTTTAATTCAAATTGGGAAAAAAACGTTTGGGTGTTACATACTTACTGTTTCAATTAACTCTAGCACTCCAATTGAAACAATATTGCTATTCCAATTACTAATAAAATAATTTTTAATTGGTTCGACAGTACCAACCTTTTGAAAGATGTCACGCAGGGAAAACTTGGAAGCTATTACATTAAAAACTGTTGTTTCCTTCACCATTGAAGGTAGAGCCATTGACAGAGGATGAAATTGTTTAGTAGCTTTATCATTCTCGTGCAAACCTTCCCTTGAATCATCATTCATTGGTACCGGCAGATCCTCAATCAAATTTTCCGAACTTGAAGAATTATCCATAGCCAACGAAAATCTAGAACTTGCCAACATTATTGCTTCACTATTTTTAACATCAATATCTGGAATTTCAATTTTTCTCACAACCATTTTATCAGACACTTCCAGTTCGCTCGATTCTTTCAACCGATATTCAAGCTCAAAATCAATTACCTCTGGTTCATCCCAAAACTGGATGTCAAGCTGACAACAACCGTTATAAATGTTACGGCTTTGAATAGAACGGCTAGCCGCGATAGCCCCATAACCTAGATATTGGATTAGGAATTGAACTCCTAATGACTTTTGAAATGGAACAATTTTTTTCAATGACCCATAAGGTGAAAAAAAACCAGATGTAGCACTTCTTGGGTGATAGAAAAAATCACATTATGGATTGTAACCAGTAACGTCCGATTCGCGAAATACCGATCGATCACTGATTTTAGTTCATCGTGGAACGATACGTAACCTCCATCCATGGCCGGGAACGTGGCTCTAGATACCTTTGTAAAGAACCCAAACGAACTTAACAAGAATAAGAGAGGAAGAAGATAGATTTAGGGGAGAAGAGAAGAGAAAGAGGGAGACTTAGAAATCCATTTCTTCATTCAATCGATACCTCTCAAAACCCAAAATTTCAGACTTAATAGTCTGTTACAATCTCAAGCCAAAACACATCGTTTAACTAAGAAAATTTAAAATAAAACAGAAATTAAAAACTATCTTGTACATTTGACTTTCCATTCAGTTTTTGACCCATTACAGGGTTCAAATCCGATGCTGAATCAAAGATAGAATTACAAGAATTATATCCAGTAGCAATAACCACGACTTGGTTTAGTTGATTAAGAGTCAATATTGGTTTAAAAATGCAAGAACCTAAACAAACACCAACATACAGGTCAATAAAATGAAAAAGACAATGAATCGTTCATCTTGATTTGCTTTCTTCTTTTTTTACAGATAAAAGAGAGATTACATGAGAGAGAAAAAGAGTGAAGAGGAACTCCAGAAAAATGGGTTAGTGTCTAGCAAAATTACCATAAGGTTAACATCATCTGCAACAACAAATGACAATAAATAGTAATGAAATTATCATAAGAAAAGAAAATCCAATAAGGAAATCAATCACAATTATGCGGATATAGAGAACAGTTGGAAGAAAAGGGAACTTGCATAGACCTTAGAAGGAGCTGAAGCCATGGAGGAAGCAGCTTATCCTACTTTTATTTGTTTATTCTTTTGTTGGAGTTAAAAGAACACTTTTTTTCTTACAATCTCATCAACGGCTGTCAAGAATTTGGGATTGCTAAAGCTTCCATTTTGATGTTTATTCACAAAATAAATAAATCTTACATTATTTACTGTATATTCAATCAAAAATATCATTTATACTTGTTACAGAAATAATTCAAGTAGGCATTGAGTCTCTATAGATTGCATCGAGATATTGTTTATCCACAGCTTGATTTGAATTGAAGTTGAAGGATTTAATAGTTGCATATCTTGATTTTTCTCTTCTGATATGTATATTTTGAAACCCAATCTCCAAATTAAACAAGTTTTATTTTTTAAAAAAAACTATCAACCTCTGAGACCGATATTGAAAAAGAGAGAAAACTTACAGGTTTGAAAGTCAAAGGCGAGCGATGACGACGGCGAAATAACAATGTGGCTGTGGCCGGTGTTTGTCAAGACGGAGAGGAGAGGGACTTTGTTTTAGAAATGGTTTTTAGTTTTAGGAAGGGATAAAGCTTGATTTAGTCCCTGAATTTAACTATTTTTTACACATTAGTTAAAAGAAATTTGTATTTATATATTTAATTAATTTAATTTTAATTTAATAAAATAAAATAAAATAATTACTCAATTTGAAGACTTTAAAATAAAAATGCTCAAAACGATTCAAATTTCAAGCATCAAAGTGTAGGCTTCGCAACTGAGTCAAGGAAGGAGGTTGTAACTCATTTACAATATTTTTCTAACAGTTGAAAATTTCCACTAACTTCTTGTACTAAGTATTTGAGGCACTTAACAAATAAAACGACGTAAGAAACTTAATAATTTCTGTGTCTGAGAGATGACAAAATATGTTAAAAAAAACTTCCCAAGTGAGTAGATAGATCTAATGTGAGACTTTCCAAATCATGCCATTTCTGTGTATCATCCATTCTCCAAAAGCCTAAGGACACCCAAATACTAGACTAAATTAGACCTTGTCATCTAACTTATCGTTATTATTTACAAGAGGAAGCAGTTGTTTCATCCTGTTCCTAGGTGTCCGAGGTGTTCTAGGCGTTCCAGGAGGCTGTTGAGAAAGCATATGTCTGACGTACCCGTAAAACGTACACCCCACAAGCGTGATGCCACAGCCAATAGCATTTAGACTCGAAATCGGGTTTTTGAATATCATCCATGAAATCAACACAACAACTGCTACCTGTACAAGGGAAGCATAACAATGATGAATACTGCATTCAAAATAACAGTATGAATCTTTTGTGTATCTAGGCACCGGAAGTCGGCTACAATAGATTACAAAACTTCCAAGATGAATTGGAAAAATACATTCATCTAAACAGTCAAATCTGCGGTAAATTAAACAACTTAAACTTAGAACACCACAATAAATGACAGCGATTACAATAGTAAAACCCGAGTAAGATAATGAGAAGGATCCATCTTGTCTATGTAAATCTCACCTTAAGGTTCCCAGCAACATTAAATGTGACAGCAGTAGTTGAGTGAATCACATAAAATATGGAGAAATTAAGACAGAAAGCCAGCACTCCAGAGCTGAAAATAATGATGAGAGCTGGCCAGGGAGAGGGATGTGTCTGAAACCACTCAATTACTCCATTACCTTCTAGTAACATTGCAGGTACTCCCAAGATCAAGGTTGCAAAAGGTGTCATGTAGTAGACAGTGTTTATACTATAAGAGTATGCACCAAAATATAAAAGTGAAACAAGATCAGAGAAGTTGTGCGTTAATATGTTGGATCATACACTTTGACACAAGTATAGAAGCAAGTAACGCATAATAGCTCTTAAAGATACAAATAAGTGAACTAATAACACAAAGAAAACCCCAAAGCGTTGCCCAAGACAAAGAACAAACTACCTAAAGACCTCTATATAGTATTGCTGGAATTGCATGCATCCACATTGGATATGAATGCAATGAACTCTTAGAAATATTACAACATTAATATAAAAATGATAAGGCCAAAATAGTTGAAGTAATTCATCCTCAGCTTTTATTCTGAAGGAAGGATGCCCTTGTACAGCATGTTGAAATTTGGCTTTATTTAATAATTATTAATTAGGACCAGTCAGTGACACAGAATGTCTACATAATTAGATGACGTTTAAGTTGCAATCCATGCGTGTCAAATACTCAGCTTAGAAAACTTTGTAGAGCACTACTAGCGTTATAAACTAGTGAAAGTAATTGTTATTCACCTGAACATTTCCCGGTTAACAGTTCAATCCATAGAGACAGGGGGTACCTTCCCTAAACGTAAAAATCTAAGCCATTGGAGATCGTGATGGCATAAGTATTAAGTAATGGTAGTTATTCTATATGCTTGCCAAATAGTACAGCAACAAGAGAAAATAGGCATGTCTGCACAAAAATGCAAAGGTTGAACGGCTACAGATATTTACACACAACACTCATAAATCAATGCAAACACTCAGTTAAACCTTAAACCTCATTTTATATTTTAACCTTTTTCCAAAATGTAAAAGATGGGTAAAATAAAAAGAATTATGTTGGTACCTGTCAAATTTGTATCCATGCAGCAGAGATTCTGCTAGGATAGTCTTTGTAGAAGTAGCTAAACACCCAAATAAGGCAGCACAAAACCCGAACATATTAAAACTAAGTTCTGTAATAGATGTGAGCAGAATTCCTCCGACAATAGGAACCAAAGAGGCCCAAATTCGCCACTCAAAGTACTTCCTCCAAACTAGCCACTGTAAAACAACTGCCAGAAAAACACACAAGAATAGATGTGGTGATGATATTCATTCACGAGTTACATCAAGATGCACATAAAAGTGATTTTAGGCTTATAATTTCTAAATCTCACCTGTTGTGGCAGGAGTGAATGACTTTATAGTCTGCATAAATGAAACTGGGATGTAGCGCAAACTGACATTTCCCAGCACTATGTTTACGCAGAATACAAAAGACATGGGAAATATCCTTTTCCAGAGATCTTCGGGATCAACCACTATTAGAGGTTTAAGCTTTAGCACTTTGATTACCATATATGCTCCAATTGATGACGATATGAAGTGAACACATGATACTGAGAGAGGAAACTTGAAATCTAGTTTCTGGAGTTTAAATGAAGAAACAAAGAAAAAAGAAGAGAAAAACAACAACAAAAATGTCATATTCCAGATTTTGAAAAGTGTCAAATCAACCAAATTCAATTTAAGATAACAATAATTTAAAATAATAATAATAAGGTTTTCAATCAACTGAAAAGCAACACAAGGATTCAGTTCCCACCTATTCCAATACCAAAGTAACAGAATATTTTGATACTCAGCATTATATCAGGGAAGCACCAGAGCTGGAAGGTGTTTTTAAGAACCAAGAATGTTTCCAAGATTCCATTAAACCGGGCAAAATTTACATTTTACAATAACGCTTTAAGGTGGAAACTGTACTTGTCAAGCCAAAAATTTCAACGTAAGCATTTGATCCCACGGCGTGCTAGACAGTCATCCTTAATCATTTCCCTCTCATCCACATTTACCATATAAACAAACATTACAATACCAATATACGAGAAACCATACCCATATTCAAGATATATTTATTACAGCCATAGATCTGTTGATTATAAGCCTAGACAAAGCTTATAATGCCATCCACATTCCACAATCATATAAAATGAACAAACTTAACAGCCATGCAACGATTCCAGTATATTTTATATAATATGCATAATTTAAGTCTATACTCGGGTCTCAGGCTGTTACTCTAAATTTTGAAACTAAATTAAATACTAAAAAGTAAAAACCGATAAGGACCTTAGACTGTTGATATGCTTCATAGCTTGCAAGCTAAACTGTATCAGTTAAACCTTGCAACATCTTTAAATTACAACTTTGTAATATATATTGCTTCATAAATTATGAAGCTTAGTGATAGCCTCACAGGAGAACTTCAGTTTTCAGTTTATAATTCCGAAGAAGGAAAGGTTCTAGTGTTTTACTCTAGCAATAATTAACAGGAATCAATCAAGAAAAAACAGCAAAAAATTATCTGCAATGGCAGAAAACAGAAGGCATCAAAAGGCAACAGCTTATATAACACAACAAAAGAGAATTAGGCATACATTAAATAACTAGATGGAATATACGAAATTCGAAACAAACCTGGAAGATCCATTTGTTCATGATAATGACGGTGACATTAAAACCCCACCACTGAACAATTGCGAGAAGAGATCTGAAAACACTCCACTGACACAACCTCCCGTCCTCCATTTCTATCCACTCCCCGCTCTTTCCCTCTCAACGAAAAACACACGATTCCCACGAAAACCCAGATCGCAGAATTCAAAACCAATGGCCGAAAAACATTAAATTAAAAGTTAAAACAACCAAACAAAAAGCAATAACCCCCTTCAAATTTTCATTTTCCAGAGCATTGAAAAGGCAGCTAAGGTGCAAATAAAGAAATATAGAGAGGGCACAAAAAAGAGAAACTTAACGAAAATGTGAGAGAGGGTGTAACGGTGGAAGCAGCCCTGCTTCCCTTGTGATTTACCCCCTCTCCCTCGTTTCTCTCCCTCGTATATGAGGGGTTGGATTTCAATTTTCGCCATTGAAACTATTTTTGTTTTAGAATTTTATTTTTAAATTAAAATATACTTTTACTACTTTTGGAATTTAATTTTTTTAAAAATTTTTAATTCTCAATCTTCTTAAATTTAATATTTCAGAGTTTAAATATGGAGTAAAGATAAATTTAAATTTTTTTTTATGTAAAAAAAAAATGCAACTACGAGCCTCGTTAAAAACCTCCCTAAACCTAATTGGAGGAAAAGAGTACTTATAGCGGCATTAAACAAATTTAAACAAAACTTAAACCCCTAAAACATCAAGCCAAATTTATGGACTTGTCCCGATCAAGTAAAATCCGAATTGCATTAGGTGGTTCCAAGAACACTCGCACTAAATCCTCAGTATTTCGCATGATCTTAGCCAACAGATCTGCTACTCCATTAGCCTCTCTTCCCGCATGCACAATCCTAATGTCCCATGCACGTACAATCAGCTCACTAATCAGAAGAACAAGATTGTGATAGGCGATGTCAACCAACAACCCTTGTATCAAAGCCATGGCTGTAGTGCTATCAAGTTCAAGCACCACCTTACGGTACCCTAATTCCCAGGCTAATGTTAAACCGTCAAAAGCAGCCCACAATTCCGCGTAGATCACCGAGCAACGGCCAATGCGTCGCCCAATACCATGAATCCACTCATCGTCGACGTCCCGGATGATTCCTCCAGCGGTTGCAACCAAAGGATTTCCTCTCACTGCTCCATCTGTATTAACTTTAACTCATCCTTCATCCGGTCGGCACCATTGTTTACACAACCCTCTTCGCTGCTGTTGTTTGCGAATTTCCATAACAACCACAATTTCCTTTACATACGCCACACAGTAATCCACAATGTTACCAACTAATTCTCTTCTACTATCAAACACAAAAACACATCGTCTCTTCCAAAGGATCCAACAAGTTGTTGCAAACAAAATCGTCCATCAATTACTATTACTCTTCAAGTTGGCTTGTAACCAATCGTGATTACTTCCGTTAAAGAAGCTACGCCATAGGTTTTGCGGCACCAGCTTAGCCCAAACCTGCCTCGCCCGACTACACGTTCTCAACACATGGTTTATATCCTCATCTTCTACACCGCACACAGGGCATAGGCTGCTGTTACCAAAATGTCGACAGGTTCTTTCCTTGTTCGTTATCAACCTATCATTGTTTAACAACCATAAAAAAGTTCTGATCCGTTATGGAACCGGAAGACGCCAAATGAACTTCCATGAATCCTCCTCAAGGAGCACCTCTGGCCCCAAAGTACGATAGGCTGATGCGGTTGAGAATATACGCATTTCAGTCCATCTCCAAACTAGCGAGTCATTCCCAAATCCAGCATGTGGCGGAATAACGCTTGCCAGTTGATCCAAGGACTCGCGAGGCAATGCCAACGCAAGCTTGCTCCAATCTTAAGCCCCTGTTACCGTTAGCATGCTAGCAACACTCAGGTGAAGAGGATCACCGGGTAGAAGGTATTTTGTCACTAAAGGCTCTCTTCTATTTAACCACACGTCCCACCAAAAATCGACTTTCCACCCATTATGAACTTGCCAACACATGCTTTATTGTTTCCCAACAATCGCTCACACCTTGCCAAAGCCTCGAGGAGTTTCGTCAATAAATTTCACTAGGCAATTCTCCAATCCATTTATATTTATCCCTTAGTACCTGGACCTATAGCTTGTCCTTACTACAAACCAAGTGATATCCTACCTTTATAAGGAAAGCATAATTTTGGTTCTGCACATCACGAAAACCTAAACCTCCCATATTTGATGGCTTTTTTACAATATCTCATTTTACAAGGTTGATAGCATTATGGTCTGGTGTTATACCCCAAACAAAATGACGAATACGTTTCTCAATTTCATCACAAATACCTTTAGGAAGCCAGGTAGTTTGCATTGTATAAATTGGTATAGCCTGTAACACAGCCTTCGCTAGAGTAATTCTTCCGGCTAATGCCAATGATTTTGCTTTCCAACCCGATAAGCGTTGATTAATCTTCTTTATCAGATATTGGTAAGTGGCCCGTGTAACACGCTTATGTAGAAGCGGCACACCCAAGTACTTCCCCATATCATCCACTATCTCAAACCCAAAATGGTTTGCTATGCTTTATTTTTGCTCTAAGCTGCAATTATTAGAAAAGAATATTTGGGTTTTAGAAACACTAACTCGGTATCCTAACGATATACAAAAATCCTAGAGGACTTCCTGAACAATTTTAGCTTGCTTCAACGACGCCTCCGTAAATAATACCAGATCATCTGCGAAAAATAGGTGCGACAAGCCCGGGCCACCACGAGAAAGCTGAATCTGCTTCCATTGTCCATCAAGGATTCGCCAATCAACCGCCTTCGCTAACTGCTCCATACAAATGACAAATAAATAAGGTGAAAGCGGATCCCCCTGTCTCACCCCGCGGGAAGGCTGAAAAGAATCTGTCATCTCTCTATTCCAGATAATTCTTGTAGTAACCGAAGTTATACATTTTAAAATCTACCAAATAAAACGGTCAGGAAGCCCTAACCCATAAAGAGAGCTTTCTATAAAATCCCAACTTAATCTATCATAGGCTTTTTCCAAATCAACCTTAATCGCCATCCAAGGTTTAGAGTCTTTCTTCTTTCCCATTGTATGAATTACCTCTTGAGCTAGAATAATATTATCCGTGATATGACGTCCTAGTACAAAACTTGACTGAGTTGAAGATATCCAGTTCGGTAACAGAGGCTTAAGTCTATTAACCAGAATCTTAGTAATAACTTTATACAATATCGTGCATAAGCTGATAGGTCTAAATTGTTTAATACTCTCTGGTTTAGCAACTTTGGGAATTAATACAAGTAAGGTTTGGTTAGTGATGTCGCCTAGATTTCCAGTCGCAAAGAACTCTCGAACAAAAGACACCACCGACTGCCCTACAACATCTCAATTCCTCTGAAAACCCCCCCATAAAAGCCATCAATACCTGGTGCTTTATGCGGATTCATCGAAAATATAACTGCACGGGCTTCAGCTGACGATACATCCCGTAACAATAGCCTTTGCTGGCTCTCGGACACCTGTGAATGTCCACTCAAATCATTACGGTCCAAATTGACAACCGGTTTGGTAGTGTAAACCTTTGAGAAAAAATCGATAGCATGATCCTTTAAAACAGTTGCCTCCGAGCACCAACTTCCATCATCTAGGCGAAGCATGCGAATAGTATTGTGCCTCCTCCGATTAAGAGTGGTGGAGTGGAAAAATTTTGTATTATGATCACCTTGGTCAAGCCATTTACTCCAAGACTTTTGAAACCATAAGCTTTCCTCCTGCTCAAGGACAACATTCAACTCAGATTTCAGTTTGATCTCTAAGTCTAAGAGAAACGGATTATGCCTTCTATCAATAGCTCTCTCAATTCCCCGATTCGGGCAAGAAGTCGCCTCTTTTTTTCCCAATATGGCCAAACACATCCTTATTCCATTGACGACTTTTTTCCTGAAATGAAAAAAGGCTATCAAATACATTTATATTGCTATCCCAGCTCTCATGTAATAATCGCTTAAAATCTGGGTGATCATTCCATGCTGACACAAACCGGAAAGGCCGTTGACCATTTCGATTCCTATCCGCCTTAGTCACCAATAAAATTGGACGATGATCTGACCCCATCAAAGGTAGATACAGGAAATTTGAAGACGCAAAAAAATCATACCACTTTGCATTATAGAGGAAGCGGTCAAGCCTTTGACTCAAGTTACTCCTCTGCCAAGTAAAGCGTGGACCACTGAAACCTATGTCAATAATCCTCGTTCGGAAGATAAACTCACTAAACTGCGCGCAAGTCCCCACTCTCCGAGTCGATCCACCTGACCGCTCATCAGAACTTACTATAGCATTAAAGTCTCCACCAAGCAGTCACGACATTCCAGGCCCTAGATCCAGGACCTCAAGTTGATCCCAAAGGAATCGACGTTTACCCCACTCTGGGCTTGCATACACAAATGTAGCATGGAATTGTACATTTAATCTAGAATCCACACAAATTCCATGTACAAACTGGTTTGAAATAGTAAGAACATCAAACATAATCCCCTCTTTCCAAAGGACCCATATGCCTCCTGAAAAACCATTTGCTTCTACTCTGTATGAATAATCAAACCCCGAGCGACGAATGAAACTATCCGCTCCATCCCCACTTATTCGAGGATCAAAGATTGTAATCATATCCGGTAACTGCACACTAACCAATAATCTAAAATAGCGATTAAAGTCAAGGCCAAGAGTGCCTTGAGTATTCCAACACATGATTTTAATCATTAAAATAAGCATAAAAAAGCCCAAACTCACTGATTCCCCGCTTGCATCGTTCCCTCAAATGACTCGTTCATAGTCAATCGAATTTCACCCTTCTTAGCTGTCTCTGAACCCCTTGACCTAACGGAAAGATCCAGACTTGCTTGCTTTGTAGATAGTTTATTTGAGACTGTATTTATCCATTGCGTAACTTCCATCGCTTGGTGTTTCCCATCAATCTTTTTCGCCTTTCCGTTCTTGCGAACCAAAGGACTTAGAATAGTGCCATTACGAGCATATGTCTTGCTTATTTTACGAATCAAACCTAACGCTAGTTTTCCATTATTATCTTTTAAGACTCGTTTCTGATTTTCATCCGCAATACGAATAACCGTATGTTTTTCCGTAGGCAACTTAGAAGGAACAATCTGCATCGTGCTTTGTGTCTCATTACCAATACTGGTGACCTGCAAACTCTTAACCTATTCCTGCTCATTACATGCCTTAGAAGTGTCAATCACTGCTTTTGTGATCATCTCATCCGTATTCATTTACGACCTAGTAGCTTCTATAAGAGGAACAACATTAGATGGTCTTTCTATGTCCGTGATGATTTGAACCTGTTGTGCGCCCTTATTCACAGATGGCTCATGAACCACCAAAACCTCTTTACCTTTCATTACCCTCTTTGAACTAGGACCATGATCGACCCTAGGAATCGGGGCCTGGCCGATCCCTTGCGTCGGAGTTTGCTCTTCCACCGTCATATTATCTATTCCAACATTCAACATAGCAAACCGCGAACCCGTCGACTTAGCAACCCTCGAATTAGAAGAGTTTTGTCCCTTAGCAATTTGTTGGGTTCCCCGTCATCGTTTCTCCACGTGCATCCACGGCCCATACATCTCAGCAGCTTTTGGTGTTGGTTCCATAATTTTGGGTTGTGCCTCCTGCTTCTGCACTTCCGCACATAATTCCTTAGTATGTCCGTACTTCCCACATCCAAAACAAATCAACAG
The DNA here is from genome assembly GCA_035048815.1 of Abelmoschus esculentus. Classification (NCBI taxonomy): domain Eukaryota; kingdom Viridiplantae; phylum Streptophyta; class Magnoliopsida; order Malvales; family Malvaceae; genus Abelmoschus; species Abelmoschus esculentus. The sequence continues at coordinate 5,000,810 of JAUCBN010000013.1, read as the reverse complement.
AAAACCTTCATATTCTATCCGTTGGAACCTACCATCAATTATCATACCAGGTAGTAGTGGCTGGTTTAGCCTCACCATAACCGCAAGTCGTGTAAACCTCCCTCGACGACCCTCCATCGTGTTAAAATCAACTCGAATAACCTCTCCAACTAGTCCTACAATTGCATTAAACAAATGTTTCGAATAATAGCGATAGGGTAATCCAGGCAGTCTTACCCATGCCAAAATTTGTTTAGGATGATCTTCAGCTGTCGAAAACTCCCTCGACCAAGGCTGGACAGTCAAGTAGCTTCCGTAAATCATCCATGAGCCACCAGAAATTACCTTGTCATAGTCTGTATCAAGACTAAACTTGGTCAAGTAATAATCGTTATCCAGATCAATGATCGAGAAATCTCTCATCGGATTCCATATTGTCTGTATTCTATTCTTCAAAGCCCTGAGTCCAATTGAGTGCCCCAAGAGTCTTACTATCATCGCCTTTGCCAACTTTGCATCAATCTGCTTATGAACCCTATCAGAAGATCGAATCTCAAGAACTGGACCATCTCTGCTAATAATAATATCGTCATTGGCTAATTCCACTTCCAACGAATTTAGAAAATTATCCTCCTTATTACTTTCAGCGGAGCGCATCGCTGCATCTCGAAAAGAAACTCTCTTCCCAATATCGATAGGTTCTTGTCCACTTTTCAGCCCAAACGCCACCACTGACGGTAACATGATATCACCGTCTCTAGACGATAACCCTATTGTTTTTTCCATGTCAGCCCCACTATCAAGATCCATATGCGCTAAATCTCTTCCTTGGTGAACTGCCATCTCTAACCCAAGATCATTCATCGTATCCGAAACCCCATTATCAGACATAAATAAATTTCGTCGTCTTGGCCGCTGTTGTGGAAATATACTGCCGCGACTCCGGTACTCTGGTGAAATATGCGGCGATCTTTGGAGAGGAAGGTGCGACTGCTTCTTGAATTGTTTATGTAAGATAATTTTAACCTTTAACGTTTATAATTTTTATTATTTTGGTCTTTATTTTTTATTGGAATAAATTTAACCCTTAATTTATGTATTTTTTATAAGTATCTTATTTTTTAATTAATATAATAATTAAATCGTTAAAAATTTAACGATATTGACATGTCATATATATGTGATAATATATTTTAAATAATATGACATCTAATCTTATTTGATATATATGTAATATGTCATTGTCGCTAAATTTTTACGATAATGATAAATATATACATTTAAAATATAATTTTATTCTAACAGAAAATATAAAATAATTAAAATTTAAATAAAATATTAAAAATTAATTAAATTTAAAATAAAAGGTTAGTAAGTTTTCTTAGATCTTAAATATATATATATGATATATCATTATCGTTAAATTTTTAACTATCTAATCGTCGTACTAGTTAAAAAATAAGATATTTATGAAAGAAATATAGATTAAAGATTAAATTTATCTTAAAAAATAAGACCCAAATAATAAAAATTATAAACATTAAGGATTAAAAATATATTTATGCCTTTAATTACGAAGGTTGAACATATATATTGAAATGATATTAGATTCACGAAATTAAAATCAGAAGGATTAGGTTTTAAATATAAGAAGAGTACATGGATCTTAAGTATATTTTAACCTTTTTGCTTTATTTTTGGACTAGGGTCCACATAAAAAATATTCCTAATAAAATGGGCTTATCAGAGCCGTTCACTCGATGTGCTTTTCATTTGATTTACTGCGTTGACTTTAATCTCTACCGTCCTATTTTATCTAATCCTATAACTGACCTCAGTCGAGAAAAACCTCGTGCTATGAAACTATTCTTTTCTCCTCTTGGTGGAGCTTGCACAATTGCAGTAAGAAAGTGGGAGATAGTTAATTCCGGCCAAACTTTTTGTTGAAATATTTATTTTGTATTAAATAATGTGTTAGCTACTTAGTTTAATATAGTTGTAGGCCGATAGCCAAACGGACCGACTGTTAACTGTATTAATTACTTAAGTTTAATTAGTTAAACATATATGGTACCTTGTTAAAAAACTCGTTTTAAAGGGCGTTGATTAAACAAATTAAGTTTAGGGGAGTGATTATTTTTTTATTGTAGAAAATAATACCAAACCACTGATTTTGTTATTCATTTGGAAAAGGATGGAATTTTTACAGGTAATGCTGCTGAAACATTCCAGGAACTGGAAGTGTTGTTCAGGAAAAACATCACAGGGTAGCTCGGTGGGAGACCGAAGCCTGTGTAAGGCTTCATCTGGTTTGCCCATTTCTAAAGGAGAAAAGGACAGTCTTTACCGGGCCTTTTGTCACTGGACCAGGTTCCTTGTCCCATGATGTTCCAATTTCAAGAAAGAATTTGATTTGATTGCTAATTGAATCAATACAAATACAAGAAGGATGGACCATGAAAGGGGAACACACTCTTACTTTATTTTGACTCTTGTCTGTCAATGTTTTGTGGGAGTAGGTTAAAAGAGGGAGTTATCATTGTGTAATAATGAAGAACATGTCTTGCTTAATTGGGGAGGAAATAGAAGGATGGATGAAGCAAAGCTTAATTTATATAATTTAGTATTATCAAAGAAAATGAATAAAAAAGTCTAACAATTTAAATAATTTTAATTTAGTATTATCAAAGTTCTAACAATTTATATAATTTAATATCATATAAAATATTATCTGGTTAATTAATTGATCTAGTAAGATAAAACACTAAATCCCTCAAGTAATATCGTAGAATTAAATCATCACATAATAAATAGAGCAAATTAAGCAAGTCTCCAATGAAAAGTGTAAGGAAAAAATGATAACCCTCTAATTTTTATTTATCTAAAAGAGTTAGTTTACACAATCTGTAATTTAAGTTATATTTTGGTATACTGAGCCATTTACAATTCAAATCATTGAACTTCCTCAACTTTCGTATAGGTCACAAACCTTTGATTTAATCAGATTAAATCGTTGAACTTTTATTATTAATAAATTAAATCATTCACACTAACACCGTTAACTATTTTAACGGAAAAGCTGACTCACTAATCCTACTAGACTTTTTTTCCATGTCAACAAATCCTACTAGAATTTTTTTTCTATGTCAACAAATTAATTTTAATTAAAATTAAAGAAAAACATTTAATTTTTTTACGTTAAGTTAAATTAGTAAAAAAGTTAAATTCAATCAAATATATTTTAATTAATTTTTATTATCTTCTATATCTTATTCTCCACGGTTTCTCTACCGCCGTCAAAGAAAAACTTCGAAAAATTTCACAAAGTGTTTACTGATCTTGAAGATTTGAGAACACCCAGGTTTGAATATTTTCTTTTATACAACTTTGAATTCTAATCGATCATAATTTAGTTTTGTTATAAATTAAAGAAAACAATAGTAGTTGGGTTTTATCTGATCGAGTTTTTAGTGGGATAAATTTTGTTTATTTGGTAAGAACCCTAAGATTCATGATCCTTTTCCTTTTCTTCAAGCATTTTGTATTCGTTTAGATTTTTTTTCTAGCGTTGTATAAGAGTGATTGAATGCACGGTTAGGTTTTTGACTGCTGCGGAAAAGATTGAAGTTAAAGTGTTGGATTTGACTAAGTTAATTCTCAAGGCTCTGTCTCTTTTGGGTCGGGATCTCCGTGAAGCTCATCTACAACTGCTTCTAGGGGGCGGTGCATATAGGTCAAGCAGTGATCTTCACTCATTTTGAATTTCCCTGCATCTGAAACCGAAGAATTATTTGGTTGAGTTTAATGAGTTTTCTTTATGATTTTTCTATCTTTATTGTTAGTATTTATTAATTTTTTACTTGTTTGATGAATGATAACGGTGCACTCTAAAAATCTTTAAATAGAATTGTTGTATGTTGAACTGATATTCAATAATGATTCTTAAATTTGAATTTGATTTTATATCTTGCAGGTTAGATGCTTTGAGAGAGATTGATAAAAATAATGGAACCAAAAATAAGAAAATCGATTGAATTGATGCCTGCATACTGTAAGTCTATAATATTTTATAGTTCACTTTTAGTTTTTTCTTGCTTGTGTTAGTAGAGAAATTTATTAAAAATTTAACTGGTAAATAATTATTTTGTTATTTTCAGCGCAACATACAAGTTATTTTACAATGAAAATTCATCACAAGGGAAGTCTATGTTTCATTGATGGGGAAAATAAGTATTTTGATGGTAAAATAGATTATTTTGATTGGTGTAACTGTATATCACTGGGATATTTGAATGATTGTGCACAACTGTTGGATTATAATGAGTTTATAACTTATCATTGGAGGATACCGGGAAATGACTTAAATGATGGATTATTTAAGATAGAGAATGATGATGACGCTACAATAATTTCTCTTTATATACCGGACAGTCGAGTAGTTAAAATTTATTTTAAGCATAATTCAGAATTGGAGTTGGCTCAAAATATGAAAAATAGCGAGGATAGTTACTTTATTGATAGTGAATATGATTTAGATGATGGTGATGATGGATTAATTGAGGTCGAAGTTAGTAGTAAGATAGATATGGCATCAATCCAAGAATCGAAAGAGAACAGTAAACGGAAAAAAAAGCTGATTGAGACAAAATCAACAAGACAATCACATGATTCATTGGATAATAAGCTAGCTTCTAAATTTGATTACTTTTCGAATGTTTCTGATCAATTGAATTTAGAATATGCTTTTAGTGATAATGATTTCACAAAAAATAGAAGACATCCTAAATTTGATGTGAGCAAAGATATGAAGAATCCTGAATTTGTTGTTGGAATGATATTTAAAGATTTTGAGAAATTCAAAAGTGTTTGTCGACAATATTCATTAGTTAATCAGTTGGGAATTAATTTTAAGCATAATGATAAAGATAAGGTGGATGTAAGGTGCAAAGAAGGTTGTCCTTTTCGTATATGGGTTTCAAGAATGCTAGATAAAATGACAGTTCAAATCAAAAACATTGTAAATGAGCACAGTTGTAGTAAAGTTTTTGAGAATAAATTTGCATCTGTTGAATTGTTAGCTTATAAATTTTTGGATGCTTCCCGAGATGATCCTAATATGAAAGTACACACTTTTTTAGCCAAAGTTAGAAAGGAAATGAAGCTTGAAATAAAGTGGATGAAGGGTTACCGAACTAAAGTGAAAGCCTTGGAAATTCTTAGGGGGAATGACGAAGATCAATACTCTAAGCTACCAAACTTTTGTGGAGAGATAAGAAAAAGAAATCTCGGATCAAGTACTATTTTGCATTTAGAAAAATCATTGTTTCAAAAAGTTTACATATGCATCAAGGAATTAAAGGATGGGTTCTTATCTGGTTGTAGATCAATTATTTCAGTAGACGGATATTGGTTAAAGGGTAAATATGGTGGACATTTATTGACAGCGGTTGGTATAGATGCTAATGACTGTATATATCCTATAGCTTATGCGGTGGTTGACAAGGAGAATTGTAACAACTAGGGTTGATTTTTAAATCTGTTAGCCAATGATTTAAGTATTGAAAACTCTCATGCTTGGACATTTATGTCGGATAGACAAAAAGTTAGCAACAATTTTAATTATTTTCTTTTTTTTATTATTTAATTATCAATGGATTAATATGTTTGTTTTATTTGTAGGGTCTTATATCTATTATGCAGTCTTTATTTCCAGGTTCTGAGCATCGTTTTTGTGTGCGACATATGTATCAAAATTTTATCATGAATAGTGAACATAGAGGAAAAGCTCTTAAAGACTATTTATGGGCAGCAACACGAGCTACTTATCCGGTGAGTTTAATTATTGGATGAACAAAATTGAGAAGACATGTGATAGCGCTTACAAGTGGTTGAAAAAAACAACAACATAAGAATGATCTAGATCACATTTTAGGACTTTTTCTAAATGTGATATGCTTTTGAATAACCTATGCGAGAGTTTCAACAACTCAATTGTAGATGTGAGGGACAAGCCAATCCTTACAATGCTTGAAGCAATCAATTCAAAGTTAATGAGAAGAATTTGCAAGTAAAGAGATGTAATGAAGAGTTACATTGGGCCAATTTGTCCTAAGATACAGAAGAAACTTGATAAGTTGAAGATTGAATCTTTTAATTGCATACCAGATTGGTCAGGAGGTTCTACTTTTCAAGTTAGATGTCCATCAACTCAATTTATAGTTGATTTGAATGAGAAGACATGTTCTTGTAGAAGATGGCAATTAAGTGGGTTACCTTGTTCACATGCAATTTCTTGTATATTCAATCGAAGAGGGCATCTGGAAGATTATATGGATGATTGTTACAAGGTTACGATATTTTTGAAAATCTATGATCATACTGTTAATCCAATTGCTGGTGAAGATCAATGGGATTTTGTTCAACATGGAGATGCGATTATTCCACCTGAATTGCCGAAGTTTAAAAGATAAAAATATCAAACAAAAAGAAAAAGAGATATTGTTGAAATACATAAAGAGAAGGAAAAGAAAATTAACATGTCCAAAGTTATCTAGAAAAGGGCTCAAAATGACTTGCAGTATATGTGGACAACAAGGACACAACAAGCGTTTTCATGGTGTTAAAATTAATTCACAGGTATATTTGTAAATTATTTGAATAATTATATGTGAATATTTATTAATATTTTTTATTACAGGAAAGTGCAGAAATAAACTCAATCGAACCACTCGAAGATTCACAACAAAATTTTATTGGAGATATTTGATCAGCAATATAAATTTATATATTATAGAGTTAATTATTTTATATTGATTTTTTATGGGTGTACATTTTACATCTTATAGATTCTTTGATATTATATATTTTATTTTTTATATTTAATATTTATTTTTTGAATTTATTTAAATTTTTTTGCTGCAATATTTTCTCGATATGTGTCTTATATTTGAATTGACTTAATTTTTTTTAGATATGTCCTAAACATCTATACCAAAATACAACATCAACTAACAATTAATGATGTATAAAAAATTATTAAATTTGATTCGACTCGACTTGATTTTAGTCTAACATAAATATTTGGAGAGTTTTTTGTTAAATTTGATTCGATTCGACTTGATTATATTCTAACATTATTGTCCCCAGTTCACTCCTTTGTTTTATTGCCCAGATTCCTTTTAGACCTCTCGTGCATGCTACGCAAAATGTAGGACTGGTAGGTGAAGCTGAAATCACATGCTTTAACCCAACTTCACAACCAATTTATTACGAAATGTTGTGTATAAGTTTGAAAGCCAAGGTTTTGTTCATGGTGTGCCAGTCCTCTTAGTTTCTCTGCATTCAATGTTTCATCATGCCATCACTCGACACTTTCTTCCTTCTAAATCTTGTAGCTGCAGCTTTTTTCTTTTTCGTCACACGTTATTTCATCCGTTCGTTACTCGGAAAAACAAGCCCAATACTTCCTCCTACTCCGAGAGGTTGACTTGTTGGGGCCCTTCCACTTTTAGGTTCCATGCCTCAAGTCACACTACCCAAATTAGCCAAAAAATATAGACATGTAATGTAAAGCAAGGATCAAGACGAAGACATGCAACATGATGGTGGCGTCAACCCCGGATGCCGCTTGAGCTTTTCTTAAGACCCTCGACTTAAATTTCTCTAATCGACATATAGTTAACCTAAGAACTTTAACAACAATCCATCTTCAAGACCTTTTAACACAACTAAAATATAGTAATCAAGTATGGATTCGACATTCGGATCATTAAAATCCTACCCAGAAATGCATCATCCTCACCAACATTTTTCGATGACTGCATTTGACTTACTAGTTTTGTTCATTATCTAGAAGAGTTGACAACACCAGATCTTGGACGAAATTAGTTCTCCCTCTAGCTTGCTGATCCTTTTTCCGCGCTCCTCGTTACTCAAAGATGGATCGAAACTGCTTGACATAAACAAAACAAAATTTCATTTACCTTACAAGGAAAAAACAGAGTTTAATATTATATATGTTAAGTTCAAGGTAGTCTACAGCTCAAACAACAGTAAAAGTTTACACCAAAGCTTCATCAGACATAATTTTTGTTAGGTAAAAGGTGTCTGCTTCGGTTTGGTTCATTATTAGAAATTTAGAGTTAATGTTAAGTGACAAACCGAAGTATGTATACAAATGAGTTGGTGTAACATTATTGAATAGGTTTTACCAGAGAAAATATGTAATCATCACCTCAATTTCCTCATATGAGTTGGTGTGATATTTTTAGCAGCAATGTCTTTAATGCTATTTACAACAGATTTAGTAAGCTCTTCGTTTTCAGATGTAGAAAAATTCAAAATGAGTAAAGAAAGGAGCCGATCGGTAGCTGCATTGGACACGTTAGTACTGGCACTGCTTGACCTATATGCACCGCCCCTAGAAGCAGTTGTAGATGAGCTTCACGGAGATCCCGACCCAAGAGAGACAGAGCCTTGAGAATTAACTTAGTCAAATCCAACACTTTAACTTCAATCTTTTCCGCAGCAGTCGAAAACCTAACCGTGCATTCAATCACTCTTATACAACGCTAGAAAAAAAAATTAAACGAATAAAAAATGCTTGAAGAAAAGGAAAAGGATCATGAATCTTAGGGTTCTTACCAAATAAACAAAATTTATCCCACTAAAAACTCGATCAGATAAAACCCAACTACTATTGTTTTCTTTAATTTATAACAAAACTAAATTATGATCGATTAGAATTCAAAATTGTATAAAAGAAAATATTCAAACCTGGGTGTTCTCAAATCTTCAAGATCAGTAAACACTTTGTGAAGTTTTTCGAAGTTTTTCTTTGACGGCGGTAGAGAAACGGTGAAGAATAAGATACAGAAAATAATAAAAATTAATTAAAATATATTTGATTGAATTTAACTTTTTTACTAATTTAACTTAACGTAAAAAAAATTAAATATTTTTCTTTAATTTTAATTAAAATTAATTTGCTGACATGGAAAAAAAAAGTCTAGTAGGATTACTGAGTCAGCTTTTCCGTTAAAATAGTTAACGGTGTTAGTGTGAATGATTTAATTTGTTAATAATAAAAGTTCAATGATTTAATCTGATTAAATCAAAGGTTTGTGACCTATACGAAAGTTGAGGGTAAGTTCAATGATTTAAATTGTAAATGGCTCTGGTATACTAGCTATATAAAAATAAATGTATATAAACTTAAAATTTAAATCTTAATTTTTATACATCGAATAGATTTTAGATCCTCAATTAAACTCATAAACTTTAAAATTAATGATCTTTACTAGGCTTATATATAAAAACATATTCTAATTTTTTTTTACCAATTTAACAAGCTAAAAACACTAACTCAGCAATTAGACATTGATAAATAAACCTCACTCAGCAAAACAACTTTCTCTCAAGACTCCATAAGAGATTCACAAGTAAACTTAACAAATGTTGCAACTTGAACTCTAATTTTAGATAAAGAATATAAAGGATGAAGGAGAACAAGGAGTGACTTCACCTCATTAAGTTTTCTACAGGAAACTCTTCACCTCATTAAGGTAAAAAGCTAAAGAATTATTAAAGATTAAATTTAAAACCAAAATCAAACTGAATTTCTTTTACCATTTGTCATAAATTTATTTAATATTATATCTTAATATTTGTTATTGTAATATTAAATTCAAAAATCGACTCATAATCGCAACATAGAATGTGTAGAACAGTAACGTTAAACACAGTGATTAAACGATTAGTATTTAATAATTAAAAGTATACTCTAAAACAGATATTAATGTAAATCTATAACCATTATTATAGTTAAATAAAAAAAAATTGGCACATCAAAAGTTTGTTCCATGCTAATGATGATGGAGTTCTTACTTCTTACCCAACCCACGTTGAAACTGCCCATTCTTCTCCCCCATGTGATTCCCACTCAGGGTTTCCCTTTATTTATATTTTTCTTAACCTCTCTTAGACACCTTCAAAGCTCAAAACCAACCTCTTATGTTAATGGGGTTTAATATTGTAGTATATTAGTAATATTTAACGTATCTATTTTAATATATATGAGTTAAAATTCATTTATATTATATAAAAATTATTTTTTTATATAAGTTTAACTGTTAAATATAAATAAATAAATAAATTATTTTATTATTTTTTATTGTTAAACTCAATTATCTGTTTACTTTAGTTTGATGATTAAAAAATTAAAACTTTTAAATTTAATTTATTTAATTATCAATACTAATTAACTCTTTTTTTTCTTGTTAATTAGACCGCCATCCTTTTTATACTGTAAAATAATATGGTCAACGTTTTCAAAAGACTTGGCTTCAAAGTAGTTCAAATTCCTCAGTTGATGGTTACCTACATAATCTTCTGCCCAATGCACACTCTGGTTCAAAACTGGTCTCACATGCTCATCATTGAAAGATTCAACCAGTCGTATATTTATATTATATTAATATATACTTTGTATAATAAGTATATTTAATAATTTATAAATTTTTTAATTCAGTTCATGACATTATTATTATAACATACATTAAAGTTGGATTCATTCAAATATGTTATATTTAATTTCTAGATAAAAAAAATTCGAATCATTTACGCATTAAAAATTCATATATTTTGATAATTCTCTACCTACATTCCCCCGCAATATAAGGTATCAGAACATCAATTCAACTGCTTTTTTGTAGTTTGTCTCGAAATAGTTCTCATTGGCCTCTCTTGTTTTTCCAGTACCAACGCCAGAGTCCATGTTATTACAATGAATGGGAATGAAGACAACTCATGCTGCTGTTTCCATCCTAAGCAAGTGGTGATTGGGGTTTGCCATTTGTGTTTAAACGAGAGGCTTCTGGTCTTAGCTTCAAAGCAAGCACACTCGTCATCGTCTACAAGATCAGGCAGACATAGATTTCTTCCAAAGAAACCCAACATTCGCCTCCCCAAGATCTTTGCTTTAGGCTCCCTTCTCCATCTTCGTCAGCTCAAGCATGGGAAAAAATCTCAAGATTCCGATGACCATGAAGCTTCAACAAGCCAAGAAGGTAATCCAGTTTCAAATCCTTTTAACCTGCTCAGATTATTCTTTCAAAAACTGGGTTTTTTCATATGTCTCTTCATATGCAAAATCATTGTCTGTGTAAATGACAAAAGTGTGGTCATAGTATGGCAGAACTGGGGGAAAATCAAGATTCTTATCCTGTATGAAAATGTGTGTTTTTTATGGGAATATATGTTTGACAAGCTTGAATTCCCTCAATCATTGTTTGGGAAAGTCCATCGAATTCTGCATAATTTATGCCTATTGGATTTAGTTTCTGGCCTGTATCTGCAAAACAGAATACTTCAAAAAGGGACCCCTTTAATGTCATTTCTTGCTAATCATGTCCTCAGCTTATCTAAATTTGGTAAAACATGGCTTTCCTTTACATTCTTTGGTCTCACTATTAAGCACTTTGTCATCTTTTTTCTTGGAAAGTTTGGCTGAGAACCCAGATTTTACTTTTTATGTGCAGACTCCTTTATCTCCATCAAGTTCGAGGAGAATGGCGTTGGTTCATGGGAAAAGGGAAAAGTTTCAAAGGTTTCACTTGCGAATTGCAGCATGTCATGGAACCCCAAGTTGGGCAATAAGAGTGGGATCGAGCATCCTAAGTCAAGTGGGTCGCTCCGGTGGCGAAAGCGGAAGGGTCAGTTGTTTCAGCTCGTGAGGTCGACCGGCAAGGCCAAAGGAGTCAAGGCCATGAAGAAGAGCTGGATAATAAGGACTCTAACAAAGAGGAATTAACTAAGAATAAAATGTATTTCTTTTGTTATAGAGAGTGTTATAGTAAGTAAAGCTTTCCTCTACCATTGCCATTTGACCATTTCGTGTGTGAAAATGATTTTGGGTTTAAAAGTTCATTGGTTTTTTCTTGTATATTATTATTATTATTATTATTATTATTATTATTATTATTATTATTTCTGATAAATAGAACAATTATCGGTATAAGTTTACATTTTTATAATTATTGATATTTAATTTATTGATTAATTAATTTAAATCAAGTAATATATTTATTATGAAAATAAGATATATATTTAAAATTATTTTGTTATTACTTTTAAAAATATTCTTAAAAGTGACGTCAGAAAGTGGTTTTGAAAAATTAATTGTAAAATTTTAATTTGATATTACTATTTAATTAAAATTAAATTATAGTTTATGATTGATTTATTAGTTGTTTAATTTAAATTTAATATTTTAAGAGTTTATTATAGGACTAACTCTTTCAACCCATTTTCTTTCTTTTACGACCTCAAGATCTAAACTCTTGATTTTACTTAAGAGGGACTTAACATTTTATACCACTAAATTAAGAGTAAAAATCAATTGTCCCCCGCTCATGTTTTTTTTTATGATCTATGTTAAAAATTATTAAAATTAAATTATAAATCCTGACTTTAATTTGTATATTCTGAAAATCCTACACCTTAAAAAATATATACTACATCTCTAATATCTTAACTTCTAATCACAAACCCTAAACTTATTAATTTAAAATAAAAACACCAACAAAAATATAATAAACGAACACACAAATAACACCCTAAATCAACTGATACTTAATAAAATCATAATTTCATTAATTCCTCAACAGAAGTGTTGAAATGCTGTGGAGTTCTGGATAGGCGTAATAGGAGCGACCGCACAGAGACCCTTAAAAAGAGAGTCTCAAAATTTAATAAACTACATTCATTAATTGATATTAATTTCGAAATTTATTGTAAAAATTTTATAATTACTCTTAAAAATGAGTTATAATTGTTAAAACGTTATAATTATGTTTTAAATGTGACATTTGATTATAAAATCTTATTGATTATTTGTATTACTTTTGTTTCTATAGATATAACGAGGTTCTAGATAGACGTAATACAAATAATTGAATAGGGACTCCAAAAATGAACAATTACATTTAAAAACTATATTTTTAGAACCAATAAAAGTTATAGACAATTATTTTTAAAGATTATATTTTAATAAATCATATAAAGACCCTAAAATTTTTGAACCGTCCCGTTAAAATGCAGTAGTTTTGTCCGTAAGCCTTTTTCCCTTTTAATAGTTCCAACCAATGCTCGAATTTACAAATTTTTTGTCCCAAAACCGAGACAGATCATGTGGGAAATTGGGTACAGTAATTGAGTGGACCCTCAAAATCTAGCCCTCCACTGGAACCCAAGTACAAAACTTGGTAACAACAATAAAAGAGATGCAACTTTCGTTTCTTTGGTTGTAAGATCAAGAAGGGATCTTTCCTTCTCTCTCTTCAAAGTCAAACAAACTTTAAAAAGGCACGTGGTTTTGTCACTCCCCCTCATAAAGACACAAATTTCGAACCAATGTAGTCGAAGTGCTCGTAAACACATTCAAGACTTTAGACAACTGCTGGCCTGGGTAGGCCTCTTACCGAAACATACTTTCGATGCTCCACATTACGACACCTTTGTCTAGTAAATATCAAAATTGTAATATGATATCTAATAAATTTATGATTGGACGTAATTTAATTTTTAAGATTTATATTTAATTTGGGATTAAGATGTTTTTTAGTATAAAAAGGAACAGGTACATGATTTTGTTTAAGTACGCTTCTAGTCCTTGTATTCTTCACACGTTTAAAGTTAAATTCCTCTACGGTCTACGCCTTTGATTAATTGGATTATGTGGCATTTAAAAAATGCTCACGTGACTAATGTAAAATCATATGAAATCACGGAAGCAAAAAAAACAAACATGATTTCCATTTTGTTTGTCAGTAATAGTATTAAAGAACTTTATAAATTATAATATCTTAGAATCAAAATCAAAATTCTTACGATTCTTTGTTTAATATCGTTGTTTGTTTATTTGATCTTTCATGCATGTAACATTGGATTTTATGGCGTTGTCCGTGGTTGTGTTGTGTAGCTGTGGAACATTAGGGCAGGTGTTGTGTGGTTCCCTCCTCGTCCAGTTTGTGTCAAGTTTAATGTCGATGAATCGGCTCGCAGCAAACTAGACTTGGCTGATTTTGGTGCCGTTCTTTGCGATGATTCGGGTAACAAAATTAGCTCTTTGCTCAGGACATCTTGGCATCATGGACTCAAATAAGGCCGAATTCTGAGCCGTTGCTTTCGCGTTGGTTCTGTTTTCTTGTTCTCAATGACGGAATAGTGTGACTGTGTGAGTCTAATCTTGGAGTCTAATTTTCAGATTGCGCTTGGATAGTTGGATGTATTGATTAGACAACTCGGCGGCCTTGGAGGTTTTGGAAGTTGTTTGTGGAAATTGACTCGATTTGCACAATATTGCCTGATGTGTGTTTTGTGCATGTCTTTCCCGAGGCAAATGGGGTCGTGGATGTTGCTAAGGAAGGTGTTGTTAGGGTCTCGGTCTTCCTAAAGGTGTTGTGATCCATGTGACGAGGTGTTGGGGCAGTGTGCGGGGTGCTGCTGCTGCGCGGGTGTGATGCTTTTACCGTGCTACTATTATGCTGGTGTGATGCTCATACCGCGTTGCTACAGTTTTTTCGGTGATCGAGTGGAACGTGAGTCTTGCTTCCGGGATTGTGTCTTTGTTTTTTGGTGCTTTGTTGGTTGCTTGATCATCACATGTACTCTTCTCTTCGACTAGATTTAGGGAGCATTTTCAATGAGACATGCGTTATTGTTGCTGCGTACGATTTATCGTAATAAAATCATACTTATTGAGAAAAAAATATTAATTCATATGAATTTTATTATTAGATTTCTCAATTACTAAATGTCTAAATAGAGAGAGTAGAACAACTAAATTGATGTGATTAAAAGTATATGCAGTGCATTACAAACATGCAAATATTACAAGGACCAAGAATAAGATTAGACCTGGAAAATAGCTCGGGACATGAAAATGTGAAGCATTGTAGACTCCCCAGGGCAGGCGGGATAATGTGAGGGTAAGAGAGAGAGACGTTTGTCGGCAAATAGAGTTTACCCTAACATGGTTTCCATTTTCCAGCACAGTGTCTGTGAATAATTGTAAAGTATAAACCAACAAGGGATTTGAACCTAAACAATACATGTCTTACAAAAAGGCAGCCTCCTTTGTTTTATTTCCTCCGAATGTGGATGTTGACACTTTCCGGTTCCTATCCATTGCTCTCGTCTCTTTTTCTCACTTTCATGCAAAGCATGAGGATGGGATGGGACCCTACTGCTGAACCAAATGAAGCAATTCTGCATGTTAGTTATTCAAGACTGATATAACATGACATAGAAAACATCAATCGGATATACATTTAACTATACGATATATTTCTGTATCTATGATTAACCTAAAGATACTTTCAAGGGAACATGTGAATCTGAGAAAAGATGTTGCAAAAATTTGATCAATCCCCAGCACAGGTTTGTTTGCTGTCTCTATAGATACAGTGAATTCATCCAAATTTACGTGAACATATTTATGTTATGTTCATATACTTTCTCATGTCATAATTGTATATATTTATATCATTTTTGGTATGCTGTAATTTGTTTCATGAAAAGTACTGATAAAATCTAGTTTAGTGGAGAAATCAGGTATACTTTCTCATCCCATCTAATAATTTTTCAGTTGGAGAAATCATTTGAGTGCCTTTCACAGTATTAATTTCTCCATAGAGAACGTTGTTGCCTCAGTTATACTTGTTTCTATGGGTATAAATAGTTTCCCCTTTGTACCTCAATTGATATTCTCGTTTTAAATTAATTGGTTTAGAGTTTAAGTTTTAAGTTTTCTAATTTAAGTGGTTGTGGGTTTAAAGAGTTCAGGATATGACCAGGGACGAAGCTGTGTTGAGAGTGGGAGGGGCTGTTACCCCTCCCAAAATTTTTGGTCTAATTGCATTTTTAGTCCCTTTTAATTTAAATGTAATTAAATAAGATTTTTGTCCCTCCCAATTTTTAAATTTAAGATTTAATAGACTCTTGTCACTCTCAATATTAAATCATAACTTCGTCCCTGGATATGAGTATTTTATAAGATATGGGGTTTAGGATATTAAAAATTAGGGATATAATATAAAAATTATTTTTTAAGATTTTTTTAATAAGCTACGTAATTAAGGACATCACGTGAACTGTGTCATCTTCTTGATCTCCACCACTGGGTTTTCTTTCATTTCTTCATATTTGAGAAACAACCTTTTCTTTGGGTTTTCCATTGATTGTTTCAGGTAATCTGGGACATAGTCCCATAAAGCTCCAAACTTTTCTTCATCTCTGTAGAACTGTTCCAAACATTCATCCAGTGGCCAATGAATCAGCTCGTTCAGGTTTGCTTCTTTCGAAATACCACATCGAAACCATAATATCCAGTGGGTTCCGAGCAACGTATGGATAGTTTGATGGCACTGCCGAAGCTATCAATGGCAAGTCTAGGGAGATCGTCGGGGCTGCGGGGAGTAAAGGGAAAGGGCTGGGAGTTCCGGTACTGTCATCATCGTTGCGGCGTCTGCGGTGTTTGTTTGCAGTAAGAAACGGTCGTAAATCGATGATTACAGGTGTTTGACGATGAACGAGTTAGGATAAGGATATTTACTAATACATTAATAATAAATTTGGGTTTGAATTTCTATAGGCAGTCGGGTTTTCTGTTTTTTTCCCATGAATCTCACTTCCGCTCGAAAAATTGTATAATAACCTCTTTTTATTAATTTTTCTGACTAATTAAATTTATCTATTTTATATTTGAAGTGAATTATCAAATTTTATATATGATTAATGAATGGATAATAATTGAATCATTGTTTAAAAATAAAAAAATTTAATTATTTAAATCATAACTGACGTGATAAACAAAGTACATGCATCGTATAGCTTCTCCTTCTACTGTAACAATGAATAGTTGTTTGATAGTTTATTATTATTATTATTATATTGTATGGTTTTAGTTTAAAAGATTCTCTTTAATCATATTATATACTATATTTTTTTATTTTTTAATATAAAAGAATTAATTTTTTTTGAAAAATACAATCGGATGATTAAATTAAATAAAATATAAAATTAAGAAATTAAATTTTTGAAAAAGAAAATTTGTATATTATAATCTATACTGATTGTATATGATATTTAACAGCCTGTGAACGTAAAACAACACTTTAAAAAACACTACTTGGTTCATCCAAAAGCTCCTTCAGAATAGCTTCACTGATCCCATCAACATATGCAAACAAATGGCCTGCACCAGCTACCTCATTGTACTTAATCCATGCAAGTCTTTTCGCGATGTAGCGTTGAACGATAACCGGTACTAACCGGTCTTCGTCCCCCATCCACAGGTGAACACTGCCCTCATTGTTCGGAAAAGGGTTGTCGAGATCAAGGGGATCAAATTCCCACTTCCCGAAGCCGATCCTCATGTCACGGTGCAACGATTCGTATACTCCTTGCTGAGTTGCCTCTGCCTGCATACACCAAGATCAAGTGGTGAATGTATAATGTAGTATCTTCCTCCTTGTCCGAAAGATAGCTAGCTACCAAAAAATGTACCTTGTGATGCTGTCTATGAGCCTTCTCTTGTATGATTTGGAGATCTTGAAGGGAGAAGTTTTCGGGTCTACGAGAAATAAGAGTGGATGCAGGGAAAAGCTTTTGAGTGTTCCACCAATAGACTAAAAATGGCATATGGTGAGCAACACGCAACGCCCATTGATCTTGAGGAAGCATAAGGTTGTATGCTTGTTTAGATAAGTTTGCAGGCAAGCCAGGCCACAATAGTTGATAACAGGTGCCATCAGTGTTGCTCCTGCTAGCCTAAAAACCATTGCACAAAGTCAAATTGGATGCTGAAAAAGGCACATCTCTGCATTATAACAATCGGATATGTTTTCCCGATTCACATAGATATCGAACACTCCCTCCCTCAGACGAATTTTACCTATGAGGTATATATTTGAGGCAGCTCCAGACAGCAAGGCCTCCCATAGAATATCCAACTAGATAAAACTTGGATCCAAGTCCCAACTGATCAGCAAGCTCTTCTATATCAAGGGCCAAGCTCTTCATCGTTCGATTCGGATGAGGATCGCTTTCTCCATACCCCGGTTTATCAAACGACACACTGTATACACCTAGCTCTTCAACAACTTCCTGAAAATGATGAAACCCCAGACTTTACATCAGCCAAACGATTGAATCCAGATATACTAACAAACTGGGGAAAAAAAAGAGTACCGGGGATAGCTGTGTGACAAGGGGTTCATCAAGTCTACAGGTAGAGAAACCATGAACAAAGATGAGCTTATTCATAGCCAATTCTTTTGGTACCCCATGCTCTTTGTAGGCCAAATACCTTCCATCCCTCAGTTTGATTCTACTGGCTGTGATAGGAGGGCCATCTGGAGAAGATCCACAGATTTTGGGAGGTGGAGGCTGCATGGCCTGGTATGCCCATGCCACCAAACCAATTGACAAGAGCAGTGTAATTTCCCTGTACATCCCTGCAAAGTTTGCAAAGAGCAAAACCCATATAAGATTTGCTCAAAATTCATGAAACATCAAAGGTAAAGACAGATACAATAATAATTAGTGCAAGAAAGAACCTGAAAAGGGTGTAACAGAAGGAAAATGTTACAGGGGAAAGTGTCCTGTTGCTGAAGCCAACCCTGATGTTTCCTCCTTGCGATTGTCTTCCCTTTTCAAGCTAATTATATCTAACCAGGCATTCAATTCACATTTTTTGTAGTGTCTCCACTAAAATATAGTACGAGCCTTAGCTTTGGTTTGTGGGTTCTTTTCCTTTACATGTGTTGCAATCATGCTTAACCAAGAATTAACGTTCACACTGGCATATAAAAATATTAACTTTTGATGCTGGATACAAGTATCAAATAGTTTAATACTTGTCGCGACCTCTTAAAAAACGCGAGTTTAGGTGAAAAATGCTCGACGGTTGGTTTTGAAAAATTCGAACTTTATCATTTAAATCTTGAAAAATCCAAATTTTAGGAAAAAAACATAATTTAATTTAAAAAAATTGGTTTGGAGTCGTCACCGACCACTTAGGTAGGCCAGACACCATAAAAATAAACCAGAGATTCATTTAAAAAATGTTGGGTTCGGGAGTCGGTTACGTGTAAGGACGACCCTTACAAACGCCCAAAAATTGGTACCTTGAAAAACATTACGTGGCATTGATACTTTAAAGATAGATATTAATTTAATCTTTCATTTTTAATTGAACATTATTTGAATTTTGGATATCCTTTTGATTTAGAAGTTACACCACCTTTAAACTTGAGTTGAACGAGACGTCCTCTAGATAGGAAACCTCACCCAAATTTAAAGGAATGTAACTTCCGCCTCAAAAGGCTAAAGCAAAATGCATGACCATTTTTATCTTGTTCATTTTAAGTTCTATTCCTAAAAAGGCTCCATTGCTTTAAGTGTTTTAAAAACCTAAGTTACTAATGTTACTAGTTACTTACCTATCCATTTTATTTAATTCTAAACCTAAGTTATTTCGTCAAAATTTTAGGTTTTAAATAACACATGAATTCGATGCCAAGGTACACTCTCTAGGTCAGCATCATGGTACGTCAAAACACCAACCTCTTTAGTGTATCCGAGACATAAGATTCAAATGCTATGTTACTAGATTATCTCCCTAATTTAATTAATTAATTAATTTAAGTGACTAGTCCTAGAGGGCTCTAAATTAATTGACTTAAATGTTTATTAAATGATCTTCCTAAAATATGCTATGCACGACAACATAAAATAAAACAAAAACAAAATAAAGGAACTCATCAATTTTATTAGAACCATGGGTGTACACGTTACATCAAAAGTTTCCATGAACGAGTACAAAAAGGGACTTGCATTAAGAGATAAGAAGGGACTAGGAAGCGAACCTCGAACGAGGGATTAAATTTAATTAAGTGTGAAATTAATTTTAAAGTTTAGAAACTTTAATCAAATTAATTAATTAAATTTTCCTAACTTCAAATCTTAATTAGAACCTAATTTAAATCTCACTTGGTGAATTTTAAGTTCAAAGGTTTAATTAGGGTTGGATTAAACTTAATTAGGTTAATTTTTAATAGAAATTTTAAATTAATTAAGAGTCTTAATTAAAATAACTTCTAAATTTTAAGATTTTAATTTAACCTAATTAAAGTTTAGTTTGGTGAAATTAGGGTTAATTAGACCTAAATAATTTTAAGTCTTATCTTTAGAAATTAATTAAAATTAATTAAAATAATTAATTAAAATTATCTTCTAATTTTAAGAATTAAAAAGCCTATTTAAAGTCTAATTTGGTGAATGTTTTAAGTTTTAAGGCTAAACTAGACCTAATTAAGTTGGATTAATTTTAAGACTTATTTTTAGAAATTAATTAAAATTAATTAAAATTATTAATTAAAATTATTTTCTAATTTTTAAGAATTAAATTAAACCTAATTTAAGTCTAATTTTTAAGTCTTAGGGGTCAAATTAATTTTATATTAGATTTAATTAGATTAAATTAATTTTAAGGTTTCTTTAAAAAAAATAAATCCTGAATTAGAACTTAATTAATAATTTTAAGTTTTAAAATTAATTGTTTTACCCTAATTAAGTCTAAAAAATTAATTAATTTAAATACTAAGGGTTTAATCTAGGGGCTTAAGGACCTAATTGGATGAATTTAAGGGTTTAGGGGGCAAATTAAGGGTTTTAGGGACCTAATTGCATAACTGTTCAAACTAAGGGGGACCTAAAGGGTAAATATCCCTGATTAATTAAAAAAACGCGGATCCGGGTTAACCCGGATTCGACCCGCTTGACCCGGCTGCCAAAACGGCGATGTATAGGGGAAGATATACCCCCTTGAGCCGAGTCCACTCGGCCACTTCTCTCCTTCCCCACTCGGTCTGACTCAGTGGATTCAAAGAATCCTCTGAAACAAACACTCAAAAGCCCAGATCTTAAAGCCAAACGGATCAAAACATAAGGATTCCACTTGGTGTTCTTCATGTTCTTCCAAGAACATGAAGAACACCAAGAACACTCATCAGGACCGCCGCAAGCTCCGCCCCTCGATCCATTCTACCGCCGGTCGTCGCCCTGAAGATTCCGATCGTCCTTCCGATGCCGTTTCTGACGCCGGAGAGGGTATCTGACGCCGACGATCGACCGGTGATAAAACCCCCCTAAAAACAACTAAAAACCCCGGATCAACACCCTACAACCGATCTAAGCTAAACCTAAACCCCTAAAAACATTCGGCCACCCTCTTTAACTAACCAAGAACCCAGATTCAAAGTACCTCACTAATCGAAACAAAGGTTAAATCGAAGAAAACAAATCGAAATGCTTACCTCAACTTTTGATTGCTTCCAAAGCAGCGATTATCTCCGATTCTGACTCCAACCAGCGCCGATCCTTGCTTCAGTTTCTCCTCAACTCCAGCTCCAAAAATTCCTCCCCAAATTGGTTCGAATGAATCCCTTTTAAAGGGATTCACACTAGAATCCTAACTCAAACCTAACTCTCCTTCATCCCCTAAGAAATCTCAACCTAAACAACTCAATCCTTTAAATCCTGGCAATAAACTCCACACTCCCACGTTTCTACTTTCGATTTTTTAGTTTTTTTATTTTCTTTTTTTTAATATTTTAATATTATATTATTATTTATATATTATTTATTATTTATTATTTATATATTCGTATTGATAGTTGCCCCTCTTTGCTCAATGCTGCGGAACAGGAGATGGGCAAAGACTGAAAAACACGAATTCTGTAAAAGCCCTGAAGCTTGAAGCTGTTCTTCTCATTTCAAAATTCTTCAAGCGAAACCTTGTGATACAACTTGAGGTTGCTCTTTTTTCTAAAATCCTTCGTCTTTGGAATAATTGGAGCTGTTCTTCTTATTATGAAATTCTCTAGGGTCTGAAGTTGTTCTTCTCATTTCAAAATTCTTCAGACGGAATTCCTTAGACTCGTCAAATGATGGAGCTTGAGGTTGTTCTTCTCATTTCGAAATTCCTCATCTCCGAGATCTGGAGCTATTCTTCTTATTTCGAAATTCTCCAGATAAGGGTAGCGAAATCTGAGGTTGTTCTTCTCATTTCGAAATTCCTCGTTTCTCACCGAATTTGGAGCTGTTCTTCTTATTATGAAATTCTCCAAACTTAGCATCATGCCCGGAGGACTTACTGATGACCCGAGGGATTTAACATCATGCCCGGAGGACTTACTAATGACCCGGAGGATTTATCAATGGAAAATGAAGTTGTTCTTCTTATTACGAAATTCTTCATCTCCACTAAAGAGTTTGAAGCTGTTCTTTTTATTACGAAATTCTTCAGACGTAGCATCATGCCCGGAGGACTTACTGATGAACCGGAGGATTTAACATCATGCTCGGAGGACTTACTGATGACCCGGAGGATTTAACATTATGCTTGGAGGACTTACTGATGACCCGGAGGATTTAACATCATGCCCGAAGGACTTACTGATGACCCGGAGGATTTAACAATGGAATATGAAGTTGTTCTTCTTATTTTGAAATTTTCCATCTCCACTGAAGAGTCTGAAGTTGTTCTTCTCATTTCGAAATTCTTCAGACGTAAGCGGTGAAACTTGAGGTTGTTCTTCTCATTTCAAAATTCCTCGAGTTATACCACTTCTTTCTGGACTCACGCCAAAAGGTTGCCGATAATGTTCGTTGTTGTTGATTTCTTTAAATCCTGTTTAACAAAAGTATCATGCATTGTTAGCATGCTTCTAAATGCAAATATTCCTATTATGATGCATGAGTACTGCCTTGAAAGGCATGTATTATCAGTCAGTTTGTCACTCTGAAGGGACTGATTGACTCTTCTCCCTCTTTCCCGTATTCGAGGTTTTCATCTTCACATAGCGAGGGCAACTCTTAATGATTGTCCTCTTTATAAAGCTGTTTGGGGCGTTCTTTCGAGACAAATTTCGTCTGAATGTCAGAACATGTCTGTTTATATTCCGTTATCTTGATCCAGAAAAACAGATCTTACCTGTAATTTAATAACATAATAATGACAAAGGATCTTCTGTATTCATTAATTCATATAATTCACTAGCAGAATACTTTAGATATAATTGAAGGCTCAAAAGAAAGGAACAAATATCTTTATTGGAGCTTTTCGTAAATTTATGAAAAACATGTAAAACAAACAAGGCAAAACAACTTGAAGGAAAAGGAAAGGAACAAAATGCAAGTTCCCAAACGCTTATCACACGCGATCATCCAGGCCTTTTCCCGAGATATAGACTCAAAAATGAGCTACTTGTCTAGCCATTCTTCAAATGAGGATCCAACTTTGCAGACGTGAAGATCCCTCCGTATTGCTTGATAATCGAGAGGCACAAATCATCGGATGCCTATTTCATTTATTTGAGCCGCTATTTCTGGTTTTCGACCCAAATCCTCCGTTGGTATCGAGACGCCCTTTACGGGTTTTCACCTCGACCCCTCATTTCTTTTTATCATCATTTTTTTTGGAGCACCCTTTCGGGTTTTTGCTCCGTTTTCTTTTTCTCTTTCTTTTCTCTCTTTTTTCTCTCTTTTTCTTTCTCTTTTTTTCTTATTCTTCAGGCGTAGTATCTCTTAACTGAATCAGAATTCACCGGTTTACTTAATTCTTGTCCGTCCATTTCAGTCAAGATCAATGCGCCTCCGAAGAAAGCCTTTTTGACGATGTAAGGCCCTTCCCAATTCGGCATCCATTTCCCTCGGAAATCTCGATGTATGGGCAAGATCTTTTTAAGCACTAGATCCCCCTCTCGGAATTATCGCGGTTGAACTTTCTTATCATAAGCTCGGATCATCCACTTCTGATACATTTGACTGTGACAGATAGCTTTCAACCGTTTTTCTTTGATTAAATTCAACTGATCTAAACGAATTTGTATCCACTCTGCATCATTCAGCTTCACCTCTGACAATACCCGAAGAGATGAAATTTCCATTTCTAGAGTTAACACGGCCTCAGTACCGTATACTAGGGAATATGGCATTGCCCCGGTAGAAGTTCTTATCGAAGTTCGGTACGTAAATAGGGCAAAATGAAGCCTCTCATGCCAATCTCTGTAGGTTTCAGTCATCTTCAATATGATCTTCTTAATGTTCTTGTTTGCTGCCTCAACGGCTCCATTCATCTTCGACTGGTATGCCACCGAGTTGTGATGAATTATTTTAAACTGCTCACAGGTTTCTGCTATCAATCTGTTGTTGAAATTGGTAGCATTATCCGTAATGATTCGCTCTGGTAGACCATACTGACAAATAATCTCTTTCTTCAAGAACTTGCAAACTATCGTTCTTGTGATGTTAGCATAGGAGACAGCTTCTATCCACTTAGTGAAGTAATCAATGGCCACTAGGATAAAGCGGTGCCCATTTGAAGCCTTGGGGTGAATCTGCTCGATTACATCTAATCCCTAAACAGCAAAAGGCCAGGGCGAATTCAATGTATGTAACGGTACTGGTGGAGAGTTGATTTTATCTACATAGATCTGGCATTTGTGATATTTTTTGGCATATTCTATGCAATCCCCTTCCATAGTAGACCAGTAGTATCCGTATCTCATTATTTTCCGTGACATCGAGAAACCATTGGCATGCGTACCGCAAATTCCATCATGCAACTCTTCTAGAATACTTCTAGCCTCACTGGCATTGACACACCTTAGCAATACTTGATCTCTGTTCTTTCTGTATAAGACGTCGCCATCCAGTACATATGCAACAGCCATTCTTCTGATTGTCCTCTTTTCAACATCATTAGCTCCAAACGGGTAAGCTTGGAACTTGATGTATTGCAGAATGTCAAAATACCTAGGATTACCGTCCTCTTCTTCCAAGTTGCAGCAATGAGCATATGTTTCATAACTCTGCATTCGGATTAACATCATATCCTCCGGTCTATTTGCTCGGAAAACAGAGGCTAGTGTAGCTAAAGCATTCGCCATTTGGTTGTCCTCTCTAGGAAGGTAGACGAACGTTATCTCTTCGAATTCTTCTATTAATTCTAATATCAACTTTCGATATTCTATCAAATTTGTGTCTTTGGTTTCCCATTCTCTATGTAGCTGATAAATAACTAATGCTGAGTCTCCGTATACCTTAAAGGCTTTTATCTTTCTTTCAATTGCAGCCTTTAAACCCATGACACATGCTTCGTATTCAGCCATATTGTTAGTGCACAAGAATTCTAACTTGCTCGTGAGAGGGTAATGTATACCATCTGGAGATATCAGTACAACTCTGATTCCTCGTCCGAGGGCGTTGACTACCACGTCGAAATACAATTTCCATTTTTCTATTTTTTCATTTTCTTCAACGGAAATAGTCATCACATCCTCGTCAGGAAAATCAAATCTTAGAGGCTCATAATCATCCGAGGCTCTACTCGCAAGAAAGTCAGCTATGACACTCCCTTTAATTGCTTTCTAGCTGACATATACTATGTCAAATTCGGACAACAACATTTGCCATTGGGCTAACCTCCCGGTCAATGCGGGTGCTTCTATCAGAAACTTCAACGGATCGAGCTTCGATATCAACCACGTGGTATGGTATAAAAAATATTGCTTGAGTCGACGAGTAACCCAAACAAGTGCACAACACATCTTCTGGATAAATGGGTATCGTACCTCGCATTCGGTAAATTTCTTACTCAGGTAATAGATCGCTTTTTCTTTTTTTTCCGGTATCATCATGTTGCCACAGTACGCACCCCATGGAATTCTCGAACACCGTCAAGTAGAGGATTAATGGTCTCCCAGGAACTGGTGCCACTAAAATTGGCGCGTTGGACAAATATTGTTTGATCTTGTCTAATGTTTCCTGGCATTCATCATTCCACTCACTTGGGTTGTTTTTCCGAAGCAACTTAAAAACGGGATCACATCTGTCGGTTAACTGAGAAATAATTTGAGATACGTAGTTCAATCTCCCAAGGAAGCCCCGAACCTCTTTTTGTGTTTTTGGAGGCGGCAAATTTTGAATTGCCTTGACCTTATCAGGATCGATTTCGATGCCCCTTTGACTGACAACAAAACCAAGCAGCTTGCCAGACGTAACCCTAAACGTGCATTTATTAGGATTAAGCTTCAGCTGATACTTTCGAAGCCTTTGGAACAACTTCTTCAAATCTTGCACATGTCCATCTTCTGTTTGGGACTTGGCTATCATATCGTCCACATATACTTCGATTTCTTTATGCATCATGTCATGAAAGAGTGTTACCATAGCTCTTTGGTATGTGGCCCCGACATTCTTCAACCCAAAAGGCATGACTTTATAGCAGAACGTGCCCCACAGTATGGTAAAAGTTATCTTCTCCATATCTTTCGGATTCATTTTGATCTAATTATAACCTGAAAACCCATCCATGAAAGAAAACCATGAATGCCCCGAGGTATTATCCACCAAAACATTGATATGGGGTAAAGGAAAATTGTCTTTCGGGCTTGCCCTGTTCAAATCCCTATAATCCACACACATCCGAACTTTCCCATCCTTCTTTGGCACGGGGACTATGTTTGCTACCCATTCTGGGTATGTTGCAACCTGTAGGAAGCCTGCATCGATCTGCTTCTGCACTTCTTCCTTGATTTTCAACAGTATTTTCGGCCTCAGCCTTCTGAGCATCTGTTGTATGGGCTTGCAATCTGGCCTGATAGGTAACTTGTGGACTACAATATCGGTATTCAAACCCGATATATCTTGATAAGACCATGCAAAGATATCTTTGAATTCTCGCAATAAGTCTATCAAATTTTGCTTTGCCCTGGAGGGAATACTACACCGATCATGACTTTCTTTTTCTCTTCTTCGGTACCCAAATTCAGAGTTTCTATCTCTTCTTTGTGGGGTATGATTTGCTTATCTTCTTGCTCCACCAACCTTAACAATTCTTCAGGAATCTCGTAGTCTGCATTGTCTTTACACTCATTGATTTCGGTTAGACAAGAGCTCCTTTTCAAATCTATTTTGGGCTTAGGCCCAGAATCATTCATGTGATCATTGTTCGGGAACCTGCGAAGAAAACTTTGTATAGTTGGATAGGAATAATAGATGAATAAAGAATGAAATGAATGAAGCGAAATGAAAGAAAAAATGTTTGCCATTTGAGGAAAGGGAAAAACATCTTTATTTGCTAATGAAAAACATGAAAAAAACCCTTTTTACAGAAAATCTTCTATACTCGCGGGCAAAAGTATAGGGTGGTTTATGGCATTACTCTGTTTTGTAAACTAAAGGTAAATCCTCTATAGTCCAGTTATTCAGAGTCTCTCCAGGGAGGCATGGACGAATTCTCTCCAGTAGATTCATCCCTGGGCCTTCAGAAATTCCTCCTACCATCAGTCCTTCAAATGCTTCCCCAAAAATCTCTTCTTCTTGCAACCTGATAACTTCCAAGTGATTCCTCTCCGCTTGTTCTGTGACATTCACAAACCCTTAGGAGATGAAGTCGATCTTTGCACTTAACGAGGCTGGCCTTTTGATTGCAGCTCTTCCGTACTTGTTCCAATACGCCTCAATTAAGAAGCCTAACCCGGCTCGCTCTTTCTTCATGATCACAGGCTTTGGGCGTAAGCTCCCCTGTAACTTTCTTCCTAGCCCTCTCCCGGCTTTGGCTCCTTTGCCAAGGGTCTGCTTGACGATCATTTCGGTGCAGTTTGACAGCTTTGGACATGGGAATGTCGCACCTTCAGCGACGAATGCAGCAGTGATAAATTCTAAAGCCCTGAAAGAACATTCTAGCGCACCCTCATTCGCTTGAACATAGGGTGTATCCGTGGAGACGGATGCAGTGATGTCTTCCTCTGCCCCGACACATACAAGCTTCCCATCAACTACAAACTTCAGTTTCTGATATAGTGATGACGGTACTGCCCCGGCAGAATAGATCCAAGGTCTGTCGAGCAAACAATTGTAGGTGGGCTTAATATCTATTACAATAAAATCTATGTTGTACACGGATGACCCAATTAACAACGGGACTTCAATTCTTTCTAACACATCCCTGGTGGTCCCATCAAACGCTCTGACCACATTCTGGTAGCTCTTTATGTGCGTAACATCTATAGGCAACCTTTGCAAAGTTGCCATGGGTAACACGTTCAGAGTTGAACCGTTATCGATTAGAACCTCCGGCACCACATGACCCTTGTAGTGGGTCGTGATGTTTAAAGCTTTGATAGACCCCATTCCACCATCCGGGATCTCATCATCAGTGAATTTTATATAATTGTCCACGGTGATATGATTAACAATCCGGTCCAATTTGTCTACTGATATATCCTTCGGGACAAAAGTCTGGTTTAATACTTTCAAAAGGGCATCACGGTGCCCTTTAGAGCTTAACAGTAAGTCGAGGATAGAGATTCTAGTGGGCTGTTTTTTCAACTGCTCCACTATACTGTACTCATTGTGTTTTAAGAACCGCAGAAACTCATGCGCTTGCTCCTCGGTGACAGGCTCATTCACCTTCGGAGTTGGATCTGCGAAAATCTTCTTCTTCTCCGCAAGCTTAGTTTGATCCTCTTCTTTTTCCTGAGCTGGTGAGTAACATCTCCCGCTCCTTGTAAAATGTCCTACCTCATTCACTGGCTCCGTTTCTGCTTTCTCAACGATTTCCGGTTTTCCTGGTTGTACTTCCTCGATGGGCTTTGAACTACTCGGCCCAGCCACACTCGCAGCGTAATTCCATGACACCCTTTGTGTATCCTTAAACGGGAAGGGAGCTGGAGGGGTAATTACTATGCGAGGAGCATTTGCCGATCCAATTGGATTGTTGCCCCTTGGTCGAGCTGAGATGACTAGCGGCCTGCTTGCACTGTATTTTGGCCCGGTATTTTCTGACGCGTACACGTCCATCATTTTCTAGCCACCTTCCTTTGTAAAGAACTCCACCTCCTTGTTGTCCATCATTCCTTGTAACAAGCCCCTGAACTCGCTACACTATTGAATTGCATGCCCGAGTTCTTGATGGAATTCGCAATATAAGCCTACCCTGGTAGATTCTTCCATTTTCATCCCTTGACAAACGAGCCCGTTGTCAAATAATTGTTGAAAAACCTACTTTAATGGTGATCGAATTTCCGACATACTCATTTTAACTTGTCTCGCTTGGTCCTCTTCAATTGCATTCACGCCCCGACCGCCATGATTTGGGAGTGGGTTTGTTGAGACACTGGGTTCATCAAATTTCAAAACCCCAGCGTTCATCATGTTCTGGACAATCCTCTTAAAGGCTGTGCAATTCTCGATGCTATGTCCATGAACGTTAGCATGATATACACACTGGACCTTCGGTTCATACTAGTGTGGATAAGGGGGTTTGAGCGGTATGATGAAATACGGGTGAATCATATCAGCATCGTGTAGCTGAGTGTACAACTCAGCATATGTAACTGGGATTGGCGAGAAATTCGGCTTTTCCCACTTTGAGTCCTTCTTGTTCGAGCCCTGTGAGCCATCTACCCCTGACCCAGGTTTGGAAATTGTCACATTCCTCGGGGGTTTATACACGACAGCGTTGTTTACTTCGTTGTCTTTTTTTTTAAAGTTCTTCTTTAAGCTGTCAGACCCTTCAATTCTCCCACTTTTGATAGCTGCCTCCACGAACTCTCCGGTGACAACTATTTGAGAGAAGCTTTGCATGGATGTGCTTGTGAACAGACGATCATACATTGGCCCCTTTAATGTCTCTACAAACATGTGAGTTATCTATCGCTCGATCAACGGTGGCTGCACCTGAGAGGCCAGATCTCTCCACCTGTGGGCGTATTGTCGGAATATTTCGTTGGACTTTTGCCCCATCTGTTGTAACATAACTCTGGTGGGTCCCATCTCCGTCACATGCTTGTAATTCTCCATGAAGACGTGATATAGGTCCTTCCGTGATTTTATACTCTCCCGACTGAGTTGTGTGTACCATCGGATAGCAGAACCCGTCAGACTATCCTGAAAGTAATGGATCAGCAGCTTCTCATCCTTGCTAAAAGCGGCCATCTTCCGATAATACATCGTCATATGGGCGCTTGGACACGATGTCTCGACGTACTTTTCAAAGTCTGGCATTTTAAATTTTGGTGGCAAGAACAAATTAGAAACTAAACTGAGTTCGAATGCATCGGTGCTTTTATCCACCGACCCTTGGGCTTGAATTTCCTGGATCTTGGCTTCAAGAGCCTTGAAGTGATCAGCATACTTCTTCTCCATGTCTTGTCGCATCTTCTCCACTTCACTCATAAAGTTGAGATCCGGGACTTCATCGACATTCGGGGTGAAGTCATTAACTTCCACGAGTTGACTCGTGGATGTCCCTACTACATTAAGCTATACTCTCCCTGACTGCGCTTCTGGTTAACCCCTAGTTACCGTGTCTGTCTGTCCTTCAGCTTCATCTCCCCCTTCCATCGATGTTTTGCCCCTCTCATCCTGCTTCGAGCCCAACAGAGCAGCTATTTGACTGATAATATTTGTCTGAATTTTAGTGAAGCCATCTTTCATGCCATTTTCTATCGCATCTAAGCGATTTGCAAATACGGCATGATGATCCTCTAGCCTTTGTAGTCTTTCCTCCATTGCTAGTCTCTTGGTGCGCGAACGCGTCGAATATGTGTATAGTATGTTTGCTATTTTTAAAAGTCACTACCATAGAACCTTTGTTATTAAACTTTATTTTTAATTAATAATGCACATGATGAATGAATGCATGAATGCAAGCGGGTATTAAATTTGAAAAACAATCTCTTAAAAACATCCGTCTGTTCAAAAAGGATTCACTACAACTTTAAAGATAATCTACAGAAAACTGTTGGCCCTAATCCCTAAGTTGGTCAACTCATGTAGTAGGCGGACGATGGTTGCTCCATGCACTTCCTCGACGTTTGGCTGGTTCAGAAGAGTTATAGCTTCTCTTGACAATATCCGTACATAAGACGCAATACTTCTGACTCGTCCCTTGAAGTTGACCAACTCACTGTTCTGACTTTAGATCATGCGTTGTGCTGCTTCATACTTAGTCTTCCATGCTCATCTGGCACTCTGACACAAAGCTCCCTCGAAGTCGACTAACTTCTCTTGCAACTCTTGTACTTGGCCCTCGAGCGAGACAATCTTTTGTTAAAGTCTCTCCTTTTCTTCTTCCATCTTGGCCTTGTCTTCGTTGTGATACTTGGCCATCAGTTCTTCTAGCTGTGTTACTTGAGTTGTCAACTCACGGATCGTTGCTCGCTTTTTGTCCGATGTCTTCCTAGCTTTGGAACTTGTTTCTCTCACTTCACGGCATTTTCTTTCGTAAAGCTTTTTGTATTCCTCCTTTTCTTTTAACACCTTGTTCAAGCGGTCAGAACTGTCCCTGACGCTCCTGTTTTCACTTTTTCTTTTCCTTTTACGCCCCTCGGATACTTCTTGCGCTTCCCTCAAATCTCGACGTAGCCTCTCGATCTGAAGTGCCATATCTTTCTCTCTCCTCTCATGAGTCCGTACCTGGTACTTCGTGAGGTTCAACTCTTGTGTGAGTTGATAGATCTTCTTATCTTGTCTCTGAAAATCCAAGTCTCGATCCTCCTTGAGCTTTTCTAACGTTGACGGTGCTTCTAAGGTTACCTTGCTTGAAGACGGTCTCTCATCCCTCGGTACTTCTCGGAAAACTCCATCATTCACTCTTTGACCCTCCACTCGTCATATCGGGCCATGATTTCAAACTCTCGATAAGTCTGAACCCTCCTAGGCGAATCTCAAGCCTTCACAATCTAAGCTATCTTGGATCTATACCCTTCGCTTTGGTGTGAAAAACCAAAACTGGCCATTCCCGCTGTGGCTGGTATGAACTATCTCGATCCGAACTGCCTTGAAACCAAAAATGGGCAATAAGTCGTTCCACCCCATATACCCGCTAATGGGATCCAATCACTATCTCCACACCGATACCGAAAAGTCGTCCCCCTATTCAACCAACAGGCCTTCCAAACGATATCCAAATCTGTCAAATCCCGGAAAAGATCGCTCCACTGGGCTTCGGTCTTCTTCTCCAAAATACAACTCTTTAAGTGCTCTTCGATGGGTGAGTAAGTAGTCCTGAACTTTAGGGCGTTGTACGGGGAGCTCCAACGGTGACCTCTGAACCATACTTCCAAAAGCTGTGCACATCCCTAAAATCTTCCCTCGTCGGCCCTTTTGCATGCGGTGAGTGATCTATAGGTCTCGGCTAGTATGGTAGGAACCGGATTTACTCCTTTGGACAACCTTTCGAACAAACCAACCGTGGATGGATCTATGTGCTTGGGAGTTTTAGGAAATAGCACCAACCCATAGATGCAAAGGGCGTACATCCTTCTTGCTTTAGTTCTTCGCTGCTCGAAGCTATCAAATCCTTGAAGACCTTCCAACTCACTCTCTGTCTCTCCTCGCTCCCGTCTTGGTGGTCATGACCCGTTATCTTCTGGTCCCAAAACTCTTTGTCCTTGCCGGTGATCTGCATCAACTTCTTCTTGAAGCCCGAAGTGTTGTTGGGCTTGACATATATTCTATCACTCTTTATCGCTAGACAGTTGATCAGAACTTCATACTCCTCTAGCGTAGGTGTCATGTCTATCTTCCCAAAGGTAAAACAGTTGTAGGCGGGATTCCAGAACTGCGTCATCGCCCTCATTAAGTGTCTATCAATGGGGACCTTCACTAACAATGCAATATCCCCGAACTCCTTCTTGAACTGATCTTTCATGTCGTCACTCCACTGTTCCCATATCTCTTGGACCTCGGAGAGACAAGGACTCTGATTGGTGCTCATTCTGACATACCCTTTTAGTGTAGAGACACTCCCTGATGGCAAACTATCACCCTTCTCATGCTGAACTGACTCGGACCATGTCCAGACTTCCGTATTATCTTCGCCTATAATGATCCCTTCTGACATTTTTGAACACTTATAACTTTATTATTTCCCAAATTAATACCCATGCAAATAATATGCCAAGTAAAGAAAATGCATAAAGGATCAAAGAAAAACAAAAAACAGGAAGAAAATGTATTAGTAGGATAAAGACAAAGATAAAATACAATAATAAAAGTGCCTGAAAAATAACCATAGAGCAGTTAAAAATACAAATAAAGTTAACCAGAGAACAGGATAAAATGCGTAAAATAACCAGAGAGCATGCTAAATTGCGTAAAAATAACCAGAGAGCATGCTAAAATACGCAAAATAACCAGAGAGCAAGTTAACAGAGAAATCCTAAGTTTGACGGCATTTCGGCAGTATACCGCCTTATCTTATGGTTCCTGTCTGGCTCTAGAAGGGGTTGGTTTCTACTCTATATGCGGTTTTTGGTCTAGACACTGGGTTCCCGAACTGTCGTTACCGTCTACTACGACGATAAAACATCGATTCGGTGGTATAGGTCCCTTACAACGGGGGTGAAGACCCCACAATGCGTAAGGTTAGTATACCGGAAGTAGATAAAAATCCGAAACTCGGAGCTGGAGAGCATCACGTCGGATAATATCTAACTCCCACTTAAAGGTGAAAGCTCGGGTCGAGAGCTTATGCATGAATGACAAGATATATCATGAAAGTAAAAAGTTATCCTCATTCAAATAATGTTCACTTAATAATAAAAAATTAAATTAATATCTATCTTCAAAATACCAAAATACCACGTAAATTTGAAAAAAGTTAGGCCTGACTCACAAAAAATAAAAAATTTTAAGTCCCCAGCGGAGTCGCCAAGCTATCGCGACCTCTTAAAAAACGCGAATTTAGGTGAAAAATGCTCGACGGTTGGTTTTGAAAAATTCGAACTTTATCATTTAAATCTTGAAAAATCCAAATTTTAGGAAAAAAACATAATTTAATTTAAAAAAATTGGTTTGGAGTTGCCACCGGCCACTTAGGTAGGCCAGACACCATAAAAATAAACCAGAGATTCATTTAAAAAATGTTGGGTTCGGGAGTCGGTTACGTGTAAGGACGACCCTTACAAACGCCCAAAAATTGGTACCTTGAAAAACATTACGTGGCATTGATACTTTGAAGATAGATATTAATTTAATCTTTCATTGTTAATTGAATATTATTTGAATTTTGGATATCCTTTTGATTTAGAAGTTACACCACCTTTAAACTTGAGTTGAACGAGAGGTCCTCTAGATAGGAAACCTCACCCAAATTTAAAGGAATGTAACTTCCGCCTCAAAAGGCTAAAGCAAAATGCATGACCATTTTTATCTTGTTCATTTTAAGTTCTATTCCTAAAAAGGCTCCATTGCTTTAAGTGTTTAAAAACCTAAGTTACTAATGTTACTAGTTACTTACCTATCCATTTTATTTAATTCTAAACCTAAGTTATTTCGTCAAAATTCTAGGTTTTAAATAACACATGAATTCGATGCCAAGATACACTATCTAGGTCAGCATCATGGTACGTCAAAACACCAACCTCTTTAGTGTATCCAAGACATAAGATTCAAATTCTATGTTACTAGATTATCTCCCTAATTTAATTAATTAATTAATTTAAGTGACTAGTCCTAGAGGGCTCTAAATTAATTAACTTA
Organism: Abelmoschus esculentus; assembly: GCA_035048815.1. Classification (NCBI taxonomy): domain Eukaryota; kingdom Viridiplantae; phylum Streptophyta; class Magnoliopsida; order Malvales; family Malvaceae; genus Abelmoschus; species Abelmoschus esculentus. The sequence continues at coordinate 4,966,214 of JAUCBN010000013.1, read as the reverse complement.
AATGTTTATTAAATGACCTTCCTAAAATATGCTATGCACGACAACATAAAATAAAACAAAAACAAAATAAAGGAACTCATCAATTTTATTAGAACCATGGGTGTGCACGTTACATCAAAAGTTTCCATGAACGAGTACAAAAAGGAACTTGCATTAAGAGATAAGAAGGGATTAGGAAGCGAACCTCGAACGATGGATTAGATTTAATTAAGTGTGAAATTAATTTTAAAGTTTAGAAACTTTAATCAAATTAATTAATTAAGTTTTCCTAACTTCAAATCTTAATTAGAACCTAATTTAAATCTCACTTGGTGAATTTTAAGTTCAAAGGTTTAATTAGGGTTGGATTAAACTTAATTAGGTTAATTTTTAAAGTCTTATCTTAGAAATTTTAAATTAATTAAGAGTCTTAATTAAAATAATTTCTAAATTTTAAGATTTTAATTTAACCTAATTAAAATTTAGTTTAGTGAAATTAGGGTTAATTAGACCTAAATAATTTTAAGTCTTATCTTTAGAAATTAATTAAAATTAATTAAAATAATTAATTAAAATTATCTTCTAATTTTAAGAATTAAAAAGCCTATTTAAAGTCTAATTTGATGAATGTTTTAAGTTTTAAGGCTAAACTAGACCTAACTAAGTTGGATTAATTTTAAGACTTATTTTTAGAAATTAATTAAAATTAATTAAAATAATTAATTAAAATTATTTTCTAATTTTTAAGAATTAAATTAAACCTAATTTAAGTCTAATTTTTAAGTCTTAGGGGTCAAATTAATTTGATATTAGATTTAATTAGATTAAATTAATTTTAAAGTTTCTTAAAAAAAATAAATCCTGAATTAGAACTTAATTAATAATTTTAAGTTTTAAAATTAATTGTTTTACCCTAATTAAGTCTAAAAAATTAATTAATTTAAATACTAGGGGTTTAATCTAGGGGCTTAAGGACCTAATTGGATGAATTTAAGGGTTTAGGGGGGAAATTAAGGGTTTTAGGGACCTAATTGCATAACTGTTCAAACTAAGGGGGACCTAAAGGGTAAATATCCCTGATTAATTAAAAAAACGCGGATCCGGGTTAACCCGGATCCGACCCACTTGACCCGACTGCCAAAACGGCGACGTATAAGGGAAGATATACCCCCTTGAGCCGAGTCCACTCGGCCACTTCTCTCCTTCCCCACCCGGTCTGACTCAGTGGATTCAAAGAATCCTCTGAAACAAACACTCAAAAGCCCAGATCTTAAAGCCAAACGGATCAAAACATAAGGATTCCACTTGGTGTTCTTCATGTTCTTGGAAGAACATGAAGAACACCAAGAACACTCATCTGGACCGCCATAAGCTCTGCCCCTCGATCTATTCTACCACCGTCCGGCGTCGCTCCGGCGAGTTCGTCGGCCGTCGCCCCGAAGATTTCGGTCGTCCTTTCGATGCCGTTTCCGACGCCAGAGAGGATATCCGACGCTGGCGAATCGACCGGTGACACAAAAAAACCCTAAAAACAACTAAAAACCCCGGATCAACACCCTACAACCGATCTAAGCTAAACCTAAACCCCTAAAAACATCCGGCCACCCTCTTTAACTAACCAAGAACCCAGATTCAAAGTACCTCACTAACCGAAACAAAGGTTAAATCGAAGAAAACAAATTGAAATGCTTACCTCAACTTTCGATTGCTTCCAAAGCGGCGATTATCTCCGATTCCAACCAGCGCCGATCCTTGCTTCAACTTCTCCTCAACTCCGGCTCCAAAAATTCCTCCCTAAATTGGTTTGAATGAATCCCTTTTAAAGGGATTCACACTAGAATCCTAACTCAAACCTAACTCTCCTTCATCCCCTAAGAAATCTCAACCTAAACAACTCAATCCCTTGAATCCTGGCAACAAACTCCACACTCCCACATTTCTGCTTTCGATTTTTCAGTTTTTTGATTTTTTTTAATATTTTAATATTATATTATTATTTATATATTATTAATTATTATTTATATATTATTTATTATTTATATATTCATGTTGACAATACTATTATTTAATAGATTCGAAAATAAGATTTTATATATAAAAAAAAAATTTATTAAAGACGTTTATAAAAAATTGAAAAGACAAGAAAAATATATCAACTTTTCATTATTTTTTTCTTTGTTATTTTTTCATTCGCGGTTAATCTTTCGAGGAGATTATATCATGAACTCTTTTCGTTACGTTATTTATAGTTCATGTGTAATTAGGTCCGTTCACTTTTAAGTAACTATTTGATAATTACGAAGTCATTAATTACATGCAGAAATGAGATAATAATTCATCTTAAAAAATATAAAATAAACGGATTCGATTGTATAAATCACAAATAACGTGATAAAAAAGATTTATAATATATTTTTTTCTTTTTTAAGGATAATCCAGTCTTTTTTTTTTCATCGAAGTAACAAGACAAGACAATTTTAGTGGAGACACTAAAAAAATGTGAATTTTCAACCATTCTAATATGATCCAATACCTTGTCGACATAGTCGCTGAAACTCAGATAAAAATCTAGAAAAAATAAATGCGATGGTTAAAATATATTCTTATTTTAAGACTCGATAAAATTTGATTTAATTTAAAAATAAAAAATTTAATTTAATTTAAATTATAATAAATTTGACTATTTTTTTAAAAAATAGAATTTGAGTAATAAAATAAAATTTTGATTAAATCGAATAATTTAAAATTTTTAATAATTAATAATTTAGTTTATAAGTTCGAGTTGTATCCCTCAATTATTCTTGATAAATATAAGAAAATACATGTCACATATGAAAAAAATATGAATAAATATATACGCAGATATTACATGATTATAAAAGCTTGTTTAAATTGAATTAAAATCCTACTATAATATGATAAAAATTAAATTTATATAAAAACTCGATTCAACTTAAATTTTATAAATTAGACTCAAATTGAAAAATAAATAAATAAAATTTGAGTCGTAAAATAAAATATGTCAACTCAAATAACTTAATTTTTTTTTATTTGACTTGATCAAACGCCCACTTTTATCCTCTTCGGTCAATATTATAAAAAAAGTTATATTTTGATACACAAATTATGCAAAAATATTACATAACCATTCATATTTAGGTTATAAAATCTAAAACTTAAATCCCTAGTTTTAACACCATAAAACCTAAACTTTAAACATTAAATATTAAACACTAAAATCTTAAATTTTATACGCTATAACTTAAATCTTTAGACTACAATCTAAATTTGTAAACCCTAAAATTAAAAAATAAACTTATATAAACTAAAATAAACTTATATACCAAAATAATTGTTATATAAAAATATCAATTAAATCCTATTAAATCCAACTTATTAAAAGAGATATAAATCGAGAATTATAAATGTAAAAAAGTATTCAAATTTTTTTATATTTTAATTGTGAGTACAAATAGGTGTTTTTTTTTATTTAATTTTGAATTTTGATGTAACGAAAATTAAAAACAGATAATTTATTCTAAAGTGGCGGATTTAAGGGAATAAAAAGTACGGAAATTAATTTAGCTATAAAGATATCAGCTATGTTAGTTGTAATCCAGCCGTTCTCTCTCTTAAATTTTTATGACATGTATAATTTTATTTATTTTCTTTAATTAGTGATTAATAATTTATTTTAATATATTTTTTTTATCATCAAATTTATTATTTTTTATTTTAATAAAAATTTTATTTTTGTTATACGAATTTTTATCTTTATAATATTTTTTATTTTTTAATTATTTTATCTATGACATGATTTTAACATACCTTAACGGTCAGTTAATGCTCGTACAAAGATCTTAACAAAGTTTATCTTTGATATCTTAAAAAAATAAATCCATAAAATTAAATTTAAGTAGTGAAAAAATCTATCTCATAATTTGATTTGCTCACTATTTTTTTACCTTATAAAATATCTTGTTTAAATAAAAAATTATAAAGTTTAAGAAAATTTATGAATTTTGATATATTAATTTTGATCAAAAGTGTTTGCTTTTTTATCATTATAATTTTTTTTGATGTAAAAAGGAATGTAATTACGAGCCTCGTTAAAGATTTTTTAATTTTTTAATAATAAAATTAACCTTTTTATTTTTTAATGTTTTATATTATATTTTCTTTTACGATAATTAATTAATAAAATTTAGATGATATTATCAAAAGAATTAGGTAAATTAATGGAGTAGATTAACGTGATACAATCCTACAAAAGTAGGCAAAGGCAAAGAGAGTCGGCTGATCAATTAAAGATATAAAATGTGAGCAAATAGAATAAGTTAAAAGTACTTTATTAAAGTTGATATGGGCAAATTCAAGAGTGAGTGGGTAACTGGTTGTTTTCACCCGTTTTTAAAAAATGTTTATTATTTTTATTAAATTAAAGAGTAGTTATTATTTTAAAAGCGTCCCTTGTTTCAAAAAGAGAACGGATTATTTATATTTCATTTTTTGATCATAGGCGAATTAAAGCTACGATAATTCATGAAATTTTGATTTCATTGAACTCTTTTACTAAAGATAGATAAATTCAAAAAATAAAGAAAAATATAAAATATAATATATAATATATATAAATAAAATAATTAAGACAGGAACAAAAATGAAATGAAATAATAATTCGGTCCATAACATTTATGTCAGTTTTTCTCCGTTCAAAATAATTTGCTTAATTTCGCTTAAATTTACAATCTTCAAGAGTTTACATTTGTATTTATACTAATTAAGATATTAATTTAATATATAACAATTTTTTTTACTATTCATATTTAGTGTTCGTGATTATTACTAATAATGTTATTCTTAAAGTTAAACCCGTTGATATTTATTTTTATCCATTTAATTATAATATTACATTCTTCCAAGATTATATATTCCTTTAAAGCAATGTAGTATGAAGCCCAGTTTCAGTCAAGAAAATTCCCTTGATGAGAGCAGCAGGGGAAACTGTTACAACTTGCTTGTAGGACAAACACTTGACATCTACTCTTCTTCATCGGTGACAAATTTACCAGTCCCAGGGTTTATGGCAGCCAAGAAGAAGAAAGCAACGTTCAACAACACAAGGGGTTCAATGTCATTGATGGGGATTCCTGTCTCAATGTTTAGCTGCGCCAGTGCTCCTTTCCCTGTAACAATTTCTCCTATCAATGAGAAAGCAATCCCCAGCTGAGCCAATCTTCCGACGAAAAGCTCGTTGGCCTTTGTGAATCCAAACAATGGACCTGAAATCACAGCACAACCTTTCCTTCAGAACACAGACCAGAACTCTGTTCCTAATCTGTTATGACTATAAAGTTGTACCTCCTTCTTTGAGACCCAATGCGCCCCTAATGCCTTTGCCGGGAGGGATAACTGCACCTTCGATACCTGTAGGAGGGTCATCCACGAAGCGGCCTCGGTCACCCAAAGCTCCAATGGCTCCCAGGAGGGTGAAAAGAATGAAGAAGAGAAGAAGGGGTTCAGCTTCATAGATGGGAATTCCAGTCTCCAGGTTCAACTGTGCTAGAATTCCTTTCCCTGTTATTGCTTCACCTAGCAAGGATGCCTGCGATGCCAAATACGAATATATTTTTTAAAAATGAAAAATCCAAGAGTGATATATCTTTTATTTTGTCATTAATACAGAAGAAATTACTTACAGCAAAGCCAATCATGGCAACACGTCCCACAAACAGCTCATTTTGCTTGGTAAAACCAATCCCTCCCGATGTGCCAAAGATCCCATCTTCAACCTTTGGCTTTGACTTTACTTCAACCTTATGAATATGATACATTGAAACTCAAAGTTAAATCCCATTAAAACACACTAAGGAGTAAGGACAACCCAAAAAGAAACAAATTTGAAGACAATACCTTCTTACTAGGAGCTGCTTTGGTCTTTGCTTTAAACATAGCTATAGTGGTGAAAGCTTTAGATGGAACATTAACACCATTAGAGAGTGGAGTGAATAAGAGATGAGAGAAGGGTTTAGGCTTCAGTCCTTGAGCTTGGAAATGGAGCAAAGGGTGATCTCTCTTCAAGTTCAATGCATGGCTACTGGTGGAAACACCAGTGCTAGACATGAGCAACATGGTTTGAGCCACCGGATTCAGATATTTTGGAGGTGTTTTTTTTTCTTTCTAAAACACTATTGCTATCTCTTTCTCCTTAGATTTTAATGCGTCAGGTTTAAGGTTCTTTTAAAGGACACATATGTGGATATGGTGCGAGAACCACAGTGACAGGCAACAAGACTGCCCACGTCGTGCTGTTCCTGTTTATTGTGATTGCAGATGATTTCATACACAAATACTTATCTGTCAGAACTTGTTCAAAGCCATTTTCTTCGATTAAAACAATCTTTAACATGGATCCAAATCTGTGGTGAAGATGCGAAGTGTAATATAGACAAAAGCCACATGTCTGGGGCTCATTCGAAGTTGGGTGGAAACTGAGTGAATCGGCTGAGTTGTTGTTTATGTGAGCCACACGTACGGTTGGTCCTCGGTTCAGTGTTTCATCGTTGCTGGTGTCTTGTGTTCCCCATTCAGGAAAAGATAAATGACATGCGACCAAAGTCTATCTAGAATCTACTGTTCAAGATTCCTTGGCACAACAAGAAGCATGAGCATTTGATGTTTTGTCTTAAAACCTTCTGTGTCAATCTGCATCTGGGCTGTTTGCGTTCAGGAAATGTTGTTGGATCTATAAGCCCAGTAGTACCTTTCCTGGATTAATCTTTAAAGCATTTCATCTCAGCCCAATAACAAGTCTAGTTATTATTATTACTAATTAGGCCTCTATTTTTGGATTGCTCTTTCTTGTGGAACTAACAAATATTTTTATTTTTTAAATATCACAGTATGTTGTGAATAAAGTAAAGAACAAGAATAAAATAAGAGAACAAAGATGAGAGACAAAAGAGAGAGATTTGTATTATATTCTCAAAGTAGGGTTGTGTACAATGCTTTGTCCAAAAGTCTATATTTATAGGCATAAGATGAAAACCCTAATTCCAATTAGTATTAAACCCTAATAATAAAGCCCATTAAACTTTAACTTAATATATGGATATCCACCATGAATAAATATATTCATAACACTCCCCCTTGGATATCCATGAAGATAATGTGTCTCATTAAAACCGTACTAAGATAAAAACCATGTGAGAAAAAAATTCTTAGTGAAGGAAAAAGAGTATACACATCTTTGATACGCATAACATGTTACCTCATTAAAAATCTTATTAGGAAAACTCATTGGGACAAAACCTTGGTTAAGGGAAAAAGAGTGCAACGCGTATGTACTCTCCCTCATGAAAATATCACATAAGATTTTTAAATCTTCATAATTCAATATTGAATACAATCTTCAAATGTTGAAGTAGATCACGTACTAGTGGATAAATCTTCCAAATCATTGCTTGAAATGATTCATTGAATAATATTCATCTGAAAATCATGAGAGACGAAACTTAAAGAAATATGTTTCGTTTTATCATATTTGATATATCCACCTTGAGATATAAATTTTGTATTATCTCTTTACAAGATAACTTACATCTTATCTTGTGAAAAACATTCACATATCTTCAGGATATGTTTAGCCAAATACATATTTTGGTTTTGCCTCATGCATAACAATTATTTAAAGGTAATGATCTCGTAGCACTTAAATAATATTTTTGGACCAGATAAGATACGATGCTTCCATATCAAATAATATGTATATTGTGCTTTAGACCAAGAATATCATTACCCTTTTCTTGGGGCAGAAATAATCTTTGTTTACATTAAGAGACCTAGCAACCATAAGGTTAATCAATGAATATGCATTATTCATGTAAAGTCTTTTTTATATATCGATTGATGCACAAGGATTTGAGGAGATCTCTTCATGAGTCTCAACGATATTCAAATCATCGACATACACAACAATAAAAATTCAGAGCTAAACCTCTTAATAAAAATGCTCAGGGAAATAATTCATATAGCATTATGCTAATAAGTATTCAATGAGGCGATCATACCAAATATGCCTAAATTGTTTCAAGCCATAAAAAGATATATTCAATATGATTGAATAATATTCTCGAAAACTTCGATGAACTGCTTATGGCAATCTAAATCTTTCCAGAAGTTTTATGTAAATATTACTGTCAAGAGGCACATTCAAATAGGATGTAACAACATCCATTAGGCAGAAACCAAGTAATTTTATTTATTGTCAAACTGATCAAAATCTAAAAATAGTTGCATCCACCATCGAGGAATATATTTCCTCATAATCAATTTCATGTTTTTGTGAGGGTCCTTGTGCAACCAAATGAGCTTATATCTCATGATTTTCCTTTTTGATTTCTCTTTCTCACAAAGGCTCATTTATATCCACGAGATTTACACATTTCAATATACAAGTTATAAGCCCAAATACTTCTCTTTTCAAAAGGGATTTTAGTGTCTCCTCAATTGCCTCTTTCATATTGGCCAATCATTTATTTGTTTACATTGCCCAATTGACAATGATTCATGATCCACATCATCAAATAAAATCTTTAATGCTATATTGCATGCAAATATATTAACGACGTCGATTTAATTTCAGTTCCATTATTACCATACATGACATAATCTATTGAGATATCTTTATTGTCAGATACCTAAGTCATGTCAATATCTCTGTTGGAGACCATTTAATCTCTTCTAGAGATTTTTATAATCATTGATTCTTCGACCAGACCATCATAAAATATAACTCATTTTCTTTTTTGAGGATCTCTTATCTTTGGAACTTATTTTTCTACTACGCTTTAAGCGTAAGTTAAGCTCATTAGCAACTAGAGTTTATCCTTCCATGACATAAATTTAATCGGAAAATTCATAGTTGGTATACGTGACTTAGTCACTCTTTTAGGGTCAGCAAAATCATTTGACAATTGATTTGCTAAATGATTTATCCATTGGACTTATAGTTCACATTGTGTAACACGTGGATCAAAAAGAGAAATGATAATTCATTCCAACTTATTTCTTTCACCAACTATTTAGTTTCTTCCCCTAATGTTGGGTAAATTGACTCATTAAAATGATAATCAATAAATTGAGTTATAAATAAATTCCCTATCAGAAGCTCAAAATATTTAAATTCGATACATATTCCTAACAAAACTCATCTATGTGCGTTGTAGTGGAGCAATTAGAACGTATATTGCACAAAAAAATCTAAGATGAAAAATATTTAGTTCCTGACCCAAAACCATTTGTAATGAGGAGAACTTATGATCATTTATTGGTTTGATACGAATTTGTGATACTATATGTAAAATTACATGTCATCAACATATCAAGACTGATTGTCTTTAGAAAATAATCTGAAAAATGTACTCGTAATTTTATCAACTGAACAAATAGCCTCGCAAACACCAAGTTGCGAGTTAATAACAAAGATACACATAATCATCTAGTCGATGCATCGATAAAAATCATAAAATATCTAGATGGTCTTTAAGAAAGGTGTATGGGCCCATTATATTACCTTGTATCCGTTCCAGAAAATTAATAGCACTCTATCTTAGATGTTGATGATTGAATAATCAAATTGTTTTCATAGCAAGTATCACGTGAAACATTACCATGAAGAAAATCTTAGTTCTTCAATAAATGACCATATGAAAGTGTCAGTAAATTTTCGCATCATAAATGAACCGGGATGGTCTAACTGGTCATGCTAAATAAAATTATCAGTAAACATCTATTTTATCATAACATGAGCTTCAATTTGTACTAATTTTTATGTAGTACAATATGGATGATAGTGCATGTAATTTTGCCAAGATTTCATCATTGCCTTGAATTATACTCGTAATATTGAGATAGTTAGCATCCCTTGACTAATATTCTCAATATATTCTGTAAATATCTTTAAAATTCAATAAGTCTCTTTATGACTTTGACGAGCATAATGCAGTGTAAATATGAGATAACATCTCATTTGGCAATAACATATTTGTTCAGTCAGAGCTTTCTATGATATTAGTACTTCCGGATATAATACTCATATTATTCTCTTGCATTTAAAATGAGAAAATATGCATAATTATGCACCTTTTAATATGTGCTTTATTTCATTCACTTCGAGAAATGAAAAATATGTGTTCTGTACCATTCACTTCAGGGAATGAAAAATAATAGCATATTATATCAAATCGGATCAAAGATAAGCTCTCAAGAGCTCTTCCGAAGCATAGATATTTCAGTATTTTGAGATATAGTACTCATATTTCTCTTGTATTTAAATGGGAAAATATTTCTTATGCTTAAGTATTGTATGAGTACTTGCATTGTCTACTAAGCATAAATCGCCTTAAATTATTATATATTTTATTCCGAAAATAATCATATTCTTTTAAAGAAAAAATTAACATAAAAGATAAATAAATAATATATAAAGTAAGTTAACATAAATAAATAATAAATAAGAATAAATTAACATAAATAAATAAATTAACATTAAACAAAATAAAATAAAGATCAATTATTCCTTTTAGAATTTATAAAAGAAATAAATGGTGAATTATTCCCTTCAAAGGTTATGAGAAAAATTATCAATATCCAATTGAGTTGAATCAATAATGTCATTATTTTCGCTACAAAGAAAATATGTTTATATTTTCTTTAATTTATCATCATGATTATGGATAAAGTCCATAATACTTCGGCGTTTGACAAGTATGAGATCAATGGTTTGTACCATCATATTGATAACATAAAGATTTTGATATGATCTCTATCATTCTTGTCATCTTTATAATTCCACTTCTGGTGGATATAAGCATTCTCAAAAGAATCATCTTATCCATATTTATTTTATGACCTCAATCGCAACCACAATATAATGTGGCTTTTATTGATTCCGCTATAAAATATCACATTCAATTCATGGAATTGAGCGAAGACTAATATGTATTAAAACTTTTTCACAATATCGTGTCTATATGACAATATTAATGTGTAAAAAATTGAGTATGTTTTTTTAACATATCCTCATCAGTGATGCTCTGGCACAGAAAGAGTTTTACTCACTAATCATATAGTGAATTATCACGTTTGCATTCACTTCAAGGAATAGAACAAATTCAATAATCGCATAGAATAAACATCATGCTTGCATAATCACATGGAATAAACATCATGCTTGCATAATCACATGGAATAAACATCATGCTTGCATAATCACATGGAATAAACATCATGCTTGCATTCACTTCAAGGAATGACATAAATCCAATAATCGCATAGAATAATCATCATGCTTGCATTCACTTTAAGGAATGTCATAAATCCAATAATCGCATGGAATAATCATCATGTTTATATTCACTTTAAGGAATGTCATAAATCTAATAATTGCATGGAATAAGCATCATACATGCATTCACTTCAGGGAATGCCCCACATAAAAATTCTTGGATCGAAACGATTTTCGTAACTTAAACTTGGAAGAATTCTACAGTCGAGTTTTTCGATATAAAAATAATATTGCTTTTAAGCAAATATAAACTTTATAATATTCAAACTATTAAATAGTAATTGATCAACCAATATATATACAATACATACAAGGAGCAAAATTTAAATCCTTATACGCGGCGTCATTAAACCAATCCACAAGGTCCTTTAAAAAGAACCTCCTTTGAGACCAGTAGCCTCGCAGAACGGGATGTCCAGCCAATATACTCGGATTAAACCAACATAACAAAGAACATATTAATTAATTAAAGGTTTAATATTTGTTCCAATATCATGTAATACTTTGAACATGATTAAAAACATAAACTTTCATCGTAATAATAAAATAAACAAATATTGGTTATAATAAAGACAAAAATCTCAAATTAAATAAATAAAACATACCAGACTTTCCACTAACTTGAATATATGGTAGATTTAGTTATCAATATTGTGTTAAAATCTTTTTCGGTAATTGTCGACAAGAACCACGGTAATTGAGTCACTTTATCGCTACACAAACATCAAATAATAAAAGATTTTTAATAAATTAAAAATCAAATCAAAGATCAAAAGATAAAAATAACTGATAATTAAAATATAATTGAGGAAGAATAAATTATCTTTGATTTATGCTAGTAATAAATTCTTTTTAATAATTCCTTCAAGAATCGAACGAAAAAAAAAACCTTCGTTGGTTAGAGTCTCATGCTGATAACGTGCTGTGAATAAAGTAAAGAACAAGAATAAAATAGGAGAACAAAGATGAGAGACAAAAGAGAGAGATTTTATTATATTCTCAATGTAGGGTTGTGTATAATGTTTTGTCCAAAAGTCTAGGCATAAGATGAAAACCCTAATTCCAATGAGTATTAATCCCTAATAATAAAGCTCATTAAACTTTAACTTAATATATGTATATCCATCATAAATAAATATATTCATAAGACAGTATTATTTCTTGTGAAACTAACAAGTATTTTAAAATTAGCAAATATAAATTTTATAACATTCATGGTACGGATAAAACATGCTAATCTCATAGACATTGATACTCACAAGATAGGTGGCTTGGAGGCAAACAGAAGTAGAAATGGAACAGCTCGAATTACAGTTGAAGTGAAGATAAAACAGGTAGGTCTTCAGCCTTTGGGTCCATTATTGAATTATTAGATAGTTTTAGAAGTATGGGATATTTATTTGATAATCTCGATACGCCATGGCAGGAGGGTTTAGCTACTGCTACTGGAAAACTTGCAGAAATGGGGTTGCAAATTTTTTTAAAAAAAATATAAATTGGGGTGAGAGAGGCTCGAACTCTCGACCTCAGGATAACTCAGAAGCTATGAGACCTACGCGCTAGCCAACTGCACCACCACCCCAAGTTGTTTTTATGGTCTTCAATTATTTATTCCATTATATTATAACTTATCTATTGATTACATTTCTCTGGATGTTTGGAGATGGAATGGGATAAACAACTTAAATATGAAAAAAGGTGAAATAAACATCCAATAATGATGTACCATGTGTCAAGTTTTTTATTGAGTCCTTTTTGTTTTGGAGTAATATGTGCTGAAAATAGATGTTAGGACAGATTGGGATAAAATTAGAGTCCAGAGTGAGAAAAATGATATATTTGAAGGTCTAAATTGTGAATTAAGCAAAACTAATCTTAAAACTTAGGTTTTAGATTCATGATTGAATTTGTTGAGTAAGAAAAAAAAAGTGCGGCTAAGGGAGTGAAGTTTATATTCAAATATAGTGGTAGGGGGTGGTGTTGGTGGTATCGGGATAACTGTCATATAAAGACAAAAGCGACCATGTAGGTTCTTCTGTTTGAGCTCAGAAATTACATATATATAACTCTTTTTCTTTCTCTTTCTCTTTCAGATTTCCCTTCCTGTTTTCTAATTGGTTCTCTATCTATTCCATCAGATAAGGTAAGATCTTAGCACCCAATTTCCTTCAGTTTCTAGTTTTTGTCTTCTTTTTCATTGTTTCCCGGTGAAAAGGTTCGGATTTCATTTCTGATTCTCTAGTAACTTTGTTGAAGAAAAAAAGGGTAATTCAAAGTTCAAATTTTCATGTTCTTAGTTTATTAATTATCAATTTGTCGTGTACCCATTTTCTCGTTTTACACGATATATGTTTTTATTTTAGTTAAAGTTTCTTCTTTTTGATTGCAGAGATTGTGGGGATTTTGTGCTATGGCTTCCACTATAGTAAACGCTCCCTGCACGGTTCCTTCAGTTAAAGGTTTCGAGACTCAAAACTATGCTGGTCTAAGACCAATTTCTAGTTTGAGGTTCAATCCGGGTAGAACTTCTTCGTCTGGACGTTCTCGGTCCCTTTTTGTGGTGAGAGCGAGCGAGAGGTTTGATGGACATGTGAAAAAGGCTGAAATGAGTATTGAAGAATGTGAGGCTGCTGTTGTAGCTGGGAATGCGCCTGAAGCTCCTCCGGTGCCCCCTAAGCCAGCTGCTCCTGCTGGGACTCCTGTGATTCAACCTTATGTGAGTCTTTGAAATGAAATGAAAATTCTTTTTATCTTCTGCCTTTTTTACTATACTAGCTTGTTTATTTTCATAGGCAAGTAGAGGTTAATGTGACAGGAATTTGTGATAAATTGATTTGTTTGAGTAGTTTCGGAATGTCATCAGCAAGTGTTTGGTCTATTGAATGGTGATTGTTTTAGACTATTAAGTGTGTTTGAAACTTCACAGGTTTGGTTTTGTTGTTCAGTGAATTGGATTTCGTTGATAATTATTTGTTCACCACATCTCATCTATTCATGACAATGAAATAAAACAATTCAAGTTATAATCGTGGTTTTGAGGCCAACTGGAGCACCTTTCCTTTCTCCTTTTTCTCATTTTGGTGTTTGATTGTATCAGCAACTTACCAGGCGCCCTCGTCGTAACCGTAAGTCCCCTGCATTGAGAGCATCATTCCAGGAAACAAGTATATCTCCTGCAAATTTCGTTTATCCACTTTTTATCCATGAAGGTTGGTATTCATTGGATTCGAGTCTTTTCTGTTTTTGGTGAAAATCTTGAACTAATAAGTTAAAATATTCAACGAGAAGCAATCAATCAAAGATCGCAATGAGCACCATCTAATCATGAATATGAAAAGAACATTATATTGTTGCAGTTTTATTGTTTATGACTTTTGTGATACTTGTTTCTCTTTCCTACCTTTCCCGTGTGTGCTTACATCCAGTTCGGTATTGTTCACTGACCTGCAGGTCAGGAAGACACACCCATTGGAGCTATGCCAGGATGTTATAGGCTTGGATGGAGACATGGACTTGTTGAAGAGGTGATCTTTGTGATTATCCATCCTTTTTCGTAAACAATTTGCATCAGTCCCTCAAAACTATTGCACAAGTGCTGTATTTCTTGTTCTAGTGACATATCTGTTTCTTGTAACTGTATGGTGATAATCATTCCATTAGTTATTGAAGTTATAAACATATACAAGGATGTTACATACTTATGTTTTGTGTCAACTGCGAAGTTGTTTTTAAGTGTGCATCATCTGTTGCAGGTGGCAAAGGCCCGGGATGTTGGCGTTAATAGTATTGTGCTCTTCCCCAAAGTTCCAGATGCTCTGAAGGTTTTGATTCTCCCACTAGAATCCTATTTGTTTCATATGTTGATGTATGTAATTGTTTTTTTTTTTCACTTTAGTCTCCCACGGGTGATGAAGCCTACAATGACAACGGTTTAGTACCTCGAGCAATACGTCTGCTTAAGGACAAATTCCCTGACCTTGTAAGTCAATGAAATTTATTCTCTGATTTGTGTATTGTTTAGTGCTGCAGCCTTATGTGTTGAATCATGGTGATCACTTATTGCTTCACTAGGTTATCTATACGGATGTTGCTTTAGATCCATATTCCTCAGATGGGCATGATGGTATCGTCAGAGAAGATGGTAAGACAAGATACACTTCATACTTCATTGGATGCTAAATTGGAGTATATCATGTAAAAGATGTTATTCAAATTCAGATGCAAAAGCCTAATTAAACAGTAAAGGGTTCAGTTGAAGGTATAAACGTAGCCCGGAAGACATGCATACATCTTGCCGAATTGATCTGGCACGTTGCCATACAAGTTAACTTAGAATAGTGATACATGTTTTCTTTACAAAAAAATGTTGTGTATTTCAAGTTTTGTTTATTAAGAAATTTCCTAATTGGTCAAAATATAGTGTTCACATAAATTTATTATATTTTGCATAGTTATGTGCATGGAAGTTTTAACTGCTATGTCTTACCTTTACCCTGTAGGAGTTATAATGAATGATGAGACGGTGCATCAATTATGCAAGCAAGCTGTGTCCCAGGTAATATTTGTACACTTTGTGTTTTTAAATCATTTAAACTTAGGCAGAAATCTAATGTATTCTTCAGAGTTCTAAATGCAATGATGGTGAGCATGTACTGCCCTTGTGGTGCATTTGTTGTGACCATTGGCCACTGATGTCTCATGCAAAAATATGTTATCTTTTTTGTTGTTGTGATTTTCTGCTCTCCCCTACTCTTGAGACATTTCCAAGTCATAACTTTTCTTAATGCTTGAATTTGAGGAATTAGTGTTTCAAACATGGACGTCGGTTCCGTACTGATTGGTTTACACCGTTCCAGTAATAAACTGGAACAGTTAACTTTCAGTTCCACGAAAGTTTAAATTCCAGCTTGTACCAGTCGCACCAGTCTGTTCCTGTCAACTCCGGACATAAAAAACAGAACATTGTGCATTGGTTGTTGCATGAATAAGGTTAAAATATAAAATTATAATTTTCTACCCTTTAAACTTTAAAGATGGGGGGAAATTACTCTCCCAAAATGGATAAAAGTACTCTTTTTTACTATTTTAACTTTAAAAATCGGAAAAAAAATTTAATAACCTTTAATCTTTAAATAAAGGTAAAGTAATAAATAAATAATGTATTGAAGTGGACTGCTCTAGAAGTGGCACAACCAAGAAAACTTTGTTCATTTTATGCAGGAACAAATCTTAGCCATCCATTTTCACAGTGCTCCAACCGTTGGATATAAGTAGTCACCCCCACCATTTAGTAGTAATATATGGTGTTGAATGCTTATGTGTAAGAAGAGTGATTGTACAAAATTCCATTGAATTTTTAATACAGTTTATTCCATTGAATGCTTTTGTGTGCTGTTCTTTTTCAGCTAGTTTTAACTTGATTTGACATGTTTTGATTTTTTGGGTGGTAAGGCCCGAGCTGGAGCTGATGTCGTCAGTCCCAGTGATATGATGGATGGGCGTGTAGGTGCTATTCGTGCTGCCCTCGACTCTGAAGGCTTCCACCATGTTTCTATCATGTCCTATACTGCAAAGTAATTTGACTATTTTCCTCCTTGCACTAAGGCAGTTTCTGTTTGTCTTTTACCAGTTTTCAAAAGTAGGTTTCTTTGAACATGGTAACAGATCTCTGAGTTATCAAAAACAAAATGCTGAGACAAGTAAACGGTGTTATTTTTGTCGTCTTGCTCGAAGTCTATAGTCCTTTTCGTGTTGCTATCAAATTGTATAAGTTATAATGGCTTGTCCTGTGCTCGTTAAACATTTTGGACAAATAAACGATGTTAAAAATTGTTCTCAGTTATTCTTGGATACCTGGTTGAGATTTGTTGTAACTGTTTGTCATTTTTTTCTTGGCATAACAGATACGCAAGTTCGTTTTATGGTCCATTTCGGGAAGCATTGGACTCTAATCCGAGATTTGGAGATAAAAAAACGTATGATTTCACTTGCATGTATTTTATGTGTTTTTATGGGATTTTTCCGTGCTTACATTTTGATGGTTACTCTCTCGGTTGTTAAAAACAGGTATCAAATGAACCCCGCAAATTACAGAGAAGCATTAGTTGAGGCTCATGAAGATGAGGCTGAAGGAGCTGATATTCTTTTGGTCAATATGCTTTATTAAAGGAAATTTTGTGTTCTTTCTGTTAATGGCTAAGCTCCCATTATGCTGAAGTCTATCTGATTGGATCTCAGGTCAAACCCGGTCTTCCTTATTTGGATATCATAAGACTTCTCAGGAATCAATCTCCTTTGCCTATTGCTGCGTATCAGGTATTCTCAAAATGATTCCTGTTTCCGTGTCAAACAGGTATTCTCCTTTGCACTACACTTTCCAGCCTCATATCATTTTTTTCCAGGTTTCCGGTGAATACTCCATGATCAAGGCTGGTGGTGTTCTCAAAATGATTGACGAAGAAAGGGTGATGATGGAATCCTTGATGTGCCTCCGTAGGGCCGGTGCCGACATTATCCTTACATACTTCGGTCTACAAGCTGCAAGGTGTTTATGTGGTGAGAAGAAGTGAACTTAGTCTGTTTTCGCGACTAAATCTTCCATTTGAGTGCACTAGATGTTAGAATGAGCTGGAGTTATATGATGATCGACTTAGCGGTTTATCGTCCTCGTCCCTGTCCCCATAAATCTTGAGTAAATAAAAACCAGAATGCCATAACATTTAAATTCTTGGATCGTTTCCGTTTTTTTGTGAAGTCTAGATGCGTATCACAGCTTAAGTAGCCTTGCTCTGACGATGTGGTTAGGTACTGAGAATGTTCAGTTCATGTTCTTGGTAGAAAAGTTGAACTGCAGAGTACAATTGCTTCAAACACTTAATAATAATGCTGTACAAGTTACAACTAGATTCTAACAACAGAGTCAAACTCTCTGCCGAATATTTACGATGCCAAATAGAAAATTTTTGCTTTTATCCGGGGTTATAAATTCTATTTAATTTTTAATAATTATAAATAATTGACTTAGTTTAATGATTATTAATTGTAAAAAATAAAAAATACTATTAATTATGTTTGTTATTAGTTTTAAAAATCTAAAAAGGTTATATACATGCACCATATGGTGTCTATTTCGCCATGTATCTCTTCTAATTTTATTTGACATGTCACTTTTCTTTAAGCTTGCACTTGGAATATTAATTTAAATGTGATATCTTTTATTTGATATAAACGAGGCTGATATAAATAGAAGGGAACGTGTTTATACGATTTATTCTCAAATATTAAGATTTTTAAAATTTACTTAAATTTATAATTAAATTTTAATTTAAATATCACTTTAATTTAGAAAGTTTGATATTAAAAAACGGCAATTTTAGAAAGTATCAATTTTTGGTGTTTTTAAATGTTAACACTTTTTTTTATTACAACCGATTCTTAAATTTAAATCTTTTTATATATTTGATTTTACGATATTTGGTCTACTTTAATCGTCTGTGGTAACTCCAGGTTTTCTAATCCAGTTTTCTAACCCGTTTTACTCCTAGTTCTCCCACCGTTTTCAAACGATTTTCAAACTTTTTTCAATAGATTTTCATTCTTTTTTTTAACCCTTTTTATTTTAGGGTTTTCCTTTCTTCCAATATACATTTCTTTTAATTTAGTGACCCTTGTATTTTTTTTTCAAATTCAAAAACCTTTTAATCCCTAAACATTTTTACAATCTCAACCATTTCTAAACCTTGTAAATTTTCAAATCCTTTTAAAAATACACTTACAATTTTTGTAAGGTTCGCTACACACTGCAAATTCTCTGGATTCATCCCTGCCAAAGTTAGATTTACAATTTATCCCATTCTAAAGGGTAACTTTATCCAATGGGACGAACATCTTCGTCGATCATAAAATACTGTGAGTGACCGATGTGGATAGACCCCAAGGTCTCATTCCTTATGCCGATGTAATAGAAAGATGCTGGAACAATCTTGATGTAAAAAGAGAAGTCCTCAGCACCCATCATCGGTGGAACCACCTCGAAATTTTGTGGTCTTAGTAAATCAGTGGCCACCTTTTTAACATGTTCATACATACGATCATCATTGATTGTTGGGGGATATGTTGATTCGTTTTCAAAGAAATCGACTGTTGCAGAACATCTGAAAACACTGGCCTGTTCCACGACAACCTGGTTGTGTCGGAAAAGGGATGTTAGAAGTGGGAAGAGACGGATGAATTAGGCTTAGAATTTGAACTTAAAAGCATGGAAAAAGACCTCTTGGATTCTTTGAAGAAGGCTGTAAAAACTGGCATTGGAGAAAGCCCTTAAAGTGCGTCCAAGTACAACCGTGTCGGGGATCATGTTAAGATTATTGCCTCTGTTGAAGGAGGTGACAGACACGACCTGCATTACAGTAAAAAAAAGGATTTGTATAAAACTTACAACGTTAAAAAAAAACAGCAGCAACGAAGATGAAACCTTGGAGTCCAATGGATTTGATTCCCGAGAAACGATTCCCTGTAAGCAAATGACAACAGCTGAAGTAGCCAAGATGGGGTCAACAGAGTGATGAGGGCTGCTGGCAAGGCCTTTTCTTCCTCTGATAAACATGCCACAACCAGCGAGCAGTGGACCAGTCCTTGAGCTAATAGTAGCCGTGGGATGTTCCTGAGAGACATGAACTGCAAAAATGGCCTCAACGTTTCCCAACGCACCGTCGCCGATCATCCGTTTAGCACCATTCCCTGCTTCCTCAGCTGGCTGAAACAGCAGTATAACAGTTCCCTGTCACACACAATGAAATGGCCAAATCATTCATAACTCTGTCATTGCTTGAATACCAGCACTGAACAGTTACAAGATAACAAAGTTTGAGGGAGAATCAGTATTCTTTTTCAACATCAACACTACTGTACAGTCTGTTTTCTGAAGATTCTTCCATTAAACAAAGAAGAAAACTAACCTGGACTCTTCATTATTAAAAACCAATAATTGGAAAAGCTTCTTTCATTACTTTAAGCAAGGAACTATTCAATCCAAGCCAAGTCTATCCTGTTTCTTTTCTTTAGACATATCCATTTACTGTATATTTTCTTTTATTAAGAACTGGATGTGACTAAGCAACAAGCAAAAGTAAACGACAGGTTAAGTATAAGTAAGTCGGGTCAAATTCATTCCATAAGGAGGCAAACACTGTCATTTATTGTCTGCACATGGCCCAGGTGGAGGCAAGGATTTTACCTTTGCAAGCCAAGACATTTACTCTCACTCTCAACCACTGTTGTCCACACAAATTAAAACCATTTTTGAAATTGAAAGGAAAAGGGCAGCAGTCTCATTTGTCTTGTTTGTTCATTATTACTAAATAAATTGTATTTAAAAATTAAGGGAAAAAAAATATACTTGGTGTAATGAAAAAGGCCAAACCTTCAAAAAGGTGTTCTCGATCCTTCAATATTTTAGCAGCACCAATGAGCATGGCCACATGTGCATCGTGCCCACAGGCATGCATTTTTCCTGAAACTTTGCTTTTGTGCTCCCACTCTACACCTTCCTAAAATAAATTCACATCACCATAAGTGAAGAAAGACAACACAAAACAAAATTGATTTTGTGCTAATATTCAAGTTTAAGATGTGGCTTGGAAATTTCTTTTAATTATAATCTAAATTTTTTTAAAAAAATTGATAGGTTAGATTTATTTTAAGATTCTTTGTCGTCACGTCAGGACAATCTATCTTGAAAAATGAACTTGTATTTATCTGAAAATACACTTTGTTGTTTGTGGTTGATTTATCCATACTCTAAACCATACAGAACCTTAAAATAAATTCATGTCTGATACGAAAATTTCAAAAAAGGGTTTCATATCGTAATAAAACTCTAATATTCCCGTCTTAAATCCGAAACATTTATTCATTTTCACTCCATTGGATTCCCTTTGATGAGTAGTTTGATTCCAACCTTATAGCAAAAATCAAAACACTCGATATTTCCAACCATCGAAAATCCAAAACATTGTAAAAAAAAAGGTCATGAACCACCTAACCCCATTTGTTGTTCTTAGCTATAGAAGTATCAACTACCATTTATTTACCTTAACCCATATATACATATACTCTCGTAAAGAAGTATATGAAAGTATATACACCCGTATTTAGATGTATACACACACGTATACGTACGTGTATACATATGTAGTGGCAAAAATGTAAAACTAGCTATTTACCTGAATAGGAAGAGCATCCATGTCAGCTATGATGGCAACAAAGGGCGGGCCGCCGGTTCCAATCCAAGCCCGAATACCTGTTTTGGCCTAAGGGTATTTATATTCAATTTCCATCCGGTCCAGTTCGGTTCGAATCAGCTTGCTCGTTTCGTATTCCTCAAAAGCAAGCTCAGGGTTCTCATGTATCTTCCTCCTCAGACCTTTAATCCACTCTACGTTCTCTGGTTTCCGGGCCAGACCCAGAATCGCTTCGGAGCAGGCCACGTCCCATACCTTGCAGCTGGTGGGGGAGCCACGTGAAGAAGAAGAAGAAGTGCGGTTCTTGCCGGCGTTTAAAGGGGCCTTTGGATTGATGGAAGGTGTGGCATCGAAAACGGTGGCGTATTTATTATTATCCGATGAAGACGAAGAACAAGGAGGAGATATTGAGCTGACCAAAACGGAGAAAAGATCAAGTTTAGAACTAAAACATATTGATTTAGAGGACTCAAAGAAGAAAAAAAAGATTAAGAGAGAAAAGAAAGAAAGTGTTGGACAATGATTAAAGTTTTTATTTGAGAAAATATAATATTTAAAGTTTATTTTAAAATATAAATTAATTTTTATAAGATAAGAGAATATCATATTTTATATGAGAAATTATATCATAATTAGTTTCACGACATCATATATATAGGATCAATCACTAAAAATTACTCACATAGTTATTTTTTTTTCATGTCGTATTTTTAAAATTAAATCTTCACTCATATTTATTGTTAATTTTTTTTAAAAATAATTTTTAAATAAATATTCATTTAAAAAAATATGATATATAAAAATTAATAATATAAATAATTTTTATTGATCGGTCTATGAACCCGTGGTAGAACTGATCTATAATATAATTTTTGGTCGTACGGTTATTTGGCGAAGAACGTGGTGATAAGGACGGGAATTCGTCACGTGGGAAAATATAACGGAAAATAATAAAATAATAATAAGGGGGTCGAAACGCAGCTGCTGTTGGGCCCACCATTTCCTGCAGCAGTTTAGGATTGACACACTGCCTAACTTTAAATATTATTTTTAAGGAGTATTAAATTTTAATATTTAAATTTTATGTTTTTTACAAATGGTAAGAGGAGAAGTAAAGGAAATCCCAGAGGAAGGACAGCATTTATAATAAGTAAATTTATGATTAATAAATAAAGAATAATTTTATCGATTATTGAAATATGTTTATTTTTAAATTTTGAAATTTAAATTTAAAATTTTAAACTATAAAATACATTTATAAACCTTAACACATAACCACAAACACTTAAATCTTAATTACGAACTCAAAACCTTAAAAATTAAATATTTAAATTATAAATTATGTTTAAAAAATAAAACTTTATTAAATGAAATTTATTTCCATTTTAAATCATAAGCATTTAAATTAATATATGTATTTCCATTTTAAATCAGATGCATTTAAATTAAAATATTTATTTTTATATTTTAATTTCTATATTAAAAATCAGGAAAAGTTCAAAGATTTTGAGTCTTGTGTAATATATTAAAATATATCTTATATAATATATTAAAATAAGACCCTTAATTTATAATCGATACGAGATATAAGATTTTTTAAATATTATAATATAAATAATATTATTAAATTATCGTCTTTGGCATCAAAAAATGACTTATAAACATCTAAAAATAAATATTTTCACTTAAAAATATCAGTCCCGATTTATTGTTTTCTGATTTATTGTTTTGTCGGTGTTCACTTGGAAAGATTTATCCCCACTCGATTGATGGTTGTTTGCCGATAAAATCAATCCTGGGTAGCGGTACTTTTTGCACAACAGTTTGAATCGCCTACAACTACTTCCTTCACTATGCGTCTCGTTTGGATAGAGATAAAGAGATTCAGGAAGCTATTGAATTTTATTGGTATGCTTATTTTCGTAGAAATTTTATTTTTCTTTGTTTTGGGTTGTAAAAAATTTTAGATTTTTTAATCCAATTATTTTGCTTCTTGATTACATTGTAATTATAATTTTTTAGGGATTTAATAAAAATTCAGTAGTATTTATTAAAAAATATCATTTTTTACATATTTTGCAACAAAACTATATGTAATACTTTTAATATCAATTTATTCTAAAATGTCTGTTTCGATTATCATCGTTAGAGCAAGTCTTTTTAATTTTTCTTATGATATAATTATTTATAAGTATGACTTCAACAAACTTCAATTTTGAGAAGCTCATTTTTACCAGTGATAATAATAAAAATAATTAATAAAATCTTAGAAGTAATTGTCATATTTGGAAGGCATAAAGATAGTTTTCACCCTTAACGTTTATAATTTTTGTCATTTTGACCCTTATTCTTTTTTTGGATAAATTTAGCCCTTAACCTATGCCTTTTTAACAAATAACTCATTTTTTAACTACCATTATAACTGAACCGTTAAAAATTTAATAATGGTAACTTGTCATATATATGTGATAATATATTTTAAATGACAGAGAATCTAACCTATGAAACATATACATATATAGAATACAATTTTATTCTAATCTAAAAATATAAAACAATTAAAATTCAAATTCAAATAAAATATTAAAAATTAATTTTGTATTCATTAAAAATTAATTAAATCTAAAATAAAAGGCTACTAAATATTTTCAACCTTAACTATAGTAAAATCAAAATTTTATCTATAAAAGTATGAACATAATCTGAAAAGAAAGGGTTTTGTAGAGTTTGTTACCGGTGGATCAAAGATAAATTAATTTGATAATAATCTATTGGATTATTATTATTTTAGTTTAGAATTTAGGTATTTTAGTTTTAATCTAAATCGGATTTTTAGGGTTTTATAAAGATATTTTAGTTTAGTTAGGGTTGAGAATATTTATTGAATTTTTGTTTTGGATTTAATTAATTTTTAATATTTTATTTAAATTTTAATTATTTTATATTTTATACTGAAATGAAATTATATTATATATGTATATGTTTAATAGGTTAGATTCTATATCATTTAAAATATATTAGTATCACATATATATGATAAGTTATCATTATTAAATTTTTAACGGTTCAGTTATCATGGTAGTTAAAAAATGAGTTATTTGTTAAAAATACATAGGTTAAGGGCTAAATTTATCCCAAAAAAAGAATAAGGGCTAAAATGACAAAAATTATAAACGTTAAGGGTGAAAATTATCTTTATGCCTATTTGGAAAACAATTATAATGTTTTAACAAATATAATTTATCTTAATAAAATATTTTTAAAATATTATAATAAATTTTAAGATTTTGAGCTTCTTTTTAAGAGATCTTGTACGATTGTTTTTATTACACATTTTCAAAACCCAGTAATTAAAATATTTATTTTCTTTTTTATGTTTTAAAAGGAAAATTCTACGGCGGGCGTTGAACACCGCTAATGATGAACACCGTTGAACATTATTAAACTAATTAATAAAGACTAAAAAATTTAAGGACTCAAGATGTAATTATAAATTATTTAAAATAAATTGTTTATTAAATTATTTTTTATATATATTATTTTATTTTTAAATAATTAAATAAAATACTAATTTAAATTAATTTTTTTAAAAAAATAACTCTAAACAGTAAATCCAAAATTCAAAATCTAAATCACCAAATATAAAAATTTAAATCCTAAAATATAAAATCTCAAAACCCTAAAAGTACTATAAATACTAAATTTGAACCCTAAAATCTTAAACCCTAAAATAACCAAAACCCTGTATCTAAATCTTAAACTAATTTTAGATTTTAAGTTTAGGGTTTATATTTTTTAGAGTTTCAAAATTTTTTATTTTAGGGTTTAGGTTATGATTATATTTTTAAATTTTATGATTTATGGTTTTGTTATTTTAGGGTTTAAAGTTTATGATTTAGTGTTTTGGATTTTAGGATTTAATGTTTAGTATTTTTAGCTTGAGTTTAGGATTTTAGATTTAATATTTTTTAAATTAAAAATAATTAAAAATTATTTTAAAAAATAAAATATAATATATACTTTTTAAAAAATTATTTTAAATAATTCAAAATTATAGGTTTAGTTATTGAAAATTTTAAATTTTTGTAATTTTAAACCTTCCCCGTCAAATTCATCTAAAATTATTAGATATTTTTATGTTACAATAACTTATACAATCTAAATTTTAAAACAAAAATCTAAAAATAATAGTATCTTGATAATCTTTAGGACAGAATGCGTGGCTTGATAAAAAACGCACCAAATCAGAATATTTAAAATATTTCCTTTCGGAAAATAGATAAAATTATTGTTACCAATTTAACATGTGTGCTATCAAATTTATAATATATTATTTTTTATTACTCTTCTGATTTTTAGAGTCTAATTCTAGCTAATTTAGATTGATCCGCACCGCATACTTAATTTTGGTAAGTGAATCTTCTAACAGAAATTTTTGCATACACATCTCAAACTTAATACTTACTTAGATAAAACCAAGCTGTTTACCACTTGGACCAATTACTATCGGTTATAATATATTATTTTATAACAACTATTTTATTTATTTCTTGAATAAATAAAATTAACTGTTTATTTAAAACTTTAATGTGTGTTATATTTCGTAAATTTAATAATCATAAAGATAATTTTAACCCTTAACGTTTATAATTTTTGTCGTTTTGGCCCTTATTCTTTTTTTTTTTGATAAATTTAGCTCTTAACTTATATCTTTTTGACAAATAGCTTATTTTTTAACACCATGGTAACTGAACCGTTAAAAATCTAACAATGATGACATGTTATATGCATATTATAATATATTTTAAATAACATGGCATGTAACCTATCAAATACATATATATATTATAATTTTATTCTAATATAAAATATAAAACAATTAAATTCAAATAAAATATTAAAAAATTAATTAATTCTAAAATAAAATACTATTAAACATTCTTAATCTAACTACAAAAAAATTAAAATCCTACCTAAAAAATTAATTAATTTCGAACTGTGTTCATATTTTTTTAAAATATGACTTTGATTCTATCATAGTTAGGGTTGATAATGTTTAATAGCCTTCTATTTTAGAATTAATTAATTTTTAAAATTTTATTTGAATTTTAATTATTTTATATTAAAATAAAATTATATTTCATATATATATGTATTTGATGAGAAATTATTACATGAACCCTTTCCACCACCTAGAATATGATCTCAACCAATTAAATTAAGACACATAATATATTTTTTCCATATCATATTTACACATAAGCATCATTCAAATCATCCACTTTAATGTATTTGATTTAAAAAAGGAAAAAATATTACTAAAGATTTTTATGTTGTCTTCCTCTTTATTGTTCAATTTTTATAATTAATTTTTCTAACCCTAACCCTAAACCTTAAACCCTAAGCCTAACCCTAACCTAAAACACTAAACACTAACCCTAAACCCTAATCCAAAACCCTAACAGTTAAACCTAACCATAACTTTAACCCTAAACCACATAAACCTTAAACCTTAACCTTAAACCATAAACTCCAAATCTATATAAAAAATTAATTAGGAAAATTTTAAAGAACAAAGAGAAAGATGACACAAGATTTCTTTGGTAATATTTTTCCTTTTTTAAATCAAAGACATTAAATTGGACCATTTGGACAATGCTTATGTGTAAATTTGATACGAAAAAAATATATTATGTGTCTTAATTTAATTGATTGGGACCATATCCTATGTGGTGAAAAAAGTTCATGTAATAGTTTCTCGTATTTGATAGGTTAGATGTCATGTCATTTAAAATATATTATCATATCCATATGACATGTCATCATTGTTAGATTTTTAACGGTCCAATTATCATAGTAGTTAAAAAACAAGCTATTTGTTAAAAAGATATAAGTTAAGGGCTAAATTTATCCAAAAAAATAAGGGCCAAAATGACAAAAAATATAAACGTTAAGGGTTAAAATTATCTTTATGTTAATTTAATATAATAAAAAATCGAGAAAGAAAAGAAAGAGAATCAAAATAATTTTTGGAAATTTTCAAATGACAAAAATATAGGCTGAGAATTCTCTCCCACCTATCCATGTCAAAATATATTTATTCGGATAAATTATAATAGAAATAACTTAATTTTAGGTAAGATTATATTTAGATCACTCATTTATTAAAAGTTATATTTTAGACATTAAATTATAGGTAAAATTATAATTGAATCATCAAATTATTAAAAATTACACTTGAGTTAGTCAATTATGATAAGAGAATATTTGAGTCACCCTTAATATTTAAAAATAAGTATATATAAATTTGTGTATTAAATTAATTAATGATTTAGAATAAATTACTCTGATGTTAATAATGGTATACAAGCGATTTGAAAAAAATTGATGTATTTTTTTAAAATACGAAAGGTAACTCAAATGTAATCTTACCTATAACTGGAGAAATTATATCATGGATAAGTCTCACCACGTCATCCATAGGACCAACCACTAAAAACCATTTATCTCATATTTTTTTCATGTAATTTTTTCTAAGTGAATCTTTACTCTATTTACTGTTAATTCATTTTAAAAATAATTTTTTTAAGTAAAGATTCACTTAAAAAAAATATGACATGAAAAAATTAATAAAATTAATAATTTTTAGTGATTAATCTCATGTATACATGATGATACTTACTCATAATATAATTTCTTTTATACTTGAGTGACCAAAATACAAAGATTAACTCAAATAGTTAGTTATATTATATATTAAAATCACGTAAAATAATTTTTTGTTTTAAAAATTGTCTGATCCAAGGTGGAGCCGTCCGAGGCTTTATCGACAGAGTTGACTTTATTTCTTCGATATTAATATTTAGTGTCACGATAAATCCAACGAATTGTCTTAATAATAAAATATAATTTTTATTTTATTTATATTCAAATAATTTGAATTAAAATATTTTTATTTTATCAAAAAATTTGAATAAATATTATTTAACTGTTCAAAACAATATTCGCGCCAACCATATGTTAAGATTTTATATTGATTCTTAACCTAAATTCAAATTTGTTTTAGTTTAATAATAATCGCATGATTATTATATTCAATTAAGGATAAATTATATAAATTATCATTAAATTATTTTTTTATTTTTATTTTGATAATTAAAATCTTTAAAAAATAATCTAATAACTAAAATTTATACATCATTTTTTTCCAATCATTTAATTTGTCAATATCTGTCTAATAAACTAATTTATTTTAATAATATTTAATGATGATATAACATTTTTATTAATATTTAATAAGATTCACCCCTAGAAATTTTTTTTCACAAACTTTGAACTTTATTATCCGTACTATTAGATTATTTTCAAGATAGATGCTTAATGTTTTTAGGGCTACTTAAAGATTTATTTTGTTAGTTTTTAAGATAATAATATTATAAATACGTTTTTGCTGGCGAGGTTCAACCTTCACTCAATACGTTTCAATACTAAAAACATGGAGAATGGGTTCAGACATGCATAGGCAGCTTTTGCATGCATTTTTGATAGATTTAATGCATGTTTTTGCATGGTGCAGTACAACAGAAAATTACAAGGTGCAGCAGAACAGAAAAATACAGAGAGCTATATCGAAAAATACAGCAGAGAATGAAACATCTCGCCATCACAAGGTGGCGTTGTCCCATGACTTACTACCAAGTCGGCTTACCTAGCTAAAATGCAGAAAATAAAACCACGCCACCTGTTGTTGGCGTGGTACTATATAAATTAGACTATATTCCAAATAATTTTTTAAACATCTTTATATACCTAAAAAAATTTAAACAATAATACACACCTAAATTTTCCAAACATAAAATACTCTAATTTTTGACGTTTAATTGATATATATTTCGTTGATTACTGATAATAGGCGGTTGAAAAAAATAACGTTGATCTCATATAATGGGATTCAACAAGTAGATCGTCAGTAATGGTGACGTTGATTTTAAGATTTTATGGGTTCAAGATTCTTCTAAAGACTTGAAAATATTTTAGATTTTTTAAAATATTTTCTTTTTTCAATTTTTATATTAAAAATTAAAATTAAAATTAAAAATATGTGTTAAATTCTAATAGTATGATATTTTTATAATATTATCTTAAAATACAAATAAAATTAAAATTTAAATACTTATTTTAATAAAAATATTAAATATCAATCTTAAAAATATATAATTTAAATATTCATTTTTAAATTAAGCTTACAGAATAACTTATTACCGAACATGTATTTAAGTGATATTGTATGTATTTTATTCATAAAAAATATTTACTGCAAAGTGGACTACTTTAAAAATGTAGTAAATACATAGTATGCATTTAGCTTCCCAGTACCCGATCCAAAATTATTACTTTAAAAATACATTCGATCAAACAAAAGTACAAAATTATTATTTTACAAATATTTTTAGAGAAAATCATTAGCTTTATTAATAAAAAAAACTCAAAAATTATAATAAGAGTTAATAAATTATTATTATAAATTAAATATATAATTTACGTATTTTTAATTTAATTATTTTATATAAGATAAGAATTATATATAAAATGGTTATAAATCTCTTTAAATATTCGATAAAAAATAGATAAAAAATTAACTGTGTCATCAAACAAATCACAAAAAAAAGATTAAACCTTTGATAAATCAACAAAAAAACATAAATCAAAAGAGAATAATAAAAAAATTATCGAAAACGAAAACTGCGTATCCAAATTCAGATAAAAAATCTAAAATAAAAAATATCAACAATATTATAAATAAGAATCGACATGAATAAGAGTCAACATGATCATCAAATTCATCTTGATAAAAAAATATATAAAAATGATCAAAGAAGAAAAATATATATTAAAAATAAAATTAAATATCAATAGATATAAATAAAACATATCATAAAAATAATAATAAATCATAAAAATAAAATTATTTTTATTAAAAAATTAAATAATAAAAGAACAAATCTGATGATCAATAATCAACGATAAAAATTATATTACTGCTGACTATAGAACAAAACTAAACTTGTTACGTTAGATTTTGGCATAAAGATAATTTTAACCCCTAACGTTTATAGTTTTTGTCGTTTTGGCCCTTATTCTTTTTTGGATAAATTTAGCCCTTAACCTATATCTTTTTGACAAATAGCTTATTTTTTAACTAGTTTGATGACTGGACCGTTAAAAATTTAACGATGATATATATGGAATATAATTTTAAATGACATGAAATGTAACATATCAAATACATATATATATATATGAAATATAATTTTATTCTAATATAAAATAATTAAAATTCAAATAAAATATTAAAAATTAATTAATTTTAAAATAAAAGATTATTAAACATGAGCTCTAACTACGATAAAATCAAAATTTTATTCGAATTGTGTTTATATTTTTATTTTAGAATAAATATAATAAAAAAATATAAACACAATTCGAATATAAAAATATAATAAATATAAAAATATAATAAAAAATATAAACACAATTCGAATAAGATTTTAATTTTATCGCAATTAGGATTAAGAATGTTTAATAATCTTTTATTTTAGAATTAATTAATTTTTAATATTTTATTTAAATTTTAATTGTTTTATATTTTATATTAAAATAAAATTATATTCCATATATATATATGTATTTGATAGGTTATATTCCATATCATTTAAAATTATATTCCATATATATATCATCGTTAAATTTTTAGCGGTCCAATATCAAGCTAGTTAAAAAATAAGCTATTTGTCAAAAAGATATAGGTTAAAGGCTAAATTTATCCCCAAAAATAAGGGCCAAAACGACAAAAACTATAAACGTTAAGGGTTAAAATTATCAAAATGCCTTAGATTTTTTATGACTTACGACGTTAAATTTTTTAAATAATAAAAAATCAAATAATTATCTATTATTTTACAAATATTATGTTTTGAGCTATGAATTAAAAAATTTCCGGGCCAAGGCTTCTCTTTACCAAGGGGAAAGAGCCACCTGTAATGACCGTTTTCTATTGGTAAAAAACCATTTTTGCCCTCTATTTTTAATATTTTAATTTTTATTTTGATCTTTAACTTTTTAATTTTTATATTTTATATAATTTATGTTAATTAAAATTTAAAATTTATAATAACTTATTTGATATTATTTAATTTTTTAAGTAATTATATTAATAAAAAATTAAAGTATAATAATTATATTAAAACTATTTTTATTATTAAACAGTCATTTAAATAATTTATTTTTAGTATTATATATTATTTTTTTCACTTAATAAAAACGTATAAGTATTTTTAACATAAAAATTATATTATTAAATATAATTATCTTTATTCAATATTAATTTAAATAAACAACGTTATCATTATTAACAATTATCAGATTAAATTATAAAATTAAAATTAAAAAATACGATTAAATAAAGTAACTTTCCAAACACAGCCCTAATGCAAAAGGAAATAAACGGAAGAAAAATGGTAAATCTAACTGCGAGTCTGTAACTGTCAAAGCTAGAATGAACAGACCAATGAAGGTAGATTAATTTTTCTTCTCAATCTTTATATCGCTTTCTCTCCCTTCCTTCACCAAATCACAATCTACCGGTCGATCCTTCTAAAAAACCCCTAATTTTCCCCTTTCTCTCTTTCTAAAACCCCGTATTGTTATTGATAGCATCATTCAGATCTTAGTTAATTGTGTCCTTCGCTCAGCAGATCCGGCGAATCTTGTCTGATCACGGGTACTTTATTTGATTCTCTCTTCTCAATTTTATATCATTGTGTGTGTTTTGATTTGATCTATTTTTTGGGGTTAAGTTGGGATCATTATGTTGTAGACTTTTATTTTCTTAGAAACGTTAGTGTTTTTTTGGATTTGTGTAGATTTTGATCGTGTTGTAAAATATATTGAAAGAGGAGATTGGGATTTCTTTTGATTAAATCATGTCAGCTCCAGTGCCACCAGGGGCACCTAGACCCGGCGCCAATGCACGGCAGCAACCACCACCGCCTAATTTTAATCCTAATTATCAAACCAATCCCAATTCCTTAGCGGATAACATGCAGAATTTGAACCTAAATCGGCCACTTTCTGTGCCCAATTCTGTCCCTAGACCTTCCCCTTTCGGTCAACCACCACCCTTCCCTCAATCTTCAGTCTCTTCTGGATATCCGGTTGGCTCCTTCCCAATGCCACGGCCCGGACCACCACCTGGTATGGTTGTAAGACCTGCAGTCGTTCCTCCTGGACCACCACAATCCACATTACCCGCGAATGTACCCCCAGGAAGACCTGTTGGTTCACCTGTTACTCACCTGCCCCCTTTTGGGTCTAGACCTCCTCCTGCTTCATTGTTTCCATCTACAGGTGGTGCGGTTATACCTTCTAGTGCTTTCCCATCTTCAGGTGTACCTAGTGCTTCTGTTGCTCCACCACCATCAGGTTCTCGCCCAGGTTCTTTTGTGTCATCTTCACCTTTGACTGCTGGTCCTGCTGTGCCAATGTCAAATGCACCTGCTGGACCTTTCAGTAATGGGCCACCTGCAGTTGGCTCAGGAGCTTTGCCTGGTCCACCACGATTCCCTTCTGTTGCAAGTGTTTCACAGCCCCCCATTGGACCTCCACCATCTATGATGTCAGCTAGGCCACCTGCTCAGGCTTCGCATTCTGTTTTGGGAAGTTCAGCTGTTAGTTCCCCGATAGCTCCTCCTCCCCCTTCAGCATCACCATTTTCAGCTGTGCCTCAGACTAGACCACCACCTTCTGGTTCTCCTTATGGACCACAGACATGGACGATGCAACCCCAGCAGGTTAGTAATCTTTGGTTATTTTGTTGTTGAACTGGTCCTTCAGCAACCTGCATTAAGCACTGAATGATCATTGTAGAAATCTTAGCCCTGCAGTTAGTAATTACATTAAAAGTACATCTAATAACCTGGATGTTTGATCCAATAGCTTAGCTGGTGTACATATCTTCTAGCTCAAATAATTGGAAGTTGGTTATTTGTTTCTTAAGATTGAATTTGATCAATCAGCATATAACATTTTGGTCTAGATGGATATTTTAAAGCTCTGAGTTAGGTTGAAATTCTGTTGGTGGCTTGAAACCATTTTAAGGTGATGCAAATGAGTCACTTAAAATTCTAACCAGAATTGTGTGGTTTGGTTGGTGTGGGTTTGCATTTTGTTTGCTTTCATCAATGATTTGAATTCCAACTGCTTCTAATTGCTTTAGGGAGCCCAACCTCCTTATATTCCCGGCGCTACACATGCACAACCTCCAAGAATGTTTGGAATGCCACAACTTCCTAATCAAGCTACAACTACCATTCCACCTGCCATGGGTCAACCTGGAGCACCTCTTTCAGGAACATCAAAGATTGATCCTAATCAAATTCCAAGGCCTGTTCCCAGTGCTACACCAATTGTGTATGAAACTCGCCAAGGCAACTCGGCAAATCCTCCTCCGGTACTATCTCTGGTCATTTCATCAGAATAGAAAGAAAATTACTCAATTCACCTGGAATTTGCTAATTTGGCTATTCCTTTGGATCTTTATTTAAGCTTAGGATCATCATTCTATTTCTAGCCTCTAGGTTGCCATTCCAGTTTCCATGTGCGCATACTGTTATCGCAACTTTGTTATGTAGCTACAATTTGAATTTTGTTATCTATCCTAATGACTTGTAATCTTTTGAAGCCTGCTACAAGTGATTACGTTGTCAGAGACACTGGAAATTCTAGTCCACGATTTGTGAGATGTACCATCAATCAGGTCATAACAAATTGTGCAAATTTATTGTGGTTTCTTTATTCTGTACCTGTGTATTTTTTAATGAGGTTTGTGCTGCAATTTCCCCATCAGTACTCATCATGATGTTTTATGCTCTTGTTTACTTTTCTTTTTGTTTAACAGATCCCTTGCACGGCCGACCTTTTGACAACCTCTGGAATGCAGCTAGCTTTGTTAGTTCAACCTATGACCCTCCCTCATCCATCAGAGGATCCTATTCAGGTAATTCCCGAGGAACTTGTACTTCTAGTTTGCTATCCAATCTGTCAGGCCTACCAAGAAATTTATTTATTTTCTGTGTTCATTGTATTTTAAACATTTCTTCTATAGGTTGTTGATTTCGGGGAAAGTGGTCCTGTTCGATGTTCTCGTTGCAAAGGTTACATAAATCCTTTCATGAAATTTATTGATCAGGGAAGGAAGTTTATCTGCAATTTATGCGGTCAGTACTATTTACATTGTGGGCACATATACACATTTGGTAGTATCTGGATTTTAATTATTCTTGTATTCATTCATTTCTGTTGCATGTGTTTCATTTCTGTCAAAACTTAAATGATTAATTATGCCTACACTTAGCAAATCAAACAGTGTGATTATTATTTGAGCACTTTTGTTACGGAGCTTTTAAATGAACATTTATGTTTGAAATGTAATAATAGTCTCCGAGTATCTTAGTTGTTGGCTATATAGCCTATAGGTTCCTTAGACTATATAGTCATATTTTCTTCTATTCTTAATATGTTGGATTTTATTAATTTTACATTTTCTTTGCACATATACGCCACATACATTCTGATCATATAACTGGAAATCTTTATTCCATGTTGTATAAATGCCATGACCGCACAGAGCTTGTCTATTTCTGCTCCATGATCGTGTTTCTGAAATGTAGTAAGATGACAATGTCACTGATTATGCTATATTCTTTCAGGGTTTACTGATGATACTCCTCGTGACTACCATTGCAACCTTGGTCCTGATGGCCGGCGTAGAGATGCTGATGAGAGGCCCGAGCTTTGTAAAGGAACAGTTGAATTTGTTGCTTCAAAAGAGTACATGGTTTGTTGAAATTTATAAATTCGTAAATTAAATTGATACATGCATATTTCTAATCTTTGGATAATGTATAAATAACGTGATTATTTAACATTTGGTTAGCTCAACTTAGTAACAGACGAGTTCCCGCAGGAACATATATCTTTTACACCTTGTTTTCTTGATTGACTGCTGTCTTGTTGCAAAGGAGTTAGACAGTGAATCTTTCCTTTTACAACTTTGAGTGACCCTGCATTCCAGGGGTCTTAAATAAAGGATTAAGATGAGCCAAAAGAAAGAAAGTCAAAGAAAGGGAGAAAAGGATTTAAACAATTCAAAATTATGCTATCATTTGGTACCATTTAGTTGAATGAAATTATTGCGTCCAGGGGATTATGGAAGGCTTTTTTGAACTTATTTCTTTCTATTCTTTCATCAATTCTGTTTCTTTTGTTATCTAATTGGGTTAGAGTACAGCTCATTCTTTTGGATTGGTTCTTATTCCAGGTCCGTGACCCAATGCCAGCTGTGTATTTTTTCCTAATTGATGTATCCATGAATGCCATACAGACTGGTGCCACTGCCTCAGCTTGCAGTGCAATTAGTCAAGTTATTTCTGATCTTCCTGTGAGTTTCATATCAATTTCTAGAATGGATGTTTTTTAGTTCTTGTTGCAATTTATTAATTTAGTTTGCTTCCCCCGATTGTTCTCCTTGTTGCATTTTATCAATATTCAATAGATGGGGAAACTACTAAGATCATAGTTTGTGGCTTGATCTATTATTTTTCTGTAATCATTAATTGTAAAAGATTTTAAATTATTCCGTCAAATTTATCTGCAGGATTTTTTGCTGTTAAATTCTTAAGCATGAGGTTCTTTGACTGTTTGTTTTAAGTGTTTGAACAAATCTTAGATTTGACCCATTTTTTTAATGTAAGAATTTCTGTAGGCATTATTGTATCCCGAGGCTTATTTCTTTATCAGAAGTTCAGAACTCTTCCTAGATAAGTTTTTACTGAAGTGTTCCTTTCCTTAGTTTCAACTTAGTCACAAGATGCACGTATCCCACTGGTCCGATTTTTAGTTTTTCTTAGTTCTGATAGGATGTATTAGAATTACTGTTGTTGATGCAATATTTTTGTGTATGTGTTTCTTTGTTCTCTTGAAAGTGACTTGATTGTGAGTTAAGGCGAAAATTGAACTGTATGCTGTTTGTTGATATAGCATTGTTCTCTTGCATTTCTTTGTTCTCTCGATAGTATGCTGTTGTGCATTCAAGAAAAAGTTACAATTTTGAGTGTTAATTTGGTGATGTAACATTGTGTGGATGTTGCATCTCTTAGTTGTTTTTACTGTATGCTGTTTGTGCATTAAGAAAATTTAAAATTTTATTGTATTAGCAGAATAGAGGTTGTGTCAGTTTTGGTGTTCATGGTCAAGGGTTTTAATATTTATTCTAAGTGTATATGTTTTAGTTGATAAATCTAATATGGATTACTGATTTGTGTCGGTTGTATTTCCTGTACTTCTAATGAATATCTTTTCTCAAATGGGCTTTTCGTGAAAAGTTTATCAAGAAAATCTTAAAATGGGTTTTCAAATGTGTGATAAACCAAATGTGTTTCAATTGTGTGCTTTCGCTAAATATAGTTTTGGGAATATGCTAGAGTATTTCCATTGAATGTGTTGGTAAATCATGAGATTTATGATTTTAGCTAAGTTATGATGGTTGTACATCAGGGATGGCTAATTTCCTTTTGCAATGCATTCTAAAGATAACGCAAGTCTTCTTTTATTTCTGCAATAATCGATGTCTGGAAATGTTAGTTGAGTAGAAGGTTGATACACAGTCTTGATCTTTCCTTTTCCATTCTGTCCCATGATTTCTTCTCAAAACATATATAAATTATAAGGCGATGGAAATTCAATTACTTATAGTGTTAATTGCTTATTGCAGGAAGGTCCTCGAACCCTAGTTGGAATAGCAACATTTGACTCAACAATCCATTTTTATAATTTGAAACGAGCACTACAACAGGTCAGTACTCGTTGCTTCATTTAACATCCCCTCTTTCAGGCAACTATTATTTTGGGTAGAAGACTTTTTTGTGGTCTCATCTTGTTGGGTGCTTTCTATTTTAGAAAGGTTAAAATTCATAAATTAAAATAACAATTTGAAAAAGTATCAATTAAAATATTATTATTGTTACAAATTCAATGTAAATTATTTTTAATGTTAACAATTATTGAAAATCTTGAAATAAACTAATATTATATTTTAATTAATAAGGATAATTTCGTAAATTATCATAACATTCTCAGGAAGGGGATTAGTGAATTAGACGAGTTAACATACTTTCCTGGGGTTTTAATCATTTCTTAAGGAGGACATCTTCCTCTGTCTATCTGTCTCTTAAAATTGAGATTTTGTTTGGTGTATGACAGACATGGACATGTCAGGTTTCATATTTATGGATCACTGAAAAACTCTTTGAACTTTGTTGTATATGATCTTTTTCTCTGTTGCAATCTACTGAAGAACCTCTTGAAATTGTTCTTTAGCTGATTTTGTTGTCTTCAATTTGCAGCCGTTGATGCTTATCGTTCCTGATATACAAGATGTCTATACCCCTCTTGAAACAGATGTCATTGTTCAGCTTTCTGAGGTTACTTCTTAGTTTATGGGATTTTTCCTTATATTTGTTGAAGTTCACAAGTATTTAATTTACAGTGGCTGAAGCTATCATGTCATACTTGAGATTTCTTAAATATGTTCTTCTGACTATGGTTTTTTATTCCGAGATTCAGTGCCGCCAACATTTAGAGCTATTGCTTGAAAACATCCCAACAATGTTTCAGACTAGTACAACTGCCGAGTCATGTTTTGGTGCAGCAATCAAGGTAAGCCGCTTCAAGGTGATACTATAAATTAACAGATAAAGTTCTAGTCCACTCAATTCCACTGATCCTACCACTGGGGCAACATAATATCTACAATGTCAGGATTTTGTCATGGATTAATCTGTTTCCTAATTAAGCAAATCCATTTTTGTTATAGTTGTGAATATAACAAAAAGTGGAACTTGTTCAAGGTTTGGAAGGCAAGAAACTTAACCTCTGATTAAACAAATTATGTTCAATAACTTTAGCTTTCTTTGAGGTTTCTAGAAAGTTAATAATGCCTGGTCATAATTTAGGGTGTACAACAATTACTGTACATCTAAAGTGTAGATGTTGATGTTCGGTGTTGTTTTTATATTTCAGGCTGCATTCTTGGCCATGAAAAGTACCGGAGGGAAGCTTCTAGTATTTCAGTCAGGCAAGCTCTTGTCTACCTATTTAACATTTTCATGTTTCGGAATGGTGTATCATACAGCTCTCATTCACACAAGTTACTGTATCATTTCCCAGAGTTCTCTATTGATTATATATATGTTTTGTGACAGTTTTGCCATCGGTTGGTATTGGTGCCCTTTCTTCTAGGGAGGCTGAAGGGAGAACTAACATTTCTGCTGGTGAAAAGGTTTGCATATGGCTTTTAATTGTTTCCTCTCTTATATTTATTTTTATTTGAATAATTGTGCAATGCTATATTTTAAAACTCTTTTCCCCCTTGTATAGTTGTTCTTTTAGATGGAGATATAGTCATACCTTCAGACTTGCAACCGAAAAACATCGAATCTTCTGTTTGTTTGTCTTTCATTTGCAAATTTATTCTATCATCTATTCACAATATTGGGATGGATAGTGGATACTAGATTAGAATTTGTTTTATGATTTCTTAGTAGAAATGCTTCTTTGATCTTCTAGATGTAGATATTGGTAATCCTCTTTTGGTTATCATGCTTGGCATGGATTCATGTTTTCTGATTTGATTATCTTATTTTCTGTTTCTTTCATATTGAATCTCTCTGGTGATATATTTTCTTATTATAATTCAGAATATTTCCGATTGAAACAAGAACTATTTCCTATTCAATGGAAGATAGAATTCTGCTTCTGTATTATTTTTATTTTGAAATTTCCGTTTCTATTTGTTTAGGAGGCTCATAAATTACTGCAACCAGCTGACAAGATTCTTAAAACAATGGTGATTGAATTTGCCGAGTATCAGGTAAACTAAAAGTAATTTTTTTTCTCCTTGATATAATCATGATGTGAAAATTAAATCTTTCTGGTGGATGCTTGTTGAAATTCATACTGGTTATATAAATCTGTATTATGACTGAATTTTTCCCCCGCATGTTCTATTGCAACACATTGCAGGTCTGTGTTGATGTATTTTTAACTACTCAGAGTTATGTAGACATTGCTTCCATCTCTGTCATCCCAAGAACTACTGGAGGCCAGGTATTAACATAATATTTATTTTGTTTCTATTTTATTAATCTTTTTCGTTTTACCAACTGATAATTTAATACAAATTGTTATCTTCTGGAACCATACTTGAATATAAATAGTGAAGTTGTTTGTTATTCTGCTTCAATTTAATTTCATCCGCAGTCTGCACTATTCTCTTAATTTAAATTTTAAGTTTCTCTAATTTTAAAGTTATATTAGTGTAAGATCTCTTATGTACACTTGTTAAGATTCAAGCTTTTAGAAGTATTTCTCATGATTTAAAACTATAAAATTTGTGAATGAAAAGATGTTGAGACCAATTTTCATTAAACTGTGAAACATATGCAATCGAGTTGGTAAAAATTTCTATTACAAGTCTTCCAAAGTACTTCTTGTCAACCAAATCATATTGCTAAGCTCTAGTTCCTGCTCATGAAGAAGCATTTCATTGAACCAGCTACTTTGAAGTTTGTAAAGTGCACTAAATTGCAAACCTTGCATGCGATTGCGCTTTAAATTTTTCTGTTGCATGGTACTTAAATATATTTGTATGTTGGTGCTTATTCGGACATCTTTGTTGTTAAGTCAGGAAACACAACACAAATTTGTTACTGAAATCAGAACAGACTAGATTTTCTGACCTTTCTAACTCTGTGCTATCAGAATCTCCAATACCACATCCAAATAATTTATGTATGGGTTTGCTGAGTTTCCTTGGTTAAACAGTGTTAATTGGTAAACTATGGATGAGGTGCATCTCAAGTTTGAAGGTAGCAGTAAAAATACAATGGACGAGTGCCTTATACCCCATTTTTTGTTAGTTAAGAAGTTGTCTTCACTTAATCCTCTCTTTGTGTGATAAACTATGACCCCCTTGTCATTGCTAGTGAACTTGC
The DNA here is from genome assembly GCA_035048815.1 of Abelmoschus esculentus. Lineage (NCBI taxonomy): Eukaryota > Viridiplantae > Streptophyta > Magnoliopsida > Malvales > Malvaceae > Abelmoschus > Abelmoschus esculentus. Next base: position 4,925,538 of record JAUCBN010000013.1, on the reverse strand, counting down.
TGGTGTCATATATCCTCCACCCACTTGTTTGATGCTCCCAGTAGAGTATAATCAATAAATATCTAGCCTGATACATAACTTGGTGAAACTTGAGAGCCTCACTCTGTATTGATGTATATATTATTCTGTCAAATCTCTACTTGTCCAACTCTATGTATGAGCCTATGAGGTCTTCAGGATCAAGATTAGAGAGTTATTTCTTTAGTGGAAGACTTTTCAACACATTTTCTCCAAATTCCAGGTTTATTATTATTACCCCTTCTCTGCTGTATCTGATCCTGCAAAGCTCTACAATGACCTTAGATGGAACATCACTAGGCCCCAAGGTTTTGAGGCTGTCATGCGTGTAAGATGCAGCCAGGTGATGTTTCTGTTTTCCTCTTTTTCTCAAGTGAAATATTGATAGCTGACTTTGTTGGAATGTGATGATAATTTAACCATATTTTAATGTGTTTGCCCCTTGTATACTTATAGGGTATTCAAGTTAATGATTACTCTGGAAATTTCTGCAGACGCATTCCAACTGACATCGACCTACCCGGGGTTTGTAATCTTTTTGAAAAAACTTGGTTTTATATTTCTTGTTAATTTGTGTTAGCTTCTGAATCACAGTTATTTTATTATTTTCACTGAAGAACAATTCAAAAATATGATCATAACTCCTTGCACTGTCTGGTTATTGACATTATAAAATTCTTTGCTGCATGATGGTTAGCTTTGAACCCAAGTCGGATGATTAGCTAATCCTTGCTGATAAACGGGTTAGAAAATTTGCTTGGATCATGTATCTGGGATATTTTGCTTGTAGCCTGGTGAATATTATTTCATTTTGGGGATTGATGTGCTATATAATTGATTCCTAAACTATTGGTTGTATTTTTCCCAGGTGTTTGAAATTCAGTCAATAGTATTTAACTACTTAGCAAAATGATCTTATATTTTTCTTAATTTGTGATTTAAGTCAATCTTATAATTGCCCTAGAAATGAGCTAGGAAATGAATGATGAGTTATTGAGCATACATCCTAGTGGTTGGTTTCTTGGTATATGACCGGAGGTAATATATTTTAAGCGTGTAAATTTTCATGGTTTTTCCTTTTGTTTGAAGATTTTTACAATCATGATTTATGACCTCCTTGAGGTATTCAATGCATTGTAACATGGTTAAGTAAAGAAAAATTAAGCTGTCATAGGGTGGAGCTAATTACTGGTGTTGCAGTGCTTATCTTAAAAATTCCTCATGAGTTCTCATATTTAGTATCAAATAACCACTTCCAAAATGTGATATTCCTTATTCAACAATTTTCCTTTCAAATGTATGCACTTTGTGCTTTCACGAGACGTGGTTTTGTAGCTCATGTATAGGTAATTTTGTTCAAAAGAAATTTTTACACATTTTTCTGGTAGAAGGGTTTTGGCAAGGTTATGTTCTGCTTGAGCAGATTTTGTGTGTTTTTATCTATTTTTGTTTCAACCCATGGTCAATCCTTTTCATTATGCAGATTGATTGTGACAAATGCATATTGGTAACCTTAAAGTATGATGACAAATTACAAGATGGTTCTGAATGTGCCTTTCAGGTACTAATTACTGGTATCTGAATCTTTAATGCCCATGGTGTTTCTTACATTATCTGTTAGCATTGACAAGTTAAGAATTTTTATGCATTTTAATGTTTCTATAATATTCTTGCTTTGAATTTCCAGTGTGCCCTTCTGTATACTACTGTCTATGGGCAAAGAAGAATTCGAGTCGCAAACTTATCCTTGCCATGCACAAATATGCTAAGTAATTTGTTTCGCGCTGCTGACTTGGATACTCAATTCGCAAATTTCTTAAAACAAGGTACTCAATTCTGCATTGTACATTTTTCTTTACTTTCTTTTCCCTTTTTGCTGAATTGGTTGTGCAACTCTTTTTTGCTCAGCAGAAAATATATTTTTATTAGAAAGAACCCCAAAGTTAAGTAAAACCAACTGCAACACCTTATCAACATCTTAACTCCAAAAGACACCTAGTCACACACCATAAAACAACTCAGACCAAAGAACAGAATACAAACAGATGAGAATCACCTAAAACTATCGAAAAACAATAGTAAACAATCTCCAACACACACCCAAAGTTCAACAACTAAACAACAAATTACTGTTAAAGAAGTAACCCAAAACCCATATAGACACCATTGGTTAAAGAAGTAATGATTATAGTGAAACCACTTCAATTTTTGTAACCTTCCTACTAAATTTAATGTTTGCTTTGCTTCGAACTGTGATTAGAAGATTTTCCACGTTGTCATTATTTTTCACATTATGGATTTATCTTATATAGATGAGATGTTACTTGGTTATTTATCCAAAGAATTTTGTCGCAATATTCTTCATGGAGTCATTAATTTAATGTGCGAGAACACTTGCATTGTATTGTGTTTCTCTAATTTACCTTGAATGCAGCTGCAATTGAAATTCCAACAGCCCCACTTCAGCAAGTGAGGGACCAAGTGACAAATCTTTGCATCAACACTCTGCTTTCATATCGTAAATTTTGCGCCACGGTATCATCATCTGGGCAGCTTATTCTTCCTGAGGCTCTCAAACTTCTTCCTCTATATACTCTTGGTATAAATATTTTTTTGTTTGTTTATCTACTTGATCCATCTCATTCATTTTTCATTATTATTATTTTAGTTAATCTCCATTTTCTAACTTCATGTTTTCTTCCATTGTTGTATTCTCAAAAAAATATTGAAATATTTTTCATAATTTGATAAATAGACTTTTCCTTTTTTCAGCATTAATCAAGAGTACGGGGTTGCGAAATGATGGCAGAATAGATGACCGGTCCTTCTGGTTCAATTATGTTTCCTCCCTTTCTACTCCTTTGGCAGTCCCACTGGTTTATCCCAGAATGTTTGCCATCCACAACCTTAATTCAAAGGTAATAAATTTATAGCTGCCTTACTAATGGCATTACTACCAAAATATACCATTTTTAAAAATCATTTACCAAAATAACAAATATCCATGATTATTTACCAAAATAACACCCATTTCTGACATGTAAGGCAAAAGCGTGACTGACCCGATTTAGGTGCAAGGCACGGCTGACGAAGAGCCTTTCAAGGATTTGAAAAAAATATAAATATTAAATTAAACTGCTTTTGAAAAATAAATCACGTTATTTGAACTATAAGTATATTGTAAAACTTTGAAATGCTATAACTTTATGCTTGGGTGTCCTGTTGAGTTGACCTTTTTGAATCCACATAACTCTTCAAGATATACCTGGTGGCAACGCGCCTTGTCACTGTTTTCATCCCCAAAAAAACTCATTTTGGCCTTTAATTTTGAATTTTTCGGTATTTGTCAATATTTTTACTCAGACTTCTTTTCTAATTTGTTAGACTTAATATTTTTTTTAAAATATTTTTTGGTTTCCTTTCAATTTAGTCCGTATATGGTGCAAAACATTGATATTAAGGTGTGGTATGAAAAAACACCAATTTTTCTCAAACACCACGACTGACCAAGTGCTACTTTCAAGTAACTCGTGGAAATTTTGGAATCTGCTACTGGTCTACCACAGAGAACAAAGGCGTTCCGTGTCGAATTCACTTTCTAAAAGGCGCCTTCCCTATGTGTCAGAAATTAGTGTCGTTTTTGTAAATAATTGAGAATTGGTGGTTTATTTATTAATTTTTAAAAAAGTGGTATATGTAGTTAAAAAAAGGCTATGTTAACAGACAATTTTCTGCTTGTTGTACAGGAAGGGGATGATTCTACTCTTCCTCCTACAATCCCACTTTCTAGTGAACATGTCAGTGATGATGGAATATATCTTCTTGAGAATGGTGAGGATGCTTTAATATACTTTGGGAGCACAGTAGACTCAAGCATCCTGCAACAACTTTTTGGCTTCACCTCAGTTGATGAAGTCCCCACTCAGGTACTTTGTTTTACTGTGTTTCTTATAATCCTCATTGATTTATTAGAATCATTTTGTGAATTCTGACCATAATCACACGTAAGGAAAGTGTTGAGGACCTGAAATTGTTTTCTTTTGCCTTATATATTTTAAAATAGATAGAACATTTAAATATTAAATTCGAATGGCCCAGCATATATTTAATTGACCTCATCCGTGTTAAGTTTCACTAACGATCTCCCTGTATAATGATTTTGTCTGCATGCCAAGTTTCACTTTCCTTCCATTTAAAGGTGTGAGTTTTCCTTTGTTATTTTGGAGTGTGTGATTTTTGGATTGAATAAGAAAAGTCTTGAAAGCTGTTGTGTTTGATGACTGAATGGTACAAAGCTGAAATGAGTGAACTTGGATTCGAGTGTTAGGATAATTGGATAAGGCTATCTCCTCTCAGAACGGTAGAATGAAAAGAATGGGGGAAGGAAGAAGAAGAAAACTTTGTGTGTGTGTGTTTGGTGCATATTTCCATAATATGTTTTGCTTGTCTGCACTATACCGTCCTTGGACCCTTTCACATACCTATTACTGACACTTTGTCAATATTGTCTGTGCAGTTTGTGATGCAGCAATTTGACAATCCTTTATCAAAGAAGTTAAATGATGTTGTAAATGTGATTCGCCAACAAAGATGTTCCTACCTTCGGTATGATTAACGGTTCTTACCTTAATGTTACTTACTCCTAAAAGAACTGTATTTGTTCCATCTCTTTTACAGCATATTTGGGTGTTTAATGCAATCTTATCGCCATTCTTTTGCAGCTTCAAATTGTGCAAAAAGGGTGATCCAACAGGTCTGTGAATTGAACTTCCTTCTCACGCAAGCTATGATACTATTTGATAAATCGTGTTTATGTATAATATTCAACCAAAATATCCACTGATTTTCCCTACATGGCATCATATTAACTTTTCTCAACTATGTAATTTGAGAGTGAAGCTAATGGTTGCCCAAGAATTCTGTGACAATGAAGCAACTTGCTTCCCCAATCGCAAGTTTCCTATTGTCGTAACACTTGGTATATAATCCTATTCTGTGATTCTCATGATTCAATGCTCTACATTTTCAGGAATGCTGTTCTTATCTTGCCTGGTCGAAGACAAGAATGCGGGTGGCCCATCTTATGTTGAGTTCCTTGTACACATTCACAGGCAAATCCAAATGAAAATGTCATGAAAAGCTTGAAGCTTCCTGAGTTAAGCTCAACAGGTTTCGAGATTTTTCATGAAGCATAAAGAAGAAAAAGTTGAAATTGAGATGACAAATTTCTTGTATTTGTGGGGCTGTTCTTAGTGAAAGAGTGTTCTTATGCTTTTCACAAGTTGATGTACAATCACCTAAAGATTTTTATTGAGAATAATTTATTTTTGACTTTAGTAAATGAATGTTTATACAAGTATAATTATGTATTGGTTTATTGTTTTAAGGTCATTAATGCTCTCTTAGTAGTAGTTGTTAGCCATAAGTTGACACAACTTTAAGGATTATACACGATCACTAAAGAATTTTATTGAATATAAAATATGTTTCTATGATTTTTATGTTGAGTATATAATTATTTTATTTGTAATTTATTTTAAATTTATTATGAATAATGATCATGTTGGTAGATAATTCTTATATCTAAAATATAATTTATATACTCAAATTAAATAAAGAATTTATATTTTTTTAATATAAATCAATAGTGAAAAGGTGTTTGTTCTTTGCACTTATCATGTTGTTATGTTAGTTGACCATTTAATGAAAGTCTAAATTATCAAAGAAAATATTAAAAATACAATTAAAATCAGTTTTTTACCATTATGCCTAAAACAAACATCTTTATTTCAATTCTTTCTGATCATTGATCAACCTCCATGTCCAACAAAATGTAAACAGCTGAAACATAGGATGCTGTTAGCTTAGGTACAGAGATTTAAAATTTAAAAATTAAATTTTTTTATTGAGTGTTAATTCTTTTAATTGTCTAAAGATAATTTTATAATATAATATTTATTTATAAACATTTTTAATCTTCTATTAATGTAAATACACAGAGTAACTTAATAAAAGATATTAATTATTTAAAAATAAAATAACGATTTATATTCTACTCACAATAATTTTAACGAAAAACAAAAATATTTTAATCAACAATGAGATAGTATAAAACTTCAATTTACAGTTTATTTTGTTTCTGATTATAGTTTTATAAAATAGTATTTACAATAACAGGTTTTTATTACTTATTTTATAAATGTTTAGACTGAAATAATTCAGTAATTACTTTGTCAATTAATATGAATCTACTAGGAGTAGATTAGTTAAAAAGGAACCAAGAATATTTATATTTATCTTATACTATATAAGAATGAAGCAAAGACTAAGAAAAAGAGCTTTTTCCATGCATTTAAGCAGTCGAAAGTTTCTTTCATCAAGTTAACTGATCTACAACATGTCTACTTCTCTAACTACAATCCTACGCTCAGACAGTCAACTTACCCAATCAATCAATAAATGAATATTTCCTGTACAAAAAATACTAACAAATGAACTAGGAGAATTCAGGATCAAGAGCAAATCTTCTGGAAACTTCCAGTTTGTAGCAAGGATCCTACAACTACCCCACCTCTTTTCAGTCTGTGTTTTTCCGTCCACAAAAAATACATTCTGTCATGGTACCGAGATTTAACTCTATTGAGTACTCTCCAAATAATTATGAAGAAACTGAATGTAGTCATGTGAAAAACATATCGGTATCAGACATATCCGAGGCCAACATTCTTTGTCGGAAAATGTAAGCTCACATGGCAGGTAATGTCCACAAACAAAGATTGCTTTCTTCCATGCGACACCAAAGCTAGGAGACTGCAGTATTTTCAAGTCTGACCTGCTCATGTGCTTTCAAAACATCTGAGGTGAAATTGCCCAAGGCTTCAAAGATTGGGACCAAACCTGCTTGCAAACTACTTGAAGCAGCAGCATTAACTAATTTGATGGCATCCTTATGCCTCACTCTCTCTTCCTCTAATTTTTTCCTCATAGAATCCAAGTCCACCTTTAGGTCATCCAGTGGTGAAACTCCGGTTTCGGAAGAAACCTTGGAAACAGTATTTTTATCCGATAATGCTTCTCGCTCCTGCTCCTGCTCCATCCTATGCCTCTGTAACCGTAACTCCCTAACCCTTTTCTCAAAATCCTTTGAGAGATATTGTGCTCTGGTCCTCTGACGTTGCTCCTCGTCTTGCCTTTCCCATAATTGGTGTAGGCTGGAAGCAAAACCCTGCATGGCATCTGCTACACCTTTTTCCGAAACTCTATCCATTGCTTGGTACCAATCATTGCAAATTACAAAAATTGACGGTGCCCCAACTCGGCTCGGGGAGAAAGGAGCGACCCCATCTGCAGTAATTTCCTGTTCACGTTCAATGCATCTCATGAGCCACCCATACAAGGACCCGACATATGCCTTTTGGGTATTGATCCAATTATTAAAGCGAGAGCACCAGTCCAAAAGCTCCATCTCAAGCTCAACAGTAGCTTTCAGACCTGAATCTCTTTCGAAAACAGTATTTGCTCTTAAAGATCGAACTTTGGTCTCCATTATGGCTTGGAACTGCTTCTGATGGCAGCTAAGCATGGACTTCCACATTCTTATCAACCTGCAAATTAATAGGCCACATATCATTGCATAAGAACCGAAAGAAGTAAAACAAATAAATAGGTGTGTAACCAGTTCTCATGAAAGATAACCCTAAACAGTAAACACACTGACTACCACCAAACAGATGAAGGGATATTAAGTTCCAATCAGATAAATATGAACGCCATCATTTCAAAGTAAAACAGTCCACAAATCTTTTTCAATATAAAGAGACAGAACTCCATCATTTCCCCCACATGTTGCATGAAAATACAATGAAAGAACCGTGTAAGTTCCACTTACAAACCACAGCAATACATGCAAGTATCATTATGCAGAATAAAAGCTACATAATTCACCATCACAACGCAATATAATTGACCTAAAACTAGAAGCTATAGATATTTGCATGCAGTAGGATAAAACCATTAATTGTATGCGGATTCAACAAAAACCACCGCCAACAAAAAAAACATAGTGATTCTGCTAGAAGCACATGAAGTCATGTTACATCTTTTATGGAGGCACTATGTTACATCAAATTTAACTAGGAAAATAACAGAAGTCAATACCCATAAACCAAGTTGGTGAGCTGGGGCTGCAGTTCTTCATCCCTTAGCTTATATATCCTAATTGATATAGTTTCAACAGCCTTTATACAAACATCAATTTTTGTCAACAACTTCCTTATCGAAGCCTGTGTTGCATCAATCTTGCTGGACTCTGCTCCCTGGGTATCTAACATTCTTAGTTTGTTACACTTCTTCTCATAAATAACACGTAACCTTTCTTCATCCTAAAATCATGGAAAAAACAAGAGCAAAATAAGAATTCAAAATTGTTTTCAAAACATTTGTGAAAGACAATTAGTTAATTTGGGATTAGTTTTTCGAACCAAAGTGCAAGAAATAGCACAGGGCTAGAGTCATGTCAAAGGACTCCAGATTATATAGAATCACTTAATGACCACTAACGCACGTTAAGTTCTAAAACCCGTCAATTATTTATAGCTTTTTGTTCACTTAGGACGTAACAGTGGAAATGACAGAAACTGGTAAAAAAAAAAGACCACTGAGATAATAACAACCACCTTGAAAATCAATCAAATAAGCATCACATTTTGACTACACAAGAAAACAAAAGTCTAAAAGTACCATAGCTTAAGGAATACTAACTATTATGCTATACAATTACAACCTTTTCAATCCTTTAATATAGTTGATTCAGAATAACAGGCAAGTAAAGAAGCAAAGTTTATATTTACTCATATAACTTAAATACCTTGACTTCTTTATATAATTTCTTTTCCCATGCATAAAGCTCCTCCAAAGTTGATGAAAGATTTCGACGCTCTTCATCCTGGTCTGGAACCTGACAGTATCCTTTTGCCATTTGCATTGTCCTAGAAGTTACCGGTACTGATGGTCTAGGTGGAGGAGGAGATGATATCACGTTAGGCGCCACCAGATACAGCATCCTAGAAAAGATCACTGCACAAAAGAGATGCCAGCTTCAATAAAGCAGCATAGTAAATGACTGAAAACAAATAGAATTTCAAATCTATTTAGCCAAATGATTCAGTCATCTACGTACACAAGGATAGAAGAACTAAAATCATGAAAGAATACAAGGGGTAAGTTTACAGCAGAACTATCACTCAGTTTGAACTAATGCTCGGCGTTTTCAAATTTCACACATACCAATTCAATAAATCTTTAAACATCTCTCTCCCAGAGTCTAACCTAGCATATTCAAGAGGCTAACCTCACAAGAATCCAACAAGAAGCAAAAATGAAGAGTCAAAGACGAAGTTGCAAGAAAAAAAAAACGAAAACCCACCACTAAACCCTGTTCCTTTACGCTGTTGGTAAGGCAACTTACCAACCTCAAGCAAACCCGCAACCTCTTTCCCATAACTAGAGGCAGTCTCAAACTCATCCTTGATCTCCTTCACAACCTCCTGGAGTTCTCTCGTGCCATGGACGGACAATGCGGTTAAACTACTCGGCTTGGAAGAGTCGACATCCAAATTAGATACCTCTTCTACCTCAAAATTGACCCTTTTATTCTTGGGAAAGTCTTCCTCTGGACCCTTTGTAACAATAGTATCATCACTTCCACTACTTGGACTAGTATCAATATGATCTCCAGGCTCCAAACTCTCGATTTTACTTGATGGAACTGCCTTTGAAGTGGAACTTGAGGCTCCGGTACTAATACCATTAACCCTTTTAACCGGAACTGACTTTGAAGTCCCTTCACCAAAGTTCCTAGTTTTACTACCGTTATAATTATGGTTCATTTCCTCATTCACCATTTTCCTCTTTTCTTCGTGAGCAGCTCTTAACATCTCAGGCTCTGTTTCATCTTCCAAATCAGGGATTCCTTCTCTCTCCCTCACCTCCTTTGAGTCCGGACTACTCGTGGTCGATCTGTAACCAAATCTAGACGCCGGATAGTAACCCGGATACCCACTTTTATCAAAAGTATCAAACACATTCAGAAAATCCCATGTCGAATTTCTCGGTGGAGAAGGCGGAGCAGGCGGTGGTTGAGGTGGTCCGGGAGGAGAATTCCTCTGCCCGTGTCCATATTCTCCCCTCGGAGACCCCAAAGGATACCTAAAAAAGCTGCCATTTGTATAATTTGAGTAACCATAATGTCCATCAGGCTCCTGATAAACAAAAGATTGAGAAGGTGTGGCAGATTTCTTCATGTAATACATATAAGAAGAAGAATTACCAGTAGTCCCCCAATTATCTTGAGGGGGAGGGTAAGGGTATCCATAGTCATAACCCCCGTAGCCACCATAACCATAGTTGTAACCATAAGGTGCTGCTGGTCCTTCTTGGTCTGGACTGTGGCGGTGGCTATGACTATGGTCCATTTCAACATGATCCAAAGGTGAACCGGAACCTGACCCTGAAATTGAAGGTGACCCAGATGATAAATCCAAATGAGACCCCTCTCCATCACTTCCTTCTTTGCCTTTTCTCTTGTTTTTACCATGCTCTTCAATGGAATGGGAAAGGGAAGAAGAAGAGGAGGAGACAACGTGGTTGTCGTCTTTCGTCTTCTTTTTCGAGGATTTGAATTCCTCGGAAGGCAATGTGAGAACAGGGTAATCAACGGAAGAGAGAGATCCGATGACGAGCTCTTCATCAACGAACTTACGGATCGCTTCACCAACGTCACGCAGAGAGTGAAAGTAGGTCACATGAGCGGCGGCCAGAGCGGAACGGTGAATCGACGCCGCTTTGATTAGCTCCTTCCGTTCTTTACAAAGGGCTACCAAAGGTAAGTCGTCGACTTTCGAAGGTCCGCATCCTATAATAATACTATTAGCGACGAAAACCGTAGCTAAAGCTGAAGAACAACAACAAGAAGAAAAACCCAGATTGAAACCTTGATCCAGTAGTCCCATTCATGGTTCCTGCCCACAAAACAATCCCAGAAAAACAACCATTTCCATCACCAAAAAATAAAAACAAAGGATCCAATTACAATAACAAAACACTACTAAAATATCTACAACGACAAACGAGTGAACGATCAAAACAAATCGACAAAGAGAGAGAAGGGGGATTTAGGATGAAACAGACATCCGACCGTTGAATCTGCAGAGAGCAAGAAATGACCGTCCATGCAGAGTAAGGACGGAGAGTCGTTTGAGATTGATGAAACTGAGATACGGGTTTTTGCTTTTGTTTTGGATTGTAGTAATTGAATTCGGAATCAATACACGAAAGGGAAAAAAGTAATAATAATGGTTTTATCGAGATGCGTGAAGGGCGTGTGTGGTGATGTCAAATTTTTTGAAAGAATGGGTTTTGAAGAGAAACGACAGTATTGGGTTTAGAGAGACGGGGAGCAGAGTTGCAGAAAGAGAAGACGAAGAAGGCTCGTGGAACCCGACATTGATCATTAGCATCCCCCTCCCCTCCATTTTTTCAGACTTTATGATTCTTCTAATCTAATACCACCGAGGTTACTTTACCAAAAATTCGAATCGGAAACAATTTAATATCACAAAACGAAGGTTAAAAAAATACTTGGTTAAGTTAATGTTTAAGTCTAATAAAACTTTGACTAACTCATAATTAATTATTATAGAAATTAATTTTTACAAAATATTAAAGGTTTTTAACGGGATTTATATTTGGAATATTTTCATACATTTATGGTTTCTTTATGTTTATGAACTTATGGAAATATTTTTATATATTTAGAAAAAAAATGATATAGTTATATTTTAATATACAAGTTATTATATTAAAATTATAAAATTTAAATATTTAATCCTAATACCTTAATACTTAAATCTTAACTTTTAAATCTTAAATTTAATACTTATTATTTTTTAATCAATTACGGTGATAATAAATATATATTTTAAAATATATTTTTAATTATCAGATTGATCGTTTTATTATTATACTGTAATATTAATGTTTGAATCATTAAAGTAAAATGCTTGGTGCAAATGATTGGTGTTTTATGCATGTCATGCATTTAATATGATGATGTACAGTTCCAACCACACATTCAATGCCACGCTATATTTTCGGGCTAAGGCTTGTTTCTCCAGAATCTCGTAACCTAATTCTTAAGTCTTAACCTGGGACTAAATAGGATTACAAAAATTAAATTCAAATACTGCAAATTTATCAAACATAGAAAAATTAATAGAAATGAGACTTTTTGTTATTTATAATTTTTATAATTAATATTTATTTTGTTTTAATAAAATTTAATATAATTAATTATATTTTAAAAAAAATATTTATTATTCTATGGTGTTTAATATAATTAAACCATAAATTATACTATTAACCTCTAAAATTATAAATGTTAAATGTTAAGCTTTAACTTCAAAAACTTTAAAATTAAAAAGCTAAAAAAATTAAAATTAAAATTTTTAAATATATTCATTATAACTAAAATAAATAAAAAATTAATGGCTGAAACTTTAAATTACTTGTTCATATAGTTAAGTCGACATTGTGCATGCAACTATTCGTCGTTTTGGTTGCAGGTAAGTAAATCCAAACATTTTTTTTCAAAAAGAATATTCTTGACGGCTTGCGGACGTCCAAGATTGATGCTTCATATCGCGTGACCTAAACATTGCTTGTGCTACAAGAAATAGTTATATATAAAGACGAGGTGAGGTGGGCTTATATTCATATAAAATTAATTAATTTTACATGTTTTTAGTAATTTTGCAAATGATTAATGTTTTAGTTAATTAATGGATTCAGTGATAACTTTTTAACATTTTGAAAAACAAAACAATAGAAATACATTTAAATTTCAGTAAAAACATATGACTATACACGACATGGACCATAAATATATTTTTAAAATAATCGAGATATAATTATAATATAAAATTTATTTTTATATATTTTGAAATATATTTTATAAATAAAAAAATAATTTTTTTTATAAAATTACTTATTAAGTATTGCATCATAAATATATAATAAAGATTATTTTAAATATATATTTTATATAAAAATTATATAAACTAAAGTAAATCAATTACATCATCTTTAAAACTTAAAACTTAAAATTATGCCTTAAATAAATCCGTACACTACGAATAGAACTTTTATTTGGGAGCAAACAGTATAAATAGAATTCCGAAACTTTTTTTTAATAAACTTGAGTTAGATAATAATGTTATATAAGTTAAATTTTATACTATATATATTTAAATATTTTAAAATTTAAATTTTAAATAGATAAGCTACTCCAGTAACCACTAACTAATTGAGGATAATCATTTCGGTCAAAACTTATCGAATTTGTTAATCAAACCATCCAATTTATGAAATTGACATTGGCCACTGTCTTAAAATTCAAACGGAAGACTGAAGTATATGTTAACAAAAAAAATTAAAAAAATTACACATTAAGTCTCTATTATTTATCAATTAAATAAATTTGGTCAAAATTTTAATTTTATATTTATTATATATATTTTTGTATGATCGAACTGTGACACGTATTATCACCAAGAGATGACATATGTCACAATCCAATGAAAATAAAACAAATGAATTGAATGGTTTTGATAGCAGTAGCGAATCCAGAAAAATAATATTGACTAGGCCAATAAATAAAACAAAAAACTTGTATAATATGATTCATATATTAAAAAATAATATGATTACATAGTTCGAAAACATAGAAAATCTAAACATGACATCTTCATCGATTAAGTTGAACTTTTCTCTTTTTCATAGAATCAAAATCATCTATGATCGAGTCAATGGTAAATTTTTCAGTAATTTCTTTTTCAATGTACACAATTAAGTAATCTGAAAGAAAGTCATCTTTCATCTTGTTTCGTAGACTTGTCTTTGACAATTTTCATTGCAGAAAAAACTCTTTCAGTTGTTGTTGTACTAACAGGAAGAGTCAAAATAAGTCGAATTAATCTATCAACAAGAGAATATAAAAATGATTTCTCACTTTCTAACAAACTTTGACATAATTGAGTTATGGTGCTCAAATTCTTCATCTCCATATGATTAGGAAAATCATGAAAAAATAGCTCAAGTTCATATTTTAAATGATATTTGATGAGTGTCTAAAAGGCAGTTATTTACGACCTTTCTCATGGTACTTTATGCATCTATTATACACCAACTTGAACTAAAATATGGACTCTTTGCACAATATTAGATATTCCGTTATCACTACTTACAAAATCAATATTTATAGAGAATACAGATATTATTACATATTCTGTACATGCAGGAATATTCAAGATCCAGAGTGGCAGCACCAACATTTGAGGCACAATGAAAGATAAAAATATAGAGAACATTCTGGAAGATGCAGCGCACCAATTGGACCAAGCTAGCGCACTAAAAGCCCAAGTCAAAGCCCAAGTGGGAAAACCCTTCTAGAAGGCGACAAACTTGGAAATATCAGATCCCTTGAAGAAGACTTGTTCCTTACTCCAAGTTGGAGTCTATTTAGGAAAGGTTTGCCCTAGGTTAAGACTATATATACCCTATCCGGCCACATTGTTTAGAGAGCCGATTTTTAGAGAAACTCTTCTCCCTAAGAATTGTACCTAACGACATTATGTTCTAAATTTCTTAGGAAGAGGTGAAGGTTGTAGATATTAGTGAGAGGAGATTGATTCTTGTTTCTTTGTTCTAATGTAATAATAATATCAAAGTTTGCTTTGTCATTCCTTGTTCTTGCATTCAAGCTCGAGAGTGAAGTTTGTAAGTAATATATTTATCTAGCATCGAGAGGTATAGATTCACGAAAGGGATAAGTACGGTGTTGTAGACACTAACTCGGCCTAGAGATAGGTTAAGAGTTTCACCAGCTAAAAGAAGTGTTGGATTGGTTGGTGGTTATCATTGATTTACACCGAGAGGTATCGTCAAGGATCAGTCATCAACAACACTCTGACTTAGAGATAAGCGGAGTCAACTACGGACACTTTGCTAAACTTTGATGCCTCTGCCCAAGAGCAAGAGATTGCCGCGATAGAGAACACTAATACTGTCGAGGTTGTATCTGTAGTACTGTCAAAGTAGTGTTGTGCAATTGCATTGGACAAGAAGAAGATCAATCGAATCCACTAATTGACGCAGCCGGATCCTACCCACTTTCTCTATATCGTTCTCAACCTTTTATTTTATGTTTTGTTATTTAATTATTTTGTTAGTTAAACAAATCCACTTATTTGTGTTTTTATTTTATTTTTCAGGAGCAAGGGAACTAAGGGAGAGATATTAAGTATATCAATCCCTGTGGAGACGATACACGATATACTTATCACATTATTACTTGGCAACGTGTACACTTGCACTCAATTGCGCTTTTATTACACGCATCAAGTTTTTGGCACCGTTACTAGAGATTGACAACTAAATTTTGTCTTTTTTAATTTTCTTGTTTTTGTTTTACTAACATATTTTCTTTGTCTTAAAATTTTTTTTATAGGTGTGTTTCAAGTTGAAGGCTCAAGATGCAAGACGAAAGAAAGAAATCTATTCAGGAGTTGGTGTTAGAAGATATGAACCGAGCCAATCAAGAATTTCCTAGATTAAATAACGATTATCTATGCCAACCAAGAGCAACCCAACAAGTTTATGCCTGGGAAAATTTTTGTTTTAATTGTTGAGATGATCATTTGGTTAACAATTGCCCATACAGTATCGGAACCTATGACCACAGAGAGGACCATAGATGGAACCAACAACAAAATCCTTCATGGTATGATCAAAACGCTCAAAATCTTTTATATCATGACAATTTTGTTGGTGTTACAGATATGCCATGGCAATATAATTTTTCTCAAGAGTATCCAAATTCATTAGAGGAAACATTGAAAGCATCAACGGTCAACGGGTCGTGTCGGTTAATGGGTCAGGTTAATAGGTCGGGTTGGTTTGACCTATTCGGTTCTGGTAGACCAGTTCGGCTTGGCTCGGGCTGGATTGGGTTAGATTGGTTTTGACCGTGTTTGGACCAACCGGCTCTAGGCCATCGTCTAGGGCAGCCAAAAATTGCCCCGACGGTGCATGGAGGCCACGTGCGGCCCTAATCGGTCGAAAAACAACGCCTGAGGCTGAATTTCGCACAAAAACAGTCAAAACACCCCAAAACGAAGAGATAAACCATGAAAAACCATTCAAAACTTACCGAACAACCAAATGGAAAACTTATCCGGTGAAGGCTCAAACGATGACAAAAGGAGGAGGCGACGGAGCGATTTTGGTCACCAGAACACGGTGAACTCGAGAGGAAGGTCGACGCGTCGGTTCGACGTTGATCGAAGGCCGAATCAACAAAAAGCGATCAAGAGTTTAACCCTAAATCTGACGAACATTTCCGGTTCGATTCCCGTCGAACGACACGACGGTTGAGCACGTCAGGAGAGGGGTTATGATCGACGATCGATGATGGACCTAACGTCAGGGGCAGTGTACGTCACGGAAGACCGGAGCTGGAGATAGAACGATGGTCGGAAAGTTAGGGAGATGAAGAATTTTATATTCGAACCAAAACCGATTTAAGATCTAAGATTTTACTTATATAGGACCCAACATGGTTTTTAAAAAAAAAACTAAAAATACTTTATTATTATTATTACTTAAATAATACAGGTGTTACAGTACCAAAAGTCAAAAACTAAATCTTTGTTTGTATGTTGAGCATTACTTCAAGGCCAAAGCTTTAAGTCAAAACATGTGGTACCTTGATAGTGGATGCTCAAGGCATATGACCGGAGACCAGGGACGATTTAAGGAGTTAAAGTTCAAAAGTGGTGGAGTAGTAACTTTTGGTGATAAGTCCAAAGGCCAAATTGAAGGTATTGGCTCTATTGATAACCACTCCTCTATTCTCATTGAAAATGTTCTTCTTGTTAATGGTCTTAAGCATAATTTGTTGAGCATTATTCAATTGTGTGATAAAGGATTCTATGTATCTTTTGATAGATGTGGTTGCAAAATAATTGACATAGAATCTAATAAAACAATGCTCATAGGTCATCGCATACGAAATATTTATATGGTGCATCTATACGACATTAACCTATCCCATGCATGCTTAGTTGCTAGTGATGAAAATGATGCATGGTTATGGCATAGGAAACTAGGACATGCTAGCATAAGTGCTTTAGAGAAACTAGCCTCTGTCGCGACCATTTTAAAACCAGAAAAAGTTTGAAAAAAAAGGCCTGGCGAATTAATTTGGAAAAATCGAGTTTTGTTTTTTTTAATTGTGAAAAAACAAATTTTATTGGAAACATTTGAATTTTAAAATTAATTTGGAGTCGCCACCGGCCACTTTGGTAGGCCGGACACCATAAAACAAACCAGAGATTTATTTTTAAAACATTGGGTTCGGGAGTCGGTTACGCGTAAGGACGACCCTTACGAGCGCCCGAAAATCGGTACCTTTTAATTACACGTGGCATTTCGGTATTTCGAATAATAATATTAATTTAATTCGTTATTGGCAAATAAATATCGTTCGAATAAGAGTATCCTTTTGGATAAGAAAATATATTTCTTTTAAATACGAGCTTATTAAGACGTCCTCTAGATAGGAAACCTTAACTCGTATTTAAAGAAATATAAGTTCTTCCCCAAAAGGTTTTAAAATGCATGATCAATTATTATCTTGTCGATTTTAAGTTCTAACCTAAAAAGGCTCCATCAATTTAAATATTTAAATCCTATTAAATTATTAATTTCACCGGGTGTATTATGATAACATCCGAATGCACGGACACTACCATTTCGACACCAAACAAAATTAATAATTCTATTGGTGCTACTAATCTTTACCTAATTAATTTTATTAAATTCTAACCTTAAATTATTTATCATTTTCTACGTTTCGATGACGCGCCGAATACGATACCGAAGTATACCCTTGGCCAACATAATGCCATTTCATAATACTGACCACTTAGTATATCCAAGGTATAAGATTAGAACGCCATCGTTACTAAATTATCTCCCTATTTAATTAATTATTTAATTAAAGTGACTAATCCTAAAAGGCTCTAATTTAATTAATCTAAGTGTAACTAAGTGTCACCTAAACATACATACTACATGACTTTAAAAATGCAAACATAATTAAATAATTAAATACAACAAATAAATACAATAAAGTAAACAAAAGATGAAGGAACTAAATTACTTTCGATTAAAACATGAGAGCTCGAAACAACACCGGAAGTACATTGAAACAAAGGACTTACATGGCATAGAGCAAGAATTAAAAAGGCCAAAAAAAGATGATCAAGGGTGAATTTTAGACTTAATTATGTTGAGATAAATTAATTATTAAACATAGAAAATTTTAATTAAATTCAATTAAGCATTTAATTAAATTAATTCCAAGCCTTAAAATTAAATTAACCTTAATTAAAGTCTAAATTAATCAAATTGTGAATTTGGAGTTCGATTTAGGCCAAACTAGATTTAATTAGATTAAATTAATTTTTTATCCAACTTAAAAATTAAATTAAATTCAATTAAGAACCTAATTAAATTATTTCTAAGTGTTAAAAATTAAATTAATATCTAATTAATATCTAAATTAATTAAATTTTAAGTTTGGGGTTCAATTAGGGGTTAATTTGAGTGAAAATTAAAGTTTTAAGGGGTAAATTGAGGAATTAGGACCAAAGTGCAGTGCAATTCAAAGCTTGAGGACCACGGGAATAATATTCCCATTTTCCTGCACTAACACCATATTTCCAGAAACTTTGAATCAAATGGATCAAACACTCATTTTACTTGGTGTTCTTCATGTTCTTGGAAGAACACCAAGAACACCAAGAACACAACCCAACACCACCGCAACCTCCGCCGCATAAATCCGCACCGCCGCCACCGACCACTGTAACGGCAAGTTTCCGGCTACCGTCGGAGAACGATTTCCGGCACCGGTGACCAAATCCGGTGCCGGCGAACACATCAGAAACGCTAAAAACACTTAAAAACTCGTCGGAAACCCACATTTAACATCAAAATCCCTTAAATTCATCTTTCTCATCACTTAAAACTCAACTTATTTCATCCGAGACCC
Organism: Abelmoschus esculentus; assembly: GCA_035048815.1. NCBI lineage: Eukaryota > Viridiplantae > Streptophyta > Magnoliopsida > Malvales > Malvaceae > Abelmoschus > Abelmoschus esculentus. Next base: position 4,906,349 of record JAUCBN010000013.1, on the reverse strand, counting down.
ATCATTCTCCTCTAAAACTTCACTTAAATTCAACCGAAACGAAACTTAATTATCATGTTTGATGGCAAACAAAATCTAAACACCACTCATAACCAAAACCCGAATCTAAACGAAACCGGAGCAATGAATATGTTCGAATAAACTTACCTTTCGGTGTATCTTTGGTTTCCGATTATCTTCCGACGCGACTCTTCCGGTGAATCCTCTCCTCCACGAATTTCTCACGATCGAATCTTCCCCTTCTTCCCTTTGTTTTTTCACTGCCGAATCCTACTGCCACTGCCTCTGTTCTTTTCAGTTTTTTTGCCCCTGTTTCCTTTCAGTTTTTTCTTTAAAACTGCAGCCCCCTTCTTTCAGTTTCAGCAAAACTGCCGCACCACCATTTCACGCATTTCTTTTATTCTTTTATTATTTTAATTTTTTAAAATTTTTTTGTTTTAATTATTATTATTATTATATTATATTTACTTAGGCCTTAGGCCAAAATTCATGTATGACAGCTGCCCCTCTTTGCTCAATGCTGTGGAGCAGGAGACGAGCAAAGACTGAAAAGACATGAATTTTGCCCTAAATTTATTGGCCTCTGTTACGCTAACAAAGCCTGAAGCTATTCTTCTCATTATGAAATTCTTCAAGCTAAATACCTGTGACGGCACCCGAGGTTGTTCTTCTCATTATGAAATTCCTCGTATCCCGTGGAAACCTGGAGCTGTTCTTCTCATTATGAAATTCTCCAGGGTCTGAAGCTGTTCTTCTCATTATGAATTTCTTCAGACAAAAGATGATGAAATCCGAAGCTGTTCTTCTCATTATGAAATTCTTCGTATCCCATGGACTTTGGAGCTGTTCTTCTCATTATGAAATTCTCCAAAGTTTAGAAAAGTTTGAAGCTGTTCTTCTCATTATGAAATTCTTCAAACTGATCAAGTGGTGGAAACCGAGGCTGTTCTTCTCATTATAAAATTCCTCATCTCCGGGAAATCTGGAGCTGTTCTTCTCATTATGAAATTCTCCAGATCAAAGTGATGGAACTTGAGGTTGTTCTTCTCATTATGAAATTCCTCATATCCCATAAAAGTTTGAATTGTTGTTGTTTTGATTGTTCTTTTTCTGAATCATTTCTTGTGGGTTTCTGAATCCTGTTCAACAAAAATATGATGCATTATTAGTATGATCCTAATGTAGATATTTCTATTATGATGCATGAGTATTGCCTAGAAAGACACATATTATCAGTCAATTGCCATTCTGATGAGCCCAATTGACTCTTTCATCTTCTTTCTGCGGTCTTAATGATGTTCCAATTATTCATCTCACGTTAAGAGACAACCTTTGATGACAGTCTTCCTTACAAAGTTGTTCTGGAGCGTCCTTTTAGATTTTCACTTTAAAACTTTCCATTTATTTTTTTTTTGCTTTGAACTTTGATCCTTATATTGATTTCAGCCACTGTTTGGAGACTTTTCTAACATATTCACCGTTTTAGGGTTCTGTCTGATCATCTTAACATATTCACTTTTACTCTGTTATCCTAATCTGAAAAGCGAATATTACCTGTAACTTTTGAAACAAAATAATGACAAGAAATTTTCTGTATTTATAAATTCACATGAATTCACTTGCACGATGCTTTGGATAAAAAGAAAAGCTCGGAAGAGAAAAAAGGAATATGTACTGAAGCTTTTAAATGTTTGTGACAAGTATAGAATTATAAAATAGTCATGGCAAATAAATGAAAAGAGAAAAGCAAGAAACAAATGCAAATTCTCAACTGCCTATCACATGCGATCATCTGGGCCTTTTCCGAGATATAGATTTAAAATAGATCTGCTCATCTAACAGTTCTTCAAATGAGGATCCAACTTTGCAAACACGAAACCCCTACTGAACTACTAGATAACCGAGAGGTATAGATTGCCGGATGCCTACTGTCATACATCTAAGCCGCCATTCATGGTTTTCGACTCAAATTCTCCTTTGGTATCAAGACGCCCTTTGCGGGTTTTCATCTTGACCCCTCCTTTCTTTTTATCATTCATTTTCTTATGAAACACCCTTTCGGGTTTTCGCTTCATTCTTTTTTTTTTATTTTTATTTTTATTCTTTTTCATTTTTCATTTTTTTTCATTTTTCTTTCATTCTTTCTTTTTATTCTTCAGGCGTAATACCTCTTAACTGAATCGGAATTCACAGGCTTATGAAATTCTTTTCCGTCCATTTCAGCCAAGATCATTGCGCCTCCGGAAAAAGCCTTTTTGACAACATATGGCCCTTCCCAATTCGACATCCATTTCCCACGGAAATCACTTTGTATCGGCAAGATCTTTTTAAGCACTAGATCACCCTCTCGGAATTCTCGCGGTCAAACTTTCTTATCATGAGCTTGAATCATCCGCTTCTGATACATTTGGCTATGGCAAATAGCTTTCACCCGTTTTTCTTCAATCAAATTCAATTGATCCAAACGAATCTGAACCCATTCCGCATCATCCAGTTTCACTTCTGACAATACTCGAAGAGATGGAATTTCAACTTCTAATGGTAACACTGCTTCAGTCCCGTATACCAGAGAATATGGTGTTGCCCCGGTAGAAGTTCTCATCGATGTTCGGTACGCAAACAAAGCAAAAGGAAGTCTTTCATGCCAGTCTTTGTATGTTTCTGTCATCTTTGATATGATCTTCTTGATGTTCTTGTTAGCCGCCTCAACCGCTCCATTCATCTTCGGTCGGTATGCTACAGAGTTGTGATGAATTATTTTGAACTGTTCACAGGTTTCTGCAATCATTCTATTATTAAAATTGGTGGCATTATCTGTGATGATGCGTTCTGATAGACCATATCGGCAGATAATCTCTTTCTTCAAAAACTTGCAAACTGTCGTTCGTGTGATGTTAGCATAAGAAGTAGCTTCTATCCACTTGGTGAAGTAATCGATAGCCACTAGGATAAAGAGATACCCATTCGAAGCCTTTGGGTGAATCTGCCCGATTACATCCATTCCCCATACAGCAAAAGGCCACGGTGAATTCATAGTATGCAATGGTACTGGTGGAGAGTTGATCTTATCTGCATAAATCTGGCACTTGTGACACTTCTTGGCGTACTCTATGCAATCTCCTTCCATAGTAGACCAGTAGTATCCATATCTCATTATTTTTCGTGCCATTAAAAAACCATTGGCGTGCGTACCACAGATCCCATCATGTACTTCTTCAAGAATACTTTTAGCTTCATGAGCATTGACACATCTCAATAACACTTGATCTCTGGTCTTCCTGTATAAGACGTCACCATCTAACACATACGCAGCAGCCATTCTTCTGATTGTTCTTTTTTCATTGTCATTCGCTTCAAGTGGATAAACCTGAAACTTGATGTATTGTAGGATGTCGAAGTACCAAGGATTACCATCTTCTTCTTCCATGTTGCAACAATGAGCATATGTTTCATAACTTTGCATTCGGATCAACATCATGTCTTCCGGTCTATTCGCTTGGAATACTGAAGCCAATGTAGCTAAAGCATCCGCCATTTGGTTGTCTTCCCTGGGGAGGTATGCAAAAGTTATCTCCTCAAATTCTTCGATTAGCTCCAACACTAATTTACGATATTCCATCAGTTTTGCGTCTTTAGTCTCCCATTCCCCACGCAACTGATAAATAACCAGGGCTGAATCTCCGTACACTTCTAAGGCTCTTATCTTCCTTTCTATTGCGGCCTTCAATCCCATAACACATGCTTCATATTCTGCCATGTTATTAGTACACAAAAATTCCAGCTTACTCGTGAGAGGATAATGCATACCATTTGGAGAAATCAATACAGCTCCGATTCCACGCCCCAGAGCATTAACTGCTCCATCGAAATACAATCTCCATTTCTTGATTTCATCATCTTCGTTTACAAAAATGGTCATCACATCTTCATCTGGAAAATCGAAGTTCAGAGGCTCATACTCATCTGAAACTCTGCTTGCAAGAAAATCAACTATGGCACTCCCTTTAACGGCCTTCTGGCTTACATACAATATGTCAAATTCAGACAACAGCATCTGCCAACGTGCTAATCTCCCAGTTAGAGCCGGTGCTTCCATCAGAAACTTCAATGGATCAAGCTTCGATATCAACCATGTCGTATGGTATAACATGTATTGTCTGAGCTGTCGAGTAACCTAAACAAGCGCACAACACATCTTCTGAATAAACGGGTACCGTACTTCACACTCGGTAAACTTCTTACTCAAGTAATAAATTGCCCTTTCTTTCTTCCCAGTATCATCATGTTGCCCCAGCACACATCTCATGGAATTCTCAAACACTGTCAGGTAAAGAATCAATGGTCTTCCAGAAACAGGTGCCGTCAATACCGGTGCATTTGACAAGTATTGTTTGATCTTGTCTAACGTTTCCTGGCATTCGTCATCCCATTCACATGGATTATTCTTCCGCAGCAGCTTAAAGATCGGATCACATCTATCAGTTAATTGAGAAATAAACCGAGAGATATAATTTAACCTTCCGAGGAATCCCCGAACTTCTTTTTGAGTTTTTGGAGGCGTTAAATTTTGAATTGCTTTGACTTTATCTGGATCAATTTCGATGCCTCGTCTGCTAACAACAAAACCGAGTAACTTGCCAGATGTAACCCCAAAAGTACATTTGTTAGGATTGAGCTTCAATTGGTACTTTCGCAGTCTCTGAAACAACTTTTTCAAATTCTGAACATGCTCATCTTCTGTTTGAGACTTAGCTATCATATCGTCCACATAAACCTCAATCTCTTTATGCATCATATCATGAAACAGTGTCACCATAGCTCTCTGATATGTTGCCCCAGCATTCTTCAATCCGAAGGGCATGACTTTATAGCAAAACGTGCCCCACAGTGTAGTAAAGGTTGTTTTCTCCATATCCTCCGGGTTCATTTTAATCTGATTGTAACCCGAGAAACCATCCATGAAGGAGAACCACGAATGCCCCAAAGTATTGTCAACCAGAACATCTATATGAGGCAAAGGGAAATTATCTTTCGGACTTGCCTTATTTAAATCTTTGTAATCCACACACATTCGTACTTTTTCGTCTTTCTTCGGTACCGGAACTATGTTTGCCACCCATTCTAGATATGCAGCCACCTGTAAGAATCCTGCATCAATCTGTTTCTGAACCTCTTCTTTGATTTTCAACAGCATTTCTGGTCTCAACCTTCTGAGCTTCTGCTGTACCGGCTTGCACTCTGGTCTAATTGGCAACTTGTGTACTACGATGTCAGTATTCAAACCCGGCATGTCTTAGTAGGACCACGCAAAAATATCCTTGAACTCTTGCAACAGATCAATCAAATTTTATTTTGCCCCAGGTGAAAATGCTGCCCCGATCTTGACTTCTTTTTTCGACTCTTCAGTGCCCAAATTCAAAATCTCTATTTCTTCCTTGTAGGGTATAATCTGTTTATCTTCCTTTTCCACCAATCTCAATAATTCTTCAGGAATCTCATAATCCACATTATCTTCACACTCATTGATTTCTGTTAGACAAGAGATCCTTTCTAAATCTATTTCGGGATTAGGCTCAGAATCACTCATATGATCATTGATTGGGAACCTGTGAAGAAAACTTACATATTTGGAAAAGAATAATAAATGAGCAAATGAATGAATAAAAGAAACTGAAAATGTCTGTCATTTGAGAAATAAAGAAACATCGTTTTTACTAGTGAAAATACGTTAAAAAGTTCCCTACAGAAAATCCCTTATACCCGCATGCAAAGGTATAAAGTAGTTCATGGCATTACTTTGATTTAAAAACTACAGGTAAATCTTCCACAGTCCAGTTTCTCAGAGTTTCTCCAGGAAAGCATGGACGGATTCCTTTCAGAAAATTCATCGTCGGCCCTTCAAAAATTCCTCCCACAAATAGACCATCAAAAGTATGCCCGAAGATCTCTTCCTCCTGCAGTCTAATTGCTTCTTGACGATTCTTCTCGGCCTGCTCTATGACATTCACAAGCTCATAAGAGATAAAGTCAATCTTTGAATTTAGCGGGACTGACCTCTTGGCTGCAGCTTTCCCATATTTCTTCCAAAATGTCTCTATTGAAAATCCCAGTCCACTTCGACCCTTTTTCATAACCACGGGTCTTGAGCGTAAGCTTCCTTGCAACTTCCTTCCTAATCCTCTTCCAGTTCTAGCTCCTGTACCGAGAGTCTGTTTAACGGTCATCTCTGTACAATTCGACAATCTAGGGCATGGAAACTTCGCACCTTCGGCCACGAACGCAGCGTTGATGAACTCCAAGGCCCTGAACGAACACTCTAATGCATCCTTGTTTGCATGAATATACGATGTATCAGTAGAAACTGAAGCAATAATGTCTTCTTCCGCTCCAACACATACCAACTTTCCATCAATTACGAACTTCAATTTCTGGTGCAGAGATGACGGCACTGCCCCGGCAGAATGAATCCAGGGTCTTTCGAGCAAGCAATTATAAGTGGGCTTAATATCTATAACAACAAAATCCACATTGTATACAGACGACCCAATCAACAGTGGTACTTCTATTCTGCCCAATACATCCCTCCTGGTCTCATCAAATGCTCTAACCACATTCTGGTAGCTCTTCATATGAGCAACATCCACAGGCAACCTTTGCAAAGTCACCATAGGCAAAACATTCAGCGCCGAACCATTATCAATCAGCACCCCAGGTACCACATGACCCTTACAGTGAGTCATAATATTCAGAGCTTTGATAGACCCCATCCCACCATCCGGGATCTCATCATCAGTAAATGTTATATAATTGTCTGCAGTAATATGGTTCACAATTCGGTCCAGTTTATTCACCGATATATCCTTCGGAACGAATGTCTGATTCAATACCTTCAGCAAAGCATTGCGGTGTCCCTCAGAACTCAATAATAGATCTAGAATAGAAATTCTAGCCGGCTGTTTCTTCAACTGCTCGAAAATATTGTACTCACTGTGCTTTAAAAACCTCAAGAACTCATGTGCTTGTTCCTCAGTAACTGGCCCATTCACTTTCGGCACTGGCTCTTCAAAAATCTTCTTCTTCTTGACATTCTTTCCCTTCTCTTCTTCCTTCCCTTGAACAGGTGAGTAGCATCTTCCACTCCTCGTGAAATGACCCACTTCGTTCACTGGTTCTTCTGTCTCAATCTCGCTTTCCACCTCGGGATTTTCTGGCTGTATCTCCTCGGCAGTCTTTGAACTGCTTGGCACGGTTACACTTGCAGTGTAATTCCAAGGAATCCTCTGAGTATCCTTGAACGAAAAAGGTACTGGAGGAGTAATCACTATGCGAGGGGTCGGCTTTACCTCCCCTGATGAATTATTACCCTTCGATCGGGTCAAAATAATCAACGACCTATTCGCGCTGTATTTCGGCATGGTCCTCTCAGACGTGCACACGTCCATCATCCTTCGCTCTACAATCTTAGCAAAAAACTCTATCTCCCTGTTATCCATCATCCCCTGCAGCAGACTTCTAAACTCATCACAAAACTGGATATCGTGTCCCAGTTCTTGGTGATAATCGCAGTACAGACCTGCATCAATTGGTTCCTTCGACATCATGATCTCCTGGCATATAAGCCCATTCTCAAACAACTATCTGAACACCCATTTTAAAGGCGATTTGATCTCTGATACACTCACCTTAACCTACTTCATCTGGTCCTCCTCAATCTCATTCACACCCCGACCACCATGCTTTGGCAACGGGTTCGTGGATATACTGGGTTCGTCAAACTTCAAAACCCCAGTATTGATCAGGTTCTGAACTATTCTTTTGAAAGCAGTACAGTTCTCAATACTATGCCCCTGAGCCTTAGAATGATACTCGCACTGAGCCTTCTGATCATACCAGTGCGGGTATGGAGGTTGAAGCGGCAGGATGTAATACGGATGTATCATATCCGCATCATAGAGCTGAGTGTATAACTCGGCATACGTTACAGGGATGGGCGTAAAACTTGGCCTCTCCCATTTCGCATCCTTCTTGTATGAGTTCTGCGAGCTATTTGCTCCTCCTCCCGGTTTTGAGATCGTTACATTTCTCGGCGCCTCATATATAACAACGTTATTCACTTCATTTTCTTTCTTCTTGAAACTCCTCTTGGAACTATCGGACCCTTCTATCCTCCCGCTCTTAATGGCTGCTTCAACAAGTTCTCCCGTAGCGACAATCTGGGAAAAACTTTGCATCGAAGTATTGGTAAACAAGCGATCATACATCAGACCTTTCAACATATCCACAAACATATTGGTCATTTCGTTCTCGACCAATGGAGGTTGTACTTGAGAAGCCAAATCCCTCCATCTATGAGCGTATTGCCGGAACGTTTCATTCGACCTCTGGCTCATTTGCTGCAACATGATTCTGGTAGGCCCCATTTCTGATACATGTTTGTAGTTTTCCATAAAGGCGCGATGTAAATCTTTCCACGTTTTTATATTTTCTCGGCTCAGCTGTGTATACCACCGGATCGCTGAACCCGTCAAACTGTCTTGGAAACAGTGAATCAATAACTTCTCATCCTTATTAAAGGCAGCCATCTTCCTGCAATACATGGTCATATGCGCATTCGGACATGTCGTTCCATCATACTTCTCGAAATCCGGTATCTTAAACTTTGGCGGTAAAACCAGATCAGACACTAACCCCAGGTCAAATGCGTCGGTGCTTTTGTCAGTCCCTTGTATCTCTTGTATTCTCGCCTCTAACGCTTTGAAGTGATCAACATACTTTTTCTCCATGTCTTGTCTCATCTTTTCCACCTCGTTCATGAAATTAAGATCCGGAACTTTCTCGACATTCGGAGAAACAAAATCAGCAACTTCAACCGGGTGACTTGCAGATACTCCCGCTAAATTGAATTGTACTTTTGTAGACTGAACCTCTGGTTGCCCCCTTGTATGAGACGTAGTTTCCGTCTGTCCTTCCACTTCATTCGATTCTTCTTTCGGTGTTTTGCCCTTCTCTGAATCTTTTGGACGCATCAGAGCGGCCAACTGACTGATAATATTCACCTGAGCTTCGGCGATACTATCTTTCATAGTGTTCTTTATGCCATCCAGTTGATTCTAAAATTCTACACGATCTTCTTCTAACTTCTTTAATCTTTCTTCTGTTTCCATCTTTTTAGTACGTGACCGGGTTGAATATGAATGCGGAATGATTGCAACTTAAATATTCACTGCCATAGAACCCTTTTATTATTAACATTTAATTTTAAAATTAGCAAGTAATATGATGCATGAAATGCATGAATGCATGTATGTAATGAGGCATTGTATTCGAAGAACAGTATTTAAAAACATCCGTTTCACCTAAAAAGTTCATATAAAGGAAAGACAATCAATTATCTGCTTAAAGAAAACTGCTAGCTCTAATGCCTAGATTGGTCAACTCATGGAGCAAGCGTACAATCACTTCTCCATGCTCTAGTTCAATATCCGGCTGCTTCAGGAGAGTTGTAGCTTCCTTCGACAGAATCTATACATAAGAGGCAATACTTCTGACCTGGCCTTTGAAATTGACTAACTCGTTGTTCTGATTTCGAACGGTGCTCTGTGATGCTTCATATTTTGCTTTCCACGCTCCTCCAGTGTCCTGGCATAAAGCTCCCTCGTACCTTGTTAATTTCTCACTCTACTCTTGGACCTTGTTTTCAAGAGAGATCACCTTCTTTTGTAGACCTTTTTCTTTTTCCATCCGAACTTTGTCATCATTGTGGTATTTGGTAATCAACTCTTCCAACTGCGTCACTTGGTTCGTCAATTCAAAATTCCTCGCTTGCTCGTCTTCTAGCTTCTTCTTGGCCTTGTATTTTGCTTCCCCTGCTTCATGAAATTTCGTTCATAGAGCCTCTTGTACTCTTCCTTTTCTTTCTCCATCCTACTTAAGCGATCAGACAAATCTTCAATCTTCCTACTCTCGCTTCCTTTCCAGAACTTCTTCCTATGTCCTTCGTACATCTCTCGTGCTTCCTTCAAATCCTGGCTTAGCTTCTCATTTTGACTAATCAGCTCCTTCTCTTTTCTCTTATGTGTTGACTCATGATACTTTGCCATATTTAATTCCTGCGTAAGATCATAAATCCTCTTTTCATACCTCTGCGAATCTAACTCTCGATCATGCTTTAATTTCTCTATTACGGACGGTGCTTTTTGTGCTGTTCTGCTCGTCGATCCAGTAATCCTTGGTATCTCCTGAAAGGATTTATCGTTCACCCTGTGTGTTCTCCATTCATCATACCTGGCCATAATCTCTAAACTTTGATAAGGTTGAACTTTCCTGAGCGTCTTTCATACCTTCAAAATTGTATAATTCTTAGATTTATACCCATCTGTCTTGTGTGCGTATTCGAAACCTGCCATTCCAGCTGTAGCAGGTATGAACTGCCTAGATCCGAACTGTCTGGAAACTAGAAGTGGGCAATAAGCTGTTCCACCCCAAACTCCTGGCAATGGGACCCAATCTAACTCCCCACATCTGTACAGAAATATTGTTCCTCTACTCAACCAGCAAGCCTTCCAAACGACATCTGCGTCCGTCAGATTCTGAAAAAGTTCTTCCCACTGTCTCTCGTCCTTCTTCTCTATGATGCAATCCTTCAGATACTCCGAAATGGGTGAATAAGAATTGGTATACCTTTAGTGCATGATATGGTGGATTCCAGCGGTGACCTCTGAACCAGACTTCTAATAATTGTGCACAACCCCAAAATTTCCCTTCACCTGATTTCTTGCATGCTGTTAAAGATCTGTACGTCTCCGCCAAGATTGCAGGGGCTGGATTCACGCCTTTAGATAACCTCTCGAAAAGTCCAACGGTAGATGGGTCTATGTGTTCCGGAGTCCTCGGAAATAACACTAATCCATAAATGCAAAGGGCATAGATTCTTCTAATCTTAGAGGGCTCTTCACGACTGTCCACTATCAACTCTTTCAAGACTTTCCAATTGACTCTCTGCTTATCCTCGTTCATATCTGTACTATCACGATTGGCGAGCTTCTCATCCCAAAGCTCTTTCTCTTTTCCTGTAACCTGCACCAACTTCTTTTTGAAGCTTGAAGTACTGTTCGGCTTAACATAGATCTTATCTCTCTTGACCGCGGGACTGTTGATTAAAACCTCATACTCCTCCAATGTAGGAGTCATGTCAATTCGTCCAAAAGTAAAACAGTTATATGTTGGGTTCCAAAATTGCGCCATTGCTCTGAGTAGTTGTCTATCTACAGGTACCTTCAGTAGCAACGCTATATCCCCGAATTCCTTCTTAAATTGTTCCTTCATACCATCAGTCCACTGATCCTAGATTTCTCGGACTTCCCGAAGACATGGATTCTGAGCCGTATTGATTTTCACATAACCCTTCATTATTGACACGCTTTCTGGCGATAAGCTATCTCCATTCTCGTGTTGGACTGCCTCTGACCATGCCCAAACGTCTGTATTATCTTCTTCAGCAATGAACACTTCAGACATTTTGGATACTTTTAATTTTACTGTTTCTCGAATTTAATGCCAATGCAAATGATATGACAAATAAATAAACAAAATAGTAAAGAAAAAAAAAACAAAATTCGTGTTAGTATAGTGAATACAAGAATTAAATAAAATAATCAAAAAAGGAACTGTGCTTAAAATTAACCAGAGAGCAGTTTAAATTGCTTAAAAATAACCAGAGAGCAGTTTAACACAGAAATCCTAATTTCGGCGTCATTTCGACAGCATACCGCCTTATCTTATGGTCCCTGTCTGGCTCTATTAGGGGTAGGTTTCTACTCTACACATGTGGGTTTAGATCTAGACTCGGGGTTCCCGAACTATCGTTACCGCCTACTGCGACGATAAGACATCGATTCGGTAGTATAGGTCCCTTACAAAGGAGGTGAAGACCTCATGATGCGTAAGGTTAGTATACCGGAAGTAGATAGAAATCCGAAACTCGGAGCTGGATAGCATCACGTCGGACAATATCTAACTCCCACTCAAGGGTAAAAGCTCGGGTCGAGAGCTGATGCATGAATGACAGATATATCACACAAAATGAAAATACTACCCTTATCCGAACGATATTTATTTGACAATAATGAATTAAATTAATATCTATATTCGAAATACCGAAATACCACGTGTAATTAATAATTAGGCCTAACTCTCAAAAAGAAATTTTACGTCCCCAGCGGAGTCGCCAAGCTGTCGCGACCATTTTAAAACCAGAAAAAGTTTGAAAAAAAGGCCTAGCGAATTAATTTGGAAAAATCGAGTTTTTTTTTTTAATTGTGAAAAAACAAATTTTATTGGAAACATTTGAATTTTAAAATTAATTTGGAGTCGCCACCAGCCACTTTGGTAGGCCGGACACCATAAAACAAACCAGAGATTTATTTTTAAAACATTGGGTTCGGGAGTCGGTTACGCGTAAGGACGACCCTTACGAGCGCCCGGAAATCGATACCTTTTAATTACACGTGGCATTTCGGTATTTCGAATAATAATATTAATTTAATTCGTTATTGGCAAATAAATATCGTTCGAATAAGAGTATCCTTTTGGATAAGAAAATATATTTCTTTTAAATACGAGCTTATTAAGACGTCCTCTAGATAGGAAACCTTAACTCGTATTTAAAGAAATATAAGTTCTTCCCCAAAAGGTTTTAAAATGCATGATCAATTATTATCTTGTCGATTTTAAGTTCTAACCTAAAAAGGCTCCATCAATTTAAATATTTAAATCCTATTAAATTATTAATTTCACCGGGTGTATTATGATAACATCCGAATGCACGGACACTACCATTTCGACACCAAACAAAATTAATAATTCTATTGGTGCTACTAATCTTTACCTAATTAATTTTATTAAATTCTAACCTTAAATTATTTATCATTTTCTACGTTTCGATGACGCGCCGAATACGATACCGAAGTATACCCTTGGCCAACATAATGCCATTTCATAATACTGACCACTTAGTATATCCAAGGTATAAGATTAGAACGCCATCGTTACTAAATTATCTCCTTATTTAATTAATTATTTAATTAAAGTGACTAATCCTAAAAGGCTCTAATTTAATTAATCTAAGTGTAACTAAGTGTCACCTAAACATACATACTACATGACTTTAAAAATGCAAACATAATTAAATAATTAAATACAACAAATAAATACAATAAAGTAAACAAAAGATGAAGGAACTAAATTACTTTCGATTAAAACATGAGAGCTCGAAACAACACCGGAAGTACATTGAAACAAAGGACTTACATGGCATAGAGCAAGAATTAAAAAGGCCAAAAAAAGATGATCAAGGGTGAATTTTAGACTTAATTATGTTGAGATAAATTAATTATTAAACATAGAAAATTTTAATTAAATTCAATTAAGCATTTAATTAAATTAATTCCAAGCCTTAAAATTAAATTAACTTTAATTAAAGTCTAAATTAATCAAATTGTGAATTTGGAGTTCGATTTAGGCCAAACTAGATTTAATTAGATTAAATTAATTTTTTATCCAACTTAAAAATTAAATTAAATTCAATTAAGAACCTAATTAAATTATTTCTAAGTGTTAAAAATTAAATTAATATCTAATTAATATCTAAATTAATTAAATTTTAAGTTTAGGGTTCAATTAGGGGTTAATTTGAGTGAAAATTAAAGTTTTAAGGGGTAAATTGAGGAATTAGGACCAAAGTGCAGTGCAATTCAAAGCTTGAGGACCACGGGAATAATATTCCCATTTTCCTGCACTAACACCATATTTCCAGAAACTTTGAATCAAATGGATCAAACACTCATTTTACTTGGTGTTCTTCATGTTCTTGGAAGAACACCAAGAACACAACCCAACACCACCGCAACCTCTGCCGCATAAATCCGCACCGCCGCCACCGGCCACCGTAACGGCAAGTTTCTGGCCACCGTCGGAGAACGATTTCCGGCATCGGTGACCAAATCCGGTGCCGGCGAACACATCGGAAACGCTAAAAACACTTAAAAACTCGTCGGAAACCCACATTTAACATCAAAATCCCTTAAATTCATCTTTCTCATCACTTAAAACTCAACTTATTTCATCCGAGACCCATCATTCTCCTCTAAAACTTCACTTAAATTCAACCGAAACGAAACTTAATTATCATGTTTGATGGCAAACAAAATCTAAACACCACTCATAACCAAAACCCGAATCTAAACGAAACCGGAGCAATGAACATGTTGGAATAAACTTACCTTTCGGTGTATCTTTGGTTTCCGATTATCTTCCGACGCGACTCTTCCGGTGAATCCTCTCCTCCACGAATTTCTCACGATCGAATCTTCCCCTTCTTCCCTTTGTTTTTTCACTGCCGAATCCTACTGCCACTGCCTCTGTTCTTTTCAGTTTTTTTTGCCCCTGTTTCCTTTTAGTTTTTTCTTTAAAACTGCAGCCCCCCTTCTTTCAGTTTCAGCAAAACTGCCGCACCACCATTTCACGCATTTCTTTTATTCTTTTATTATTTTAATTTTTTTTAATTTTTTTTGTTTTAATTATTATTATTATTATTATTATTATTATTATTATTATTATTATTATTATATTATATTTACTTAGGCCTTAGGCCAAAATTCATGTATGACACCTCCCAAAATCTAGTTAGAGGTTTACCTAAGTTCAAGTTTTCTTAAGATAAAATTTGTGATGCATGTGCAAGATGTGATAGCGCGGTAGCACAAATAGTGGGATAGTACATACGCGGTTCCCATCGTTTACCACTAGAGTGATTGATGCATACGCGGTGCTTGATCTATGTTGATGCTAGGTGACGCTCAACATGTATGGCTTAAAGGTGCCTTTGATTCATTAAATCCATTAATGATGTTTTAACTAGTAGAATTTTACAATTGATTCATATGGATCTTTTGGGTCTATTAGAACTACTAGTTTGGGTGGAAAATCATATCCATTTGTTATTGTTGATGATTACTCTAGATACACTTGGGTTCTATTTTTAAGTACAAAAGATGAAGCCTTAGAAAAATTCATCATATTTTCAAATATTTCTCAAAATGATCTTGATCAAAGAATTTCTAATATTAAAAGTAATCATGGAACCGAATTTCGAAATTTAGGTTTTGAAAATTTTTGTAATAAAAATGGGATTAGCCATAATTTTTCGGCTCCTCGCACTCTTCAGAAAAATGGGGTAGTTGAGAGGAAAAATAGAACTTTAGAAGAAATGGCTAGAACCATATTTTGTGAAAACAATTTACCTAAGTATTTTTGGGCGGAAGCCACAAACACTTCTTGTTATATTATAAATCGAGTAAAGATTAGGTCAATTTTGAAGAAAACTCCTTATAAGATTTTAAAATCCAAAAAGCCTAACATTAGCTATTGTCACCCTTTTGGGTGTAAGTGTTTTGTTTTAAATAATAGAAAAGATAATTTAGGTAAATTTGACGCAAAAAATGATGAAGCCATTTTTCTTGGATACTCTTTAAATTCAAAGGCTTATAGAGTTTTCAACAAAGGAACCTTAGTTGTAGAAGAGTCTTTACATGTGGTTTTCGATGGTAACCTCCTTCCTAGGAAGGATTCTTATGATAATGATGATGTAGGAATCATTGAAACCATTGATGATGGACAAGCATCAAAGGTGGATGAGGTTCCAACCAATTAAAAAATACAAGATCCTCCAATAGAAGTTTTAAGAGATGTAAAGCTTGAAGAAAGGGAAGTGAGCTAAGAAATAGAGTTCAATTATGTCAAAATTAGTGAAATCTTGGGTGATCCATCGAAGGAGGTAACTACTCGTTCTTCTTTTAGATTAATGAACCAGATTGTATTTATCTCATGCATAGAGCCTAAAAATATCAATGAAACCTTAGATGATGATTTTTGGATATTGGCTATGCAAGAGGAGTTAAATCAATTTTAGAGAAGTAATGTTTAGACATTAGTTGATAGGCCTAGTAATAAGTCTACTATAGGAACTAAATGGGTTTTTAGAAATAAACTAGATGAGAGTGGTAACATTGTGAGAAATAAAGCTAGATTAGTTGCTCAAGGTTACACTCAAGAAGAGGGAATAGATTTCAATGAAACTTATGCACCCGTAGCTAGAATGGAAGCTGTTAGGATGTTACTTGCATTTGTATGCTATCATGATTTCAAGCCTTTTCAAATGGATGTCAAAAGTATTTTTTTAAACGGTTTTATAAATGAAGAAGTGTATGTTGAAAAACCGCCGGGTTTTAAAGATCCAAAATTTCCAAATCATGTTTTCAAACAAACAAAGGCATTATATGGTTTGAAACAAGCTCCTAGAGCTTAGTGTGAAAGACTTTCAATTTTTTTAATTGAAAAAGGTTTTGAAAAAAGAAAGGTGGATACTACATTTTTATAAAAATGTTTAAAAATGATATCTTAGTAGTTCAAATTTATGTTGATGGTATTATTTTTTGATCTACTAATGAATATTATTATCAAGAGTTTTCTAAGCTAATGCAAGGTGAATTCGAGATGAGCATGATGGGGGAGCTCTCATTCTTTTTGGGACTCCAAATCAAGCAAAGGAAATATGACACCTTCATCAATCAAGCAAAATACATCAAGGATATGCTCAAGAAGTTTGACTTGGAGAATGTAAAACCTCAAGCCACTCCTATGAGCTCATCAACTAAGCTTGATAAGGTTGAAGGAGGTAAGTGTGTTGATTCTAAATTTTATAGATCCATGATATGTTTTCTGCTTTACCTTAAAGCTAGTAGACCGGATATTATGTTTAGTGTTTGCTTGTGTGCTAGGTTTCAAGCTAGTCCTAGAGAATCATACTTAGTATCCATTAAGAAAATTTTTAGGTACCTTAGAGACACATCTTGTTTACGTCTTTGGTATCCAAAAGACTCTTCCTTTAGTTTACATGCTTATTCGGATGCGGATTATGTAGGTTGTAAGATAGATAGGAAAAGTACTTCCGGAACATGTCAATTCCTAGGTAGTATGCTCATATCTTGATTCTCTAAGAAATAAAATAGTGTAGCTTTATCTACCACCAAAGCGGAGTACATATCCTTGGGGAGTTGTTGTGCTCAAGTCCTTTGGATGAAGTAATGTGATAATATTAGTGCCATATATCTTACCAAAAACCCCATTCAACACTCTAGAACCAAACATATAGAAATTAGACATCATTTTATTAGAGATCATGTGTCTAAAAATGATGTTGTTTTAGAGTTTGTTGACATCTTAAACCAATTAGCGGATATCTTTACCAAACCTTTAGACAAAGAACGCTTTTGGACCCTTAGGAGAGAGTTAGGTCTAACTAGCCTATCTTGACCTATTAAGTGTTATTTTTGTGCAAAATATGCTTGAATCTTGACTGAAATCATGCCTATATTGTTTTGCATATTGTTTCTTCTATGTATGTTGCTAGGGGGAGTATGAACTTGTTCATGCATCTTAATCATGTCATAACATCTCTTGCATGCTTCTAGAGACCTTAGAGACTCTTTTTTAGTACTTTAGAAGCCTAAAATGCAATGCACAATAAAGTGGTATCGAAACATGTTCAACCTATTTCGATACTTGTTCTTCGTGTTTATCTGGGAAGTTTTTGAAAAAACTAGTATCGAAGCTTGGTTCGATACCAGGGTATCGATACTGGCAACGAAACAGACTATTTCGATACATTTTTCGATACACAAGGCGGTAGAATGTTTTAAAAGACTCTTAAACCTAATTTAACTCAAATTAAAAGATTCCCATATTTTCTCTTTAAACCATAATCGACCCTCCTATAAAAATCTCTTAGACTCGTCATTTTTATCACAAAATCAACAAATTCCTTTGGGGGTTTTAATCTACTCATCAAAGACAAGATTACATCAACGATTGGTGCTACAAAAACCACAAATTCATCCTAATCTAAATTCAAGGTGATTTTTTGAAAAACCTATTTTCGTTTGATTTTAGAATGATAACATTTAGATTTTAACTATATTATCATTGCTTATTATATGGGTTTTCATAATCTTACAAAAAAATTCAAAATCAAAATTTTTTCATTCGAATATAAATTAATTTTATCGTGTTGGTTTTTTACTGATTTTTTAAGAAATTTTCAAAAATTCTCAAATACCTTGAATTATAGATTAATAGGATTGAATTAGGTTGATAGAGCATACATATTGTTTTTATGCCAAAACTAATCCTACATTGTTTTAATCCTAGATAATGGCACCAAAGAAACGTCCACGCACTGAGGCCGGTAGTTCTTCATCTTCTCGTGCCTCCAAGGTCGATATTCAAGTGGTTTCCGAGAAGAGTTTGCATGGTCCTGGTAGGATTGGCAACTCCAATCAATACCGCAACTACACACTTAAAAAGGAGCGTTGTATGGATGTTCTGTTCGTGAACTCTCTCAAGTTTTAATTCCGCTACTACCAACTCCTTATTGATTGGAATTTCTTGCCTTTCCTCACTTACACCGGCAAGTTTTTCCCTACTCTTTTCCTTATTTTTTATGCTAACGCCTCGTGCATTCTTTCGAAAGAAAAGAGCAAAGTGGTTGCTATTGAATCCTATCTCATGGGCCAAACCTTCAGAATTGATGTTGGCACTTTTGTCGATGTCTTCAGTCTTGAAGATAGGGGACTTGATGATGAAGACTCTCTTGGAACTTTTATCGGATCTGTTATGTCCCTAGACGTTCATGATAGATTCCTACATCTTATCATCTCTTGGTGGATTCGTCCATCTAATGGTAAGTACTCTAGGATTCGTCAAGTGGATAGTTTTTGGTTGAAGTGCTTTCGTGATGCTAAACGACCAAATCTTGCCCAAATTGTTTTCTCCGACATCGTTTGGCATATCCAAAACCGAGCCACTCCTCTTGTCAAATCCTTTCCCTATGCTTGCATACTTAGTTCTATCTTTGTGCATTTGGGAATTGATTGTTCCTTCGACAATGTGGAATCCGTCAACGAACCCATTGGCGAGACTTCTCTTAATCGTTCCCACTTTCAGTATGCCTCTAATGGTGAATGGGTTCGTGGTCCTCCTCCTCCCGTCGATCCGGAACCGCTTCATCAAGTTGCTCCAAACGTAGATATGTTGGCTTTTCTCACTCAAAGGTTTGATAGTTTGGATGCTCATTTTGGACGTTTAGATGCTCGATTGGATGCCTTGGATGGTAGGTTTGATTCTCTAAACACTTAATTCAATTCTCGTTTTGATGCCATTGATACGAGATTGATGAGTTTTGAGAACCAAAGCATGTCCATACGTCTCTCCATTGAAGCTCTTCTATATAGTCAAAAGCTTTCCAATCAAGATGGCAATGACGATGAGGAAGAAGATGAGGATGAGGAGGAGGAACGCGGATGATGATGGAGGCGATGAGTGATACTTAGCGCTTATTGTTGCTTTGCTATGGCTTTATTAGGACTAGTTATGTTTTTCTAAGTATTATGTTACATTTTTCATTCATGTTAGAATGTTATGCACCTTTGCTATTTGATTTGCTATGCTTTGAATATTTATGTTGGATTGGATATTTTAATTAATGTTATGGCTTATTTGAATTATTATTATTATTTCTTAATGCTCGCTTCCATGATTATTACTCGTTATATTGATTTTGATCTAACAAAAAAAGGGAGAAAATATATTGTTTTTTAAGTTTTCTTAGGGACCATCATCTTTGACTTTTAAGGGAAAGTTTTCAAAGTGTTTCAAAGTCTTCATATATTTTAAACTTATTCAACCCAAAATTTTGATTTGAAACTTAAAAATTTATAATGGTTTTGTTATATAAAAAGGGGGAGATTGTAAAATTAAAATTGATTTTGACATAACAATAATGTTCAAGGCCTATTTTGTAATAAATTTTTAAGTCCCTAAGTCAAATTTTATGTTTCAAGTCAAACCAAGAACAATGAAATAATTTTTCCAAGTATTTTTACACGCCAATATCGATACCCTTAGAACAGGTATCAATACCACCTGCATTTTTAAAAGAATGTTCTTGAGATCAATAACAAGTATTGAAACATGGTTCGATGTCAATATCTTACTGTGAACCTCTGTTTCGAACCAGGTATCGAACTACCTTTTATGTTTTTAATTATTTTAAAATTATTTAAAATTAAGACTCTTGTTTTGATACCAGCATCGATACCCCTCTAAAATCCCAACGACTCTTTTGGCATTTAATGAGTCGACCATCGGGTTACGGTTAAAGCTTTAAATGATGGTTAGCTTTTTCCGAAACATGATTCGATACCAGTTTTTACAGTTTCATAATGGTATCGAAGCATGGTTCGATACCCCTCTTATTAAATGCACAGCGACTCTTTCTACTTTGGTCTGTTTCGAAACAAGTACTCCGTGTTTCGATACCGGTTACTGCAGAGTGCATTTATGGTGGGATGATGAAGCTCCAACGGTCTTATTTACATTTCCAACAACCACAACAGTTAGAAATCAATGAGAGGGTATAAAATGAAGCATTTCAAGCAACATTAAGGACTATTGAACCTCAAGCAACATCCAAGCATACAAATCCATATCTTAGTTAATTAAAAAAATCTTTTATAATATATTTTTTTAAATCAAAGGCATTAAAGTGGATGATTTGGATGATGCTTATGTGTAAATATGGTATGAAAAAATATATTATGTGTCTTAATTTAATTGGTTGGGACCATATCTTAGGTGGTGGTGTAATAATTTTTGCAGAAAGGTGGTGTAGAAATGATGGTTTTCCCATGAGAGTGAATTATTAACTCAAGACTCCATGTGCTGGCATAAATGGAGACAGACTGAACTAGACTCAATCAGCTCCTTTTTTCTTTCTTTTACTGTTCAATCCTGGGGAGGGTTAGTTCTGGAGAAAGCCCTTAAAAAAACCTAAAATAAGCCCAAACCTGTTTACCCGGTCACATTGTGCACATAAAACTATATACACAATTTCTTACAAAAACTGTAAGAAAAACGGTACATACATAAATTAGCACAAAAATAGTAAGGATTTGTATTTGTACATAATTCCTTATAAAGTATACACAACGGCTTACGAAAATCGTAAGAAAAAAGGTATGTACACAAATCCTTACCACTTCAAAACCATGAGCTCAAGGAGGCTTCCAAGGGTAAGGATTTGTGTACATACACAATTTCCTACAAGAATACACAATATGGCACGAAAACGATAAGGATTTGTGTTTGTACACAAATCCTTACAAAGTATACACAACGGCTTACGCAAACCGTAAGAAAAAAGGTATGTACACAAATCCTTACCACTTCAAAACCATGAGCTCAAGGAATTTTCCAAGGGTAAGGATTTGTGTCCATACACAATTTCCTACAAGAATACACAATATGACACGAAAACGATAAGGATTTGTGTTTGTACACAAATCTTTACAAAGTATACACAACGACTTACTAAAATCGTAAGAAAAAAGGTATGTACACAAATCCTTACCACTTCAAAACCATGAGCTCAAGGAGGCTTCCAAGGGTAAGGATTTGTGTACATACACAATTTCCTACAAGAATACACAATAGGCACGAAAACGGTAAGGATTTGTGTTTGTACACAAATCCTTACAAAGTATACACAACGGCTTACGAAAACCGTAAGAAAAAAGATATGTACATAAATCCTTACCACTTCAAAACCATGAGCTAAAGGAGGCTTCCAAAGGTAAGGATTTGTGTACATACATAATTTCCTAGAAGAATACACAATATGCCACCCAAACGGTAAGGATTTGTGTTTGTACATAAATCCTTATAAAGTATACACAACGGTTTACTAAAACCGTAAGAAAAAAGGTATGTACACAAATCCTTACCACTTCAAAACCATGAGCTCAATGAGACTTTCAAGGGTAAGGATTTGTGTACATACACAATTTCCTACAAGAATACACAATATGGCACGAAAACGGTAAGGATTTGTGTTTGTGCACAATTCCTTACAAAGTATACATAACGGCTTACGAAAACCGTAAGAAAAAAGGTATGTACACAAATCCTTACCACTTCAAAACCATGAGCTAAAGGAGGCTTCCAACGGTAAGAATTTGTGTACATACAAAATTTCCTACAAGAATACACAATATGCCACCTAAACGGTAAGGATTTGTGTTTGTACATAAATCCTTACAAAGTATACACAACGGCTTACTAAAACCGTAAGAAAAAAGGTATGTACACAAATCCTTACGACTTCAAAATCATTAGCTAAAGGAGGCATCCAAGGGTAAGAATTTGTGTACATACACAATTTCCTGCAAGAATACACAATATGCCACCCAAACGGTAAGGAATTATGTTTGTACATAAATCCTTACAAAGTATACACAACGGCTTACTAAAACTTTAAGAAAAAAGGTATGTACACAAATCCTTACGACTTCAAAATCATGAGCTAAAAGAGGCATCCAAGGGTAAGGATTTGTATACATACACAATTTCCTACAAGTACACAATATGCCACCCCAACGGTAAGGATTTGTGTTTGTACATAAAACCTTACAAAGTATACACAACGGCTTACTAAAACCGTAAGAAAAAATGTATGTACACAAATCCTTACCACTTCAAAACCATGAGCTCAAGGAATTTTCCAAGGGTAAGGATTTGTGTGCATACACAATTTCCTACAAGAATACACAATATGACACGAAAACGATAAGGATTTGTGTTTGTACACAAATCTTTACAAAGTATACACAACGACTTACTAAAACCGTAAGAAAAAAGGTATGTACACAAATCCTTACCACTTCAAAACCATGAGCTCAAGGAGGCTTCCAAGGGTAAGGATTTGTGTACATACACAATTTCCTACAAGAATACACAATAGGCACGAAAACGGTAAGGATTTGTGTTTGTACACAAATCCTTACAAAGTATACACAACGGCTTACGAAAACCATAAGAAAAAAGATATGTACATAAATCCTTACCACTTCAAAACCATGAGCTAAAGGAGGCTTCCAAAGGTAAGGATTTGTGTACATACATAATTTCCTAGAAGAATACACAATATGCCACCCAAACGGTAAGGATTTGTGTTTGTACATAAATCCTTACAAAGTATACACAACGGTTTACTAAAACCGTAAGAAAAAAGGTATGTACACAAATCCTTACCACTTCAAAACCATGAGCTCAAGGAGGCTTTCAAGGGTAAGGATTTGTGTACATACACAATTTCCTACAAGAATACACAATATGGCACGAAAACGGTAAGGATTTGTGTTTGTGCACAATTCCTTACAAAGATACATAACGGCTTACGAAAACCGTAAGAAAAAAGGTATGTACACAAATCCTTACCACTTCAAAACCATGAGCTAAAGGAGGCTTCCAACGGTAAGAATTTGTGTACATACAAAATTTCCTACAAGAATACACAATATGCCACCTAAACGGTAAGGATTTGTGTTTGTACATAAATCCTTACAAAGTATACACAACGGCTTACTAAAACCGTAAGAAAAAAGGTATGTACACAAATCCTTACGACTTCAAAATCATTAGCTAAAGGAGGCATCCAAGGGTAAGAATTTGTGTACATACACAATTTCCTGCAAGAATACACAATATGCCACCCAAACGGTAAGGAATTATGTTTGTACATAAATCCTTACAAAGTATACACAACGGCTTACTAAAACTTTAAGAAAAAAGGTATGTACACAAATCCTTACCACTTCAAAACCATGAGCTCAAGGAATTTTCCAAGGGTAAGGATTTGTGTGCATACACAATTTCCTACAAGAATACACAATATGACACGAAAACGATAAGGATTTGTGTTTGTACACAAATCTTTACAAAGTATACACAACGACTTACTAAAACCGTAAGAAAAAAGGTATGTACACAAATCCTTACCACTTCAAAACCATGAGCTCAAGGAGGCTTCCAAGGGTAAGGATTTGTGTGCATACACAATTTCCTACAAGAATACACAATATGACACCAAAATGGTAAGGATTTATGTTTGTACACAATTCCTTACAAAATATACACAACAGCTTACGAAAATCGTAGTAAATTGTGTATGTACACAAATCTTTACCTTTGGATGGCTCCTTTAGCTCATGGTGAGAAGTTGTAAGGAATTGTGTACATACTTTTTTCCTTGCGGTTTTTGTAAGCCATTGTGTATACTTTGTAAGAAATTGTGTACAATATTTATTTGTATATTTTTTATTCGAATATTTTTATTTGAATAGTTATTATATAAATATTTTTATTCGTATATTTTTTATTCAAATATTTTTATTCAAGTATTTTTATTCGTATACTTTTTATTCGAATATTTATTATATAAATATTTTTATTCGTATATTTTTTATTCAAATATTTTTATTCAAGTATTTTTATTCGTATACTTTTTATTCGAATATTTATTATATAAATATTTTTATTCAAATATTTATTATATGAATATTTTTAGTCAAATATATTTTATTCGAAAATTTTTATTCGAATATTTATTATACGAATATTTTTATTTGTATATTTTTTATTCGAATATTTGTATTCGAATATTTATTATATGAATATTTTTATTCGAATATTTATTATATGGATATTTTTATTTGTATATTTTTTATTCGAATATTTTTATTCCAATATTTATTATATGAATATTTTTATTCAAATATTTATTATACGAATATTTTTATTTGAATATTTTTTATTCAAATATTTATTATACGAATATTGTTATTCTAATATTTATTATAAGAATACTTTTATTTGAATATTTATTATACGGATATTTTTATTCGTATATTTTTTATTCAAATATTTTTATTCGAGTATTTTTATTCAAATATTTATTATATGAATATTTTTATTCGAATATTTTGATTTGAATATTTTATTCAAATATTTATTATTCGAATATTTTTATTTGAATATTTATTATATGAATATTTATTATATGAATATTTATATTTGTATATATATTTATTCGAATATTTATTATACAAATATTTTATGCGAATATTTATTTTATGAATATTTTTATTCGAATATTTATTTTATAAATATTTTTATTCAAATATTTATTATATAAATATTTTTATTCGTATATTTTTTATTCGAATATATAAAAATAAATTAGATAACTATTATTTATAAAAAAAAATTAAATTGGTACCCTCTATTAGAGGGACTTTTTTTAGGCTCATTTTAGTGAGTTTTTTCAGCGCCACCCCCTAAGGAGAGAGTAAAGAAAAAGTATGAATTGGACACATTGGTCTGGTAAAAACTTTAAAAAAACATCCATATTTTTCTCCTAAAAGAAACAAAACTTTTCAAGGATTCTGAATCCTGGTAGTCCACAACTTCTGAAACTGGGGTGGGGTTGCTGCTTGGGTGGGGTGGGGGTCTTAAAATTGGCAACTTGCTGCCTTTTTTTGTTCCACTCTATCCTGTCCTCACAGTGGTCCATTATTTTGCTTTAACGTCCAGAATAGCTTCTATAAAACACGTCCAACTTCCATCTTCTATTCATTTACATGTTTTCTGAAAACATGTTTAAGTTCCAACTCTGTTCATCACCATGTTCTGAAAAAACAAATTATTATTATTATTATTGTTATAGGTAATAATCAATGACAGATTAATCCAGATGATAAGTGATATCATTTAAACGTATATTAAATTCGAATCTTTGTGTTCATTGAATCTAACAGTTCTTAAAGCACTTCAATTGAAATTTATTCTCTTTTCTCTTATTTTTTAAACTTTTAAAGTGTATAACATGTGAACTCGAATATTTTTTTATAACACACGACCCCACATCAATTCCCAAGAAACTTATCTCTTTTATTTTCCTATTCTTAGTTCTGCAATAAGATCATGTACGAGACAGAATGAACAGTTTTCACATGCGTAAATCTCCTTCAGAAGATTGCTTCATGCAACATGTAATATCTATTAAAAAAGAAAATGCAATCCATTTAAAAAACCAGTATATATTATGATGAAGATGAATAAGTTTCATGTCAGAGTACTGGGTGGCGGACACAAACTTCTATGGTGCAGCAGCTAACACAATCCCATGATCATCAAATGTCATCAATTTTAGAAATCTGTAGCTATGTGTATAATGACGATGATGAGTTCAGTTAATTTTTAATTAGCTTAATCAAAGGATTTTTAAAAAATAAAATATAACCATGTTCGATTAATATTGTCCGTAAAGTGTGCGTTAGTGAATAAGCATGCAACCATCCTTCACCTAAATCCTATCTGTAAGGAAGTAGGAACAATGTCTTCGTGGAAGGAGTCAACGGTTTAGGTATACCACTTTCCATCCGGATGTGGTCATTCAAGTAGATATTCGTTTTTGGATTCGATTAATATTATGATTGTATTTTTTTGAAAGGTTAAATGAACGATTGTCATGATGTAGATTTTCAATTGAAGAAATACCATAACTTCGATTAACACATGATTTATTATAAAACGATGAAATTAAAAACTAAAATCTTTTTTTTTTTTTGGATAAGTGAAACTTCATTTCACTTCATTGTTTCTACTCTTGGATTGATTTTTTCTATGCAACCTTTGATTCCGTTCTTGCCATACATAATAGTTGAAACCTCTCCAAACAAAACCGAATGGTGATTGCTTTCAAGGATTTCTGTATGACCTAGTTGAACATGTCTCCCCAACAACCATGAGAGCTAATCATACCCCACTCTAACAATATTAACTTCCAAAGGTGAGAAGAAAACTTGCAACTACCAAACAAATGGTCATTGGTTTCTATACTTGTCCCACATAACAAACACATAGTGTCTACAAGACAACCTCATCGTCTCATGCGATATTTTGTAGACAACCTATCAAAAGTTTTGCACCAGCCAGGAATCGAACCCGGGTCTGTACCGTAGTAGGGTACTATTCTACCACTAGACCATTGGTGCTTCGTTAAAAGTACAATGTCGACACTAGGGTTCAAACCTGCGCGGGCGTAGCCCAACAAATTTCAAGTCTGTCTCCTTAACTAAAATCTTTAGTTTTATAAAGGCCCTAAAATCTTTAATTTCTAAAAAAATCTTTGATGTCTAATATTATTTTTTATATAATTATTAATTTAATCACCGTTAATCACTCTTTTCTTCATTAACCACTATAATTGATAAAATAATCTTATGATGTCTAAAATTGACGAATGATAAACTAGGCCTTGAGACTCATGCAATGAGAGAAAAGACCCTAGTACGACAGCTATTGTGTGGTGTTCGAAGACAACATGAGAGAAATTTAAGAATTTAAAGTTTTTTTTAATATTAAAGTTTTATTGTTTTTAATATAAATTTTAAATAAAAAATAATAAATAGATCATATGTTATATAATGACTATATTTATAAAATAAAATCTTAAAAGGATACGATACTTAAAAAAATAATACTTATTAAATGCTATTATTCAGTTACTTGCATGACGATTACGAATTCAAACACAAACGTATTAACGCAAATTCAAACTTCAGCTTAACAACAAAACAACTGGTTCAGAGTTTGGTTGCCAGAATTGAGAAAACTCGTGTAATGTCAAATTTAGTTTCTCAACGAAATAAAACCATGGAAAACAAATATATATATATATGAGGACAAAGGCTGTATTTTCACGAAAATGGATGATTTATGAAAATATTAAAAAAAACTAAATGATCAATTTATTTTATTTTGATCACTATATTTTTAATTTTATCAATAAATTATTTAATTATTTAAATTATATAATCAAGTTTTATGTCCTAAAATACTAACAGAAAGGATGACATGACGATTAGTAAAATTTTGTATAATTATATATTCAGCTCATGTTATTTATATATAATCATAATTTTAATTTAATTTATTAAATTTAATCTTTTTATCAAATAATGTCATGTTCTATGATACGTGTTATAATTAACACATATGACTATCTGATTAAATAAATAAATTAAAAAATAAAGTTTGCTTCCATGGTTTTTACAACTGTGACATGTAATTGAAAATTTTATTAAAATAAATTATAAAATTTAATATATATAATTAAATCGATCAAACAGATGATCAAATGTGCCACTATAATAAATATCATGATATGCGTTATTATTTAATTAAATAATTAAATTTATTATTTTAAAGTAAAATTATAATTAAATTGATTTAATATATATATATAACACATAACAAATATATAATTATATATATTTTATTAATTATCATGTCACTCTTATTATTAAATTTTATCAATTAGATTTGATTGATTTTTAAATAATTAAATAATCTTATTGAAAAAGATTAAAAGTATGGTGGTTACAATAAAATTTTCTCCATAATTAAGCAGTCATGTAGTTTATCCAATTACAACCTTTGGAATATAATAAAAAAATAAAAGATAATACTATAATATTATTATCGTATTGTATTTAATTTATGATATATTTTTATTTGACATAAAGCATAAATAATTGAGTTTTTTATTTTTGCAACGGTTATTCGGTTAAAAAAATATTTATAAATAATGATTTATTTTTGTGATATTATAGATTATTATCGTGTAATGACGAAATCCAAGGATGTAGCCATGTACGTGGGATAAACTCCTGTCCTTTTTAAATTTTTTGATATAATTGTACTTAAGGTCCTTCGTAATTTAAATAATAATAAAATAAGATTTTATTCTTTTTAATTTTTAAATTTAAAGGCTTAATAAACCTTTGCTCTTCCCAATGCTCGATCCTAACTTCGTCACTGACGGAATCATATATAGTTTAAGAAAATCATTCGACTTTACTTAATTTGTTATGATATAAAAATTTCAAATTAATTATTATATTTTAAATTCATAATTGTATCATTCTATTTTATTAATTATAACAATTATATTATTTTAGTTACTAAACGTATAACAAAATTTAACATTTTAATTACAATAAAATCACTTCATTTATAAATTGTGACTATCAAGTTACTCTTTATTTATAACAAATATTTAACTTTTCGGTTACAACCAATAAATAGAATAATCTTACCGGGATTTTTAAAATATAATTATCCTATTATAAATTTATTAATAATAATATGATGACACATTATATAATTTACTCTCTATATATTTTAAACAGTGGGATTAAAATGTAAAAAAATATATTTTTTATGTTAAAAACTAAAGAAAAAATATTTTATCCCTCCCCTTCTCCTGGCTATAATGATAGTGATATTATTTAATAAAAAAATGAAATTATTATTAGTCTAATTTTACACGTTCTGCCAAAGTCAATGGATTTAATTATGTGATTTAACCCTCTGCTATTTTCAGTAAAATTAGTGCAATATTATTTTAAGATTTTTATATTATATTTTAAAATTATTTTTAATTTACTATATTTTTATAATGATTTTAAATTTGGATTACTTCTAACTCAAGTATAAATAATATTTTTATTTTTTATTAAAAATCAAACTGTCTCGAATATAACAATGGAGAATTTAGTTTCTGCTTAAAATTACTGTAAAATTTAGCAAAGGGATACAAAAAAAAATAATTATTTAATTAAATCAATTCAATAATTTATTCTATGTTATTTTAAATAAAAATAGAAATTATTCATAAACTTAAATAATAATTAATATAATAATTATAATTTAATTTTAATATATTTAAAGTAAATTAAAATATATTATTATTATTATATTTAAATAAAACATTTGTACATATTTCATAATAAATAAATCTCCCTAATCACGGTAAAAAACAAAAAACCGTCCTTAAATCTTTCCATTGAGAGAACAGTGAGTATTCAAATGGCTATAAAACTCTAACGGGATAACTTCAACATCTGTTATCGATGATTCGGTGATGCACGGCAATCATTTTTAACGACGCCGGCGTGCTCTGGAAGAAGATTCAGACAAAATTACGAGAAGGAAATCGGCGTATACTGTAATAAGAAGTTTCGGAGTTTGGATCTTACTCGATCAATTATTCTAATTTTCGTAGTTGATTTGGGATAATAATGGGGACTCAATCGGAAGACAAGGCGGCTTTCGATACGGAGTCAGGGAAGGAGATGGTGAAGGAGTTGAGAGCTAGCTTCATGGCCGGAAAAACTAAAAGCTACGAATGGAAAGTGTCTCAGTTGAAAGCCATGTTGAAGATGATGGAAGAGAAGGAACCGCAAATCGTCTCCGCTCTACACGATGATCTTTCCAAGCCAGAACTTGAATCTTCCATCTACGAGGTAAAAGTTTTTTTTATTAAATTTTAATCCGATTCTTATCATTTCAATGAATCTGTTTTGATTTTGATATTGGATTAGGTTTTAATTTAATTTATTTCATGAACTGAATCATTATTCATGATATTAGTAAAAACAGAAGAGTCAATAGGCTGATCCAAATCATCTCTATTATTATTCTCAAATTGCAATTTGTTATAAATAAAAAGATTTCACTGTGCCCTCAATTGTCGTATTTGATTTTAGTTTTCTTAATTAAATTTCGGTATTATTAATCGAACGACCCCAAAGCAGAATGCTCATGAAAGATTAGATGGTTCGTATATGGTTATTGATACAGAATTCAATTACTTTGTCTATAAAGCTAATTCGTATTTTGTCTGTTTCCCGGTCCCCCCCCCCCCTTGGGGAGTTTATTATTTCTAATTTATAAATATACATAAATATTCGTATTGTATGTGAGACGACCTTTCATTTCAAACTTCAAGTGAGAACTTGAAATTCACGAATAAATCTGTTAGCAACTCGAGGCTTGGAGTGGGCCATTTTTTCTTTTGGGTGGAAATTTTTTAGACGCCTATATAGATGATAATTGATAGGCTTGAAGTCTGAGTGGATCCCAATAGCATTTATGCGATGCCAAAATTTCCTTTTACATGAAAATGGTTGGTCAATTTCAGACTCTATTAAAAAAATGCTAGCTCAATATAATACTCGAAACTGCGGGAACTCAAGTACTTGAATATTTATTGCTAATTCAGTTCCCACTCATTGAGTCATTGTTAAAATTTGATGCAACTGACAGAATGTAATTGTAGTAAGAGGTCTACATTTCTGGCACATTTCCCGTACCTGTTGATACTTCCCTTTCATTTCTGAAGATTCTTCAGAATATTAAATTTGGAAAGTGGGGTTAAGTTTGGCTTTGTTTCTGAGTTAGTGAGTATTTCTAAAGTTAGTAGAGATAAATAATGATTAAGAGTAACTAGCGATTGAATTTGAATGTAGGTATGCTTGTCAGTGGTTGGACAGAAATTGAAAAAAATAACTAAAAAAGAAAACGAGCGAAGAGAAACAGAGAGATGTCTTACTGCCTTCTTTTAATAGTTATAATTTGATGATTGGAGTTTGTGGCTCTTACAGAAGTATCTTAGCTATATTCTTAAATGTATATTATCTGTCTCCGAGTTTAACTTTGGAGGTTGATTTGTTTACTTTAAGCTAGTTAGATGCATCATTTAAGTCAACCTTCTGTGTTTAAGTTAATAGATTTAATAGTTGATGAAGTTCAAAGGTGCTTAAGTTCTCTTTTAAAGTTCCCTAAATGATTGTTCTTTGAGGTAGCATCAATTTTTCAGAAGATATAGAGCTTTAACGAACCTCTTCTTATTTATTTTTAGGCTCTGTAACTTTGGGGTAAATAATGTATATAGGATGACTACTGTTCTGGACTGCCTACTTTTTGTCAACCGGAAATTTTTATGTCAAGCCGTCTTCCTCTTGTTAAATTTGTGATTCATGATACTTAATATCTTGAAGTTCAATTTTCATTCCACAGCTGATAGTTAAGCTATAAATCTCACAATATTTAGGAAACTAGAATTATGGAAAAGATAACAAATATTGGAGTTATTACAGTCAGCCTCCTGAATTTTAGTAGGCGCTTTTTTCTATAGGAGTCCTACATGAATTAAGTTACCTTTTTGTCCTTTAATGATGTTGACGTGGTTCACTCTGCAGATAGGGATGTTAAAGAATTCATGCAGATTGGCACTCAAGGAAATGAAGCATTGGATGAAGCCGGAAAAGGTAAAGCTTTTGGATACCTCTAAACTGGACGGAAGCTTTCATTATGGTTACTTTTTTTTACATTAAAAGAGTTGAATATGATTAGCTTGGCCCTTTTTTTGCAGGCAAAAACTTCATTAACTACATTTCCTTCATCTGCTGAAATTGTATCTGAACCATTGGGAGTCGTGTTAATAATCTCTGCATGGAATTATCCTTTTTGTATGTTAAACACCAGAAGGACTTGTTCACATGTGCCTTTCTGTCCTTTTTCTCCTTTAATTCCTGAAATTGGTGGAATATGACTATATTTGTATCTCTTCTTTCAGTATTGTCTCTTGATCCAGTAGTTGGAGCTATTGCAGCTGGTAATGCTGTAGTATTAAAGCCATCAGAATTAGCTCCATCCGCATCATCCTTGCTAGCGAAGCTGATAGCTGATTATTTGGATGGCTCTTGCATTAAGGTTGTTGAAGGGGCGGTTCCTGAAACATCAGCACTACTGGAGCAAAAGTGGGACAAAATATTCTATACAGGTCCTTTTTCACATTTGCACCTTCTCTGCTAGCATAATGTTTTATGCCTAAGTTAAGCATTCTTGGACAACTGCATTTTAGTTTCATCTGTGAATGTTCTTAATGCTTCAAAAAGTTTGTGGTAGAAGTGGTTGCTGGACATTCTGGGGTGAGCCAAGTGGTGACTATTGATGATTTAACAGGATTTCGCTTTTAGCATTAAGTTTAGATGTTCTCTATAGCTTCTATCTGATTTAGATCACTCTGTGGATGAAACTGTGTTAGAGGTAAAATCAGGTATTCTTTATTGTTGGGCGGTGTATAACTCCATATTTTTTTTGTAAGTAGATGTTCTTATAAAAGTTTGTACTCTCTTGGCAATCTTTTCTCTCTCTCTCTCTCTATGTAAGGTTCTATGTTGATTTTTCGTGGTTACTACTGTCTGCTTGGGCAGACCTACTGCAACATCCGTTATCTGGTTTGGGACCTAAAATTATGAAGTGCAGAACATTAGGGCTTAATTAGTTGGCTCTTTTCGTTGACATCTCACTTCAACTTAAACCTTTTCCCATCCTTGGTGGTTGCTTAGACAGATGCAGAGGGCTGTTTCATGGGGACATAGAAAACAGTTGTTTGGTCCCTAGACTGACAAGCTAGTGTGTTCCCTAAGGGTGATTATGGATAATGCATCACTTGAACAGGTCAAGAGTTCGTTGGAAACTGGAAGTCTTGCTGGCCTAGTGGTTCTAAAAAGTTTTTATTTTGGGTTCTTACAAGAAATGAAGAGAGTTTGGGGGGATTTTTAAGGTGTTTGCTTTGGCATATTTGTTTGATCTGCTGATAAAATGTGCCCGGTCTTAAAGTGATTTTTCAACAAGATGAAAACCTGTAGTCAATTTTTATGCTCTCCCAGAAGTTCTAATTTCCGGTGTATGCTAATTGTTGCTTTAGACATTGTCATATCATTTCTGATTTTGTGAATAAAAAATCTTTCAAATTTTTAGGCAACGGAAGAGTTGCTCGCATTGTAATGGCAGCTGCTGCAAAGCACTTAACACCAGTTGTTCTGGAGCTCGGAGGAAAGTCACCCGTCATTGTTGATTCTGACATCAATTTAAAGGTATGCAATGTTTAATTTTGCCATCATGACAGTTTTCTTTGTGACTTCTGACCCTTTTCTTGTGTGTTTCAGGTGGCAACTAGACGGATAATTGCAGGGAAATGGGGGTGTAATAATGGGCAAGCATGTATTTCTCCTGATTATATTCTTACAACAAAAGAATTTTCTGTGAAGTTGGTAAGAATGCTCGTATATGTTACATTTTAAATTTTAATCCATTTATCTTCAATCTCTCTTGTCAACCGATTTTTATCCCACAGGTAGATTCTTTCAAATGTGAATTGGAAAAATTTTATGGAAATAACCCATTGGAGTCAAAAGACTTGTCTCGCATAGTAAACTCTAACCACTTTGATCGCTTGTTAAAGCTCTTGGACGAGGACAAGGTTACTAGTAAGATTGTCCATGGTGGTGAGAGAGATGAAAAAAACTTGTCAGTTCTAACCTGGTCTTTGCTTCTCCTTTATAATGCACAGTGGAATTTTATACTGTTAATAGTTTATAATGGTCTCTTTCTTCCAATGGCAGGAAGATTGCTCCCACTATCTTGCTTGATGTCCCAAAAAATTCTCTAATCATGAAGGAAGAGATATTTGGCCCGTTGCTTCCGATTATCATGGTTGGAACTAAATACTCAACTGCAGCAAAATCTTTTGCTATTTATTTTTTAAATTTCTTTTTAGTTTTTTTTTTGTGTCCAAGTGTAGCATTGTCCTTAAACACTTTTAAACGTTTTCTTTTTATTGCTTGAGCGAAGGGAGTGCATATCCTTTTCTTCAAATGGAACATGAATTATTAGATAAGAAATGACTTGGGTATCTGGGTCTAGTATAGGTATATGTTTGGCAGGGGTTTGTTTAATTTTTTAAAAAGTTTTCCTATATATTTGAAAGATTCTTTGAGGATCATATCCTCACACTCATGTCCTACTAAAGTGAAGAGCAATATAGAATATAATGACTTCTAAAAAATTCGGGACCAAGTAAACTAGTGCTCTTATTCTTCATTTATAAATCGAATTCGGGACATTCATCATGATTTTCTTGTTGTGGTTTATAACAGGTCGATGAAGTGGAAGAGAGTTTTGATGTGATAAAATCTTTGGGAGGGAAGCCACTAGCAGCATATCTGTTTACCAATAATAAGAAGCTAAAAGAGAAGTTCGTTGCAGAGGTCTCGGCCGGTGGTTTAGTCGTCAATGACACTACTGTACATGTAAGTATACTTTTAACTTAAGGAACCAATAGAATGCATGCATTGCTATATAATCCACTATTGATCCAAGATTTAAATCCTTGTAATATACAATTAGACATGATTACCTTCTGAATTGGCGGTAATCTCCATGGTTAGATTACAATTGATCCCTTGATTTGACAAATAATTTATTAGTCCCTAAAGAATGCCACCAGGAAATTATAAGCCAATGGTGAGTTGGTGACATTAGACTTAAACTCCACTTTTCAGGGAAATTATTTTTTAGAATGCATATCTGTACGTTCCTATTTCTTGAAACTTACACTTGTTAGTTTCAATCTTCACATGGACCAAAATCAACTGTTATTTCAGCTTGCTGAGCACAGTTTACCATTTGGTGGAGTCGGCGACAGCGGAATGGGTTCGTACCATGGGAAATTCTCCTTCGACGCTTTTAGCCATAAGAAGGCTGTTCTGTATAGAGGTTTTGGCGGTGATGCATCTCTGAGATACCCACCATACACCCGAGGAAAGCTCAGATTGTTGCAGGCTCTTCTCAGTGGTAGCATATTACGCATAATACGTGCATTGCTGGGATTTTAACAACTTCGACTGTCTTCTTTCTCTCAAGTAAGATTATTTTCGTATGTATTTTCAAGACATTATTTGCTTCAGCATTTTCTTTGGCATTCATTCAGTTTCACCAAACATAATTGTTACAACTCTATGCTACGTTTGGTAGCAATTTTATTTATGCCTCATGTTTAGCACATGAATTAGCAATAAATTAATTTCACTTATTCAGAACAGGTACTACATTTATCAGTTATTAGTTAGTTTAATAGTTTGAGACATTAGGGGTCCCTCAAGTAAAGTTATAGTTTTCAACTTTAATATTTCGAAGAAAATAAATTAGATTGGGAGGTTGAAATTTTAAATCATGATACAATGAATGACATTAGGAGGGTCATATTCTTATACTGAGCTTGTGCAATATACTTATCTTGAAATATAATACTTTCATTATAATGATGATATAGTAAACTATAATACATGAACCCATGAAGTGGTTCTAGTGGTAAAAGATGATGTATTTCATTCAGGTAATCCAAGTTTGAGTATTATGTGTATACAGTGTATTACTAAAAAGTTAAATAAAATTTAAATAATTACTAACTTGTGAACATCCTAACATATTAAAATCCATGGATAATGGCTAAATGGGATGCAATGTCTAGGTAAAAGATTAACTTCATTTTTTTTAATTTCTTCAATTATATAAACATAATCATTTGATTCAGTTATAAAATATTTACATGTGATTGAATTATATTTGAATTAATATGTATTCCATATAAATGAATTATATTTCAGTTAATATGTACTCCAAAATAAGTTTGTAATTAGTTCACCATGGTATTCGTTGTCATTGCGATCTTCGTAACCTTCACTCCTATCAAACTGGTTTTCGATCACTCTTCATTTTCTTCGTCGATTTATTCGCTTAACGTTTCGAAGCTTGTAGCACAAGAAAGTGCAACAAAATTTCCAAGATGATAACCAGAAAGAAGTGCATCCCCATGCCATTCTACAGAGACTATGAGTAATGCATTGGCAAATTCCCACTTTATATAGCAGATAAAGGTACAGGAGTACTGCAAATCATTGCAGGAATACTTTAAATTCTTTATAAAGAAGATGAAGATGAAATCTTAAGAGATGGAATTAAACAAATGCTTGAAAGTTACCAATGTAGGATAGAACCAACCCCATGATCAATTTCAGTATTTTGGCAACACAAAAATTTTCTGTGACAGATTAAATCCCATGATCCACACACTGAACTGAAAGATGATCACCCATGTGTGAAATGTACATAAAAAGAGGGAACGCAGTCATAATAACAATTAAAAAGGAATTATGAAGAGACTTCCTTGAAGGAAATTTACCTGCAGTTTTTCCCGGAAAGAAAGTCTATCGGAGAGTGAAAAACTTTGCCGACAGCATGGGGTTTGTAATCTCAAGTTTGATCTTTCTTTAACTTATCTGCTGCTTAAGGGAATCCTTTATCTTTGACAGAAAAATGTCAAAACAGTGAGAGATTATAAATATGAAGGCTTGGAATACAAGTTTAATGATTTTATCCCCATGATTGAGGTTATGTACTAAGCTTTTGATTTCCTATGAGTTCTTGTTTGCATGCTGCACCAGGGTAAAACGACACTGATTATATTTGTAAATGGAAAAAAGCATGAATGAGACAAAATTAATTCTACTGTCATACAATCTTAATGTTGAGACTTCAAGTAATGAGTTTGTTTTACATTCGAGACATTTGAAATTGGTTATGTCTACTTACAGGGTTAATCCAATTAATAAAAAATTTGATATCTTCTAAGCATATCTCAAATTTAATATTTATATAAGTAAAAAAATATTGAAAAACTCATTAAAATCATGTACTTATATGATACAGATATATTTAGATTAATAAATATAAAGTTTTAAAGACTGAGATGACAAAAACTAACTGGTTACATCTAGTTTTAGAATGCAAAAACAGTGGAAGCAAGACTACCCCCATCCTACCGTTTGCATCAGGTCAGGCCTGTCCAAGACATCATACCCAATCATCACAAATCCAGATATATTTCGAATGGATCGCAATATCTCGGTGCAACTCTTAATGATTGTGTCTGGGGAGACTAAAAATATAAACCTTGCCTATGTTCTTTCAAATTTCAAAATTTGAAATCACATTTTAGTAAGAGTTTCATAGAACTTGAAAAAATCCAACATATTCCACATTTTATGAACTCAGACACATATATATAGACCTCCACTCCTGCAGATACTGAAACTACTTTGTTTTAAGATCAGTTGTCTGACGTAGTGTTTGTTTTCAGTTAAAGAAATGGCAGTCGATGATTCCTGCAGAAAGCCTGGAGCTGTTCCTTTTAAGTGGGAGATACGACCCGGCGTTCCCAAGGTCCAACAACACAGACTGGAACGGCAGAAACAGAGGCAGCTGCCACCACTTGAGTCGCCTTGTATAAACCAACGTTCATTGCCGTGTCCTCCTCAGCAAAAGCTTAAGCCCCCACCAGCTGGATCCTACGACATCCTATCTCATGAGCCCCGAACTCACTCTTTGAGGTCTACCCCACGTGCCCGATACGAGAGTTTCCGGTTCAATCAACCTACCCGCCTCCGGCCCGAATGTGTTTCACCAGGGTGCTTCCCTGCACCACTTCTAAGGCGAATAGTAAGCAAGAAGAGGTCCCAAAAACTCAAGCCCGAACCCGATTATGTTTCGGACCTCGAGACACGATCACGATGGTCGTTGTCAAGCCGGAGGTCAATTTCGCCATTCTACAGCTCTCCGGCTTCATCCTTATCGTCTTTTAGGTCATCGCCCCGGCTCGCAACGGATGTGCAATGGGTCGGGTTTGGATTTTCCTGATGCCTCAGGTCAGGTCAGACTGTTCAGTAGTGTTGGTTATTTGATTGCCCAAGTGTATCATATCACATTGCCTGTGAAACAGTGAAAGGGCAAAGTTCATTTTTTTAAAATGATCAAAGCCTAGTTTGGGGAAATTTAAATTAATATTTTAAAAATTTTAATTAGACCTTTTAAAATAGTGTATTAAATTTATTAAACAATAAAAAAAACGAAATCAAAGAGTGCATTTTAAAAGAGAATACATTTAAATTTATTAAATCTATTAAAAATATCACTCCTTTTTCACTGCGAATACTCTTAAGAGTCAACTATAAATAAATAAATATTAATTGCCCATTTATGATCATTTAATTATCGTTTAAAGATTACACGATACTATTAATTGGACTTTCATGATTAATTAATTATCGCTTAATGATCAACAATTCTTTTGTTATGTTAGCTACCAGCGACGTGACATTTGTATTGTATTGTTTGTTCGATTTGAATCATGCTGAGCTTGAAACTGATCTATTTGGGTTAAATAGCATTTTAATCCTTCAAATTATACATTGTTATCATTTTGAGACTCGGATAATAGTTGACTTCAGTTTGACACTAATTTTTCTTTCATGAAAAATTTAAAAATTTAGTAAAAAACCACTCAATCTCTTAATCTTAAATATACCGTAATTAAAAATTATTAACAGATGCATTATCCATTGTAATAGTAAAAATCCTTTTAATCTCTTAATCTTAAGTATACTTTTTAAAAGTTTGATCTATATTTTTACCTCTATGAGCAAATATCGAATAAAAATTGATGATTCTCTTTCGCATCATCCCTTCATCATCTATCCAAATGCCTTTGGCATGGAATTTGAAAGGCAAGATACCTATTTGGGGTGCTAACCAATACAACAAGTGGGGCTTAATTGACTTATTAGTATAGTGGAAGACTTTTCTATACAATTTAGTGAAAGGAAAAGTACACTCATAAATGAAAAAAAAAATATGTATCTTTTAAAAAAAATCGTATTTTAATATTAAAAAAAAATTAAGTTTTAATTTTAAATTATAAATTTTAAGTCATATATATATCTCAATTTTTAAAATTATTATCTAAAATTTTAACCTTAAATCATAATCTTAAATAAAAAATTTAATTTTTAAAGTAGAGATATACGGGAAGATAGTTTTATCCTTAATAAATGTATGTTGAATTACAGTCCAAACACAATCACAACCACAACCACGATCACCAAACTAAACTCTTTTTCTTCTTGAACAACAAATCAATCAACAATGACTTAAATTAACTATAAACATTCAATCAAAGTTATGAACTCAGAAACAACAAAGTTCAGATGAATATTTAAATGATCGTTAAATTGACATTTACGATAAAATAACTCGTTTTAATAGTGATATATTATTATTATTGTATATGTTTAGAATTATTTTATTTTTAAATAATGTATAGAAGGAGCACATGATATAATATATAAATATAAGTGGTAGTTTAAAAATATGATGTTGTAGAGATCTTTTAAAAAATTCAAATTTAATAGAAAGTCGCTATTTTAAAAAATGAAAAATTAGAGATCAGAGTCGGAAATTGAAAATGATTTGAAAAAAGAATTATTTTGAAAAAGTGGAATTCGAAAAAGGAAAAATTGAAAATTAAAAATAGTAGGGATTAGTGAAAGTTGGGATTTTAATTAAAAAGAGAATTTGGGGAATTTGAGGAATTTTAATTGAAAAATTAAAAATTAAGATTTTAAAATAAAAGAGAAATCAGAGATTAAAAAAAAATTAGAAAATGATTTAAAATTTTAGTTTTAAAGAAGTTTTAGAAAACAATTAAAAAGTCGGAAATCAATTTGAAAAACGACCGGAGTCGACACCGGTCACTTTGGTAGACCGGACACCGTAGAATCATAGATTCGAATGAAAATAGGTTCGAAAGTTGATTACGACTAAAAACGGTGTTAACGTTTAAAATCGCCCAAAAATTGACATATTTAAAAAATTATCGCTTAATTAATTTTAAAATTTTCGATTTAAAGTGACATTAAATTAATATTTGTTTAAAAAATTTAAATATATTTTAATCATCTCTTTATTCGAATGTAAAATATACCACTACTATTACGCCTGATACCAAAACTGTTACGACTGAATAAAAAAAATATCACATTTAATAATTAATTAAGATTGGATACAGCTTAGATAACATATAAATAAAATAATGATATAGATACGACAAATAAAAAGACAATAATACTTACATACATACATGCCATTGCAAACAAATTTAAATAAATATAAACATATGTCATGCCTAGCAAATTCAATATAACCAAACTATATATAATAATATATATATATATATATTGTAAAGTCAAAGGAAAAAAATAGAAAAAAAATACAAATATATATTTGAAATGTATACTAAAATAATGTTTTTGAATTTTTATGACAATGAATAAAAACTAAAGCCCGTTATTTAAATTTAGAATAAAAATTAAAATCGGTTAAAGACCCTGAATAAAATTAATGATTATAGATGCGAAAATAAAAATAAAAATATGGAATCCTTTATAAAATGATAATAGGAATCAACTAAATCAATCTTGGGATTTAGATGCTGTTAGGGGTGTGTATTCGGTTAATTCGATCGGTGGTCGAACCGAATTAATTAAAAAATTTAAAATCTTAACCGTTAACGGAACCAAATTATCTTTAACCGAATTAACCGAACCGAAATTATTTTGGTTAATTAGCCGAATTAACCGAAATTTATTATCAATTTTGGTTAAATTATATAATAGTTCACTAAATTATGTTAAAATATTTTTTTAGTCACTAAACTTTTATTTTATACTAATTTAATACAAAATTTAATGACCATTTTATAATTTTTTAAAAGTTAAATGAGTAAAAATAAATTATATAATATTTAATATATAATAATTTCGATTAATTAACTGATTTCGAATTGAATCAACTGATAACCGATTTTTTTAAAAAAATTAACCGTTAACTAAATTTATCAAATATTAACTGACCGAATTAGCCAAAATTATTTCGGTTCGGTCGGTTAATTCGGTTAAAACCGTCTACACTAATGCATACGCCTAGATGCCATTCTTTAGAAAGGGAACGACTGTGACTGGTCAGACAGCCCCGTCTCCTAGTCATATGCAACAGAAGAACGAATTAAAAAAATGGACTGCTATGCCGTCCGTTTTTATAACAAACCTTCGATGGATTCTACATCTACATCTATAAATACACCTTCGGTTTCTTCAACATATGTGTCAATCTTCAAAGTTTTACTAGCCAATATAGAATATAGAAGATTAAATACAGAGAAATGGGAGATTTGCAGCAGGAACAGCAACAGCATGGCAGTGAAGTTGGAGTTTCTCGGTCATTGGGTGGAGGAAGCAACCGCATGACTGCTATCACTGTGGTAGCTGGAAGCACCCCACAACGATCCTTCCCTGCTAGCCAAACCAAACGTTTTGTTCATTCTGATGGAGACCAGGTTCCTTATTATAATTTCTTTTATGAATTTGACATGCTATATAATATATAGCGTCGATTGCACCCATAGGTTTGTGATGTTGATGTTTTGATGCGTAGAAACCTGGGTGGAGAAAGTTTCTATCGTATGTAGGCCCTGGTTTCCTGGTCTCGCTAGCTTATCTTGATCCTGGCAACCGTAAGTCACTTTGTTGTTTCTTCATCAATCTTTGTATTTTTCTTTTTCTGCAACTTATGGTCATCGTCTGGTATATATGGTGTCATGCAACAGTGGAAACTGATCTTCAAGCAGGAGCTAACCATGGATATGAGGTAAATTAAAGAGAAATCATAAAGAAGGAACCTTCATCCAGACAATCTTATTAATTTTTAGCAAATAATTTCAAGTCTGTAAGAAATTTTTTGAATTTTTCAGCTTCTATGGGTGGTGTTAATTGGATTAATCTTTGCTCTCATAATCCAATCTCTCGCTGCTAATCTTGGAGTCAGCACCGGTAATCATCTACTCCTGTAATTAATCAACGTTCATTAATCTTAATAAGATTAACTTAATCCATTCTTTTTCTTTGTTTGTTTATCATTTTCAGGCAAGCACCTATCAGAATTGTGCAAGGCTGAGTACCCAAAGTGGGTGAAGTATTGCCTATGGTTACTTGCAGAAATTGCTGTCATAGCTGCTGATATACCTGAAGGTTCTCTTCTCTAAAGAATCATTTCTGACGCTTAAAACAAATTGGTTCATATTCTATATCTGTGTTTGACGCCTTTGGTTAACTTGCAGTTATCGGGACAGCCTTTGGACTCAACATACTGTTTAAAATCCCTGTGTGGGTTGGAGTTCTGTGCACTGGTTTAAGCACCCTCCTCCTCCTTAGCCTGCAAAGATATGGGGTATTTACTTTAGATCATCTTCATGACAAGTCACAAGTCGAGTTGCCCTTGCCTATACGTTGTTGTGATTTTAATTTACTTTATTTTGAATGTGAAAAAAAGGTACGGAAGCTGGAACTGCTGATTGCAATTTTGGTGTTTGTGATGGCTGGATGTTTCTTTGGTGAAATGAGTCACGTCAGCCCTCCGGCATCTGGTGTCATGCAGGGAATGTTTGTTCCGAAGCTTGCCGGCCAAAGTGCCACCGGTGATGCCATTGCACTCTTGGGGGCACTTGTTATGCCGTAAGAAATATTATTTATGTAACAATTTTTTATTTATTTATTTTCTGCCAAATATGGTATATGAGAATTCAGCTTTTTCTGTAACTCTTTTTATGAATAATATTTTAATAAATTAATTGTTTAATCAAAGTATTTAAATTTTTAAAATTTTAACATGTTTTTACAGGCACAATCTCTTTCTCCATTCTGCTCTCGTGCTCTCCAGGAAAGTACCCAACTCCGTTCATGGCGTCAATGTAAGTCCAAATATACACATCATAGACTAACATATAATCAGGGTTTAATTTATATGCTAAGCCTATGATGTTCTCTTCCACTTGATCAGGCTGCTTGTAGGTATTTCTTGATAGAAAGTGGTTTCGCTTTGTTTGTGGCGTTCTTGATCAATGTCGCGGTTGTTTCGGTTTCGGGAACTGTCTGTTTTGCCGATAATCTCTCCGGTGACGATCATCATCGTTGTAACGATCTCAACCTCAACTCGGCTTCATTTCTTTTACAGGTCTCATTTAATGTTCATTACCAGTAGAATAAGATTAAAGGCTAATATTTCCAATTAAAAATCCCGAAACCTAAAAAGATTTTCCATTGCAGAATGTGTTGGGAAAGTCAAGCTCAACCCTTTACGCTATTGCACTTCTTGCTTCCGGACAAAGCTCTACCATTACAGGCACTTATGCTGGACAATTTATCATGCAGGTTTTGTAGTGAAAAATGTGTTTGGGGAGCTTAAATAGCTAATTATTTATTAATCTTAATTAATATATTGATCCATTTCAGGGTTTTTTGGATCTTAAAATGAAGAAATGGATGAGGAATTTGATGACCAGGTGCGTTGCCATTACACCTAGTCTTATAGTGTCCATCATCGGTGGATCTCAAGGTGCCGGTCGACTAATTATCATCGCATCCGTAAGAAAATATCTCAGTTCGATTTACGGAATAATTCAGATTCGTCGGACAATTTTTGAATGTATCAAATAATATTGATTTTGCAGATGATTCTTTCATTTGAGCTGCCGTTTGCTCTGATTCCGCTTCTTAAATTCAGTAGCAGCTCGACCAAGATGGGACCATACAAGAACTCTGTAATTGTAAGAAGCGACCTTTCATTTGTCTGGTTTAACTGATCCTTATGTTCTGTTTTACTTACGAGCCTATTCGTTTAACTGTTCATGTTCGAATTATCGTTTTTTGTAGATCATTGTGATTTCGTGGATTCTTGGTATCGGAATCATCGGCATCAACATCTATTACCTATCGACAGCTTTCATAGATTGGTTGATTCATAATGATTTGCCGAAGCTGGGGAATGTGTTTATCGGACTCATAGTATTTCCTCTCATGGTAATCTACATCATGGCAATAATCTATCTAACGTTTCGAAAAGACACGATCGTAACGTATATCGAACCGGAAAAGAATGTCGACCCCGAAGCTCAAAATCGGATGGAAAGTGGGGTATCTAAACCCCATGACTCTTTCCAGACAAACCCTGTTTCTTACAGACATGATTTAGCCAACTCCCCGTTGCCTAAATAGTTTGTTTTTGATCTTTTAAATCAACTTTGTCGACCAATTAGGGTGTTATCAATGTGTATGAAGATAGATGACGAAGATGTTTAGAAGCCTGTTCGAAGGGTATTTTTAGTTGTTAAATTTATATGTATATTACTTTTAATCAATTTAAAATTTTATCTAAATTATATTTATTTATATTATATTTGTTGGAAACGTTGGTGGGCACTCGATATAATTTATAACTTATAATATTTATTAATACGAACCAATACACGAATACAACATAAATACAAGATTAACTTTGACTA
This sequence comes from Abelmoschus esculentus, assembly GCA_035048815.1. Taxonomy (NCBI): domain Eukaryota; kingdom Viridiplantae; phylum Streptophyta; class Magnoliopsida; order Malvales; family Malvaceae; genus Abelmoschus; species Abelmoschus esculentus. Next base: position 4,861,417 of record JAUCBN010000013.1, on the reverse strand, counting down.
GGTTTGCTAACCTCTCTTGCTTTCTCTCTTCTCTTTTTTCGCTCACATTTCCATATCTTGAACTAAGAAATCTCGTACATATATATAGGAGTACTAAACCTCCTTAATGGTTTATCAATCCTTGCCGTGTACATCTTGCTTTCAACGGGAGGCTGCCACATGTTTTTTAATTTGCCACCAATCTTTAAATGTTGCCACGTTATTGCTTTGTTATGCTGCTAATATCCATTCCTTAATTAGTAAGCTTCATCCATTTACTGCCACGTTTCTTCAAGAAATTGATTCATGCTTGCACCTTGCCAACTTAATGAATTAACATCAAGTTTGAATTCTAACACTCCCCCTCAAACTTGATTCTTCATTCCAAGCATTTCTTTTAGTCTTTGGAATGTTTCTACGTTTAACGGTTTTGTAAAAATATCTGCAAGTTGATTTTCTGTTTTGCAGTAGACTAACTCCACAGTTTTGTTCTTCACCTGCTCTCGTATGAAGTGATATTTTGTGTCAATATGCATACTTCGGCTATGCGAGACAGGATTATTTGCAAGAGATATAGTGGATTTGTTGTCAATATATATTATAGTTGGTCGTTCTTGTGTAAAATTTAACTCGTCCAAAATATTCTTCAACCAAATTGCTTGACAGGTGCACGCTGCAGCGGCTATATATTCTGCTTCACATGTTGAGAGAGCTATCGTTTGTTGCTTTTTTGATGACCATGAGAATGCAGCAGAACCGATATGAAATAAATATCTAGATGTGCTTTTTCGATCATCAATGTCTCCCCCATAATCACTATCGGAGTAACCAGCTAACTTTGAATTTTGTGAATGTGTGTAGAATAAACTATGATCCAGCGTACCTTTGATATATCTCAAATTCTCTTTGTTGTAATCCAATGATCTTGTTTTGGACTCTCCATGAATCTGCTTACTAGTTCTACAACATACGTAATATCTGGTCGTGTGATAGTTAGGTACCTTAAACTTCCAACGAGGCTTTTAAACAACGTTGGATTCACTGATTCTCTTGGTGAATTAGCACTTAGTTTTATAACCATTTCGGTTGGAGTACCTACCGGTTTACAATCTTTCATTCTAAAATTGCTTAGAATTTGCTCTGCGTACCTTTTTTAAGATATAAATATTCTATCTTTCATTTGCTTCACCTCGATTCCAAGAAAATATGACATCTCACCGATATCTGTCATTTCAAATTCTTTTGTTGAAAGGCGTTGATGCATAAGCTCGAATCAATCACCGATTACCGTCAAGAGGGTTATTTTTGGTGTTTGGTTGAATTTGCTAAAATCGAAAGAATAAGGTAAAAGACACAATGATTTTAGAGTGGTTCGGCCACGCCTACATCCACTACCTTAGCACACCACTAAGGATTTCAACCAATTCACTAAAGAATTCAACCTTTTTACCGGTTCAAGGGAGAACCGTTACAACCCTATCTTTTGGACTTGGCTAAGATAAAACCAACTCTAGTTTTTGTCTAAGGCTAAACTAGAACCTCTCCTTTTACAAAGGGATTTGTTTGGTAAACTAAGTATCTCACAAAGGTGGGTGTTTACACAATTAAGCTCACAAGAGAATACAAGATATACAATAAAATCACTCTCTTAAGACTATGTACAAGATAAAAGAAAAATGGCGATTTAAACTCAATTTCTCTTGACCATGTTTCTTGGATGTTGTCTCTAACCTTCTTCAAGTGTCTCAAGCTTGCTTTTATAGTGTTGAATCATATTTTAGCCGTTTATAGCTGTTGGGGATGTTTTAGAGCCGTTGGGAAGTCAAAAAGTTGAATATTAAATTTTCACCTGCACAGAGGTTTCGAAACCTTTACCAGAGGTTTCGAAATTTTTTCAAAACTGTTTCCAAACCTTTACCAGAGGTTTGGAAACCTTTAAGCAATTCAAAAATTATAGCCATTACAGGTCAAAGGTTTCGAAACCTTTATCAAGGTTTCGAAACTTTTCATCAAAAGTTTCCAAACTTTTTGCTAAAAGTTCCGAGACTTTCATTCCAGTAGCGAAATGTTTGAAACTGCCCTGAGAGGTTTCGAAACCTTTAAAGGAGGTTTCAAAACTTTCATTTAAAATTCAATTTTAACTATTTTAAAAAGTATTTCAAACACTTTTGAAATCTCTCAAAAATTTTTCAAACTTATTTTCAAGTTGTTTGAACATAAGAATCATTTTTGAATTCTTTTCAAATTAGTACAAAATATTTTTCAATTATTATATCAAAATCAATATCTCAACATTTGTCATAGTTTTTTTAAAATCATGAAACAAACCTGGGTTATTTCCGGTGAAAATCATGTCGTCCACGTATAAGTACACGATCATAATATCGTCGTCTTTATTCTTCTTTGTATACAAGGTATGTTCGTATTGACTCTTTATGAATCCATTCTCCTGAAAATATTCATCTATTCTTGTGTTCCATGCTCTTGGTGCTTGCCTTAATCCATATAAAGCCTTCTTCAAGCGGTAGACCTTATTTTCTTGTCCTTGTTTAATGTACCCAGATGGTTGCTCGATATAAACTTCTTCTTCTAGGTAGCCATTTAAAAATGTTGACTTCACATCCATTTGATAAATCTTTAATTTATTTTGTGCTGCAATTACTGTGAGAAGTCTGATGGTGTCGATTCTTGCTACTGGAGCGAATACTTCATCATAGTCTGTTCCTTGTCTTTGCTTGTAGCCTTTAGCAACTAGTCTCGCCTTGTATTTCTCTACTTGTCCTTCTTTATTTGTTTTCCTCTTGTATACCCACTTGACACCAATTGAATTATATCCTTTTGGTAAGTTTGTGAGCTCTCACGTATCATTTCTTTCTATCGATGCTATTTCTTCATTCATGGCATTTTTCCATTTGTCATCTTCAATGGCTTCTTCATATGTTATTGGATCACTGCTTGAAAGTAAACAAAAAAGCGAAATATTTTTAGCTTTCTGGTGCTCTTCTTTTCCGTGTAGATCTTCTAACTTCGGCCGGTTGCACTTGAAGATTTTATGTTCCAATACTGCCCGATGAAGATGATTCATTCAAATTTTGTTGAGTAACTCAATCGTCACCTTGCTCATCTTGATTGTCTTCATTGTCTTTATCTTCATTAAAAAATAATCCTTCAATTTTCCTTTCTTCTAAGCTCCATATCCAATGCTCTGCTTCATCGAACTCGACATCTCTTGAGATTATCAACTTCTTGGTCAAAGGATTATAGAGCCTGTAAGCCTTACTCCGTTCATCATAGCCGATGAAGATGCATTTTTCTCCTCTGTCATCGAGCTTCTTTCTCAGTTGCTCAGGTACGTGGGCATATGTGATGTACCCAAAAATCTTGAGATGACCAATTCCTGATTTTTTACTGCTCTATGCTTCGTTTGGCGTCATGTTCCTCACGCTCTTTGTTGGGCAACGATTCAATAGGTAAACTACACATCGAACTGTTTCAGCCCAAAAATTTCTTGGTAAATGCTTCTCTTTTATCATGCTCCTTGCCATGTTGAGAATGGTACGATTCTTTCTTTCTGCAACTCCATTTTGTTGAGGTGTATATCTAATTGTCAACTGATGAATGGTTCCATGCTCTTTGCAAAAATCTTCAAATAATTTTACTGTATACTTGCCTCCTCTATCAGATCTGAGTATCTTCAAGTATTGACCGCTTTATTTTTCCTCCATTGCTTTGAATTCTTTGAATTTATTCAATGCTTCTGACTTTTGTTTAAGAACATATACCCAACACTTTCTACTATAATCGTCAATAAAGGTCAAGTAATACCTGTTTCCTCCAAGTGATGGTATATCGAATGATCCAGCTATGTCAGTGTGAACTATCTCCAATGGTCTTTTTGCTCTCCAAGATTTGCCAACTTTAAAGCTTTGTCTGTGTTGTTTTCCTTTGATGCAGGCCTCACATAATTGGTCTGGATCGTTGATTTTTGGTAGTCCATTCACCATTTTTGCTTTCGATAATAACTTCAATCCAGAAAATCCAAGATATCCATACCTCAAATGCCACAACCATGAATCATCTTTGATTGAGGAATTCATGCACTTTACATCACTTGCCTCGATATCAAAAGTGAAGAGATGATTTCGCATCATATTAATTTTGATAACCAATTCTTCATTTTTATTTTTGATTGAAAGTGTGTGATTCTTCATATACACTTCATATCCTTTTTCTAATAGCTGGCCAAGGCTGATGATATTGCTCTTCATAGCTGGTACATAGTAGACATCTGATATGTATTTCTTTTCTCCATTTTTCTGTGTAACCATGATTTTGCCTTTGCCTTTAACTTCTGTATGTGAGTTGTCACCAAAAGTTACTCGTCCATGGATTCTTTTGTCAAGCTCCACGAATAATTTTTTTTTACCAGACGTGATTACTGGCACAATTATCAAGATACCAAATATTTCCTTTTGATTCATCATTTTCTTTAGTAAGGAATACATAAAATTCATCATTATTTTCTTCCTCAGCTGTTGTTACATAATTTCCTTCCTCCTGATTTGGGGATGATCTACACTCGTAGCTATAATGACCATACCTATTGCAATTATAACATTGTACCCGAGATTTATTTTCTTGTTGATATCTGCCTCAGCCTCATTCTCTATATCCCCGTCCATAATTTGATGATTGGTAATTTTCGTTTGCTTGATTGTTAGTATACGAACGACCACCACGTCCACGTGTTCCTTTTCCACGATATCCACTATAATTTCCTCTGCCTCGTGCATAGTTACTGCTAGTACCGTCTTCATTGACGTGCAAATTGTTTTGAAGGACTTGCTCCATATTTTCGTTTTCTTCATTCATCTTTATTTTCTGCTCATGGGCTTGGAGTGATCCCACAAGCTCATCGATCGTCATTTGATTCAAATCTTTTGATTCTTAAATTGCGACAACCACGTAATCAAATTTACGTATCAACGATCATAAAATTTTTTCCATCACTCTGACCTCGTCGAGCACTTCGCTATTTCTTTTCATTTCATTTGATACGGCTTTTACACGGTTAATATAGTCATTTATGCTTTCCGTGTTTTTCATTTTTAACATTTCAAATTCGACTCTAAGTGATTGAAGACGTGCCTTTTTTGCTTTTTCAACTCCTTGGAGTGATTTTTGCAGAGTTTCTCATGCTTGTTTTGTTGTTATTGCTTCTGCAATTTTCTCAAAGTTTGATTCATCCACCGCTTGGAAAATATAGTATAACGCCCTTTGGTCTCTTTTACGAGCATCCTTTAGAGCTCTTTTCTCCTCATTTGTTAGAGCCGCTTCTGCTGCTATATTTTCTGGCTCGACATATCCTTTGCAGCGATGTCCCAACAATCTAACGAACCGAGTAATGCCTTCATTTGAATACTCTAGTTGCCATAATTCGTATTTGTCAATTCCGGGATTTATGGTTGGATCATATTCTATCTTCTCGCGACGTAAATTCGAATTTGAACTCGTACTCTGGACTCGAACTCTAGCTCTGATACCACTTGTTGGAAACGTTGGTGGGCACTCGATATAATTTATAACTCGTAATATTTATTAATATGAACCAATATACGAATACAACATAAATACAAGATTAACTTCGACTAAGTTTGCTAACCTCTCTTGCTTTCTCTCTTCTCTTTTTTCGCTCACATTTCAATATCTTGAACTAAGAAATCTCGTACAAATCTATAGGAGTACTAAACCTCCTTAATGATTTATCAAGCCTTGCCGTGTATATCTTGCTTTCAAAGGGAGGCTGCCACATGTTTCTTAATTTGTCACCTATCTTTAAATGTTGTCACGTTCTAGCTTTGTTGTATTGTTAATATCCATTCCTTAATTAGTAAGTTTCATCCATTTGCTGCCACATTTCTTCAAGAAATTGATTCATACTTGCACCTTACCGACTTAATGAATTAACATCAAGTTTGAATTGTAACAATATTTACTAGGTCGTTAGTGTTTACCATAGAAGTGAGTAAAAGACAACATAGATCTTGTGACCGTTTGAAATTCGAATTCAAAAAACCCACCTGAATCCAAAGATACCTAGCTGTGACTTTTGTACACAATCACCCACCAATCAACGAGTTCTCCGAATTTGTAATGCACACGTGTCACTTCTTTATTGGTGTACTGTGACCAATAAACAACTGCGGCTGATAAATAAAACTCGAAACAGGGTCAGCGGTCCCCACACCACCACGCTCCTAACGATCGTCGAGTGGAATCAACGGCTAAGATCTTTCGTCAATTCAAACTTTCAAATGTCCTTTGTACCGTTAAGAAAATATAAAAACTAAGGAACGTTTCGAATAAAAATCACACCAAATTGCTTCTTGCAACAGTCTCTCTTTTGAAAAAGGAAAGCTGATAAAAATGTCGACGTTAAATGGTAGCAATCGGAGATCGTCGTTTTCTTCGTCGACGATGTCATCTTTAGCCAAACGGCATGCATCGTCGTCGGAGAACGTGGGGAAAGACACGGCTTCTTTGGCTAAAAAGAGAGTCCCTCTCACGAACATTACCAACCAAAGGAGTAGCTCAAGAAGCTCGGTTTCGGCCTCTTCTTTGGTGGGTCTTAAGCTCAACTCTTTTTTTTCTTTATATATTTGAATTTTTCCTCCATTGTTCAATTCTTTGAATTTAATGGGGAATTCAAAGCTTTTCCAATGAACTCTTTTACTATGATAGGAATTATCAGCAGAACAAAATTGGGTTATCATTATTTTTTTCGTTCATTTCTTGTTTAGAAGCTAAGCGAAGAACTAGAGAAAACTTGAAACTCTGTACCCAGAATGTTTTATCATAGAAAAAATACTATATATGGCAGCTGGCTCTGCTTTCAGTTAAGTGGAAATCTGTGGTTTTGATTGATTATGGAACTAATGTATATCAGTCATGTTTTTCGTTATTGGGTAATCCAGCTTTTAATTTTTTTTATTATAAATTTCAAATTTGAAGGTATCGAGTTCAAAAAAAATCTCAAAGGCAAGGAAGACACAGCCTGTTACAAATGTAGGTCCCTCAGGACATGTTCTTCCTCGTACAAGCGTAAGTCACAGTTCAGATTGTTCAGTGTTGCCGCCCAAGGTTGTTTCATCTTTTCCAACGGGAAATGAAGTGGTGTTGCCTCCTCCAGCACCAGCGGTACAGTGTAGCACTAGCATGGAGTTTTCTCCTAGTAAATCAGAAGGCTTATCGTCAGTTTCGATGGATGATACAATGTCCACGTGTGATTCTTTCAAAAACCCCAAGGTGGAATACATTGACAACCATGATGTTTCAGCGATTGGTTCCATTGAGCGAAAGACATTCAGCAATCTCTGCATTTCTGACCATGAAGTAGAAGCAGCAGGTCCAGCATCATGTTCTAAAAAATGTCTTTGGTTCTTGGATTTCTCTTGAATATGCTCATTTGGATTGTAATTGATTTTGTTGCAGGAAAATTCTGCAATCGAGATGCTGTTGCAGAGAAGAAAACTGATGATAAGATGATGGATGTTGATGACAACTACATGGATCCACAGCTTTGTGCAACATATGCTTGTGATATTTACAAGCACCTACGGGCATCAGAGGTATACGTTTGAAGATTTGATAAAATGAAATGAGAGAGCTCTAAAAGGCAAAACTAGAAAATGTATGATATTAAACACAATTTTGACTAAGAAGCATTAGTATAAAAACATAAACAAATCCGACATATTTGAAACTTAAACCGCAATCTAAGTAACAACATAATTTTTAAGCATAGGATGTTAAAATTCAAATGTCCAATTGAGAAGTGTAGCCTGTTTGATTCTATTTCCTGATTTTGATTTGCTCCTTAACTTTCTTGTTTTCTTTTGGTTTTTCAGTTGAAGAAAAGACCTTCCACGGACTTCATGGAGACCACTCAGAAAGACATAAACTCCAGCATGCGTGCAATACTGATAGATTGGCTTGTAGAAGTAATTTTCTGTCTATATATAGAGTTATTTCATATATGGTCATTTAGAATCCAATACACCAAGACTAAACATTTCCAAGATTCAATTTTGAATGTAGGTGGCCGAAGAGTATAGGCTTGTTCCAGATACATTATATTTGACTGTTAACTACATAGATCGATACCTTTCGGGGAATATGATGAACAGGCAGCGGCTACAGTTGCTTGGTGTTGCTAGCATGATGATTGCTGCGTAAGGAATACCATACTCCTACTTTGTTTTTTGTCTCTCTTTTTACAAAGCATATTTAGCTCAGATAACATAGATTCTAATTTTTCTAATGTTAACAATGTTGATCAATTTACCAGTAAATATGAGGAGATTTGTGCACCTCAAGTGGAGGAGTTCTGCTACATCACTGATAATACATATTTCAAGGAGGAGGTTTGGATACAAGTTTCCTTAGATGCCACTTTATCAAATCTGAATATACAATTAAAACTTTCTGCCTTAAAATAGGTTCTAGAGATGGAATCATCTGTTTTGAACTACCTAAAGTTTGAAATGACTGCCCCCACTTCTAAGTGTTTCTTAAGGTAATTCTCTTACCCTGTCGTTTTTTAATATAATTTCTGGTCTTTATGATCTCAGTCCTTGCATTAACTTTTTGATAATTCATGTGATATTCAGACGGTTTGTTCGCGCTGCTCAAGGGATCAATGAGGTACTACACAAATACTTGTATCATACACACGCACCTGAGTCCGAATAACATAAGTTATTATATTGGTTTTCTACCCCTAACTCCTTGATTTGCTCTGGTGTCTGATTAGGTTCCATTAATGCAGTTAGAGTGCATGGCCAACTACATTGCTGAGCTCTCTCTCCTCGAGTACAGTATGCTCTGCTATGCTCCATCACTTGTTGCTGCATCAGCTATTTTCCTGGCCAAATTTATACTTCTTCCATCAAAGAAACCCTGGGTATGCGGCTCTCATGACTGTTATCTTCTTTAAAAGACCCTTTTTTCTTGACATTACAGTTCTGATCTCTGTTTCTTATGGTGCAGAATTCTACCTTGCAGCATTACACACTGTATAAGCCCTCCGATCTATTCGAGTGTGTTAAGGATCTTCATAGATTATGCTGTAACAAGGACAATTTGACGTTGCCCGCAATCAGGGAGAAATACAGCCAGCACAAGGTAAAACAAAAGATACCACATCATGTTTCTTTGCTGCTTGCATTGCATAGCTGAAATGTCTGCATTTTTTGGCCACAGTACAAATGTGTTGCAAAGAAGTATTGTCCTCCTTCAATACCTTCGGATTTCTTCCACAACTGAAGAAGGCACTTGAGATCAGCATCAAACCTGTTCCAATTCTTTGTTGGATAAACTGTTCCACACCAGCTCTGAGATGAGTTCACTCGTGGTTCTAAATCAGCTGTGCAGATTTTGTCGAGGGCATGACCATGTATAATACGAACCACCGGTTGTGGCAGATGTCAAGAAATCCGAAAGTGTCACAAAGATTACACACAGGATTCTATCATGCAAATGTTGTAACTTTTATAGCATCGCAGCGGTTAGTCCGTTGAGTTGTGTGATGGTTATATCTTGAAATTTAGGACATGGTATAAATTATTTATTATCTACTTAATTTTTAAATTTACTTATTTAAACCAATAATAATTGTAAAAATTAAGGTTTTTAAGAGAATATTGTTCCCTCTAAAAGAAAAATTGAGAATTGAATAGTTCTTAAAATATTTTGTAATCTAGGGTCAGTTAAACCGTGGCCAATACTCAACATATTTTTTAGGTACATCAGTTTCCTAATTATAAAATTCATTATTATATGTAAAACTAACAATAATTCAGGTCGTCATTGACAATGACGGCACCATTCAGCTCCTTTGTTATTCAATGAACAATGAATCTTACTCTCCAAGGCAAAATCTGGTCAAAGAAACCTCTTTTACGAAATTCCCCATTGCACATTCACTCTCTTCCTCTTTCTACTTTAGTTAACTAAACGTTGAAGTACCCGTGAGCTTCAACCATTTACTGTTTTTTTTCTCTATCGTTTGCATTCTGGGACGATGAGTTTCCTGAGACCATGTTCTTTGTACAAGTCTCTGATAACTTTCCCTTCTCTAAGATGGATGCCTTGCCAGAGTTGGGGTTTCCTTAGGTGGCCTGGCCTTGATGGGTTCTTTAGGTTCTTAGTCATCGCTCTTTTATGGTCCACGTTTTCTGAGATTCGTTTCATTCCTTCTTCTTCCATGTATCCTACCCTTCGTGTTGGTGATCGGATCATTGTCGAAAAGGTATAAAAAGAACTTTTTTCCTTCATTTCTGCTGATGGGTTTGTTTGTTTGTTTACTAGTGGATGATTCTGGGATCTTTGCAGCTGTGCTCAGTTTATGAATTTGTAGCTTTAGAAATCAGGGAAATATGTGTCTGGTTTACCCTCATTTCTTCCTTGCTTCAGATTGAATTCTGTGGATGATCTCGATTTTGGTTAATTATGCTATCATTTTGTGTGTGTTTTGAAGTTCTGGATTGCATTTTTTTAACGAATTTGCTGAGAACATTGAATAACTTGATCTAGAATGTGATTGAAAACCCTTTTATTCATTGTTCAATGACTTTCTTATTGGAGAATTTCAGTATTGTTTTGTCCAAGATGGATTTGCTTACCCTGCACTTTCCCAGGAAAAGAACAAAATTTTAACTCATGTTTTCAAATCATTCGGTTTGCGTGAACGATTCCGGACACTCTACTCCCCAAAACTTGAGATTGACTTTAGAGGGAAATTAAAATGACATAGACATGTCATTTCCTAATTTACAAACAAACCCTGTTTTTTTCTTAATGTTCATGCAAGTTTTAGTAACAAAGGCATCATGCTTGAGATTGACTGAAGATAAACGATCCCGAATTGCTTATAGGCACCATAATGTTGTTTATTCTCATTTTAGCTCACTTTGTGACTTGTCCAGGCCTCATACTTCTTCAGAAGTCCTGCGATAAATGAGATTGTAACATTTCGACCTCCAGAACAGGTTTGCTGGTTTTCTATAGCTATGTTACTTGGGACTTGAGTCTGAGTGTCAAATAAGGGAATGTGTCCGACCCGGATTTGTCCAATGTATTCCCCTATGTTTTTCCATGTTTTAGAAGGGTCCTTAGTCAGCCATATCCCCATGCCCATGCCTGGGTCCGCGTTGGGCACAGTTGCTTCAAGAAAAATGAAGATTCTAGCAATATAGTGATATTGAACTACCTAATTGTTAGCAACCAGTCGAAAACCTCACGCTGAAGCATTTTTATCTTGATGTTGCTGCTATAGGAGCATGAATTTGGAAAGGATGCTGTTTTTATTAAGAGAATTGTCGCAAAGGCTGGAGACTTGGTTCAGGTATTATTGATTTTGTTACCATTGTATCTTAATGAAATCACACCATTTTTATCTCTTCATGGAAACTTTTCTTAGCTATAGAGATCAGCACCTAATATCTGCAAGACTATCTCAATTAAGCTTCTAAAACAATCAAATTGAGGCAACTTTAATGTCGAAGGCTCTTTTTCTTCTAAAATGTTTTCCTCTTAACACTATGCCAGGTTCATCATGGGTCACTCTATGTCAATGGTGTTGCACAACAGGAAAATTTCATAGCTGAACGACCATCATACACATCAAACTTAACAGTGAGTCTCCTTTGTTGTCTCTCCTTGTATTCTCAAGTTTTCCATCATTTGCTATTTTGTATTAAATGTGAGTCCCGGTTTACTCCATGATGCTGGCTTCCAAGTCTCCACTGTTGTTTCATGCTGACTACATTGTTCTTGGATGTGCAGTATGTTCCTGATGGTCATGTTTATGTGTTGGGAGACAACCGTAATAACAGCTACGACTCGCATAACTGGTACATCGACTAGATCCTCCTTTTTTTTTTAATTTCTTCTATTTTTATGATTCCTGATACATGGATGTAGTTTAGAACATGCTTTATCCTTGAAAAGCTCCTGCAGAGCTTAATGATCCATGAGAGCATCTTCTTTAATGTTTTGATTTGGCTATATTACTCTTTGTTCCTCTTTCTTTATTTCGTTTGACAAGTGAATTTATGATGTAAATGCAATCATGCCATCGATGTTGATCGATAACCAGGGGCCCTCTGCCTGTGGAAAACATTGTTGGAAGATATGTGCTTTGCTGTTATAGACCTTCCGACCATAGACCTGTTGCAAGTTCAGGGATGAACTAGAAACGCCAAACTTTCTCCATCTCTTGGGAAATCTCATTGTAACTGTAGTTTAGCTGAAATATAGATACATGGAGTTCGATTCGTGTTTTTCTGTGATCTTGTTGCCTGAATTGGCTTCCGGATGCTATCGATAATTCGATATAAGCTTGTTGATATGGTTGTAAATCGAATCCCTGACCATAGTTTCATGACTGTGATGGCTGTTGTTTGTGAGTCGGAAACACTAATACAAGTACTGTTTATTTTATGCTTGTTCGGAAACACTTACTCTCTTAATTTGACTTAATAATAATGACTTTTTTAATATATTTGCTTGACTGGTTTATCATATTTCTTTCATTCATATATTATTTACAATATGAGACTAATTATGTGGTACACTTTTAAAATGTTGACTATAAGTAACAGTATTTATTTATTAATTAGAGAATGTTTGACTACTTGTTACTTTCACACGAGGCAGGAATTAAATATACATACACGTACAAAATTATTCTTAATCTTTTTAAAGATAAATAATAAATAGTATTTATTATTCTAATTGTGCTTTTCGACATTCTAATTATTCTATAAACCTTTAGAATTTTAGCTTTTACAAACCCAAACAGTCAACTATTTCAGCTCCTCGTAGAGGACATTCTTGACTAGAAAGTTCTACAGGTTGGTTGATTATATTTGGGGTTTTATTTGATTAATTTGTGTGTTGATTAACGATAATTAAATAGTATTAATACAAGAAAGAAAATATTAGTCGAAAACGATGAAGCACTTGATGTTTTTGAAAAAGAAATAGTATGTAAAAATAATGCATTAAATATAAGAAAAAAAAAACTTTATTTAAATTTAAATATTTTTATTAGTAGAAGAAAAATGTCGTTCTATTCCATGCATAATGTTATCAGCATAATTTTTTTAGATAAATGAAATTTTTTATTCATCCAAAGAACCAACATCCAATACAATTAATAGAAAAACAACTAAATTATAAATTTTCACTTCATAGTTAGATTTGACGAGTTAAATCGTAATATTTCTTCTGCTAAAGTAATCGTACATTCATCTTAATTTAAAAAACAATAACATCCACTTGTCTAGGTCGTTTTATCTTTGTCCTATTTTTTAAATTAAATTATTTATATATATTTTAATTTTAAATATTCATATCTTAGTCTTAATCCTAAATTTTAATCTAATTCCTGTATATAAATGAGAAAAATGGTTTCACTAATATCTAGGGTTTGAAAGAAAATTTATTCTCTGTCATTTTCGTATTTATGTTTTGGATAACAAAAGGGATTATTCCATTAAGAATTAAGACTTTCTAACTTACATTTCTTAGGGTATATAATATATAAAATAAGTTACATTTTATTTCCGATTTTTTACCGTTTATAGATGAAAGTTAGTGTCATCATCTTTTATATCACTGTAATAATTATAATATTTCGCGAAAAAAATTCTTAAATATTATATTTTAGAGAGAAAAATAGGGTTCAATATTTCAGTAATAAATCTTGAAATTCCACATTGTTAAATAAGGTATAATTCCAGCATTAAATAACTAATTAACCCAATTTGTGGAAACTCGAGACTTATCCTACAAGGGGCAGTGTTCTTACATGAGTGTAGAGTTGTCATAATCCAACCTGTTTCATTTTCTGCACTGAAGTCCAATGCCACCACTTCGTAGTGGGATGGTCAAAACTGGCAACCTGAGAGTTACTAGAAAAACATCAATTTCTCACGCTTAAAATAATTATGTTAAATTAATAATATTTGATACTTTAAATAAACATAATTATTAAATAAATATCCAAAATTAAGAATGCCAAAACTCTTTTGAGCTGATTTTTTTATATTCTCAAATCTTGATATTAGTATTCTTTTAAAAATTATTAAATTTTTTAATGAGGTTTATATCTTTGTTTCTAATTATATGAATTAATTTAATTTTAATTAAATCCAAACGTTAATAAAAAAATATAAAAATGTGGGCCATATATCCGTTCAAAAGCATCTCATTACATAAAATTGACTACCATTTCCGCGATGTTTGTTCTGGTTTCTCCAGAAAATGAAGTCTGTTCAATTTCACTGGGAAAATATTTCCGGGAAAAAAACAGGAATTAGATGCTAATTGTCCACCGCATGACATTTTCTTTATTTTTTTAAATAATTGTTGTTTGGGAATAATGAAAAAAAATATAAGCGATGAAATTCAATTTTATTTATAAATACCACTAAATTTTTATTAAATCTATAGAAAAATTATCATTATATTGTATCTAAGAAATAAAATAATTGGATTAAGTTATTAAATTCACATTATGTTATTTATCTGTACTCGCGTGAAATAATTAATTAAGTTTTAAGGTCAGAACACCAAATAATAAGTTATTTATAAATAACTCTATATCAATTGGATAAAGAATAGTTGAGAGAATAATTAAATATATATTTGATAATCGAACTAAACATATTCTAATTCAAGTATTAATTTGAGAACACAAAATTATCGTGTTTAGTTCGATTATTGAATTGGTATACGATAATTTGAGAATATAAGATTTAAAAAAATATCTAATTTATATATTAATTTGAGAGTAAAATTTCTTTCGATGTTAACTTAAAAGAATGTATTTAGTTCGATTATAAATATATATTTAATTATTTTCTCAACTATACTTGATCCAATTGATAAAGAGTTATTTATAAAGAATTTATTATTTAGTGTTGGACCATGAAACTTAATTCAAATACTACCTCGAGAGAAAATATATAATTCAAGCATTAAATATATTTAAATCTTGGGAAAATGATAATAAATATTATCGTACTCTTTAAAATTTTTAATTTTTATATATTTTCGATCCAGTGCATGAAATCAAACAACTGTTGCAATGGAATTAATTATAAATATTGTAATTTTTTTGGATGATCATGAAAATAAAGAAAACAGGAACCATATTCCCCTTCAATAAGGGTGGAGGAGAAGCAATGACCAACAGAATTTGAATCAAAGGTGGTCCTTTAAAGACAATATTTAATTAAACTATTAATTATTCTTACAAATGTTCTTCCCTCCCACTATATAAGAAACCCAGATTTCAGCTATTATACTCACAAACAAATATTTTTAAAAATTTGCAGAATTTTTAAAAATCTCTCTTATAGTTCTTGTGATAGAACTTGGTGTTGGCAATCTATCCTTGTAGAGAAGTGAGGGGTTCTAAGGCACAATAATGAAGGTATGATTAAATTAATTAAGATCAGTTTCAGTGCAAACAACTGTGACTGGCAGCCATAACTAGCCTTTGTTGCATCAAACTTCAAAGACTATAATTTTATTTATTTACAGTGTGCAAAATACGGACTTAATTTTTGTTGGGATTTTTTTTTTTTTTTGAACAAAGATGGGAGACGACGGCGCTGGAAGAAATCAGCTTCACAACCACCAAGCTTTCGATCTCTCCATTGGTGTGCTTCCACAAGGTGGCTCCAAATGCTTTGATGACGATGGCCGTCTCAAGCGATCCGGTATGGTTCCACCTGCAAGTTTAATGCTTTCTTTAAAATTTACTTGGAATTCTTTAAAAAGTCTTAATCTTTCACTCTTTTCGGATTTTCCAGGAACCGTATGGACCGCAAGTGCTCATATTATAACTGCGGTCATTGGCTCTGGGGTCCTATCCCTGGCTTGGGCCACGGCTCAGTTGGGATGGGTAGCTGGTCCGATAGTGATGCTTATGTTTTCTTTTGTAACTTACTACACCTCCAGTCTTCTTGCTGCTTGTTACCGATCTGGTGACCCTGTTAATGGCAAGAGAAACTATACTTACATGGATGCTGTCAGATCAAACCTTGGTAACTTTCGCTTCCATTACCAAATTGTTTTTCTTTAAATGTTCTAATCTTTAACATGTTTTTTTTTTCTGCTGTTACTTTTCCAGGAGGGTTTAAAGTAAAGATATGTGGGTGGGTTCAATACTTGAATCTTTTTGGAGTTGCCATCGGATACACAATAGCATCATCAATTAGCATGATGTGAGTTCCCAACTTCATACTTGTTGTTTTAATGGGAGAATAATTGGACTTTCTTGCATTTATTTGGGGGCTAAATTCTAAAATCTGTGTGTGTTTTGATATATAACAGGGCTATCAAAAGGTCGAATTGCTTCCATGCCAGTGGTGGCAAAAATCCATGCCATATGAACAGCAACCCTTACATGATTGCTTTTGGTGTTGTTGAAATCATTTTCTCTCAAATTCCTGACTTTGATCAGTTATGGTGGCTTTCCATTGTTGCTGCTGTCATGTCCTTCACTTACTCCATAATTGGCCTTGCCCTTGGTATTGCTAAAGTTGCAGGTATTTACAGCTCTACGTGGACACTTGAATTTCGTTGTTCCGATTCTTCATTTTTCTTTAAATGTTCATGTCCCAACACCTTTTTTGTTTGGTTAATTTACAGAAACTGGGAAATTCAGGGGAAGCCTGACAGGGATAAGTGTTGGAACTGTGACTCAAACCCAAAAAATATGGGGGAGTTTCCAGGCACTTGGAGACATAGCTTTTGCCTATTCTTACTCCCTTATACTCATTGAAATTCAGGTATCTATATATTTCCCTTTAGTATTATAACTTGATAAACCCATTAGAATTTGTTGAACTTAAAAACAATATGGTGATTTTATTACAGGACACCCTCAGGGCTCCACCAGCAGAATCAAAGACGATGAGAAAGGCAACATTGATAAGTGTTGGAGTGACAACCTTGTTTTATATGTTGTGTGGTTGCATGGGATATGCCGCTTTTGGAGACTTGTCCCCTGGAAACCTTTTAACTGGTTTTGGATTCTATAACCCATTCTGGCTCCTTGACATTGCCAATGCAGCCATTGTGATCCACCTTGTTGGTGCATATCAAGTTTACTGTCAACCCCTTTTCGCCTTCGTCGAGAAAACTGCAGCCGAGAGGTTCCCGGACAGTGAATTCATTACCAAAGATATCAAGATCCCGATCCCAGGTTTCCGCCCTTACAATCTCAACTTGTTTCGGTTGGTATGGAGGACAGTTTTCGTGGTCATTACAACACTGATCTCCATGCTCCTTCCTTTCTTTAATGACATTGTCGGACTCCTCGGTGCACTTGGGTTTTGGCCATTAACAGTTTACTTCCCGGTTGAAATGTACATTTCACAGATGAAGATACCAAAGTGGAGCACTAGATGGCTTTGCCTTCAAATCCTTAGCATTGCTTGCCTTATTATCAGCATCGCAGCAGCAGCCGGTTCAATTGCCGGAATTGTTCTCGATCTCAAGTCGTTTAAGCCCTTCTCGACATCCTACTAGTTTGGTAGAATCGAACTGCTATGACCATTTACACCATTGTGGACAACGTTTCAAAAAGGCAAGGGAAAAGTAATCATTTAGGATAAAAAAGAAAGGTCCATGTTCATATCAAGCCAGAATCTGTAGTTGTTAATTACCTTAAGTTCAACAAAAATGGAGGCCATTGGTCACTATTTCAACTTTGTAACTTTTCATATCACTCAATCCAAATGCAAGAAAAGAAAATTCGAACACAACTTGAAGTTTTATGTGTTTGGAATGATTGAAACTTGAAAGTTACAGCTACAAGAAGATAACTTTCCTTTCCCCTGCAATAATGCAAACCCCATTAACACCAACGTTCCAACACCATTGGAAGTGCCCATTTCAGTTCAACAGTGAAACCAGATTGTCTGCAAACAGAGACAAAAGTCTTTTCTGCATCCACATGTATGACCTGGCAATCAATAAAGAATGAAAATAAAGATTATAGAGATGATTTACTGAGCTGGTGTTTAATACAGTTCAGTAAGCATGTGTTGAAAATTTGAGTATGTATTTTTTATTATTTTAATGGTGATAATTAGTGGTCGTGGCCACAAGGATCAGATTCTGATTAAGAATCAGGTTTTGACAGGAAGCTCACTTTGAATGGCTCTCAAATCTCCATAGATAGGATCTTCAACTAAGAAACAAAGGAACAGATTGAAGCCCGTGAGAGTGCCAGATTAATGGGTTGTCAACCATTGCTCCACTTTCCCTAAAAATACTAAAAAATTACTACTTTCTTCTCCTTTCATTTCATTTTCCCCCAGGTCAGTTGGTTGCATTTGGTCATATGATTGTTTCCTGGAAAAATCTTGTTGATCTCCTAGAGTAATCCAGCTGAGAACAAGAAACTGCATTGAAAATGGACTATAAAGTCAGTCATTAGTCTGCATATTGGTACAGTAAAATCCATGTGAGCACAAGAACTTGCATTGAACATGAACTATAAAGGAAGTCATCCCCACAGGAAGAAACCATGCTTTCCTCATTTGTGTTTAGCCATGAGCCTAAAATTTGTCAATAGGATTTCTGAGGTTCAAATCCATCGCCATGGATCCACCATGACTAGATAAGATAAATACGTTCAAGTTCCAACCGTAAACTAAGTACCATAAAGATTTATTGATGCGTTAATATAGAGATTATTAGGTGAATCATGTTTACCACGTCATTTATGGTCCAAGCAATCAGAACCGTTCATTTTTAGATAATTACCTAATAACTACCCACTAATTACATGTAGGAAAGATGTGATAATTCACCTTAAAAGAATTAAAATAAACGATTTTGATTGTTTGAGACCATGAATGACGTGATAAATAAAATTCACCTAATAATTTTTGTTATTTTAATATTCGAGTTATGTATATTCTAGTCATAAAAAAGGCTTTGAGATTAAGCTTGTACTGTTGTACACACAAAACACATTTAGTGCCTAATTTTATTTAGAGTTTTGGGAAAATTGTATAAATAAGAAAGATATAATATGTGAAAAGAGTTAATTCTAAATAGGTTATGTTAAATCATAATATCTTATAATTAATTATACGTTATTAGATGTTACTTAATGTTTATAATGTTAGATTATTCTAATATTTGCTTTTAACTTAGAAGAAGCTACAAAGTCACAATCACGGTTAAAACAAGTAAATATTAAACTAATTCTATAAGTACAAATTTACTATACATGAATTTAATTTAATTAATATATATTTAAATTCTAACTAAATTAATATATAAATCATATAATTATATTTAAATTAATATATTAAAATTTTAACTAAGTTAAATTAAGATCACATGTACATTAAAAAGGTTGGATAATTATATATATTAAAATTTAAATCGAAGTTAAAACATTATAGGTGTGGTTTAAGAATCGATATTATAAAACATTATTTTTTCAATGCGACTCTGTGATCTGATCTGATCTGATCTTCCTTCTCTCTTCATAGTAGTTAAGTTCAACTCCCTTTTGGAATTTTTTACGTAAAATTATTCTCTAATTTTATTCGAAAAAATATATTGCCAGCGATAATGGCTTCGGCGACGGCCGATTCAGTGGCAAAGATTCTGTCCAACCTCAACGTCAATGCCGGAGACTGGCCTCCTAATCTTGTCAAGAGTCTCCACCTCCTCCATCCAGATCAGGTTTTGCATGTTATAAATTCTGCATCTTTTGTTCGTAAAAGCGATACACGTGAGCGCGTGTATGTATACTCTGTTTTGTTGTTTTGGCAGATAGAGTTGGCGAAGGTGTTGGTGGATTTGGGGCAGAGCCATTTGTTTCAGCATTGGCCGGAGCCTGGCGTTGAGGACGAGCAAAAGAAAGCCTTTTTTGTTCAGGTCTATTATATTTTTACAACCATGAAATTCTACAGTGTCCTAAGATGTTTTTTTTTTGATCTTTTACTTAATGAAATTTTATTTGTTTTTGATAAATGCAATTAAATTATGGATGGGAAGAAAAATCAAAGGAATGAAATGAGTGTTTTTTAAGGGAAAAAACATTCCCTCTGCTGTTTTGGATATGGTTGAATTGTATTTAAGTGGTCTTCAATGTTATGTTCTAGAGCTTAGTGTTGAACCTTTTTTTTTAGGTTGATAAGCTAAATTCAAGCTATCCTGGGGGTCTAGCATCCTATGTTAAAAATGCCAAGGAGCTCCTAGCTGACTCAAGAGAAGGGAAGAACCCATACGATGGCTTCACACCTTCAGTAAGGAAATTAGTCTTTCACTTTGTAACTTAAATTTATTATTTACGTTTTTATGGCTGTGCCGAGTTACATGATTAATATTGATGTGAATTTAGATTAGTATCAAGTTTTCTGTACTCCGAGCATGTCCTCTCTAGTTCTCTGTGCAACTTTGTCTCAAACACTGTCAATTGCTTTTGCAGGTCCCAACAGGAGAAGTTCTATCTTTTGGCGATGACAATTTCATCAAATTTGAGGAGGCAGGTGTCAAAGAAGCCCAAAATGCAGCTTTTGTTCTTGTTGCAGGTGGGCTTGGTGAACGTCTTGGGTACAATGGAATTAAGGTAGATAATCTATAGACTAACAGTATTTTTTTTATCCTGTCAATTTCAATTATTTGGTTTCATAAGAGCTAGGCAAGTCCTAGTAGTTAAAATATATTTGATAGATACTTTTGTGCTAAGTGTTGGTTCCCATGACTCTTGCTTCTTTTTTCGAATTAGAGACATTGGATTGACGCCTCTTTTTTTTTTTTTTTTTAAAGTTGATATTGTAATTTACTATCTACTCCAATACTCCATAGGTCAGTTTGAACACCCTAAAACAAAACATTTTACTAGATACTTTGTACACTTTGTAGGTAGCACTTCCAGCAGAGACCACAACAGGGACATGTTTCTTACAAGTGTACATTGAGTCTATTCTGGCTCTTCAGGACGCTAGCAGTAGGCTTTCACAAGGTTTGTATCGCATCTCATGTTTTAGGAGGCATTACAGTTCCAAAATTTTAATAGTCATTTTATAAAGTTTGCTCCTCCAATGATTCAGAAAGGTCAAGTGTTATTGTTCTTCAGTATCATGAATGGCAACAACCAATGGGAGACTACTGAGAAGTTTAGCGTTGTCAATCTTACTTGTTGAACTGTATGAGCATTTGCTTAGCGCCTTTGTGTCCAAACCACAAAGAAATTCACTTCAATGAACTTAGGTTTAAAGCAATTACTGGAAAAGCGACTTTTAAATGTCAAGAGTTGACAACTTAATTTAGCTGCAAGTATGTCACCTTTTAGACGAGGAGTGTTGAATAGAATGAACAAGTCGAAAAAAACTACAAGTTTCACTGTAACAAGGTTCCATATAATCAACCTCTCACTCACGGTAGTTACTAAGGAATAGGGATGAGAAAGGCACAATAGATATCTGTTTAAAATTCTAGTTTATCTAATAAGCTATTAAATACTTTGGTAACAACCTCTTTGATCTAGAAAATAGTACTAAAGTCTAGGACTAGTTCATGGTTTTACCTCACATTTTCCTAAGAAGTGTTTGTGTCAATGTATTTTGCTTTCCAAATAAAATGAAAAAAAAAAACATTGTTCAACTCCAGCCTTTTAGAAGAATACTCCCATGTATTGCATTTTATAACTTATTAGGTCTCTTTATTATCTCTTAAATGTGTTTCTCCTTTTATCTCTTTCTCAATTTTAGCGACGTGTCAAAAGGAGATTCCTTTTGTTATAATGACATCGGATGACACACATGCCCGTACTTTAGACCTTTTAGAATCAAATTCTTATTTCGGGATGAAACCTACTCAAGTTCAACTTCTTAAGCAGGTATGTAATCACTTATTATGTGTTCTTTGTGAGAGTGTTTTTTTTGAGTTTTTTTACATAAGTGTCATATCTTCAGGAGAAAGTTGCGTGCTTAGATGATAATGATGCTAGGCTTGCTTTGGACCCTCATGACAAATACAAAATTCAGGTAATCATCATAAATGCTGTATACAAAAGCAATATAAAACCAAGAGGTTCTTCCCTTTATATCTTTTCTGGTTTTCTTGTGTTAGACAAAACCTCATGGCCATGGTGATGTGCACTCACTTCTTTATTCTAGTGGCCTTCTGAAAGTATGGTATGTCTCAAATGCTTACATAGCTTATAAAATCTGGAATCTGGGAAAAATTATCATACCTCTGCAAGCTTCTTTATGCTTCTGTATTACCAGTTATCATTATTTTATTTATTTGTGGTATGGAAACTCCATATTTGATGATATTTGTGTCTGCTCTTGCCCTTGCCTCTCTTTACAGGTACTAAGAAAATTTTGTTTTCTAATCTTTTAGGCTTTAATAACATTTAACAAACTGATAATACCTATGTGAATATGATACTAATCTAGCTGCCATATGCTTGTATCTATTTTTTTTTTTAATTCTTCTTGATCTTAGTTGTCTTGACATTTATCTGCTCTGCAACAGTCACATTGCATAGAATGCCAACTGTCACTTTTTTGAAATTGGTAATTTCTTGTATCTATGTCATACTTTTTGCTAGGCATGATGCTGGTCTGAGATGGGTTCTCTTTTTCCAAGACACAAATGGACTTCTGTTCAAGGTTAATTGCTAAAAATTCCACTTCATGTTTATTTTTCTTATTGTAATAGTGCAAACTTGGTCTTGAATAAAATTTTACTATTTCAATGCCAGGCCATTCCAGCATCACTGGGAGTCAGTGCTACTAAACACTACCATGTCAATTCTCTTGCTGTTCAACGAAAAGCAAAAGAAGCCATTGGAGGAATTACCAGACTCACTCATAGTGATGGTACTTATATATGATACTTCTCTAATTATTGGAAGCTAGAAATGCCAACTGTGTGGGATTATTTCCTTAACCTATTTCTCTAGGGATGTCGACTATTGAGTAAAATAAGGTCTATACTTAACTAATCTCTGATTTCTTCAGTGTTAACTTTGTTTTGTGCTTGTTCATGCTAAAAGTTTTTTAAGATATAGGATGGTGCATATTTGCCTCTTTCTTTTCCTCCCCTTCTTTCCATTTTCTTTTGTGTGTATGATACAACTATGCTATGATAGGTGTTTTAGGCATCAAATTCGCATGATTTATGCATCGACACTACTAGTAACATGACTTAACGTTAACTTCAGGGAGATCAATGGTGATCAATGTGGAATACAATCAACTTGATCCTCTGCTGAGGGCCACTGGACATCCTGATGGAGATGTTAATTGTGAGACTGGTTATTCTCCTTTTCCTGGAAATATAAACCAAGTTAGTTTTCTTGCTCGAAATCACCAATTAAATATATTTTCTAGGTCGATAGTGTGATAAATAAAGTATTTGAGCATTTAGAAGTTCTATCAGATTTCTAGTTTGGACTATAACATGGATTATTTACTTATGCAATCACCATGTTCAGGAGTATTGAAAATTAGGAAATTCTTCACCTGATGATTGATGAACTTTCATTGTCATCATTCTGACATATAAAATTTGATCTGATTCTTTTGCAGTGTAAATATCATCCGTATGCAAGAGCTTTTCCTTCTTTTTTTTTTTTCTAATTGCTTTCCCCTTCTTGTCATGTATCTGTACTATGTTACAGCTGATTTTGGAGCTTGGGCCATACATTGAGGAGCTAACAAAAACAGGAGGTGCTATTAAGGAATTTGTTAACCCCAAGTAACTCTTCTTTTCCCTTTTCCCTAATTATGATTGAAACTTGTCACTGTTCTGCTTTCCAGATGATTTTACTGCTTTTTCTTCCCCTTATAACAAGGTTCTGGTATAAAAAATTGTACATTTTTATTCAAGTCTTCTCTAAACCTCAAAGCATGTATGTCATATTAAGGAATGTTAGGATTGGAATTAAACTAAATTTCTGGGAAAGATATGTCATAACAGAATTTTGGTGTAAATGGCAATCTCACTTGCATCATCTGTTACTCTTTCAGTGTGAGTGTTGGACACTGGGTATGTGTCCAACATGGGTGTGTTAATAATTGGAAAATCTTTGGTGGATCATGTCCCCATGCCCATATCCAACTACGTGTTGGACACAAGTGTCAGACACAGGCACTTAAACAAAAATGAAAAATTGAAGCAACATAGGTCTCATGTCCAGTTACCGCAAACATTAAGAAATGTATTCTGTTCCCAGAGTTTTGCTGCTATAGGAAACGTCTTCTAGTTCTTATAGTAGTTATGGTATTAGGGGGGAATTTTGGCAGCTTGATCTGATTTTAGGGGATTTTTGATGTCCCAAGCTCTTTTATTATGATTAACATTGTAGATTCAGTTTGTTGTAAAAGAGTGAGGCTTGACTTTTTCATCTGTTTTGTTACTGCAGGTACAAAGATGCTAGCAAAACATCTTTTAAGTCCTCAACTCGGCTTGAGTGTATGATGCAAGACTATCCTAAAACATTGCCTCCGTCAGCAAGAGTTGGATTTACGGTAATTGGTAGTTTCAAGCCCCTCCTGTTAGTACACTTAAGGCTTAAGCTTCTGGTCTTGTTAGACTTTCCCTCAGATTTCCCATCGGATAGAATCTACTTCTCCCTGTTCTATGAAAGAATTTTAAATACTTACTCATTACTAGTCCTGATTTAATGCAATTGTGTAGGTGATAGATACATGGCTTGCTTATGCTCCTGTGAAAAACAACCCCGAGGATGCTGCTAAGGTGAAGTTATATTTTAATAACCTCTCTCTGTTTATCTGTCTTTTATGGGTTTAAATATGCTATTCATTCCGTTAGTATTCTGCTGCAACTTTATATTGAATCTTGTCAAATTAATTTAGTTCCTTTTACATTCATTACTTAAATATAATGCTCACCCTTGACCAATGTAGAGTTGTTTATAGTGATGTTATACAGTTCATTTAGATGGTGCTCATCATTCTAAATCTCTTTGCTTTTCTCTTTACCATTTCTTTTATCACATTAAGCATGCGCACAGTTCATTTAGATGCTGCTCATCATTCTAACATCTCCTTGCTTTTCTCTTTACCATTTCTTTTATCACACTAAGCATGCACCTTTCACTTTTTGCTCCCTTAAACTTCTTGGTTAATTTTCAAAGCAACCAGCCTGTGGGATGTGTTACCTTTGTTTGTCTCTATCATTGTACCAAGGCTCCTGTTTGGATATTTATAGTCATCATTGTTTGTTGCCCTTTCTGGATCAGGGTATGTTCCGAGTATCTTTGTCGGTATGATTTTATGTATTAATGTTCATCAATCAACCTTTGATTAAGGTACCAAAAGGGAACCCATACCACAGTGCTACTTCCGGAGAAATGGCTATATACCGTGCAAACAGTCGCATCCTTCAGAAGGTGGTCATGTTATCCTTTTGTTAAATTCAACTGCCAGAACTCTCATTCTCTAGAATCTCTTTTTATAACCCGCATTTTATTGATACATCTTTTGGGTTCCATTTTCAATATGTTTGCCAGGGTGGTGTCCAAGTGGAGGATCCAGTAAAACAGGTTTTCAATGGACAAGAGGTGGAAGTGTGGCCGCGTATCACATGGAAACCTAAATGGGGGCCGACTTTTGCTGAGATCAAAAGCAAAGTTAATGGAAGATGCTCCATTACTCAAAGGTCTACCTTGGCTCTTAAGGGCCGCAGTATACTTATCGAAAATCTATCCTTGGATGGAGCTCTTATCATCAACTCTGTTGAAGGTGCCACGGTAGGCCACAACAAACCGATGGTAGATTCATTACATTGTTTAGTCCGTTGTTCCCTTTTAATTGATTTTTCAATGCACAGTTTGCTACAGTTTCCTTGCAAAGATTAATGTCTTTCTCGAAAATCATGCCTGATTATCTCTGCCTTCCCTATCATATCATAATTCACACGGTTCGCTCATTATCATCATTAGCAAATGTTGCAATAACTTATTCAAGCATGAGACCCTTGCGTCCACGTAAATGTGGAAGTCGATTTTACAGAAGGATTCCATACTAACATGGTTTTGGGAAATAGGTAAAGTTGGAAGGATCAATACATAACAAGGGCTGGATTGTTGAAAGCATCGACTACAAAGATCCTGTCCTCCCCGAGGAATTACGTACTAGGGGTTTCCGAATCAACAAGATAGATCAATTGGAGGAAACTTTCCCTGAACCTGGGGTTTTCAGCGTGAAGCCATGACTTTGAACCTATCCAAAGAAGATGCTTCTTGTTTTAAGGTCAGTTGATTGTTTCCTGTATTTCTATGAAAGTTCATAATCATTGTTTTAGCAAGCAGCAATAATGATCTAGAGCTCAACTTGTTTCTCAAGTGGGACTTGGATCATCTCTTACAAGCTGCTTTCACATTGAATCAACCAAAATCTGGATAATACCCTATACTATCATTATATATCACTTTGACATTCTTTTCTATTTTGATCCAAGTAACATTTTCTTTAACAAACTAATAGTGATTACAGGAGTATCTGTTCTAGAATATAATCTCCATCATTTGATATTGATCGCTCAATCACTCTATTGACATCGCTAATGCTTGAACCCGTGACTTCTAAGAACAACAACCATAGGAAATAGTATTTAGTTTTTGATAGATGTGTTGTATAGAACACATGCATATTCTTTTCATTATCCTGGAGTTTCTACGATAAATAAAACAACTCCTGTGGTCCCCATTGGTGGTTCTAGTCGTCTAGTACACGTTATGTTAATTCCCTTGTTTTCCTTTCAGAACATTCGGATGACAGCCACAGGACGATATTTATATATAAGAAATCAGTCTATTTGATGGGTAAAATTACAAATTCTTTAACCATAATTTGAAATTCTTTTGCTATTATAATGTTTGCACTTGTAAAATAAATAGTATAGTATTTGAATAATTTTAATAATTACAGAAATATACTACTTAATAAAATATTAAATATGTAAAATCACATCACATTTAAAACCATTATAACTATAAATTCCAAAAGATTTGTTCAATTCTTTTGCTATTATCATCATTTAATGAAAAGGTCCAGATTTTGGTACTAGAAGCCTAGAAGGTTCGCCTACAAGAGACAAATATATTGAACATTTTTTTTCCAAAAAATACAAAGAATTTTCTACATATATATATTTTTTTAAATCTTAATTATAATTTTATTTGTGAAAAAAAATTAAAAAATATTTATAATTAATCGACTAAATGTCTTACTCAGAATAATATGTATCACTCAAACGATAAGTAATTTAGTTTCGTTTAAACAAATCTAAAATTTAAAGTGTTTTTATACATAAAAAAATCTCTATTAAGAGTTTCTCCTAAATATTGATTTGGATTAATAAGGATAAAACCTTAAAAACCAGAAATAATAACAAAAATAATATATATTTCTTAAATTCTTGATTAAAATTAAAGAAAAATATATTTCCATCCATAATTTTCCGTACGAAATTTCTTGCAAACTTCCTTCTCTCTTTTCCATAAACTGAATTCTCACAGTTTATTAATCATACAAACCACAAACTGAATAAATATATATATCCTCGTTGCTTTTTCCAGCCATTTGCATACACAATATAAAGATCTACTCTCTTCTCCATAAACTGAATAAATATATATATCCTCGTTGATTATGCTGATAGTGTTTTCTGAAACACGAAATCACAAAGCTTCTGTTGTTGATGTTAATGGTGGTGGTTACTTTCTCTTACAAAACATGTCTCCTGCCCTAAACAAGAACGACCTGCAGCGAATATTTGAGAAGCTCGACAAGAACGGGGATGGCTTTGTTAGCATCGAGGAACTCAACCAGCTCCTCGACCGAATCGGTGTGGAGTTCAGCCTCCACGAGTTGGAGTCGTTGGTGGGAAAACCATGGTT
The DNA here is from genome assembly GCA_035048815.1 of Abelmoschus esculentus. Classification (NCBI taxonomy): domain Eukaryota; kingdom Viridiplantae; phylum Streptophyta; class Magnoliopsida; order Malvales; family Malvaceae; genus Abelmoschus; species Abelmoschus esculentus. The sequence goes on along the minus strand of JAUCBN010000013.1, from coordinate 4,833,453 downwards.
GAACTTGGATGAGTTCTTGTCCTTCTATGACTCCATCTCGAACCACAACAACTTTAATGGCGTAAATAAGAAGAATATCATTGAAGAAGAAGAGTGTGACCTTGCCAAGGCCTTCAAGGTGTTTGATCTGAATGGCGATGGCTTCATTTCTTGTGAAGAGCTTGAAAGCGTTCTGTGTAGACTCGGTTTGTTGGATGACAAGAACGGCCAAGACTGCCTGCGCATGATCTGCTTCTACGACACCAATTTTGATGGTTTTGTGGATTTTGAAGAATTTAAGCAGATGATGTTCTCTTCCTCTTCCTAGTTTGAGTTTCCTGCCATGACTAATTCATAACCCTCAGGGTGTAGTTTTCTTAAGCACGATCTGATCTGATGGATTAGGTAGACTAGAGATTTAGAGAATTGGTTTCAAATTTGTTCATCAGTGTAAGATACTTGACCATTGGATCCTACAGCTGGGGTATACGCTAATGTAATATTGTGAAATTTTAATTTTGAAATTAGATAGTTTTATTAATAAACAAAAGAAAAATAAAAATCTAATCTTTAAAAAGTTTTATAACATTAAAAATAAAAAATATATATAATTTTTAAAAAGAAATTAAAAGATCATTTTGTTCCAATTAGACACTTTTTTTATATCACGATAAATTTTAAAGTTTATAGAAAACTGTTAAAATATGAACTAATGATATTCTCCTTAAAAAACACTTTAAATTCCTTTCGTGTTGGTCGAAGGTATCAATATGCTTCACTTATGGTTACATTGTAAAACAATTAAAAAAAGGATTAAACTATTCATGATCATGACAAACTTAAATCAAGAATCAACGATGACCATCAAAATTGATATTAATGATTAAAACAAAATAAGAAAAATAAAAGGATTTAAGAATGAGATAATTTAAAAAAATCTAGCGACTAGGGTTTTTGAAATACTATCCTTACGGCTTGAGCTATAATATTTTGAAATTTTGATTTGATTTTAAGTATTTGTGTTTGATAAATAATATTCGTGTCATAATTCATATACATTCAAATATACGTTAGTTTTCTATTAAAAAGTATACATTATTTTTTTGTTACATCCATAATACGAGTGAAATATATATTTTAAAATGTATTTAATAAATAATTTTAAGGGTAAACTACATAAATGGTCCCCTAACTATACCTTAATTATTTTTCGTATCCCTCAACTATCAAAAGTTATAAATTGGTCCAGTGACTTAAACATTATAACAAATTGGTCCAATATCGTTAAAAAATTAACGGTTGATGACATGACAGTTAATATAAATTGATATAATTATATAATTAGTCCCTAAGTTCTACACTTATTTTAATTTGACTCTAATTTTAAAAATTAACCCACATAATTTTAATAACCTATCAATTTAATCTCTCTTTCAACTAAATTTTAATAACCCACGTAATTCTAATTTCATCATCTCCAAAACACCTCCAATCAGGATGTTTGTAGGGACATGGAATGTCGGAGGAAAGTCTCCCCATGAGGGTTTGAACTTTGAACATAAGGGACCGGCTAAGCTCGCCTGCCCCGGCTGATATCTACGTTCTTCGGTAAGTGTTGTTGCTCTTTTCTCGTTGTTCCAATCCCAATAGGTTAGTCCAACTTTCTTTTGATGTCGTTGTTTTCGGTTGGCTCCAACCTAGTCTGCTCCACAGCTCATAGCCAACTTGAAATTTGTCCAGGAATGTCTTGGAGTCTTGGTCCATCATCTTTGTTGTTGTTTTCTATATCTTTTGGCTCCTCATCTTCTATTTGTTGTTTACTTCACCCGAAAGAAAGTAATAAATGAATAAAATAAATTGAATTTAGAGAGGGAAGGGCATTGAAGTATTCTGGAATGATTTGATAAACTAGATTTTTTTCATCTGTTAGGTTCCAGGAAGTCGTTCGTCTAAATGCTGGCAGCGTGCTTGGAGCTGAGGACAACGAACCGGCTGCCAAATGGCTTTCCCTTATTTGTGAAGCTTTGAATTCTGACCAAAGTGACCAAGAACTTGCTCAATGTGACAACGATGACACTGAAGAAAGCAGTTCATCTTTGCCGCACCTTGAGCAACAAACAAGCCCGAAGCCTAAGATCAGTTTTACTGATTTACTCTCGATGGAAGATGAACTTGGCCAAAAGATTTTTGGAAGATTTTTAAGCTTCAATTCAAATTCCAGTGAGGAAGGCTCTCCTAGCCCAACATGCATGACAGGCAGTCCGACACAGCAACGCTTCTGCCTAGCTGCGAGCAAACAAATGGTAGGGCTTTTCTTGTGTGTATGGGTTTGAACCGATCTTTTCAAGCATATCAGCAATCTGAAAGTCTCATGTGTTGGTCGTGGTATCATGGGATATCTTGGAAACAAGGTCAGCAGTTGCAGTTATTCTTTTAATTTATAGTAACTGTGACGTCATCGACCGTTAATTTTTTAACAATATTGAATCAATTTGTTATAACTTTTAAGCCACTGAATCAATTTGTAACTTTTGATAGTCAAGGGATACGAAAGATAATTGGGATATAATCGGTGGACCATTTATATAGTTTACTCTAATTTTAAATACAACAATAAAGAAAACATAATAGTTTAGTTTAGGAGTATGTAAGATTTAAAATTTAGAATTTAATTTTAAACTTAATTAGTCTTGTTAAATAGACATAATCCTTTCAATTTTTTGTTCCGGTTAAAAACATAATTCTCAATTTTTTTTTTTAATTTTTCTCTATAGAAAAAAAAAAGTATGAAATATTTTTACGTTGATCTAGTTTTAAATATTACTCCATGTCATTTTTTTTAGATAAGTGTGTATTTTATTATCCAAGACAAGAAAACAAATCTCTCAAAGCACATTTTGGACAACCATCCCGACTAAGGAATTCCCCAAGATGTACAAAGAGTTCTATTTACATCATCTAAATATATACTCTTACCCTGTAAACGAATACAAACCACCTCTATAATGCATCTAAGTATACAATTTTCAGACTTACTCGTGTGCCGAAATATCCTTCTATTACGCTCCTCCCATACAAAGTACGCAAAGGAGCTTCAAACTAGCTTAAACAATTGAACAATCAAAGACCTCCCCTCAAATACGAACATAACCAATCTAATTCAGCATTTCACGTCAACATACTTCTATGGACCCTGCATAACTTTAAAACTTCATTCCACATCAACATCCTTCCATCTCATGTTATTATTATATAATGATTTTTATAAATGAACGTAATAAATTAATATGAAAATGTAAACAAAATAAAATATTAAATATATATTTTGATTTAAAAAATCTTTAAACACATGATTTTATTAATTGTACTTTTCTCTAATCGTACCTTTTAACTTTAATAATTTTATGTATTATAATAAAATAATTAAAATATAATCTAAGAAAATATCCATATTGACTTTGACGTAAACTAGTTTATCGTATTATATTAGTTTTCCTGCCCATTGCATTGAAAAAGATCTATGGATTTGACCAAATTTGGTCCAATTTTCTAAGCCACATGCTTAGGACTTTTGATTATTATAATCATGGGCGGAATCTAAGGACGGATCTAAAAAACAATTGAGGGTAGTCGTATTTTTTAAAAAATTATTTTATTTTTTATATTTTATATTTTTATTGATAATTTAATTTTATATATTAAATTCTTGTAATTTTATTTTCCTTCTATTCTTAATATAAATTTTGTCACCTTTATAGTATTTATGACTGGAAGAATGACAAAGTCAGGATTTTTATATAGTACGATCAGATTAGAGTATGAGGTATGAATAATTTTTATACAAAGATGATGATAAGATTGTTTCTTGTGATGCTGCAAAGGGGTGTTCTAACAATGCCTGATATATTTATACATGCTCTGGGGGGAATTTATCTGTACATGGTCTCATGGTTCAAAATTTTAATGGTTTCCCAGACGGTCTAAACAGCACACTCATTTGCATAAACTTTCAGAAACTATAGTACTACAGTATGATATTATGCTTACAAAGTTTTTTGTCAAAGACGAATTCTAAGCAATTCCGAAATAATTCAATCGTCGTCTAACGGTAAGCTGAGGACTCCATCTTGGTGCTATATCCGGTAACTCGTAACATCAATCGCCCTGAGTAACAAATGCACTTCGTCTCAAATCAGGAAGAGTTGGTGCTATCACCTACCATGTAACGGTTTTTATCAGTACTCAGGCCTGAAGAATGAAGCTGCTTTCTTCTCTTTATAAGATGTGAGGCAGTTTTCTTGTCATCTTGTGCCTCCACAGAATCAGGCTGCAAAAATTGATACGGCTTAGTAAACCCAACCGCTGCAATCTAAATAGACTTATCAGAAATGAAGTCTGCTTCTTAATCACTAGGACTTACACTAACAAAATGGTTAGAGATACAAGTAGGAAATGACTGTAAGTACAAATAGATTTATATTCCAATGCAAATACTAGAATTTGAACTCACACAAACTGAGAAGTGGATGAGAATACTTGGCCACTAGGCCAATATTCTGATACATAGTTTCGTTACTCTACTTCAGAATGACATTTCAGAGAAGATAATATTTTGCAAAATAGTTCAGTTGCTGGCTTTACCCGAGAATTTCCCTCTTGCCTAGGGTAAGAGTACAAGGCTCGAGACCAGTTAAAGCAGATAAAGCACACCTCCTCAAAGTACAAGGCCAGGCCAGGTAACATGGAATGATAAGTATAAAAAAGGTACCTTGATAGCTAATGCTCTGTCAAAACTCTCAATGGCATTATCAGGCTCTCCAAAGTTTAATTGTGCTCTACCAAGAGTGACCCATGCCTGAAAAAACAAATACAACCTCATATGTAATGTAACAAAAGAGTGTTTTGGCTTACAACTACCGCTACAATAACAGAAGGTACTTTTGACTAAACAATTGATTTAATGAAGTTATTAACAGAAGAAAAAAAATTGCAATTTCTAAGCATTAGCTAGCAACCACCATACATAGAGCAGACAGTGAAAATCTAGGGAAAACAGCAGCCCATGTGGAAAGTCAATCCTATGGATTGATAAACAAATTATTTCCTCACTAGTAGCTAAATTTTGAGAAATACAAGTTATGTTTATGGAACATGATTATAAAGGGGTGTGATGTTTCACAAGGTATATAATAAAGCTTATTATTTGACATTGCATTCAGGTTACAAGCTTGACATACCTCAGCCCATGATGGTTCCAATTCAGTTGCCCCTGCCAAGTGGAATCCACAGATAAGCAGACAAAAGTTTTGAACTTGTATATTCGCAACAACAAACAAACCATAGCACATTATATATCTAAACACAGAAACATGTTCTGTAACGTCTAATCTCATTCAAGGAGCTTTAAATCAAAGAAGCATTTGGACAATGTCCCTGAGGAACAACCAAGTGAAAGAGGAACCAAGACGTACGAGATGCTGCCTTCAATGCACTCCAAGCATCCCCAAGTTCAAGTAGAACTTGTGCCTTCTGTTCAAACAAAACTGCATTTTCAGGCATCAAATTAAGAGCCGCTTCCCACTTCCCAAGTGCTTCACGGAATTTCCCATCCTTCAAAAGAGACTAGCTATGAGAATAAATACATCATAACAAGTATGAAAAAATCAAAACAATAAACAAAAGTACCACCAAGCTAATGCAAAGCCTAGTAAATAAGTCAGTAACAAAATCTAAGCTCAACTCAGCGAGTTTTTCAAATAAATCATTTAACAATATCTAAGCGCAACTCAACGAGTTCTTTTTCCCACTTTTTACCCTCCTTTTCCCTTGTTGCTGAAATTCCTATAGGAAGTTGAAAACAAAGGCAATTTGGATTATTTCCTCTCATATCATCTTAATCGACTCAAATTAAAGCTGGGGAAAATATCATAAAAACAGGTCTCATAACCAGTCAATAAACTGGTAAATTCATGAAATAACATAAGTAAAGGCAATATAAGATTATTAATGAATTCCCAAATTTACAATTCAAACAAAGATTGTCTTTTTCTACACCAAAAATCAATTAATTGAGAAATGAGAACGGGACAGAAAGTAAGTAAAACGAAAAACCTCAGCAAGGTTGTTTCCTTGGGCTTGGAAGGATTGGGCAAGTTGTTTAAAGTCGGAATCCAATGCACCGGCAGAGGGTTTCTCCTGATTTTGAGAAGCGGCGGGCTCTTGATTATGCAACTGCGTATCATCGGCAGATGATTCCTGTTTATCAAAGGGAAGGTTAGGGTAGGCTGCGATAGCTTCTATGGAGCGCTTCTTGTTGTTGTTCTTCTTGTTCCATGTCAGCTTCATCTTGCTTCTGCTTCAGCAACAATTACTCTTTTCTTTTCCCTTCACACTTCAATGATCGAACGCCGTTTCTTCCCAAAATAGCCGGGCCGGATTATATTGATTAGAAATTCTTATCAACGTTCTAATTCATGTTCGGATGTTCCAGATCAGGCCCAATTCATGACAATTCTTTTAGAAAAAGAATTATTGGTATATCTCAAGTTAATTTTTTATTTTAATTGAAAAAAAAGAATGTATATTTTAATAATTATAATAATTTAAAAAAAATTAAAACAAAACAAATAAATCAACTTACTAAGTTGATGTATAACGTCACAAACATTTAAAAAATCAATTAATTTCATTTACAGTCAACACTTAACGATCATTTTTATTTTTAATTACGTCTTATTCCTACTCAAAATATAACATAATTTGAATTATATTTTAAAAAAATTCGTGATCATTCATAATTAAATTCATGTCATTTCTTTTTATTACAATTGATTTTATAATTTAATAAATTTAAGTTTTAAATTTAATTAGGGTTCAATATTAAAACTATACTGAACATTTACATAATTAATTTCGTGATAATTCCATATGTCAGAATTACATTTGAAGAGTGTTAAAAGGGTATAATTGTCTTCTTTGAAATTTAAAATTTTTATATAGTTAATATGTTCTGTTTTTTGTTTTTAATAATTTGATATGTTTAAATTTTTTGTTTATATTTGTATTAAATATATTTTAGTTCTAAGCGCTAGTCAATTAGAATAGACTTAAGGAATATGTACAGTAATATGACAACCATTCCACCTAAGAGGAGATCAGTGAAGAGGATGACTTCCATAAGTTTCTCAACTCTGTCGCTTCTGTTTTTCACGCCTGCAGCTGCTGCAACACTGTTAGCTCCGGGGAAGTCCCCTGCAATTCTCGGCCGGTGTTCGCCTGAAAAAGGAGTCTCTTTTCATTCCAATCCAATCAGCATCACCATGATACTGTGCTATCTTTTAGTGATTGAATTACAGGGTAGGAGAGTTTGCTTATATTTTGGGTCCCAATGGAAAATTGGTAGGAACTTTCGTACACATTAAAACTAGGGTTTGAACCAATGTTTTCCTTGGCTTTTCATATGGGGTTTAGTTGGCATTCACGTTGGACTCATAGTAAATAATAAGTAATATACATTTGAATATGAACGTGAACGTGAAAATGGAAAGAACATAGATTTAAAATGTGTCATAAACCTTCCCACTGGAAGAGACAGAAAATCTAAGGGAGACTTGAAAGATTCTTGATAAAGCATGAGGTCCCCACCGGCATTATCCTGGGAACAACTCCGGTAATAATAATAATATACAAGTCAACATAAACTTGTTTGTCTGCAAATGCAAAAGACCCAGTGGAAGAGGCAAGCCATACTCAGATTCAGATGTGAAGTAAGAGACTGAAAATTGTATTCTTCTGGACATACCAGTCAAACACTGGAGTTGGACCCTTTAAAGTAGGATGAAGACCATTCAACCACGAATGGATGAACAATGATCTACTGAGTAATTACCTTTGTTGACCAGCTTTTTTGTATTAAAAGAATAAGCCACCTTGGGAAGGAATTGACTGCCGGAAAAAGAGTTTCATCTAAAACAAAAAAATGCATGATCTTCTTCCTTTAGTCCGACTCCAAGAAACAGAATTTATTAATACAGATGAAGGATCGGGCACTGTCTGTCACAACTAAGATGAAGGGTTGAATTATCAACTTTCAGAATTATAAGGACCCAGAAAAAATTAAACCCCAGAAATTGAGTGGTGATATTAAATTTATCCAGTTTTCAAACTAAGAGGGACAAAAAATGGAATTGGACCTAAAAATATTTGGGGACCATGTCCCCCGGGCCCGGCTTCCATGTGGACCATCCCTGGTCTCAACTCAATGCCACAATCTTCCACTTCACATCAGTTGACAGCTCAGATTCTACGACGTGTAGTATCGAAAGAATTTGAGTGAAAGGAGGGCCATAAAATCCCTTTCCCTCCCCTCCTACCCTTTCTTTCATAAATTAATGAGAATTTGAGAAGAAAAAAATGGGTGTTGAACAGAGAGTTCCCCCTGCTAAAGTGTATAGAGCGGCAGGAAAAGCAGAGACAAGGTTCATCAACCCAGACAATGGAAGTGTTTTTCCAAAGAAGAAGAAGCTGGTGAAGAAGATGATGCTTCATTACATGCTCAGCTTTCTGTTTTCTTCATCTAAACCCCTTCAATCCAATCAAACCCATAGGAAAAACCTTTAATCATGGTTAGAAAATTACATCACCCAATCCCCAGTATACCATAGCCATCAAAGAGCAAATGTTCCATCAACTTATAACAGTCCTGTTCTGTTCTGTTCTGTTCATGTTGTTTATGTTTCAAGTTTTTAGCACTTGTTCAGTACAATATAGCTTATGTTTTGGTGCTGTCTGGAAATGGGTTCTTCAATGAATTGATGCTATCATGTTATGTTATGATTGCTTATTTTACTCGGAACCTTTTTTCTCTGAATTTGTGATCAAAAAGGAAACACTTTTTCTCTGTTCCTTCGATTATTTCTCCACTGGCTAAGCTAAGAATGGTAATTGGTAAGTGTTACATAATTCTGTTTGATTCATCTGTATTTGATCTCCCATAGTTGAAGCATGACAAATCCAAACTCAATGGAGTCTAAAATAACCTAAAAAGTTTCGGGTCGGGTCATAAAATGAAATTGTTTAGAAGATGTTTGGATGCAACAGGTTGGTATTGGCAGCACTGGGCATTAGTTGGGTCAAAGGAATATGATGGTTCAATTACATACTCTTTTAAGGGACTTCGGCTAAGCATACAAAGTTTATACCTATGGGCTACGCGACAGGTTAACTGACATGCTCTACTACTTGGCAATATGTCTGAGAAATATTACATAGAACACTTCACCCATGTTCAAGACAAGCTTGTCCTGTCTTCATCTCAAGCTCCCAAAACTCACAATTCCCGTCTCAAAGAAAATCTCCCCATTGCCTCGTTCTCCCACCATCTCATCCTCTTCTTCACCTGTTTTACCGTCAACACCGCGACTAGTTCTTGTTCGGGCTCGGCATTTTCGGTGTTGAGCTCAAAGGATGGATCCTTTTCCAATGAGTTCTTGTGGACGTGTTAAGGAAAACCCTCATATTGTTCGTACTAATTCCATCAAGGAAGATTCTCGTACGTTAGCTGTCACTAAATCTCCTTCTCAGATATCGAACTCGCCTGTTAAACCAGTGGTGGCACTGGCAAAACAGGCGAGTCCGATGAGGGAGAAAGGTTGTACGCGGAAGAAGAGAGTACGGTCCAATCCACCCTCGGCGTTAACGAGACAAAAGAGTTCTCGGAAGGTCGTCATCGTCACCGAGCAGGAGATTCAACAGAGATTACAATATTAATAACTATCGAGGATGATTGGCAAGTACGTCCAAGGAAGTTTGTTCATCAAAGAGAATATTCTTAATATAAAATTGAATTTTATAGTAATGAATTAAATTGAATTTTACACGTCCGTTTGGTTAAATAAAAACTGTTCTTAAGAACTTACCGGGTCATTATTTGATAAATTAGCTTCTACAATTCATAAAGTCAAAAAAATACTCATCTTGTGCCGGCGAGCAGATTAATTGCAAAAAAGGGTAGAATTTTTCCAAATTTTATTAAAAAAATATCCATTACTAAATATTCAATAAGTGTATTGGTTCTTTTCTTTCGCTGACTCATTAATTTTTAATTTATTTCTTTGATTAAGGTGGCTTCCGTTGGTTACCTCAAACGTAAGAATGAAAAGGCTACATAATTATTTAACTTCAGAATTTTTTAGCTTTAAAAATATTGGTTTAATTTAATTAAAATTTTAATTCAATCATATATTTGGATTTTTTAGGCATAAAGATAATTTATCTCTAAACGTTTATAAATTTTATTATTTTGGTCTTCTTTTTTGGGTTAAATTTAACTCTTAACATTTTTTTTTGACAAATATCTCATTTTTACTAACATAATGATTAAACCGTTAAAAATTTAATGATAATGACATGTCATATATATGATAATATATTTTAAATAACATGACATCTAACCTCAATTCTATGTATATGATATGTCATTATCATTAAATTTTTAACGGTAATAACAAATATATACATGTAAATATAATTTTATTCTAACATAAAATATAAAATAATTAAAATTCAAACAAAATATTAAAAATTAATTAAATCTAAAATAAAATGCTATTGAACATTCTCAAATTTTAAACCTCATTCTACATTTAAGGGCATTATCGTTAAACTTTTAACAGTTTAATCATTATGTTAGTTAAAAAATAAGATATTTATAAAAAAATACATAAATTAAGACTAAATTTATAAAAAAATAAAAATTAAAATGATTAAAATTATAATATTAAGGGTTAATATTATCTTTATATCTTCTTTTATTATTAGTTCATATACTATGCGGATTTAATTTGTCTTTTAATTTATCGCTCTGGTTCTTTGACAATTTTGAAATTTCGATTATCATCTAAGGAGAATACAATTAGATTTTACGGATTCTTTTACAATTTTTAAAATTTCGATTATCATCTAAGGAGAATACAATTAGATTTTACGGATTTAAAATAGATTTAACGGTTATCTATTGCTTCATGACATAAATTTTACAATTAAAAAAGGCTTAGAGCATGTTTTAATTATAAATTTGATCATTTAAATATATGTAATAAATTTAAATGGATTGGGGTTTGGACATGTCAACGTCCAAATAGCTGAACTTTAAAAGATTATTAGGTGAACCCTGTTCACCACGTTATCTATAGTTCAAGCAATCAAGATCGTTGATTTTTAAATAACCACCTAATAACTATCTACCCACTAAGTCCATGTAGGAAAGAAGTGATGATTCACTTAGAAAAAAATTAAGATTAACGATCGTGATTAATTGAGACCATTGATGACGTGGTGAACAACGTTCACCTAATAATTTTTTTGCCCGCTTATCTATATACGTATATACAAGGTCAGCTTTTGCGTCAGCCGGTTGACAAGGAAGAGTTCCATGGTCAATGTCTGGTATCTAGAATAAATTTCTCACTTTTGCGTGTCTAAGCGCAGAAACTTGTTAGTTCGTGATCTGCAGGATATAACAGTGATGCCCATGGTTCTCGATTGGTTTATCGGGAACGAGACGTGGGAAATGGTAAAGGGCAACGGTATGCATGATGCATGCCAGGGAGATAGCACTTGTTATAATGTGTATAATGGATCCGGATATCGTTGCAAGTGCTTGGATGGCTATGAAGGAAATCCATACCTACCTAATGGTTGCCAAGGTACTTCACTTTTTCCACCGATTCAAATATCCTTTAGATTTTCTGCGGTTCTTTCTTGAAATTGTGATGGGATCTATTCTTTTGCGGACATAGATGAATGTAAAGATCCTAATCTGAATAAATGTGAAAGGATGTGTCGAAACACGAAAGGAAATTACACATGCTTTTGCCCCAAGGGCTACCATGGAGATGGAAGAACAGATGGTACAGGTTGTGTTGCCATTCAATCAGGATCACTTGTAATTCAGCTCACTGTTGGTAAGGAGTTCTTTTCCATTTTAGTCTCACGTGTTCACTGCAACATGACTTCTGATTGTTCTTTGACATCAATGGAATATTATAGGGCTCGGCGTAGGTATCACGGCATTGCTAGCAGGAAGCTCTTGGTCCTATTGGGCATTCAAGAGGTGGAAGCTCATCAAACTTAAACACAAGTTCTTTCAACAGAATGGAGGCTTGATGCTGCAGCAAGAACTCTCCAGGCGGGATACTTCAACTGAAACGGCTAAAATTTTCTCAGCCGAAGAGCTCGAAAAGGCCACCAACAACTACGATGAAAGTAGGATCATTGGTCGAGGAGGTTATGGCACAGTCTACAAAGGAACACTATCAGATGGTAGAATCGTAGCCATCAAGAAGTCCCAGATTGTCGATGAAAGCCAAATCGATCAATTCATCAACGAAGTCATTGTGCTTTCCCAAATCAAATACAGGAATGTGGTCAAGCTTTTAGGTTGTTGCTGAGAGACCGAAGTTCCATTACTGGTTTATGAATTTATCACCAACGGCACTCTCTTTGAGCATATCCACAACAAAAGCAAGGCGTCTTCCCTCACATTCAAAACCCGGTTACGTATAGCAGCAGAAACCGCAGGTGTGCTGTCCTATCTGCATTCCTCTGCTTCCATACCAATCATTCACAGAGATGTCAAGTCTACCAATATACTCCTGGATGATGTTTACACCGCAAAAGTCTCCGATTTCGGTGCTTCGAGGTTGGTTCCGTAGACCAAGTCTGGATATCAACAGTGGTTCAAGGGACATTTGGATACTTGGACCCTGAATTACATACTAGTCAGCTGACAGATAAGAGTGATGTTTATAGCTTTTGGGTAGTCTTTGTTGAGCTACTAACAGGAGAAAAAGCACCTTCTTTTCAACGATCGGAGGAGGATAGAAACCTTGCCATTTATTTCCTTTCCGCTTTGAAACAAGACCGATTGTCGCAAATTCTGGATAAGTGTGTCGTGAAGGAAGCACAGATTGCAGTGGTTAAGGAAATTGCTAAGCTTGCTAAGCGGTGCTTAAGAGTGAAAGGAGAAGAACGAATAAATAAATAAATTTAATAGTTAAAATTAATTTTTTAGACATATAAATAAATCTAATAATAAAAATAATACGTTTAAAATATTAAATTAATTGTTTAAACTAATAAGATAATATTTTTTGATATTATTTTTATATCCAACACTAAAAAAATAAATTTTAAACTCTAACTCTAAATTCTAAACTCTACACCAATACCTTAAACTTTAATCTTAAATTAGTAAACTTAAAACTTTTTTTTTAATTTTTGGTACATAAACAAGCACCAAAAAAAGGTAAAAAAAATTTATTTGTAATGAAAAATATATTTTCATCATATAAGAGTCACTTTTTAGTTTTCGAGGCTCCGAGAATCTGATCTTGTGAAAAAATCAATATTGTAATAAGGACCAGTACTCTGTGAATACGAAAAAATTATATCATGAATCTTTTCTACTATATCATTTATGGTCCTAAACAAACAGATTCATCCATTTTTTTATAAAACGAATCATCACTTCTTGTAATTAGTGAGTGATTACTTAAAAATAAACAAGTCTAATTGTATGAACCACGAATGATGTGATAAACAAGATTAATAATATAATCTCTTGCGAATATGATTTCACTATTCTAATTTCTGCACCTTCGTATGGGTTACGTTAAGTGGTGCTTCCTAGTTAATTGGCTTTGGATCTTCATACAAGCAGACTGCAGTTCCTAGAAATTACTCCACTCTCCACTACTAATTAATCAGTTACCCTATATAGTATATACAGCTGCCAAAGAGTGGAAAACAACAAGAAGGCAAAGCCATGCGCTTTCGTTGTATGTCGAAGGAGCTTGCTCTGATTACAGTTATGTTAGCAGTCATACCAACTTCAGTGGTCGCTTAAGCAAAACCAGGGTGCCAAAGCAACTGCGGGAATATCAGCATCCCATACCCATTTGGAACCGGCAGTACTGATTGTAATATCAGTAGGAACTTTTTCATTCGTTGTAACACCACCTTCAACCCTCCGAAAGCATTCTTAACCACTAGCTACATTGAAGTTGTCCACATCTCTCTAGATGGCTATCTGCGCATCAATGAGTCCATAGGTCATGACTGTTACAACTCATCCGGCCGTAGTTCATATTTTGATATGTGGATCAAGCTCGCGAAATTCTCCATATCTCATACCAGGAACAAGTTCACAGCCATTGGTTGCTTACGTCCGGGATCACGAGGGGGATACGTATTCAACCGGATGTTTAACGTTTTGTAACAACATAGCTGATGTGATTAATGGGTCTTGCTCCAACATCGGCTGCTGCCAGACGGCTATCCCTAAAGGAGTGAAGAGTTATCATGTAATGCTTAGTAGTTCTAACAAACATTCCAGAATATTGGGATTCAATCCTTGCAGCTATGGTTTTGTTCTGGAGGATGGAGCCTATAACTTCTCTGTTTCAGATCTTTACACTGATGATTTCATAGACAAGAAATTCCCGATGATACTTGATTGGACTATCGGGTTTCAAACGTGCACAGAAGCTAAAATGGATCCAGAAAATTATGCTTGCAAGCAAAATAGTGCTTGTATTGATGCAGAAAATAGTCCTGGGTATTTATGCAAGTGTTTTGATGGTTTTCAGGGTAATCCTTATCTCTCCAACGGCCTGCCAAGGTATTCTATCAATTTAGCTTACTATTTATGCACACATATTGGATTCATATGTTTGAAAATGGGTAGATATTGATGAATGCGAGACACTGAAGCCTTGCAATGGAACCGGAACATGTCATAATGCACCTGGAAGCTATAGTTGTTCATGCCCTCAAGGGTTCGAGGGTGATGGCTGGAAAAATGGAACAGGTTGCAGCCTTAAAGCCAAGCCACCCCGTCAGAGTTTTCCCATTCTTATTGTTGGACTAGGTTGGTATAGATGAAGGATTGAAGAAAAAAATCATATGATGTTAAAATTTCAAAATACTCAACTAATAATGGTCAACAAATGTTTTGTCTAGTATACAGGTATAGGCATAAGTCTTGTATCTTCGCTCTTGTTCTCCTCGTGGATGTATTTGGGGCTCAAGCAAAGAAAGCTCACCAAACTGAAACGACAAAACTTTCAGCAGAATGGCGGAATCTTGTTGCAGGAACAGCTTTCAAAATGTGAAGAATATGGTGAAACAACTAAAATCTTTACAGATGAAGAACTCAAGAAAGCGACCAATAACTACCATGAAAGTAGAATCCTTGGAAAGGGAGGTCAGGGTATTGTTTACAAAGGATTACTGCCCGGTGATTGCAGCGTTGCCATTAAAAAGTCCAACATAGGAGATCAAAGCCAAGTTCAACACTTCATTAATGAAGTTATTGTGGTATCCCAAATCAACCACAGAAATGTGGTGAAACTCTTGGGTTGTTGTTTGGAGACACGAGCCCCTTTGCTGGTCTATGAATATGTAAGGAATGGAACTCTCTTCCATCACTTGCATAACAATACCGTTCAAGCCTCTGTCATGTCATGGGAAGCTCGTTTGAAAATAGCCACAGAAGCCGCAGAAGCCCTCTCCTACTTGCACTCTTCTGCATCTCCACCGATTATTCATCGCGATGTCAAGTTGACCAACATCCTTTTAGATGAGAACTACACTGCTAAAGTATCTGATTTCGGTGCTTCGAGATTAGTCCTTTCAAATAAACAACATATAACAACGCTTGTGCAGGGAACACTAGGCTACTTGGATCCTGAGTACTTCCATACAAGTCAGTTGACTGAGAAGAGTGATGTTTATAGCTTTGGGGTTGTTCTCATAGAATTACTAACAGCTTTGGAAGCGATTTCTTTTGAAAGACCCGGGTCTGAGAGGAATTTGGCTTTGTACTTTGTTTCTGTCATGAAAGAAGAAAGGTTGTCGAAATTCTTGATGGACGAGTGCTGAATGATAACAACATGGAGCAGCTTAAGAACGTGGCAACCATAGCTAGGAGATGTGTGAGACTGAAGGGAGAGGAAAGGCCAAGTATGAAGGAAGTTGCGTCTGATTTACAAGGATTGCGGGTAATGGAGAAACATTCATGGGGAAAAGACAACTTAAACGAGGAAGAGACTACACACTTGCTTGATGCGTATGACAACGGCATTAACATTGGTTGTGATGGTTCAACTAGCATCTCCATGGGGCCTGATAGTATGAAAAAACAAGTGTCATTTGAAATCTACGGTGCACGATGAATTCTTTTTTTTTCCCTTTTCCTTTTGGTTACAAAATAAAGAAGGGACACTAAATTTGTTGTTGTGCATTGTCTGTGTTGTGAAAGATGAAATCTTATTAGCCTACTTATTGGCTCCAAGAGTACATCTCTAGACTAGTTTTCACTAATAGTTGGAGTAATAGCTCCCTTTATAATCTCTTGGTTTTCACAATTAAAAAAAATATCTTTTGGATTTAGTTGTTAATACTGGTTTTGACACTTCAATGGATTTTATAATTGCAGACATCAAGATCGAATTTGGTTCAACGAAAGTAAGCATTTTAAATTCAACCTGGAAAATTTGGAAGAAATATAGTAATTGATAGAAGTAGGTAGAAAATGTAATCAACCATATACTTTTGCATTAGCAGATAGTGGCATATTGTTATTGTGAATCAAACAATGGCATTCTTTATAGGTTCTTCCTTGGGACGCCAAAATGCCTTGCGAAAACAAAGCAATCCCTCGTTGTCCTTGGAATAAATCATTAGGATCTCCCATTATAGTGATTTAGCCACGCTCTCCACCTCACTTATTGTTTTGCTATTGTCTCGTACGATCAACTTTCCTGATAAGCTTTCCTTCTGGCCTCAGAATTCGGTCAACTTCTGCAATTACAGAAACCAACTTGCACCTGTAGCCAGTAAAACATCATATCAGGGAAATAACATTGGTTGAGAATGAAATCTGCAAGAAACATGGCAGAGAAGACAGCGAACCTCTTTTTGATGCCAAAGAAGAGACGATCAGCATGAAGAACATCATACGTTCTGGGGCATGTATTAAATGACTCACCAATCATGATATATTCCAAACAAGCCACGTTCGAATATCTTTCAGGGCTGCAACATAACTTTACAGTTAAACTAAGCTTTATAATTTCACTTAGGGTAATTTTGGACTTGAAAAGGAAGGGTTAAACGAATTATGCCATAACTAGAGAGAGGTCAAATGAAATAGCCTCCATAAACGGCTTTCATATACATAACATTTCTTTCAGAAGACCAGTTAATTTCCATCCCCTTCAAATATAACTGTGAGACTACTGCTTTCCAGTGATTGTAGTCTGCAGTGAAATCCTCCTGAGCAGCTTTACCGTAAACACCAACCTGAGAATTCAACCAATAAGGTGGTTGCTCTAACCTTACTGGCCATTGTGCAGGCCACATGGATCCACGCTTT
The DNA here is from genome assembly GCA_035048815.1 of Abelmoschus esculentus. NCBI lineage: Eukaryota > Viridiplantae > Streptophyta > Magnoliopsida > Malvales > Malvaceae > Abelmoschus > Abelmoschus esculentus. Next base: position 4,816,037 of record JAUCBN010000013.1, on the reverse strand, counting down.
GTTGAATCTACTGGCACTTTGTGCATGCAGGCATACATCCCTGATATAAACCAAAAAATATCATCCAATTAAAGTATGGCAAAACATTATTTGTCAAAAAATGTCAGAAATACATTTCTTGAAGAAATATGTCCTTTAATCTAGTAAATAATTTTGGAGCAAATGTAAACACTATAATTCATTTGTATAAAAATGCATTAGGGCACAGTTAATAACAGAGATAAATATTTAAAAATAGTTTCCAATTGATTTTAAACTTTATTTCGTAGATTATTTAGGCATAACATGCCCTTATAAGTTATAACAGACTTTCGACCAAGGAAAAATATATTACCAATTTACCAGGCTGCGTTGGGGGTCATTAGATTCTTTACAAAGTGGAGGTGCATTTCTAGATCTTTTCTTGTAGCAATCATTGGATGTTGGCTTTTGTTATATTGCAGCTCCAATATTGTTCAATTTGTCCTTTTTAACAGCCACCAGGTCCCAGCACATTGACTTAGTTAGCCGAGACATTTTTGCCATCAGTAACCACAGAAAGCGCACATAAAGCTAAACAAAAATATTGCTCTCCTTGGAGACATGACTAGATTATGAACTATTTTACCTTTTCAAATGACAACATCTTCAGGGCCCTTCCTATAAACTGGTGTAGCTGACCAAACAAAGTAACCACTGGGTCTCAGGACACGATTGAGTTCTAACAGAAGTTTGCCACCTGAAATAGACCTCAGAATGTCTCTGGATTAGGCAATGGCATAACAATATATTATTAAATGGTGATAAATATAAGAGAAATGAAATCCCACCTTCAACATGCCAGGGTACCCTACAACATGCACAGTGAACAAGATCGAAGACTGAACCAGGAAAAGGTAACCGTTTGGTGCCCATCACATTTAATATATAGCAGGAATTCCCCGTTCAAGTGCAAACTACACTTGGTCTTCATGCTCATCCTTAGGTGCAAATGACATTGCAAGAATATCTCTTTTGAAAAGATAGCCTCCAAAGCTAGCCACCCCACAGCCAACATCAAGTATCACACGGGTCCTTTCCCCCCATGCAATTTCAGGAATTGACTGCATCATTGAAGCAAACATGCATTCAAATTTACATAAACAAAATAATTAAAGCAAAAAAATAGAAGCTGATGAGTACCTAAAAGGCAATTATTTACTACCCTTCTCATGGAACTTTAAGCATCTATTATACATTAACTTGAACTGAAATATAGACTCTTTGCGTAAATATTGGATATTCCCTTATCATCACTTACAAAGTTAATATTTTTAGAGAATACAGATATTATTACATATTCTGTACATGCAGGAATATCCAAGGCAGAAGTGGCAGTGAAACAATGTTGCGGCCGAGGTAGAAGACAGGGCCGCGACAGAATCCAGTGTGGCAGCACCAACAATGGAGGCGTAATGAAAGATAAAAATATAGATAATATTCTGGAAGATGCAGCGCCTCAATTGGACCAGGCTAGCGCGCTAAAAGCCCAAGTCAAAGACCAAACGGGAAAAACCTTCTAGAAGGCGACAAACTTAAAAATATCAGATTCCTTGAGGAAGACTTGTTCCTTACTCCAAGTAGAAGTCTATTTAGGAAAGGTTTGCCTTAGGTTAAGACTATTTATACCCTAGCCGGCCACATTGTTTAAGAGAACCGATTATTAGAGAAATCCTTTTCCCTAAGAATTGCACTTAACGACAATATGTTCTAAACTTCTTAGGGATAGGTGAAGGTTGTCGATATTAGTGAGAGAATATTGATTCTTGTATCTTTGTTCTTATGCAATAATAAAATCAAAGTTTGCTTATCCTATTGCCATTCTTTGTTCTTGCATTCAAGCTCGAGAGGGAAGTTTACAAGTAATTTATTTATTTAGCATCGAGAGGTGTAGATTCACGAAAAGGATAAGTACGATGTTGTAGACACTAACTCGGCCTATACTCTTTGGAAGCCCGGAGATAGGTTAAGAGTTTCAGTAGCTAAAAGAAGTGTTGAATTGGTTGGTGGTTATCGTTGATTTACGTCGAGAGGTATCGTTAAGGACTGGTCATCAACAGTATTCTGACTCAGAGATGAGCGGAGTCACTTACGGACACTTTGCTGAACTTTGATGCCTCTACCCAAGAGCAAGAGATTGCCGCGGCAGAGAACACCAATATTGCCAAGGCGGTATCTGCAGTACTGTCGAAGCAGTGTTGTGTAATTGCATTGGACAAGAAGAAGATCAATTGAATCCACTAATTGACGCAGCTGGATCCTACCCACTTTCTCTATATCGTCTTCAACCTTTTATTTTATGTTTTGTTATTTATTTATTTAGTTAGTTAGTTAAACAAATCAACTTATTTGTGTTTTTACTTTATTTTCAGGAGCAAGGGAACTAGGGAAGACATATTAAGTATACCAATCCCTGTGGAGACGATACACGATATACTTATCATTTTATTACTTGGCGACGTGTACACTTACACTCAAATTGCGCTTATATTACACGCATCAGAAGCCATACGAACTGATCATAATGATGTTAGCTTATCTGACAAAAATATTACATAATTGGAGCAAAATAAAAATTAAGGAATACATGTATAAAAAGGAGCAGAAACAACATTAACAACTAGCATCACCATTAGAAGTTTTTGAAGAAAAACAATGATGTCAATGTTTTGAAATAGCTTCAAGTTCTTTGAGATGGCTCCGGCTACACAATTGAAAATCTTAACAACCCGAGCTTAACACTACTCGAGGGGAGCTCGGCTCGTTTACACCCCTAGTAGAGATAATAGAATTACCAAGAATTTAATCCCAAAATTACTCATAAAGCCTTAAACGCCGCCCATCATAGAGAAAGAAGAAAACCCAGGACAAAAATCAAGAACCCAGAAAGGAAATTAACAAGTTTGATAGTAAAAAGCAATCGTGAATAACATTACCTTACCCCAAGTGATCAAACTAAAACAACTCCTACTTCACTCACCCCCACCCCACCCTACCCCACCCAAAAAGAAAAAGAATAACAAAAGAAGAAAGAAACCCTTTCAGGGTTTAGGATTAAGGAATTCTCCTAACAAAATAGAATAGGATAAAGAAGAAGGAAAGAGATTGTCTTTGAAGTACGCTTAATCTTGTCCGCGCTTTTCTGTTGGACATTGTTGAAGACCTTTACTTTTGTTTTCTCGAGGCTTTGCGTTAGCGATAAAGTAGTCAATTGGACTTCTTTTCCTTTTTATTTCAAATTTGGGGGAAATAAGGAGAATAATCGAATTAGGGCTAAGGCTGAATTTTCTATTTTTTTTAATTTGATCTAAGAAAATTATTTATGACAGACTGTGACGATGATTCGCGTAACCAAACAAACGATTATATAAAAAAATGTTTAGGATAAATTGATATATTTTAAATATAAAAATATTTTAATATAATTTTATTTATAATTAAATAATTTAAATATAACTTTGATAATTAAATGATATAAATATAGTTTTATCTATAATTATATAATTTTTAATAAATGAG